>CM057837.1:15630045-16830045 GCA_030068075.1 Paguma larvata | reverse complement strand
TGGCTCAGCTGGGCGACCGGGTGAAAATGTCCCTCGTTTCCCCGAAGGTCTGTGACTTGCCACCCATTGTCAGGTAGCAGTGCTGTTTTATAGAAAAACAGGAACGAATCCAAGTGAAGGAACGCGACGGGAGAATTTATTAGAAGCACGGTGCGGCTGGCAAACGGGGTGCAAATGGCACCATCGGGGTCGGGGGACCGAAGTCCGGAAGCCCCGGGAATCCAGGCCGGGAGGTCTTGGGGCAGGGGGGCAGAGCCGGTGCTTTGCCATCTGGTTCCAAGGTAACATTCCAGAGCGGGCGCCTGACTGGCCTGGTGCCCACCTGTGACCGGCTCCTGGCCCTGCAGAGCAGCCCTGTCGTCTGCTCTGGACGTGGGTTCTCACCGAAGGCTGGGGACACAGGACCCTGAGTTGCTTCATGGCTTCTGCCGAGCCGCACAGAGCAGGGAGAGGACTCAAGTCAGCTCCAGAGACTTGGGGGGACATCCGGGCAGGACCTGGAGGCTTGGATTCCGGGATGCGTGGATGGCATCTCTGTCGGGAAATCTGGGGATTGGGTTTATCAGAATACGGGACGGAAGGGTGGCGTTTGATTGAGAAGCAGGGCTTTTGAGGAGTCCACTCATTCTCTTAGATTTTCACAGCGATGGGTCCTGTTCTTAATGAGGCTGCGTCAGTGCGCTATTGATGCTCCGTACCCTCTATTGTTAAGGGAAAGATATTTATTTTTAGATGCTCTGTAGAGCTTCGTGATTGCTCAGTGATCCCAGCAACAAAGAAGAAAGAACCTGCCTTTGCTGATTAATTGGAAGTTGGGAAATTATCTTTCTCCTCGTCTTTGAGAATTGTATTCACCTTTTGAATACCCAGACCACGCGAGCATTATTATGCAAGTCTGAGCTCGGCTCACTGACATTGGAGAGAAGTAGCCGGATTCACCCTTGAAGGCTCTGCTGTGCACTGAAGCAGAACCCATTGCTCTTCCCTGGAGGCCGATGACGGATGCCCTGAGGCCTTCGGGGCAGAAATGGAACAACTAGGTGCTGCCCGTCGTGCTCGCGGCGGAAGCCGCAGAGAGGGGACAGAAGGGAGACCGTCCACGTCCACCCTCTTCTCCCAGGTCCGGTCCAGCCTGCCGTGCGGGGCTGCCCCGCGGAGGGCCGGGCGAGGCGGACGGGCTGTGGCCAGCACTGGAAGCCTCCCCGCGGCCCCTCTGTCGATATGCATGTGCCACCCCCATGCTGGGAGGCCGGTTGTCAATTTCATGTGCGAATTGGAGCCCCACACATACTGGTGGAGGCGGTTAGAGCCCGGAATCCCCCGTGAGCCATCCCCCAGAACCGAGGGTTTTGTCTGAAGTGAACGGTGACTTCCACATTCCCTTCTGGTGAATCTGGATTCCTAGTCCCTGAGTCTTCTTAAGGCACCACAGTCCTCGGAGCCGTTTATAAAGAAGTCTAACTAAGAAGCCAGTTGTAGAGATAAAATGAAATTATATAGAACAAATAGTCCAGAAATAGAAAACAGAAAGAATAGAGACAAAAAGCAAAGAACTAGCAAATGATAGATTTAGTCCAATCACATTGTTATGTGAAGTATATTGAATATAATATAAAAGTTTATATATATATTTTAAAGTTTATTTATTTTGAGAGAGAACACGTGAGCAGGGGAGGGGCAGAGAGAGAAGGAGGGAGAGAGAGAGAGAGAGAGAGAGAGAGAATCCCAAGCAGGCTCCACACTGTCAGCACAGAGCCCGACGCAGGGCTCGAACTCATGAACCACGAGATCATGACCACCTGAGCCAAAACCAAGAGTCGACACTTAACCAACTGAGCCACCCAGGCGCCCCCTAAAGTTTATATTTTTACACCTTGTGTTTTTAATTTCATTCAATGGAAAATAATTCTCATGCCCTTTGCACCTTCCTCTTTGACCCCTAGGTTGTCGAGAAGCATGCCTTTAAGCGTCCAAACTGGGGGGAATTTTAAATGTTTTGAGGTGTCAAAGTCATTTTACGACCCAGTTTATGGCCTGTCTTTTGGTGAGTGTTTCATCTGCCCTTGAAAGGAACGTATACTCCGCTGTTGCTGGGTGACTTGTTCTGCGTTAATGAGACCAGAATGGTAGGCATTGCTGTTCTGTTCTGTATCTTCCTGATTTTCTGTTTACTCGTTCCATTGATTACAAAGAGAAAAGTGTTATAGTTTCCAACTATAATTACGGATTTATCTATTTTTCTTTTCAATCCAATCAGCTTTTGCTTCACATATTTTAAAGTTCTTTTATTAGTTGCATCCACATTCAGGATTATATCTCTTGATTAATTGACCTCATATCTTTGTGTAATGTCCTTCATCCCCGGCGAGATCCCTTGTTGTGAAGTCTGCTTTGATACAAATACGTTCATTCCAACTTCTGTGCCATTAGTGGCCATCTTCTTCCGTCTCGGTACTTTCATCCTATTTATGTCTCCGTATTTAAGTGGGCTTCTTGCGACGGCGTATTGCTGGGTCTCGCTTCTTTATCTGCTATTGCGATACTCTGAATCAGATGTCCTCTGACTTGAAATTGAATGCATTAAATCACTCGGTCACAAATTGCGAATAGCTCTCCATACACACAGAATCTCCCAGAATATTATCTTTAATGTCTGAAGCATATCCTAGTTAATAGATGCTCTCAAACGTATCCTCGGTATCCTTCCGTTTTTTGGACAGTTTCTGTTAGAAGCAAAGCTTCAATTAATTCTCCCATAGCTAAGTACTTGGGCACAGCCTTGATCGTTTTCTGGAAGTACAATCGCTGAGTCATAAGCAAAAATACGCTTATTTTGGAAATGTCGGTATTTATAGCCGACTCGACTTCTACAATGATTGTGTAGCAGGGGACAGTGGCACCGGCTTAGATTCTCACGGCCGAGGGGCGCCCGGGGGGCTCAGTTGGCTAAGTGTCCGACTTTGGCTCAGGGTCAAGATCTCACGGTTTGTGAGTTCGAGGCCCGCGTCGGGCTCTGTGCTGATAGCTCAGAGCCTGGAGCCTGCTTCGGATTCTGTGTCTCCCTCTCTCTCTCTGCCCCTCCTCCATTTGTACTCTGTCTCTATCTCTCAAAAATAAATAAATGTAAAAAAAAATTAAAGAAAAAATAAAAGAATCTCAGGGCCGAGAACTCTCTGGCTTGGGGACGCGGGGCCACTCAGTAAGTGGTGTGGGGAAGGCATGACTTTAGCTCTGGGAGTCGGTGAGGACACAAAACGTTGTCCCAGTTAGCGGACATCTGCCCGAGGGGACCTGCTTCTGCCCCAGGACTGAGTGTCCCCTGGGCCCCTGGGCACGGCTGGTCCTCCACACTCTTGCTCGGCTGTCTCCTTCCCGGTGCTCAGCTCTGTGTCCAAAGTCACCTCCTCGTGGGGCACCCTGGCTACGTGATGTACAACCCCCCCCATTCCTGTCATAATTTAGACTCCTGGGAAGGCGGTGTCTCTGTTCAGACTGTGAGCGAATACGATGTCCTTCGCTCTCCAACTGAAGCCTCTCGGGCTGCAGTCTTGCTCATCCCTCTTCCCAGCCTCCACGGCCTCGGAGAACATGGGTTCGGCTGGCGAGGCTCCAAGACAGAGGGGTACCGGGGCCTCACTGATTGACAAGTGAGGAGCAAACCTTGTTTGTAGAGCCATCAGGACGTCAGGTTTGCCTGTTTTGAGAATGAACTGTCCTCTCCTGACTGGTTTGGGTGGAGAGTTTGACCTCGTTTGTGAAATAGAAAAAGGCACCTGTGGTGGGAACGTGGTGACCCAGGCAGGTGGCCCATGCTGGGGTCACTGTGGTTGGGGGAGTGTGGCGGGAAGGCCTCGCTAGCACAGTCGTCAGGACGACCGGAGAGGTGGTTGTGACGCTGCCAGCTGGGCCTTGGTGTCGCTGGAGGGAGGAACGCCAGGTGGACCCTGCACGGAGTTTGGAGGGAGACCACGCTTTTTAAAAGGTTCGAAGTTGGGAGAAGGACAGAGGAGCCAGAGCTCAGGGCTTCCGGTTCTCCCGCCACCCGCCGGGTGAATGGCGGGGCCTGTCTTTGCGACAAGAAGACGCGCTGGAGAGCAGTTTGGCGAGGAGTTCCGGGTTCTGTTTGGGCATCTCGACTTCGCCACGCGCGCCGGAGCAGGAGGTGCCGTGTCCGTCTCGGGGTCCAGGAGCCCAGCAGGGGCCGCGCGCCCGGGACCTGGACCCCGCACGCGCGTGGCGGGGTGCGCGAGGCCCGCAGGGCCCTGGAGGGGCAGCCGGTGGCCGGCTCGCGCTCGGACCCTGTCGGTTTCCGGCAGGCAGGAAGTGCCTTCGCCCTGCAGGAGGGCCCCGGTGCTGCCGTTTCCGCGCTCCCACGCTCCGCTTGCTCCGCGAAATCGTCGGATGCGCACTCGGCTTTGTGCGAGTTAGGCTTCCACATTGTGCCTCAGGGACCGGAATTTCAATGTCTGCAGACTGGCGGTGCCGTTCTCCGCGGGCCCCACGGCGCCCGAGGCTTCGTTCACTCTGTCCTTGAGAACAGCAGCCCGGGGCAGAAACGGAGCCGTCCTGGCTGGCTTGTCAGGAGCCCTCAGCAGTGATGGTGCATCTTATGTTTCCTTCTCATGGAGTTACATTTAGTAGACATTTTTGTCCCTGCAAGTCCAAGGCCAGCGTCTGGTGGGGGGGGAGGGGACGTCAGGGTGCACAAGGCATGGTCCGAGGACAGGTTACACGAGGGCTGCTTGCCCATAGCCGAAGGCCTTGTGAAGGGGGTTCTCGTCCAGTGAGTGAGCCTCGTGCTCGGGGAACTTCAGCACCGTCTGGGGGTCGGAGAGGCTTCGCTGAGTTCTGGAGGGCGGGCAGGCAGAGAGCAGCTCGAAGGAGCGCTTGCACAAGAGCCGTAGACGTGGGCGACCGCATCCCTCGGTTGCGATGACAGACGCCTCTCCCTCAAGCCCCTGGGGGAAGGGCTGGTGCGTGTAACTGGCGGGGCCCGGTCCAGGCGTGGGAACGATGCCCTCTGGACCCTGTGCCCTGACTCCCCCGTCTTCCTCCACGTTGTCCTCGTTCTCAGCAGACCCTCCCACCTGCAGACGGAAACGGCTACCACGAGTCCCCATGCGCACCCCGCTAGCTGAGCCCTTGTAGGAGAAGTCTGCGAGGGCCGCTCCTGACCCCGCCGTTGCCGCCCAGGGGCAACGATTCAACCCCCCAGGCCCTGGGGCCCCTCTGACCACTGGACGCTCACGTTGGCCTCTCCTGACGCCTGGATTGAAGATGAGAGAAGGGTGGTTTCCCAGAGCCAAATCAAGGTGCTGCCACCAGCGACGAAGGAATGGCGCCCATCCCTCCAGTCTCTTCCAGAACAGAGCTCAGCTGTAGGTCCGATTTGACTCCCGTGCTCTGCCATCTTCTGTCGTTTTGGTGTGTGTGTGTGTGTGTGTGTGTGTGTGTGTGTGTGAAAATTAAAATTCAAAACCAGTTCATTTTCTGCAGAGCCTATTTTGGTTTTCACTGGGATTAAAAGAAAATGACCCTGACATGGTGACTCACTTTCCAGGTCTCCCGGAGGGCTCTCCACCCATCGTGCTCACAAGGTCGTGGGTATCTCCTACAGCAGAGGTCCTGGGCTTTGTGCTGGGGAGGACCTTGCCTCTGGGAGGCTTGTTGTATGATGGGGTTCCTACGGCTGCTTTGACGAATTCCCACAGGCGTAGTGGCTTAAAACAACACACATTAATTATCTTATAACTCTGGGGGTTACAACTCCTAAAGTCGAGGTGTTCGGCGGGGCTACATTCGTTCAGGAGGCTTCAGGGGGAGGCCCCATTTCCTCGCCTCTTTTTCATCTTGAAGACGTCACCCACATTCCTTGGCTCGGAGCCTCGTCCTTGCATCCCTTCAGCTCACTGGGTCTGTCGTCCCGTCTCTTACTACTCGTACTCTTACTACATCTCCTACTACTTACTACTAAGTAGTAGTCTCTTACCACTACTTACATGCCCCTTACTACGTCTCTGACCGCTACTTACATGCCCCTTACTACGTCTCTGACCGATACTTACATGCCCCTTACTACGTCTCTGACCGCTACTTACATGCCCCTTACTACGTCTCTGACCGCTACTTACATGCCCCTTACTACGTCTCTGACCGCTACTTACATGCCCCTTACTACGTCTCTGACCGCTACTTACATGCCCCTTACTACGTCTCTGACCGCTACTTACATGTCCCTTACTACGTCTCTGACCGCTACGGATCCTCTTGCCTTTCCCTTGGAAGGCCCCTAGTGGTCACATGGGGCTCACCGCGTAAACCAGGATAAACTCCCTAACTCACAAGGTAATTTACCCACATCTGCAGCGTTCCTTCTGCCACAGTAGGGGATTAGGATCTGGGGTCGTTATTCACCTGCCAAGAGTAACGTGTTACTAAGTGGGCAAATACTTGAGGGTTTTCCACATATCTTTATTGTTGACTTATAATGTAATTTTATTCGGGTCAGGGAGCAGACTAGATGTATGTATGAATCCTATTCAGTTTTTTGAGACTTGTTTTATGGCCCGTGCTATGGTCTGTTTGGGTGAATGTTTCATGTGGACCTAAGAAAAATATGAATTCTGCTGTTGTTGGGTGGGCTGTTGTACCAGTGTGAATTGGCGAACTTGCTTGGTGGTGGTGGTCGATCTTTGTTTAGACTCTCGTTGCAATCTGTTAGTTTTTGCTTTATGTACTTTCACCTCTGCCGTCAGATCAGAATACTTAGGACATTGTCTTATCATCTTACCTTATATTTTCAGGAGCTGACCTTTTCATCATTATGAATGACCTTGCTGACTTTCTTCGCTTTGAAATTTACTTTGATATTAATGTATCCATTCTAGCTTTACTTTTGGTGAAATTGGAATGATATATCTTTTCCCATCATTTTGCTTTTAAACTATTTGTATTTTTATATTTAAGATGGGTGTCATGTAGGCAGCATATCATTTGGTCTTGTTTTTGAAAATCTATCTTGATAGAGGTGCCTGACTGGCTCAGTTGGAAGAGCGTGTGACTCTTGATCTCAGGATCATGAGTGCGAGACCCACATAGGGTGTAGAGATTATGAAAAAATAAAGTTTAAAATTAATAAAAATAAAAATCTATCCTGACAATCTCTGTCTTTTAACTGAGGTGTTTGGCTCATTTATATTTAATGAGATGCAGGAATCATTATTTTTAAGTCTATCTTGCTATTTGTTTTCTATTTGTTCCTTTTGTTGTTTGTTCCTGTTTCTTCTTTTTCTTTTGGATTACTTGTATTTTTATGATTCCATTTAATATCTTTTATTAGCTACAGTTTTTTGTTGTTTTTATTGTAATGGTTGCTTTCTACATCTTTAATATGTCACAGTCTACTTTCAAGTGATATCACCGGGCTGTGTGTGTAGTGTAAGAGCCTTAAAATAATATACATACATCTCTCCATCTCTCCCTTCCTCGTTCTATTATTTCCATACATTTTACTTCTACAAATGTTATAAACCAGACAATGCATTATTACTAATTTTGGTTTAAACAGTCAACTCTATTTTAAAGTGATTTAAATAATAACTGTCTTCCTATTTACTCTGTATAGTTTTCATTTCTGGTATTCTTTATTTCTTGTGTAGATAAAGATTTCCATCTGCTCTCATTTTCCTTTTGACTTCCTTTCTTGTGGTGCAGTTGCACTGATGACAATAGTTTCCAGCATTTATGTGTCTGAAAAAATTGCCATAGGTGTTGAAGCTATTTTTAGGGAGTACAGGATTCTAGGATCTAGGTTGACAGTGTTTTTCAATAATTTAAAGTTGAACCATTGTTCTTCAGCTGGAAGTGTCCCCATTTGCCATTATCCATATCTCTTTTCCTCTGTAGCTAATGCAACACTTTTCTCTGGCTGCTTTTAAGATTTTTTTTTCTTTCTCATTGAACAATTTGACTATAGTGCCTTTGTATAGTTTTCTTCATGTTTATTGTGCTTTCGTTTTGTTCAGTATTTTTGACTTTTGGGTTTATGTTTTTATCAAATTTAGAAGATTTTGGTCAATGCTACCCTCCCTCCACCTCTCCTTTCTTCCAAGAGCTCTTATGGTGGGTGTATTTGGCCACTTGGAGTTGCCCCATTGCACCTGAGGCTCTTCATTTTTTTGAGCCATTTTCCCTCTGTTTAGTTTCACCTATGTCTTCAAATTCAGTAATCTTTTCTTCTGTAATATTTAATCTGCAATTAATTCCATCCATCGCAATTTATTTTATTTTTTACTGTCTATTTATTTTTGAGAGAGAGAGAGCATGGATAGGGGAGGGGCAGATAAAGAGGGAGACACAGAATCCAAAGCAGACTCTAGGGTCTGCGCTGTCAGCCCAGAGCCCACCGCAGGCTCGAACTCATGAATTGTGAGATCATGACCTGAAGTCAGATGCTTAACCGACTGAGCCATCCACGTGCCCCCCATCATATTTATTTTAATCTCACACCTTATAAGGTTTTCCTTTCTAGAACTTCATTTTGGCTCTTTTAAAATGTCCTTCTAACATGCACAGTGCCTCTTCTATATTCTGGAACAAAGAGAACAGTTATATCAACTGTTTATGTCCTTTCCTACTAACTTTGTCATCTGTGTCCATGCTGGGTCAGTTCTGACAGATTGCTTTTTCTCCTCATTATGGGTAATATGTTCTTATTTCGTCATATGCCTGATAGTCTTTGCTCGGATCCCAGGTGCTGTGGATTTTACCTTCTTGTATGCTGGCTATTTTTCTCTTCCTGTAAATATTCTTGAGCTTTGTCTTGTTCCATGGCTAAATTCCATGGAAACAATTTGATCCTGTCAGATTTTGTATACGTTTCTTAGGTGGTAGCAGAACAATTTTTAACCTAGGGTTAATTTATTCCACTACTGAAAGAAAACTCTTTTGAGTTCTCTGCCCTATACCCTGTAACTTAAAACTTTCCCACTCCGGCTGCTGGGAATAGGCCCCGTTCAGGCTTTGCGTGAGCTTCATTGCTGTTCCCTCTGATCCTTTGGGGCATCCCATTCCTGGTTTTGGGTAGTTTTACACATGCACGGATGGACCCTACTCTGCTGACCACTCGAGGGGAGCCCTCGGTGGGTCTCCGCAGCTCTCAGTGTGCACAGCCCTCTCCCCACCAGCGCTCTGTGACCTCTGGCCTCTTGTGGACTCCCGCTTTTTCTCTTCAACTCGAGGAGACTGCTGGGTTCTGCCTGGAGGATATTTTGGTGAAATACGGACTTATTAAGGCCGACACAAGGAGACGGCTTGCTAGGCCTTCTGTCTATAGCTTTCCATCACTTTTGGAATTGCAGCTACAAGTAGCTGACCTGTTAAAATGGCTTGTTCCATGACAGAGCAGCTCTGGGTGCAGAAAGCTCCTCCCGGCTTGTTGCTTTTACTGATTGGGACCCGTACCACCACTGGGACATGCATCCAAGTCCTGTGACCAACCTTCCTCTTATCGCTCAGAGCCTCACTTTAGTCTCTGAACTATGTATGCTGTTCTCCCCTTATTTTCTCTTTTTCTTTCCAAGTGAGGGGCTCATATTTAAATATGACACTCCAGGCGAGTTCCAATTACAGGGTAAGGCTATTACCTCCTGCTTCCTTGATATTATGACTCTGTTATTGTAGCTCGAGATTGCTTTGGCCTTTTTGATGTCTGTGTTTTTCTCTTGTCTGACAGTGAGCTCACAGTTGATGGAATCCTCCAGAGCTCACAGTTGATGGAATCCCCCAAATCCTATTTACATACGTGATTGTTAAAGCATGATAAACATGGCATTTCTTTGCTTCGGTATTGGCTCTCCAGGGACGACTTTGGGCAAATGTGTGCTGAAGATGTATTAGGAAAGAGTGAAAATACAGGTGCACGAGCCGGGGTGGCGGTGGTTGAGTCCTCGACGTGCCTGTCACAGGCTCCCTTGTATCTTCAGTGAAACCACCTCGTGTGAGGGCTCGTGAGAAGAGGGTGTGTGCCCAGAGTGCGGCTGAACGTTTGGTTACCTGAGGATTTTGACGTTTTTACAGAACTCTTAAATCTGGCAGATTTCAGTATTTCAAGCCAGACCGTCTTTTAAATTGGTTCTGATTCATTAAACCACACTTTAGAGAACACTTATTTAAGCGATAACACTTATGGTATTGAAGTTTATGAAGGAACAAATGGCATGTGGTGTTGACTTAATGCTGGAATCGAGATGAGCCATTGCTGTTTGATCAGAGTAGCAGCTGGTACAGAAGTGCTGTCCCCTAATGCAAAGAACACTGTGATTATACAGCAGGAGAGAACAGTTACTGCAAAGTACCCCAATTTAGGAAATAAAGGTTACTTGAGAGCGTGAAATTATTTCGAGTTAATTTTGCACTCTGCTCTTGAAGTTGATTAGTATAAAATGTAATGAAATGCAATTTTTGCTAAACAGCTGAGCCAGGAGGGTAGCCCAGGAACCTGCAATTAGCCCTGATTGGTACTGAGCCTTTTGTGTGTCGGAGGAGATCTGCGTGCACAGTGCTAGCTAACAAGGTGACCCCTACCAAGGCCGGTCACTCTGGCCTCTGGGAAGTGGACTGACGTCAGGCTGTTATTTTGGTGACTGTCTTGGAGGCCGTGGGGGGTGGGGGGGCACGACAGTCCATTCCAATTTCCCTGGGGCAAGAAAAACGTGCTGCAGGAGGTTGTGAAGCCCGTGTGCGTGTGTGTGCGTGCGTGCATGCGTGCGTGTGTCTGTGTGGGAGAGGGGTTGTTTCTGGTCCGCTGGAGTGAGGCCGGGTCCTCTGTACCATTCAGGTCTTGCCCCCGCTCCCCAATCTCTGACTAATGGTGGTAATACGGTCCTAATGGCGAGCTTCGGCCAACAGCCACACCAGTGGGTTATCAAGAAAGTAGTCTTTCCTCAGAGTCTTGGAAGGGAGCTCTTTCTTGTCCAGATGCCATGTGTGGCTTCTGACTCAGCCACCTGGCACCTTGAGCTACTGTAAAAAAGTGTGTGTGTGTGTGTGTGTGTGTGTGTGTGTGTGTAAGTTAACAGAACTGTCCCCGAAGGCCTGGCCACTGGCCTATGGTGGTACAAGTGGTTGGAGCTGAGCCTGATGCCAGAGGGAGGGGTGTCCTTCCCCCAACTTGGAGAAACTGGGTTTGGAGCTGTCGTGAGACCTGGCTTGTTGGCCGATGCGGGGCAGGATCTGTGCCGCAGAATTGGGCCATTGGTTTTGTCACGTGGCTGCAGCAGCAACCATGGCCGTGAGCCAGGACCTCCTGGGCTTCTGACCTGCTTTGTAGCAGGTGGAGCGTGCCTGTGCGGTGACTGAGGTTTGGGGAAAGGAAGGTCTCACGCCGAAGGAAGGAAAGTGCTTTGACAAGTGCGTTGTGGACACACGGAGTTATTAATAGGACTTTTAAAAGGTGTGTGAGCTCCTTATGTAGTCTGAGTCGGTGGAGGGGGCCGTGTTAGTCACACACCCGTGAAATTAGGTGTGGGTTAGCCGCTTATGTCCTTGAAGACATCAAGGCCGGCGTAGAGAGGATTTCAGCCTCCTCCGGGCCTTCATTTTCTCTTTCCTGGTTTTCACGGGTGTTCGTGTTGGAGAGAGCGATTTCTTACACCGTGTTACGTCAGTGCAACGGGAGACAGTGCAAGAAGATCAGACTAACAACCTGTAGGGGTGACGGTCATAGCCGGTGTGCAGGAAACACATGTTTTAGGATAAACAGGTATAAAATAGCTCCCACTTTTTCTTCAAATTCAGTCGCCCCAGGGGTCAGCGGCCATCATGTGTGGTATCCAGACCCAGCTGCCCCTCCCGGCAGTAGGTCTTCCTCTCCTCAGCACCTCCTCGTTCTGAGGGAGCCCACTCACTCCTTGGGCCCCGGTGCTGCGTACCGTCCTGCTCTGTGGCCAAGAGCCCTCCACGAGACACTCACGTGAGCTCCTTGTGTGAAGGGGTTTGGGGTGGTCTCCAGTGTCTCATGGCGCAGAGTGGAAGGTCCGTTTGCCTTCTTCTTTGAAGTCGGCTGCATTCAGCCCCGGGAAGGCCCGCGGTGACACGTCTCTGAGCTCCTGCCGCAGGTGGGGTTCCTTGGGCTGCACACGGCAGACACCCCGCTCTCCGTGGCAAAGAGGACATAGGAAGGAAAGTGCTGGAGGGTCAGAGCCTCCGCGGAGCTCATCTCCGTGTGCTCTCTGCTGCCGTGTGTGTGTGTTGCCTTGGCCCTTGGTGGGTCCCCCTGGCCCGGCCCCAGTCGTACCCCACCCCCCTGAGCTGGCCCCAGGTGTCCTGCGTTGGCAGCGTTCCTGTGAAATTCCAGTGGGAAGGGAGAGTCTCCTCCTGATGGTTCCAAAATTGGAGTACCAGGATTTTCTGTAATTGGGTGATCTGGGGTCACGTGTCCAGGCCTAAACCAACTGCTGTGCCCACCGGATGGGGGTGTGGATTTGCCAGGCCTGGGTCACGTGCTTACCCTGAACTGCAGCATGCCAGGGAGGTCGGGTCCCAGCCAAGCCACACAGACTGAGAATGAGGAGACGGCCTCCAGAGAAAATCGAGGTGCCATTTTTGAAGAATGCATAATGAGTGTTAGGTCTAAAACGAACAGTCCTCCACGGCGCTCAGTGAGTGTGTGTTAACTCGCTGAATGAATAATGGCACAAAGGCAATGTATCAGTCAGGGCTCTGACAGAACCAGAACCACCAGGATCGGGTCACATGATATGGAGGCAGTCAAGTCCTAAGGTCTCCTGTCGGAGCTGGAGACCCAGGAGAGTCAGGGTCAACGCCAGTAAATACCAGTCCAAAGCTGACAGGCTCAAGACCCAGGAGGAGCCAGTGTTTCAGTTCAAGACGGGGAAAACCAATGTCCCAGCCCAAGGGCGTCAGGCAGGAGACAATGTCCTCTTCCTTGCGGGCGGTCAGCCTTTTTGGTGCGTCAGGCCTTCACCTGATTGGAGGGGGCTCACCACAGTAGGGTGGGGACTCCGCTTTACTTGGGCTGTGGATTCAAGTGTTCGTCTCCTCCAGAAGCATCTTCACAGACGTACCCAGAAGAGCCTGAGCGGTCGTCAGGGCCCCCTGTGGCCCGGTCAGTGTGGCACCTAGAACTCGGGCATCCAGTTCCGCCATGTTTTGTTAGGAGATGATTTGCGTGAGGAGAATCTTTGTGTTTGCATGTGACCGATGGTAATAGCCAACGAGGAACTTGCCTCCAAGAGTAGGGAAGTTTGGGTAATCAGGCACTGTGGGCCTCTTTTCGGGTGTGGCCTATGGGAGCTGTAAGACGTATGAGTCGTAAACGCCTCCTCTCGCCCACAAGACGTCCGTCTGATGGGCTGCTTTCTCCCCCAGTGCCCGAGTTAATTGCATTTTTAATGTTGTATTCTATACCTGTCAAGAGTTAAATAAAGCCAGTAAACTCAGGTTAGTTTCTAACGACATTTATGCCATTTCTAAGGATGAAGATAATTTATTAGGCATGTGGTTTTAAGCCAAAGGAGGTGTAGGTATGGCCTGGAAACTTCTGCATCCAAGGGGACCCTGATCCCAGACACGGGAGGACCCGTGTCCTTACGCATCAATGGATATTTGTGGCATCTGGGGGCTGAGACACGTTCTGTGCTGCCCTGTCTCCTGACACCTGCTCTGATGGCTTCCCCAAAGCGGGTGTAACAAGCAGTGCCCGGGGCTGGTCATGGCCACATGCCATCATTCATACTTGGCGTTCTCGGTGACTCCTGAGGGTCCGGGAACAGCTGGGTCAGGGGTTTCCAGTCGGGTCGGGGGTGGGGTGTCCAAGCCGCCTACTCCCGGTGCAAGGGCTTGAACAAATTGGTACGGGGCGGGAGACAGGGGTTGCAGACCCCCTGGGCCGGCAGGAGGCCCCCCATGCCCAGCCTATTCGAGAAGCGAAAGCTTTCACGAAGCCGGCTCCATCTCGTCTGTAGAAGCCATGGCTCTCCCTCCTCCCCTTCCGTCACCCCACTGAGGCAGGTGGCCTCGCAGTCCTTCTGCCTCGAGCTGTCCGTGCTCTGCCCTTTCTCAAGATCTTTGTCTTCCCTTCCTATCGTAGGTTTAACTGTGTCCCTCCAAAATTCATGGGTTGAAATCCTAATCCAGCACTCAGAAACTGACTTTATTGGGAGATAGGGTCTTCACAGAGGGAAGCAAGATAAAATGTGGTCATTCGGGCGAGACCCGCCCCAGTGTGCCTGGTGATCTTATAAAAGGGGGAAATTAAAACTTTTTAAATGTTTATTTATTTTTGAGAGAGAGAGAGAGAGAGAGAGAGAGAGAGAGAGAGAGAGAGAGAGAGTGGGTCAGAGACAGGGAGACACAGAGTCTGAAGCAGGCTCCAGGCTCTGAGCTGTCAGGGCAGAGCCCAACGTGGGGCTCGAACTCATGAACTGTGAGATCATGACCTGAGTGAAGTCAGACGCTCAACCCACTGAGCCGCCCAGGCGCCCCTAAAAGGGAGATATTTAGACGCCAAGACAGATACACACAGAGGGGAGATGTTGAGTAGGCAGAGGGTTGGAACGATATGTCCACAAGTCGGGACACTGACTGCCACCACCACCACTGCGGGTAGGAGAGAGGCCTCGAGAAGGTTCTCCACCTCGATTTCTCCCACAGGGAAGCTTGAGCGTTCACGAGCGCACAGCTTCCCCAGCTGCGTGGGGCTCTGCCCAGTGTAGCCCCGCCCCGCCCACCCCGACATGGCAGAGTGGCGGGGAGAAGCAGGTGACACAGCACCGGGGTTGGCACTTGCCAAAGGGAGGCTCCTAACCCCTTTGGGGGTCATCTTGCTAACCAGGAAGCCCACCCTGGCCTCTGGGGCCCCTCTCCTGCAGAATCCCCCGCGGGCCTGAGGACGGGGTAACAGACACCACAGCGGTCCCGAGTTCCCTGTGCCTCACTCGAACCTCCCCGCCCCGTGGCTGGCTCCCCGCGTCCCCCCCGAGGAGCAGGCATTGGCAGACCGCTCGTGGGCACACACGGAAAGCCAGCCCCGGCCTGCAGGATTGGGAGAAGGGTCACAAGCTCGAGCGTTTCAGGAAAACAAACAGCAGGCTCTCCACGCTGGGCCTGGCCTTTTGGGAAAGAGAGAAGGCCTACAATCTTACAGATCCGTCCCCTGCCCCCAAGAGGGAACAAGACACGTGGAGGGGGCGTATCCGCAGAAAGAGTCGGAGAAAGCCTCAGAACCCACAGCTGGACTGACCTAGCACCCGTCTCCATCCCGCCGCACACGCGTCCTTCAGCCACTTGGGACTGATATTTCAGGGTTTCCTGTGTGTGCCCTGCATCCAGGCAGTTCATCCTTCCGGAACATTCTCCTCTCTACTTGAAGTCTATTTCAAGCGATGCTCGCGAGGCCTCCAGAGAACTCAGTGTGGGTTCTGTCCTCATTGTCGCGGCCGCTCGGGGTCGTGCGGTTCAGATCAGACACGGCGGTGGGGAGGCCCGGACAGGAGGGTGTGCGCTGCTCCGGGAGAAGCACTGTGCCACCGCCAGCGCCTTCTGGGATGAGGACCATTTTCAGGGAAGACAGACTCCCTGCCAGGAGCCACCCTGCCTGGACGAACATAGCCGTCAGCGACCCTGTGGGCGGAGAGCAGTCAGAGCATCAGCTTTGCTGTTCTGAGAGGGGAGGACACGGATGGAGTCAGGTTCCAGGGACGGAGGGAGCATCCTGGCGCCCGCTCTGCTGAGCTCCCGACGGCCCGTGGCCAGCCACGAAGATGCCCCGCGGGGCCCGTCGTGGCTCTGGCTCCTCCGCTGGGGGAGCCCTTGCTGCCCGTTCCGCGTTGAATGGTGTCCTCAACCCCCACAATTCATGTCCACCTGGAAAGTCAGAATGTGACCTTGTTTGGAAATAGGGTCGTTGCAGGTGTAATTAGTTAAGATAAAGTTTCCTGGATTAGGGTGTGGCCTCAGGTGTGCCCTAAACCAGTGACTGGCACAGAGTGGGAGATTCGAGGGCACAGAGGACAGCGGCAGGTGATGACACATTGCCGGCAGCCCCCACCAGCTGGGGGAGGGGCACAGCTCAGAGGCTCCGTTGGGGCCCAGGCACACCCTGATTTTGGACTTCTGGTCTCCAGAACTTGGGGAGCATGGATTTCTATTGTGTTAAGCCCAAGAGTCCGGGGGGAGTTGTCAGTCATGGCGGCCCCAGGAAGCTCACACGCGGTGGGACTCGCCTCGCCCCGCAAGAGGCTGAGCGTCCGGTGTCCTCCTCACCCGTCCCCACGACACCCCCACCCCGCGTTCGCTCCTCTCAGACCCCCACGCACCCTGCCCTCTCCAGCGCCGGGTCCGTCAGCGTGTGTGCCCTGGAGGGACTCACTGCAACCTGCACTTAGAAGTTCTCTGGCCAGGAAGATGTTTGTGTTTGCATGCTTTTTTATTTTCAATGAACTGTTTGGCACACAGCGTGCTTCCTGACGCTTTCAATCACCATGTGTAATTATTTAGATATAAATTTTAGAAATGTCAAGTGACTGGTTTCTTGGCAGAGGCAGCTCGAAAGCCATACACCTGCCGCATCTGATACTCTGTTCCCGTCACACTGAGCCTTGCAGACCAGGGTGGGTGGCCCCGGACAGACTGAGGGGCGGGTGATGGCGTCATAGGACCAACATCTGTGATCGGTTTTACTGAGGAGCAGGAATTTAAATCGCATTTACATTATAATTGCGGAACGTATTATGGAGAGGATGCCAAATTCCCCTGGATTCTCACTTGGTTGAAGCCTTGCATCAGGCATCTCTAGGGACGTGTTTTAGGGGAGCACGGGAAGAAAGATCTCCTTCGCATCCCTGGGTTGACGCAGCATCATTTGCTGTAGCCGAACAGTGGACGCAGCCCAGGCGTCCGTCGATTTATGAATGGACCAAGAAGACACACACACATGATAGAATATTCCTCAGCCGAGGGAAGGATGAGATCTTGCCATTGGCAACGGCAGTGATGGATGAGGAGGGCCTGATGCCAAGGGAGATCGTGAGTCAGAGAGAGGCAGACACCAAATGGTTTCACTCGTAAGTGGAATTTAAGAAACAAAACAAGTAAGCAAAAGGAAAAAGAGAGGAGAGAAACCAAGAAACAGACTCTTTGCTACCGAGAACAAACTAATGGTTGCCAGAAGGGAGGTGGGGGGAACGGGGATTAATGAGTACACTTACCATGTTGAAAAAAATTAAATAAAAAAAGAAAGCTCTCCTTTCTGTCTGAGATGGGGCCATCTGTTCATCCGCTGACTTTTTCTTGGGCATCTTCCATGTGCTGGGTGGGTACGGGAGCTGAGGACAGAGGGCGACCCATTGTCCCTGGCCCTCGGAGAGCTTCCTTGGGCCGGGAGAAGTTCCTGCCTGGCTGGGTGGTGGTTGGGAAGATAACGCCTTTCTGCCATTAACGGAGATGAAAGAGTTTCTTAACTCAGTCCAGCTGCCCTTTTCTGTTTTTTTTTAATGCTTTTTTATTTATTTTTGAGAGAGAGAGAGAGAGAAAGAGAGAGAGAAAGAGAGAGAGGGAGAGAACAAGTCGGGGAGGGGCAGGAAGAGAGGGGAACAGAGGATCCCAAGCAGGCTCCACGCCGACAGCCGTGAGCCCAACACAGGGCTCAAACCCACGAACTGTGCGATCATGACCTGGGCTAAAGTTGGACACTTAACCGACTGAGCCGCCCAGGTGCTCCCCTTCCTCTGACGTTCTGAAAATGAATGATTCATAAGACAGCTAGGATGCGACGAAACAATTAAAATCCTCCCGTCGGAGAATTCAAGAGAGTGTGCGCTTGCACAGTCACAGACCTTGTTCCAAATACCCTTTTACTCCTTGTGAGAAGTGAGAGGATTCATTTTTGGAGATACCAAAGGAAAGCTGTGCTGCCCAGTTAACAGTAGGTTTGCAACCTATTGGAAATATGTACAAACCCCACCCCCCACAGTGGAGTCCCAACCCCCAGACACTTCCCTTCCTGGTTCTTCTTCCCCTCTCCATTTCCGGGGCTTATGCTTCGCAGGCTTTGCAGTGAGCCTGCGCCAAAGACCTGAAGTCTCTGCCTCACCTCAAGGAACGTACATTTGTTCCATTGAGATTACTTGTTGCCTTCCACGGGCTCAGGCGACTTCCGGGGAAGGCTGTACCTCTGTAGCACTCAGCCAATGAGGAGCCAGGGGAGGGACTTGCACGCGGGGAGATAAAGTGTCTGCTGTAACTGCCCTCAGTATGCCTGCCCATCAGACGCCCGCTCTTGCAAGAACGTTGATTAGAGCCTCGCGTCACGGTGCTCGAGTCTCTGCCTCCCTCCTTTGATTGGGTCAGTGGGGTTATTTCTCACATTTTTATTTTTAGTTTTTTTAATTTTTAAATTAAATTTTATTTTTTTGTGGCCCGCACTTGCCTAGGATTTCTTTTCCACTCAGAGGAGGTGGGCTTAACGCGGAGCCCGGACCGGAGGCTTGGAGCCCAGTGGGCTGCCCGAGGTCCTGCAGCCGGCTGTGGGGCTGCCCCCCCGGGGAGTCTTCAGCCCCTGGTTCGGCAGGGGCTGGGAGGAGCCACAGGAGTCCGCAGAGGCTCCCACGGGTGCAGGGCTCCTTGCTGTTGTTCTTTCAAGGCTTTAGCAAGAATATGGATGGAGGGGTTCCTGGAAACACCTCATTCTTTGCCTTTGTCCCTGGAAGGCTGCCTCTGGCGACCTGTGTCCACGTTCGGGGTCCTATCTGCCGGCAGGAGGTGAGGTCCGGGCCTGTGAGCTGAAACTTGGCTCCTCATCCCTTTGGGGGACCCTGTTAACGGGTTGGGGACCTTGGCCTCACACTGCCTCCAGGCGTCCGTTTGGCAGACGTGTGCAGGAGTGAATGTTCCCCGAGATCCAAATCCCAAGCCAACATGGTTTCTCCTACTGAACTCCAGCATTTTTCGTTTTTTTTTTTGAAGAGTCATTCTTGAAAGACAGCTTTGTAAACCAAATATCACCTTGTAAGATCTTTTAGGCTGCATAGAATGCAGTGGACCCTTGTCTGGGGACTCAGAGAATTACAGTGTCCACCTCGCCGTGTCACCCTGGGACAGCGATGCTTTCCAGGGGCCCAGACCTGGAGGGTTTGGGTTGCTTTTGCTTTTCTCATGGAACTCCTGGAACAGTGAGGAGGAGGTAGGAGAGGGTTTAGTGGCTACGTGGGCCAGTTCCTCCACCTGGGAGAACCGTGCAGAGCCAGGACTGGGTCTGCAGCTTCCTGCGGAGTCCGTGGCACCGGCCACGCGTGTGGTTGGCGTTCAGCACCGCTCACGAACGAGTGAGTGACCAAACAGACGAATACCCCTACCCTTAAATCTGGCCACTAGAGAAACAGTTTCCCCTCTAAGGGGATTCCATATATCTTTTTTTGCCTGTGTTTTTCCAGGAGTTAAACATTCGTTAGTAAGTGCTAATGGCCTATGAAACAAAAACTGACCAGTCGTCTTATATTTTCTATCTGTTGTTTACTTGCTTTTGTAATTTGTGTGAAGTTTCAGAACGGGTGAGCCTACACACTCCCGCGTGAACCGAGTTGAATTCAGTTCCTGCGGTAATTACGTCTTCGTGCGGGAGGCCTGCTCAGCTCCAGGGCTGACCATGTGTACAGCTGGAAGGAGGCAAAAGTGGGGGAAGAAGGTCTTGGTGTCAGTCAGACCCTGGCCGTGTGTTGGAGGGGAATGGCTGCGGTGTGAGCACCAAGCCATATGCGGGAGGAAAGGTGTGGACACAGCACTCCGAGTTCCCAGAGGGAGGGAAGCTGGTCTGGGAGACGGTCCCAGGGGAATCGGAGGGGGGGCTTCACGGAGGTGGCATTTGGACTGACCCTCGGGGAACGGGTGCATTCGGGTCAGGTGGAAGGTGAAGGGGAGGAGGGAAAAGAGTGGGCTGGGTGACGGGGACTAGCACGGGGTTTGGTTCCGTTGGAATTCGTGCTCTGCTGAGTCGTCTGGGAACAGACAGTGTCAGGCCTGGAAGGTCAGGCAAGGGGTCCTCTTCCCTTAGGGGAAGGGGAGCATTTCATGGGGCGGAGTAGGGCGAGATGTGGCCCCCGCCCACCCTCAGGAGGAGTCATCCGGAAGCCCGGTCTGGAGTGGAGGTGCGGCCACAGGGGGCGGCGAGGTCAGGCGAGGTCCCCGGGGAGGAGGGGAGACAGGGCGGTGGCATTTCGGGTGGGGAGGTGAGAACGGGTGCTGGAGTTGCGGCAGGAGGACGGCTCCTCCTACGAAGTGGGGAGGGCCAGTCGTCCGCGGGACAAGAGAGAGAAACCAGCGCCCCCCCTTCCCAGATGCTTCTGTGACTCCATACTAGGTTTGGGGCCTCAGCCAGAATTTCATCTCTGTGCCGGGCATGACGCACCGGCCACCAAATGTGACTATTAGCCAACTGAGTTACTATTCAACGTTCAACTTAGACTTTATTTAAAAAAATTTTTTAAGTTTATTTATTTTGAAAGAGAGAGAGAGAGCAAGGGATGGGCAGAGAGAGAGGGAGAGAGTTTCAAGGAGGTTCTGCACTGTCAGCATGGAGCCCAGTGTGGGGCTTGAATTCACGAACCTGAGCCATGACCTGAGCCAAAACCAAGAGTCAGATGTTTAACCGACTGAGTCTCCCCGGGCAGGCCCTCAACTTAGTACTTGCAATGTTAACAGCGCAAGCCGCTCCTGCCTCTGAGTGTTTGTGCGGGTTCGGGGTGGGATCTGCCGAACCGTAGTAACCCGCCTTGCGTGCTGCTTTCTCTCACCAAACCCTGGTCCGCAAGGCAGGGACCCCTGTCCTGGTCGCCCCTCGTTCCCGGCGCCCACGCGGCCTCCGTCACCGCGGAGCGAGGTGCTCAGCAGATGTTGGTTGGTGAGTATAATCCATGAGACGTACTGCATGCGAGAAATTAAGTTCAAGGAAGAAAATTTGGAAGTGTAGTATCGACTCCGTTTTGTGTGTTTTGTGTTTCGTTCACAATATTGAACAAAGTTGTGTCCTACTTTGGTGAAAATAGAAGATTTTCAGGGCGTCGATTTTCTGGAAGTCCGGTTCTGTCATTTTACGAAACGAATGAGCTCACTCTCCTTGTCCTCCCAGATGGGACGTGTGACAGCCTTAGCGCCGAGGGCTGCAGCCGGGGGTGAAAGCGCCTCAGCGATCTACGGCTCTGCAGCCGGGGTGGAAATTGCTGCTATAATCCTGTCGGTGTGCATGGAAGGGTGTTGCGACCAGACTGGAAGGGAGGATGTTAGCTGGAGGGAAGGAGGAGAAGGCAGAGATGCTCCTATTCAAGCCCGGAGCCCTCCTGCCCTGGTGGCCTCTGTAGAAGCGAGGGCAGCCGGGCTTGGAGAGACCCCAGGGGGACAGAACGGGGCGCATGGGGTGACCTCAGAGCGGGGCCTCTGCCGAGCTCCGGGTAGGCGATCCCGGCACCCCGGGCCCGAGTGCCTGGGGAATTCAGAGGAAAAGCAACGTGAGCCGGTCAGGAAGGTGAACGTAACGTTGACTCGGGTTCGAAAGGCTGCCTCCGCCAGGCCGCGTGGCAGCGCGGGTGACAGGATGCGGAGAGAACGAGCTGCGTCAACCCCGCGAACAACTTTTCTGCTTTGATCTGAAGGTCGAGTTTCGGCGGATGGGCGTGCTGTGTCAGGAGCCGCCCTGGAAGGCCTTACCCGCTTTCCTCGCTCTGTGATTCTCCGCTTCCAGAACGGCCTGGTCTCCCAGCTGGAGGCTCCAGAACCTTCTGCCCTTTATGACGGTGCTGGACCACTCTCCGCTTATTCCTCGGTCCCGTGCTCAGGGTGTTACCGCGGACGCGTGCTGGTAGCGTCCGTATGATATCTGAAGGCAGAATAATCTTCCAATTTCTTTCTGTCAGTTTTGATACATAAACCACGTCAGGCTGGTACCGGCCGTTGAACAGACGGCACCTCTGGGGCTGAATGAAGATCTCGTCTCCGCCACCTCAGAAGAGGGTCGCGCGCAGACTGGGCCTTCAGCTGCAGAGTTCGCCGGCACGTTCCTGACTGGACATCGTGATGACACCAGACTCATTAAGTAGAGGCTCGGCCTGGTGTTTGTTCTCTGCTTTTATTTGTAAAACAGCAATGGCCGTCAGGGCAACACAAATGGCGCTTAATCTGTTTGTAAGCGGATGTGTCACCCTTAGAACCGGGCACCCGATTCCTCCCACTTGGGGATGAAACCACTTCCCCTGAACCAGCGATGGGCCCTGGTCCCGGGTCACGGTCACTGTGCAGAGAGCTAAGCTCGCCAGGCCCTCCCTTGACTCGCCACCGCCCCACACGGCCCCTCGGTGCCCCCCGCTGCCCCCCCACGGCCCCTCGCGGCCCCCCGCTGCCCCCCGCTGCCCCCCCACGGCCCCTGGCGGCAGCTCCGTCTGTCACTGCCGGGCCCCTCCGGATTTTCCCTCTGCCGCTGGGCCGGCCGCCCTTTTCCAGCCGCTGCTGCAGGGCAGACCCCTTCTCCTCTTCCCCCTCTTCCTCCCTCTAAATTAAAGCTCCAGGTGCGGTATTGATATTGGCTGGAACGCACTCGAGTTTCTGTTTCCAGAGTGGCTTGGTTTTCACCGCAGGGGTGACCTGCCTGCCTGTCGCATCGTGTCTGCCGTGTCCTGCCCCCTCAGCCACCCCACCCTCCACCCCTCTGAACGGGCAGAATTTCCGGGACCTGCTGCAACTAGGAAGCCCAGGAACATACTGGAACCTCCTCCCCCTTGCTAGCGGGGTTTTATGGGAACGCGGGGAGGCAGATGGGGGGGTGACTGGACAAGAATCATTCCATGAGGACCCACAAAACACTTCTGAGAGGTAACTCGGGACTCCCGCCAGCCACAGGGTTCGTAGGGTGTGTCCTGGGTGCCATGAAGCCCATGAAATTTCCTGCGTCTTTCCCCCCAGAACAACCTCCGTCTCCTTGTTCGGAGCCTACGGAGCCACACCCAAAGCCTTTGACGGTTTCCAGGCTTCTACAGAGAACTTCTCCTCTACCTAGTCTAGACGCAGGCCACCTCCTCCAGGAGCCCTCCCTGCCTCCCTCCAGCCCGGCGGTGGGGGGTGGGGCACTCGAGGCCCATCACACGGGGAGTCCGGTGCCCCCATCTGCCCGGAGGGTGAAAAGTCACCTTTGGACCCACCGCAGAGTCTGGGCTGCAGCCGCGTGACTGCAGGTGGAGAGAGGCTGGTCTGGGGTCTGAGCAGCGGCTAGAGACTCGGGCAGTCTGCTCTTTGGATGCCCCGGAGATTTCGTGTAAATAGTGCCTTTTCTTGCTAATCCCCGGATGTTAGATGAGCAGAGATAGGAAGCTCAATACAAACAAAGCCAGAGGCCTCTTTCTTCATTAAATTTGAAATGCTAGTAATTATCCACATGATTAAAGCGGATCGAATCCGCCTCATTGCCGCCGACAGGACGGGCGTGGGGAAGCTGGTACCTCCTCGCTCAACGATGCTTTAAATGACATAAAAAAATCCAGCCCAAGAGACAATGTCCACTGACTTCTGAGCGGTCATCGCTACTTCAAAGGAGGGACTGAGAAGTGTTTTACCGGTTGGACCCACGAATGCCGACTCTCGTGGACAGCAGGTGGCCTCGCCCGAGCTTGCAGGGGTGCGGAGCTTGCAGGGGTGCGGAGCTATGGTTTGGTTGGGCAGGTGGAGGTGGGCGTCTGCGGAATGCGAGCAGCACCGGCGGGCGCCACCTGTGGCGTGCGCGGCGGTTTCTGCGTCTTTGCCGGGACACGGGGACACGGCAGCTGCGGCTGGGGAGGCAGGGGTCTGGTGGAGGAGCCACGGCCGGACGCTGCGTCAGCAGAGGGCGGGGGGCCCGGGCGATGCCCCCAGCCCCTTGTCGCACGGAAGCAGGCACCTGTGCAGCAAAGCCTTGTAACTTAGAGCCAAAGCCCATGGCAAAGCTGGGGCCGGGTATTTGGAAACCAATATTCGGCCAGCGTTTGCTCAGCCGAGCCTGTCAGCTTTCAAAGGGCGTTCGGAAGCTGAGGGCATCCTGACGTCCCGGCCGAAGTGGAGCGATGACCCAGCGCAGGGGCTGGAAGGAATGTGCTGGCTTGTTTTCATTTTTAATCCTTGAGCCGAGTCCCTGGCTCATCCCTTCATTTTTGTCAGTTGATGTGTGTGTGTGTATGTGCGTGTGCGTGTGTGTGTGTCCATGTACGTGTGTGTGTGTCCATGTACGTGTGTGTCTACAGTGATCGGAGGGGCCTGTAAAATCCAGCGCAATTCTGGTAAAATACTTCTAAAATCTTTTTGTTGTCAGTAATTTTATGTTTTCTTTATATAAAGTGCAGGCACATTCTAGCTTAAATTAGCATATTTGCCATATTTTTAGTTTTTTAAAAAAGTTTGTTTATTTTGAGAGACAGAGAGACAGAGAGAGTGAGCAGGGGAGGGGCAGAGAGAGGGGTAGACACAGAATTGGAAGCAGGCTCCAGGCTCGGAGCTGTCAGCACAGAGCCTGATGCGGGGCTCGAACCCACAGACCGTAAGATCCTGACCTGAGCTGAAACCAAGAGTCGGATGCTTGGACAGCTGAGCCACCCAGACGCCCCTGTTTTTAGTTTTTAAGAATCTTCTCAGGGTTGAGTGACGTTTGGGTGAGAGCGCCTAGCATCTGACAGATAAAGAAAACTTGGAGCTTATGCGTGTCCTAAGCAGCGTATCGGTTGAAACAAGTCTCTTTAAGCCCACTGAATTAACTTCCACCTGTGTTACCAAAACGTGGCTTTTGCCAGCTAATGGCCAGGTGATTTGCTTCGCGGTTTGGGACAAGGCCCTCTGAGGACACACGGTCCTCCAAGACACAGTCAGCGCTAAGTTAGGAGAAGCACATTGGCGACCGCCCCCCCCCCCCAAATCTCGCTGCCTGTTTTCCTCGCGCCTCTGTGTCTGCGGAGGTCCCGGGAGCGAGGCACCCCAGAAGGAAAGGTGAAGTTGGTGATATCGGCACGTCGGTCCTCTGGAGCCCTCCTCGTTCCTGCCTCCCTGGCCAGTTTCCCCAGGCACACAAGAGGCCGGCTCCTTGCTTGGCTGCCTCGGGGAGGAGAGTGGTGGGGAGCAAGGCCAGCGAAGTCTGGAAGCTTTC
Organism: Paguma larvata; assembly: GCA_030068075.1. Classification (NCBI taxonomy): domain Eukaryota; kingdom Metazoa; phylum Chordata; class Mammalia; order Carnivora; family Viverridae; genus Paguma; species Paguma larvata. Next base: position 16,804,880 of record CM057837.1, on the reverse strand, counting down.
TTGTCCTTGGTTTTGCTGCAGGCCGGGTGGAGGGGAGGGGTTTGTGGGAGGGAGAGGCGCTGTCTCCAGGCCAGGGCAGGAGGTGCCTGAGCTGCAGGGGAGACACCGAGGCTTTGGGAAGGACGGCCTGGCTGTGGCCCCCCTGGGGAGATACTGATGGAGTCACGAAGGTGTAGAGGGGGACGGCTTCCGGCCCTTCTTGGAGATGATGGAGACAGGCTGGCATCCCCGGCCTTGCAGAAGACTCCTGTGTTCCACCTAAGACATGGGGACAGCAGGAGCCACCAGCCTCGCAGGGGGCGTGGTGATGGGGAGACCGGGTGTGTCCGTGATGCCCCGGTGCACAGACGCCGGAGCTCTTGCTCTACCGTGGGGTGGGTTGAACTGTGTCCCCCAAGCTGTGTTCACGTCCCAAACTCCGGGAGTCAGAATGTGACCTTATTTGGAAATAGGGTCTTTGTGGGTGTAATTAATTAAAATGAGGTCGTCTGGACTAAGGCGGGTCCTGAACTCAGTAACTGGAGTCTTCATAAGAACAGACGAGACGCACAGAGAATCGGAACACGGAGGGAGAAGGGTCCACGTGAGCACAGGTGGAGACGGGGGCCATGCAGCCACAAGGAGTGCCTGGAGCCACCAGGACCCGGAAGAGGCAGGGACGAGCTCAGGCTGCAGCCATCGGAGGGAGCCCGGCCCCGTGGACGGCTCGGTTGTAGACTCCAGGGCTCCCAGAGAGTAAGTGTCTGTCATTCCAAGTCACCCGGTCGCGGTACTTGGTGATGGTCGTCCGGGGAAACCAGACGCCTGCCCTGCTGGGTGCCGGCCAAGCGCCTGGAACGCTAGCACCGGCATTCGGAGGAAGAAAGAGGCCCCGGCAACCGACCGAGGTGGAAGTTCCAGGCAGGCCGACGTGCTGGGAGAGGCCGCGGGGCCTCGGACGCCTTCCTCGGACATCACACGTCGGCGCGTGCACGTCCGATCTGAGGCCGGCTGGGTGTTCGTCACCCTCTTTGGTTTCCTTCCGCCTTCAAACTAGGGTTTGGCTTGTTGATTTCCTTCTAAATGCCTCCCCCTGAGTGTCCGGGGCTCTCCTCTGCCGTGTCTGCTCACTGCCCCCCTGCTGCCCGCCGGGCCCACGACGCTGGGTGAGGAGCCTGCTCCCCGCCTCCCAGAATCGGACTCTCCCTCTGCACCGCCCCCCATCACCTCTGCAGAGACCCCCGGGACGCTCAGTCTGCCGCCGCCGCAGCTTGGAGAGTAGTGTGTGCCAAGAGGAGTGGATTCGAATAAAATCGCTTATTTACCGTCTTAGGAGGTGAGACCGTTTCCCGCTCCAGGCGCCGATCTCCTGCCCCGGCGTGGGGCCGACGCCACCGGAAATCCCGTGAGGCCCCCATGTTGCCGAAGCTCCTGATGCCTGTTTTGTGGACAGCGGGCAGGGTGATGGTTTCCGTCTCAGTTCGCTGGCCTGGAGCCTCTGCGTGGGGCCGTGAGGGACCGTATTCCCGCCTGAGCACTGGGCTGAAGTGGTCCCTGTGGTGGCCTCCCTGGGACCACGCGGACCGGCCCGGGAGAGGCCCCCCACCAGCACCCCTGTTTATGCTTCGCCGGCCCAGTGTGGGCAGGGCTGAATTTATCTTGCTCACGCCTCTCTCAGCGACAGTGTTTAATGAAGAGCCGTTCAGGGCATCTTCCGAACTTGAGAATTTTGAGACGAGAATCGTAGCTTCACGGAATCACTTGTAGAAACAATTCCGAACTGTAATTTACTCTGCTTAATGAAAAGAAACCAAGAACCGTGGCCTCGCTGCTCGGCTGGCTGTTTTCTGTAGACGCGTCCTAGCCCGCACACGCAGTGAGCCCCCCCCGGCCCCGTGAGCCAGGCGCCTTCCCGCCCCGGCAGGCTGAGGACGAGCTATGTCGAGAGAGTATTGCAGGTGGCTTGCGTTGGGATTCCGAAGTCGGGAGTCTTGACTTTGCATCTGAGGGGCCCGACACCCCTGTCAGGGCCTCCTGACCCATCGCAACAGGCGTCTCTGATTATTCATGAGCCGAATTAGAATTTCCCGACAGAGTCCATCAGCGATCTGTGATGGGAAGTCCAGACTGTGCCCCTGGCATCATCTGGTTTCCGGAACATGGAAGACGGTAGGGCCCAAGTCCGTCGCTGTGCGGTGTCCGTGACAGCGAGATGTTCCAGAGCGTGGAACAGAGTGGCTCCTTGGGCGTGTGAGTGACGTCTAGGCGGTGGGAGGAAAGGGGTGCTGAGTCCCGGGTGTCCCGGCTTCACAGGGGTCAAGAGTCCATGCACCTGTTCAGCTGTGCCTCCCCGAAATCCAGAGTCCCTCCTGAGAACGAAGGCTCTGCCTCATAACCCGACGAGTCAGCTTCGTGTCCCCCGGCTCACCCCAATATCGACTCATCGTCTGGCGTCTCCGTCCTGATTTTCCACTGACACGGTTGTGTAATTGCCTGCAGCCTGGTAATTAATTGTTAGTTCTGGTTGCGCGTTTGGTGCCCCAAGAGCATGAGGCCCCAGTGTTGGGAAGCTCTCTGAATCGGATTTTCATCTGTTTGGCACCGTCGTTGTTAATTAGGAGAGTCGGAGTGAGGCCGTTTTGGAAGGGGAAGCACGTTACACCGGCGTCCACCGGACCCCGTCACGTCTCTCTTCCAGCTGTCTTGCAGTTCCGCGCAGAGAGCGACTTCAGATCCCATCTTGAGATTCCTGCGTTGACAAGACTGTGGCCTTGGAGGTTGCTTCTCTCACAGGAGGGATGCCCGTTTATGGATTTTGCTGTGCTCAGTTTAATCTCAGTTTCTACCCTTTGAGGAACAAAAGAGCGTGGCTCCCCAGGAGGCTGGTCGCAGCTGTGTTATGAGGCCTGCGCTGGCAGAGTGCCCTGTACGGCAGGGTGTGTTTGAAATTCTGTTTGAGTTTCCTCGGCTCTGAGGCTTGGGGTGCCTCCCTCTTTTCTGGATTCCTCGAGCGCATTTACTTGTGTCCGCATGGTTTCCTCGTGGTTTCTGGCACAGTGTCACTTTACCTGCCTGGGACCATGTGCTGGAAGGACAGGAACGCCCAGCACCAGCCCTGCACCCATGGCAGACAGAACAATGGTTCCCCAAACATGCCAGCGTCCTGGCCCCTGAAACCACTGAATATGTCACCTTACATGGTGGAAGGGACTTTGCAGAGGTGCTTGAGTGAGATGCCTTGAGATGGGGAGACCATCCCCCAGTTCCCCAGGCTAGCCTAGTTTCCATTTAACTTTCCTCCAGTTCCTAGTACAGGGGTGGCGGGGTCAAAGCGGAGAAGGGGGACCTAAAGACTGAGCCAAATCTACTTCAGGCTGGAGTGAGGTGGAGGGCGGGGTCCCCAGCCTGGGAGGGTGGGCGCCTCTAGAAGCTGGGAGAGGCAAGGGGGATGGATTGTCCCCTGGAGCCTCCTGGAGGGACGCCGTGCGGCAGAGCCTGGGTTCCAGAGTTCTGACCTCCAGGACCGGAAGACGATAGATTTGTGGGGTTTCTTTTAAGCCACTGCGATTCTGGTCATTTTTTTCCAGCAGCAATGGGGACGTGGTGCAGAACCCGGTCCTAGCCAGGGGGTGCGGAGCGAAGGGTCCCGCTGACGAGGGCGAGGCCCCGGGAATGGGGCTCACACGGGAAGGCGGTTTCAGAACGAGGGCTAATGAACCGTCCTCGCCGTCCCCTGGCTCGGCTGGAACGAACACCATTTATTGCCTTTTGCGTCACCAGCGGAGTATTCACACGCACGGAGTGGCCTTGGCTCTGGAGCCCTCCCCCTCCCCCCACGAGGCAGCACCCTGTAAAACAGCTGTGAAACGGCGACTTGAAAGTTTCCATTTAACTTCCTTTCATGAAGTTTTCGAGATGTGTTTAAAGTAAAAATTGTGAGTGTGTCACCCTGTCATCTTCTTCAAAGCTGCCGGGGGAAGGTAAGAAAAAAGAGGAGCCAGAGCCAGTTTTGAACTTTTGAAAGCGTCGTTCTCCAGAGCCCTCAAATCCCCGGTGGAAGACGGAACACTTACCTTTGGCTTCAAAGGCTGCTTTGTAGCGCTGTGTGTCTTTTGTCCTTTTTATTTCATGTCTCAGCACGCCACTAATTTACGGTCAGCGTGTGGCCTCCATGTCAATTAACCGGATGCCTTCAGGAAGGTTCCGGAGAGAAAGTGAGGGGCAGCGAGTCACAGGGGGTGTCCTGGCCCGGCCAGCAAGTGGCCGGTGCCCCGGGTCAGTCACTTTCTCCGGCTGGATTTTGCTTTCCTTTTCTGCGATGGGAGTGTCTGCTTAGACGGTCCCCAGGCGCCCGTCCCCCCGAACCCCGGTTCCTCCCAGGCCGTTGGAGAGCTCCTTGAAGGGGATGCACACCCGTTCGACTCAGCTAGAGAGTTCCAGACAAGAAGTCTTCCCAGGGAGGCTGCCCTTCCAGAATTCTTCTCTTGAGAAAAACAAAAACAACAAACAACACGTCCCTAAACATGTTAATAAGCTAACCGAAGACTGTTATTCATCATTCTGATTGAAACCTTTTAAACTGCATAATTGTGTGCTGTTTTTCTCGGTTACCTTAATGAAGTAGCTTTTGGGGCAACAGTGATTAACTACAGGCTGGATAGAGTATGATGCATTTGTCTTTAAGTGTCTGCTTTTTTTTGGTGTTAAATTTATCTTAGCTGCGAATGAGGAGTGAATCGGATGGGCCGGCGACGCAGCCAGAGGGACGGCTGTCATTGTCACCTTCATCTCATCCAAGAGAAGCAAATTCCTATTTTCCCCTTATTAAAAAAATTTTTTTAATATCTGTTTATTTTTGAGAGAGAGACAGAGCATGAGCAGGAGAGGGGCAGAGAGAGAGGGAGACACAGAGTCTGATACAGGCTCCGGGCTTCAAGCCGTCAGCACAGAGCCTGACGCGGGGCTCGAACTCATGAACTGTAAGATCATGATCTCAGCCGAAGTCAGATGCTTAACCAGGTGCCCCCCCCCCATATTCTCCCTTTAAATGCAGGGACTCCCCCTTCCCGACCTACGTGAGATTTCCCGGCAGTGGTGCGCCGAACCGAGCTGGCCCTGTTTCCCAGTGAGATCTACGGCCCCGTAAATGCATACTTAAAAAAAAAAGACTTACTATATGGCTTCTTTAAAGATTTATGAGGACCTGCAACTACATTTTGTATTAAGAAAGTATGGATCCTAAATTTTATGTTTTAATAAGATCAGAGGGACTGATTCATTGGCTTTTTGGTACTTTATAGAAAGTCAATAAATACAGCTCCTTGACTCAAGTGGGACTTCCGGTGTTTCCGTCTCCCGTCCCGGCTCACTTGTACATTCCAGGGTGAGGGTTCCCGTTGGAATGACTCGGAAATTAATAATTCAGTAACCTGAGCGGGAAGTCCTTGGGATAATCCAGCCCCTGCGGTGTGAGCAGCGTGTATCCCTTTGGCCCTCCCAGCCTGAGAACACTGGTTCCAGGTCCACGGGTCACAGAATTGTTTTTAGTTCCTTAACGGGAAGTCGTAAAGGGAAAGATGTAGAAATAATTGCTCATGGCTTCGAGAAGCCTGTGGAATCATGCTGATCCAAATGAAATAAATAGGTTATGAGACAGAAGAATTATCTGCTCTAGTAAACACGAAGTGGCCACAACTCGGCAGCGATGCCATCCCCTGTGTGGAGAAGAAACAGACAGTGATCCACGCAGAAGAAGGAGGGGAGACAGGCCGCCAACGTGGGCGGCAGTAAAAGGGCTTTCTTTGTTCTTTGCCATAAAACCGACATCCTGCTTAACGACGGGACCTCGAGGCCAGAAGCCGGCCAGTCACCCCAAGGTTGCTAAGAACGAGCTCTGGCTTCAATAGCATCTGGGCGTTAATTCTAGCATCAGTGTTTTCACACCTGCTGAGGAACTGGGTGGCGCCCTCGATCCGAGCCCCTTTCTCCTCCCAGTGTGATGGAGTGCAGGATGTAGATGGAATAGAAAATGGCACTCCAGAGCTTTATAAGCCTTCTTTTAAAATTCTTCACACAAATCACCCAAATCGTTCAAGTTCATCATAGAATTCAAGAAAGCAAGAACATTCAGGTATTTTAAAAATGAATAAAGATCCCTCATATGTCTCCTACCCAGAGGCAGCTTAATGCTAATGTTTTAATGTATAATTCTTCCAGACTTTTGATATATGTGCACATGTGTATATTTTTGTGATAATGGATTGCACTCTGCATTCTTTTTAAAAAAGCAGTTACTTAACGTTAATATGTCCAATTAAATTTTTTTTCTGTTAATGCTTTTTGTCACGTTAAAAAATATTTCCCCATTCAAGATGAGGAAGATATGTTCCTATTTTTTAAAACTTGGTTTACCATTTGCATTTAGATGAGTAATAAATCTTGAATTTAATTTTTGGATATGGGTTGAAGTTGGATAGAAGTTTGTGGGGTTTTCCCCAAATGGGTATGCGATGGCTTCATTACCACGTGCCGAGGAGCCTACCCCACCCCCTGCTGAATTTTGGTGCGTCTCTTCATAACGCAAGCGACTGTATATGCATGTCCGTTTCTGTATTTTCTATTCTCTGCTGTTGGCTTGTTTATCCATCCCGCATTCCCTTTGTGAAGTCTTAGTGGCCGACAGTTTGTCTCACAACTTTTTTATTCTTCCTCAAGACTGTCTTGACTGTTCTATGTTTATTTATTTATTTTTTGTATTTTTGTACGGTTTTTAGAATCGGCTGTCAGCTTGCACAGAGATACCTGCTGGGATTTGGATTGGGCTTGCATTGATCAGTCTGAGAAGAACTGACATTTTTAAAATAATGGTTTTTCTAATCCATAAGCAAAGAATATCTTTCCTTTTACTTAGGTCTTCTTTCGTGTGTTTCAGTCATGTTTTGTAGTTGTTCACATAGAGGTCTTGCACTTGAAAAAAAATCATTCATAGATATTTGATGTTGTTTGATGCTACGTTAAACAGTATTTGAAAATTTTTACCAAACTTTGTTGCTGGTACGTAGAGACAAAATGGACTCTTCATCGTGATTGTGTTTCTAGCGACGTTTCTAAGTTCATCTATTAATTCTAAGTTTATTCGTAGGTTATTTTAAATTGCCGTGTATACAATTATGTCATCTGTGAATCTCGACATTTTAGTTTTTCTATCATCTATCCATCCATCCATCCATCCATCATCTATCTATCTAACCATCCATTATCTCTCTACCCAGTCATCCATCCATTTTCTATGTATGTATGTATGTATGTATGTATCTATCTATGTATGTATCTAGCTATCCATCCATCCTTCTATCCATCCATCCTTCTATCCATCCAACCATCTCTCCATCATCTATCTTTCTTTGCCTCATTACTCTGGCATAATATCTCTAGCACAATATTTAATAGAAGTGATGATAACGACCGTTCTGAACCCACAGAGAAGGTGCTCACTATTTGAATATCAGGTATGCTACTGGCTGTAGGGTTTTTTCCCCAATAGCTACTCTTTATCACATTTAGGAAGACCGATTCTATTACCAGTTTTCTGAGCATTTCAGTCATGATTGGATATTGAATGTTATCAAGTGTTTTCCTTCATCTGTCAAGATAATTTTATGGTTTTGTCCTTTACTCTGTAGTGTGGTGAATAACATTTTTTTGGTCTTTGAATGTTAACACTTGCATTTCTGGAGTAGACTCCATTTGGTCTTGATATATGTTACTTTCACTATCTCTAGATTCAAATAGTTGATGTTTCGTTTAGGATTGTTGTGTTTATAGTCATAAAAATATTGGCTTATACAGTAAAACCTTGGATTGTGAGTAATTTGTTCTGTGAGTGTTCTGCAAGATGAGCAAAGGTTTCCAATAATTTTTTTTAATATTTATTTTTTGGGAGAGCGCAAGCGGGGGAGGGGCAAAGAGAAGGGGACAGAGGATCCAAAGCATGCTCTGCACTGATAGGCCAACAGCAGTGAGCCCGATGTGGGGCTCGAACTCGTGAACCGCGAGATCATGACCCGAGCCGAAGTCAGGTGTACACCTAACTGAACTACCCAGGCGCCCCTCCGATAAATTTTAACTTGATGAACGTCTTGCAATACGAGTAGTACCTGATGCCAAATGGCACATGATCCAACTGAGCCAATGCTTCTTGAAATTCGCTTTGATATACAAGTGCTTGGGATGACCAGCACGTTTCCGGAATGAATTATGCTCTCAAACCAAGGTTTTACTGTACTTTTTTTTATAGTGTCGTCATTTTCTGGTATCAGGTCCATGTCATAGTCGCAGAGTTAACTGGTAAGCATTCCCCTTTTCTTCTCTTCTGGGAAAGAATGGTTTTTAGGTAGGTATTATTATTTTTAAAGTTTGGGAATTAATCAGCGAATCCATCTGGGAACAGAGTTTTCTTTACAAGAAGGTATGAGTGTTGATCCAGGTTTAAACAGATAGAGTGTTGCTTACATGCTGTTTTTCCTCGTGCGTTTTAGGTTGTGTCCTTCTCCGTCTAAGTTTACAGATGCCTTGGCGTAAGATTTTTCATCCTGCCTTTTCTTTTCACAGCCTATCAGATCCTGGCTATGTCTGCTTTCCACTCATGGGAGTGCTGATTTTCCCCTCTTTTTGCCTTGTAATTCTCGCTGGGGGATTTTCAATTTTACTAATGTTTTAAAATAACATGATTTGGCTTTGGTTTTCTGTGTTACAAGTCTGCTCTCTCCTTCCTTGACACTTGTTCTGGTCTTCGTTAGTTATTCTTTTCCACGTTGCTTTCTCTTCTTCTGGATCCCTGAGATGGCGGTTTAATGAGGGCTAACCGTTGCTCCCCCCTCTCCTCCTTCAGGATGTGCATTCCGGGCTGCGAATCCCCACTCGGCATCGTTTCCTCCCCCCATTTTTAGTATCCGCATTTTCGTTACTGTGCAGTTCAAGATATTTTTCTTTGTAATTTCCTCTTTTTCCGTGGGTTTTGCTTGTTAAATCAGCGTCCTTTCCTTTCGGCTTGAAGAATCCACTTTGGCGTTTCTTCTAAGGCAGGCTCCGGTGCGAGGAACTCCCTCAGCTCTCGTTTGTCTCGGGAAATCCCCCTCTCGCCTTCGTTTCTGGAGGGCAACTTTGCCGGGCACTGTTCTTGCTTGGAAGTTTCTCTTTCTCAGCACTTGGAGCGTATCAAGGTTTCTGCTGAGAAACCCACTGATAGCCTTATGAGGGTTCCCTTGTAGGGGAGGAGTTTTTCTTTCTCTTGCCACTTTTAAAATTCTCTTTGTCTTTGATTTTAGACAGTTTTATTATAATGCATCTTAGAGAAGATCTTTCTGAACTGAAATTTGGGGGTATCTAGGAGATTTATGAACTTTGATGTCCAAATCTCTCTCCAGATTCTGGCGGCTGTCAGCCATTATTTTTTTGAAATAAGCTTTCTGCCCACTTCTCCCTCCCTCCTCTTTCTGGGCCTTTGGAAACACATAGATCGTTCCTCCTAATGGTATCCTATAGTTCACATGGGCTTTCTTCACTTTTTAAAAAATGTTTATTTTTGAGAGAGAGCATGCAAGCAGGGGAAGAGCAGAGAGAGGGGAAGACAGAGAATCCTAAGCAGGCTCCGCGCCACCAGCACAGAGCCTGATGCTGGGCTTGAACTCATGAACCCCGAGGTCATGACCCAAGCCCAAATCAAGAGTCGGACACTTAGATGACTGAGCCACCCAGCTACCTCGTTTCCTCCCTCTTTTTCGTTCTCGTGTCTTTGTTCCCTGACTGGATACTTTGAAAAGACCTGTCTTTAAGCTCACATATTATTTCTTCTGCTTGATCAAGCCTGATGCTGATGCTCTCCACGGCATATTTGTTTACCATTTGCTGCATTCTTCAGCTCCAGAATTTCTTTTTGGCTCATTTTTATGATTTCTATGTCTTTTAAAGCTTCTAGTTTTGTTCATTTATTGTTTTCCTGATTTTATTGAGTTGTCTTTCTCTGTTTTCTTGTGGCTCCTTGAGCACCCTTAAAAACTATTTTGAATTCTTTATCAGGCAAATTGTAGATTCCACCTCTTTGGGCCCGGTTGCCGGGAAATTGCTGTGTTACTTTGCTGGTGTCTTGTTTCCTTGATTTCTCCCGTTCCTTCAAGTCTTGTGTTGCCGGGTTTGCATTTGAAGAAACGGTCACCTCCCCCAGTCTCTACTGACTGGGTTCAGGAGAGAAACACCTTTCATCAGCCCTACTGGGGATTCTAGGCTTTCTGAGAACACCTGTGGTACTCCGGGTACACTTGCTGCTTTCTATTCCTTCCTATGGGGCAGGGAATCCTGAAAGACTGGGCCAGGTGTGGACGTACATTTGCTGTCTCCAGGGTCAAGCTGTTGTGCCTTACTGTGAGTCCTTTCATCATCACGAGCTATTCCCGATTTCCGCTAGTAATGCAGAAACTGTTACATAATCAGACAATAATATAATGAAATCAATTTCTTTTGGTTAGTGTTTGCGTAGTACGCATTTTCCAATATTTTTACTTTCACCCTAACTGTGTGTTTGAATTTAAAATGCGTCTCTTGTGGGGCACCTTTGTGTCTCAGGTGGTTGAGCGTCCAACTCTTGATTTCAGCTCAGGTCCTGATTTTAGGGTCATGGGATTGAGTCCCATGCCAGGGTGCCACAGTAAATATGAGCCTGCTTAAGACTCTCTCTCTCTCTCTCACCCTCTGCCCCTCTCCCCCTTTTGTGCTCTTTCTTTCTCTAAAATATAAATAAATAAATAATAATAAAGTGTGTCTCTTGTATAAAGCACGTAATTGGGTTTAATCTTGTTATGTGGTCTGATGGTCTTTGTCTAGTAATTGAAGGGTTTATTCTACATTTATTTACTTATTTATTTTTAAAGTTTATTTATTTATTTTGAGAGGGAGAGAGAGAGAGAGAGAGAGAGAGAGAGAGAGAGAGAGAGAGAGAGAGAACAAGCAAAGGAGGAACAGAGAGAGGGAGAGAGAGAGAATCCCAAGCAGGCTGCACACTGTCAGCGCAGAGCCTGATATAGGGCTTGAATTCAGGAACCATGAGATCATGACCTGAGCCAAAATCTGCACTGAGAGTGAGAGACAGAGACAGAGTGTGAGCGACGGAGGGGCAGAGAGAGAGGGAGACACAGAATCCGAAGCAGGCTTCAGGCTCCGAACTATCAGCCCAGAGTCCGACGTGGGGCTCAAGCTCATGAACCATGAGACTAACAACTTAATTGACTCAGCCACCCAGGTGCCCTTCTATTTATATCGAAAGTCAATACTGATTTAGTTGGGTTCGAGCCTATCATTTTACTGTTTGTTTCCAATTTGCTCTACTTTTGTTCGTTCCTTCTTTCTTGCCTTGTTTGGGATGAATGAAGTATTTCCCGTTATCCCGTGTCACCTTTCTACGTTGTTATTCTTGTCGGTACTTTATTCGTGGTTGTTCCAGAGATCGTGGTTTGCAGGCTTCCGTTACCGCGGCCCGTCTCAGTGATGTCACCGCCTCCCTGCCGATGCACGCGGCGTACAACGCTCCAGCTCCAGTACCCTTTCCCGGCTCTGTGCTAAAATTGTCACAGTTTTCCTCCTCCGCACATTGTGAACCCAGTCGTCATGATTACTGTCGTATTAGGAATATTCTTGTGTACTCACTCGCATATTAGCCCTTGGTGGTGCCCTTCATTCCTTACTGCATTTCTGTGCTGCAGTGGTGACAATTGTCTTTGTGCAGTTAAGAACTTCCTTTGGTGTTTCTTGTACTGCGGCCCTTTTAGCTACAAAGGCTGTTTTCATGGGTATGAAAACATCTTTACCAATTATAATTATTGCTTTTTGAAATATATTTTAGTGTTTATTTTTTTTACTTTGAGAGAGAGAGGGAGGGAGAGAGAGAGAGAGAGAGAGAGAATGCAAGCAGGGGAGGGGTCGAGAGAGAGATTCCCAAGCAGGCTTTGCACTCTCAGCGCAGAGCCTGACATGGGACTCACACTCACAAGCTGTGATAACATGACCGGAGCCGAAATCAAGAGTCAGACGCTTAACTGAGCTGAGCCCCCAGGTGCCCCTTTATCATTTATTTTCGAAGGACTTATTCCTGGGTATAAAATTTTTTAGTTGGGATTAGTTTTTCTTTCAGCATTTACCCATGTCATTCCCTTGTTTCCAGGTTTTCACGTTTTCTTTTAAACAGCCATCTGTTAGTTTTGTTGTCATTCTTTTGAAGTTAATGTGACTTTTCCCCTCTGGCTAGATTTTCCCTTTATTTTCGGTTTTCAGAAGTTTGCCTGTAATGTTTTCAGGTACAGTTTTCTTTGTAACTGCCCCTCTGGGGCTCCACGGCGGTCTTGAATCTGCGGGTTAAGGGCCTTCATCAGTTCTATGTAATTCGTAGTCATTCTCTGTTCAAATATTGTGTCTGCCTCATCAGTGGTCTTCTGTCGTTTGGGACTCTGCTCACAGGGTGCTGGCCCACGCGTGTCAGCTGCTCTGCTCTGTCCGCACTGGGTCCTGCCCTCTGTGCTTTCGTGTAGACACTTTGTAATCGATGCTTCTGTGAGTTCACCATTGTGTTCTGTGTACAGCCTGTTTTAAGTGCATCTGCTGCCTTTTAGTTTCAAATACTGTAGTTTTAGTTTTAGGATGTCTATTTGATTTGATTTGATTCTTTTTATAGATTTAAACATTCTCAATCTTTTTTTTAAGTGTTTATTTTAGAGAGAGAGAGACAGAGCATGAGTTGGGGAGGGGCAGAGAGAGAGGGAGATATAGAATCTGAAGCAGGCTCCAGGCTCTGAGCTGTCAGCACAGAGCCTGATGTGGGGCTTGAAGTCATGAATCATGAGATCATGACCTGAGCCGAAGTCAGACACTCAACTGACTGAGCCACCCAGGTGCCCCTCAATCTTTTATTCTTTTATCCACTTAAAAATTTTTCTTTAATATATTATTCATGCTTATTTAAGAGTCTTTGTGTGCTAACTCCAACATGGGTACAATGTGCGTCCGCTTATACAGTCTAGTTTTTATTTTCTGGATTATCGGTCACCTTATTCTGACTCTTCATTTGTCTCATCATTTTTGATTGTGTGCCAGACATCGTGAGTGGAAGAACCCTGGAGGCTACAGATGGTGTCGATTTCCTCCGGAAGGGATGCTCTTCTTCACCAGTAGACTTTTGTTTCTCTGTTTAGGTTTGAGCAGCTGATTAGTCAGGAGCTAAGCTGGGTTGCTGTTTTAGTAAGACTCAGCTTAACTCAGCTCCCTCTCTTTTTCTTGGGTGCGTCTCCTTGGCTGTCGATCTGGAGGCTGACAGGCATCTGCCTCATCGGCTCTGAAACGCTGTGGGGCACTCACCCATTTTCAGAAGCTTGATCTTGAACCTGTAGCTTCTCAGCTCCTGCAGCTGCCAGTTCAGCTCTACTGGGCGGGATGCTGGCTCTGTGTTTTAGGCAGCCCCCCTTCCTCCTGGAAATTTCTCTTCTAAATGCTTTTTGAATTTCATTTTATTCTACAGATAGAGAGAATGTGAGCAAGGCAGAAGGGTAGAGGGAGAGAGAGAGAGAGAGAGAGAGAGAGAGAGAGAGAGAATCTTAAGCAGGCTCCATGCTGAGGTTGGAGCCCAGCATGGGGCTCAATCCCTGGGATCATGACCTGAGCCCACATCAAGAATTGGATGCTCAACCAACTGTGCCACCCAAGTGCCCCCTCTAAATGCTTTTAATGGCAGGATATTTCCTTCTATCCAGTAGAGGTTTCCGACTCTGGCCCCACCACCTCCCAATCTCCAGTGTTACCTTAGAACTTAGCAAATGCCCAGAGGATTTAAATTGGTGCTTTTAAAAATTTTTTTCTTTCTATTTCTGGATTTCAGTCCATCATGCCAGCTTGTATGATGGTCAGCAGCTCTGCCGTGGCTCCCTGTCTCACTAGAGTACTTCCATGTTGGCCAAGCTAAATCCTTAGATCGTGCCCCAAATGTCCAAATGTCCTCACAGGGAAAAGTTTCTGGCCACCATCGGCTCTAGTAAGGAGTCTGTCCGCCCTGGGATATCCGTCTAGATGATATCTAGACACTGGGATATCATCTAGACACTATGTGCCACCACAGCTCCTCGATGTTTTAAAAATATGGCTCTCAGTGTTTATTTTTATTTTATTTGTTGCAGTGGGGCCATCAGCTGGTCACAACCTATTATAGGATGCTTGGAACGAAAGTTCTACATCTTGCTTAGAATCTGTTTTTTCCTATTAATATGTTATGAACTCCTTTCTTTTAAATAAATTTATATCAGTAGGTATACTTCTATAACTTTATTTTAAAATCTGTATAGGTTTTAACTAATCCTCAGTGGTTGAATAATTAGATTATTTATTAAACATATTTTAGCCAATCCTATGTTCTTATGACTAATCATTAGAGATGGAATAAGAAAATAGTAATTTGAAAAGAGTTTTCATCATCTTTTCTTCTAGGAGAATGTTCAAGCTAGGTCACTCCATCCCAAAGCCCTTTGTCTTAACTTTCAAACAAGTCTTAGATATTTCCCTGCTGTGCGGCAAGCTTATTTTCCTATCTTGTTAAATGTTGACACCACTAATGATTGAGAACGATGCCTGTGTGGATAAATACTGTTAATACAGGATTGATATCCAACTATCCTTTCATTTTCTACAGAGGATGCTGTGGCCACTGCATTTGTACAGCTGAAGATGCATCTCTCTTTTCTCTTGGTTGACTGGCTGCTTTCGGTGCCTACCAAGCAACACTTGAGCAGTCCTTAGGTATTCTGTCCCTCTTCGCCTTACTTTTGCCTCCCCCACTTCCACTTCCACTGTTCCTGGGATAACTCATTTCAAATAAAGATGTCCTCAGTCTCTCCATCTGTAAAATGGGGTGTGCGAAGGATTTAGAACAGCGCCTAGTACATAGAAAATTAGTGAGCAGTGCTGGCAGCTGTCACTGTCATGGTTGTTTTCGTTGTCACTGTCATCACCACCGTCACCACCATCACCACCACCATCACCACCATCACCACCATCACCACCATCACCACCATCACCACCATCGCCACCATCGCCACCATCGCCATCACCACCATCACCATCATCACCATCACCACCATCACCATCACCACCATCACCACCATCACCACCACCATCACCACCATCACCATCACCATCACCACCATCACCACCATCACCACCATCACCACCATCACCATCATCACCATCACCACCATCACCACCATCACCACCATCACCACCATCACCATCACCACCATCACCACCACCACCACCACCACCATCACCATCACCACCATCACCACCATCACCACCATCACCATCACCACCATCACCATCACCATCACCATCACCATCCCCATCATCATCACCACCATCATCATCACCACCATCATCATCACCACCATCATCACCACCATCATCATCATCATCATCACCACCATCATCATCACCGTCATCATCGCCATCATCATTGCCATCATCATCACCATCACCATCATCACCATCATCGTCATCACCAACACCTCAACATGGAATCAGAATCTTCAAGGATGAGGCCAAGAGTCTGTATTTTGAATTTATGCCCCAAACAGTTCTCAACGTTGTCACTGGTCCTTAATTAGTGTATGCTAACAACCATTGGCCTAGAAAGTATTTTAATCGTCTCTACCCTTTGTGTTAGTTGATTTCTACTCTTGCTGTATCATATTACCTGGAAGACATGCCCATACTGTGAGCTTTGTTTCCTGGGGGAATGCCCTGAAAGTTTATTATGTCCCCCATTGTGCAAAGGCTGAGGTGTGAATGGCCACAGAAAGTTTTCCTGCATCATTGGGAAAGCCCATTAGTGACAGCCCTGCTCTCTTGTTGCTTGGCCCTCCCATAAAGGGCTGTATATGTTGGAATTTTGGGTGTGTTTTTTTCCAGTGTTCCTGTGGTATGGATTTTTAGATCCCATAACAAAATTTTTATCAAGCAATACACGTGCAGTGGGCTGTTCTCAGGGTTCAAGGCTGAGGGAGATGTTCTCAAGCAGACATGTGTCCAGCAGATAACGAAGTTTTGTTACTGTCTTCATGTCCGGGAAACTCAGATTAGATGTGGTGCTCCATTTTGCTCTGTTTGTCGATACAACCCTGTCCACCCTTCTCCCCACTTTCTCATCTTCGTGGTAAATTTCGACTGCGTTTGGGCCTCTTGTGAACTCTTCCAAACCTTTTATGGTAGTTGCTCGTGGTGTAGAAATACATCCACTATGAATTCATGACCTCTAACTGCCGCCAGGCCGTCGGTGCTGCCTAATGACACCGGGGCTCTCCAGCCAGCTTGCTCTGCCCTCTGCAGCGGCGTTTTCAAACCCTTTCCATCCTCATATCGCTGCCGGTGTCCACGCTACTCTGAGCTGAACTATCACTCCCCACGAACCCCGGGAAATAGAAGCTGGCTCCTGGAGCTCTCTTCCATGGACATGTCTGCCCCCACGTCCTTTCTCCTCCTTTGCTGTCAGAATACAGGAGGCACGCTCCTCCGCCTCGGGCGGGCGTCCTGGGAGGGTCTGTACTCTGTCCCACCTGCCCACCCCCCCTTCCCTCTCCCACAACTTTGACTCTCCTCCTCCTCCCGGTCCTTGCTCTTGGTGCTTGGGACGTGGGACGCTCTCGGTCATGTGTCCCTGCCTCCCCCGCCCCACCTCGCTCGGTCACGTTTCCTGGACGAGTTCCGAGCTTCATTCTCTCACGGGGCCGCTCAGCCGCCTCTGCCCTCTGCCCCCACGCGGCCACCAGTGAATAGAGGTCTCCACCGGGGGCCGTCTGAGCCTTCAGCTTTCACAGCGGCCACGCCGCACAGGCCGCAGCGCTGGAGCTCTGGGGCTGGACACCTTGTGTCCATCCCAGTGCAGCCAGGCCCGCGCTGGGCGGCATGTGGCTGGCCCGACCGGTGGCGCTCCTCGCCACGGGGCTGCTGTGAGCGGGACACGAGAGCAGCTCTAAAGCAGCGGGCACGAAGCCGCGTCCTCAAGGTCCCTGCGACCCCCCCCATCGCCGGTGCTGCAGCTGCTGCGTCAGCGATAATCCAGCAGTGACGCTGCTCCCTCCAGCACGTCTCTGATCTGTTCCTTGGTGGTGGCGAGGCCGGGTGCCGAGTGGGGCTGGAGGTGAGCCCTAGCGCCCGCCGCACCCCCGGTGCTCCCGGCTCGCTGCCAGCCTGCTCCACCGGCCGCGTGTCGGCACCTGCCCCGGGCGGAGGCTGGGTTAGCGCAGCGGAGGCCACGGGTTAGAGCAGCGGAGGCCGTGTCTCCGCAGGCCCTGCTCGTGGGAGTGCTCACTGACTGTCGATGCCAGCATTCTGCAGAGGGCTGCTGTGCCCTGGGGAGGGGGGTGGGTGCCAGGCTACTCTGCGACTGCAGCTCGGTCAGCACAATCGCAACGCCATGACCGTGGCTTTGCTGGCCCCGCTGGCTTCCCAGCTCCACCTGCTCGGGTTTTATTCAGGTGTTCACGCATTCCGAAAGTGACACATTCCAATGACTTATGTCTGCAGGGCTGACTCCGGAATCTGCAGAGCTGGTGTTCCTTGGGGGCAGGCGCGGGGGCCCCTCTCCCTTCCCAGGGGAGACTGTCTCCCTCCCCAGGGGAACCCCTCTTCCTCCTCCCCCCCGCCCCGTTCTCACGGCGGCTCCAGACTTCCCCTCCCCCTCCTGGAGCTCTGCTCCGTCACGTCCCTAATCATCAGAGACGAGGCCTCAGTGCTGAGCCCAGGACGGGGGTCGTATCTTCTCTTGGGACACGTTTTGCATCAGCCGCAGGCCGCAGAAGCCCTTCCAGCACCGATGTCCGCGGACACAGGGCGCAGCTCTGCGCTGACGTGGCGGCCAAAACTACCTGGACTTTTAAGTCTAATATTTTTTGTTTTGCTCTGAAGTGGCAGCGTTGGGCACACCCCTCATGGTGGCTCTCATGTGCTGGTTCTGGGACCGCCGTGTGTGAGTGTAGGGGGGAGTGGCGAGGGGTCTGAGATCCTGCCCTGACGACCCGCTCGTTCGGTCTCCATCTAGAGCCAGGCATGCAGGTTTCTGAGAACCGGGTACCGACTCCCTTGGCCCCGCAGCTGAGGCCTCGGAATGTGTTCACCTCGAAGAGCAGCGCGTGGTTTGTGGGAATTGACGTGAACGTGCACAGAGTCTGGGCAGCGCGGGGAGGCTGAGGAATACCCTGCATGTCCTTACCGCTGCCCCTGGGTCCGCTGGCGTGTCTGCCCTGCTGGCGCGGGCGCCCTGGCCTTGACCCCGGGGCTGGAGAGTCCACCAGGCACGCAGCGGCTTCTCTGCAGTCTCGTCCTGGCTGGGTTTGCTCAACTGAAGGGCCCACGTAGGGGTGAGGGGCTCTGCAGGGAGGGTCCCCAGCTGCAGGGTGGGCAGCGTGGCTCCTGGCTGACCCCAGTCTGCCCCGGACACCACAGGACCTAGTCCCTCTTCTTCACCAGGACAGTCTTGCCCCGCGGGACAGCTGGAGTGTGCTCGCTCAGCTTCGCTGTCTCAGTCCACGAGCGAGGTCTCCCCGGCCTGGGTCTTGTGCTCTGCGCAGGGTGTGCTTGGCAGGCCGGTAGGAAAGTCAGCCTCACAAAGCCATGATAAGCGGACCGTTGTGTGGAGGGAGCCGCTGGTGCCCCGGGTCCCCACCTCAGCGCCCCTCTGATTCCAGGGCGGCTACTGTGGGCGGTCCGGGGAGAGCTCAGACCGTCCTGGTGCTGGCCGTGTCCCCCCCCCCGCCCCCCCAGAGAATGTGCTGCCCCTGAGGCCGCAGCTGCAGCCAGAACCGTGGGGGATGGAACATTCCAGCAGGGAGGGGAAGGTGGCGGGTGCTGGCTGCTGCATCTGCCCTCCAGGTGCAGTTCCGGGGGGACCCGGGGAGCCACCCCGCCGGCTTGACCCCCTTCCAGGTTCCGCTCCCACCGCCCGAGTGCTCGTCGCTCGTCGATTTTCAGGGAAACCCAGACGGGTATCGGCTCGCATGCACGCCCCAGGCAGGAGGGGCTCACTGGGCTGCCTCGGAACCCAGGGCACTCTGGGAGTTCTCTGAGGGGTCCGGGGATCCGAGTTCGGGAGTGGGTGGGCTGCCTTCTAGTGCCCGGGAAGCCTCACTGGGAGGGGCTGGGCTGCCCGCTCAGAAGTTTGGCCTCACAGTTCTGTTCGTCTGCAGGTCCTGAGGAGGGGCTCCTGGCCATCCCCCTTCCCCGCTGCTCCTCCTTGACCCAAACACACATGGCTTCAACCACTTTCTGGAGAGAGGCCCTTGGACAGCGTCCTGAGGTGGGAGAGCCTCAGCGGTGCAGGCCAGTCTCCAGCGTCTTTGGTTTCCTGAGCCTCCTCACCTGGCCTTCACCGTGCGATGTCCTGCTGAGGGCCGGTGAGGACCTGCCTGGAGGAGGAGGAGGGGGTCTGAGGAGGAGGAGGAGGGACCCGGAGGGTGAGGAAGGGCCTGGAGGAGGAGGAGGGGCCTGGAGGAGGAGGAGAGGGTCTGAGGAGGAGGAGGAGGGACCCGGAGGGTGAGGAAGGGCCTGGAGGAGGAGGAGGGACCCGGAGGAGGAGGAGAGGGTCTGAGGAGGAGGAGGAGGGGCCTGGAGGAGGAGGAGGGACCCAGAGGAAGAGGAGGGGCCTGGAGGAGGAGGAGGGACCCAGAGGAGGAGGAGAGGGTCTGAGGAGGAGGAGGGGGGCCTGGAGGAGGAGGAGGGACCCAGAGGGTGAGGAAGGGCCTGGAGGAGGAGGAGGGGCCTGGAGGAGGAGGACTGGCCCCCTCTGGAGGTTCCTGGTTCTGTCTGCGCCGGCTCTGGACGAGAAATATGCATTTGTTCCCAGGGTTTAAGTTAATGAATAATATATTACAGAGGCAGCTCTGAAGAAGTCATATTTACAACACCTCTGACTGAGGCCCCGTAATAGGGGCCTCATTACCAGCGCGGGTTCAGAGCCAGGCCGTGTGGCGCCGAGACAGCCGTGATTTCTGAAGCGCCCTGTGTTCTTGGTGCTTTGTGCTTTTGCTTCTGCACAAAGCTGCGCCCCCTCCCTGCCCCCCACCCAGAGAAGCTAAATAATGGAACGCTGCAAGCTCTTGCATGAGCCTAAATATTCACGTCTCATCGGGGGTTCCTAAGTGCCAAGCTGATATTTTTGTGCAGTGGCAAAGGAACAAAGCCATGTTAAATTCTAAGATGTTTGCTAAAGTGCCATAGGCTTTGTTATTTTGTTGTTGCCTTACAATTTTTGTTGGTTGAGTGTGCCCAAGTGAAAATTACATGTTCCCGTGGTGGGGAAGAGACAAAAACTGTTCGTGTGGTGTGAAACCAAACCAAACCAAGCCTCTCCATCATGGCGGCTGCTTTATCTTGACCTTCTGCGTTGGGGCCGCCCACCTTGGGCTCTCCTTTTGGTAGATTTCCAGGGATCGAGTATGACTGTTTAGCACTGGATTGAAGACTTATTTTGTCACTCGTGGCTCTGGAAGTGCTCCGTGCACTGGAGACCCAACGTGAGCAAGAATGATGGTCATGTTAGCAGATGTTCTTATATGAGAATCTGACGGGTGTTCGAGACCTCCATCCCAGGAAAAATGCATATTTTAAATGCATGTCGAGAATGATTGCCAGGGGTCAGGTACTAACCGAAAGCCACTCATTTACCCCAGATGAAGAACGGACTTCTGATCTACAGTCAAGAAGCCTACCGGCTGGATATTCGAGAATCATGGGTTGTTTTGGGAAAACCAGGGCGGTAGACTCCAGGCCACGTGTACACTGACAGATAACTAGGTCAGTGTGGATCGGATCGCAGGACTCTGTTTAAAATACCGGCTGTTGGGAGAAAGATGGTATCATCCTCTGTAGCTTCAAGAAATAAATTTGCATATTACGGAGTTCGTATGTGCTCTCTGGTCAGATTGCTTTTTGTGATTTTCCATGCAAATAAAATCAGGGCCATTCTATAGCATTAAGAACTGCAAGTAAAAAAGAAAAAAGAAGAAAAAGAACGATAAAATCACCTAGCCACCATTTAAAAAAAATGAGCCAGGAGGTATGACTGAGAAGTTGGTGCAGCAGAGAGTGCTTGGTTGGATTGGTAACATTGTAACAAGAGGGTGGGGCCGCCCTTGATGAATCGCAGGGGCAACAGAGACGGACTCTCCAGAGGCAGGTGGTGAAGGTAGGGCCTTGCCCCAGCTGTCCTCAGCACGCGGGGCCGCGCCCACACCTGGGCGACACGGGCGGGGAGAGCTTCTGGGACAGATACTCGGTTACTCCGTCATCTGACGCTAACAAAGCTGCCAAGGTTCTGGAAATGGGAGTTGGTGAAGGCGGCAGCTTAGGGAATAGACTCTCACAGACCACCTCTCCCTGGCTGACTCTTACCCAGGAGTGCGTCTTCAGGGAAAAACAAGAGTTTCCTCTGTGCCAGTCACTCTGTTCTTGTTTCATTTTGTTTTGTTAAAGAGCCTCCCTTTTGCATCTCCGTGACATGTCCATCCTGACCGAGTTTGGTTTTCTTTCAGTCGTGATGGGAGCAAAGAGCCCCAGGCGTAATTTCCTCTCAAAAATTAAATAACACACGCGGACTCAGCCAAGCTCAGGGCATTCAGAGGGGTGGGGGCGGGGGCTGGTGGGGCACGGAAGAACGGAGAATGTTCTCCAGCCCCACGGGGGCTGTCCCCACGGAGTCCGCTGCAGGCCGTGAAGGCAGCTGATCTGCTAAAGAGTCCCCTTCCCTAAAGTAGGTGGAGAGAGGGCATTCCTCTCCGTCCTCAGGACTTCCAGCTCCCTGCGGCATTGGCAGTGGGACAGCCGAGAGCTGGGACAGCCTCGAGCCTCCAGCACGTAAGGGCGGTGGTGACTTTCTGGCCTAAAGGCTTGTTGGGTATGAATGCACTCAGTAAGGGGTCGCTGCCCCCAGGAGCGACCCTTCATCTGTGCCGCTGGGACACACTCGACGGTGCTTTCATTGTGCCCAGCTCCCGAGCAAGCCCTTCCATTCCTGGAGGGCCGGGAGGGCTGCCCGCGGCCAGAACCCACTAGTGGCCAGTCCCTGCTCCCATCCGAGAGGACACCAGGCCCGCGTGGCTGGGCGGGCTTCGGCCAACGTGCCCACACTGCGTGTTTTATTGCATCCTGTCGGCTGGATGACTCAGATGGACTTTACTTCTGTCATCGTTCCGTCATTAATGAATGCAAGATTGGGGTGCAGAACGGTAGAGTATTCCTGTGATTATCTGGGTGCTTTGCACAACCGTGTTTTTTTTTTTAATTTTTTAATGTTTATTTAATTTTTGAGAGACAGAGCATGAGTGGAGGGAGGAGCAGAGAGAGAGGGAGACTGAATCTGAAGCAGGCTCCAGGCTCCGAGCTGTCCGCACAGAGCCCGACGCGGGGCTCGAACTCACAGACTGTGAGATCATGACCTGAGCTGAAGTCGGATGCTTAACCGACTGAGCCACCCAGGTGCCCCTGTACAACCGTTTTTAAGGGATGTAACGTTCCGAAGTTTCTTTAACAGTTTCTAAAGAAAAATATACCTCTCCTTGGGTATGTCAGGTACGAACAAATGTCATATGAACAAAATTTAAAGCTACGACAATAAAGCCGTGTTGGGGCGTCTTTTATACACCGGGTCTCATGGAGCCCCCACAGCTGTGCTATTGTGTCGTCCTATACAGACGGTCTCTCTTGCCTTCTTTTGGGAAAGTTTAAAAAATTCTCTGATGAATTCATGGCGTTACCTTGTGATATTTTCGGACGGTGTTAATTTTCTTTTTCTTTCTTTTTTTGTTTATCCAAAAATGTCCTTATTTACTTTCACTGTGGTTTTTTTCTTCCAGTTTTTAACATTGTGATAAAACACATGTAACAAATGTTATCGTCTTAGCCATTTGTAAGCATACAGCCCATGGTAGAAGCTACCTCGATGATGTCGTGCTCCGACACCACCGTTGTCTCCAGAACCTTCCATCCTGTAACACCGCTGCCCTGTCGCCGTTAAGCGCTCGTTCCCCGCAGCCCCTGGCAACCACTGTTCTACTCTCTGTCTCTACGGTTTAGATGACTCTAAGTGCCTCGTATAAGTGGAATCAGACAGCATTTGTCTCTTAGCGACTGGCTCATTTCACTGAGAGTGATGTTCTCAAGGCTCATCCGAGCGCTCATTTTCTTTTGAGATGATGGACCGGTCAGATGTTCGTATTCATCCAACAGCTGAAAGAAATGGGAGTCCACACCAACCTGCGAGAGATGAAAGGTATGCGACGGCGTTACCGCTCCTGAAAGTGGGGAGGAGGGAACCCCGTATCGCAGTTTTCTCTCTTCGCCATTGCTTCCTCACTGCAGGGAATTCGTTCCGAAGACTGTCCCCGCAGAGGTGGGAACAGCCTTCAACTTTCCTTTGGAACTGGAGTTATAGTTATGGGGGCTTGTCTCCGAAACTTAGTCAGGCTGGTTGGCTCAAGCATCCGAGAGAGAAGGCGGAGGAGCCTTGGGTGGATTTTGGCCTCACCGTAGCGTGAACCCTGTTTGCAGTGAGCCTCTGTGGTCTGGGTCATGCTCGGTGGTGTCAGACCAGCCAGCAAGACGAAGCCTGGAAGTCCAAGCAGAGGGGAGAGGTGAGCATGCCCACACGTGTGCTTAGTAAGCGAGGAGAAACGGAGGACTTGCTGTGAGCTGGACCCACTCTGCGTCCTGGAGCTCAAGCCCCAGCTTCTTGCGCTGGTGTCCCCACGAGGAGCCAGGCTACGCGGAGAACAGTGTGCTCCACATTTGGAGTAAGAATTCAAGAAAGACCTGGAATGTCTGGTGAGGAACAGAGACATTCAAGCGTTGCAGGAGGTGGTGACGGGAGCCGATAAGAGGGGACGTCCCGGGCTGCAGGAGCAAGTGCGTGCTGGCATTCCGGGCACCGTCACCGGGTTCGTAAAGGGCTGTCCTCCCAGGATGAGCCTCCAAAGGGCAAAACAGGTGACACGTGTTAGACAGCGTTTGTAGAAATCACGGGGGTCAGCGGTCGGCTCCCAACATGGCAGCTATACGTATGTGACCCCTGGCGTGCGTCCTGGTTCCTTGATGTATGACGGCCCACCGGAGGCTGGGAGGATGCAGGGAAGAGCCTGTGCATGTGGTCTTGGTGACAGTTTAGTATCAGACCGCCAGCTAATGAATATCAAATGAGACGCTGGGGACCCAGCGGGCTTTCTGAGACGCCGGGAGGCTGGAGGTGCTACCGCCTGGGCCCGACGCTGCTGCCTGGTCTCCAGGAGTGACACCGATGTGACGAACCGGGAGAACGTGGTGACACTGGATGTCACAAGACTTGCTATGCAGGGCAAAGGTGATTTGCACAAGCCCTTCGTGATTAATGATGTACACCTCCCAGCATGAAGGAACTTGGGTACGAGAAGAAAGAGCTTCTTTGTCTGTTAAGACCCGAGTTTACTAATTGGTGGAGATAGTATCAACGCCAGCTGTAGCCCCCTGAAGCCCTCGGTTAGGGCCCCAGCCTTCTATCTGCTCATGCTCCGTGCAGCCCTATGTCCTTCTCAAGAGCTTGACCTGACTTTAATGCGTGCACGGGTGAGTGAGCATGAGTGTGAGTGAGCTCTGGTCCCCGTAGGACGACGGATGGCGTGCCGGTTTGGGGAAGACGGGGTTCTCTTTAGACAAGGTGAGCAGGAGGCGCCTGTGGGGCGTCCAGGAGGTGGCTGGAAATAGGAGTCTGGAACTGGGGATCGGTCAGGATTAAAAGCGGCTCTCCGGGAGGTCCTGGCAGAGGGCCAGGCAGATGAGGTCGCCTGGGCATGGCCGACAGAACACGACAAAGGTCAGGCTCTGAGCAATCCCAGTGGCCACGGACGGCGAGCTTCAGAGAGGCCCCAGCCAGGCGCTCAGGCCCTCTCCTCCATGGTGTCGGCTCCATACTCAGGACTCTGGGTTTTAGAAGGGGCCTTAAAAGTCACCTGGTCAGAGCCCTGGCTCCGATAGATGCCAGCTGCGTGCCTCAGGCAAGGGGCTGTCCCTAAGTCTCGTTCTCCTTATCTACAAAGACAACAGGCGTGCCCTCCCGAGTGGAGCGGCTTCCCCACAGTGACGTATGTCAAATGCCCGGTGCGGTGACGGACAGACAGGAAGCTCTCATAAGTGGCGCTCCCTCCTGTCGACCGGGATGCCTTCCAGCTACTCGTGGACAATTCACGACCGATGGACTTCGCTTAAATAGCCCCCCCGACGGGCTCCTTGGGCGTCCGCGGGAGCCTTCTCAGCAGTCAAGCCAAGCGAATTGTTAAGTTATCCTTGCTGCTTCTCCGCATCTGGAGGGAAAGGTGTCCCCGTCCCCTGGAGCGGCTGGGATGGGCCACTCTCACCCGCTCGCCTTTCCTCTGCAGCGACAGAGGGGATGGAGGGGCCGGGGGCTTCCTGTGGTGGGGGAGGGCACCCAGAGAGAGAGTTGGTGAAGGATTTTTATTTATTGTGAATAAAATGTTCCATCTGCTCCCCATCTGTGTAGATAACCCCACATCACGTGGGGCTGGGCCAGCAGACACCACTGAGTTTATGGGGCCACCTGCCGAGCGGCTAAAGACCTTCCTTCTGGACCTAAAATTCTTAGGGGGAAAAAAATGTGTCGAGTTTACTATGGAACTCTGGGTAAAATCTGGTCTGACTGATTTTCGGGTACAGATTGATGAAATCGCGATGAAATAGTAATGCCAGGAGAGTCCCCGATCCTGGACATATATTAACAGTTGGTCAAGATAATACAGCAAATATTTGCAACACATACGTTTCTGAAAAGTGCCATCCAGTATTCTGTACATGACAAAATGATCAATGCCCTTTGTTAGCTCAGACCGGTCTGCGTTGTTATCCAGGAATTGGGAAATATCCCCTTTAAATTAAAGCCCTAATCCTTACGAGTCAGAACGAAGCCATAGTGTTCTTCCGTTTTACCCGTCTTCTCAAGAGGCCGTTCCGGCTGCCCTGCCGCCCCAGGCCGGGTGTGGCGGGTGGTTGTGTATTAACCTCCTTGCGAATCCAATTGGGTCCGGAGAGGGCGTGCCTACAAGGACAGCAGCTCTCCTGCCTCGTCTGTGCCCCCCCGCCACCCAGCAGACCCCAGCCTGCAGAGGGGCAGGGCAGGTGGGGCGGGCCGAGGAAGCCCCGGGGACACCGGGCTGCGGAGGGTTTCCGGGGAGCAGGAAAGCAGAGAGCTCCGGGCTAGAAGCCTGAACGGAGTTGGAGGAATATATACCATTTGATTCTGGCACCTCAGTGGCTCCAAAACCTCTGGTTTCCGTGTTATTCTTTGAAACGTACAACAGGACATCGAGCATCCGTGTTCTTGGCTGTGTGCGTGCATTCTGGGGGTGGGGCTGCGAGTTCAAATCTATTATGTTCAGTTTCCTCTGTGGTTCAGAGAGACCCCAGGAGATTTAAGAGGTCTCTGCTGACACTTCGCTCTAAACCCTGAAACATTGCTTTAGCTCCCACTCGTGCTATAGGAATGTGAATGAAGACACATGCCCTCCCTCCTTTTAGGAGGGGGAAGAGAACCCTTTAGTTCTCAAAGCGGGGTGGAGACAAGTGTCTCCAGTGGGACTCCACCGCTTCCCCCCACCTCGTACCTGGTGGCAGGTGACTTGAGTCTGAAGTGGAGCCGTTGCTAACAGAGGCTAAGGGCCAGCTGGAGGGCAGGAGGCTGGGGGGGCGGGGACGAGGGAGGCTTGATGGAGGGGACCCTGCCGAGGGCATGGGTGTTCTGGTGGAGGAAGAGACGCCTCTGCAAGTCGGCCTCCTTCAAAGGTGTGTCCTTGAAATCGAATAAAATGAAGGTCACTGTGGATTTGGGAGCAGTAGCTCTAGGCTACGTAGTTTCATTTTCAACAAATAGGCCCTGTTAGGAGCGAATGCCTGAGTACAAGCCAGCGGAAGGCGAGAACGATTAACTACTGACCAAGCAAAGTTTTCTTTACAACGAAACGGCCCTTCCCTCCCTTCTCCCCTCAGCTTGTAGTGTCTTTCCTCTGTGAATGACTTTTGGTTATTAGGGAATCGATGTGGGTGTCCTGTCTCGGGTCGCCCGAAGGCATCGCGAGACACGGCGCCAGCGTGGATCAGGTCTGCCCCCTCTGCTGTGGTTAGGGAGCCCACCGCAGGGTCCGGGGTCAGCCTTTCCGCGTGTGTCAAACGGTGCTCAGTCGAACTCCCCCCACCTCCAGATTAAACACGCTGGAAAGAGCCTTGGTCATTGAGCTGAATATGTGGTTTCACTGAGGTAAGAAACACCCACATACGCACGAATGTGAACTGTTGCTTCGGGTAAAAACAGCCTTTGTGTTTCCTTGTGTGTCTAGCGCCTGACAGCTCTCTCTGCCCGCTCTTTGCTCTGCTGCCCCAGCAGGTTCTGGGGACGTTAGAGTTGATATTTCAAACGTGATGCCTTTATGTATACTTTTCTTTGACCCAAAGGTCTCAATACGGTATGAGGTGAATGACTGAAAACCGCCGTCTGGCTTCCCTCTCAGGAACTGCTTCGCTGGGCCTGGTTTCTGTGTGCCGGGTGTTGGGTTTAAGGAGATACAGAAATGATTATTTACAGGTGCAGCTCTCCGAAGTCTGGGAAGGAAAGCTCTCCGGAGCATCGCTCAGGAGCCCAGCGTAGGCTCCCAAGGCTCTCTGTCCCTGCATTGGGAGCCAGCTGGCTCTGACCGCTCCTGTCTGGTCCTCTCCAACCCCGAGTCCCCTCTCGAAGGTCACTAGGGCTACAGTATGAGCCGGAGCCCAGACGGGGCACCACTTTACAGGATCTGGTGACAGAAAGGAGGGTGTGACACGGAGCAGAGCTCCCAGGGACGGAGAGCGAGGAACAGATTCAGGGGAGCCGTGGGGGCTTCGGTGCCCGCTCGGATTTGGGAGGTGGCGGGAGAGGTGGAAAGGACATCCTCCAGGCTCGGCGTTCGGGCGAGCGGATGGAGGAGGGTGGTCGGGGCCCAGGGAGAGGCTGAGGACGAAGGCCACGAACACGTGCTCGGGCAGGCTGGGTTGGACGGTTCCGTTGGCGGGAGCCGGCCGGGCTCCAGGCACGGCCTCGTGTCTCGGTGCCAGGAGGCGGCGAGGGAAGGGGGGGGGGGTGACCACCGTTCTTCTGTTCTCAGTGTCCTTGGGTTTTGCTCTGATCTTCGACGCCTCATTCCTTCTCCCGTGTTCAGCCGTTCTTTTTCTATTTCGAGACCTTTCTTCTCTTCTCGTATGAGAGCTTAATATTTGAAATCATTCCATAAACACTGCCTTTGCTGCATCCCACACATTTTGATCTATCATGTTTTCATTTCCATTCAATTAAAAATATTTTCTCGTTTCCCCTGTTACCTCCTCTTTGACCTGTGGATTCTTCAGAAATGTGTTGCTCCATTCGGCGTGTGGGACATTTTCCAGCTCTCTTTCTGTTATTGATTTTTAGCTCAACTCCACTTGGGTCAGAGAACAGACTCCGTAGGACTTAAATTGCTTTATCTTTGTCGGGGTTAGTTATAGGGCCCAGATGGTGGCGTATCGTAGTGAATATTTAATTTACTCTCGAAGAGCATGTGTCCTTGTAGGGAGGGTCCCACGCCAGGCAGGCCTCGTTGGGTCCAAGTGTCGTTTACATCTTCCTTGGCTTCCTGACTTTCTGTCTACTCATTCTCCCAATTTCTCAGCGATGCCTGTTGAGGTTCCCGACTTGCATTTATAGATTTGTCTGTTTCTGCCTTCAGGCCTGTTAGTAGTGTGGCTTGGTGTATTTTGAAGCTCTGTCATTAGGTGCGTGGACATTTAGGGGTTGTTCTATCTTCTTGGTGACTTGCGTCACGTCCCTCTGTATCCGGATGGTGTCCCTTGTTCTGCATTGGCTTTCTCTGATAGTAATACAGACACTCGAGCTTTCGTTCTCTTCATTAGTGTTTATACATTATGTCTTTTTTTCCATCATTTTGCTATTAGCATGTGTGTGTGTGCGTGTGTGTGGAAACCCATTTAATGTATAACCCATATTGACATGTATATGTGAAATATAGGTATATGTCTTTATATTTATTTATTTATTTATTTTTACAATTTTTCTAATTGTAATTAGATTCTAATTAGAAATCTAATTCTAGATTTTATACTTCTAAAAGTAGAAAAAATTCTAATTTTTGAAAGAGAGAGAGAGAGAGAGACAAAGCTCGATTGGGGGAGGGGCAGAGAGAGAGAGAGAGAGAGAGAGAGAAAGAGAGAGAGAGGGAGACACAGAATCTGAAGCAGGCTCCAGGCTCTGAGCTGTCAGCACAGAAACTGATGCGGGACTCGAACCCACAAACTGCGAGATCATGACCCGAGCCGAAGTCAGATGCGTAACCGACTGAGCCCCCCAGGTGCCCTGTGTCTTTATATTTAAAATGTGGTTCTTGTAGACCACACATAATATTGGTCATTTTTCTTTATTCAATCTGGTCATCTCTGTCTTCTAATTGATTTTTCGGACACCGTTTACATTTAATGTAATTACCTGTAATGTTGAATTAAAGCCACCATGTTGCTGCTTGCTTCTTTTTCTCCTCTGATGATCTTAGTGTGCTATTTTCTTAAAGGCTTCACCTTCACCTCTCTTTCTTTATAAATTCTTCCCATTTCCAACCTGCTGTGTGCATGTATGTGTGTGTTTTTCTCTCCAGAGAACTGATTCTTAGCATGTTCTAGAATACGCTCCATACTCTTGTCATCAGTCCGTTTAATGTGACGCACAGGTCTCATCTCCAATCGGGCGGTAGGTCCTCGAGCCGAGAGACCGTACCTGTGTAGCTTCTATGTTCCTCACGGCGCCCAGCAAAATCGGGGTCTAGACGGGGAGCCGCCTTCCCAGCTAGGCTGACTCAGTCCTGGCTTCTTCACTCACTGAAGGTGCCGCGTGATGTTGGAGGGAGGCCAGGGGGTTGCTGTACAAGGCGCGGCATCCACACACGGGAGCCACACAATCTCCCTTGAACTAAAGTCTTCATTTCCCCCTCTTACTTGTGATGAAACTTTTCGGGTTTTCTTAGCTTCTCGGGGCCCCCCTGGCTCAAGGCTCGGGGATGTTGCTTCATGGAGCGCCCTCCGCGCTCCACTTCCCCCTTTGCGTGCTCTCCTCTGCTGGTCCCAGGCACTTGCGCCACCCCAGGCCAGAGCTCCGACAGAGATCTCTCTCCTGGGTTCTTGGCTCTCGTCCCATCCGGACCCCGCCTACGCCCCAAGCTCCGTGTCTCCCATACCGACGTTTCTGTCTGACTTTCTGTCTGGGACGAAAGACTCCCTTCCATGTGAGACCCAACCTCAAAGTCCTCTTGGGATTCTCCTCCCTCCTGTGTTCTTTCCCATCCAACTGGGTGTCAAATCCTGTCCTTCTCTGACTTTCTCTTCCCCTCTGTCTCTGCCGCCATCGACAGCGGCCTCCGGGACTAGAACAGTCCTCTGTACCTGAAGCCTCTGTGCCTGCGGGCCCCCTTCCTTGCCCACGCCGACTCCCCGACCGGATCTGCTGCCCCGTCCATTCTCTCTGGGCCTGTGGGCACCCTTCTCGGCCTTTCCTCTGACCCACGTTAGATGGCCGTGCCCTGCCCCCTTGTTCCCCACGTGCCCGATCCCGTCCCTCTCTCTCCCGCCCTACTCCAGCGTCACTGGAACCTCCTGTCAACGGTTGCTCACCCTGGTGGGGAAGGTCTCGCCGGTCACGGCGACCCACCAGCTCGCATTTCTGTTCTGCCCTGGATTATTCTGAAGATTCAACTTCCACATTTTATGCTTGTTTTTCTTTCCCCCTAAAAGTAAGGACACAGTCACTCCAAAAAAAACAGGTGACGTCTGAAATAAGAAACGAGAAATTCACGGGGGGCTTGAGGCTCCTTTAGTGGGCTTGCCTCCGCGTTATTTACCGTAATCTCAATTTGGAAAGAGGATGCAAACAAATAAATGGAAAGGAAGTAGGGCAAACGTTTGGTCACCACAGAGCCGCAGCGGGGTCTGAGCCCGCCGTGGTGTCGAGAAGCCACTCCACTGCAAGTGCCGTCCTTCCTTCAGAAAATGAATCTCAAACACCAAAGATGATGTTTCTTTTGCCCCGTTTAATACTTATTTTCCAGTGGACTGACTTAGCCCGTGGAGTCGAGTCTCTTGCATTTGCCTAGCAGCTTATTTGGGGGAGAAAATAGCCTTGTCATGTCATATTAACAGCGACAGAACATTCCATCTGGCGGCCGCTCAGCCCTGCTGCCGTGCTGACCCGTGTGCAGAAAACCCGTGTCTGTTCCCCAAGATGCTCTCGATTTCTTGATTTGGCCGTTTGTCAGGTTTCCATCACCTGTGCCCCTGGGCGACTCTCTCTGAGGATAAGGGGAGCCTTTAAGGAACAGACAGTTTATCCTTCGTTTAGAACATGAGTAGCTGCACAGCAAAGCGTCGGGTTGGAATGGAGACGCTGTGTGGACTGCTTGATCCGTGTGTGTATTTAGATTGCAGCATTTATGAAAACAATTATAATAGATGCGAATTTTCTACCCTGTTTTTAAGTGAACAATGTAGGAAAAGAGACATTCGGTCTGGTTCTGCAGTGTGTGTTTTATATGCATTGTCCTGGCTCAGGGAGTGATTGCGGTGTCCCTACCTTCTAGCGTGAAAAGTCCACGGACGGATCGTTGTTTTCCATCCATGCATGTGTGCATGTGCGTGTCCCCATGAGCTTGTATGCGCATGTGTGCACGTAAGTGACTGCGTGTGCAGGTACCTGTGCCCAAGGGCTTGTATGTGTGCGTGCACAGTCTGTGTGCCCATGAGTTTGTATGCATACATGTACATGCATGTCTGTGCATGTGTATGCCTATGAACTTGTATGCTCATGTGTGCATATACATGGGTGTTTGTATATGTGTGCCCACGAGCTTGTATCTGGGTGTGCACACATGTATGTGTGTGCCCATGGCTTTTGTATGCATGTGTGTGCAGGCATGTGTACCCATGAGCTTGCATGTGTATGTGTACATGCATGGCTGTGCACGTGTGTGCCTATGAACTTGTGTGTGTGTGCATGTGTGCGTGCACATGGGTGCATGTACGTATCTGTGTTTGTGTATGTGTGTGTACATGTGTGTCTGCGTGTGTATATGTGTGTCTGTGCATGTGTGTGTCCATGAGCTTATATGAATGTGTGTGTATGGGGTCTGTTTGTATGCATGTGAGTGTACCCATGGGCTTGCATGCGTGTGTTTGCATGTGTGTCTCTGTGTGCATGCACATGTGGCCATGAGCTTGTATGTGTGTGTTTGCATGGGTGTCTGTGTGCATGTGAGTGTGCCCATGAGCTTGTATGGGTGTGTGTTTGTGTGTCTGTGTGTGTGCATGTGAGTGTGTCCATGGACTTGCGTGTGTGTGTGTGTGTGCATGTGTGTGGACGGGAAGGTCCCAGCGGCCCCCTGGAGTAAGATTGACCATCTTCTGAAGCCGGGTGTTCTCTGGGCTCTCAGGAGCACAGAGTGACTCACCGGACCTGTGGCGAAGGCAAAGAACCGGTGTGAATTTGCTCCTGCAATCCGCGGGCCTCGGCTCATTTGGTTTGTGCTGCCCGCAAGAAACTCGTAAATGGAGGGAGGCAGGCTCGGTTGCTGCAGGACCTGGGGTAGCGGTTCACCAGGCTGCCGTGCTGACGTGCATGGCCGAGGGGTTGGCCTTTCTTCCAGAAGCACTAATTGTTAGGGTCCATCCCCTCTCTGCGGGGTGGTCACCGAGGTGCTCGGGCCTCTCCGAGAGCAGCTGTCACCCAGGGAACCGGTGGGGTGTCTCCATACTCTGGGCTCAGCTGGGGAAGCCAGGGTAACTGGCAGTTGGCAGGGGGGAGCTGAAGAGCCAGGTCCCAGCGGGAGGGAGCCAGAGCCTTCTCTGGCAGTTTCCAAGCAGGAAGCAGCCTCCCCAAGGAGACAGTGACCTAAATGGGGAGAATTAGGTTGGATTAAATGACTCATCAAATGTCTCCTCCACAAAAGCAGGAGAAGAGGGAGCGGAGCGAGTGTGATCGGTGTGAGGACCAGGGTGGGGGGGAGGGGAGGCAGAGCTGAAGCCGCCCCTCTCCGGCAGCCCCGCCCACTTCCCACCCTGCCCTGTGCCCGGTTCACAACAGCCTGGGTTTGGTGAATGAGATGAGCAGATGGGGTGGTGGCCCAGCTGGCGACAGGGGCGGAGCGCACGCTCTGGGCGGCATGCAGGCAGAGCCCACCTCCGCCCCCCTCCCCGCTCCCCGCACTCCTTGATGCTCCTTATCCGTCAGCGCCCCAAAATTCTCTGTCGCGGAGGGCACCTCGTACTATTCAAAACGAAGGGCTGGCAAGGGAAAATTTGGCAAAATCAAGGTGAACTCAAACATGGCACGAGGAAGGCCGGGGCACCGCTGTCACGGAGCATCACCTGCTGCCTGTTTGCTCATCACAGAGCCACACGTGGCCCTTGCCGCCGGGCCTTCCAACAAATGCAACCAGCCTTCCTAGGAGGGCAGCTGGCTTTAGTGAGTCTTGAAGCGGGAGAAGGTCAGGGTGGTTCTGGAACACGCTCCTGTAGCAGAGAGAGCGCCCTGTCCTCGCGGGAGAGGCAGAACCGGAAGGATGGAGGGTCCAGCCA
Source organism: Paguma larvata (assembly GCA_030068075.1). Lineage (NCBI taxonomy): Eukaryota > Metazoa > Chordata > Mammalia > Carnivora > Viverridae > Paguma > Paguma larvata. The sequence continues at coordinate 16,771,151 of CM057837.1, read as the reverse complement.
GAAGGGACGTTGCTGATCCCGTGCCGAGATGGGAAGTCCAAAGACAACGCTGGTGGCTAATGGGGAGGCACGGAGCCTGTGACAGGCCCCGAGCTTGTGATGATGCCAAGAGAAAAGTTGACACAGAGGGCAGGAAAGGAGTCCTCGAAGCAAACAGTAGTGGAGTCGGTTGGGTGTCTGCTGTCTTCTCCTGAGTCCCTCCTGTCTGAAGGATGGGGACGTGCGTGTTCTCGAGGTAGCAGGAAAGGATTGTAGGAACACGCGAGAGAGTCCAGCAGGCCTGGGTGAGGTGGGAGAATGAGAGGCACAAGTCCACAGTGGAGGCCACACGTCCTCATGAGGAGGAAGTGGAGGGACAGAGCAGCCGATGGCCTCAGGCGGTCACACACAGCGACCACATGCAGAGTCTTGGTGCTTCGGGAAGACAGACGATCCCATGGTCTAGTAAAGAGAGTCAACCAGCCGGATTTAATCCCTTCCTTCTAGACCAGAGTTCTTCACAGTGTTTCGACCTGACCCACGTAGCAAACAATGCATTCGACCTCAGAGTCTGGAGCAGGTGCATGTACACACACATTTCACAGAATAGCAGGTACGTGGGACCGACACTACTGTGTGCATTTATCTTTCTACCCATCTGGGACGGTGACCCCCATGGAGCACCACTCGCCCTGCTGTGCAGGAGACCCCTGCATGCGATGGGCACCCTCACTGCCTGAGCAGCGGAGGGGCGTCCGGCAGAGAAAGGATGACATAAATATAAGTTGAGTCATGGTGCCGCCTCCGGTCCCAGAACCAGCCTGCTGGGGGCGGGCAGGAGCAGGGCTCCGGGTATTTCTTGGGGGACAGCAGGGGAGACCAGGCCTGGGAGTTGTTACCAAATGTTCTTTGAGGACCACCGTACAGGATGAGTCTTGTCGGCAAGTCTCCCTTTGGACGGGAGAAGCCTTGGAGGCAAACTTGGTTACCTCGGGGCATGGGCGGCTTCTCAGTGGTGGATCGAAGAACACAGAATGCCGCTCTCATCTCAGAGGGAGTCTTGACTTGAGCAGGAGTCCTGACTTGAGCAGGAGTCTTGACTTGAGCAGGAGGTCTCATACGGAAGGGTTACCATTTTGTTTTACATCGAAGATGTCTCCCCTTTGCTAACTGAGTGTTTACTGTGTGCCCGGCTCTTCTGTGCTACATACTTAGAACTCCATCTGGAGACCCCCTGATAAAGCCCGGGGCAGTGGGGCCCTGTCCCTCTCCTGTAGCCGAGGCTGGCTCAGCCGGGGACACAGCCCCTGGTTGGTGGTGCCGTCTGGATCTACGGCCAGATGTCTCGCTGCAGACACATTTTCTCGTAATGGCTTCTATGTTGACTCTTTTTACATTTCCTAAGCAGCTTGGAGCAGAGAAAGCACATTTCATTCAAAGGGAAGAGTCGCTTGGTTATTTTGTGTTATTTAATATTTATAAATACTTTCCAATCTAAGAACGTAACTTTTAGTGAAATGATACTTTGACCCCATGTAGTTAAGGCTCAATTGACCTTTCCCTCCAATCACGGTAGACACGACAACAGCTATTTCAAATGTATCTGCTCTCGGCACCAGGCATGCCATCAGATGGCTCCACCTCTGTGTCCGGACCTGTCAGAGATCGTAAGTGATCAATTTGTGCATTCCGCAATGCATAAACACAGAATACTTACGTTGTAATATGGAAATAGGTACTTAATGGGGAAACAACCGTTATTTCTCCCTATGATCGTTCCAGCTATTAGCTCCTCTGTGGTTTAGGACACGTGACTGAGTCTAGGTTGTCCTAGGGGGAGAACAGAATTGCCCATGACCTAAACCTCATTAAAGTCACTGTCTCCAGTTCCTCCATCCAACTGTCATGGCGGGTGTGGACGGGTCATCGATTCGGTCGGCTTTGCGTCTCACCTTTTCCTCCTGCTCTCTTCCTTCGGTCCCTGCCAACAAGCAGTGAAAGAGACAAAGAAGGAGAAAATTCAGCTTGTGAAGTCTCTTGTCTGGAGACCGCTGCTAGGTAATTTGGTCTAAGTTTCGATGGTGTAAATAGGGACCAGCAAAGGCCCACTGCCTTTAGGAAGCCGCTCCTCTCTCCCCAGGCTTCTCCGACCCATGACCCATCGGACAGAAACGCTTTGAAGCTCTTGCCTTAAGACGGAGCTCCCACAAGAACGCCCATCCCCAGAACCCTGGCTCACTGCACTCCTCTTGATGAATCCTGCAGAGAGTTGGCCCTCCTACTGGGAGGATCCAGGCGTTTCTCTCTTTTCACCTGCTGGGTCTTCTTCAAATGCAAACAGAACACAAAGACCCTTAAGGGGATAGGTTTCCCTGCATTTGCTTTGAAATTCTACTTTGGTGAATCGAAAGTGGATATTGGAGATGACCCCCCCCCACCCCTGTTTTGGCTGAAGCCCCCCTCGGAGGTCATTCATAGTGGGAGGCTGTCAGTACTCTGCTGGCTGAGCCTTGACCCTTTCCTCCAAGTCTGCGGTAGTCATGAGATGGAGTATTCTACACACCCGATGGATAGTTTTTCTTCTGCTGGTACTCTTGTGGGGGCTAATTGCAGGCCGGGTCCCCGGTCTGTGAAGGGGGTCTCTAAGTTAATTTTTTTGTGATTGTTGTGTTTCTGAGCTTTTAGAGAAGTGTCAACGTTGTTTTCAAGAATTTCGCTCAATGTCTTCGGGAAAACTCTTGTGTGGAACTCCGGAAACGGGGATTCCAACAGGAACGCAGGACGTCCTCACGGCCTTGTGTGGTCTGAGGGACGTGGTGTTGGCATTCCCACGGGGACTCGGGACACATGGCCCACGTTCCGTGTCTGACAATGTCTGGCGTCCTGGGTGGGCATGGAGGGAAAGCATTCTCGGTCCTGGGTCGCGGGGGTGGGGGGGGTGGTGTCCACGTGTCGTGCTGCTCGGGTGGCGTGGCCCGCGGTGCGTGGCTCCCCTTGGCAGGCCAGTGGGCAGGGCCGGGCTGACCTCGGGCTGGCTTAGCCAGCTGGCACTCCAGATCTCAAGGGAAAGAGGAGCTGACTGAAATAGCACAGTCAGGCTGTGGGCACATGCATGTTCGATTTTACCGACCAGTCAACGAGTGAAGGAGAATCACGCAAACCTCATGGTAGCGGGCTTTGTGTCCTTACCTCACCTGCTCCCCCCACTGGGGGAGGTCGGCCCCCTGCCCAGCCTGAGCCTCCGTCCCCGCTCCTGCCTTGCGCCTGCCCCCACCTGGTTGTCCGGGGTCCCTGCACCTGCGTTCCCTTCTGGACGTTCCTTCTGGGCTGTCTGGTCTCAGTCCCTCGAATTTCCTCCCGGAGCCGACTTCAGTTTCTGACATTTAGGAGCCAAGACTTGCCCCGTCTAGGTCCGCTCGGGCTGCTGGAGCAGACGACCACGGGCCGGGCGGCTCCTGGCAATAGCCCTTCTTTCTCACGGCTCCGGAGGCGGCACTGAGAGCAGGGCGCCTGCAGGGTCTGGCTCTGGCCGGGACTCTCTTCCCCAGTGTAGACGCCATCTCGTCGTGTCCTGATGGGATGGAAGGGGTGGGGGGCTCTCGGAGAGCCCTTCTCATAACGGCGCTAACCCCACGCAGGAGGCTCTCCTCTCATGCCCTAATCTCCTCCCAGAGGCCACCTCCAAACACTGGCCCATTGGGGTCAGGCTTCAACACAGGACTTTGGGGGGGACATGAACCGTTTGTGCAAACGGCGTGGGCACAGGGAGGCACCTTCAGCCGTTCGGGCGATGGGACCCTCCCCGAATCCAAGCACCCAGATGGCAGGAGAGAGTCCGTCACTCAGCCCCTTCCTGCACTGGGACATCTGTTGTTTCCCAGGTCGCTTGATCTCCTTTGAAAACAGCTTCCTTAAGAAAAAAAAAAGCGTGGCCAACATCTTCATTTTTCCACAATTGACATCTGACTCTAAACCGTCCCCAGCGTCTCCCTCGATTTCTAATCCGGGAAGCGTGTGACTGGCTCTGCAGTGAGCTGGAAGTTATCTGAACGCGGCATGAAATTCCAGGGTAGGTCCTGAAATTTTATTCAAATGCACCAGTAAAACTATAGAGCGTTAAAAGTCAGGCTTAATCCCTTAGTCTTAGAATCAATACAATTATTGTGAGATGATGGGTATTGATTATCCCTTTTAGCACCCGGGAGTCTGCAGAGTGGAAAGTGCCGAGGTTTTGGATGTGGTTGTAACCGTGCACAGTTATAATAGCCTTTATAACAGCCCTATAACCCGGGGCTGGGAGCGCATTAAACCCTGCTTCCCTCATAAGTGAAACTGGCCCTGGTCAGCAATGTTTAATTGAGAGAAAGACCATAAAACTGAATATTGCGATGGATTTGGCATGGAGTTGGGTGGTTACGGTGCTTGAAGTTAGCGGCGTGTTGACCGTTTTGAGGAAAACCCAAATTTAAAATACATGCTTCTTTTCCTCATCCCAGAGCCTGTTGTAATAAGTGCCTTTCCCGAAGCGATAATCGGAGAGAATCCGTCTCAAAGACAACCGCACTGGTTATGACGCTGCCGGCCTTGATCTTGTGTCTATGCTTCAAGGACAGCAGGTGCCCGCGTGGCGGGTTTTGGCAGCGTGGCATTAAACTGCAGCTACATTTTAGAGACATCTTCTAAGAGTGACCCGCTGCCACCTCGGAGGGCAGCCGAGCATGGGAGGGGGTGTAGCCGTAACCCAAGGGGCTCGTGAAATTGGCTAATGTGAAAGCCGCCTCCGTGGGGACGCGGTGCCTAGGGCGCTGCCTGCCACCTGCCCGCGCCTTGGCACTCCAGCTCTGGAGCAGCACGGAAAAGACTCGAGACACGCTGGCTGACCCTCCTGTGCTCCTGCTCTAGCTGCCCCCCCCCCCTGCCCCCACTGGTTTCCTTAAGGAGCTTTCATGCCGGACTCCGGTTTCCCCTAGACCACTGTTTCCATTTAGCGTCAGGGGGTGGTGAGTTTTTAAAATAGGACAGTGACTGTGCATTCTCTGTTATTGGCACAGTTGCTTGTTATGGGAGACCGTGGGTGCTGTGTCTTCATGGGATACTGGAAGTGCCGGAGGCAGGTGGCATCTCGGTTGAGGATGGTTAGAGGAGTCTTCTATGCACGGGGACGATGCGAAGGCGGTGGGCGAGGGCTGGGCATGCGCAACCCCGGTTGTATCACGGCCTCTCGAGGCACCTCCAGCTTCTCCGTCCTGTCACAGGGTGACTGTCTGGGCTGCCATCCATCAGTGTCCTAAGATTCTTCTTCTCTGGGTTCCTGATGTGAACTGCAGTAAGACCGGCACTTCAAATTTTAACTGTTTGAGAATATTTGGGGGGGGGATGCTGAGTTACATCAGAAAAGCCATTTAAGTACATAAAAGATTAATTTTCATTATGACTGCTAGTTAGTAAATATTATCTTTTATATCAGCCTGAACAATAATATGAGTAATGGGAACTATTTAACTTATTTTGGTTTAATCTGAAAACTTTAATTATGGCAATACTTTGCATTTTTATTAGTCCTGTAAGGGGGTTGAAGAAAATTATTTCTGGTGGTTGATTCGTTGAAGCAGTTTCTACGGGATCCCTGGACGTGGAGGCCTGGGAGCAGGTGTATGGGGGAGGGGACACGGCATCCCTCGGGCAGGGGCCAGCTGCCTGGGAACTCCCACTTGGCTCGGGTCGAGTCTCCTGTGGGCTGTAGGGCCCTGAGGGAGGAGGCGGGATTGTCGAGCCTGTTTGCCGTTCCTGCATTCCTTCCCTCCTTCCTTCCTTCAATGAATCCTTACTAAGGTGATGTATTCTTTTGTCTTGGCGACATTCAGTTTTTTAAATGTTATTTGATAATCAGAATTACATATATTTAAGGTGTATAGCATGATGATTTGATATACAGATACGCGGTGAAAAGATCACTACGGTTGAGGTAACTAACATTTCACCTCCTCACAAAGTTCCCTTCCCTCTTAGCAGAGGTCTGCTATTCAGTACCGGCTCGTTAGCTGAAACCATCAAGGTGCATGTACGTCAGGTCCCTGGACTTAAAAAAATATTGTTTTTTAACGTTTACTTATTTTTGAGAGAGAAAAGAGAGAGACAGAACATGAGCAGGGGAGGGCAAATAGAGGGGGAAACACAGAATCCGAAGCAGGCTCCAGGCTCCGAGCTGTCAGCACAGAGCCCGACGTGGGGCTCGAACTCACAGACCGTGAGATCATGACCTGAGCCGAAGTTGGACGCTTAACCGACTGAGCCGCCCAGATGCCCCTCATCAGGTCCCTGGACTCACTCTTCCTACGACTGCCTCCTCGCACCCTTAGAACAACGCCCCCTCATTTCCCCACCTCCCCACCACTGTTCTACTCTCTGTTTCTGTGAAGTCGACTTAAAGATTCTACATGTAAGTGAGATTATGCCGTTTCTTTTCTTTCCATGTCTGGGCTTGTTTCACTTAGCGTTACGTCCTCCAGGTGTATCCAAGTGGGCCGCAACGGCAGGATCCCCTTCTTCCTCGAGGCTGAATCGTGTCCCGCTGTGCACAGAGCACGTTTTTACCCACGCCCCCGTCGATGGACCCTGAGGTTGTTCCCCTGCCGCGGCTGTTTGTACCTAGTGCCGCAGCCGGAGTGGCTGTGCAACTGTGTCTTCGAGGTTCTCGTTTCCTTTCCTTTGGATACATATCCCAGCAGCGATTTCTGGATTGTGCGGTGGTGAGGAGCTTCTGAGCCGTTTTCCATGCGTCGCTTCGTTCGGCGCCGGCTGTGGCTGGGCGTGGAGGAGCCTTTGAGGTCAAGGGCTTCCAGCCTGTTTTCATATACGGTCGCATCCTGAGGTTCTGGGTAGAGGTGAGTGCTTGTGAGGACACAATCCAACCCGGCGTGGAGGAAATATTTCGGAACTTGTAAATCTCTGCCCTCCTACCGCATCCCAGCATCCGAGGCCAAACGTGCTTCCGTTTCCACCCGAGCCAGCCCTTCCAGGTGGGGTCCTGCTCTCCAGACTCGGACCCGTCTCCGGTATGAAAGCACCTGCCAGGTGCATCGAGGGGCGGACAGTGCTCAGCGGTGCCAAGTGTCCGTCCCCCAGTACAGAATGGGCCCCTAAGGGAGGACCCCGAATGTGAAGGCCCGTTGGCGGCCCAAGCCCCTGCCCCCAACTCTGGGGTCTCTGATATCAAGGACGTCATGGTATGTCCTTAGCCCCACGTCTTTCCTGAACTGCTTTCTGAGCCCGGACTTGGATCCGGACAGATGGGGACTGTCCCAGGATGCAGCCACACCTGTGTCTGCCCTCTCCAGCTTACCAGAGTAGGGGAGGCCCGGGCTGCCGGCTTTCGATGTCGTGCCGAGAGCTGGAAGAGAGTTTGCTGTGTGTCCTGTCCCTCTAGAGCGTCCCGTGTCCGCGCCTCAGGATCAGGCCCCTCGTGCTCACGTGCACAGTTTTTTCTGTTGGAAACTTTTCTTCCATGAAAAACCCAAAACCGGAAAACTCTTAGCAAGCATTTACCATGTCAATTTTGTGTTTTGAATTTGACTAGAAAATAATTTCAGCTATGCGGTCATATCTGTGGGCATAAAGTTTTCATAATACCACCTTGTATTTTTTTTAATCAACTTTCACTAAGCATCTAGTATGTGCTGGTACCCGGGATAGAGAGAGAGAGAGGACCCCCATGGTTAGGGGCGTGCAGGAAATGTGACAGGTTCCCCGAGTCCGGGCTCTGTCGGGGTTCCCGGGCTCACTGTCTGAGGGCAGAGGAAGGGAGGTGCAGGCTGGGGAGGCGTGTTGGGCTCTAGGAGGGCTCAGGGAGGTGGGGGAAGGGGCTCAGCGTGGAGACAGATGGAACCGTACTTGGCAATTTTATATTTTTTGTCTTGTGGAAAACTTTTAAGATTTTATTTTTAACTTTTCTGGTTTTGGAACGATAATATATAGTCTTCTAAAAAGGTACGGAATAAAGAGGGTGTGCATGAGGAAGTGAGAGAAGGCACTGATCGGCTGCCCGTTTCCTGTGCGGAGTCAGTAGGCATTTGGGGGGCGTCTCTCTGCACAGGTGCGCGTGGAAGGCAGGAGGCCGCGTGCTGGGTCAGGCGGCAGGTGCAGGGAGCTCGCTGTAAGTTAAGATGAGATTATCCTATATCTACTATCTTTTAGAATATGTATTAAATTTCATTTTGCATGAAGGTAAAAGAAATGCAAGTAAACCTGAAGAGACTGCTAACTTCAGATACCTTTTTAAAAGTTTTTTAAAATTTATTTTAAGGGCAAGGAAGGGCAGAGAGAGAGAGGGAGAGAGAATCCTCCGAGCTGTCAGCACAGAGCCCAACATGGGGCTCGAACCCACGAACCGTGAGTTCATGACCTGAGCTGAAATCAAGAGTCCATGCCCCGCTCTCCGATATTCAGATATTTCTCAGTAAAAGAGATATTGGTGATACAACAACGGCTCCAAGGTTATGACGATAGTTGTGCGGAGTGGTCAGGTTGGAGTCCTGTTGTCTAAATTACGTGTCTTCATTTCCCAGGTGCGTCTCTGTCAGGACAGATCCAGAGAGACACCTCCACTTCGGGCTGCCGAAGTCCCCGCCGCCTTCTGGGGGCCTGTGTGGGCGTGGTGCCAGAACCGTCTCTCCCATTGGCTGGATTTTGCTCCTGAGCAGGTTTTCCAAGAAGGGCCTCTGGTGGTTACGCGTTCCTGAGATCTTTCGTGTTTGTGAGCCTACCGCGTATTGTCTTTACAGCCGGGGGGCGGTGTGGCTGGACGGGCGAGTGCCCCATTGTCTCCACGGCGCCGACCTTGGCAGGCGAATTCTGCATTTACCTGGATGGCCCAAGAACCATTTCTTTCTTTCTTTCTTTTTGTCGTTGTTTTTGTTTGTTTTTATTATTTTTATTTTTTAATATAATTTGTCAAATCGGTTTCCATACAACACCCAGTGCTCCTCCCAACGAGTGCCCTCCTCAATGCCCGTCACCCTCTCTCCCCCCTCCCACACGCCCCTCAACCCTCAGTTTGTCCTTAGTCTTTAAGAGTCTCTTATGTTTTGTCTCCCTCCCTTTCTGTGCTTTTTTTCTTTCCCCCTCTTCCCCTCCCCCCTGGTTTTCTGTTAAGTCTCTCAAAATCCCCCTATGCGTGGAAACATATGGCATCTGTCTTCCTCTGCCTGACTTATTTCACTCAGCACAATACCTTCCAGTTCCATCCACGTTGCCACACATGACCAGATTTCACTCTTTCTCATTGCCACGTAGTGGACACTTAACTCAGTGCCTTAAACAGGACGTGTCTTATTGCAGACTGTTCTGTATAATCTTATCCTGGACCACGGTGTGAGATTTCGGGCTGTAGACCCCCCGATGTTTCTATGCACTCTTTCCTTTCACCTTCGACCCCGTGGGCTCCACAGGTTGGGCTGTTCTGGGGAAGCCAGTTTTCCCTACATTTCATTACCGCTGCCCACCACCTGCCTCTCGTACTTGGCTCTGTCCCTGCCTCCTCAGCCTCCCTGGCACTCCGGGCCTGTCTTCCACGCCGTCCGCGTGAGCCGTGCAGAGCTCCTCTCCGGATGCTTGGACTCCACGCGGCATTTCTGTAATGATGGTGTTTTGGTCAATGTGTTTCCTGGCGTCTACAATTTCCATTCTCGTCTTACTTTCCTGTCTTGCCTTTGAGTGACTATTTTTTATGGAATTTCTGTTCCTTTTATGTCCTTCTCAGGCAGGAAGCACACACATGGGACATTCTCTTCTGTTCCCCAGGGGAGGTGTTCTATGGTCTGGGCTGTTTATCTTGCTTCCCAGGTCATGCCCTCCCTTCCTCCTTCTCCTCCTTGCCTTCCCTCTCTCTCTTCTCTCTCTCTCTGCCACTGTCCCTCTGCTTTATCACCAGACTTGGTGTCCCAGGGACACCACCCCTAACAAGGGACTTTGCACGTAGGCTGCACCTTTGAACTGCACTGCCGAAGCCACCACACCCCAGGCCAACCAAGTCAGACCCTTTCGGGGGTGAGGCCTGGGCACCTGTGTTACCTCAGACAACAAGACCAGAGCCCATCACCGGAGTTTAACCTGCTCTAGGGGCCTAAACGTCCTGCCTTCCAGAGGCGATGGCTGGCCTGGGGTGCGGCCCCCTCTCAGTGTCCCTGACTGGCCCTGGCTCCGCCCACCTGTGTGAGCTTGCTGAGGACAGCCCCCTCCCCCCGGACGCAGGAGACACTCACTTTGCCTTACACCTCACTCTGGTTATTCGTCTGGAGAGAAAGGTCTGTTCTCAAGTCAGCCTGGGGTGCACTTTCTAGCGTCTGCCAAAGCCAGCTCCTGAGCCATTACTCTAAAACCAAGCTGTGAATTGTTCATTCCTCACCAATTCCCAAATGGAAGTCACAGTTTTTGTTTACTTGCCTAAAAAATTCACATGTAGCCTAAGGCTTGACTGAAGGAATTTTAAACATTCTTTGAAAGTTGTAAAAAGGCTGAGCTGGGAATGAAGCTGGCCACTCAACACTAATCCAGCTGTCATTTTGTAAAGCCTGTCATTAAGAAGAGGGGCGCCGTTGTGACCGAGGAGCGATCGCCAGCCATGAGGAGAATGGTAATTTCACCGGACACATCGCTGGAATAGAACTCGTGGTTCAGGAACAGTTTCTGAGCCGGGTGAAGCCCCGCGACAGTGGGTAACATTGTGATTCAGCACACCCAGTGTTTACTGAATATTTAATTTGGCTGGGGAATTGCCCGACGTGCCAGGCACCTGCTCACACCAGAATAACAGCTCCCGCCGGCTGGGGACGGATGGCTGGGGAGCAGGGGCCGGGCAGACGCTGCGCCAAAGCCTTTTCTCAGGTTAGCGAGTCTGGGACAGTCAATGCACGCCTCTGCCCACGCCCGGAGCGCACTAGCTCTATAGCTGGAAACACCAAATTATGATTCATTTAGTTTAATCCGGGAGCGTTGAGCCTCCCTGCCCCTCCTCTAGCCCGGGTCCCAGCCACTTCTGTAGTAATTCTCCTAACTCCCCAACATCGTGAAAGACTTGAGCTTGGAGTGGGGAGGAGCAGGAGAGGGTGGAGGGCACAGCCTGCTGAGTTTCGACATCACCTTTGGGAGATTTGCCCTGTGTTATCTGGCTCTGGATGGAGCGTGTCAACTGGGGCGTGGGGCACAGGGTGTGGGGCATGGGGAGCTTGTGGGCCACGGGGGTGTGGGGTGCGGGGGTGCGAGGCATGGGGGCAAGTGGGACTTGAGGGTGTGGAGCATGGGGACCCATGGGACACGGGGGTGTAGGGCACGTGGGCCGAGGGGGTGTGGGGCATGGGGGTGCAGGGCACAGGGTCCCCTGGGACACGAGATTCTAATGCTTCTCTTCTGCTCTTTGTGGTTTGCGGTGGGTGATGCGCTGTCCCCGGCTCAGATTCTGATCTGTAACTTCGAAGCCACTCCCCGCTCGGCCACCAGCCTCAGGAGGACTAGGGACGTGATCGTGGCGTCCCCGGAGAGTCCCGGGACACTGTGCTTGGTGTGGCGCCCCCAGGGGTCTCTGCGGACCCCCTGCTCCCTGGCGCGCGTCAGCGGCAGGTGGCTGTTCTAAGTGAGCAGCTCTGACCCGCTCGGAGCGGGACGCGCACGGCCAGACCTGTGACCAGGGGCCCTGAGGGGACAGAGGGGGCTGTGGGTGACACTTGGGGCATTTACGCGTGTGGCCTTCGGCGACTGGTGACTAGGTTTGTGAGGTGCGGCCGCCTCTCCTCCGACCGTGCGCCAGTGCAAGCTGAGAGCCGCGTACTCGGTGCGCAGAACAGGCTCGAGGCAAGCCCCGGTCCGCGTGGGAGCCCGGCGGCCGATTGCGACATCCCGCTGCCGACTCCGGGAACCAAGTCCAGGCCTTCGGAGGTAAAGGCGGCATTTAAAAAAAAACAAGGTTGGAAAAGGAGACTCAGACGTAACGGAAGGTGCTTCTCGGACACTTGCGGGCCAAATTCACAAAGCGATGCCTCAGGGATGCTTCTGTTTCTCGGTGTGATGCTTTGGAGTTCAAACACTGACTGCTCCGTGTCCTAGGCTTCCGGGAAGCCGAGTGGCAGTAGGGGTGGGGGGTCTTCCAGGCTACGAAGCCTCCTCACCCGGTTCAGCGGGGTCACAGGATGAGAGCCTGGCACCCGCTCATTGGCCTCCGAGGCTCTGAGACGGGGGGCGCAGCTTCTCTGCCTGTGCCGAAAGTCCGCGTAAAACCCAGCGGTTGTTACCGTTGGTGACGACTGCTAGGGAAATGCTTGCGGGGTGCCAGTGCCGTCTGGCCCTCCACGTCTCACCTCTGCTGCCCGCCTTCAACAGGAGGGGAGGAGACGCAAGGAAGGTGTGGGGCGGGCGGGACTCTGGGTGATGGGTCCACGGGGATCGTGAGATTGCTTTCTCTCTTTCACGTGTGTTTGAACATTTCTATAAGAAGCAAAGTTGAGACGTATTACCATATAGATGGAGGAGTGAAGACTGGCCTGGAGATAACAAGATGCATTTTCGAGTTTCAATCAAACCTTGGGCCACTTTCCTTTCCGGTGCATGGAGGGGGGTGGGGCCTGGCTTCAGGGCTAGGCTGGAAGATAGAGGATCAGTGTCCCCACAGGGTCATTGTCCGGGTGTGGACACCAGCCTTGCCTCTCCGAGGAGCAGTGTCCATTCAGAGCCTGAGCCGTCTTAGCAGTCATGCGCCCAGCAGGCACTTTTACCAGAGGCTGCTTGTGTGCGTGCACGCACGCGTTGGTGTGCTCCTGTGCATGAGTGTGCATGCATGTACATGTACTAGTACACAGATGTCTGACTTTGCATGTACGTGTGTGCACGTGGGCACTTGTGTAGGCATGTACACACGTTTGCATGTACACGTATGTTCACATGTGCACATGATTAGGTACGCACTGTATGCATTGTGAGTGTGCACACATCTTTGTGTGCATATACATGCAAACATGTGTGTCTTCATAGGCACACATGTGTATCTGTGCACACACATGTGCGCACATGTACATGCGTGTGCATATGTATATGTGTGTTTGTGCACCTGCGTTTGTGCATGTATGTGTGTGTACATGTAGGATGATAATTTCTCTCCGGTGCTTAGCAGAGACCTACCCAGGGCCCGGTATGTGCTCCATGAACATGAAAGACAGAGTTATGATACGGAATGGAGGTGCTTTTCTAAAAAATCGCGACCGAGCGTCTAAGCATTGTAGGTAGTGCTTTGTGACTCTCACTCCTGTCTTCGTCTTCGCATTTCTTTCCCTTTGTTATGTGCAACGCAAAGTGGGACGAAGCCCAAGCCCTTGACTCTGACATCGCCACCGCCCGGGGCGGGTGGTTTGTGGAACGGAGGCGGCCGGGCTTTGGTCCTGGAGCGACGGGAGCCCGTGGAGAGGGGTCTGGTGGCTGCGACCAGGCGCACCCTCTCAGCCGCCCCGTGCCTCCACGGCCTTTCCGGTGGAGAGCGGCCTCGCCCCCCAGCTGCTTGTCTGGGGGGGCAGTGAGCGGCCCGTGGTCTGTGCCGGGACCTTCCAGACAGTGGCACTGGGGGCAGCCCCTTCCTTCCTCTTCAGGATCCAGAGCCCAGGTCTGTCAGGAGCCCTGGGGCCACAGGGTGAGGACCGGCACTCCGGCTGCTCCCCGCTGCAGGGAGAAACGTCTTCAGGGGAGAGGCAAGGTAGGGGTGCCGGGTGCGGAAGGACTGACCCCGGCTGGGCGTGTGCAGGATCCCAGCGGACACGGGACGCCCGGGGGCCTGGGCGAGAGGGGTGGAGGGGGTGTTGCTCAGAGAAAGCCCCTCCCAGCTCAGAAGAGCAAGCCCTCGGGAAGGCCCCGCCCTGGACAGCGCACGCAGCCCCACTTTGGCCAGAAAACGCTGGAAGCGTCTGAACAAAACTTGCTTGACGCGATGCACATGACAACTGTGGGGCTGTCCGCCAGGCCGTGAATAATCGATTGGCGATCAGAACTTGCAGGTCCGTGTCGTGATGAAACGCAGGTACTGTGAGCATTTGCTTCTTCGGGGCCTCCCGTCCAACATCGACAGCTTCCGGGAGGCGCCGGCAGCGGCCGGGAGAGCTGCCCCCGAGCACGCTGGCCGCCCAGGTCAGGGACAGCGGTGCCCATCCTCTGGTGCTCGGGGCGCACCGGGCTCTGGCTGGGCCAGCAGGACGGACAGTCCCCGCCGGCCCATGCAGACCTGGGGCCTGTCTCGAGAAGCTGGCTGCTTGCGGGCAAGTCTGTTGGCGGGCACTGAGCCCCCTGCCCCCTCAGAGTTTATGATCAAAGGGGCATGAAGATGGAGAACGGTCTCTTCTGCAGATTCCTTTGGAAAATAACTTCGTGATCCCGGCTTCGTGGGTGCACGGATGCAGGAGAGGGGTTGGGACATCCCAGCGCCTATCTCCAGGAACCGAGAGGCCCGCGCAGGGGACACGTCCTCCCAGGGTGGCCCCCGCAGACTGCTCAGATTTGGGTACAGGCGGGAAAACACTCACGCCGGGTTGTTCAGTGTGCCTTCTGTGTGTTATTGATGGCGCCCTATAAAAGTGGAGTGCATCGCTCACACATCCCGGAGCCCAACTGTGTCGGGCTATTAACATTTTGTAGCTGGCGGGGACGCTCGCTGGCGGTGTGAACTGTGTGATGGCTCCCGGAGGGCAGGAGAGTGTGCTGAAAATGCAGGCGATTTCGCCGCCCATAAACACATTAAATCATCCCAGTTTGTTTATCCAGCGGTGCACTTGGACTCTAAGATGATGTTCTCTTTACTTCGCAGGGCCTTTGACGTCTCCCGCGGATTCTCCGTGTGCGGCGCAGACACCGGACACCGTGAGTGTGGAGACTCATTCGAGCTGTCTCCTCTGCCTGGGTCAGCGGCGTATGGAACGCTTGCTAAAGAGTGTGTGACACCTGTCCACTGGGAGGGCAGTACGTCCCAACCGGGTGGCAGAAGTGGGGCCCGGGCTGCAGAGCCTGGGAGTTTCCCTCCCTCTGCGAGGCTCACCCCTGAGCTGCCTCCACCCCCCTCACTGCCAGGACAGGCCCGGGGCAGGTGTCGGGAAGGCGAGGGCTTGTGGCCAGTGCAAAGGTCCCGACAGACTCCAGGAGGGGACGGTTCAATCTGAGACACACATGCCTCCTCAGTGCTGTGGCTTCCTGGGCACCAGTGCCACGCTGGCTCTGGGCATGACCACCCCTGCCATCGCCATGGGCTCTCGGAGGCCGGGCACCCAGGGGCTTTCCTGCTTCGATCCGGCCTGGCAGAGCTGGGCGGGGGTGCATAGGGCACAGAGAGAACGGGGCCCCGGGTGGACATCCAGCCGGCGAGAACTCTCAGGGGACAGGTGCGGGGGGATTTCCTGGTACCTGGGTTTTCCGAGTAGAAGCATCAAAATACCCAGGGGCACAGTGTGTGCGTGGATTCCGCTCGGGCGGAGGTGACATGTGGCCCGATGCAGCTGGAGGGTGTGGAGAGTGGCTGCCTTCAGAGCCCGGGGTCAGGGCCAGTCTAGAGCCGCGGAGAGACTCAGCTGGGGTCTAGGGGGTGCTCGGCGCGCTGTATCTGCCGCGACCCTGGGGCACAGGCTGGGCAGGAGCCAAGCCGAGGCTTCGGTCTTGGTTTATCTTGAGAACAAAGAGAATATTTCCATTGTTTTCCGCCCTTTCTCCATCGGCCACACAGCCGTCTCTTCGTACATCAGGAGTTTAACCGGATCCTGTTTCTATCCTTGTAAGAGAAACACTTCGTTTCTCTGTGCCGAGGCTCGTTCTAAGCTCTGGAAAGTTCTAAGTGATGAGAGGGACTAGTGTCGTAAGACAGACAGAGCCTCAGGTTAGAGTGCGGCGAGTGGGAGCAGGGAGTCCAGTGGGTGCCCGAAGGCCCAGGAACTGGCCCGGGACATCCAGGGACGCCCCGTCCTGGAGGGTGATGAATGAGTGCGTGTGTGTGCGTGGGCGTAGGTGGCCTCCGCCGGGGCCCTTCCGTGAGGGGAGGGACCCGGGGATGCGGCAGCAGCCTTGCGGCTGGGTCCGGTCCCGACAGACTCCAGGAGGGGACGGTTCAATCTGAGACACACATGCCTCCTCAGTGCTGTGGCTTCCTGGGCACCAGTGCCACGCTGGCTCTGGGCGTGACCACCCCTGCCATCGCTGTGGGCTCTCGGAGGCCGGGCACCCAGGGCGTTGCTGGAAGGCGTGCTGTGGTATTTCAGTGTTCCGGCGATGCCGAGTGCGGGCTAAACCCCCGAGGAGCCTCGGGCAGCTACTCCGTCTCGCCCTGCCTCAGTTTCCCCACTGTCAAATGGGAATGTCTGTGACACCTGCCGCATGGATTTTTCATGAGGATTAATTGAGATGAATCGTACGACACACTTTAAACGTATGCCTGCCGCCGAGCCCGCGCCCAGAGGACCGTTGCCGCCGTTGTCCTTACGCCCTTTCTGACCGATCTTACCGGGCGAAGTCGTCATCTCTGCTACAGGTGTACTCGCTGGGGACATGGTTTCCATGTCTGTAAGCAGCGGTATTTCTCTTGCTACTTGTTTCTTTACACAAGTCGAACTCAGAATATGCCGGAAGGGGGCACCTGGGGGGCTCAGTCAGGTTGAGCGTCTGACTTCGGCTCAGGTCATGATCTCATGCGTGCTGACAGCTCAGAGCCTGGAACCTGCTTCGGATTCCGGTCTCCCCCTCTTTCTGCCCCTCCCCTGCTCATGCGCACGCTCTCTCTCTCTCTCTCTCTCTCTCTCAAAAGTAAATAAACCTTAAAAAATTTAAAAAACAAAGACCATGCAGGAAGGGTCACCACAGAAATATACTTGCCGCTGTATGCGGTCATCTGGCCTGGGGTAATCGCTCTTCGAGACCGCCGGTGAGGCTGTTGGGCTGCGGTCACCCATCGTTGCTAAGTCCTCACAGCCCTGTGTGTGGTTGTGACGGGTGACAGTAATGGAACCCCAGGTACGCGCGTGCGCAGATTCAACGGCAGGAGCTGCCCAAGGGGCCCCGCGTGTCTCGCTTCCTCATAAAAGGAGATTCGACTCACCGCTTCCTCCCGGGAAGCGTTTTCCTTCATGAAATGAAGTTGCGACCACCAGCGACTCTTCCCCGGGAAATGAAACGCACCGTCGAACCTCCGTTAACCATCAGTGACTCCAGGCCCGAGGAACGTGCCACCAACTTTGAGGCGGAAAGTAATTTTGATCCCGGGCCTGGCCGTTCTCCCCAGACCAGCCCTCCCAGGGGGAGCCCCACCGGTGTAGGTCCCAGGAAGGAACGTTGCTCTGTGGGGTCGGATGGATGTCGGCAAGGCAGGTATTGGGTCCAGGACTGGCCTCTGCTCTTTCCTGAGGAGCGTCTAGACTAGGGAGCCCCTTGATGTGGTGTGTGCATCAGATCATGGACTTTCTGGTCAAACCAACGGCGAAGGGCAAAACAGACTCTTGCATCCGAATCCTTCCCTCAGACCCCCAGGCCCCAGAGAGGAGGGTCATTTTCATTTATGAGCTGTGCACCCAGGGGTGCGCCACCGCCTCCGCTCTCCTCCCGCGGGAACCCTGCCCCCCCTCCCCCAGCCTGCCATCCACCCTCCTGCCTGGAAGTTCAGCTGCAAGGCCAGCTCCCCCGTTCGCTGACATTTGACAACCTGCGGTTCAGCCTCAGGACTTAACCGCTCCCCAACACCAGCTGCCTTGACCTGCTGGGGTCCGGGTCCGGGGCTCAGGTCCAGTTTTTCCAGGGCGTGGGTGTCCGGGGAGCAGAGCAGACCCCACACCGACCGGCCAGGCTCTGCTGTCCTGCTTAATGTGGGTGGGTTGGGGGGGCCTAGATGGAGTCCTGGACAGCCTGGCCCTGGACTGGCACCTCTGAACCCCATTCTCAGAGGCCTCCCCTCTCCCACTCACAAGCTCTGTGTCACCGTCTGGCCACAAAGGGTTTGTGCCACGAAGCCCTGTCTGGGACGTGTAAGTCCTGGTGCCTCGCTGTGCAGGGTCCTCACCTGGTACCTAACAGCCCTGGAAGAGGTGTGGCCCTTCTGCTGGGGGACCTGCAGGAAGACAGACGCCTCCTCAGAGTGAGTGATTTGAGGGGAGTTCAGCGAAGGGGTAGGTGGTGCGGGCGGAGTGTAGGGAAAGCACAAGCAGGGCACAGTGCTGGGGGGAGGGGGGAGGGCTGGGAGGCTTGTCCGGGCGGGTGGAAGAGACAGGAAGGGGATAATAGGGAGAGGGGAGGAAAGAGAGGGAGAGAGATGAGACCGGGAGACAGAGAGAGGGAGAAAGAGAAAGAGAGACAGAGGGCAGAGAGGGGGGATAGAGAGAAAGAGAGAGAAGGAGAGCAGAATCTCGGAGGAGCAGAGCCCACCACCCAGGGGAGCATGTGGCCAGAGGGAATCGTTCAGGGAGAGAGCAAGATGGGGAGACCGTCCTCCCTCCCCCGACCCAGCCATCTCCTGCCCGGGGCTTCCAGTGAGGGGCTGAGCCCACAGGGAGCAGACAGGGAGCCCAACTAGGGGGCCCCGCAGAGAAAGGACTGGGGCGGGTCTGGGAGAACAGAAGCCCTCTGTGCCTGGCACTGAGGCGGCGGTGTGCCCTGCGTCCTGAGCTTGCTGTGGCTCCGCTGGCCACTGATCAGCCAGCCACTGGCCCTTGCTGCCGCTGGGAAGCAGTCCGAGCCATCAGCCTCTCTGGCTGGTCCTGCTAACTGCGCACGGGCTGCCCACGCTGCAGGACACGGGCGTGCGCAGATGGGGACACAGCCTCGGGACCTTGCACGCTGGCCACAGGAACGTGCCGGGCAGCATTAGGCACGGGCTGTGGTGGGCATCCTGATTCACGGTGACCAGTCCTGGAAATAGCAGGGTCACTCCAGGAAGGTTCCGGAAGCTCTGTCTGCAAACGGCCACAGATTGATGAGATCCGAGAGGAGGAAGCTGCCACGTGGAGCCTAACAAGGCGGCGACATGGCTCAAACCAGGAGTCGGTGCCCAGGGAGCATCTGTAGTGACAGCTAGAGCTGTTGGATCTGGGCCCAAGGCCACGGCCAGTGTTGGCCTGGGAGATGTCAGGGGCTGATGGCTGGACACCAACATCCTGGAGGAAGAGCCAGAGCCGGGAGCTGGCGGGCAAACGCGGCAGCGGGGCTGGGCGCGGGGATGGAGACTGAAGACAGTCTGACAGGAGATCGCAGCCCGCTGGCTTCAGGCTGCCCCCGAGGGACCAGGTGTGGCCTTCCAGGGGCCTCTGGCGCCTGACGTGCACGGGGTCTCAGCAGGCCTGTGCTGCCTTGAAGAGTTTCGCTGACACTCACTCGTTCTTTCACTCACTCATCAGCATTGCTGAGCACTGCCATTTGTCAGTCACCGTCCTGGACACCGAGAGGCCTCCTGGACCCAACACGAGGGCGGGGTCTTCTGTCTGGGTCAGTGTCTTCAAGGCTATTTGCATCTGGCAGGGAAGTTCGACGAATTAACTCGTATATGCAGGTGGAGCCGAACCCAGGAGTTTGGAGCATGGGCGCAGAAGTGACCGCAGAGCGGGGCCGTCGGTGGCTGAGGAGGACAGCACGGCAGTTGCTGCCTGCAGGGACAGGAAGGAGGGAGCAGGTCCTCTTTATTCTAAAGCACACACCCAGAGCCGGGTCTGAAACATATACCCCAGAGTCCTGGCTTCCTCCAGCTCCTGCAGCCAGCCCCCACAAACTCCCAGGCTTAAACTGAGAGAAGTCGGGGTGTGAGCAGGGCCGCCCGCCTCGGCACCGCCCTCCTCGGAGGCTCCGGGGCGGGATGCGTCCCCAGCCTCTGCCTCCTACCTCTGCAAGCCTCCTGTCTCCTCTTCTTGTCACTGCAGTTAGGGCTCACCTGGTTCACCAGGAAGATCTCCTCCCAAGAGCCTTTGTGTATTTACATCTGCAAAGACCCCTTTTCCAAGGAAGGCCACATTCCCAGGTCCCGGTGTTAGGACTTGGGCATACGTTTTCGGAGGGTGGGGGCGGTTCACCGTTTAGCCTGCTAACCCCGGTTAAGAAAATAATGATGAAGCAGAGCACAAACAGGGTCAAGTTAGAATATTCTGGAAGCCTAGAAGTTCTCGGTGTGGGGTGGCCACCTGTCTGCCCAAGACCATCCTGTTATTAGTGCTGAAATCCCAGCTCCTGGGACTTTCCTGGTCCCCGGAAAATGGGAAGGTGGGTCGTCCTGCCGCCGCGTTTCCCAACTTGGTGACCTCTCCCCTCTCTCCAGCTCCCCCCCCTGCCAACGCTCTCCTGAAATTGAACGGAACCCCTGGCTTTCCCTGAAGTCATGCCCCTCACACGGGTACTGCTACGTCATTTACGTTTGTGTCTTCCCGAAGTTAAGAAATGTGATTACACAGTCTGGAGGTTGTTTCTCTGCTTGACTCTGCGATTTTCTATTTCTATTTCTATTTCTATTTCTATTTCTATTTCTATTTCTATTTCTATTTCTATTTCTATTTCTATTATATCTATTTCTATTTCTTTATATTTTGAGGGGGGAGGGGCAAAGAGAGAGAGACAGAGAACTGTGAGCTCGGCACGGAGCCCGATGCAGGGCTTGATCCCATGCACCGTGAGATCCAGACCTGAGCTGAAATTGAGTCCAATGCCCGACCAACAGAGCCACCCAGGCGCCCCGCCGCTGCCTTGTGACTTTGAGGTTCGTTTATGTCCACACACACGGCTAGTCTGCGTACCCGCTGTGTAACAGTCCGTGGTCCGTGTATACCGCTCACCGTCGGCCGGGTTGTCGGGTTATTTTGGGCCCTGCTGAGCTGCGATCCTGCCGTTCTCCAACCCCATGCTTCTTTCTTTCCTTCCTTCCGTCCCCACTCCCTTCCTTCTGCTGCGCGGGCAGCAGTTTCTCAAGGATGTACCCCACGGCCCCCGTTTCTGGGGGGCTTTGATCGGGACATGTACAAGTCGCAGGGGACGCCGCTGTTCGCACTCTGCCCCCAGGGATGTGGCTTCGGCGAGCCCGTATCCCCCTGACGCCCAGGGCCTCCCACGCGTCCGGTCCCTTCTCCAGAGGCAGGACGCTTCTAGGACCATAAAGTTCCCGTATCTGGTGAAGGAAGTGCTCCTGCCCCTGCTGCCACTGTCACCTTTTCCAGGGGCCTTTTCGCTCTCCTTAGTCATCGATTCTTCAGGATATAGTTTAGAATAATCCTCAGGTTCCATGTTAAGAACGAGCGTGTGGGGATTTGGGTCGGACTTGTCTGGAATTTGTAGATCCATTTGAAGAGCGATAATCACGTCGGGATTATCTCTGGTTTATAGCTCTGCTTCTCTGCATCATCTTTGCCTCTTCCCTGGTCAGGTTTTCTGATTTTCTGCACAAGAGGCTTTGAGTATTTTGTTACATTTATTCTTAATACTTTGTATTTTTGCTGCCGTTATCCGTGACACTGTGGTGTTCTGGATTATTCGATGCTTGTCCCTTTGAGAGGGGGAGCTCGATTCGCTTCCCCGGGAGAGGGGGCTGCACTTACTTATTTGTTTCAAGGACCAGGGGAAAGCTGGAGGGACACCTGTGGCTCCAGGGTGCAGGGCTGTGCTGCGTGGTGACCGCCGGGAGGCAATGGGCTCCAGCTCCCACCGCGTGTCCGCCGGCCCCCCGGCCGGGGTGTGGGCCGTGGGATTCCTCCTCGCCTCCCGTGTGCTCCCCAGGGGTGGAGGGGTGCTGCTGGGTGCCGCTCAGAGTCCTGGTTCCCTGTCAGGTCTGTGCTAGCAGCAAGGGGTGGAGGTGCCTTGGGACTGCTCAGAGCAGGTGGAAGTCCAGGCTTCCCCAGGACCTTTGCTGGTTGGGTGGGGGTGGGTTCAGTTTTCCCGGGGGCTGGAGGAAAGCTGTTGTCGTCTGTAAGCTTTCTGTCTTTGTTAAAAAAATGTTTACGTATTGGGGCGCCTGGGTGGCTCTGTCGGTTGAGTGTCTGACTTTGGCTCCGGTCATGATCTTGCCATTCATGGGTTCGAGCTCCATGTCAGGCTCTGTGCTGACAGCTGGGAGCCTGGAGCCTGCTTCGGATTCTGTGTCTCCCTCTTTCTCTGTCCCTCCCCTGTTTGTGCTCTGTCTCTCTATCAAAAATAAATACATTAAAAAATTTAAAAAATGTTTATGTATTTGTTTTGAGAGAGAGCATGAGCAGGGGAGGGGCAGAGAGAGAGGGAGAGAGAGAAAGAATCCCAAGCAGGCTCCACACTGTCAGCATAGAGCCTGAGGTGGGGCTCGAACTCATGAACCCTGAGATCATGACCTGAGTCAAAACTAAGAGGTGGATGCTTACCTGATGGAACCCCCCCCCAACCCCGGCGCCCCTGTAAGCCTTCTGTCTTGCTCGGACCACCTTCCCTGCCCTGGGACTGGAGAGAACAGCCTCTGTTGAGCTTCCTGTCAGCTCCTGCTGCCGGTTCCCGCTGGCGGGCTTAGTCGGCTTCCCCAGCCGGGCGTGTGCGGCAGAAAGGAAATGGAGAGGCCACGTTTGGGTCCCTGGGGCCCTGTCTGTGTGCCTTCTCTCCACCCTCCAGAATCTTCCGACGTTCCTTGACAGGTGATGTCAGGAGCTTCCGTGACCCTGGGTCGGCTCGGTCTTTCTGGGCATGGAGACCAAAGAGTTTTTAATTTTAATCGTCATATTTTTCATCTCCAGAAATTCTATTATTCAGCTCTGCTCTTTGCTCCCATGCTTCCCTTCCGTTTCTTTAAGACATCCATCACGATAGGCTTTTCCCGCCTGCTTCTGTTGCTTTGGCCGCTTCTCGCTCGCGGCGACTTATTTCCCGATGTGGAGATGAGCCGCGCGCTTCCCCGAGTTCTGTGGGTTCTCTGGGAGGTGCATTGAGATTGATTTCCGCCGAGGAGCCCCCCGCCCGCCGCCTCCCTGTGTCCCGGGCGCCGCCGCCAGGCACCAACTTAATTTAAATCTCCTGCTTGACGTTTCTGGATTAGAAACCGTGTGAATTCAGACGGCGGGCCCGTGCGAGGACAGGGGTGTGGCGTGCGGGGCGGTGTTTCCTCCTTCCCCTGTGTTAGGGTCGAGAGGACCCAAGGCCTCTGCGGCCCATCTTTAGGCGGGAGACTCCCCTTAGCTTCCCTGCTAATGGTTTTCCATTCGGTGTCCGTCCTGCCACCAGGAAGGGGCTGGTGGGCGAGACTTTCTTTGGGGGGAGTCAGAGGCAGGCTCTTCAGGCAGCGGGGCTGTGCAGGGGAAGCATGGGAGGGGGGGCTGCGCACGCGGGCCGGGCGGGGCGGACCGTGCAGGGCAGGGGCAGGGGCTGGGCCAGGGCGGCGGGGCGACCTCCTCAGGGCTGTTCTGAGATGAGGGCCGCGGAAGCGAGGCTGGGGAGTCTGCCTCTGTTCCACAGGAAATGATCATTGTGAGATCTGGGGAGGACCTGGGGGTGTGTGGGGGGGGGGCAGGGGCGAGCCGGGAAGTGCACGGGCTGGGGGAGCAACCCGAGTGGGAGCGGGAGGGGTGCCGAGGGCACGGGTAGGAGGGGGTGTGGCACGGACGCAGGAACGACCGGGGTCTGTGTGCTGTGAACTGTGGGGGCCGAGTTGATGGTGCCGAGGCGGCTCCGAGAGTCTGACAAACATACACGGATCGGGCTGCGCCCCCCAGGGTGGGGCCTGGTCCTCTCGAGGGGAGGGGGTGACGTGGGGTGCCGCCTCTCTCTGCAGTCCCGGGGGAGGGAGAGAACTTCGAACGGGACCAGGTGGGCTCTGCCCTCGCCGCCGTGACCCTCTCTGGTGGTCTCATTGCTGGGGCCTCGTGGACGGGGCGGGGGGCCTCTCCCCATCTCCTCAGTGCCCGCCACGGCGATGCAGCCGGAAGCCTTCCTGAGCACTGGACAGAAGTCGGGTCTCCATGTGTAAGGAGCGGCGACAGTTTCTGACAGCACGTCTGAACTCCCTGGGACCGACCGCGTCCTGTCTGTGGTTCCAGCTAATTCAGCTCCTGTCTGCGTGTGTCCGTCCATCGGGGCCACTCGGGTGTCTGCTCCCCGCCTGTCCATCTGTGTGGCGAGTGCCCAGCTGTGACCGCGGCAGCTGCCTGTGCCCGAGGCGACTGGCCGCAATGGGCCCCGCGTGGCACACAGTGGGCCACTCGGTTTGCCGCGACTGTGAGTGTCTGGGAAACATTTCTGCTCGAGCGGTGGGGCAGCATCTCACACTAACGGGCCGTCTCCAGAGCTGGCGATGAGCTAGGCTTCCAGAACTCTATGCAATGGTGGAAAAATCACTTGGATCCTGTGGCAAAAACGGCACTGTCTGCCCGAGACAGGAAGCTGTTGGTTCGTTTTTCCCAGGACGTCAACATGGAATCTCTTCCTCTATGCTCCAGAATCTTGCCCTCGCAGGGGAAGACGAGGGAGTAGGAATAAAGTTTTGTGTTTTCTTCTATTATTGTGCTTATTTAGTGCTGAGAAATATTTACATAGGGTAGCAATGTGTGAATTCCCGGTGTGAACTGCGGGACCCGAGTGCATGTTTCCTCGCTGTCTGTCATTCCCACGCCCTCCGGTCTCTCTAACCCCCTCTGCCACCAGCAATGTGCTGTTAAAAGGTAAACTCAGGCACGATATAGCTTTTCAAGTTTTTTTTTTTTTTAGCAAACATTGACTCGAATAGGCAAGTGCCAAACTGGAAGTGGTCGGGAGCCCCCCGCCCCCCGAAACAGGAGCAGGGGAAGGGCGTCTGCAGAGAAGTAAGGGAGTTGTTTGACCGTAGTTGAAGCGGCTGCCTCTTCGGGCGAGCCTGCTTGGCCTGTATGGCCGGGACGAGAGAGGCCGAGGCACCTGAAAGAGGAGAGCGGCTGCGGGCTCGGCTCACCCCGGGGCGGAGGCCGGGAAGCCCGCTGACCTGCCAGCTGCCAGCCGGAGGCCCGGGAAAGCCGGCGGTGCAGTCCTTCTGAGTCTGGAGGCCTGAGAGCCGGGGGAGTCTGTGCCGTGAGTTCTAGTGCGAGTCCCCAGGCGGGGGAGTCAGGGGCGCTGCTGCCCGCGCGCGGGGGAGGACGGTTCCCGGCTCAGAGGAGAGGAGCACGTTTGCAGCTCCTCCTCCTGTTCGTTCCGGGCCGACCCTCGGCCTGCCGCCTGCCGCACCGCCATGAACAGTGGTCTATTCGATTGAGTGCTGGTCTCTTCCAGAAACACCTCCGGGGACACACCCAGAAACTATGTTTTACCAGCTGTCTGGGCGTCCCTTAGCTCAATCAAGGTGACACATAGAATTAACCGTCACGGATGAGAAGCTCCCTAGCAGTGTATTTTAAATTGGGTTGTGTGTGGGGGGGAGGGCATCAGTCAAATGCAGATTCCCAGGCCCCACGGGGATGCTGCAGAATGACCCCGGGAGGCGGGGACTCGAGCGTGTACACTCAGATCTTCCCACACTGAAGTCTCGGGTCTCGAGCCTTGGGGAGGCTGCCGGTCTAGACCCTCCTCCCGGCGACGGTGAGCCAAGTCCGGGCCTGATGCTGAGCGTGGCGGGGCCACAGGCAGGCGTGGCGCGGCCACAGGCAGGCGTGGCGCCGCGGAGCCACGTCAGGGACAGCCGCGTGCTGGAGGCAGCTGTGGGAGCTTTGAAAAGCCACAGGTGCCTGGGCTCCACCCCGGAGCCGTGGGACCCGTTGGCCTGGGAAGGGCCCTGTCAAGTGTTCCCCTGGGTTATTAATGGGCGGCTAGGCTCGAGACCTGCACCTCGGGGCCTCCTATTCCAGTGCTCACCGTCCCAGGATTCGCCGTCCTCTGGGGTGCCTCCGAGACAGGAAATACCCCTGTCCGCTGGAAATTAGGCATGGCCATGTGACCAGGACGGGCCAACGTGTTGCTGGAAGTGATGTCCCTTCCGGGGGTGGGGGGGGTGAGGATACAGGTGCAGACGGGAGCGGCCCGTGCCGTCCCGGGAGCGCCGGGGACCTGCGGTGTGAGCGAGGAAGACTGTCTGGCTGTTTGCACTCGCCGAGGTCCCGAGCTGACTCGTAACTGTTTTCCACCCTCTCTGCTCCTGATAGACACGTCTGGTTTTCTAAAAAAGTAGTAAAACCGACAAGACTTCTGCATCGTAAGTGCCTTCTTCATTACCTTAATAGAACAGGTAAACTGGGGTTTCTTTCTTGTAGCTTTTCCTCCTGCTTTGTTTTTAAAATGTCACCCACTGATAGATGAAGCCAGCCTTTGATGCTAAAATATTTTCCATCGCCTTGTCAAGGCAGGGCGTGGGAAAACGTATTCACTTCATGGAACTCGGTTATTTAGTTTGTCCCTAGGAGACGAGTGTGGTGTCAGGCAAAAAAGATCCAAGATGATTAGAACAAGTGGTGGTCTTCTCTCGTGGAGCAAAACGACTCCAGGAAATTGATGGGCCCTTGAGCGAGACACGTGCTGGCGCTCCGCTCTCCCAACTTTTACCAAGGGAAATCTCAAGTTAGGGAGAGGGAAGAATATACACAACTTTCTTTAAAATGCATTTTTTTTTCCAGGGGAAAATTTAGCAGCCAGAATGGTTATGCAGTTTTTTTTGTAAGAGATTTTTTTTTTTTCAATGTATAATACATGAGACTACCGTGAGCCTCCTGCCAAGGTGAGGCGCGCATTAAGCAAGCGATGGCTCTTACTTGATTTAATTCTTGAGCAGAGTGATGGCCAGGCTTAGGGAGGGAATAGGAGGATAATGGAAGTGAATTTATTGAGTTCAAGTGTCCTGACATTTGCATTTGGTGAAATTTCTGTTCATGCTTCAGGGAGAAATAATTTTAAAATACTAGTAAGAGTAAGCAGCCCTTAGAAAAATTCAATACCTACTTTAAAGTTATTTTTCTAGCCCCGAACTGCTGTTTCGGGTTGGATTATCATATGACTCTTTTTCAAAAGCCAAAATTCAGTTGACGAGGGGCAATTTGAGTTTTCTGAAATATTTTATACGAAGGTAGGATTCCTGCAGATACTGAAACCGCCGAGAGTCTAGACAGGGAGAGTGCCGATAACGACTTGGTCTTGCCGTGGCACCCCTGGAGAGGAATACGCTGGTGTGCGTTCTACGGGACTTCCCCGTCGGGGCGGCGCGGGGCTCAGAGTGGGAGGGGCGAGGGGGCGTGCAGCGCTGGCCCTCTGTGCGTGTCGTCTGGTGCAGCTCAGCGGGTGCCTTTGTCCCCGGAAAAGGTCGAAAAGCAGAGAGGGCTATTTTAAGAAAAAAAATTTTAATATTTATTTTTTTGAGAGAGAGACACAGAGCATGAGCGAGGGAGGGGCAGAGAGAGAGAGGGAGACACAGAATCTGAAGCAGGCGCCAGGCTCTGAGCTGTCGGCACAGAGCCGGACGCGGGGCTCGGACTCGTGAACCGCAGCATCATGACCTGAGCTGAAGTCGGACGCTTCATCGAGTGAGCCACCCGGGCGCCCCAGAGAGAGCTGCTTTTGGTAAGATTCCTGGGATGATGCTCCCGAGCACATAAAGTTGCACCTACGAATGGGTGTGATTTTTCAAATCCACACCGTCCTAGGAGGTGCCGCACACTGGCCCGGGACGCCGACCTCCCTGGGGCGCGTTTGGGTGGTGGACACTAGACTGGCCGTTGCCACCTGGAGGCTCGGAAACTCCTGCGGGACTGCCCGCCTCCCCCCGTCCCCCACCCCCGCCGGGACTGTGCTCTCTCAGAGAGGGTAGGTGGTACGTACGAGGGAAGAACAGCCGGTCAGACGCCGTCCTGCCGAGGGGCTGGAGCCACGCCGAGGACGTGGCCTGTCTGTGGCTGCCTCCTCCGTGGGCGGCAGCCTGGCCTGCGGGGTCTCTGCTCTCCTCCTGGGCCGTGCTCATCCCCGGCTGCCATGAGCGGTGGGCCCTTGTGGAAGCCGGGCGCCCGCTGATCGGCTTTGTACGTCCGTGGGGTTAAAACAAAGCTGACTCCGCTGCCGCATCGCGTTAGGTGTGTGGTCCGCCGGGGGCCCACATCCTCTCCGTAAGGAAGGGGAGCCGATCCCCTCTGACTGGGGAAGGAGCCGGGGCTCCCCTTCAAGAAGCTTTCCCCGCGGTCCTCCTTCCTCCGGCTCAGGGGGAAGAGGGAGGGGAGGATCCCGCAGCACAGAGCTGGGAAAACGGGGGGCGGGGGGGGGAGGCGACGATGCGGCGGCAGGGTGGGGCTGTCCGGGTCACAGCCTCTTTGGTCGCTTTTGGCGAGTCTGCGAGCTCAGCTCTGCGGGGGCGCCTCACGGTCCCGGGGCATCCGCCTTCTCGGCCTCAGGAGGTGGATTTCTGAGACCTCACAGCCCCCTCTCCCGTGAACTTGAGCCCCACCGCTTCGCCCGACCTCGCTGTGCACAGAGCTGTGTGTTGCCTGGGTCCTCGTCACTCGGGGGCTTCCCTGCGTGCCGCGTGACCAGGAGCCGGACAGTTACCCTGACAGACAGTGCAAAAGCACTGCTCTCTGACCGTAGTGGGCAAAATTCCTTCTAAAATAGTTTTCTAAGGGCGTTTCAAAAATGGGACATTAAAATAAGGGTAAAGTACAGAAAGCAGTTGCTATTCTCTTAAATAGCTGTGTCCTTGTGCGAGCCGCACTGTGTACCGATGGCGGAGAATGAAAGACACACAAGTGTTTGGTTAAATCGAGGCTCCTATGTCGATTATTTCAACGTTCAGTTTCAATGCAGTGTTTATTCTTTTACTAGAACAGCGACGCCGCTCGAGCTCTCTGCGGAGGGTGGCACATGGCAGGTGGGGGCGTCACTGGCCCACGTGCACGCGGCTGCATTTGAACTATTAACAATTCGAACAGCGGGTCTCCCTTGAACCCCAAGCGTTACACGTGTGTCCGCACAACTGTGGGTTTTTGCACAAAGCAGCGATGCAGACCGGGGTGTCGTTTCCCACGTAAGCACTCAAGCCACCGCGGTCAGGGATGTGAGAATGGGGAGACTGTGGGTGTCGGCGAGACAGTGCGGGAAAGCAACGCCTTAGGTCCAAATCCCCAGGCCCCGGTGGGCTTCTGGACCCTTCCTGAAGGTGGGCTCCTTTGCTTGGTGAGCAGTTGATTCTGTTTGCTGGGAGGGAGCTGGGACTTGGCCGCCCTCCCTGCCAGGTCCCCTCACCCACCCCCCCGGCCTGCAGGCGTCACCCAGGAGGCAGTCATATTGCCGCACCGTTGTCACCGGAGCAGGGGGAACCAGCAGCTGTCAAGGTGATCAGCCACTGGCGCTTATGTGTGTGGGAAGTTTCTAGAACTCATCTCCTAATTGTTCGTTTGGGTAAAGATGTTGGGCTTCACTCAGTCCCAGTTTATAGCATTTTTAGGAAAATTTGAAACGGGCTTTTCGAGATGGCCATGGTGGCATCCTCGCTAATGTCATTGACCCCATTCACTGGTGTGACCTGCTCTGTGGGACTCAGTCATTCTGGTTGTGTCCTGGCTTGGAGGCTGGGGTCCAGTATGCGGCTCCTCGGCGCCTGGGTTTGTGTTCAAGGTGGGAGGGGGTGGCGCTGCGGGCGGA
Source organism: Paguma larvata (assembly GCA_030068075.1). Lineage (NCBI taxonomy): Eukaryota > Metazoa > Chordata > Mammalia > Carnivora > Viverridae > Paguma > Paguma larvata. The sequence continues at coordinate 16,741,625 of CM057837.1, read as the reverse complement.
AACCTGGGGCAAGGAGCCACAGAGCGGTCAGCCCCAGCAGTGGCCCTTTGCTGGCTGTCTCCCTGCCGCCTGCTGGTCCCGCCCCCTCCCCGGCTCCTCCTCCTCCTCCTCCGTGGATCATAGATGAAAAGGACACTCTGAGCTCGCCCCTGGGAGCACGTGGTTGTGTAACGGGGGGGGGGGGTTTACATCATCCTCCTGAGAATACTCGTGTAATTAAACCCACATAGACATGGTTTCCTTGCTCTCAAGCAGAGTAACTCTTGAAGTCTTCGGTGGTGTTTCTTTAATTCAGAGTTTCAGTATATTTAGAAAAGTATCCTTATTAATGTGCAATTTTACTGTTCTGATTAGAGGCAACCCGTCAAACCCCTCCCCGGCCACGGAGGAGGGATCTTTCCCTCTGGCAAAGGCACATGGTCAAGTCCGTTAAGTTCCTGTTGCCATCCACCTTATCGTCCTAGGGTCTGTGGTTGTTCACAAATGTTTACCTGTTTCCCAGTCAACCAGTATAGTGTCGGGGGTGAGAGAAGAGACTCAGGTCGCATTCTGCAGGATCCCTTCTGCCGCTTTCCAGCTGTGACTTCCGGCCGTAGCGGGTTCTCCGCTGCACATCGTACCGACGACTCGTAAACTGAGCTTAAAACAGTACTCCCAACTCAAAGGCTTATTGTGGGGATTAAGTACTTAGGCCAGTGTCGAGCATAGTGAGAATTTGGTAATAAATCTTGGACCTTATGATGTAGGTCCAAAGTCCCCCACAGTACTTACTCTCTATATCGGCATCTGAAGATTCAAAATCATTGGGGATGAACCAAGTGTCCATCGAAGTGATAATGACCAAGTTTCCACAGCTGGTGGTGAGTGGCAGGCCGGGTGTGGACCAGCCCTCCCTCCGATACAGCTGGAGGAGCTGGAGCAGGAATCTGTGAGTTGTGTTTGAAAGCACGGGAGAACTGCGGACTTCTCGGGCGGGGGGAGACCCGGGAGCCTGAGGGTCACTGGGGCGGATCTCACCCTGGTGGTGTTTGTGGTTTCTAGCAGCGGTGGCTCAGAGGCTGAGGAGACCAGCAAGTTTTCGGCAGGTGCTGGGGGCTGAGGAGCCAAAGCGTAGAGTCAGAGTTTGGTAACTCCTGGGGCCAGTTGTGATCTCCAGGACAGGCACGGGAAGAATTGCACAAGACTTTGTAAGCATCGCGCTAACAGAGGTAGCAATTAGAAGAATCGAAATATTTACGGAGTCTGAAAGTTGGCAAGGAAGAGCTACAGGAACATTGAAGAAGGACGGAGAGAAAGCAAATCGTTAAGATCGTGCTTTCATTTCAAATATGCCAGCAACCCCTAGGTTTTGAGTCTGGGACTTCAGAAATTTACAGCTGAAGAAAGAGAATAAACCAGAAGTAGAAGAGTCCATGCAGACAAGCTTTCCATCCCTCAACCCCGACTGGACTGAGTACTACTGACCCTCAGTTAGTCACACAAAAAAATAAAAGGACATGCTTTCTGAAGGAGAATACACTATCAAATCCTCAAATCACATGTACTATTTTCATATACAAAGTTTTATTTTTTTAATTTTTTTAATGTTTATTTACTTTTTGAGACAGAGAGAGACAGAGCATGAGTGGGGCAGGGGCAGAGAGAGAGGGAGACACAGAATCTGAAGCAGGCTCCAGGCTCTGGGCTGTCAGCACAGAGCCCGACACGGGGCTCGAACTCACGGACCGCAAGATCATGACCTGAGCCGAAGTCGGACGCTCAACCAACTGAGCCACCCAGGCACCCCCAAAGTTTTAAATTTCCTAAGACACACCCCCACACCGAGTAGCTAGCATAGGAGGAGATGAGGTGTAATAAAAAATCAAGGGGCGTCCGGATGGCTCAGTCTGTTAAGCATCTGACTCTTGATCTCAGCTCAGATCAGGATCTCACGATTTGTGAGTTCGAGCCCTGCATTGGGCTCTGTGTGACCGTGTGGAGCTGGACTGGGATTCTCTCTCTCTGTCTGTCTCTCTGCCCCTTGCCTGCTCACATGTGTGTGTGCTCTTTCTCTCTCAAAATAAGTAAATAAATTTAAAAAATTCTTTAAAAATCAAAAGAATAAGCAAATGGCACAGTCATGGCATCCCGGAAATAGAACTTATCACACATGAAATTACAGAGTTATATCAAACACAGAATTTAAGATGGCCGTGCTCAGTGTGTTTGTGAGATGAGACTGGAAAAGCTGAGCAAGTGTTGGGAACGATACAAATAAGAAAATGGTAATTCTAGAACTAGAAAGTCCATCACTGAACGGAACGGTGCAGGGGCGAGGTTAATACCCTCCGGACCGGGGAAGAGAGGCTCAGGAACTCTGAAGAGAGGCAGAAGAGCATACCCAAATCGCGTCACCGGGAGACAGAAAGATGGGGAAAAATACCCCCCAAAGCGGTCAAGTTTTCGGGTGAGCTCTGTGGGATTCGTAGGGAAAAGTGGTAGAATACCGGCAGTTCCTCCTGGTGGGGCTCACGACAGAAAATCGGGGCTCATTGGGAGAGTCGTGAGAATGAAAAAAGGCCCTGAATGCCGATTTCAGGAGCACTCCGAAACTTAGGACAGATATAAAGAAAACTGTTCTTCGGCAAGTTATGGCAAAACTGCTGAAAGCCCGGGTGAAGAGAAAGCCTTAAAAGGAGCTAAAAAGTAAGAAAACACACACACACACACACACACACACACACACACTCACACTCACACCCCAAACAAAAAAACCAGCCCACATATGACTTTGAGAGAAGCAACAGTAAGTCTGACAGCTGACTTTTCAATAGAACTACGAGGCTCCAGCAGTGGCTGCACGAAGGTTTGAGGCGCGAGGGAAAGAACTGGGTCCCTGGTGTCCCGGGCGCTGTGACGGTAGCTCTCAGACAGGAAGCCAAAGAAGGGTTCTGAGACAAACCGCAACCATCGAAGGCAACTGTAAAAGAAATGCAGAAGATTCGTATACAAGCAGAAGAAAAACGATTCCAGATGGAAGTTCAGGGAAAGAGAAAGGAACTAAGAGCAGAGAAAAGGGTAAATATGAGGGTGAATTTAAAAGGATATTTGTAATCATAGTGTCTTATGGGTGTTTAATATATAGTCTCAAAGTACGTATATTCAGTAGCCTACAAGTTGGGAGGAGGTTAATGGAGCTAAATTATTCTAATTAGAAGGAAGCATAACCTTAAGTGCATATATTGGGGAAAAAAGCTAATAATTAATCATCAAAGAATCCAACCTCAAAAAGAAAATTAAGGGGCGCCTGGGTGGCTCCGTTGGTTGAGCATCTGGCTCTTGATTTTGGCTCAGGTCATGATCTCACAGTCATGGATGGAGCCCCGCGTCTGGCTGCCTGCTTAAGATTCTTTCTCTCCGCCCCCCCCCCAACCTCTCTCTCCCTGCCCCTCTCCCCCACTCACATGCACACTCTCTCTTTCTAAAAATAAATAAGTAAATAAACAAACCCAAAGCTAGTAGAGTGATGGAAATAAATATAAGAATAAGAAGTAATGAAATAGAAAATAAATACATGATGTAGAGATTTAACAAAACCAAAGCTGATTCTTGGAAAAGCATCTTTGAAAATTGATACATCCCTGGTGATAGGAAGAAAATATCAGGACGGCAGGAGGGATTATTGCCAGAGATACTGCGGTCATTACAGAGATCATAGAAGGAAAACCGTTATGACCAATTTTATGGAAATAAATTTGAACATTTAGGTGAAATTACCAAATTCCCGGAAACAGAAGTTAAAAAAATGAACCCAAGAAAAAGCAGAAAATCTGAATATTCTTATCAGAATTAAATGTCAAATTTATAATGACATTTTTACACGCGTGCACACAGGATACGCTGTGCGCTCTCAGTTTTATCAGCAATTTCTATCAAACTCTTCTGGACGAAGTCACACAAACCCTACAGAAAATCTTCCAGAGAATAGAGAAAGAAGAAACATTTCCCAATTTCTTTCTTAACGGTTGAATACTGTGAAGAATTGAAATTTGACAGAGACATTACAAGAACAGAGCAATTGAGTTCAACCTTCTTCACAAAAGTAGATTTTTAAAACCCTAAGCAAATTATTAGCAGACCGAGTCCAGCGATGCATAAAAAAGGTGGTGTGTTATGTCCAAGTGATGTTTATTTTAAAACACAGGATTGATTTAACCTTTGAAAGTCAACCAATATAATTCAACATATTATTAGAGTACCAGAGAAAACTCATGATGGTTTAGCAGATGGGGGAAAAAGCATTTGGTAAAACCCTTAGAAAATAAGGAGATAAAGGAAATATATATACATTTGAACACGATAAAGCGGCCACACCATCCACATAGCATCAGAGCAATGGGCGCGATACCCGTTCTTCACATAAGGCTCAAAACAGACCAGAGTGTGCTCTCACTTTCCGGATTGTGTTAGAACTTATAGCCAGTGCAATAGGAAAGAAAAAATAAGATGTATAATTGGGAAGTAAGAGACAAGTCCACCGCTCTTTGGAGATCGTGTATTTATGTACACAAAACATCCTGAAGAGAATATAGAGAAATTATTAGATTTAATGCACTCATTCGGCAATGCCACTGAATTCAGTAACTGTATTTCTATGCACCACTAACCAGTATCAAAAATAAAATTGAAATGCCTTGTCATTAATAACAGCGCTAGATGAACTCGAGGAATAGCATCGAGTCTAGAAGCAGAGTCAAGCATGTATGGACACTGGATTTAATTTCATGGCAGTGCTGCAGGCAGATGGATGTTTATTTATATATTTTTTTCAATAAATGATGCTGAGTCCACCGGATATCCGTGTGGGCAAAAATTAAATTTCAGCATCGCCTCACCACATAAACCAAACAAATGCCAGCCAGACTGCTGATATCATGGGAAAGGATAACTAAAAATGAAACTTCTATCCATCAAGGATAAGAGTGAGAATCAGACTGTGTTAAAATGAAGAGCTTCTGGCCATGAAAGGAGAACTTCGGGAGGTAGATTGCAAATAGAGCAGGAGAAATTTGTTTTTTTTTTTTAATGTTTATTTATTTTTGAGAGAGATAGAGAGACAGAGTGTGAGCAGAGAGAGAGGGAGACACAGAATCCGAAGCAGACTCCAGGTTCTGGAGAACCTGCACAGAATTCAGCACAGAATCTGATGCGGGGCTAAAGCTTATGAACCGCAAGATCACGACCTGAGCTGAAGTTGGATACTCAAAGGAGTGAGCCACCCAGGCGCCCCCAGCGGGAGAAATTTGTCATACAGTAACCATAGATGGCGCCTGTACAGAATCTCTGTCTGTCCATATGTATGTATCTACCTACCTACCTACCTTTAATTCATCCATCCATCCATCCATCCATCCATCCATCCATTGTCTATCTATCTCTGTCATCTATTGTCTCTCTTTCTCCAGAAAGACACATTAAGGCATTTAATGTCCAGTTATGGTGATCTTTCCAGTTTTTGGCGTTCTGTCATCAAAACTCACCATGCCCTGGAGGCGTATTCAGAGTTGTCACCCTGAGTCAGTACCTCGTCTTTCCCTTTGCTGAGCTTGCAAAGCAGAGTACGGCTCTTCCAGCTAAATGCAGGGGCGCCCGTAGCTTAAGGTCCAGCTGTCCTCTGCTGTGACCGTGCTTCCTGAGTCCTGTGTCCTCTTCCCTGGACATTTTCAGCGAGATGGATGGGCGAGTAAAGCTGTAGTAAGGTGCCCTCTAGCTGCCCCCTGCACCAGCTGGCCATGCCGAAGACTTCTTTCTTTCACGGGCGATTAAGTTAACTTTGCCTTCAATCCTTCAGCTCAGCCGGCAGGCAGCTCTACTTCCTGCCCGTCTACAGAATCTTATGAAGGATGCGCCTGAACTCAGGAACAACACGGCTGCTCGCCGGGGGTCATGCCTGGACCCGGTCCGCGTTGGGGACGTGGTGTTAGTGCAGTCACTCATACATGCGTCTGCCCAAGTTAGAGGATCCTTCCCTGATGGCACCTGCTTCTGAGAGTTTCTCCAGGTCCCCACAAAGCCTGCCGTCCTACGGCACCCGGGTTGTCTCCGTCACTGGTCTGCATCAGACCGGGCGAACCACCGGTTTTCCCGCTGCCTCATGAAATCTGGAGGTCGCGTCGAGGAACAGAAGCACATAGGAACAGAGAGAGTTATAAATAAGTCCTGGCCTCCTGAAAAGAGACCCTACGCCAAGCATTACGATACGTGTGAGGGGACCATAATCAGTAATACCTAAATCTTATGTGATGGTAATTGTTGTATGATTTGTATTTACATGAGAGTTTGAGTCAGGAATATTCTGGTTACAATTTAAACCTGCTGATAGAACTTCATGAATATAATAATGTTTTAGATTTTCTTCTTTCTTATATCAGTTTCATCACCCCCTTAGTTACATTAGTTTCACCTCTGCCCACTCATGTATACCCTTCGAAGAAGTGCCTCTGGGGAGGTCATGGAGAGGAGGGGTAATTGTCATTTTCTCTTAGGGGCTAGTGTCCTTAAGTGGCATCCCCGCAACTGTTAAACCTCGTAATGAGTAATTCCGTTTCTATGAGAAGCCTTACAAATACAGGAAATACATGGATTCGTGTAGGTAAGAAGACACTGGAACTTTGTCTACACTTAAAGTGTAGTACCGGGTAAAGAAACATCAACCATGGATGAAGGAGCCAAAATGAAGTTTTTTTATTCTTTTCAATGGAAACCTACGATTTCTTAAGTCCCGGACTCATCCGTGCCTAGTCACTCATTGCCCGATCATAAACTTCTCACAAGAAGGGCTTGTGGCATTAAATAGGCTGGGCCTCCAGCCCACAGGGACGCCCGTCCCCCCCAGGTGGTATGACGCTGGGCACAGGAGGTGATGTTGACTTTCCCTGGGCCCCCGCACCTGGCAAACGTGGCTCCGTCTGCATACCTCCCTGAGGCACGACGGCAAAGACTTGGTGGTGTTCCACAAAAGGCAGAGTCGAGGGGCACAGGGCAGCAAGCAGGGGGTCACAGCAGCGGCGAGAAGCCAGAGGCCTTAGCTGCAGCAGGTGGGCATGGCGTGGTCTGGAACGGAAGCTTAGTTTCTGGTCTGGGACTGACTTCTCTGGGCGTCACATTTATTATCTCCCGGGTGAGGGGACTGTCCTCGGTGAGGGGACCGGACACACGCTTCATCAGCCCCCTTCTAGCTCTGACGTTCTGGGATCCCTTCTATACACTGGCGCAAGGTGCCTTTCCAGTTGGGACGTCCCGGGGAGGCCGTCCTGAGCCACACGGTCAGTTGTATCCAGGTTTTTCAGATGTCATTAGATAAGGCCTTAGAAAGGTCCCCATAATCTGTTACGAGATCATATGCTAGTAAACTCAGGAGAATTTTTGTTCAGAGGAAACTGTTTTCACTTAGCGTGTCTCCTCGTCACGTTACCCGCCTGATCTAATAGTGGGGCCGGCCAGCTCTGAATCGAAGACGCCTGTTTCTGGATTGCTCGTGCGTGGGGGTGGGGCCAGCCGGACGCCTGGGACAACTCGCAGCAGGGCCCTCACTTACAGCGTCGATGCCATTTCTAGCTGGGCAAACGGCTCGCCTTCTCCTTCCTTCTTGAGTCTCTCCTTTCTTATCTCAGAAACAGTTATAACCCGGGTGGCTCAGTCGGTTCCGACTTCGGCTCAGGTCATGATCTCATGGTTCGTGGGTTCAAACCCTTCGTAGGGCTCTGTGCTGACAGCTTGGAGCCTGAAGCCTGATTCTGTGTCTCCCTCTCTCCCTCTCCCCCTCCCTTGCTCTCTCTCTCTTTAAACATTAAAACAATTAAAAAATACTGATTGCTTTTGCACTAGAATTCATACCTTTTACTCTCATACAGCAGGATGGGACCCACAATCCCTGGTGGAAGTGGGGACATCCTTTAGGATGGTGGCATCACAACAACCGTAGTCTTGAATGTTTTTTTTCTTCTGTCTGTGTAGGGCAGCAGGAACGAGATTATTTCGTGAACATTTATTGAGTGCTGATTGTGTGCTAAGGGCATGGGAATGGACGTAGGTAAAAAAGCGTGGTTATAAGACGAACGATTGTAATCAAGAAGAAGTGGATTTAGCGCTCTGCTGGAAGGGCAGAGGGGACTCGCTGGGAAGAGCACATCGCAGCTGGTTCTCGGGATGGCTTCACAGACGACCTTGAAAGGCAAATTTGGCTTCGGAAGTGCGGGCCAGAGGAGGGAGGGCCTTACGGGAATGACGACAATGCCGCTGCGGGTGGCGTTGCCCAAAGTGGGCAGAGCAGTGGAATTGGAGCGATGCTTGGAAGTAATGCATAAGACAACACTTTTTTAATAGTCTCAAATGTATGCCTATATATTGGACAAATGCATGTGTTTCTTTTCCGGTATACGTTGGAGTTTTAAAAAATTAGTTTATTGGGGAATTCTGGGTAGCCAGGCACTGGTAACTGCATAAATCTGAAACATACAACGTATCCCCTAAGTAACATAAAGAGAAATAAGGAATCCAGTAAAACTGTGCAAAACCAGTGTCCTCAGCGTAACCGAGGACTGGAAGACGGAGAATGATCCAATATAAAAATCTCTGTAATTAGGGACAGAAGCCCCAAACGCAAGGAGCGCTCCAGGGTTTACAGAGAGCGGTGCGGTTCACGAGGGCAGAGGGGACCTCGCGGCGCCTCCGAAACTGACCCAGAGTCACTGCTGGAAGGAGAAAGTCGCCCTCAGCATGAAAACGCAGGGTTCTCTGGTAGGTCAAAGCACCCGCCGTCGAGAAGGCGCCGAACAGTGACCCGTGGCTGTGAGGAAGCTGCCTGGAGACGGCGATGCTCTGAGAGGACTGGGGGGGACAAAAGGGAGACGGGCCCTGTGAGTGGGACACCGCGAAGAGAAAAAGAAGCAAGGGACTGTGGGATCCTGGGGGAAAAGCACAAGCAAGGGGCCGGCGCTCCCTCCAGCCGTGGCCACCTCCGGGCGCGGACCCGGAGCCGGAGTAGAGAACCACACGGGCCTGCTCTCCCAGGGAACAGACGGGGTAGTTTTGACCCACGGATGGCACCACCCCCACCAGGTCTCCAGCCTTGTCTTCGCGACCGTGGAAGCACAGACTTGATCCACACAAAACTGCTATAAAAGGGAAGTTAAAAGTTGGGACTCCAAATAGTTCCATGAGAATAAGACCACGTAAAAAGGAATGAGTACAAACAACACACCCAGAACAAAAATACAAACGGTCGTCAACACCAAAATAAATAAAATTGAGATTAAAAAGCAAACATATAAACATATCAGTTAAACGACAAAACAACAGATATGCACAATAATTATGATACCCAAATAATGTATAGTTTTAACGAAAGGCGCTTGGACACGTATGAAGACAAATTCAGACCCGTTTGTCACACCAGTACAAAAATTAATTTAAAATGCATCATAGACTTAAATGTAAGAGCTAAAACTATAAAATTTTTGAAAGAAATTTTAAAGAGAAACATCTTCATGACTTTGGGTTGGGCAAAGATTTCTTAGATAAAACGCCATACACACAATGGATGAGAGAGAAAAAAAGGTAAATAGGACTTCATTAAAATTAAAAACTTTGGCATGTCAAAACACACCACTAAGAAAATAAAAGACAACCCACAAAGTGGAAGAAAATATTTGCAACTCATCAAGTCGATAAAAGCTTTATATCCAGAATATTTAAAGGATTCTAACAATTCAATGATAAGAAAAATTAAAAGGGGGCAAAAGGCTTGAATAATTTCTCCAAAGCAGGCATATGAATGGCCAATAATCACTTAAACAAGATGACGAGAACACCGTTAGTCATTAGTGAAATGCAAATTAAGGTCACAGTGAGGAACCACTTGAACACACTTGGTACAGGACCCCTAATCCAAAAGACGGCAGTCACCAGAGTTGGTGAGGATGTGGAGACATGGGAGGCCCCGCCCTGCTGGTGGGGACGTCCGCGGCATAACGTGCTTTGGGAAGTGGTCTGACAGTTGAACATTTATTCACTATAAGCCCCCACAACTGTATCCTTGGGCATCTACCCAAGAGAAATGAAGACGTATTTCTACCCAGAGTGTCTCATGTGAGTGTTTACACCAGCGTTACTCACACTAGCAAGAAAGTGTAAACAACCCACGTTTCCATCAACTAGTGACTAAACAACGGGGTATATGTATACAGTGGAATACCATTCACAGATAAAGAGGAGAGATGTATTAGTATTTGCTACAACATGATGAACTCAAAAACAGTATTCCGAGTGAAAGGAACCAGGCCAAGAATACCACATATTGTGTGATCCCATTTATATGAAATATATAGAAAAAGAAAATCTATACAGACACAAAGTTGAGTGAGTGCGTGCCTGTGTTGAGGGCAGGAGGAGAAAATAACCTTCAGAAGGCCATGCGGTCTTTTTTTTTTAGCGGTGATAGAAATGTTCTAGAATTAGATTGTGCTGTTGACTATACAGCCCTGTAAATTTACTAAAAGAATCATTGAATTTTACACTTACAGAATTTACACTTATGGAATTTTATGATATGTAAATTATACCTCGGGAGAGCTGTTAAAAAAATAATGATGGGGTTTGAACCAAACGCGTAGCCCGCTGTGTAAGAGAAAATGATTTCCAATTTGTTTCAGAAGGAAGTTCCCAAACAGATTCTGTGGCAACACACTCACCTGAAACAAAAGGGTTCGAGGGCGACGAAAGTTAACACACGTGCAGAAATGTGCTATTTATTGAAACGAAGGTCAGATAGCGACGCTTTCATGGACCTAGCAAGTTCCGAATGCAAAGCAGAAAGTACAACGAAGAAGGACGCCTTTTATGGCTAAAAGCCACAACTCATGATGAGGTTATAGTAATGATGAATATTCGTATATCAAATAGCAAAAGAACCAACTTTAAAAGGCAAAAACTGCAAGAGACTCAAGGAGACTTACATAGATATGGAAACTTTTGCATGTCATTCTTGTACAAGACAGAGAAAGGGCTCAAAACAGACGTTAGAATATAAGAAGACGTAAAAGACAGAATCGATAGCGTTTTTGGAAATACTGTAATTTATACCCTAATAATTGCTAGCACATATTCACACAAAGCACACATGATGTGTTAACAAAAACTGACCACTTGTTAGGTTGCAGAGAAAACAATATTAAGTTTAACAGGATAGGAATATTAGAGAGAACACTATCTGATCACAGTTCAATGAAAGTAGAAAGCATTAACAAAATAAAAAAGCCCTTTCATCAAAAGTTTAAAATCCTATAAACTCCTAAATGAAGGGAGAATACAAACCAAATTACAGAGTCACAAAAAACAACGACAATGAAAACACTAATTCGAGGAGCAAGAATTCCTGTCCCCTTCGAGGTCCTTCTGGCCAGACTAAGACTCGAACACCCACGAGACAGATTCACAGGAGAAAACCAAATTTAACGGCGTGTGTGCGGGGAATCCACACGGACGCGGGAATGCAAACACATTCAGGCAACGGGAGGTGCACGTGTCGTCCCCCAGGAGAAGGGGCGTGTCTGGGGCATCAGAGGGAAGGGACGCGAGTCACAGGAAGATGAAGAAGAGTCAACGTCTGGTCACAAGTGTTTGCTGGGACGCAGCGGGACACGGGGTGGGGAGGGCTGGATCCAATAGGCTTCACCAGGTGCCCTCCCCTCTCCGTCCATCCCACCTGGTTCATGCTGGGAGCTCTCTTCCTGGGGCGGGTCCTCCGTCCGAATTCTTGTTAGGCAGTGGAGGGGGAGGTTGAGAACTTTTCCTGAGGCAGCTGGGCTTCAATAACTTTTTAACACAAAGTAGTTTTCATGGTAAAGTGGCCTGTCTTGGGGCAGCTGGCACTTGGCCCCTACAAATACATAATAAAATCTGTGACAGGGTTTAAAAACTGTCATAAGAGGAAAACTTAAAGCCTTAAATCTCTAAACATAAAAGAATAAAAAAGAATGAATTAATTTTCATTCTCAAAAAGCTAGAAAAAGAACCACAAAGCAAGCCAAAAGAATTCCTAAGAAAGAAAATAATAAAGACAAAAGCAGAAATTAGAGTCTAATACCCCTTTAAGAAGATGGTACCCCGCATGAAGTGAGGTTTTTTTCTGTTAATGCAAGGTTGGTTTGATATTAGAGAATCCACGAACATAATACAATACGTTTTAATAGATCCGAGGGAAAATATGTTGTTTTCCCCTTAGATGCTGAAGGAGTCTCATAAAATTTAATAATTAGTTACAAAAATACTCAAGAAAATAGTTATCGATGGACACTTTATTTACACGGAGCGATATGTATGCTGCAGTCCTACAGGCTGCCACTTACTAACTCTGGGGCCGTCTTCCGAGACGGTCAGGAGCCCCTCAAAGATGTGGCAGTCTGGATGCACCCCAAGTCACGCTGGAACAGAAGGGGGTACTCAGAGCTGGCTTTCAGGGTATGAGAAAGATTCAACCTTATAATGAAATAAATGCAAATTAAAATGAGATGACATTGCTCACGTCACCTGTTGACAAAAATGTGGCATTCCCCACTCTGTTGTCGGGGCTCTGGGGAAACTGGCTCATACGTTCCTGGTAGGGATGCAAATTGTTACAGCCCTTTGGGAAGAGAGTTTAGCAGTGGCCGGAAAAACTCCGGTGTGTTCTCCTTCTGGCCTAGTGATCTCGCTTCTACAAACTCGCCCTGGTGATACGCTTCCAAAAATATAAACGTACGCGTTTACAAAGTCATTATTGCCACTGTCTCTAATTATAAATGATTGGGAACAATCTCTGTGCTCATATGCAGCACGGTTGCTCGATGGTCCCTGGGACCCTCAAACCGGGAATATCCACCTACAGCTGATGGGCTGTGTCCCTCATACTTCAGGAAGAGACGCTCGTGAGGAAGGTGTCTATGAAGGGAGGCGGAGTGATCGCCAGAGTGTGTTGTTAAGAACAAAGCAAAGGGAAGAAGAATTTACTGTGCTATTTTGTGCAGGTAAAATGGGGGAAATGAGAAAATATACACGCACGTGTTTATTTGTGAAACGAACCACACAGGGGCTTGGCGCCTACATGGGGTAGGTGGGGTCGGGCGAGAGAGGCGTGGGGAGGGTCCATGACTGGGCGGCTCTGACTTTCGGAGCCGTGCGAATATTTCGGTTACTCCAGAGAGGAGGTGATAAAATCAGCAAGGACGGAGGTGGGGACCATCTAGAATGCGACTGACCAAGAAGGAAAAGAAATGAAGCTATGTGTTTTCCAGAGTGAAGGCTGTAAGTGCACTACGGCAGGGGCAGGGGTGGGGACACGCGGCCGGGAACCTGCCCGGCACCTCTGCACACAGACCCGGACCTTATGTCCCCGAGCCGCAGACAAAAATAACTCGAAGCCCATGTCAACTCGAATTTTGGTCTTGTTTTCCATGGAGGCACGGATTAGCAATTCTGACGCTTTTTTTTTTTTTTTTTTAATTGTAGAGTCAGGCAAATCAGTACATTGGCTCTGGGCCATGGACCAGGAGGGCATCACAAATACAAGAACTTCGGGGACACGTGTGTGACGAGACACAAGCCTTATTGGAGGGCAATCCTGACGCCATGAAATAGGGCAAAGGCGCCGGTCCCCCGTCCTCAGCCTGGGTCATGTTTATGGCAGCTTAGAGCGTTTGGAAGGACACGGATGTGGGAAGCAGGTTCCTGTGGTTCAAATCCTGACTCCCTGCGGGCTGCCGCTGACATCAGTATTTCCACGCCTCAGTTTCCCTGTCTGCGTTCTAGATACCCACCTGGCAGTTGGGGAGGTTAGTAAACCAGCTAGGACATCCGAGGCACTCAGCGTGGTGTCTGTCTAGCGCAAAGTTCTTTTTTTTTTTTAATCGTTTATTTATTTATTTTGAAAGAGGGAAAATCCCAAGCATTGTGAGCACAGAGCCTAGTGCAGGGCTCGAACTCACGAACCATGAGATCATGACCCGAGCCGAAATCGAGAGTCTGACACTTAACCAACTGAGCCCCCCAGGCGCCCCTGTCCAGTGTCAAGTTCTTAATCAATGAGCTCTTTTTATCACTCCCCCCACCTTTTTTTTTTTAATCAATGTGCTTTATTTATTCAAAGGCAGAAACAAGTGGTTGCCCTTGCTGGGTGCAAAACCGCCGTCGGGATGGTGGACATGTTTTGTTGGGTTTTTCTTTACAAACTGCTACCTGTGGGCACCTCACTGGACCCTCTCCCAGGGCTCTCGAAAAACTCAGGAGAGGGGTTTGGGGAACTCTGAAACCAGTCTCAGCGTGAGGGGTGTCTGAAGGTGAGCCGTGTTTTCCTGGAGAGCCTGGTTCACTCCGAATGCTAACTGAGACCACAGGCCTGCGGGGGTGGGGGGCACAGGGGGCCCAGGCCCCAGCTGGGGAGCACGTTTGGGCTGTGAAGTGGCCCCTCCTGCTGCAGGCGGCCTGCTCTGGTTTCCTGTGCTCTGAGCATCCCTCTCACGAAAGTGCTCCTCCCCACGCCCCACCCCGCCCTTCTGGGCTCAGACGGACACGCGCCTTCTCACCTACCTTCCCCCTCCTGCGAAGCACGGCGGCAGGTCTGTGTCAATCCGAGCAGCCGCAAAGAAGTGACCAAACTTCAGCCTCACCACGTCCGTAGCCTCACCACGCAGACACAGGCACTGTCCACATTTTTGGATATTTCAGGCACTTTTTTCTACATAGAGCTTTTTTTCTTACATAAAATATCCAAACTTTATAGAACACGTAGGGGCCTGTTTCCATCTCGTAGCATTTTGTCATAAGAATGTTATAATTTTACAGCTCTAGTGCAGACTTCGCAAGACCTGGTTTACAAAATAACATTTGTTTTTTTACAAGCTTCCTTGAACAACCTTATTGAGGTATAACCGGTACAGCACGAACGGACGTCTTGAAAGTGTACAATTTGATAAGTTTAGGTGTGTGTCTACGCCTGTGAGACCGTCCCCACAATCAAGAGAATGAACGAGTCCACCACTTTAGGAAGCTTCCCCTCATCCCTTTGGTTGTCCCTTCCTCCCCTTCTCCCTTCCCCCTCTTTCCTTCCCTCCTTCTCTCTCCCTCCCTCCCTCTCTCCCTCTCTCCCTCTCTTCTTCCTTCCCTCCCTCTTTCTTTCATTCCTCCCTCTTTCCCCTCCAACCCTCTCCCTCTTTCTCCCTCCCTTCCTCTCTCTCTCTCTCTCTCTCTCTTTCTTCTTCCTTCCCTCCCTCTTTCCTTCATTCCTCCCTCCCTCTCCTCCAACCCCCACCTCGCTCTTGGCAATTCACCTGCTTTGTGCCTTACAGCAGTTTGCATTTTCCAGAGTCTTACAGACCAGGAGCTGTCTGTAGGGGGCACACTCTTGTCTAGCTTCTTTCACTCAGAATAATGGTCCTTAGGTTCATTCATGCTATTGAGGGTATCAATATGTCATTCTTTAAAAAAGTTTGACTGAAGTATAAATGACAGTGCTGTGTTAGTTTCAGGCGTAGAATATAATGGCCAGCACGTCCCTACGTTCCCGGCGCTCATCGCGGTGGGTGGACTCCTGAACCTCTTTGGCTCACACCCCTCCCTCCCCTTGGCAGCCACTGGTTCTCTGTATTTAAGAATTTCTGGGGTTTTGTTTTGTTTGTTTGTTTCTTTTTTTTTAATGTGTTTGTGTTTTTCTTAAATTTCACATAGGAGTGAGGTCCTGTAGCATTTGTCTTTCTCTTATTTCACTCAGCGTTATCCCTTCTGGGGCCATCCGTGTCTTTACGAATGGCGAGATCTTGTTCTTATGGCCGAGTGGTGTTTCACCGCATGCGTGTACGTATGTGTACACCGCATCTTCTTTATCCACTCGTCTGTCGGTGGACCCTTGGGCTGCTTCCATATCTTGTCTGCTGTAGATAATGCTGCCGTGAACATAAGGTGTGTACATCTTTTTGACCTAGCGTTGTCATTTTCTTTGGGTAAATGCCCAGTAGTGGAATTACTGGATCATCGGGTAGTTCTATTTTTAACTTTTTGAGGCACCTGCACGTTGTTTTCCGCAGCGGCTGCACCAGTTTGCATTCCCACCAGCCGTGCACGAGTGTTCCTTTTTCTCTACATCCTCATGATGCTTGGTATTTGTTGTCTTTTTGGTTTTAGCCGTTCTGGCAGGTGTGAGGCGATATCTCACTGTGGTTTTGATTCGCACGTTCTTGACGACGGGCGATGCTGAGCATCTTTTCATGGGTCTGTTGGCCATCTGGATGTCTTTTTGGAAAAATGTTTATTTAGGTGCTCCGCCCACTTTTAATTGGATTATTTAGAGTTTTTCTGGTGTTGAGTTGTTCATTCTTTTTATTGCTGAGTAGTGTTCCGTGGAATAGATATGTCATGGTTAATTCATCTACTCACCTGCTGAGGAACATTTGGGTTATTTCCAGTATTTGGCTATTATAAACAAAACCGCTTTGAAAATTCGTGTGTGAGTCTTCGTATGGATGTGTGCCTTCAGTCCTTATGAGGGTTACCTATGAAAGGAATAACTTGAGCCGAGGGTATCGTACATCTAACATCTTAGGAAACTGTTTTCCAAAGCGGTAGTCTCAGTTTTCATTCCCGGCAGCCCCGTATGAGAACTCCTGCTTCTCCACCATCTCTGCAACGCTCGGCCGGTCATCAACTGGTCAGTCATTAATTTTGGCCATTCTTCGGGGTGTGGGGTGGTCTCACGCTGCGGTTTTCATTTGTATTTCCCCAGTAACTCACCGTGTTGAACATCTCTTAGTGAACTAATCCGCCATCTGGATATCTTCTTTGGGGAAGTGTCTGTGTATCTTTGACCCACTCTTTTTCTTACTTTTGTTTGATTGTCAAATTTTGAGCGTTTTTTATATATTCTGGACATGAGTTCCTTCTTCAGGTATATGCTTGGCAGATATTTTCTCCAAGCCTGTCTTTTCAGTTTCTTAACAGCGTCTTTTAAATTTTGATGAGGTCCTATTTTTTTAAATTTCTTTTTTTCTGGATTGTGCTCTGAGTGTTGTGTCTGAGAAATCTTTGTTCAACGCAAGGTCACAAGATTTTTATCTTCCATTTTAGTTTGCAGTTTTGTAATTTTAGGTTTTATATTTAGGTCTGTTATCCATTTTGAATTAATTTTTGTATATGTTGGGACATGTGGCTTGCAGTTCTTTTCGGTTTTTGCGTATGGATACCCAGTTGTTCTGGAATTGTGTTTTGAAAGGACTATCCTTTTTCTGCTTTATTGCCTTCGAATCATTGTCAGAATTCCTTTGTTGTCCATATATTTATGCAGATCTATTTCTGAAGTCTATTTTGTTCACTTGATCTAATTATTTACCTTTATGCCAATATCACACTATCTTAATTATAACTTTATAATGTCTTGAAATCAGGTAGTGAGAGCCCTCTAGTTTTGTTCTTTTTCCAAATTGCTTTGGCTATTCTAGGTTCTTTCCATTTCCATAAATATTTTAAAATAAGTTTGCCGATATCTACAAATAAGCCCATTGAGATTTTTATTGGGATTATGTTGAGTCTGTAGATCAGCTGAGGGGAGAATTGACATGCTAACCTCATGAAGTTTTCTGAAACCTCCTGAATGTTTCTCAGAACTGTTCTTGGCTCCCAGTACACAGGTCTCTCATGTCTTTTGTCCCATTCACTTCCTATTTTTGATGCTATTGTAAATGTATTGTTTTTAAAATTCAATTTTCTATTGTTTTTGCTAGTATATACAAAAACCTTTAGATTTTTATAATGGTTTTGTATCCTGCGGCCATGCTAACCCCACTAGTTTTAAAAGCTTTCATAGATTATTGTGTCTATTTGCTTAATTGGCCACTTATCATTATGAAATGACCTTTTTTTTTTATCTCAGGTAATAGACTGCTCTGCAATTTCCTTTGTATGATATTTGTGTAGCCACTGGAGCTATTTTGAGTAATAATAACATGGTATAATTTTTTTATCCCTTTACTTTTAATTTATGTCTTTATATTTAAAGTGTGTTTCTTGTCCTCATCTTACTGTTAGATCTTGTCTTTTTAAATCCAGTCTGTCAAAATTTCTTTTAAATGAGATGTTTAGACCTTTAATGTGATTACTGATATAGTTAGATTTTAGGTGATCATATTGCTATTTGTGTTTCTGTTTGTATCATCTCTTCTTTGTTCTCTTTTTCTGCCTTTTTGTCTGGATTGTATGTTGTTGTGTTTTTTCTTCCCAGTTCCCGTTTATATTGTTTGTTAGCTAATTAGCTACAGCTCTTTGTTTTGTTTTGTTATGTTAGTGGTTGCCTTAGAGTTTGTAGTATGTATTATTAACTTACCACTGTCTTTCCTCAAGTGATGTTGTAGAGCATGTCATAGAATTCTTCCATTTCTTCACTCCTGGCTTTTATACTCTTCTGTCATACACTTGAATGATACATATGTTATAAGTCTCACAATACAGTAGTTTGTCAAAATAGTTAACTGTCTTTCACAGAGGTTTAAATAATAAGAAATACTCTTCTATACCTACTTAGGCAGTTACCACCTCTAGTGTTCTTCATTCCTTTCTGTGGGTCTGTATTTATGTTGTCATTTTCCTTCTGCCTGCATTTGTTGTAGCATGAGTTTGCTGGCGATGAATTCTTTCAACTTCTATCTGCCTGAAGGTTTTTTAATTTTGCCTTGGTTTTCATTTTCGTTTTTGCCGGAGTGTAGAATTCTTGGTTGACAGCTTTATTTTTCCCTTCATGCTTTTTATAGATTTTTGCTCTCTTGCATTGCTTTTGACAAGAAATCTGCCTTTATCCTTACATTTATTTTTTCTGTGCATAATGTACCCTTTTCCTCTGGTTGCTCTTAAGACTTTCTTTTAACTACTGCTTTTGAGCAATTTAATTATTGTGTATCTTCGTGTAAGTTTCATGTTCCTTTTGATTGTGTCTTATTGAGATTTTTGGATTAATAGGGTTATAGTTTTCACCAAATTTGGAAAGTTTGCAGCCATTATTTCTTCAAGTATTTTTGCTGTTCTCCCACCCCAGTCTACTTAGGAGACTCCAATGACACACATATTAGGCTGCTTGAAGTTGTTCTATAGCTCATTGGTGCTCTGTTGATTTTCCTTTCTTCTCTTTCTTGCTTTTTTTTTTTAATCAACATCATTTCTAACAGTTACATAATATTCCATCCTATGTATGTTTCTTAATTTGGTTAATTACTTTTCTTTCAATCAGACATATAGTTTGTGTTTATGCTTTATTTTTCTTCTACAATTATGGCTTATCAGCCATATTTTTTCCAGTTTTCTGAAAGTGGAAATCACGAGATAACTATTGTTAAAGTTTTCTTTGTATACACACAAATTATTTTATGCAAGGGTTTTCTTATTTCCCCACCCAGGCAATGTATGAGAATGTCCATCTCTTGTAACCATTACTAGCATGAGTTGTTTTAAAAGTTATGTTATACAAAAATAATTTTCCCATGGGAATAAGAGAGAGAGTGTGTGTGTGTGTGTGTGTGTGTGTGCACGCGCGCGCACGCACATGCACGTGTGTGCATGCTGGTATATGAATGAATTGGCATATTATTAAAATGAAAAATACTTTGCTTCTTTTTATTTTTAAAACTTTAAGCACGATAAATATAATGAGATATTTAAATAACCATAGCATTCTATCTCATCTTTTGTCCCAAATTTACTGATTTTGACTTGCATTGTTTGGCACTTGCACTACCGTTTAAATAACACCTGGATGACTGTTTTAGGATATAAAGTTTTAATATTTTAGATAAAATATTAACAAGCATTAAGTTGGAAAAAATCCACTTATAGAGCTCTTATAATACATAAAAAGCATGAAAAATGACGGGCTTTTGTTTATCAGCTAGTGTGAAGTGTCTGTAGTTTTGGGTAAAACCTTCCTGATTTGCAAGATTACTTGATTAATATCCTGTCGATTTATTTATTTATTTATTTTTTGCTTTTCTAGTGTTTTCCAGTGATTTTTAGATTTATTTTTAAATACATAGGTTTTCATTCTCTTAGTCAGTTTTTGATATTAGTGTCGTATTCACTTTCTCCAACGAATCTAGTCGTTCCTCAGATTTTTCTGTGCTATAGATCCACGAGTAAGAATTAAACGTTTGATGTTGTAAGCCACAGAAATTTTGTGTTTGTTTCTTATACAGCACTAACCCAGAAAAAGCTGATTAATACATGTACCCATATTGGTAGTTGAGAAGATAGAATTTTTCATACCTTATATGCAAAGGAAAACATTTTGTACTCTTGCTTTGCCTGATTTACTACCAAATTTTATTCATTTTATATAAGATTATAATTCCTCATAATATTCCATACTAAACAAAGGCCTTTGTTCTATACGTTCATTAAATAATTATAAAACTAGCCACTTTATGGTTCAGATGACTCAATTTTGATGCTTACCGTGTATTCTCTAATCCCTCCATCTTTGTGTTCTTAATTTTGATTTATCGTTCAATGGCGGACATGGCAGGGTAAGGCTTCTGGTCACGGTGCAAGGGCAGTGCATTTTCTGTGATCCGTGTGTTGAGAATACTGTTCCTCTCTGCGGACATCAGAGTGATTCTGGGAGCGACTTGGGTGGGTGTGGCATGTGTGGCCGCACCTCCGGCCTCACGGGGTCTCCTGGGTGCCAACCAAAGGCCGCCAGTGCTAGCCCGGCCATACCGTATCTCTGCTCCTTTCTCTCTTCTTTGTGGAACCCCCGATGGTGTTAGTTGGGAGGTCCGTGGCCAGTTTTTATGTCCTCTGATACTAACTCTTCTCTCTGTCTTGCTCTCACCCCCACCGTGGACTGTCTCACCCGTTTCTTCCTCCCGTCCTGGTTTCTGCTGCACCGTTGCCTGTGCTCTTAGCTGCCCGCGGTGTGGATTTTAATTTGCGGTCTTTGTTTTCCTTGCAGTGCCTTCTTACTTCTGCCGGTTCTCTACTCCTTATTGGAATATCCTCTTGAATCTTATTGGAAACCGGAATCTGATGCTTTGTGAAATATTCTTTTATTGTCATAAACATAGTTCAGCAGACTTCCCTTCCAAATCCCTAGGGTCTCATTCTTATTCTTTCAGGCTTCAGAATCTCATCGCAAGGCTCACGTTAAAGCATTTCCTGTGTTTCTTAAAGACTGACCCGGGTTCAGACCCTAAGATGCGAGGGCCGCGGGGTGCAAGCATGCAGTCCTTAGCGGTTGACTTACGGACTGCACCGGCAAGCTTGGAGCCACCCCCACCCCCATGCTGGTGCCCTTGTAGGTCACTCTCAGGTCACGGTTTTTAAGCTGGAATCCGTGGGTTCTGAGAGGTTCTGGAAAGTCTCCCTGGGGAGCTCATCATTTCCATTGTTCTCAGAGCAGTCCATGATATAGAGCTTTGATTTAAAACCCGGCTTGGAATGTTCGAGACCCACCACCCCAGCCCTTTGAGCTGGACGTGAAGGGACATCACTCTGTCCATCTGCACAGTTGGCAGGATTGCAAACTTCCCGCAGTGCAGGCCAGGGGGCTCCGGGCGGCTGTGTCTCGGAATCCACTCGCGCCTCCTCCCCCGCCCTGGTGAGCTCGGCTCCTTGGACGGAGGGGGACTACTACGTGCTGTCGCAGGTGCAAGGAACTCAGAGGACCCCGAGACGAAATCCTCCTAACCCCCCGTTTCTCAGATAGGCACACTCCCCTGCTCTGTGTGCGAGGGGGGTGTTGCAGGGGAGAGGTGGCAGGTACCGTCTTGTCCTACTTCTGATGTTTGGGCTCAGAAGGTGGCCTGTCAGGTGGGCGCTCACGTCACTTCTTCATGCGCCCGTTGGCGTTCCCTTTCTGCAAAATGCACGGAGAGTAAGTTACACGAATTGAACCAATGACGTCCTCATGTTAACGGTCTCCCTTGCACTGGGACCCGTGCACATCCTGTCCACCGTCCTGCTGCGAGGCGGTCCAGGACCCCGTCTCGGAGGCACTTCTGGCCCCCAAAGCCTGGGTTCTTTTCACTAACCGATTCCTTAGTTCTATGATAGAAGCAGATTTTTTTCCCTTTGTGCATTTTCATGGTTACTTAAGGGAAATTCAGAAATCTCATTTTAATACATTTACTCAATATTCTTCACATGGACTTTTTAAAAATCAGAATGAATTGAAGGTGGTTAGGAGTTTGTTTAAAGCATCTTTGCTGTCTCTTGGGGATCGAGATGTCCTTGGGTGTGCCAGATTTGGGCCGACAGGTCACTGCTGTCCGTGAGGCTGACTCGCAAGGTCATGCACGCGGCCAAGTGTCTGATCTGGGCTCGATTCTGGAGGGACGCGGAGAGGCGCGAGGCCAGCGGGGCACCTCTGCAGAGGTGACAGACCCCTGCAGCAGAGCCCATTAGGAATTCCAGCAATGCGGGATGTCTCCTTTCTAGGCTGTGTGACCATGGAGGCATCAGTGTCCTTTGTTCACGGTGGCAGAGGAATGCGTGGGGCGGCCGGTGGATTTGTAAGTGGCTGCGAGGCTGCAGGAGAGGGGCAGGGGGAGGCATGGGGCCGCTGAAGAGGCGGGGCCCCGAGGTCCAGTGGTGTGTCTGGCGGCCCTCCTGGGGGGGCCCTCTCACGGAGACACCCGCGCCACTTACTGGGGCTTGTGCATCCGCCTTCTGGGTTCTCTCTCCCCCCACCCCCACCCCGGCAGGTAGGTGCCATAGTGTCCTCAGCTTTGGGAAAAAGAAACTGAGGATTCAGGAGGTCGCTAAGACCTTTGGCACCACAGAGCTGGTCGGCGGGGCTGGGGTGTGGTTGGGGTTCTAAGGCGGAGGTTCCAGGGACAGCGGAGGGACGAAGCAGACGCTCACTATTGAAGATCAGGAAACCGAGAGAGCGTGTGCTTTAAGACGATGGAAACAGGGGCACCTGCATGGCTCAATCAGTTGAGCGTCCGACTCTTGGCTTTAGCTCAGGTCCTGATCTCAAAGTTCCTGGGTTCAGGCCCCATGTCGAGCTCAGCACCGCTGGTGTAGAACCACCTTGGGATTCTCTCTCCCTCTCTCTCTGCCCCTCCCCTGCTTGCTCTCTCTCAAAATAAACAAATAAACTTTAAAAATAAAATAAAAGAAAGCGATGGAACCACTTCCCCTACGTGCAGGCGGAGAGGCGCACTTTTGTTATAAGCAGAGGCGGAGGCCGGAGGGACCCTTGTAGCTAAAATAGTCTCTTTTCTTAGTCAAATATGTCTCGTCCATTCATTTCTCAACATCATCGTGCTAGGACCACCGTTTAATTTCTCTTACGCGTGTCCTTTTAAAAAGTTCACGCTTTTATTCAAAGGAAAACAAGACGTACTTCGTATAATCACCTGAGGTCGAAAGCCAGCACCTGGTGGAGGCAGGCGCCAGCCCCTGGGTAAGTCTGTTCCCATTTTCCTGCCCAAGAGGAAACCGGAATGGCAAGCTTTTACCTCCAGTCTTCGCCACAGTGGCTCGATGTTAGGGGGACAGGTGACACAGGAGTCCCCTGCTGTCCTTGGTAAGGATGAGGACAGTATCTTATTTAAGAGGAGGTTGCCTTTGGCAGCTTCTGTGTGTTGAAATAAACGCTGGTTCTTTCTGGGCATGCGTTTATGTCGGAGCCCGTGTGGAAAAGCACCGAATTTCTGCTATACAGTTTTTAAGATGTCAGCTCTGGGAGGCCGTTGAGATGTATGGTTGAAAAATGTGTACGACGTGAAACATATTGTCAAGGCTTGCTTTAAATAACTGCTGTTGTCAAGGTCAGATGGGATTTCACTTAAATTAATTAAGGCTACAGGAACAAGGCTCTGTGATAAAATTATTATGCTCTTACCTTTACGGTTCTGTATAGGCATAGAGAGACGCCAATTAGAGCTTCGGCGAGCGGAGGGGTGTGTGTCTGTCGAAATTAAGATTGCAGAGAACTGGACAAAACATCTGTTAAATTGTGATTAGCCAAATTTCCCAAATTTCATTTGGACGAGCGCTAAAAGGGCACATTTGCTAAATAATGAACAAGACAGATGCTCCAATTACGCGATCATATTTGCAAAAACAGTTTACGTGAAGTCAGAATATATTAGATAAAACGGGAACTGAGCAGCACGCAGTCCCGTTTTTTGCCGAGGCGAGAGAGGGCTGCCGACGCGGCTGCCTGAGGGCACGCTGCGCTTCCGGTCTGAATAGCGTTTTCATCTCTAACCACGTTTTTGAGCGAAATCTCTCAATTACCACAGATCTGACTGGTAACGTGAAATGAACACCCAATGCGTCTCCGTAACATTTAAACTAATAGAACCCACGTCCAAGTCCCAGGAAGTGGACACGAGAGCCTGACAGCTCATGTGGCCAACAGTTTTTTGAGGTTTTATTATTTATTTTGAGGGAGAGCGACAGAGTGTGAGCGGAGGAGGGGCCGAGAGAAAGGGAGAGAGAGAATCCCAAACGGGCTCCATGCTGTCAGTGCAGAGCCTGATGTGGGGTGTAAGGGCAAATCGGGACTCCAAAAGACTAGGAAGTAGAAGATGGACCAATCAGTCAGGCTCCGCCTCACCACAGCTGGACCAACCTTAAGACTACCCCCAATAAGACCTGTTGGGAAAAAGACCTACCCTTCCTCAGCCAATAGCTAGGGCACGACCATCACCTCATATCCTTTAAACTCTTGCCTTAGTCTCTCCTCACCCTCCACCCTTCCTCCCATTTACCCCCACTCCTCCCCTCCTTCTCCTCTCCCCTCTCCTCTCCCTTCCCTCCTCCATCACTCCCTCTCCCCTCCCTCCCCACCACTGCCTCGGTAGGAGATTGAGCTCGAGCTAGCTCGAATAAAGGCTCTTTGTTCTTGCATCGGACTCGGCTCCCTGGCGGTTCTTGGGGTTCCCGAATTCTGGGCATAACAGGGCCTGAACCCACAAACAGTGAGACCATGACCTGAGCTGAAATGAAGAGTCAGACCCTTGTGCCTCTCACGTTGCCAACATTTTTGCTCGAGACCACGAGTGTGTGGTGCGGTCAGTCAAGCATCCCAGGGAGCATCAGTGCTTTCCCGCACAGGCGACACCAGCACGGGACTCGGAAAGGACCCTTCCAAATGGGGCGGGTGGGTTTGATGCCACTTGTGTCTTGAGCCCGCCCTGGGGGCCATCCTTGGGGGTCTCTGAAGCTTTCTCTTCTGCCTCTGGAGTGGCACTGATGACGAGTCACCTCCCGGTTGGGGGGTGGAGGCACTCACTGAACCACTCAGCGGGACTCGGGCCCAGACGTGGACGCTGGCGGGTAAGGCGTTGACTCGGGAGCAGAAACTTTTGCCACCATTTCCATTTTCCTGAACAGCACCCGCCAGGGCCGCCCCTCCGTGGGCACGCTTGTCCACCCCTCCGTGTGCATGGTTGTCTTTATTTCTTTTATAGTTTTTATTTATTTATTTAAAAAATGTTTTTAATGTTTATTTGTTTCGGAGAGTGAGACAGAACTCGAGTGGGGAGGGGCAGAGAGAGAGAGATACAGAATCCTAAGCAGGCTCCAGGCTCTGAGCTGTCAGCACAGAG
Source organism: Paguma larvata (assembly GCA_030068075.1). Classification (NCBI taxonomy): domain Eukaryota; kingdom Metazoa; phylum Chordata; class Mammalia; order Carnivora; family Viverridae; genus Paguma; species Paguma larvata. Next base: position 16,716,018 of record CM057837.1, on the reverse strand, counting down.
CCTGACGTGGGACTTGAAGTCACAAACCAGGAGATCATGACCTGAGTGGAAGTCAGCTGCCCAACCGACTGAGCCTCCCAGGCGCCCCTATTTATCTTTTTAATTTATTTTAAAATTTTTATTTATTTTCACAAGCAGGGGAGAGGCAGAGAGACAGAATCCCAAGCAGGCTCCACGCTGTCAGTGAAGCATCTGACACCGGGCTCAAAGTCATGAACGCTGAGATCATGGCCTGAGCTGAAATCAAGAGTCCGATGCTAAACTGACCGAGCCCCCGGGCGCCCCGTTTGCGCTTTCAGGTACACCCAGCCCCCATTACAGTAACAGGTGCCCGCTGTGGGCTCTGCTCTGATCCACCGCTGCCCGGAGCAGGAAGGACCCTGGGGGGCAGTCTCCTGCAGCCCCACGCTGCAGGAACAGCGACTGCCGAGGGTCACGGTGCTCGGTGGCACTGGCGGGGACCCGTGTGCGGGCCTCCTCCTCCCACGGCGGCCTCCCGCCTCCCTCCTGACACACGGGGCGCCTCTGACAGCAGCGAGGCACCACTCGGGCCCCCTTTCTCTGTCTTTAAAACCAAGAGGTGAGTCTCTGGTTTCGGAGGAGTGGCCCAAGGAAGGAACATGTCGTCCCCTAGCCGCAGACAGGGCCCTGGAGACGAGAACATTCTTCCAGTGGGCTGCGGAGAGGTGTCCCAGCCTGATCGCATGCGACAGCCTTCTCCCTGCCACCCGCTGCTCCTGCCTCTGTCGGTCTCGTCCCATTCTCGGGACCGGTCACTGCAGGGGCGGGACCAGCCAGGATCGCCGGACTCCAGGTCCCCCCTCTCTTTCCACCGTGCCCGTCTGCCATCGCGAAGCCCTGTGGTTCTGTTTTGGAAGGTTTCTTCTTGGCTAATGCCTTTGGTTACCTGACCTCACGATCATGTGCTAACGAGCCGTGGAAACCAAGATGCCTGTGTCACAACGCCTGGCCTTCCAGAGCTCCTAGAGCTAAGGGGGTGAGGGGTGCGTCGGTAGTAGCCATAAAGAATGTTCACGAAGCACTTTACGCTTCATCGTGCTTCGAGGGTGCTTTTAGCAACGTGAAGGTTTGCGGCAACCCTGCGTCGGGCAGGTCCCTCGGGGCCGCGTTTCCGCGAGCATTTGTGCACCTCACGTCTCCGTGTCGCACACTGGTGATTCTCAAGTGTTTCACATTTTTTCGTTATTATTACGTTTCTTATTCTGATCTGTGATCAGTTACTACAATTCGCTGAAAGCACAGATAATGGTGAGTATTTTCAGAAATAAAGTTATTTTTTACTTAAGCTACGTCGTTTTTGAGACATAATGCTATTGCACACTTAGTAGACTGTAGGAGACTGTAGGCATCACCGCTATACGCACTGGGAACCAGAAATTCACCTGACTACCTTTGTCGCAATGTTGGCTTTGCTGCGGTGGTCTGGAACCACGCCTACAATATCTCTGAATTACAATTGCATGTTTCCCAAAGAATTCTCTCCTGGGGCAGACAGTGCTCTCTCAGAAAGACGGGGCTAGGGAGACGACTGGTGAATGGGAGGACCGGGAAGGCTTCCTGGAGGAAGTGCCCTGTAGACTGATCTTCGGCGTCTTTACCCTTCCCTGGAGGGCTCAGGAGTCCTGGCTTTTCCTTCCTTCTGAGACATCAGGATTGGATTGTGGCTCAAGTTTGGTTTTGAAAATATACTTTATTATTAAACCATTTCAGGGGATATGGGTTAGACATTTGAACAACTTTTTCAGGGCGTGAGAATTAAAATAGGCTCTCCATGGGGGCGCACGTGTCTGGGCGAGTCAGCCTGGTTTCAGGCACCGTTTCCGCGAGGTGCTTGCCATCGTGCCTCGGCTTTCCGTGGAGGGACCGAGAGCTTCTGCGTGAACGGGAGCGAGTCCCAGGTTGCGTTCGGAGGTAATTAGATGGAGAGGAATTACCCAGGCTATTTCGGTGTCGGCCAAATATTTTGAATGTGTGTTCAACAGCGATAATCAACTTCATCTTAATTGCCTCGCAGTAAGTTAACAGGTGATTAATATTATGAATATAAACGTTTACCCGGTGAGGGATTGGGGTGATGAGAATTTAAAGAATCCTGAGTCAGGTGGGAGGAGCCGGAGTCACGGCTCCCTCGGAGGCTCCTTTTCCTGACTCTCGGCGTGCGGTTCTCTGCCAAGTTTTGCTCCTTCCTTGGTCCTCAGTCTCAGAAGGCTCCTGGGCGTCCGTGCCTGGGGTTCTGGGCTGCTCCCACAGGGGCCCTTCCCTTCCGGTGTCCCCACCCTGCTCCAAACCGGTGCCCTGCCTCTCCTCTCCCCTGACTTCCTCAAAGATTTGTTCCTTCCACGGTGGCTACAAAAATTAGATTCTGCTTCTCTGCTCTGCGCTGGGAAACCGCCTTGTCGTTCTGCGCTATGTACCAGGGCAGTCCCTCATTTCCCTGAGCTCACAGTGCCACGGGGAGCACGCACCCTGGGGACACCCCCGTGGGGACCAGCGAGCCCACAGTGCCACAGGGAGCACGCGCCATCGGACGCCCTCGTGGGGACGAGGCACACGTATGGTTCTAGGACTTGTTCTGTCTCCTGGTCGCGAGAGTGCGGCCTGCGGCCCGTCCGGTGGGGACACGTCTCTGCCCTCATTTCCTGCACAGGTGCCCCTTCCTCAGCCTCCAGAGGAGGTCTGAGTGGGACAGGAGCCTCGCTGCTGCAGGACAGCGCACTGGTTGCTGGGGACTTTCTCCTGTGTCGGCGGTTGTGTGGGGTTCTCGGTGGCTCGGGCTGCGGGCTGGGCAGAGCCCCCCCAGGCTGGCCGACCAGCCGTCTGTGAAAGCCTAACTTGCCCGCTCTCTCTGCCCAGAACCTCTGGGGCACAAGGACAGCCCGTTCCCTCTCCCCATGGCCCTTCTTGCCGTCTGCCGCCCCCACTCAATGCTGGCGCTGCTGTCGCCTCCTAGAGCTGCAGGGACCAGAGAGAGCTTTCTCCAGGTGGCCGGGAGCCAGGAGCTGCTGCCCGGGGGAGGGGACAGAGGAGAGGACCGGGAGAACGGGGAGCCGTCTAGAGAAGGTATGTCCCCTCGCGTCTTCAAGATATAAAACCGCTCTGGTTTCCTGGGCTGTGTTCTCCTCACTTTGTTTTGGCTCTGAAATGGCGCCCGTGGGCGGTGTCCCCTTCTGAGCACAGACTTTATCATCTGCGTGGCCGGTTCGCCCGGCCGGTTCGCCGTGGCCGTCTCCCGGGGCGGGGCCGGCGGCACACCCTGCAGCGACAGCAGCAAAGTCCCTCCGTCCTGCAGGAGAGGCTGGCGGTCAGCCCGCGCTTTCCCGCCGGGGACTGTGGCTCTCCGGGGACTGGCTTTCGAGCTCTGTGGCCGTTTGGTGCGGAGAGTCTTATGGGTCGGTACCTGCCCTCCCAGCTACGGGCTGGCTTGGAGCACAGTTTGCTGCGATTAACTCATAATATAAAATATTCGGTATGCAAATCTAATTTCTCAACCGTCAGCTCTTACTTGCCAATATGGCAAGCCTTTATTTGTTTCTATTATAAAACCAAATCCCTAAAACTCTAAGTTCTTAATATTTTGAAATTTCAATGATCCTCCGACTGTCTCTATTTACAGACTCACCGGCACGCGGCAGGAGCAGGTGGAAACAAGGGGGCCTCGGGAAGGGAGGAGAGTTCTTTGAACCTCCAGCAAGACGGGCCACCATTATTTGCCTGGGAAAAATCCTTTTCTCTAGCAAGCCAGAGGAGGGCCATTTGGACGCAGAGACACTTTGGGGAGCCCGAGTGGTCGTCGGGACAGGATCCTGGCTGCCGTCACGAACCTGTGCTAAGTCTCGGCGTCTGAGAGCCCCGGGAGACCGGGACGGACCTGCCCATGGGTGCCCTGCCCTGGTGAACCTTGAGGGTGGTCGGTACTTGTGACTTGAGCCAGGGGCTAGTCAGCATCCCGCCGGGTCCTTGGAATCGTGCCCCGTGTCCTGGAGTGGTCTAGAAAGCACACTCGTGTCTTCAAATGCCGAGAAGTGAGGGGATCGGACCGTCTCTCCGTGAGTGTTTCCTGAGCACTGCTGGGTGCTGCGGGCCCTGCGACAGCCTGGCGCAACCCCGCAGGGGCTCGCTTTCAGGCGGACGTGGGCACACAGACTCCCAGCCGTCAGCCCAGCCGGGGCCAGAGGACGGGGACGTCCGCAGCCGGCGGGCAGGCGGCGGGTGCTGCTCTCTCCTCTGTGGCACGGACGGGGCGGCTTCCTGACCAGGCGATCTCGGAGCACCTGTTCAAATAGACGTGTGCAGATTTTTGGCATTACCTGTGCCCTTATCTGAGCACTAGGGCAAAGCTATTAGAATAGTCAGATACTGTTTCCGGAAGGGTCGGGCAAGTCTTCGGAGCACCTGGATCTTGTTCCTCTGGCCTCCACCTTCAGGCCACACACGAGGGGTCAGACTGCTCACCTGGTCAGCGGAGGTGAAGGCACAAAGTGGGGGAGGAGCACTGCTGGAGACGGGGCACTGGTCCTGAGGACAGTCCCGTGAGGAAGACAGGAGCCCCAAGGCCGGATCAGTGCCTGCTCGTGGCCCGACCACCCTGCAGCCGCCGGCACGGGGCCCTCTGGGGCCGGTCTCCCAGCCGCCTCCCCAGCCCCACGCCTTTGGCCTTGGCAGCCTGAGCCGGCTCACCATGTGTCCTTGCCCAGTGGCGAGGACCTGGGAGGTGGGAGGAGGGGGCAGGGCGGTGAAGGGGGTGCCTGCGAGTGGGGCCTTTCAGCATCAGAGTGAAGAAGGAGGCGCACACAACCACCTCTGCAGGCCGTGTCCCCGCAGTCTGAGCCGGGGGTCCGGTGTGCATGGGGAGGGCTGGCACGTTCCCTCAAGATGGATCTTTTGCTCTGTGGCTGGAGCGATTCCGGGTCCCCGTTCCTGTTCTGTGCGTGTGCGTTTGGTTATTCGAACATTTTCTTCAGCGGTTTCCCAGGCCTGGTACCGCTCTTTGTTTCACTGTTTTTCCTCTGCGCATAGATTGCATGTTTTCAGCAGCATCTGCTGTGAATTTTAATTACGATGTTCGACTCGGAGGGAGCTCCGCGAAGCAGCCGGAGCACTTAGCAGTCCAGACCCGTGTTTATGGCACAGACAGAGGGCTGCAAAGTGTGTCAGGAGACACGGACGCAAGACCAAGGAAAGACGATCCAACAGCTCTCCTCCTGTACCTCCTCCCCCGCCCCCTTTTTAAGAGACCTCTGGTAGCAAGGGACCGATCCGCATAAAATTATGTTTTTGTGTTGTTTTGTTTTTTGCCAATAATTGCTCTTTGGTTCTTTAAGGCAGTATCACAAAGCCTCCGTAGCTTTTAAAGTAGCAGTTATGGGATTTGTAGCTCGACTAAAATGGAAAATGCAATTCTGTGTTCTGCTACCTCAAATCGCACAAATGAGCTTACAGGACATAATAAAAATCGGGCCGCTATTACTTACCGGCGTGGGAAGGCCTTGCAGAGTCCGGTGCAGCGCACGCGCACCGACCCCGCGAGGCCCGTGCCCTTCTCAGTGGCGGCTCCGTGCCTTCAGCACACGGTCCTCAAGGACGCGTCGCGTCGAGTAAGGGGAGTCGGCTCTGCATGCACCGCAGGGCCTGGGAGGGGACCGTCCCCTGGCTGGATGGGGTGGAGGATGCCCTCTGGGGCCTGGGCTCCCTCCCGGCCCTGCCTCGGGGCCTGCGGATGCGTCGGCCCCTAGGGGCGGGGACGTGCCGAGTCCTCGCTAGAACCCTGGCCCCAGCAGGTGTTGGGACTGTTTGCCAACTCAGACTGGAGACTGCTGTGCTCTTAGCTGACTCATCCAGACCGGCCAGTGCCGGCTCCCGGTGAGAGCCAGGGTGGCGCTGAGGGTGCTGGTGCGGGCGCGGCAGCCCGTGGGGAGCCCTGGGCAGCGGCCAGAGAGGCACTGGCTCCGGTCGCCCGTTAGTCCATCCGCCCGAGGGGATTTCAAACCTGAGAAGGACACGGAGGAGGCCGTGTGATTCATAGACGGTAACACCAGACTGAGGGCTTAAGTGATTTGCCTTCGCCGAGTCTCAGAGCAGGGACTGGGGTCCAGGCCCTAGGGTGGTAACGTTGGCGCCCTGACTCCCACAACCCCAACCCGTGATCTCTCCGGGGACCCTCGGCACCAACCTCGCACCCCTCCATGGAGTCCTCTCGGCTGGGCCTGTGGGAGAATGTTCTGGAGATCCAGGGATGCCCACGTTCTTTCCTTCCTGCCCTCTGCCCTTTCAGATATGCTCAGAGACAGCGTGGCCGCCTGCAGTTACGAATTCGCTAGAATTCCGTCGCCCTCTCTGAAAGGCAGTTTCTGGGCCGCTGCCTTCGTTCCCTAAGAGCCGGCCCTCTCTTTGCCCCGGAGGCTGGCTGACCCTCCTCTCTGCGCACCGGGCACCAGGGGGAGCCGGCCCGGTCGCCCCGGCTCCAGGACGGCGCTTCGTGGGGCAGCAGCGGTTGGCCTCGGGGCTGCCTCCTGGGCGTGCAGAAACCAGGGGTCAGGACTCGGGTGTGCTCCTGGGCAGCCGGGAAACGTGGGGACTGACCCCGTGAGACTGGCTGGCTCTCGGGCGTGCCCGCTGCCTGCTGTTGGGGCGGCTCTTCTCTCCCTCGGCGGCCTAGTCCTGGCGGCTATTTCCGGGCGGGGGCACCGCCCCCCTCCCTCCTGCGCGGAGGGTGGGCGGGTGGGGAGGCTCTGCCCGCACCCATGAGCTCCCTGACGGGACGCCGGGTGCTAACGGGTGCTACCCCTGCTCAGCGAGCAGCGTCCTCCACGCTCGGTCCCCGGGCCCGCTTCCCACCACGGGCCAGCGCAACCAGCACGGCTTGTCCAGGAGCGCCCAGCCACTCGAGAGACAGGCACCCCGGGAGGAGCCCATTGTTTGTCTTCTCGATGGCCCAGATGTCAGCTCCTGGGAGGTCACCTCCAAATGGCACCCAGGAAGGTCCTCTGAATGCCTCGGGGGCGTTAGCTTCCTGCCGAACAGTAGCTCACTGCATTGACGGTGTGTTCCTGGGCCCCTGTGATTCTGGGGACCCTGTGTTCCTGGCGTCCCTGCACTCTGGGGGTCTGTGTGCTCCTGGAGCCTTGCGTCCTTGGAATCCAAGTACTCCCGAGGACGTTTCGTTCTCAGAGTCCAGAGACTCTCAGCGTCTGTGCGCCGGGGCTCAGGAAGACAGTTCGGGAGCGTCTATGAACCCGAGGCGCTTTGGGGAAATCGGTTCCCACGAACCCTACTTCCTATCCTTCCTGAACTTGACCGGCCTCACCTCTACCCTGCTGTTCCCCACCTGCACCCGCCCTTCTCTGCACCCCTGCACGATAAATGCAGGTAAAGACCCCGGCCCTCCAGTCTCACCTCGTGCACACGCAGGTAGGGAGACTGGTGATGGTCAAGGGAGCCTGAGATGTTGCCGACTTTGTCGGGAAAACAAATGCTCCTAAGGAGTGAGCCGGGCTCATCTTGCACGTGAAATGCTTCCAATACCTGGTTTCAAGACAAAACCGAACAAAGACCCGGCTAGCTGTTGACCTGGTAGATTAGTTAACCTGGCGGGTAATTACAAGTCCTCCGCACGGCGGCTCCGCGTGTACCTTGGAAGGAGTTCACAACCCAGTGTGACAGAGCCTTAGCAAAGCTCCGTTTGCATCTCCACACTCGAGGTGAAGATTCTCAGTTCATACCTCTCCAGAAAATAAACGGAAGTAGAATCAATCTTTGGCCCGGGTCCCAGTCCAGCAATGAGTAGCGGATGATTGCAGGAGAAATGAGCCATTTGGAAAGATCAGCACATACATTCATCGAAGATGCGCTTCTGCTAACATTTCATTTTCACGCTTAATATGTATCTATCGGAATACAGATAACATTTATGTTGTTTTGATTTGTTATGCCAGTAATAACGTAGGAAAATCCAATCCAGAAGAAAATTATTTTGAACACTTAGAGTCTATGGACACTGGCCATAAAGAGTAGGTATATATTTCGTATCAATATTCTTGAGCAGAGAAGTATGATAGGATGATGGATAACGCAATCTCAGGTGTAAACAGTGATCCCTCCGGGACCAAATTCTGTGGAAGAGGTGGCTCGGAAATACAGGTTTAAGTGGAAGAAAAAAGAAAAATGTAAGATCTTCTGCTACCGAAGGGCCCGTTCTTGAATTTTTGAAATGGTGACCGTGGGTATGGAATGCCTCACTATTTCGATGCCATTTCATACAAAGAATAATGATGTGATCGTTTTATTGTAAAACAGTGATGTTTACGCTATGCCAGAATTTACAACCTATTCCACTGTTTGGACTTCTAACAAACACCTCCACTTGCAAATTCCAAGGGGTGTCTGGGTGAGCGGACGACCCCTGTAGGCCTGGAGACCTAGGGCGTGTGGGGCGTAAGCAGTTCAGCCCCGTGTCCTTGTCACTGCTCCCTCCTGAGAAGGTGCCTGACGGCTGCCCTGCACTCACCTCGGCTCTCTGCACCCCTGCACCTAGCCCCTCACACCACCCCCCCTCTGCCAGCCTCCTGCCGGCCGAGTGGCATCGGCTGTAAGCAGGAGATGCTGGCGGGCTCCACGTGGCTATCAGGGCCCACGAGCCTCTGTGGGACCCGCACTCCCCGAGTTCTGGCCTGCCTGCACCTGCTGCTTCCGGGGAGCAGGGCACCTGGCCGTGCCTGCAGCTGGCGTCTGAGGCTGGGCCCGGGCACACCCACCGTCTCCCCTGCACCAGCCTCGGCGTGTCCCCGGCTCAGACCCTGCTCTCCTCCCTACCCTGAGACCTGACCGCTCTGGGCCTGGCTTGCTCAGGACCCCTTTGCCCCTGACGCTCCCTGGGCCGCAGACGCCCACGTGGTGTGTGGCTCGGAAGACCAGGACATGTGGAAGGCCCCTGCACCTGCCTCCGCCCAGTCTCCTCTGCGCTCCCCGTCCCCTGGAGGAATGTTCTGTGGCCACCGCAATGCTGTACTTCAAGTTCATTAACGCTCTCCGCTCACCCTGTGGGTTTCGTGAGATTCTGCTTCCCAGCCGTGTGAGGACAGGTGTGCCTGCTCGTGGACCTCGTTCCTGGTGCAGAGGTCAGAGGCGCCTGCCAGCACCCCCCGGGTCAGTGCCGTGGGGGGGCGGCTGGTGGCCCCGTGCCCTGCCCAGCATGCGGGGCTTCCGGCAAAGCCCTGTTTCAAGGACCCGGTTTGGCGTGACAAGGAGTGTCCCCCAAGCCGGCGTGAGGCTCCCCACTGCCAAAGGCGGTGGCTTGGCTTGTAGGAACAGGGAGTCCCTGGCGACCTTCCCCTGAGGTTGCCACGCACTCACCCTGAGTCTGCAGGGATCCATGCAGGAAGCAACGTCGACGTGAGCTCCCTTTCGGCGTGTGCGCGCGGCGTGAGGGAACTCTGTGTGTGCCCAGAAGGCGTGCACCCACCGGTTCCTCCTGACCCTGTACAGAATGAGACGATATTCATCAAATGGCCTGAGCCCTTACAGCTAAGGCGGTTTGGAATTTTTATCGAGGCATCTCTTTCTACAAATGTCTTTCTGGAATGACCTTCAGGGGGATGGATTTAAAGGCTGGCCGGCTCAGCCTCGGTAACTCACATGCATGCATTGTTGACAAGGGCATCACTCTCCTTCGGGCCCAGCCCTTCTGCACTCTGGAGCTCCAAGCCTCCCTCCCAGGGCCACGGTAAAGGGCAGGACCACAGGTCCCCAGATGACCACATCCATCGTTTGGAAAAAAGCATTCTAGTGGATTTGTTAAGAATCAGCCATATCTTTGTTGCAGTGTTTCACCTTAATTATGGTAACTTCTTTCCACGTGTGAGATGCACAGGACAGACCCACCGCCACGTGGTTGAAAAACTTGTCCCCGATGAGAAAGAAACCCAAGCGTCCCAGCACGTGGAGGTCAGGGGCGCAGTGGGACCAGAGGTGAAGCGTGGGACCAGCAAGGGGCCCAGACCACCCTCACGGCACTCTCTTGGGCTTGTCGAAAATACTGAGAAACCTGGAAATAACGTAATTTAACAAAACTCCGTTGTTGATGTGACCTGATAAGTTATCACCGTTCTTCTGTCTTTTCCTGTTTTGTATTTGTGTTCTGTCTGTGTTGTAGTGCAAGTAACAAGCGAAAACCCCCAGATACGTGCCCCATGCACAGCTGTGCTGGAGGCCCGTGCCCGTGACACACGCGGGTGCCAGCACGGGGAGTGCGACTTCTTGGCTGCGTCCTGGTTTCTTCTAGAAACAGGCTATTGCTTGGGAACAGCTGGAATTTGGTCTCTTCGGTCCCGCAGGATAGTGGATCGGAGTATTTTATGGTTATTAACCTCCTGTTATTAAGTTCTCAGTACCGTTGTGCCACCAGAGCTGTGATTTCTTACTTGTGAATATTAACTGTTGTTCTTACCGAGGACGTATTTTTCTCCTTGCGAGCATTATGGACTCTCACGTCTTAAGCAGCTGGGTGAGTGGGGGTGGCATGTGGGGCTCCGGCGTGAGGACAGACGGGCGCGATTTGTCACCTCCGCAGCGGGGTGAGCAGAGCCAAAAGGTTGTCTCTCATCCCTGCGATTCCCATGGACAGGACAGCGGGGATCCCTCTGGGAGGTGGGGCTACAAGTGGAGGGAACAGTGATGGGGGGCACGAAGAAGGAAGGGCGTAGGAAGCAGCTGCGCAGGAGCCGAGCAGGAGGAGTCAGACTGCTCCGAGGTCCCGAGTGCGGGGCTCCCTCCGTGCGACACAGATGGCTCCACATCCCCGCTTTCGAGCGCTTGTGGATGCCCGCGCGGACGGAGGGCGTTCAGTGACCGTCGGCACACGTCTGCGGACATCCTCCTTCGCCAGCGTCCAAGAGCATTCGCGGTTTACCACGTGGGGGCCAACTCCCTGCCCAGACTCCTGGGACGGGAGCCATTTCCAGCTCACCCAAAGATGAGATCGGCATTTTGTTTTCTACTTTGGTAACTAAAGGTCTGTCTGCGTTTGTCTGTCGCTATGCTGTAAATCCTGTAATTCCCATGCGAACCTGAGACGCAGCCACAGCTTTACAAATGGGGAAGCACACAGCTCTCTGTGCTGCCTGGGCTCTCTGTGCAGGGAGGCGGCGTGGGGGCCCATGTGATTCCGAATCAGCCCTGCTGCCCAGCTCGACTGCCACCCCACACGGATGTCCGAGGAGCAGGGACTGTCTTGGCCGGGATGCATCTGGGGCTCACTGTCGTGGCGTCTTGCTGGCGTCCGATGGCTGTGGGACCCAAACACACGGGGCTGTAAGGGGACTCCACCGTGACCCTGTTCTGATCTGCGTGACTGCGCCAAAGAGGGGGAGCCACTGCCGCTTCCAGTTCTTTCCGGCAACCCCAGCAGTGCTCTTCAAAACTGAATGCCCCGAACAAAGAGAAACTAGATGCCACTGTAGAACATCGATTCGTCGCTTTATTGATTCGTTCATTCCCCAGCTCGTCACTGACCGTCTCTATGTCAGCCGCGGCACTCGTTGGTGCGAGGATGATGGATTAAAGAGACAGATAGGTCCCTGGCATAACAGACCTTCATCCGGTGGGGGAAGGCAGACATCACTCAAATAATTATGGAAGTCATAGTTTAATTACAGTTGTGAGAGGTGTGGCAGAGGAAAATACCGTGAGGATAGAGTAGGGAACCCGGGACATCGTTCTGACTTACCTGAAAACGAGGACTGGGCAGGGCACAGCAGGACTGGGCTGGGCACAGCACCCTGGCGCCTGACGGCAGGTCTGTCCAGGGTGCTGGGGACCTCTTTTGCCTGGTTGTCGTGCACAGAGGCTGAGAGGCATGTGTTGGGAGGGCCCAGCTTGGGAGGTGGGGCAGGAGGCTGTGGATTCTCTCTGCACGTTGTCGCCGGGACTGTGTTTTGCATGCTTGCAAACAGTATGCTTGGGGATTTCCCTAGCAAGTGGCGCATCAATTTTGCAGAATTTCCAATCAGGCCTAATGAGGAGAGGTGGCTCTTCTAGCTAAATCGTATCATCACCACGTTGGAGTTGAACGTGTCTCCTCGGAGGGTACAAGAGACTTAGGAAAGAGCATCAGGTCCAAGCTGTTCTCCCAAAATAAATCCAAACTGATTGCCACCTGCTTCGAAATCAAAGTTGATAAAGTTACAGCAGGAAGAGCATTTATTTCCATACTAATTTCTTTTGGAAAATAATTTGGGAAGATCCTGATCCTGTGAATCTTTATGAAAACTGAGACTCTGAATTCGCTGGATGAGCACATCGACGGGAGAGTGCTGTGGGTCCCCAGAGCCCGTGGGCCATTCCAGTTGGGTAATACCGTGTATGTTGACTGTGAGCCCCAGTGGGATCTATGAACAGAGTAAGTCCCGCAGAGCAGAGGGTCAAAACGCACACTTAGCCTGGGGGTCCAGAAGTGGTCCTCTGCCGGAAGAGGGTTTTAGCGTTGTTGACTGGTGAATGAGTCAGGCATCGGATGACATAATGGCGGGATCGCCTCATAAAAGCCTCTGAGCTACTGGATGGCGGATGCGGTTGGTGATGCACCTGCCTATCCAATTTTTTAAAAAAACTAATGCTGACTTATTTTCCATCTAACTTTTATCAAGTGCTTCTATGCCCGTACTTTCCGCCTTGTGAGTGGAAAATGCGATGGACTTAGGACTCGAGGATGATGGTTTTGGCATCACCTGGTTAATTCTCCTACTCTAAAACTTCATCTGCACTTGAAGTTAGAAATCACAACCTCTTTCTCTTTTCGAGGCGAAAATCCCACATTTGAAGCCTATGACCCTAAGACTGTTCCCCCTCTCTCTTCATGGTGGGTTCTCTGCAGATATGCTAGTTTTTTCTCTTCTGGGCTGATCACTCAGGAACTGCCAGAGGCTTCTAGAATGTTCATGGGAACAGTTCCTGTCTACCCTCCCAGCGGCTGTGTCCCTCTGGATCGCATTTACTGAGCTGGTAAAACATACCCTCCTTGGACAGTAATGACTGTTCTTTGCATTTGCAACCTACTTTCACCCTAGACATGTGCTGTTTCTCTCCTGATGCTGGATTTTGGAGGAGGCTATATTCAGATTTTTAACAGGATCTTAAGTCTTAGCTCTTCCCATTACCATCCAACAAGACACCAAATATTAGGTCTCAAGCCTGTAAGTTTCTGAGGCTCAATTAACAAGAGAGAGCCTCCTTCAGGAAGACTCAGTTGGTTGGTGAAGCACGGCCCTTCCCCCAGCCCCTGTCCGCATGTCCTTGGCTGAGCTCCTTCTGCCTCGACTCCAGGAAATACGGGTCTTCTTTGCAGTCCCTCTCCCTGCCCCACATGTCCTCATTAGAGCCATCTATGTGGGACCCACCGTGGAGTTTTCTGCTCACAGGTCTTGGATATTTCCCCGTGACCTCCTGAAGGCAGTAGAGGACTTTCAGTGTGGCAGCGAGCCTCTCCAGTCCGGACTCAGTCAGCACATCCAGCCTCGTCTCCCATGTAGCGACCGTGGGCTCACTGCTTCTTTCGTGTGGGGCGCCCCATATCTCCCCTGCTCCTACGTAACATCATCTTTGGAGCTGTGACCATTTCCAGGGCTTTCCCCTTGAGGCACAGGTTTCTGCTCCGTCTCATGCCCTTCCAGCCTGCCCACCTGGTTTTGATCTCTTCCTATTCTGAGCCTCCACAGAAAGGCATTCGTTCACTCTCTCATTCATCCATCTGTCCATCCACTCATTCATCCGTCTATCCATCCACTCATTCATCCATCTATCCATCCACTCATTCATCCGTCTATCCATCCACTCATTCATCCATCTATCCATCCACTCATTCATCCATCTATCCATCCACTCATTCATCCATCTGTCCATCTACTCATTCATCCGTCTATCCATCCACTCATTCATCCATCTATCCATCCACTCATTCATCCATCTGTCCATCCACTCATTCATCCGTCTATCCATCCACTCATTCATCCATCTATCCATCCACTCATTCATCCACCTATCCATCCACTCATTCATCCATCTATCCATCCACTCATTCATCCATCTATCCATCCGCTCATTCATCCATCTGTCCATCCACTCATTCATCCGTCTATCCATCCACTCATTCATCCATCTATCCATCCGCTCATTCATCCACCTATCCATCCACTCATTCATCCATCTATCCATCCACTCATTCATCCATCTGTCCATCCACTCATTCATCCGTCTATCCATCCACTCATTCATCCATCTATCCATCCACTCATTCATCCATCTATCCATCCACTCATTCATCCATCTGTCCATCCACTCATTCATCCGTCTATCCATCCACTCATTCATCCACCTATCCATCCGCTCATTCATCCACCTATCCATCCACTCATTCATCCGTCTATCCATCCACTCATTCATCCATCTATCCATCCACTCATCCATCCATCTATCCATCCACTCATTCATCCGTCTATCCATCCACTCATCCATCCATCTATCCATCCACTCATTCATCCATCTGTCCATCCACTCATTCATCTGTCTATCCATCCACTCATTCATCCATCTGTCCATCCACTCATTCATCTGTCTATCCATCCACTCATTCATCCATTGATCCATGAAATATCGATACACCTCATATCATGTGCCTGGCACTTCAACACACTATAGAGACTTCCTGAGGACAGGAAGATTCTTTGCTGCCAAACGTTTTGAAGGACTCATCACGATCTTCTATCCTGACTTTCTTCCCTCCCTTCCCTTCCTTTGTGCCGTCCGGCTGCCTTCTACCTCCATCCTACTCCCACCGCTTCACCAAAACTTCCTTCTTAGGGCAGCCAGTGTCCTCCTTGTTGCTAAATCCAACAGAGTATTTTAGTCTTTATCTTTCTGGACTTTTTATCCCTTCGGACACGGCTGGCTGCCGTCTCCCCTGTGACGCTACAGTATCTGTGTACGTGGTACTCAGTGTATCGGAGGCAGGAAGTGCGGGAAGCAGCATTAGGATACCAGCAGGTCATGTTTGGTTTTGTTGGTCTGGGAGGGTCATGGAGGGAGCATATTAGGGGAGCCTTTCTCTCGCTCTCCTGTAGAATACTCCATATCAGTAAAGGCACCATGGGCCCTCATCACCGAGGCCGAAACCACCTGAAACCACCCCCCTCCCCACATCTGATAGTCTATTTCCAGGTCCCGGGAGCCTTTATCCACCCCCACCTGACTCATTTCCCGCCTGGACTGTTGCTCTCATTTCCTGTCTGAGGTCCTCCTGTGCACTCTGGCCCGCGGACAACACAACAGAGCGGTCCTAATGATGCAGGCATTCTCTGGGATACATGGATGCCGAACTTGCCCGGTATTACAGCAGCTGCCATCCGTAAAAGGGACTTTTTTGGTACAAGTGTTTAACCCCCCTCTGCCTTACTTTCTGGGTTGTAGGCTTGTGTGAAGGAGGATGTGAGGTTGATAACTCATGTGTTCCCAAGTCTGGGCCGCACTGGACAGAGGAGCCAGACAACTGAATGACTGAGAGGCTGACAGGCCGGAGGAGGTCCCTTCAGACCCCTCCTCATGGTACGCATTGCATTCTGCCGCACAGCAGACCTGTCGGGGCGGTCTTCCCCCCCGCCCCACTCCCTCACCGCTCATCTGCTTCGTCAAGCTTGCCCTGCCCATGGAAGAGGAGCGAAGGGGGGTAGTTTGATGGATTGGCGTCTCTGCACAATGACCTTTAGGACGGCTCCGAGGATTTGGCAAGCCTTCGCGGTGTGATAAGATCTCATCAAAGGCGCCATTCTCTCCTCTTTTCTCCCTGTGACCATCGGAAAGAGAGTTTTCTTTTTAAAGTTTATGGCCTCCGTGGTTTGATCGCAGCTATGGAGCCCCGAACAGCTGTTCCTCCTTGCAACAGTGGATCAGAAATGAGGCTGAGCTCAGGCTTAATGGAAATTGTCCCTTGAAAGGTTTGAATTTGGAACGTTTATTCTCCATTAATTTCAAGTAGACTCTAAATTGAGCAAAACATTCTCCGTCTTCCCTCTCAGTTGCAGGTTTTTAGCCGACAAACGGATGTCCGGGTTGTTGGACTCAACCGCAGGCCCAGAACCCGTAGGTTTCAAGAAGTGTGCTCATCTAGCCAACCTGGATGGGTCATTCCCTTAGGGCTGCGGACCCGCCGAGGGAGTCGGTGCTGGGGGGTTGAGTATGGTGTGATGCCCCGTCAAGACACAGTGGACAGCACACTTTACCGCTTGCACTGACACTGAGAGAGACACAGAAATGACATGGGGAGAGGCCCACAGATCTGCCCTGAGTGCGAGGGAGGTGGCCCAGACGTCCCCCACCCTGGCACTTAGCCCTTTCCACGTGGAGCTCTCCTGCGGGGTAAGTAGGCTTTGGGAGCAGAGGCAGCTCCAGGGTCTCTCGTGGCATCGGGGTGTCATTCCTGTTGGGAGTGGGGCCTTGAGGCTGTGCTTCCATATGAAGTTGAGAAACTCAGTAGGTTAAGTGGCTGACTCTTGATTTTGGCTCAGGTCATGATCTCACAGTCGTAACATTGACCCCCATGATGGGCTCTGTGCTGAGCGTGGAACCTGCTTGGGATTCTCTCTCCCTCTTTTTCTGCCCCTCTCCCACTCACGCGAGCTCATGCACTCTCTCTCTCTCAAACAAATTTTTTTTCGAAGAGGAGTGTTGATTTATAACCTGCATAAGACCACTCAGAGTCAGTGGCAGACAGGGTTTGAGATGTCGTGGTCTGGCTCCAGAAACACGCCTTATTCTCTATATTTCTTGCCTCCAAATCCTTAGACAAACCAGAGTGTAGCTGGGCACATGCAGGGAGATCCTGACTCACTTGGAACATGTGAGGCCTCATACGATTGGTGCTCAATCTGTCCTTTGTTGTATCCGTGGAAAGTCAAAACCAGACACCGGTGTGAAACTGACTTCAAGGTGTTACACTTAGAAGAAAATAGACATAACTGTGAGCTGGCGTGTGATGGTTTATTGTTTATAAGGGAATTTTGCACATCGTTTGCTGTCTTTGTGCTCGCCTGGGCTTCTAGCTTTGCTGGAGAAAAACTCTATGGTCTTGACTGGTGTTCCTACCGTCTCATGGGCCCCTTGGCAAAGGTAGACATTTCTCTACTTACCTGTCTTCGTTCTTTTCTATTTCGATTCACCAGTGATCCAAACCCTAGTGTTTGACTTAGCAGTTCAGTGGGGCACGGACATGAAGAGGTTCTAGTATTTTCCGAGAACGCTCTTGAACTGTGTGTTGCTTCCTGCTTGTGCCTCCTGCAGTCATCTGGACAGGATTCCATAGATTTCTGGTTACTTCTGTTGATTGAAAAACCCAGGCGTGTCCAACTTGAACTCCAGTTGTAGCTACTTCCCTTCCGAGGCTCCAGTGACCTGTAGTGGGAAGGAGGTGTGGTCCAGACCCTCGTCTTCCTGGGTCCCTGTCTCGGCGGCATGTCAGGGTGGGAGGGGACAGGTGTCCTCAGGCACCTGGCTGCCGTCAAAGTCCTTGGTTGGTCGTGGCTGCTTCTCGGTCACGTTCTCTCTGCACGGCAGATCGCCAGTGCTGTTCTCTGGCAGGCGCCCCCCAGAACATCCTGGAAGTGCCACACCAGGGCCCCTCCAGGCTCCCTTCCCTGTCGTGGGAGGGCCACTCAGCTCCTGTGCCTCTCACCTGCCCCCGAGCCCCTTGCTTCTTGGGTCCCATTGACTAGTGTGCCACCCACGTGATGGGGCAGCAAGACTGCTCTAGCCCAGCGCCACCGCACGGTGTCCACGTTACCCAGAGGTGGCAGAGCAGGGGCTCCACTGACCGTCACGCTCTCCTCTGTGTTTAAGGAAGAGCAGGAGGCAGTGAGTCAGCCTGTAGAAAATTCTGGTCTAGGAGCGCCTGGGGGGCTCAGTCGGTGGAGCATCCGACTTTGGCTCAGGTCATGATCTCACGGTTCGTGAGTTTGAGCCTCGTGTCAGGCTCTGTGCTGACAGCTCAGAGCCTGGAGCTGCTTCAAGTTCTGTGTCTCCCTCTCTCTCTGCCCCTCCCCCGCTGGTTCTCCCTCTCTCTCTCTCTCTCTCTCTCTCTCTGTCTCAAAAATAAATAAACATTAAAAAGAAAGAAAGGAAGGAAGAAAGAAAGAAAGAAGAGAAAGAAAGGAAAGAAAGAAAGGAAGAAAGGAGAGAAAGAAAGGAAGAAAGGAAGAAAGGAAGAAAGAAAGAAAGAAGAAAGAAAGAAAGAAAGAAAGAAAGAAAGAAAGAAAGAAAGAAAGAAAGAAAGAAAGAAAGAAAGAAAAGCCCAGTCTAACCCTTGTTTACATTTCCAGCCCAGAGCCAGGTCTGTGCCACTCTCCTTGCTCTGGGGGCAGGCAGGGCACACCCTCGGAGGCAGAGGACACACGCTCTGAAGTCTCGCTACCCTGCACCTGCATCTCTGGGCTGCTGGGTCAGTTGCCCGGGCAGGGGGAGGCCTGGAGGGGAGCAGGGACAGAGCCGGGTCGGTCCCTTCCACCTGTCTCCCAGTTGTCTGCAGGGCTTATAGACATGAGGTAGTTCAAGGTTTTGATAGCAATTTGTCCTCAGCTTGGGGTTCTGAGAGCCAAGTTCAGCACCACAGGTCCTGACCCGTCTGGCACCCTCTCAGCCTCTCTTTCCGTGCCGTCTCCAGCACGGACCACGCCCCTCCTCCGCCTCTCTCTGCCCTTGGGCTGCAAAGAAGGTGCCCAGACCTCTTCCTCTCTGGGGCTCACTCCTCGCCCCTCCCGTCTCCTCTGGATCCCTGTTCCTCTGCGTCTGTGATCGGCACTGGGATTCATCAGACTCGAGTCAGGGGAAGCGACTTTAAATGATCGGGAAGTTGTTGGCGCGTTTTTCAAGGCCGAGAAGTTAATGTATCCTGGTAGCTGTGAGCTCAGGAGACCGGAGTAAAAGTTGAGACTGGAGATTCTTTTAAAGGTAACTCTTGAAAACATTCACTAGTTATTGGACTGTTTGAGATTCGGAGGCTACTTGGTCCTCCGTACGTTCCAAGTGGAATCTTTCGTGGCTCTGGCGGTATTTTGCCAGACTCCGTGGACGTGGTGCTCAGCCCTTCGAGGCTCTTCTGCCGCGTGCTTGCATGCTGCCTGATTCCACGCCGGTCCCGTCGGAAGCTGGGCAGGGCCCGCTCTGTGTCCAGGCGCTGGGCTCCCGTCAACCCAAACCCTGGCTTCTGCGGGACTCCCAGAAAACGACCTTTGTGGGGAGAAAGGAAGCTCTCCCACGCAATCTAAATTCTTAGACTGGCTTTTTAGGGATTTGTTTCTTCCGAAAAACGAAATAAGTCACTACATCTGTACATTTAAAGCGGGAATATATTTAAATGATTACAAACCAGACACATTTGCCAATCTTTCAAGAGCAACAGCTCCATCACGAAAGTGCTTAAATAAAAAATAAATTATTGCAATTTTCAGGTTGAGTAATATGGTGTGTATAATTGCAGTGGCTAATATATGCCTTTAATGAAGTATATCTATCTTCTTGCCGGGGCACCACCAATCAATTTGTGATGAAGTCAGTGTAATGAGCAAATAAACGCTGTTCCCTGTGCTTTAACCCCCCCCCCCCCCGTGTCTAATGATTCCTTACCTTCATCAGCAAACAGTTAGTGTCACCTATTTGCCTGTTCTTTGCTAAGTACCGCGGGATTCGCCCCCAGCAGAGTCCAGGCGTGCCCCCAGGACCTGGGGTCAAGTGGGCGAAGGTCTCACAAACACCATGTCCTGTGGTTGGCACAGAGGCCTTTACAGTCAGACAGTTCTGGGTTTGAATTCTGCTTCTCTTAATTGCTGGCAGATCTGAGGAAATCTCATAACTTTCTGAATTTTAATTTTCCCATACGATACATGGCAATAATGATCATGATAGTAATCATGCCTACAGATGAGGGTCATGAGCAGCCTTTCAACATATTTTCTTTTAATGTTTATTTACTTTAGAGAGGGAGATAGAGTGCCAGCAGGGGAGGGGCAGAGAGAGAGGGAGACACAGAATCAGAAACAGGCCCCAGGCTCCGAGCTGTCAGCACAGAGCCCAACGTGGGGCTCGAACTCATGAGTGGTGAGATCATGACCTGAGCTGAAGTCTGGTTGCTAAGCTGCCTGAGCCACCCAGACGCCCCCGTGAGCGGGCTTCTAAAGGCACTTAGAACATTCATTGTGACGATGATAATGACAACAGGCAATGATTTCACCGTTACCGCCACTGCTCCCCCAGGAGCCGGAACCCCCCCTTACGGACGCAGCTGGGAAGAGAAGGTAAGACTTGGAGGGGGGCTTCGGGCTTGGTCAGATTCAAACTGGGAGAGACAAGGGGCCTCTTAGGCCCTATTTGCCCAGAACTTGTGAGTTAGGCCCCAGGTCGGTTAGTTAAACCTTCCGTTAGCGTTCCGTTCACAAGGCTGGGTGCGCAGTTACATCGGACCGGCCGCTGGCCACGTGACGATGTCATGCCCACATGGCAGTCACAGAGCAGCGCTCCAGAGACTGCTTTCAAAAATTTACATCCGAATATTTCAATTCTTTAACTTGTTCTTTTCAAAAAATGCAGAGGAGACGCCGAATTTTCTTGTCTCTTCGGTTTCTTTACATGCCTGCTTGCCTCCAGACCTCTCAAAACGTCCTGGAAAATCTCTCCCGGAAGCCGAGCCAGCGTATCTCCCTCGTCTCCCCCTCTCTTTACTCTGACTTGGTTTCGGAGACCCGGTGGGGAGAGCACAGCTGTGGCCGGGACTTAGGAACGCGCTTTCTCTCCGGCAGGCCAGGCGGTGGGTGGGGGGCCGGGGGGCAGATGCGGGCAGCGGGGCTCACACAGGCCTCACGTGCGTCTTAAAATCCCCACCCTAGTAGCGCCCGATGCCCTGCCCGGTTCACACAAGGCCCTGGCCCTTACCCACGAGCCACAGAAGGTGCCTTTGGGGATGTCAAAGGCTGCTTGAGGTGGCCCTGCAGTGAGGAGGCCCCTTGTCCCCGGCAGTGGTGGTGCAGAGTCTGAAAGCTTCTGCTGAGACACACCGATGCCTCGAGGGCCAGGTGGCCCCCGGAGCCGGCCCATCCCTCACTGAAGACCTGTCCTACTTCCCTCTGGCTCACTCCTGAGGTCAGCAAGCAAAACGGACTCCAGGGTCCTCGCTGCAGCCTCTGCCCCGGGTAGGGGGGGCTCTCCTGTTCTCTATAGCCAATGTCCGCTCTTTCCCCCTGTTCTCTACAGCCCATGTCCGCTTGTGCCCCATTACCTTCAGCCGATGTCTGCTTGTCCCCCATTACCTTCAACCCATGTCCGCTCGTCCCGTCCACTTTCCCTGTTCATCTCCCTTGCTTCGCCGTCTTCCCTCGGGATCCCATCGCGCTTGCAGGACTGAGGGGGAAGAGTGGGGTTTTGCCCGCTGGCAGTGGGGGTTCTCGCTGTGCCCCGTGGAGAAAAGGGCTAATTCCTGACTTGCATCTTCTGGCTGTAAACATTCCTGACACCCAGCGATGGGAGAGTTCAGTGTCGAGGCTGAGACAGGCGGGGATGGGCCGCCACCGAGGGCTCAAAGTGTGTTGTCAAGGACCAGTCTTCGGGTCATTCTAGGTGTCTGCTGTCGCTATGAGCTAAACGAAAGAGTCAAATGGGAGCGAATGACGCCCAGAGAGACCCGTGATCAGATGTTTTCTTAACACAACTCAACACATCATCTAACATACGTGACGTTTCCATTATTGGTTTCAGCCGCCCGTGGGAACCGTGGTGGTGGGGAGGGTGTGGCAGGGCTCTGTCGGCTCAAAGTCACTGTGAGGAATCCACACGGGAGCCGGAGAAGCAGACAGGCTCCAGGGAGCCGGGCGCTGGGCACACACGGGAGGAGCGGTGGTGGAGAAAAGACCCAAGGCGTAATGTGGAGGAAGAGGAGAAGCAAGTCACACAGCGCACAGCACGGTGCGTGTGTCTTATGAAGTACTGCATCTTTGGCCGGATTATATAGACGTAACATACATGGCATGTGTGAAGTCATACTAAGCCAAACGCCCGCGTCCGCACTCCCCAACTGATGGAAGAGAGTATCCGCGGTTCTCCGAAGCCCACGCTGGGTCTCCGGCTGACAGCACCACACTCCCTGAGAGCTTCACCACACCCAGTGTCCTGACGGCCGTCCTGGCTGCTCCGGAGTTTTTATGACCTGTGTCACTTTACTTAGCTTTACAAAACTGGGGACTCGGTAAAATTGCAACGCAGTATAAACGTCACGCGGTCTTCCGTAGTCCCCCTTGTCTTCATATTATGTTCGTGAATTCAACCATGGCGATGAGGGACAGGGCCACAGTTCATTCATCCTTCCTGCTTTACAGCATTCTGTTAATAGAGAATAGGATTATTTATCTATCGCACCGCCAATGGCTTGTTTTCAGAGTTTTGCTGTGAGAAAACACCGCTATAAATATTCCCGGATTTGTCTAGAAGCAAACATGTTCATGTACATATTTATCTTTCAGGGCTTAGGTTAGGCACATCTTTCCATTTAATGGGGTAATGCCAATTTGTTTTCCCCCCAACTTTATTGAGATGTGATTGACACGGAACATCGCGTAAGTTGAAGGTGTACAGCGTGTTGATTGGATAGATCTATGTTTTGCAAAATGATCACCACCAGAGTGCTAGGTAACACCTCCATCACGTCACGTAACTACCATTTCCTTTAGTGCTGAGAACATTTAAGACCTACTTTCTGAGCAACTTTGAAGCATGCGATCCAGCATTATTAGCCATCATCGCCACGCTGAGTGTTAGATCACCAGGACTTACTCTGCTTTGAAACCGATGACACCATTTGGCATTCCCATCAAAAACGCCGTCGCTCCCCCTTCGTTAGAGGTTCCTGCGGTACGGTTTTTCAGTTTTCCTTCAGCCGGTGGGTGTGGAAAGTGGTCTCACTCTGGTTCTAGCTGCCACTTCCGTGATTATTAGTGAGGCTGATAATCTTTTCATATATTTATGAAACTCCTGTTTGAGCTTTTTGCCTATTTTCCTACTGAGTTGATCGTGTGCTTCTAAAAAAATAGATTTGAGTTCTTTACACATTCTGAATACTAACATCCTGTTGTTTTAAAAAAGATTGTTGTAAAATATATATCATCACATGCTTGATGATGTGTTTTATGAATAGGTATTTTTTATCTTAACATAATCAAATTTTCCCACCTCTCCTTCGTGTTTGGGCTTCTTTCTCTTGTTGCAAAATCATCTCCTGCTTCGAATGCATGAAGACACTTTCCTCATTTTCTTCTCAAGGCTTATAGTTTTGCCTGTCACATTTAAGTCTGTAGTCATCAGACACCAGCTTTTGACAAAGGTCGGTGTGATCCAGTTTGTAGAGTATAACTAGAGTATAATTTATTCATTTCATACTGGATAGTATTTCATTATATAAATTAGCCACAGTTTCTTTATTCGTTATTCTGTCAAAAGACCCTTGAGTGTATCTCTAGTTTTGGATTATGTTGAAACATGTAACAATGAACATGCTTATATTGTGAGTGTGCGTGGGTGTGTGCGTGTGTTTGTGGGTGTGGGTGTGGGTATGGGTGGCTGTGGGTATGTGTGGGTGGGTGTGGGTGTGGCTGTGTGGGTGGCTGTGGGTATATGTGGGTGTGGTTCATGTGTACGCATATCTACTGGAGACAAGGAAGTCAAAGATCGGGATGTCAGGAGATTTGGTGTCTGGTGAGAACCCACTTTCTGGCTCATAGATGGCTATCTTTTCGTTGTGTCCACAGATGGTGGAGACAGGGGTGAGGAGGCTCCCCGAGGTCTGTTATAATGGCACCTATCCCAAAGTGGAGGCTCCCCTCTAATGATGTAATCATCTCTCAAAGGCCCCACCTCCAAATACTGTCAACTAGGCATCAGGATTTCAACATACGAATTTTGAGAGGACACATTCAGTCGACAACATTTGTGTTAAATATCTTAAATATCTTCTCTACCCATTTAGCTTGCTTTTCCACTGCCTCGATGATGATTTTTCATAAACATAAATTCGTAATTTTAATATACTCAAGTGTATCAGTCCTATCTTTTTTGTTCATAATTTTTATTTCCTGTGTAAAGAAACTTTCCTTATATCAAGTCATAAGTGGGATTTATTCCTAGGAGGGAAAGGTGGTTCAATATTTGCAAATCAATTCACGTGATATATCACATTAGCAAGAGAAAGGATAAAACTGTATGATCACTTCAAAAGATGCAGAAAAAGCATTGGACAAAGTACAACACTGGTTCATGATAAAACTCTCAACAAAGTAGGTGTAGAGGGAACATATCTCAACAAAGTAAAGGCCATAAATGAAAAACCCACAGCTAACATCACCCTCCATGGTGAAAAACTGAGAGGTTTTCCTCTAAGATCAGCAACCAGACAGGAGTATCCACTCTTACTATATTTATTGAACAGAGTACTAGAAGTCCTAGCCACAGCAATCAGACAAGAGAAATAAATAAATGCATCCAAACTGGTAAGGAAGAAGTAAAACCTTCACTCTTTGCAGATGACATGATACTCTGTGTAGAAAACTGTAAAGACTCTACCAAAAAACTACTAGAACGGATGAATGAATTCAGTTAGGTTTCAGGATACAAAATCAATGCACAGAAATCTGTTGCACTTCTGTACACTAACAATGAAGCAACAGAAAGAGAAATTAAGAAATCGTTTTATGTTTTTAGAAGTCTTACTGTCTCCTTTCACACTGAGGTCTACCTGCATCATTTATTGAGAATACCATCTTTTCCTCACTGCTCTGCAGGGCCGTTTGGTCATAAGCCAGGGAGCTGTGTATGTGCGGGTCTGCTTCCGGGCTTTCGGCTCTGTCTCACCGGCCTGTGTGTGCTTATGTCAGTTCCGGTCCGTGTTATTTATTTTGCTTTGTCATCCATCTTGATACAGGTAGAGCGAGCTGTCCCAACTTGTTCTTCAAGAATCCTTTGCCTACTTCGGGTCCTTTGCATTTCCATTTAAATTCTAGACTAAGTTTGTGACGCTCAACAGATTGGGGTTTTGATTGGTATTGTTTTGAATCAATTTGTGAAAATCGACATTTTAGAATTAAGTCTTTGAATGACATGCACATGGTTTATTTCTCCATTTATTGAGGGTTGCCTTACGTTGTCTAAACGTTTTCCCCCCTGCACAGCGATCTTGCAATATTGTTAGATTTAGTCATAGGAATTCATATTTGTAAATGGCATCTTTATAAACAGTGCTTTTTAATTTTGGTGGCGTCTAGGAGTATAGCTGGTTTCCACAGATCAGATTTGCATGCAGCAACTTTTCCAAACTCTCTGACTCTGATGATTTATCTGTACCTTCCTTTGGATTTTATGCATACACAATCATGTCATCTGTGGATAATAACAGTTAAGTTTCTTACTCCTCGGTTTTGTCATAAACATTTTATCAATACAGAAAAATGATATCAAGAAAGGTAGTTTCCTGTTCTACTTTGCTGAGATTTATTTTTGCCATCGTCCCGCGTGCTGTCAAAGGAACTGCTCATTTTTTTAGCCTCGTGCTCTGGCTTGGACATGAGCCCAGTGGGAAAGCGGGTCCCGAGGCAGGACTTAACCTCCTTGGGTCACTTTCTTCCTCTGATCTTATTGGATATCCAGTATCTTTAATGAGTTTTTAAAATATATTTTATCCTCAGGGAAGTGTTAATTCAAATTTCCTGGTGTGCTGTCTCCAGAAGTACAATCCCAGATTCACAGGTTAGTTTTAATATCATTTTTTAAAGAATAGAATTAATGCTTCTTTAAATTTATTCATATTTACCATTTTTCTCTTTCAGTCTCAGAAATTCCTTCTTGGAACAATTTTCCTTTTCTTCCCCAAATGTATCCATGAGACGTCCCTGTTGGCAGGACCTGTTGGCAGTAAACCTGAGATTTGTTTGTCTCTCTGGCTGTTTTTCAGATTTGTTGATTTCAATGCTCTGCAGCTTGTCTCTGATATGCTGTGATGCACATTTCATTGTGTTTATTCTTTGGGCTTCATCGTGTTGTGATTCTGAGGATTTCTATCACTCCTGGGTATGGAAGCATCTTGCTCATTATCCCCGAATATTGCCTCCGCCCCCATCTCTTGGTTCCTTTCTGAAACCTCCATCAGACGAGTGCGGCTGTCCCCTGCTGTCTCACCCCTCCGTTCGTGTCTTCCCTTCTTTCGTCCCTCTGCTGTGCCCCTGCCACTTCCTTCGATCTGCTTCCCCCTTTACCGGTTCTCTCCGCGTCTGCTGTAATCTTTTCTTGAATCTCATGCATTTTCATTTAATATAGCATTTGATTTCTTTAAGGGTTTTTCTGTTCATTTTTAAATCTGCATAATCATCATCTCTTATTCTTCTATATTTTGTGTCTCTCTTTTGTTTGTTCATAATGCACGTCATTGTTTTGAATCTGATATTCTAATATCTAGCATCTTTTTCAAGAACTTTAAAAAATGTTTATTTTTGAGAGAGAGAGAGAGAGAGAGCATGAGCAGGGGGAGGGGCAGAGAGAGAGGGGGGCAAGGATCCGAAGCAGGTTCTGCATTGAGAGCGGCGAGCCTGATGCAGGCTCGAACTCGTGACCCGTGAGGTCATGACCTGAACTGAAGTCGGTCGCTGAACTGACGGAGCCCCCCAGGTGCCCCTAGATCTGCTTCTTTTTGAATCTGATCCTGCTGCTGATGACTTCTAACTGTCTCTCACACGCTTCCTTTCCTTTGTTGCTGTTTTTGTTCGATGAGTTTGCTTCCTTGTGTGCTGGACCTTTGGGGAAGTATTTGGATTTGCTTCTTCCAGGAAACCAAGGGTCTCTTGATTTAGTAGATGCGACCACTTTAATCTCAATCCTCAGCTTGTGCTGTGTGGATCATACAGATGACTCTCAAAGCTGTAAGTCTGGGCTGACATGTCACCATCTCAGAGAGATACTGCCGTTGTACCCAGAGTCAGGGCCCAAGAGCCAAGTGGGCTTGCTGGCCTCGTTTGCACGTTAGGATTTCTTTTGGTTCACTGTGAGGGTGTCCTGCAGAAGTTCTGGCTCCATACACTGTCAGTCTGCAGGGATGGTCAAAGGAAGCCCTACGTCACCGCAGATCAGCCTGTGACTCCAGGTGGACAGCAGACTGGGGACTTAACCTCATTTCATACTTTAATCTTGTTTGTAGCCTCTGAGTATTTGTGCAATTTCCTTTAAGCTCATTCGTGTACTTAAAATAGAGTCTTCATATTTTATTTTAGCTTAGTTTTTTGAGATAGAGAGGGAGAGAGAGAGAGAGAGAGAGAGAGAGAGGGCACAAGTGAGTGAGGGGCAGAGAGAGAGAGAGAGGAGCAGGGCTCACCCGATGTGGGACTCAAACTCACAAACTGTGAGATCATGACATGAGCTGGAGTCAGATACCCAATGACTGAGTCCTCCAGGCGCCCCGAAGTAGGGTCTTTATGTTTTAAGTTCCAATACACATCATCACCCTTTCTCTCTGCTTTTCTCCGCCAAGCAAGCCCACCTGCCTCCAAGTGCAGGATTTTAGTGCCTTCATTCAGCACAATGTCTTATGACTGTTTCCATCATGGGCAGCCTGTGCAGTGTGGTCCACACCCAAGCTCCATTATTTCTTCCTCATTTTAACCTTAAACATGACCGAAAATGGTGACATTGGTATTATCGCATTTCAGACAAATGTAAGGAATGATCCCTCCCTGGCGCTGTGAAGGACAGCTGATGGATAAAAGCTGAAAAAGGCATGTTCCCGCCTGGCTGAAACATATTGCTTAAAACCCATCGTGGTTCCAAGGCAATAGGAACAAAATCCAAGTGTTAATGATTCCAAGGAAGTTTCCGAGCAAGGATTGCATTAGGGGACGATTAGGGGAAGATTTAAAAGGAAGTTAAAGTGGCAAATTCTGTTCTAGAGATCTAAGCGGGAAATTGTCAGGAAGACAAATTCCTTTCATACAAGCTTGTACAAACCTTGATATCGCAAGAAATTTTCTACTTGACTCCTACGGTGTGTTTGTGTCGGAGCAAGACATTTTGTCAAAATCAGGTGCGCGATTGGCATCGACATCATCTTAAGCGCCACGTCTGACTTCCCAGGTGTCACTCACCTACAGTTGGCAGAGGCTCTGGTTTTCAAACAGCGAAGTGAGCTCAGTCATCTGTGGGATGGTTTTTGGCACAGAACATCAGCGCTGTCAGAATTCCGACCTGTCACATTAGTAGGCGACGCTGTGGTAGGAAACGGAATTTTACTGCATAAAGAGTCTAACCTGGAAATCCGGACCCGCTTGGGTCGGATGTCATGGCGGAAGAGTCCAGCCTCTCCCGACAGCCCTCCTCGTCTTTAATGCTGCCTGATTTGGCGGAATTATTTTCCTTGGGGAGAGGTGTTTAAGAAATGAGGAGAGTCTTTTGTCTTCTCTATTATGAGAGCTTTTGAAACGGGACTTGGCTCACTTCAGATGTTTAAGCCATAATACATGTTTCAGTGCGTTCTCCTCTGATCTGTCTTCTCTGTCACCGTAGGAGCTGTTGTTAAAAATCCAGCTTGGATCTTCTTAAAATATGGTTTTGATCACGAATCCTCAAAAAGTCAGGGACGGCCTTAATACTTTTTTTTTTAACCACTTTAGGGGACACATGGGGGCTCAGTCGGTTAAGGATCTGACTCTTGATTTTGGTTCAGTTATGAGCCCAGGGTGGTGAGATGGAGCCCCAAGTCCAGCTCAGCACTGAGTGCTGAGCACGGAGCCTGCTTGAGATTCTCTCCCCCACTCTCTCTCTGCCCCTCCCCTGCTCACGTTCTCGTTCTCAAAAAAACCCCAAAAGACCAAAAAACAACCACTTTGGTCTTTTTAAAATCTTGATTGCGGCATATTTTGTATATCATATGTGTCACCCATTTAAAGTTGATTTTTTAAAATGTAAATTTATTTTTTTTATTTCTTTTTGTACGTTGACCGAGCGGTACAACATCACCATGAAAGAATCCTGGAACATCTCACCACTCCAGTGGGATTCCCTGTGCGCATTCAACTGCCTGGGTAACCACTAACTACTTTTGTGGGTTAAAGCTACTTGGTAGCTTTGCCCTCTCTGGATATTTCTTTTTTTTTATAATTTTTTTAATGTTTATTTTTGAGAGAGAGTGAGAGGTGCGGGAGGGGTGGAGAGAGGGGGGGGGGGAGACACAGAATCCAAAGCAGGCTCCAAGCTGTCAGCACAGAGCCCGACACGGGGCTCGAACTCACAAACCACGAGATCATGACCTGAGCCAAAATTGGTCGCCTAACCGACAGCCACCCAGGTGCCCCTTCTGGATATTTCTTAAAAAGCAAACTATACAGTGGGTGGTGTCTTGTGTCTGGATTCTTTCATGCAGCATAATGGTTTTGAGGTTCATCCAGGTGACAGAGTGTACCGTGGGCTCCCCTTTTACTGCAGAGTAGTATTCCCTTATCTATTTCCCAATGGATGGACATTTAGGTTGTTGCCACGTTGGGGGTATTATGAGTAAATACTCAGAACATGCAGCAGAGGAATATGCGAAAGTTCTTGTGTGGGTGTGTAGTTTACGTGTCTTGGGTGGAGACCGAGGAGCGGAACTGCGGGGTCGTACGGTAAATTCATGTTTACTTTTTAAGAAGCGGACGGAGTTTTCGGAGGTGGCTGTGCCATTTTACATCCCTCCCAGCAGTGCTCGTGGGACCCACTTTCTCCACATCTTCACCAGCTTCAGTTGTTTGCCTTTTTTATTATGACTGTTCTACTGTGTTGAGATGATCCCTCACTGTGATTTCAGTGACCATTTTCCTAATGACTAAAGTGTTGAGCAGTTTTTCATGCGGTTATTAGCTATTTGTATGTTCTCTGTGGGGAAATAGCTATTTAAATTGTGTGCTAATGTTTTGATTGGGTTACTTGTCTTTTTGTTTGTTCATTTGTTTTGGGGGGAGGACAGAGCCAGGGTGAGCTGGGGAGAAGGGCAGATGGAGAGAGAGAGAGAGAGAGAGAGAGAGAGAGAGAGAGAGAGAGAATCTTAATCAGGCTCCATGCTGGGCTCGATCCCATGACCCCGGGATCATGACCTGATCCGAAATCAAGAGTCAGATGCTCAACTGACTGCGTCACCCAGGCGCCCCAGGTTGCCTGTCTTTTATTAGTGAGTTGTAAGAGGTGTTGTTCTTTTGTTTTGTTTTGTTTTTGCTATATTCTAGACACAAGTCTTATATCAGATATGTCTTTTGCAAATATTTTCTTCCAGCCTGTTGTTTGTATTTTCATTTTCTTTTCAGCGTCTATTGACTTGCTGAAGTTTTGAATTTTGATGAGGTCCGATGTATCAGTTTTTTACTTATACGGATCATGGCAGGATCATACGTCACATACGTGTTTATGGAAAGCTGTTTTCCAAAGCGGCTGTACCATTACACATACAGGAGAGTTCCAGTCCCCCCCAGACTCACCGACACTTGGCGTGTTTGTCTTCTCTAGTTTTGCAACCCGACTAGGTGTGCAGGGATCTCTCACAGTGACTTTCCTTAATGACTCATGCTATCGAGGGTATTTTATTAGATTACTTGCTGTCCATACAGCTGCTTTGGTGAAGTGTGCAGATCTTTTTCCTATTTTTAAAACTGGGTTACTGTGCCGAATCGCAGTTTGAGAGTTCTCTATAGATTGTGGATACAAGTCCTCGATCAGATGTGTGATTTGAAAATGTTTCCTCCAACAGGTGTCCATTCTCTTCAAGGGTCGTTTGAAGAGTGGAGTCGGACAGCTTTCACAGTCCAGTTCATCAGTGTTTTTTTGTACGGATGGTGCTTCGGGGATGGTACGTCAGAACTCTGCTCCTCCGTGAAGATCACAGATACTTCCTTTCGCTTTTATTTTCTTCTAGAAGCTTTATGGTTTCAGTTTCACTTCGAAGTCTGTGAGACATTTTGCATTAAATTTTACATATGGTCTGAGAGGATATTATGTATGTGGTGTATTTGTACAAGTTAATGTTTGCCGTTTTTATTTTTTATTTTTTTATTTTTATTTTTATTTTTTTTGCACACAGATTATTGCTTTTCCTAGCCCCATGTGTTAAGGGGACTACCTTTTCTCCACTGAGTTGTCATTGCCCGTTTGGTTGTCAAAGGTCCGGCTCATACTTAAGTGTCTTCTCTGGAATCTCTCCTTCTTCTTTCAGCCAACTTGTTTATTTGAAAATTATGGTGTGCTGTGTGGTTACTCTAACCTCGTGGTAAGCCGTCGATCGAGGTGGTGCCGTTGTCCCGATGCTGTGCGTCTTTTCAAAGCTCCTTTCCTTTTCTAGGGCCTTTTGCAGTCCCATGTGAATTTTAGAATCACTTTTTCATTCCAACAAAAAGCTTTGATGGGCTTCTGTTTGGGGGGCCCTGGACCTCCACGCCTTGGGGGGACTGAGATCAACATGACTGGGGCTTCTGCCTGTGAACAAAATTGTATCTACAGTCACTAAGTCTCTGATTTCTCTTAACAATGTTTTGTAGACTTTTAGTTTCCACACACGTTTTGTGGAATGTATCCATCGTCCGTATTTTTAATGCTATTGTAAATAGCTTTTAAATTTCCAGTTGTTTTCTGATGTAGAAATAAAATCAATTTTGGGATACAGTGTTGTTTCTACACTACATCCTCGTGACAGTCATTTACTTGTCTTTGTAGCTTTTGCAGATTTTATTGAATTTTTGTCATTAATGGTGACGTCATTTCATACTAAAGGCAATTTTACTTTTTCCTTGCCCCTCTGTTTGCTTTTGATTTCTTATTCTGGCCTGAGTGCAGTGGACAGAAGCTCCAATACAATATTGATGGACACGGTGAGGGTAGACAGCCCTGTCTTGTTCCTGATCTTAGGGGAAAACATTCATCATCATATATGACATCAGCTGCAGTTTCTCATGGATGCACCTTATCAGGTTGAAGGAGTTCACTTTTATTTCTTGTTTCGTGGGAATTTTTAAGGAGACCAGATGTCAGATTTTGTGAAATGCCTTTTCTGTTCGGTTGAGATGATCATCTGGTTTTTATTTTTTAGTGTGGTAATATGGTGAATTATATTGATTGAGTTTCAGATGTTGGACAGACCTTGGTTTTAGGGAATAAACCTTACTTGGTCATGATATATTATTATTTTAATGTATTGGTGGATGATTTGCTAAAATAAATTCTCGTTTAGAATTTCTTCAGTCTATGTTTATGAGGGATATTCTTCTCTAGTCTTTCTTTCTGATAATGTCTTCGATTTTGGAATCTCATAAATGAATTGGGAACCGTTTCTTCCTGTTCAATCTTATGGATGCGTTTCTGGTGAATTCATATGTTTCATCCTTAAATGTTTGATGTAATTCACAAGTAAAGCCATCTGATTCTACAGTTTGTTTTTTTGGTGGAGTTTGGTTTTTTGTGGATGTGGCCGGCGTTAGGTGCGGGTAAAGACTTGTCACTGTAAATGCCATTTCTTTAATAGATATAAGGCTATTAACATTTTTATCTATTTTTCTGGTAGTTTGTATCTTTCAAGAAATCTTCGTAGTATCTATGTTTTTGAAAGTAGGCTTCAAGTTGTTCCTAATATTCCCTTATTATCCTTGTAATAACTTCTGAGTCTATAGTGATGTTACTTTTCTCGTCCCTAACGTTGGTAATTTGTGTTTTCTGTTTCTTTATGACTCTATCAATTATGTTGATCTGTTCGAAGAACCAACTTTTGATTTGATCCATTTCTATTTTCTTTTTAGTTGGCTTCCCTTTTGAGTTTTACTGTTTCCTTCATTCCGCTTACTTTGGGTTTGATGTGCCGTTGTTTTCTAGTTGCTCAAAGAGGAAGCTGAAGTCCTTATTTGAGATCTTTCTTCTTCTCTGATGTGGGCACTTGGTGCTATCAATTCCTCCCTAATTACCGCACTTGCTGTGTTTCACACATTCTGATATGATGTATTTTTCATTCAGTTTAAAATACTTTCTAATTTCCCTTTTGGTTTCTTTGACCCATGGGTTATTGAGAAATACATCATTTTTGTTTTCAAATAACTGGGCATGTTCAAGATATCTTTCTGTTAGTAATTTTTAATTAAATTCTGTTTTGGTCAGAGCACATACTTTTATGATTTGAATCCCTTGAAGTCTGTTTAGACTTAAATTATGCTCCAGAACATTATCTATCTTGGTAAATTTTATGTGTACACTTGAAAAAAAATGTACATTCTGCCTTTTTTTGGGTTGAGTGTTCTGTGTCAGTCAAGTTTGTTGATAGTGATATGGAAGTACACCACATGCTTGCTGGTTCTCTGCCTCTTTGACCAGGTCTTGAGTGAAAGCTACCATGGTTTGGGGTGCCTGGGTGGCTCAATGAGTTAGGCCTCCGACTTCGGCTCAGATCATGATCTCATGGTTCGTGAGTTCAAGCCCTGCATCAGGCTTTGTGCTGACAGCTCAGAGCCTGGAGGCTGCTTTGGATTGTGTGCCTCCCTCTCTCTCTGCTCTTCCCCTACTCATGCTCTACCTCTCTCTCTTGCAAAAATAAATAAACATTAGAAAAAATTAAAAAATAAAGAAAGCTACCATGGTTTTACTTTCTCTCCTTTACTTTGTGGTTGTATCTCTTTCATTTAATGTATTGGGAAGCTTTGTTATCAGGTTCATAAAGGTTCAAAATTGTTTGAGCTTCTTGACTGGTTGAGCGCCCTTCTCCTTACAAAGTGACTTTCAAAGCCTGTTACTTATCTTTGTCTGAAATAAAACAGTCAATCCAGCCTTCTTTTGACTAGCATTAGCAGATATATATTCTCCCTATGCTGTTGTTTTAACTGATATTTACGCTTATATTTAAAGTGCTTTTCACCTCGGTAGTAGGTAGTTGGGATTGCTTTCCGACAAGGTTTCACTATTTCAATTATGATAGGCTGTGGGATTCAGTAAGCTCCTTCAATCTATGGATTTATTATTTTATCAAATTGAAGCCTTTCTGCTTCTGTTTTCTCAATGTGTTCTCTGCCCTCCTCTCCATTCCTTCCAGCACTCAAATTACACATATATTGTAGCTCTCGAAGTTGTCCCACAAGTGACCAAGTGAGTTCATTTTTCTTGATTATCTCTTGGTGTTTTATTTTAGATAGTTTCTGTTGTTATGTCTTCAGCGTCACTATCTTTTCTTCTGCAGTGTCTAATTTGCTCATCTAGTAAAATTTTCATTTCAGATTCGTGGTTTTTGCCTTTAGGGTTTCTGTTATGTTCTTTATTTTATATCTTTTATGTCTGTAAAATGTAAAACATGCATTCATAAGAAGCTTTGGGATGCATTTGTAATAAAGTTTAGGTTTTTGTTAGCTGACCCAAGCTCTGGGTCAGTTCTGGGTTGACTTCAGTCAATTCATCAGTTCTCCTCATCACAGCCTGTGTTTCCCTGTTTCTTTATCTGCTGATCTCTGATTGAATCTCAGAAATCATAAATTTTACTTAGTGTTGGGTATTTTTACAATCCCATAAATGTTACTGGACTTTGTTCTGGGACAGAGTCAAGTTAATAGGAGACAGTTTGATTCTTTTAGGTCTTGTGCTCCTGATTCGTTGGGTGAGACCATAGGGGTGGACCATCTAGAACTAACTGCCCACTACTGAGGCAAGAACTTCCTGCGTTTACCCAGCGCACAGTGAATGATGAGATTTCGCAGTCTGGCCGGTGGGAACAAGCACTAAATCTGGTTCTGTGCGAGGCACAGCGTTTTTCTTTTGGGTAGTTTTCCCTTGTCCTCATGTACATCCTCCAACCTGCCACACTGGCTAACATGTGTGTGGCTCTCCCTGGCTGAATATCATGGGACATCCTTTTGCAGAAATGGGTTCTCCCTGTGTGCGGGGCCCTCTGTCAGCACTCTGCTGTGTAAACTCTCGCCAGCCTGCTGTCCTGAAGTCTCCGTCCTGTCTCCTGGGTTCCCGTTCCCGAGCTGTGGCTTTAAGGCAGTGTGGGGGCAGCGAGAAGGCTCACGTGGCTTGTTAACTTTCTCTCACGCATCTCTGTTCTTTACTGCGTGGTGGCCAGCCTCTTGAGAACTTCTGTTTTGTATGTTTTGTCTGCTTTTCTGTTTTGATTGTTTCAGGTGGGGCAGTGAATCCTGTCCCTGTCACTCTCCTGGGGAGGTAGCACAAGTCTTGCCTCCCAGATCCCTAGCCTGACATTCAAGGCCTCCTAGGATCTGGCCTCAGCCTGCCTTTCCAACTGAATTTCTCATTACATGCCTATCTTTTGAAATTCCCAATAAAAGGCACGTGTTTTCTGCATTGCTATGGTCTGAAGGTTTGTATCCTATCCTGAATTCCCATGTTGAGATCCTAACGCCCAATGTGTTTTTAGTAGGTGATGCTTTTGGGAGGTGCTTAAGTCCTGAGCGTAGAGCCCTCATAAGTGGGGTCAGTGCTTCACTGAAGAGGCTCCAGAGAGATCGCCACCCCCGCCACCGTCGAGGACACAGTGAGAAGGTTCCTGTGAACCAGGAAGCAGAACCCCACGGAAGATGGCCATGTTGGTATCTTGATCTTGGATTTCCAAGCCTCCAGAACTGTGAGCAATACACTCCTGTTGTTTGTAAGCCACCCGGTCCGTGGCGATTGGCTGTAGCAGCCTGGGTGGACTAAGGCACACGTGCTGAGTGTCAGTTACGCACGCTTCACAGCTAGGACAGCATGAAGACTCTCCCTCCTTGCCTCATCCGTGTATGTGTACTAACCATCTGCTGTGGGCCAGGCACTGTGCTAGGTGCTAGCGGTGACGACGGTGGCCCGAGCCAACGCTGTGTGTGCCTCACAGAGCCCCTGTCTGGTTGACAGGCACTCATAATAGTGGCGTGAGGAGTCACAGAAGTCAAGTGCAGGGGCTGTGGCAGGCAGAAGCAGGAAGCCACACGAGGTGTGATATGGAGTCACAGAGGAAGTGATCTCCATGGCAAGACAGGAAGTAGCTGCTAGGGGATGGTGTGGAGTGAGGGGGTGAGGTAGGGAGAGGGTTCCAGAGCAAAGCAGGGCACGTGCAAAGAGCTGAGTGACGTTAAAGATTTGGACATGAGCAAAGACAAAAGCGACTTTACTGGCCTCTTAAGAACTTTGGACTTGAGGTTAAGGACAACAAAGAGCCATTGAATGGTTTTAGTCCTGATACCGGCATGACCAAACTTGTACTTTAAAAATCGATTCCAAGCCGGTGTGGGCAGAGGAACAAGACCCGAGGTGAGGGACCAGTCCACATGGGAGGTGATGGAAACCCAAAGTAGACCAGAGGCGACGGCGCAGACAGAGGTGGGGTGAGGAGGCAGGATGCAGCGACAAACTAAATGTGAGGCTGCAGGGGAGGGGACGTCCAGGCTGGAGCCCTGCGCTCTGCCGGGGCTGCGGGTGGGCACCACGCCCGTCTTTGGAACCGGGACGTCGTGAAGAACAGCGTTGGAGAGAAATGCTGCCTCGGCCCCGATCTTCCTTTCCCTTCATATTTAACTGCCGCGTTTCCTTGGCTTCCATAATGTCCCACGTAATCCTTGAGGCACTTCACCTGGCATTGGACTTGAGCGAAGTTTAGTCCTTCACGAGCTGCTCCCGCTGGCCCAGGATTGCCGCAGGGGCGGAGCTCGCCTGCGGTTTCTCTTTGTATTCCCGGCCACTGTTCCAGTCCCCAGACAATGCCCCACGCACCGTAAGTGATTAATAAATTTTGGTGACTTAGATTAACAAAGGAGCTCCCTTTTATGGGACCTAATAGATGGATGATGGAATGCTTTTCCATTATGGAACGCAGCACCGAGGTGTCCTCTGCTACATCCTCCAGGACTTTGTAGGCGTGAAGTTTTCATCTCGAGATCTAAATAGATGTGTCGACAGTGTGAGGTCACACAAGAAATTCTAAGCTTGGTTCTTTCACTGTCACAACATTTATGACCGTGTGGAACCACAAGCAATTTCCTCAGTAAAGAAGGAAAGACATGAACAGGCGTACAGGTTGCTAACACCACAGCCAAGGTACACGGGCAGTTTTGATGCTGATACGGGTCAGGGAGCAGGAGGGAGCCTTGTACTGTGTTTGGAGGAAATAAGTCTTCAGCAGGCACGGAGCCGAGTGCTCCTGTCCTGCAGAGGATTGGCTGAAAGGTGTCTGGAATCCCAATCCGGGCACAGAGCCGGGAGGCAATTTCTATCAGCTGGGGATGTGTCTGCGGTTTATTGCTGCCGATAGAGTCAGCGCCCGGCGAGGCCCCTGTCGGTCTTGTGTCAGGACATCAGTGCGGAAATATCAGCTCCTGGAGGAAAGTCTTTCAGCAAAGATATGAGAGACTCAGAAAAATCAATGCCCCCAATACAAAGATATTCCTGGAGGTGATCCTTTTAGAATGAAGAGACACCAAGCTTTGCCAATACTTCGCATCTTAGAAACAGTATTTCTTTCTTCGAGAATTGGATCTAAAGCACGGGTGGCTTAAAACACTACAAACAAAACCACTTACCTCTTGTCAAGTGAGCTCTTGCGAGAGTTCCAAGCCCGAGCCACGCCCCGAGGACCCAGCCTCCTGGGTCTCCTTTCTGGGCCCTTCTGCCCACCTGTGAACCGTAGCGCTATGGCGATGCTCCGGAAGAAAGATCCGCCCACACCTTTGTTATTCACAGCCCAGCTCTAAACGTGTGGGGCGCCTGGTGTTTCCAGTGATTTCTAGAACTTTGACTACTCCATGTTTGCTTCCCCCAAACTTACCCAACAGTGGATATTTGCGTCGCGGGGCACCTGGGCAGCTCAGTCAGTTGAGCCACTGACTCTTCATTTCGGCTCAGGTCATGATCTCACAGTCACGGTCCCGAGGTCATGGGATCAAGCTCTGTTTCAGCTTCCGCACTGAGCAGGGAGCCTGCTTGAGAGTCTCTCTCTCTCTCTCTCTCTCTCTCTCTCCTCCTCTCTCTCCTTCTCTGCTCTCTCCAAAAATAAAATTAAAAAAAGAGAAAATGTTCTGAATCTTTGACGGGTGGGGCCAGAATGTTATCTTGGTAAATTTCACATGAATGTAATTACGTGACAGCGGCAACTTTTCCTAGTTTTCTTCCATTTGTATTCCTTCCTTCGTTCACTGTTCACATTCATTTTTCTGGATCTTTTCCTCTCTGATGTTTGGAACCCTTCATTCATTAACTACGGTGGCTGATTTACTCCGCTAGTAAATTTTTCTGTGAATTAGCTTCTCGAAGCAGCTTGCCCCCAGCCCTGTGGAGTGGGTTTTATTAAAAAACCCGTGTTGAAAATTGGGAGGGCTTTGTCATTTTGATGATGTTTAAATGATGTTTGTTTTATTTCCTTCCGTAATATATGTTCACTTGCAGGTTGGGGGTCCTTGATGGTCTCACCCAGCAAGGATGGGGCGGGAGTCCCAGGCAGTTTGTGGGGGACGCGCCCCTCCCTGGCATGTTGCCTCAGGCCTCCTGTTGTTCCAGAGACTTAGGGATGTGCAGAAACTTGCCCGAAGCCCACTTGGGTTTTCCTGATGCAGGAAATCCGCCTTGACCTCCACACACTCCTGAGCCTCTTTGGGAGCATTTTCCACTGTGAGAGAAGACGGTCTCTCTAGCACCTTCCAGGCACTCTTGTTATCATGTTTTACATTTATTTTTTAAATTATTTTTAAATATTTATTTATTTTTGAGACAGATAGAGAGAAAGGAAAGAGAGAGAGTGGGAGAGGGGCAGAGAGAGAGAGTGAGACACAGAATCCGAAGCAGGGTCCAAGCTCTGAGCTGTCAGCACAAAGCCCGATGTGGGGCTTGAACTCATGAACTGCAAGATCATGACCTGAGCAGAAGTCGGACGCCCAACCGACTGAGCCACCCGGGTGCCCCCACACTTTGCATTGAAGTCTTTGACTCATAGGTGATTACTACTATGTTTTGCCTGAAAAAGAGAGACATTATTTATCCCATTGCCACCCAATTTCCCCAGAGCTATTTACCAAGTAACCCATCTACCTCTGATACTCTAAATGCCACCGTTACCACGTTCTAGATTCTCACGTGTTTTGAGCTCCCCATTAAGCCTGCAGCTTTCTCTGCACCTGTGCATGTCTGGATGTCACCCAGGTGTCTGCTCCACAGAGAACCTGCACACACTGTCCTAGAAAAGATACCGGGTTCTCTCAGTCCCTCTTGATTTGGGCTTCATCTTTCTTGTGACTGTGAAATTATCTTACCCATTTATTAGTTTTTGTACGTATTGCCTCTATTCACCAGGATTCTCCAGAGAAACAGAAACATTTCTTTTAAAGAATTGGGTCCCACGATTTTGGAGACTGACCAGTCCCAAGATCTGCAGTCGGCAAGCTGGAGACCCAGGAGAATAGATGGTTTGATTCTAGCCTGAGTCCAAAAGCCAAAGACCCACAGAGCTGACTGTGGTAGTTCCAGTCCAAAAGCTGCAGGAAGAGCTGATGTTTCAAGGGAGGGTCAACTTTTTAATCTCCTCAGACCTTCATCTGATTGGATGAGACCCGCCACACTGGGGAGGGCTATCTGTTTTAGTCAATCTGTGGATTCAAAGGTTCATCTCATCTAGAAGCACCTCACAGATACACCCAGGATAACGCTCTACTAAATGTCTGGGCAGCTGAGGCCCCGTCAAACTGACATAAAAGTCACCATCATATTCCCAGTCACCCCTCTACACTATAAGCTTTATGACTTCATCCTCGGAAATTAGGACAGGGCCCTGCATGTGGTAGCCGCCAAGTAAGTACCTGCTCAATAATGAACCCAAATACTTTTAAGTGTCATGCTTTTAGAATATGTCCTAACATCCAGAAGTGTCAATTCTCTCCCAGTATGACTGTAAAATGTAAAAAATTAAAAAATACATTCTTATGCTCCCCTCGAACTTAGAATAAAAGGAACCTCTTCCTATGATGCCTCTGCCCTCCACGCTCGCACTTGGCCCTGGTGCCGCTGTCCCAGCCGCGTGGCTTTCTTTCTGGTCCTCGTGGTATAATCCTTACTGCCTCGGGTCTGTTCCCCACACTCTTCCTTCCACGTTCTCTTTCCATGTCTTTATTTTTAACAAATTTTTAAATGCTTATTTATTTTTGAGAGAGACAGAGAGACACAGCACAAGCAGGGCAGAGAGAGACGGAGACACGGAATCTGAAGCAGGCTCCAGGCTCCGAGCTGTCAGCACAGAGCCCGACGCTGGGCTTGAACCCACAAACCGTGAGATCATGACCTGAGCTGAAGTTGGACGCCCAACTGACTGAGCCACCCGGGTGCCCCTCTTTCCATTTCTTTTAAAACTTTGTGTATAGTATTTATACTGTTGGTTGTTTTTCTCTTGTTTTGTGAGCTGTGACAAACACACATAAAAGTCGGGGGAGGGGAGTAGATACACAGATTAACAAATTACAGTAAGACGCTTTTGTTGCCTCCACCTAGGTCAAAACTAAAACCTCGTCAAGTGTTCCAGAATCCCCATCCACGCCCTTTCCACACGGCTGCTACTATCTTGAATGTTATGGTATTTCCTTGATTGATTTTCTTTATAGGTTTACTACCTAATTATGTATCCCTGATAAATAGAGTTTTATTTTGCCTGGCTTTGAACATGATGTCCCTGGGATGCTATAATTCGTGTTCATTGATGTCTGGCTTCTTTTGCTGACAATGATGTCTTTGAGATTTATCTATGCTACCTGTACCCGTGGTGTGTTCGTTTTTATTGCCGTATAGCAGAACATCATATAAATAAACCACAGTTTGAAGGCTTCCCTGTTTATTCTACTGTCAGTGGACGTTGTGTCGTTTACAATTGGGCTACTGCAAATAGCCCTGCTGCGAATGTTCTTGACAGACATCTTAGTGTGTGTGGGTGTGCCTTTCTCCAGGGCAGGTACCTGTGTGTGGATTTGCTGGCTCATAGGGTTTGTGTGTCTTCTGCTTTAGTAGATACTGCCAGGGTATTCTTCCAGTTAGTTGGAAGAATATCTCTCATCAGCAACGATTGTGAGTTCCGGTTGCTCCCTATCCTCATCAATACTTGATGTTATCAGTCTTTCTAAGGGCCAGCCTGCAGGGTAAATTGTACCTTCTAGAGTTTTCGTGTGTATTTCCCTGACTGCCCGTGAGCTGCCTGTGCGTTTTTATTTGTCTGTTTGCTGGTTGGATTCTTTCTTTGTGAAGTGCTCGCCGATCTGCGGGCAGAACATCGCCCTGAGCTAATAAATCGGTTTGGAGAGAATCGTCACTTGATACCATCCATTCATTGATTTGTCTTACATTTTTTATCTTTAAAATTTTATCTTTCTCTGTCTAGTCCTTACATACCTTTTGTTGGATTTATTCTGATACCGAATCTGGTAATTTTTAGTGCTGTTAACATCTTCAGATATTCATGCCACATCTTTTTCTTTATCGGGATAGAGAAATACAGTTGAGATGCTATACCCTTGTTGGAAAAGCCTCCTACTAAGTTTTATAATTCACGTGGAGGTTGTTTTGGATTTTCCACACGCACAATCCCATCATCTCCAAAACACAACAGTGTTCAGCTCCTTTCCTGCCTCCCCCACTTGCCTTGCTAACCCTCATGTTCTTCAGGTCACAGCCTGTTTGTTGTTTCCTCGGAATCGTCTTCCCCGACCTTCCCGTGTAATGAAGTGTGTCTCGCCATGCTGTCATTTCATCCTGTTCTTTGGTACTAGATATAAGCTGTGCTTGCTCCAGGGACGTCCCTCTCTCTTATTAACACCTGGAAGGAACGAGCTATAATCCGTGGAATTCATCAGTACGCCCCCAAGCCCAGGACACATAAATACATTTCTCGAATAAACAGAAGAGTTTATTTATTTGAACAAATTTTTAAATCTTCTGCTAAATTCACCTCAGAAACTCTGATTAGTTCTTTGATTTGAATCTCATTATATTTTTAGTGAATTTTGAGGAGCTGTAATAAAAGGAGAAATCAACAGAGGGATAGAAATGATGAAATGATATGCACGCCAACAGCTGTAGGCTCGAAATAGAAGAGCACATGGGCAAGATTAAGAGGAAAACCGGCACAAGCCTGTCATCTCGTTAACAACCATGCACGGGACTGAGGCCCCGCTTTAGCATTGGACCAATCAGGCAAACGCTTGGAGAGTCTCAACTGAATTTTGGGCGATAGACACGCAGAGATGTTTACGTTCCCCAAACAGAAAGTCACATCCTTTTCTTTACCCAAAGTACGTTTACAATAATGAGTCGGGAGCCATGGAACAAGAGACCCCCCTCTGGTTCCAAAGAGTCAATATCATAACGTAACGTGTTCTCTGTTTGTAAGACAATGCATTCAGAATCCGGTGATAAAAAGATGTTAAGGAAAAGAATGCTCCTATGATTGGAATCTAGACTGTAATTGTGGCAATTATAAAATATTTAGAATTCATCTCCCCAGCATCCAGAATGATGCCCGAAGTGCAGCTGGTACTCCGTGGGCGTGGGTTGGAGGGATGAACCATAAAGCTAACATGAAACACCATAGGTTGTAGCAGAGTCATTTCTTTCAGTAGATTTCATGCTAGTGCACGTATTAGAACCAAGAAAGAAGAGTTGTGATTAACTATTGTGGGTTAAGTACTTAGATTTTTCTCTCTTCCATCCATAAATTCCACTAAGCGTCACTGGTACTAATTCTGGGGATTCAGATCGAGCAATGAGATACCACTTTGCACCCAGGAAACTGGAAGTACCTGATAAGACTACATATTGGTGTGGACACAGGAGGGAAGAATACTGCTCTCGGGTGTGAAACGCCTACCACCGTTTGCCGAGCAGCGTGGCGATTTCTAGTAAACGCGGTGGGCACTGCCTGGTACTTACGGTCTGTGGAGCTGTGCACAGTGCTGTTTGCGGCAGCCTGGTTTGCAGTGGTAAATTTGGAAAGCGATCTAAATGTCTATTGACAGCAGAAAGAGCTAATACAGGCAGCAGAATTGGCAGCAGAATTAATACGGTCCATTGGCGCACTCATCGTATGGATTCCTACACTCTACAGAGATGATAATGATTGAACCTAATCAGCAGTGTATTAATTTGACAGATCTCTGAAGCAATGTTGAATAAAGAAGCAAGTTGTAGAATTAAAGCAGAGTGTATCATTTGTGTGTTCTTTAAAAAACAAACTATCATCTGCAGGTTAATGGTGAGAGCATAGGATAAACATAAAATCCATGTTTGTTTTGCCCGTGGGAAGACAGGGAAGGGACTAGGGCCAGGGAGAAGGTCAGGGGGCTTTTACTGTATCTGTAATATTTTTGTCTCATGCTGGACTTTCTGGAGGAGCAGGAGATCAGAGAGGGAGAGCAGGAGAGAGAGGGAGTCCGCAGGGACTGCTCCTGGGATCCGCACTGTGACCATGGGCCCAGGAGAAATCAGCTGCGACGTGGACCCAGCAAAGACCCAGCCGCCTCCTGGGGCAAGCACCGGACCTGGGCTCCCGTCGGCGTGTCCTGAGTGGGGTCTTCCCGTCCCCGTCATCCGGCACTGGTCGTGGGCTTTCCCGGGGAAGGAGGCGCATACGGCTGAGAGCGGAGGGTGGTGGGCCTCTGGCAGCCCTGCCGCATCCTGGATTCCTGCATTTTCCAAAAATAAGAAAGAAAGAAGAACAGTAGTGATTACTTTAAAATTCTGGGTGGCAGTTCCTGGACGTCTTTGTCATATTATTTTTTGTAACCTTTTTGCATTTTTAAAGATTTACGAGTATCTCCTCCCAAAACGGGGTGGCACACGTGATGGTGCAGGGAGCAAACTCCAGCCACTTGGGGAGACAGCCGGCCAGCAGGGGTTCCGCTCTACAGTGTCTGCTTGGGCGCAGACTCTGGGTTCCCAAATCCTGGGGGGAATGGCCTTCCCACTGTTCCGCGGGGGTCGGGGCTGAGGTCTGCTCCCGTCATGAGGAAATGTCAGGCAAGCTTTTCTTGTAGAACATCGTCCTGGAGGAGCGCCGGGAAATTCCCCAGTCTGGCTTCGCCTGTCTTTCTGGGGACTCGCTTTGTCCTTGGGATTATTTCAGGAAGAGCAAGGGACCGGGTGTGCCTGTGGCTTCCCAGACGCTGTCTTAAACCCCAACACTAAGATACGAGCTCAGGGAGGGCACCTCGTGTGGCAGGCCGGTCCTCTGTCCTCATGAGGCTCGATGGCCACGTATCGGACAAGGAGTGTTCTCAAAGGCTCTTCCTGTTTCCAGCAGCCCACTTTTTATCGTCCCCCCAGGCCTGCGTCCGTCTAGGACCACAGGACACACCTTCGGCAGATCTTCAGAGACACTCACACATTCTTCTTTCTTTGTGAAACTTCGTTCATTTTTAATAAATTAATTAAAGATTCAGGGCTCGAAGTTTTCGAAGGGCTATCCAGGGAAGGGTCCCCGACCCCTCACTCCCAACCAGTTTCTTTTGTAAACTTTCTAGACGGCGTTGAATGCCAGACCGATGTCCTTGACCCTCACCCCTTGGAAAGTGGGAGCTGGGGGACGATTTTTATGCTCGGGGAGAAGCATGGAGTCTGCTCGGAGTGAGACAGCTGGGGA
This sequence comes from Paguma larvata, assembly GCA_030068075.1. Lineage (NCBI taxonomy): Eukaryota > Metazoa > Chordata > Mammalia > Carnivora > Viverridae > Paguma > Paguma larvata. The sequence continues at coordinate 16,671,317 of CM057837.1, read as the reverse complement.
GTGTGAAGGCAGGGTGGGGTGGCAGGGGCGGGAAGCGGGACGTCGCGTGTCAGACTCGTCCGTGGTCTGAGCCAGGGCAATCAAGGAGACCCTGGGCTTTGGGTCCCAGGGTCCGCGAGGTGGAGACGCACGTGCAGAGCCTGGTGTGGTTCCAGGAGGTGCTAACGCCGCTGCTGTTATCAACTCCACGCATCACATCCCGTGCTCGAGTTCGAACTGCTTTGCTCTCCCGTCACCGTTGAAAATATATGGATGGAAAAGCCCGTTTCTCAGGTTACTGTCGAGCTGTCTGACTGTCCTGAAATGCCGTTCAGCCAGTAAGATCTGTGGGTTCTTCTGGGAAAACCTGGGGGTGTAAATCGTCAAGAAAATCCCATTTAATTAGAAGCAAAATACCGCGTCATGAGAAAGAATTGATGGGGCACATTCATTATGAAGGAGGCTGCTCACTGGCTGGTCGGGAGGAGAGCATCCTTCTTTCTAGCCTTTTCCGCCACCGTAACGACACGACCAGATGTGTACCCTTGCGCACCCTCCCGCTCCTTTGCTGGGCTGGAAACTCCATGAGATCAGGGCCCCGGGTTTGTCTTGGTCAACATTTCGCCGCACGACTCAGCACAGCGCCGAAACGTAGGGGCGTGTGAAGAAAATAATAACATGAAAATAACATGAAATGAAACGAATAGACGGGTAGATGGTCGGAATGGTAGATAAGGGCTGGAAATGTGCCCGGACAACTTTCCAGACAGACCGACTCTCGGAACGCCTTCGAGACGCATAGAATGTGGGTAAGAGTATGAGGATTCCGGAGGCAGGATGAGCGGGTGCGTGTGTGACAGTGTGTGCGTGTGTGTGTACGTGTGCGCACGGGTGTGTGCGCGTGGTGGTGCGGAGGGACACAGCAAGGAACACGTCTAAAATGTGAATTACCTTACGCGGAGCCAGAAGCTCCCAACCAACCGTTTAAAAGAAGATATAAAATCCACACGAACATGTTTCACGGGGCCAAGGAGAACAGAGGGCTTATTTATCTCCGAGGAGACTCGGCCAACAGGAGTTGATTTAAATTTCCGTGAAAATATTACCCGAGAGGAGGGCGACTCGCCCTTTTCACTGCTGCTGTTGACAGAACCAAAAGAAATGTCTGCAGGCGGCCGAGAGGAGCCGGTGTCTGCGCGGGAGGCCGGCGGCGAGGCCGGGGCTCATGGTGGGGGGAGCAGGGGAGCAGCGGGTGCTGGCCGGCGTCCCCCCCAGGCCGTGAAGTTCCTCTTTCTTTAATGGTCAAGCGTGAACGTTCCTGGGGACAAGGGGGCAGAAGAGGCCAGCGTCCTCCCAGAATGAAGCCGAGGTCTACGAACCATCTGTGTTTCAGACATATTCTGGGCCGCGTCGGGAAGAATTCGGGGAGATCGCAGGGGAACAGTGCCAGGCTGTGTTTGGGGAGGGGCTGTGTCCCCTGCATTTGCCCCATAGACGAACCTTGGTCACACATCATTATGCCTGAGGATGTATAGGTCAGCCGTCCGTGCCCAAGTGTCTTCATGCTCCCCAGAGAAGCAGCCGGTTTTAGGGGGCTTGCCAGGGCCTCAGCACTAGGGGTCTCACTGTGGCATAGATGAGGGCCCCCCCACCACATCCACCCCACGTCCACGGTGAATCAGGAGCTGGGTGGCTCTTGCCTCAGGGCCAGGATGAGACTGTGTGGTGGCTGGAGAGCCCAGCGATGGTAGGGGGGCCGGCATGAAGCTGTGTCTGTCACTCTCGAATTGGGGGTCGTGGGGGACAGGGCTGTGGGGGTCGGGGCGCGCCCTCCGAGGGAGCCCCTCCTGGCCTCTGGCTGCTTGCCTGGCTCCGGGGGCACAGAGCCGGCTCTCATGCCACTCCCTCATCGTCGAGTCATTTGCTCAGTCGTCTGTCCATCCATCCGTCTGCTCAGCGCTGGCCCAGCACCAGCCTGGGGGTTCTCGCCCACTCCCGGGGGCCGACGTGGCCCTCCCCAGGCGCCGGTCTCCGTCACTCCCACAAGCGTGTGCCGCGCCGAGCCGCCCCATCTACAAGCCATGAGCTCCTTAAAATGCCTGTTTCTTTCTTCCTGTGGCTCCTGCTCATCAGGTGTGTCTCGGGCCGCTGTCAGAGGTCTGAGCCGAGCTACAGGCAGTGCCTCGTCCCCTCTCTGCCCGAGTCCCTTTCATCCTGACGCTCAGTGCTGGTCGCAGGCACCGGGGACCAATTTCTGCCCATCACCTGTGTGTCAGCTGAGCGCGGGGCCACTGGCACCAGGGAGCACCTCGAACCCACGTGTTGGCTGTGATTGCTGTCACCTGTCACCTCCGTAGGCTCAGGGCCTTCATTTGTAACTTTGGTTTGGTATGTGCTTTCCTCTGAAGGCAGCGAGGAAATTGGGACACCTGAATGAGGGGATATCGCTTTTTGGTTTTAACCAAAAAGTTCACATTGTTCCGGTGGGAAAACGTGACTTGTAGCCGAGAGGACATAGATTTGGGGGAGGGGACCCACCAGTGGCCCTAGACCCACGCCATCCCTGCATTCGGCACCTTTCGTCTTTAGCTTCAGATGTTCAGAGACGGGATTATGCTTTAGGTTAACGGTTATGAGCACTTTGAAGGCATCTAATGAGTATCTCCACATTGTTTCCCAAATGGGCTGCGGGAGTGTTGCCACGTGACACCCGTGGGCGGGAGCCCCAGTTTCGGGTGCCCGGCGTCAGTGCTGAGCTGGCGTCTGCTCCCAGACCCAGTGTCTCCCCAACCCCGCCTGCACTGAGTTACCCTGGAAGCTTGAGCGTTGTCGTGGTGGGGGTGTTCACAGCATGGAATAGTCACAGCAGTGACGGGATGGTGGCCCCGCCTCCACCGCCGCCTGCCGTGTTTCACCCTTACAGACTATAGTCTCCTCCAGAGACGTCTCTCCCTGCGGAGGCTGGCGTTCCAGAAGGTGCTGCTCTCGGTTGGAGTGGACGAGGGCGCTTCCTGCCCCCGGAGAGCTGCTCTCCGGGAGCAAATCCACACGCCCATTTCCCGTCTCTCACCCACTGGCTTGGGAGGTGTGTCCTGTCCTGCTTGGAGACCGGTGGAGTCCAGACTCGGATCTATGGGGGCAAGTGGGTTTTCTCTCTCTTTTCCTCCCTGGACGCTCAGCGTGGAGAGACCCTGGGTTCCGAGACCGGTAAGAAAAGCAGGACGCGGGGCCGGTTCTTCCTTCCTCTCCCAGATTCCTAACCCATTTATACTGTTTTGGGGATGGCTTGAGATCGTATTCCAAATGAACTTGTTTTTCAGTAGCTGACCACGTACTTCCGCCTGCCTCTTGGATTAAGTGATTCTCTGGCTCAGAGACTTGTGCTGTGTGCTGTCACACCACCCTGGTTGATACGAAGGCCATTGGGGGATATTTCATTGGATTATGCTTGATTGAGTGCCTATATGATACTTCTAATTTTGGTATTTTTACAACATATTTTTTTAAAATGTTTATTTATTTTTGAGAGACATAGAGACAGAGCATGACCAGGGAAAGGGCAGAGAAAGTGGGAGACACAGAATCCGAAGCAGGCTCCAGGCTCTGAGCTGTCAGCACAGAGCCCGACGCGGGGCTCAAACTCACAGACCGCGAGATCATGACCTGAGCCGAAGTCGGACGCTCAACCGACTGAGCCCCCCAGGCGCCCCTACAACATATTTTAGAATTACACAGGGCAGTGTTCCTTCTCTAAATTTTCTTTGTTGTTATTGTGTCTTTTTCTCCCACTCCTTAGAATAATTTTGAATCAAAGAACTCACACCCCCCCAAAAAAAAACCCACATTGAGATTTTGCCTGAAATTGGCATTAGTTGACTGGAGTCAGGTCACTTTGGTCCTTGAGCGTCGACGCTGCCTGGGTTCGAGCCTCACATTTGCTGCTTCTGGGACGTGCACCTGGGCAGGTGACCAGCCGACTCTTCACACTTAAATGTGGTTGTAAAGGTACCTACTCCATAGGTTTTGTTAGAAGCATGATATATTTGTGTCTTCTCTAGCAAGGCCTTGACCGCCATGGGATGGCAAATGTGTTCTCTTACGTTTTTTCTAGAAGTTTTCTAATATTAGCTTTTAGTTTTTAGATCTATGAGCACTTTCAAGCTATTTTGGCGTGTGATGTGACTTGTCCCCCCCACGCTGACATGCAAGTGTCCTTGCACTGTCTATTCCACGTGTGTTCCTCTCTCCTTTGAATGGCATTGGCACCTTCGTCAAAAATCAATTGAAGAAGATCTATGAGCAGGTCCATCTTGGACTCTCTACTCCGTTTCATTGATCTGTACACCTGTCCTTCTGCCAACACGACACCGTTCCAATTATTGTAGCTTTATGGGAAGTCTTGAAATTGGTTCGAGTATGTGTGGCAGCCATCAGGATGCCCCTCCTGGGCCTCCAACTTCGGGCGTGTGATCGAGCAAGGACCCAGCTGCGCTCTGAAATCCATCCCACTTTGCTGGGAGGCTGTCCAACCACACGCTCCCAGCAGCACTGGGTGACTCAGAAATGGAGGCAGGCTCCTCCCCGGAAGGCCCACGGCTTGTCCCAAGGACCCCCCCAGGTGGGGCACAGCCTCTCACACCTCGGGGTAGCCTCTGGGGGTTCCGGCAGCTTTCCTTCCTTCAGCTTCCTCTGGGTCTTCCTGCTTCACATCCCGTTGTCCCGGGATCTTGACTTCCCAAGCTCCCAACTTCTGCCTCCCTGTTCTCTCTCACATGGGCGTTTCCCCAGCAACACCCTCGCATTGGCTTCTCGGACGACCTGCACAAACAAAGCCGACAGTCAAATTATTTTTCCTTTTTATAAAAGTTACTTTGATCCTTTGCATTTCCATAAATATTTTCGAGTCCTCTTGCAAATTTCTACAATAAAAACATGCTGGAACTTGGATGGGGATTGTGTCGAATAGAAAAACCAATCGAAGAGGATCGTATCTTTCCCGTATTGAGACTTCTAATCGATTAATACCCTATGTCTCTCCATTTCTTTAGGACTTAATGTCTCCAGGGAAAGTTTTGTAGTTCTCAGTGTATGAGTCTTACACATACCCCACTTACCTCACCCCTCATTATTTCATATTTGTGCATGAAATTGTAAATTAAATTTTTACCTAACTTCCAATCATTTGTTGTCAGTTTATAGAAATGCAGTGATTTTTCTATACTGACCTTGCTTTCAAGAACAGTGCTAAATTCGCTCAGTTCCAGTAGATTTAGGTACATTCTTTAGTGTTTTTCACTTACGCAACCAATTCGACTGTGAAAAACGACAGCTTCAATTCTTCTTTTCTAATGTGCACACCTTTTATTTCGTCTTCTTGACTCGCGGCATCAGTTACGTTAATCCTAACCCTAAACATAACCCTAACCCTAAAGCCCTATAACCCTACCCCTAACCCAATAACCCTATCATCAGTCTTTCCAGAATGATGTTAACTGTGAGCTTTACACAAATGTCCTTAACCAAATGAAGTTTCTCTCTGTCCCTAAAAAAATCTTTGCTGAGATTTTTTTTTTTTTTTAATCACAAATGGCTTGGTTTTGCCAGTAGCTTTTCTGCATCTATATGGAGATCGTCATGCATGGTTTTCCTTTTTATTTTTTAATATGGTGGATTTTATAATTTTTGAAAAGGAATCTTGCATTCCTGGGGCGAACACTAATTGGTCATGTGTTACCCTCGTTACATATTGTTGGATTCAGTCTGCTAATGTGTTACGAAGGGTTTTCGTGTGTGCGGTTGCGAGGGCTTCTGTTTGGTGGCGCTCCCTCACAGCGTCTCTGGCTCTGTTGTCAAAGTGAAAATGGATCTCATCAAAGCAACTGACTAGCGTCTCCTCTTCCTCTGTTTTCTGAAAGAATTTCTGAAGGATTGGGGTTATTTCTTCCGTAATGTTTCATAGAATCTGGCATTGATGCATTCTTGGTGTGGCGTTTTCTTTGAGGGGAGATTTTTAATTTTCTTGGTGGATGCAGGTAGAAGTTCAGATGTCCTGGTTCTTCTTGTGTCGCTATGGGTCATTCTTGCCTACTCTGGTGCTGGTTTTGGTCATAGGTCTGGATGTCTTTCAATCTAAGGTGTCAAGTTAATTGGAATAACATTATTTTTATGATTCCCTTATTACCATTCTAAGTCCCCTCTGTTATTCCAGATTTCTATAACTTGGGTTCTCTGTGTTTTGCTTATATAGATTTTTCAATTTTATAGGTCTTTTTAAAGAAGTTTTCCTGTTTTTTTGTTTTTGTTTTTGATCCTATTGATTTTCACTCTTTATTATTTTTTTTCTTCTACGTATTCTCAGGTTCATTAATGTATATTTATGTGTAGACAATGTAACTGGTTTTTCTTCTCTGTCATCTCCAATCTGCTATTGAATCCTTAGAATGGATTTTAAAATCTGTGGCTATACTTTTCAGGGCTGAATTTTCCTTTCTGAAGCTTTGTTTTTCAGTTGAGATTTCCTATCTCCTGTTGGTAAGGCCACTTTTCCTTTATCCTTTAATTCTCTTTGTAAGAGCTGCCCTGAAGCCCTTGCTCACTAAACCCAACATCAAGGTCATCTGTGGTCAGCTTCCAGTGGCTGCCTTTCTTCCCGTGGAGAGATCCTGCTTTTCTGTTTATTCGCATATGTCTACTAATTTGGGTTTAAACACTAGACATCATAGAGAGTATGGTATAGTGATTCCAGAGTCTGCTGCATTTTGAGTGTTTATTTTTCTTGTTCTCACATGTAGTTCAGTTGCTTGAACTAATGACAGCTTTGCTTTTTGTGTTTTATACAGCCACTGAAATCTCTACTCTGTTTTCACGAATTCCGGTTACGGATATATAGCTTACCTTTGTACATCAAACTTGCTTGTGTTTATATTTCATTGTCATTTTTAAAACCGATTTTTCACAGCTTGTAATGCATTTGGACAATTAGCCTGCATCCAGATGATTTAGCAGTCCACCGAAGACTTAGCCTAAGTTTAACTTCAGGCTTGGGGGCTCAGCTTTTCCAAAGTTTCCTTGCTCCTACAGGTCCCCCTAGTTCCCAGCAGCTCTGCCAGTCTGCGACTCTGTCTTCTGAAATGTCAAGCCCGGAAGACATTAGCTTTTTGCCCCTTGAACTGTGCATTTGGGGAATGCACTTAGCAAAGCATCAGACACATGAGCTCACCGTGCAGCTAAATTTCAAGAACGACCCCTCCCCGTCTCTGCAGCTTTTCCATAGGGTCCTTTGTGGCGTTCCTGGCTGTGCAGAGCTGGCCTGCACCTCGAGGTGGCCGGGCTGCTGGTCCACAGCGGTGCTGTTGGAAAGCCCCTTGGGCTCCAAATATGACAAATTCATTTTCTTACAGTTTTTGGTTGCTTTTTTTTTTTTTTTTAAATAACATGAACCCCTCCCTGGTCTTTGTCCATTTCTTTCTACTTTCTAAATATCTTTAAGTAGCTGTTTTTAATATTTCATCTAGGTTATCAATTTATGTGTGGAAGCGTTGGCAAGAACGCATCACTTGCTTCAGCTTTTGCCTCCCTCTGTGATGAAAACAATAGCTCCCTTTAAAGTAAATATACCTTTGTTTTTCTTTTTCCATTTTAGTACGTTGGCTACCCTTCTGGAAGAATTTCAGTAATTATGGGAAGAGTGAATGTATTGTTGGCTTTTCCTCATTTTTACTAGAACGCTCTAAGTCTTTCATTGTTCATTAGGATTCTACAGGTAGTAGAAGTATCTGAATATGCCTAGTTTTCAATTTTTGTCTTTTGGTAAGTCAGAAACGGGCATCTTATGTATCGAATGCATTGTGAGCATTGGTTTCTATTTTTCTATGGACACTATGTGACTTACTCTTTTTGTTAATAGATTAAAAACACTTGAAAACTAATCAGCTTTGTTACCTCGGTTTTGCATCGTCGCTATCTGCGCATTTCTCTGATTGCTCTTGAAATTGAATACTTTTCATATGCTTATGAGCTACGCAGAATCTCCCTTTCGTAGGTTGGTTTCAGTTTCCTATTTCACAATAATCTTTTTCTGTGGATTCGCTCTAACGTTTATGCATTAGGCTTATAAGCCTTTGCTGTATGTACCATCGACAGCTTCCTCAGGCCTCGTTTCCTTTCTGCTTTCGTTTATGGTGCTGGTTGATCTGGAGTTCTATTTTTTTTCCTTCAGTTTTTAAATGTTTATTTATTTATTTTGAGAGAGAGAGAGAGTGAGAGCAAGCTGAGGAGGAGCAGATAGAAAGAGAGGGAGAAATAATGCCAAGCAGCCTCCACACTGTCAACACAGAGCCCGATGACAGGCTCAGACTCATGAGCCATGAGTTCTTGACCTGAGCTGAAATCAAGAGTTGGATGCTTAACCGACTCAGCTTCAAGGAACCCCAGAGTCCTCTATTTTTACATAGTCAAGTATATTACTTTTTTTCTTTCATCTGATATTACATTTAAAATGATCTTTCCTCAACATACTAGAGTCATCTGCATTTTCTTTCAATGCAGTTCTGGCTTACTTTACATTTAAATTTCAGTTCACCAAGATGTATTTTTATGTAGGTTGGAAAAAAGAGATCTAAATGTTATTTCCATACAGTTTCCTATTTTCCTCACATCATTTATTGAATGCCATCTTTTCCCAATATCTTTGAAATTCCACTGTTAAATTTTAAGTAGCTCTGTGTACTTGGACTTGCTTCTTAACTTTTTTTTTTATTCTGGTGCTCTGTGTGTTTGTGCATGTGTGACATTTATGTTACTCTAATTTTTAAAAATGTTTATTTATTTTTGAGAGACAGAGAGAGACAAAGTGGGAGCAGAGGAGGGGCAGATGACAGGGGAGACACAGAATCCGATAGCAGCTCCAGGCTCTGAGCTGTCAGCATAGAGCCCAACATAGGGCTCAAACCCACGAACTGCGAGATCATGACCTGAGCTGAAGTTGGACGCTTAACTGACTGAGCCATCTAGGCACCCCATATTTATGTTATTCTAATGAATATTGCTAAAATGCATGTTTTATATTTTATAGGGCAAGCATCTTTATTACTCTGCTATCTTACTTTATTTTTAATTTTTTTCTCTAATATTCTTATACATGTTCTTTGACAAAATAGTTTTAGAAAGATTTTGTCAAGTCCAACTGTCTATTTGTGATTCCATTAGAATTACATTACACCTGTCGAGTAAACGGGGGAACACGACATCCTCGCAAGTATTGAAAGTTCTTATCAGGAGACAAGACACAGCTTCAGATGTGTGGGTTTTATGACTTCCATAATCTTTACATTTTCTTTGTGCAGGTCTCACACATTTTAGGAAATTTTTTTCCTAGAAATATTATAGTTTCGTTGCTATCATATATGCAATCTTTTGTATTTTTACATTATACTTGATTGTTATTGGCTCTGATAAAGTGATCAGGTTTGGAGTCTACTAAAATTACAAACATTAAAACACTTCATTCTAATACATTGTGATTTAATTCTCTAAGTCATATCAGCTATAAAAAATTACAATAAAAATTCCTTATGTTATACTGTATCATATTTTATTTTTTATTAATTTTTAAAAGTTTATTTATTTATTTTGAGAGAGAGAGAGAGAGCATGAGCAGGGGAGGGGCACAAAGAGGGAGAGAGAGAATCCCAACCAGGTTGTGCACTGTCAGTGCAGAGCCTGACACAGGGCTCAAGCTCATCACCTGTGAGATCATGACCTGGGCTGAAATCAAGTGTCCAACACTTAACTGACTGAGCCCCCCAGGTGCCCTGTACTTTTAAAATTTGCATTGACTTCAAGAGTAGTAGTTACGAGGATTTTTGGTTTAATAGGAAGGGCTAATAATTAGAGATAAATCTTTGTTTATCTTATCTTACTCATTTTTTATTATTTTATTTTTTTAAAGTTTGTTTATTTTGAGAGAGAGAGAGAGATGAGGGGTAGGCAGAAAGAGAGGGAGAGAGAGAATCCCAAGTAGGCTCCATGCTCAGCACAGAGCCCAACATGGGGCTCGAGCTCATGAACCATGACGTCATTATCTGAGTCAAAACCAAGAGCCGAAACCAAGAACTAAAACTAATTGTCAGGCAGGCGCTCAACTGACTCAGCCACCCAGGCTCTCATTTATCTTATTTTAAAATAGTTTTAGAAATATTCTTCTGCCCTCGTTTTGCAAATAACTTATGAAAATCAGGAATTAATGCCGAATGTGGCCAAATGGCCTTTTAGACATTTATTACAATAATCATCTAGTTCGTTTTTCTTGGACTTACGCCGCTAAATTATATTAATAAATTCACTCATTTTTTCTAGAATGCAACATTTTTGTTGGTTTTCTGTTATTTTAGATATATCGATGGATTGGATAGATGACATTTGCTACTCATTTGGATTTTTCAAATATTTCTTCACAGCTAGGATTATTGTATAGTTTTATTTTTGTGCTTCAAAAAAGATCTTTGGCCTCAGAGTCCTGCGCAATGAACTGGGAACTTTTCCAAGTTTCTGTGCGCTGCAATAATTTCAATAGCTCAAGAATGATCTCTTTTGAAATAATCGACTCATACAAATGCCTGGCGTCGACATATTTCATGGAGTTAGTTCTTGGGCAGCGTTAGGCATTTCGTCTTTTACATTCATTTCTAACTAAGGCATATACGGCTATAGTTTTGTTATATGAATTTTTACAGATACAGATAAATCAGAAGCCTCTTGTAACAATTCCTGCACTGCTCTTCCTGCTCCATCACCAGATGTGAATTCCCCCGTATTTTCTTCCATGAATTTCAGGGCGTACGGAAGCACTCATGGAAATACACCACCTTCTTGCTTTATTTTCAGAGAAATTCAATAATTCTGAATGTGTAGCTTGTGTGTTTCTTTTAATAATAAATCCTATAGAAATCTTTTCATGTGAATATATCTGGCAGCTCTACTGAATTCTGTATTTTACTACTGGATCCCATATGATGGAAATCACCTTAGTCCAGCTGCCTTTAGTGCTATTTCTTTCATGATTATTGTTTTATATTTTCCAGTATTCCTTAAATGAGTTTGGAAACATTTACTTTCCTAAGATATCTTTAATTTCATTAAGATTTCCTTTCTTCTCTCCCTCCACTTACTAAATCGTGCGTGCATTCATTCAACAGATATTGATTGAACACTAGCTGTGTGCAAAAGCACTTTTCTAGAGGCTTAGTGTGTAGCTTCTGGACGGAATGGACCGGAACCCCTGACCTCATGCTCCTATTGAGAATGCATATTTCAAAGATACAGGTGTGAGTGTTCTACAATGATGAGCATCAAAATAATTATTCCAAATTTTATACGGCATTTGATAGGTATTAGCCCCCTTTGTGGAATTTACTTCCTGTTTGGGACTACCCCTGTCTTCATTCCCCTTTTCCGTGTTTGATTAGAAGGCATGTGTTCTTAAACTCGTTCATCTTTCTTTATTATCAGTTTTTGTCATGATGATGAGAAGCCCGCAGACGAAATTGATGAGTTTCACTACTTTAAAGGGACTTATTTCTTCATCTATATTTTTAACTGTATTGATTTTTCTTTTCTTTTGAATTTTACTGGTTTTCCCCCCTGCATTTTCAGATTAGGTGCTTAGTTTATTCACTGTTTCTTTGTTATTTAAAAACAAAAGTGTTTCAGACTTTGCTCCCGCGAAGAAAGCTTGGCATTGCCCGTGTTTATTTTTGATGGCCGGTGGCCAGTACATCCACGGTTTCCAGCGTGGCACACGCTCGCCTGCTCTCTGATACACTCATGATAGTCCAAGAATCTGTGGAAACCATGGCGAGCTTTCTCCAAGTTCTTCCATCGACGAGGAAGCGTGTGGCTGAGGACAGGCAGCAGCAAGGACATGTCCCTAGAAGTTGGCCGTCACGGCAGGTGGCATAGGGCGAACCATGGGACCTGTTGACTTTAGTAAGGGAGGGCAAGAGAAGAGACATAGTGCCCCCACGAAGGAGAGGGACGTCTAAGCCACCCTACTCTCACTCCTTTCTAGTCAAACTGCATATCTGGTTAGAAGATTTATAATAGCTTTACGATGAGTCTTACAGTTCAGAAACTTCATGTTATCTCTTCACGAGTTTTCCATGGTAATTGTTGCTGTTTTCTGAGATCTGTAAAAGCTATTATTTATTCACACAATGTACTGAGGACTCCATCACGGCTTCCGACCTTGGAACGCCTCCTCTGCGGCACCTCGGCAATTCGACAGTGAAGACGGACCGCAGGTGGTGAGCTCCCCCGGCGCGGAGACGGCAGGGCAGTGCGGCTGTCCTTGAACTCCAGGGACGGCGACCCCGAAGCCTGCACTTCTCACCACTTAGTCTTTAGAGCACAGAGACATTTTATTTTAGTTTATATTTTACTTCTCTTGCTCTTTCTCCCTTTTCTCAGCAGTCGAGGAGGAATGCTCCAGCCGGTCAGCCCATCCACGGATGAGATTTTCTCCTGTTCCGTTCTGTTCTCTCCCTCCATTGTCCTGTTAAAAATTCGGCAATCTCGTTTTTTGACTGAAAGCAGTACCTCTGACTGCGGAGTGCACTGTCATCTGAAATTTCATTTAAAAAATTAAAATAGGGAAATAAAACATTCTCTTTTGGACGGATGTTGTGGCGAGTTCCGCACACAGGAGAACACTTCTGACTACACAATTATTGCTTTTCTTCTAGTCGCTAATCGGCGTGCGGACTCCTCTCTGCTCCCGCAGCTGCAGAGGGCTGCGGTTCATGCCTGGGGCTCTTGGACGGGAGTCAGGTTCCCGCGCAGATTTTGTGGGATTCCGATTCACATCTTTCAGAAGAAGGGAAAGGCTGGCTTTGCTCTTGTTTAATTTTGCCAGATCAGAGGGTCAGTTGTTGAGGGGAGGGCGGGCCGCGCGGGCAGGCAGGGAGCCTCCACAGGGCTCTGCTGTTTTCTGCTGCTTGGCGGCTTCTCCCCAGTGGCTCAGCCACCAGCTCCCCCGAATGACGGGAGTAGCCTTTCCCTTAGGACCTGCCCAGGGTACCTGTTCTCCTGGCTTCCATCTCACCGCTGAGGAAGGGTCCGCTGCAGTGGGTTACTTTTTCCCAGTTACTATGTGCCGGTGCTCAGAAAAATATAATTTCCGTGTCTGTAACTGTCCCTGAGGTTGGCCCTGCTCTGCCTGGTTTTTGCGTCAGGATTTGCAACGATCCGGAGATGTGGGGGCCTGCCGCCCCTCCTCGCAAGCTTCCAGGGAGTCTCGTCCCAGGAGACGGTCCAGGGAAACGCCTCTTCCACTGTTTCTTGCTTGTCTTGTCCCCGACCGCTCGTTCTCCTTGCTACTTTTCCCAGGAGGTGTCTGGTGGTTAAGGGTCTGAATGCAGCCCTGCCACCAGCACCCCACAGCGCCGGCTTTGACATGGCTGGTCGGTGCTGGCTGTGGGCTGGGGTGCACTGGAGGGGCCGGCGGGCCTGCCTCTGAGCCCCTGCCTTCCTGTCAGTTGGGCACCTACAAGACCACGGGCTTCCTTCCCAGAGCGTGGCACCGCGGGCTCAGCTTGGCCACGCTGTCCATATAAACCTGTGCGAACCCCCACACAGGTCTTCTGAACTGAAGTCTGAGCAGAGGGGCCGGGCTCCAAGCACCAGCGTGCCTGGTCCCCTCTGAGTCCCTTCAGGCAGACTCTCTCGGCTCATCCCTTTCAGCCCTCACTCGTCCCCAGAAAGGCCAGGGATTGAAATCGGTGTCACAGAGGCAAGGAGACTCGAGGTTCAGGAAACTGAAACACACCCTCCATCACCAGGTGGCTGCGGAGCGGCTTCTTGCTGGGCCTTGCGTCTGGAGGCTGGGCGCTCCCCACCCCACGCTCGGGCCCGCAGTCTTAGACCCACTTCGTGGACACTGGGGTTTGGTGTGGGGGAGGGGCAGTTCTATTTCAAGCCATGCCTCTCCTAACTGCGCCTTTCTTTCCAAGCACCGCCCGCCACTGAGAGCGGCCAGGAGACCCCGAGAAGGTTGGGAAGAGGCGTGGAAGCAGAAGTTGGGGAAGAGTTTCCTACGTGATGCTCAGAGTTTCCTTTGAGGTGCATCCACAGTCAGACTTTGGTCACGGAGAAGGGAGGCTGTGCTCCCGCTGTGTGAGCTCTGCGAGGAGCCAAGGGATTCGCCACACGTGTGGTTTCGGCCCCAGGTCTCTGCCGCATCCCGGCCCCGGCCCTTCGCACGGCCTGCCTCGCGGGCACCAGCGCCCCTCTGTGAGCGGGGGGACCACGCTGTCAGGTGTCTCAGAGTCTGTTTATACGCCTGGGTTATAACTGCAAGAGACCCCTGCAGGGAAGCGGCTGTCGGCGGGGTCATCCGTGTGCACACCTGGGCCCTGAAGTCACATATCCCTGTCCCCGCCCGGCCCTACCCCCAGGTAACTGGCGCGTTCTGGCGGAGGCGCTGGTCAGAAGCGACGCGCCTGAGGACGCTTTGTTCCCGCACTCACGCTGGGCCTCTCCGGGCATCCGTGAGGCTGGTGACCGCGGCCTCCTCCTATCTGTGGGGTCTGCTGAGCTCCCGGGGGCTCCGCTCATGTGATGCCTTGAGCGTCAGATTGCTCTTGGCTCTGTCGCTCCCTCTTCTCCTCGCTGCGGCCATCCGGCCGCTCCCCGCTGCGGGTGAACTCCGCGCACACGTGGTGGGCTCTGGCTGACGGAGCAGGATCCGTGGGCTGGGCGGCGTGGAAAGTGCCCCACCCCCGAATAGGCCACTTCCCATAATGCTCGTGTGAAGCTGAAGATGCTTGAAAAACAGCAGAGCAAGGGCACCGACCCCCCTTTTCTTCCTAAAAGCAGGAGAGAGAGCTCCCGTGTGAAGGATCCCCTCCCTGCGCCTGGAGGGAAGAAACGCTCTGGTCACCAGCCACGTGGGGCGTCGGGGCCCAGAGAAGCCTGCACACGCAGGCCCTGACCAAACACTCCCACCTTCCCGCCCCGCCCCGTTGTCCCCGTCCTCCTGCGGCTGGCTCCCTTTGTCCGCACGCACGCGGGCCTGCTGCTCTCCGGTCTTCATTTCCCCGAGGCCCACATCCCTGCTTTCTCCTGTGACCCGGGGGCCTGGCCAGCGACCCAGGGGGACGGAGGCCGAGTTTCGCCTTCCCTGCGGCTGGAACAACACGGACGTACTGCTCACAGCCTGGGAGCAGGGGGCCCACCTCACGTTGTCGGCCGGTGGGTTTCGCGCCGCGTTCTCGGGCCCCAGGCGGCTGCCTTCTCGCCGTGTGCTCACGTCGCCTGTCTTCCGGGAAGCGGGGACGCGGTGCCAGCTCTCTGCCGGCTTGTCCTGGAAGGACGCCGATCCTGTCGTGCCAGGCCTCTGCCCTCATGACTCGTTCAGCGTTTGTCCCATCCAGGTACGCCTGTCTCCAGGAAGCCGTGCTGCGGCTGGGGCGCCGGTGGGGAGACAGCATCCGGTCCTCGGCACAGGTGATGCACGGATCTCATTTCTGTGTCTCTCTGCAGGTTTTCTCCGGCCCCAGGCCCGTGTCCACCCGCCCAGGGGCCTCCCACTTGGGTGTCCCGCGGCACCTTGAACATACCATGTGCCGGCCTGAGCTTGCCTCTCTTTCCTGCTGCCCTGGACAACCTCCTTCGTCTGCATTCTCAGAGCCTCGTATCTCCCTCTGGCCAGCTGCCTGCACCAGAAGCCCCAGGCTCCCTCCTGTGACTTCCCACAGCTTTCATGGTCATGGCCCGCTTCCTGGTGGTGGCAGCCTGGTCCGCCTGGGACCGATGTGGTCAGCTTCTCAGTCTTTCCCGCGCTCTCCCCCTCAATCTACGCTCTGGCTGAGAGACCCCTTCGCAGGTTCCCGAACAGACCATACTCCATTTTTGTCTCTAGAATTTAGCATGTTCCTTCCCATCGGAAGAGGAGTAGAGACTGGAGACGGTAGGGGAAAATCTAGAAGGCGAACACAAATAGTTAGGATGCGGGAGTGTCCGAGCTCCATCCCGTACATCGGGGTCCCAAGTTTCCAAGACAGAAAGAGACCTGCTGCCCATCGCAGCCTCATTTTAACCACACGGCCCTGTCGATCTGCTGGTGCCTGGTCCCAGGGCTCGCCCCCAGCGTCCCTCCTGCTCCTCCGTCACCCCAGCAACTGGCTGTCATCCTTCGGAGCCGAGCTCACGCGCGACCTGCGCTCGGCCGTCTTGCGTAGCTCTGCGCCGACCGGCCCCTGCCGGGGCTCCCGGTGCCCCTGTGGAAGTGCGGGGGCCCCTGGCATGGTTAGTAAGTGACAGTCATGTGTACGTGCATCGCGCTCAAGTACGGGGTCTCCAGAAGATTGCCAAGTTAGCATATGTAAGTTAACTAGCACCACTCACCATATTAACAGAAAAAAGGAGAAACAGTAAGGCAGTCATTTCAATAGATGAAAAAATAGCATTTGACAGAATTCAACACCTGTTGATGGCAACAGCTCTCCGCAAACTCAGAAAAGAGAGAAACTTCCCCTAGGCGAAAAAGGACACATATCACACTTAATGCTGAGAAATGCAGTGCCCTGGCCCGTGACCGGGAGCGGGGAGGGTACCTGCTGTGAGCATCTCTGTTCCCCGCGGGCGTCGGGTCCTATGCAGGGCTCTGTGGCCAGGAAAGGAGATAACGAAGTAACGAAGCTGCTCAGTGAACAGACGAACAAACAGACAGAAAGACAGACAAAGGAACAGAAAACAGTGGAGTGAAAAGAACTGCTGAGCTAGCGATACTGCCGTCCAAGGATGAAGTTCAGTCAATTCCAGGAAAAGCACCCAAAGCATGTCCTGCAAGGGCACCCCAAAAACAAAATGAAAGGCGTTCCTGGGCTGCGGGAAGAAATGATCCCCTCGTGAGAGAGACGGGCAAGAATGAAGGACAGAGAAGCGGCGAGTGCGTGGGGGAGTCTAGTGGATGCCGTCCGTGCGGGGGCGCAGGAAGGCGGTGGTGCCTGTGGGCCACCTTAATAGCTGTTAACACAGGACCAGCCGTCTTGGTCGGACCCCGGCAGGACGGCGAGCTCCTTCCCCAGCTTCCTCTGCTCTGTCGGTGTGTCAAGGAAGCCGAGACCGGGCAAAGCATTCTTTCCTTCCCTCCCCTCTCCTTCCTTCCCCTCCCCTTCCCTCCCTTCTCCTTCCTTTTCTCTCTCTCTCTCTCTCTCTCTCCCCCCCTCTCCCTCCCTCCCTCCCTTCCTTCCTTCCTTTTTTTTTTTTAAATTTTATTTAAATCCAAGTTAGTTAACATACAGCGTAATAATGGTTTTGGAGTAGAATTTTGCGACTCATCACTGCATGACCCCCAGTGCTCATCCCAACAAGTGCCCTCCTTAAGGCCCATCACCCATTTAGCCCATCCCCCCCACCCACCTCCCCTCCAGCAACCCTCAGTTTGTTCTCTGTATTTAAGAGTCTCTTGGGGCACCTGGGTGACTCAGTTAGTTAAGCGTCTGACTTTGGCTCAGGCCATGATCTCGTGGTTCATGAGTTCAAACCCCACATCGGGCTCTGTGCTGACAGCAAAGCCTGGAGCCTGCTTCGGATTCTGTCTCCCTCTCTCTCTGCCGCCACTCCCCTGCTCACACTCTGTCTCTTTCAAAAATAAATAATAAAACACTAAAAATTTTTTAAGAGTCTCTTATGGTTTGCCTTCCTGTCTGTTTTCGGCCTGTTTTTCCTTCTTTTCCCCTATGTTCATCTGTTTTGTTTCTTAATTTCCACATAGGTTTGAAACCATACATTTGTCTTTTCTGACTGTGACTTATTTATTTAGCAGAATGCAGTCTAGTTCTATCCATATTATTGCTAATGAGAAGATTTCATTCTTTTTATCGCCGAGTAATATTCCATTGTGTATACATACCACATCATCTTCGTCCCTTCATCAGTCGATGGACATTTGGGCTCTTTCCATACTTTGGCTCTTGTCGATAGTGCTGCTATAAACACTGGGGTGCATGTGCCCTTTGAATCGGCACTCCTGTATCCTTTGGATAAATACCTAGTAGTGCGATTGCTGGGTCGTAGGGTAGTTCTATTTTTAACTTTTTGAGGAGCCTCCACACTGTTTTCCAGAGTGGCTGCACCAGTTTGCATTCCCACCAGCAATGCAAGAGGGTTCCCCTTTCTGCATCCTCACCAACATCTGTTGTTTCTGAGTTGTTAATTGTAGTTGTTCTGACAGGTGTGAGGTGGGATCTCAGTGTGGTTTTGATTTGTGTTTCCCTGATGATGAGTGACGTTGAGCATCTTTTCATGTGTCTGTTGGCCATCTGGATGTCCTCTTTGGAAAAGCATCTATTCATGTGTTTTGCCCATTTCTTCACTGGATTATTTGTTTTTGGGGTGTTGAGTTTGATAAGTTCTTTATAGATTTTATTAATTTTTTTATTGTTTATTTATTTTTGAGAGACATAGAGACAGAGTGTGAATAGGGGAAGGGCAGAGAGAGAGAAGGAGATACAGAATCTGAAGCAGGCTCCAGGCTCTGAGCTGTCAGCACAGAGCCCGACGTGGGGCTCAAACTCACAGACCATGAGATCATGACCTGAGCTGAAGTCGGTCGCTCAACTGACTGAGCCCCCCAGGTGCCCCTCTTTATAGATTTTAGACACTAACCTTTTATCTGATATGTCATTTGCAAATATCTTCTCCCATTTCATTGGTTGTCTTTTAGTTTTGATTGTTTCTTTTGCTGTGCAGAAGGTTCTTATCTTGATGAGGTCCCAATAGTTCATTTTTGCTTTTGTTTCCTTTGCCTCCAAAGACATGTCAAGTAAGAAGTTGCTGTGGCTGAGGTCAAAGAGGTTGTTGCCTCTTTTCTCCTCTAGGATTTTAATGGTTTCCTGTCTTACATTTAGGTCTTTAATCCATTTTGAGTTTATTTTTGTGTATGGTGTAAGAAAGTGGTCCAATTTCATTCTTCTGCATGTCGCTGTCCAGTTTTCCCACCACCATTTGCTGAAGAGACTGTCTTTTTTTCCATTGATGTTCTTTCCTGCTTTGTCGAAGATGAGTTGACAATGAGGAACGAGGTAGAAACCCTGCTTTTCCAGGCATCAAGACCACAGTGATCGGGTCCGGGTTATATTTGCACAAGGATGAACATAACAACAAATGCTACAAAATAGGAGCCAGGAATAAAGATAAGCTTCGTCCTCACTCGACTGACAGAAAAGCTGTCCTGCAGAGTTGGCTCTTGCTATAAAATAAGGCAAGAATGGTGTTTACAAAAATGTTTGGTGTTTTGCTCATACTAATTAAAGCAACGATGGGATACTGATAGCCAATGGCTGAAACGTGAAGCTGGAAGTACTTAGCGTTGACAAGGAGATGAGGCAGCGGGGGCTCTAACGCACTCATGGATGTGAACGTCAGCTGGAACAATGCTGAGGAAAGCCGTTCCGCATATGTGAGTGAGGTGAACGCCCACGGGCTCTAACGGTTCCGCCCTTAGGTAAGTCCCCAAGGCAGCTCGTGCCCTGATGCAACTTGAGAATATATTGAAGAATGCTCAGCCCTTCAGCCATTTGCAGTAACTAAACATCGGAAGGAGCGGAAACATAGGCTCGATGGGTAAACTAAGAAAGCACAGCTCTACCCATGAGCGTGGCTGAGTCTCGCCGGCGTGGTGTGTTGTGTGCAAGAAGCTGGACACGAAAGCTTCCTTAGGGCGTGACTCCATTTACATGAAGAAGAAAGTAAGTGAACCTACACTTCAGATTCACCAATGAACACCTGTGTGCTGCTAATATAGGAAATGTGATGAATTAATTACCCACCAAATCAGGTAGAGACTGTTGATGAAGGGGAAGGGGGGAGGGGCCGAGCCCGGAAGGGCATTCTGGGGGTTTCCGGGATCCTGACAACGTTCTATTTCACGACTTGGTGCTCACGCGTTTTTCGCTTTATAATAATTCATTGCGTTCACACTGCTTTTGTTGCACATCTAAGTAAGTTTTTAAAAATAATGGTTGAAAATCCACACAGGCAAAATGAACGGCCAATCAGAACATTGCCCGAGGACCTCACGCGGAGACTTGCCATCCAGGACCTCACTGGGAGGAGGCCAGCGGCCCTGTGGAAGGGGCAATCTCGATATCCTGGAAACAGAAACTCTGAGTGTGGACAGGAAGGTCCAAGGAAGAGACCATCTGAGCTCCTGGATGCGGGTCACGTTCCTTTGTTAAAGATTTTACTTAAGTCTTAGACTGAAAAAGACCCAAGGAGTCCCTTTTCCAGCCTTTGAAAGACCATTCAGATCCAAACCCATGGCTTTGGAAACCCTTCGAATTCTCTCCATCCTTATTTCCATCTGCCATCTCTTGTTTACTGTCTCTTCGTCCCACTGCCTGGCTCTCCCTCCCCCTTGGGTGTTAATAAAAAGACGAATAGAAGCCTGGCCACAAAGTTGTTATTTAAGAACTGAATTATGCAAACAACAAAACACTCAAACAAACTGCACTGGAGGGTGATAATTGGGACTGAGCCCACGGATTTGCAGTTCTCCACCTGAGGTCAAGTGCATTTTCCCAGCAAACTTTTTCCTCCTTGAAAAGGCCATTTAGAAAATCTTAGAGGGACACATTACCATTCCCAGAACAAGTGTAATTTTCATGGGTGATTTTGTTTCAAAGAGGAAACATTTTTCTACCAGGGAGCCAAGCGCAGAGAGCAGTAGCAAGTTAGGTCTAACGACAAGCAGTGTGAACAACATGTATAAATGTTTAATTTAGGCTCAGACATGCCAGATGCAAATTTCCTATTTCCTCAGGCAGTGCAAATACTGATCACTTATATGATTACTTTGAAAAAGGGTCAACTTTCGGTTTAAGAAAACATAGCTGAAATATTAAATATTTATGAAACGGAGTTATTGCAGCAGGAGGTCGAGACCCACGCAGCGGGGTTTGCCGAGGAGTTGCGGTCACCACCTCCCCCCTGCAAACCGCTGCCGGCGTATTTCTCTTCTGGCTCTTGGTGGGGTCGGAGCGGGACAAGGTCGTTTATTCTCCGGGGACAAACAAAGCCAAATGTGGATTTTTTTCCAGATTGAATTGCAACAAAAGAATTTAAGTGAAACATTTGAGCAATGGTGCCAATTGCCTTAATTAGCCTGTTGGTGTGAACTCGGGCTGTGGCCCATCCTGCCACTGGGAGGGAGAGGATCGTGGTGTTCTCTCTGCTGTTTTTTTCCTCCTCGGCACCTTCAATCGAGCGGAGAAAAGCTGTCGACAATGGAGCCCCAAACTGCTTCTGGATGGCCACCTCTGCCCCCTTCCTGCAGACTGGGGGCCTGGAGGACTGCTGGGCAATTGTGCTGCGTTAGCACGTGATGGCACTAGCTCGCGATTTGGAAAGGCAAGGGATGACCTAACACGTGCATAAAGGGGCACCTGGGGGGCTCAGTCGGTTAAACGTCAGACTCTTGATTTCTGCTCAGGTCATGATCTCACGATTCATGAGATCGAGCCCTGTGTCGGGCTCCGTGATGACGGCATGGAGCCTGCTTGGAATTCTCCCTCTCTCTCTCTCTCTCTCTCTCTCTGCCCCTCCCCTGATCATGAGCATGTGCACATGCTCTCTCTCTTAAAATAGATAAATAAACTTAAGAAAATAAAACAAAGACATCATATATATGTAAACATACATATATACTCTTATATCTACTTACGTATGTTTATATAGGTATTATATACATATGTACATACATGTATGGATTGTACACACACATATAAACTTACATATAAACTTATATGTGTGTTTATATAATCTATTTATATATGTGTTTATGCATACATAATATATGCGCATATTTATATGCATCTATAATATATGCATATTTACAGGGCATATACCGCATACACACTCAGGCGTACGTGTGTATATACATTTATAACTAAAGGTGAACGGACACGCAGCTGCACATTCGCGCTCGCCGTGGTTTGGGACAGTAAGGGCGGACGGAGACACCCCAGTGTTTGCTGTGAGGGTCCTGACTCTCACTGACACCGTGGGATCCGAGCCCCGTGCCGGCCGTGCCCAGGACGCGCGCTCTTTGCCATGGTGTCTGAGTGCGATGAGGACAGTTTGTTGGTCACTAGGGACTTTACAGCTCCGATCAGTGTCCATGAGCTCCTTTTTCCTAAAGCAAGACCATGTCGTTGCTGCTGGCTTTTGCAGGGGACCCACAGAGGGTTGTGTGGGTTAGTGACAAACCAGCTGCCTGTCGTGCTGGCCGTGGTGACGCACGGTGGCTCCTCAGGAAATCCCCCCCACGCAGCCACTGTATCGGCCTCTCCGAGGAGTGCAGTAACCTGCTGGCTGGCCGCGGGGTTCAGCTTATTTTTATGTCCTGCCTGTCCCTTCCTCTCTCTGCCCCTCGTCTCGGCAGATCAGCTGGGCGAGCGTGTGGCATGATGCCCCCTCCCGGGACCAAGCGGCCCTGCTCCCCGGCTGGACACAGGGCCTTCCCGTCTGTCTGCAGAATGCTCCAGAGCTCTCGCATGGCCCTGGCTTCCCTTCAGTCCCTGGGCAGCATATGGATGGAGCTGTGCACAGAGACGCCGTCTCCGAGATGTCCCCACCGTGAGACGCACGCTGGCGAGCCGCCTGGACTCAGACGTGTCCCCGTGAGGTGGCTCAACACATCCTTCGTCACGTGGCTAACATAGACGCGCTGGACCTGGACTCTCTGTGGTGATTTGGGGGGGTCGGGAGCTTTCTGGGGAACAGTTTTGTGAGACTAAGGCTTACCTCATCCGAAGCTGCAGGACCACCTGCCGCTGCCGGGCTCGCTCTGCTCTGGGATCCTGGCCCTCGGACGCCTTGTCCTCGCTGCTCTGTTCCCCTGAAGCCCAGGCCCCCCCTGCTGCAGACCCACGTTCTAGGTCCGGGGCTCAGTGTCATGGTTCTCGGAGCCAATGTGGTCATGGGTTTGGCTGTTCTTTTATTTTTTTTTTAATTTATTTTAATTTTTTTAATTTTCGAGCTTTTCTTAAAGTTTATTTTTGAGAGAGAGAGAGAGAGAGAGAGAGAGAGAGCAGGCAAGCGGGGGAGGGGCAGAGAGAGGGGGACAGAGATCCCAAGCAGGCTCTGCACTGACGGCAGAGAGCCTGACACAGACCTTGAACTCACAAACTGTGAGATCATGACCTGAACCAAAGGCAGACGCTTCACCGGCTGAGCCACCCGGGCGCCCCCTGGTTGTTCTTGATCCAGAAGTGGATGGGCGCCGTGTCATGGTGAAGGACTATGGCCCTAAGTTCACCAGTTTCCCGTCTACATTTCCACCCCTCTGGAGTCCTAGGGCTCTATGAAAATCCGCTCAGTGCTCTTCCCTAGAAGAAGCCTCGGCACAGACCCTTGAGAACACCCCTCCTCCCCTGCCAGACCCTCAGCAGAGCCTGGAGCAGCCCCTGGGCTGAGAAGGTGTGCCGTTCGCAGCGAAGTGGAGAGCAAGTCTGCTCTCGTGGGTGGGTCGGCCGTGTCACAGCTGCTCCGCAGTCACTCAGAAGCAGTAGGTCTGCCTTGGTGCGGTCGCACTGCCCTGGGGGTGCTGGAAAGGAGCAGGTGCCTTTGGTTGTCCTGTGATGGAGGGCGCTGTGGCCGGTGAACCGGCGGGGGGCCCAGGAAGTGTCCTGCAGCAGCGTACCCCCCGGAGGACCCCGCCTGCTCTCAGCTTTCTTCCGCACTGCTTCCGGTAACTTTTCTGAGTACCCACGAGGCGTCGTCACATTGCCAGACCCCCCCGTTTGGTGCCGTCCTCATGCAGTTCACAGCCATGGACTTTCTAGAAGGTTTAGGTTTTCTCCAGAATGCCGTGGAATATCTGTGTATCTGTGTCTCCCAAGCCTAGGCTGGCACTTCAAAGGCTGCCGAATCTCTGCATTACCAATCCTCTCCGGTGCTCGACGCAGGGACGTGTCCTCTCCTGTGCCCCACACTGGGGGCCGTGTCCTCTCCCCTGCCCCACCCGTGGGCGTGTCCTCTCCGGTGCCCCACCCCGGGGGCGTGTCCTTTCCCCCTACCCCACACTGGGGGGTGTGTCCTCTCCCCTGCTCCACACCTGGGGGCGTGCCCTTTCCCGTGCCCCACCCTGGGGTGGGGCATGTCTTCTCCCCTGCCCCACCCCGGGGGCGTGTCCTCTCCCGTGCCCCACCCTGGGGGGGCGTGTCCTCTCACTTGCCCCACACCAAGGCGGGGCGTGTCCTCTCTCCTGCTCCACACCTGGGGGCGTGTCCTCTCCCCTGCCCCACACCCGGGCGTGTCTTCTGTGCTCTAAACCACAGATGGATGGAACTCGACGTGTGTGGACCCTTCTTGCAGGTGTGAACACTCAGATGCCAACTCGCCTGATTCTTTTATAAATGAGACGCTCACCGGGTTTTCACGGAGGGCTCGCTATCAAAGCAGATATTGTCATTTCTGCAGGCTCTGGTCCTTCCCCGGCACCGAGTTCAGCTGGAGTTTGGAGATATCAAAGAGCTGTATTTAAAAGAAGTCCTTTGGCAATTGATACAGATAGTCCTATATTTAAATACAATTTGGGATGAGGGAAAGTGTAGTCGAGGCGTTGTGAATAAAACATTGGTTTATTTTACGAAGCCTCATAAACACTCTGAGCCCGTGAGGAGCAAGAAGTCTTCAGGAAGCACAGCTGGAGACGCGGTGGTAAGATGCCCTTACGAAGAACTGGTTATATAGCATCTGAAAAATGCCAACTCAGTTCGCCAGAGAGACACACTCCACGTCTCCCCGTAACATTTCTGAGATCCCGGGAGCACCTGCGGAGCCTCAGTCCTTCGTGGCTTGCACGCTTCTGTCTTGCACAGGGGACCCTGGGCCTGGGAACTGCTGGTCGACCTCCTTCTGCAAGGTGACGGCATCCGGCCCAGGCCCCAGCGTCCCCGCTGCCCCGAGGACCGGGGGCTGCCTTTGCGGGAGAGAGGTGGCCTCAGTGGACTCCTGGAGGAACGAGAGAGGCGGGGTTTCAGCCCAGCTGCAACCCTGTACAAAATGCCTCTGGGCCAAGACCGTGGCCTTCCCCCTTCAGCCAGTTTACCTCCTAGGACTTCATTTTAGTGATCTAACTGGTTTTCACTTTCAAGTTTGAAATAATCTCGAATTTAGAGGAGGCTGCGAGAGTGGCACAAGCGCCCCCATCTCACCGAGTTTTAAAGGAACTCCTAGAGAGTCTTTGATTTTTATTTTGTCCCATATCCGCTATTAATCTCTCTTCTCTCTCTCCTTACTTTATTAAGAGTCTGTAAGTCCATACTTATATAATGATATTAACAGAATATTTATTATCATAGTACCGATAGGATAATAATGCATTCTAACACATATTTAAAAAATTAAATGGCTTGCAATCCTTTAATATTATTATTGATTTGGATGCTCAAATGGCCTCACATTTACTCACCAGGAGCCCCTCCAGCTGGTTTCCTCTGTGTGCTGACAGGTTCCCAGTTCTTTCTTTCTTTCCTTCTTTCTTTCTTTCCTTCCTTCCTTCCTTCCTCCCTCCCTCCCTCCCTCCCTCCTTCCCTCCCTTCCTTCCTTCCTCCCTTCCTTCCTTCCTTCCTTCCTTCCTTCCTTCCTTCCTTCCTTCCTTTCTTTTTCTTTCTTTCTTTCTTTCTTTCACGAAAATATATTGCGGGCTTAGCTTATATTTTCCTTGACCCAGCCTAGGAATCACTTACTTATTGAACTTATTTGTCCTGTTAGTGGGAAACTGTGTTTCAAAACCAAGATCTATATGCTCACCGCTGACAGGGTGTCATTGATCTGAGCCGGCCAACAAAGCAAAGAAACATACACCTGTCTCCGTCAGTCTTCCATCTCTTCTGCCTGTATCTACTTCTGTGTTTCTAAAACCACGAGACCTCCGGTTCCATTCAGGCGGACTGGGATTCTCCTCAGCCTCCTTATTTCATATTTGTGTCTTCCTTTGCCAACAGTGGGAAACTTAGCACCTCATGTCATCATGGCGTTTCCTGACTTGCTCAATCCTACAAATACAGAAAGCATTTTCAGAATTGCTAATTTGTTCCACTGTGGAAAACAAACCTACCAAGGACCTCTTTTTCCCACCCTGAATTAATAGAAAGTGATAAAAGATATGCAAAACAATGATGTTTCGCTTTAAACAGGAAGTAGCCCAGGGCCAAAATAATACCTGAAGGAAGGGAAACGAACAGGTAGCCATACCATTCCATAGCTTATTGCTTAGACGTTTCCAGGCGGAGGCACAGAAAAGGAGACACTGGGCAGAACCTGTAGGTCTATGGAACAGAGGCCTCCAGGATCTGCAGTGTGGACCAGCGGCTCCTGAACCCACAGGGGTGTTCTGGGGTCTTTGCCTCAGTGTTCCTATGCGACCGTGTGGGGGTGCATCGCCACAGGGCTGGGGAAAGAATTGGTGCAGGGGATTAGGACAAGCAATTCCGGAACTCACACAGGCACAGGAAGTTTCATATTCCCACCAACAAGATTGGAGAGACCTACGAGTATGGGACATCGGGTAGACTCCCCAGAAGGTACTGCCTTAGAAGTTAAGGCAAGTTAGCTCCGATGAAAGTCTGCTCAGGACTATATGCAAGAAAGCTTAGAAGTAGCCTCAAAAATAATCACTCTGATTTCAAGTAATATCACTGTGTTCCAGACCAAAATTTAACACTCCTTTAAACAGCATAACACCAATGACATTAAAATTCACAAGACCTGCCATCCAACCAAAATACCAGTTATGCAAATAAGCATGAAGATAAAACACATAACAGGGAGGAACTCTATTGATAGAAACATTCCCAGAAATGACAGAGATTATGGGATTAGGAGATAAAGGCATTAAAACAGTGCATGCATGTGCACATACACACGCGCACACACACACACACACATTAGTGAGCTTGACGATGTAGCCATAGAAGTTAAACAAAAAGAAGCATCAAGAGAGGAGGAAGAACGGAGCAGTAGGACTTGTGAGAGGGTGTCAGGTGACGTAAAATACGCGTGACTTCAATCGTACACACGGGACAGGGGCAAAGGCGTGGAGAACAATTATTTGAAGACATATAGTTGAAAAAATTTTTGAAATTTGATGAAAACTATAAATTCACAGATTCTGGAAGCTCAGCGGATCTCTGGCAGAAGAAACATGAAATCACACAAGCTGCAAATTGCTGAAGAGAACAAATCTTCAAAGCCGTTTATGGAAGAGAAATACAGGCTCATGTTACCTAATTACATAAGATGTACAAAGACAAGAAAGGTAACACATTTTGCATCAGAGACGTGGTAAGCCGGGAGAAGATGGAGCCATAGCTTTAAATACTGAAAGAAAAGTTGTCTCGACTGAGAATTTTATACCCAATGAAAACATCTATTGAAAACGAAGGTGGGCTCCTGCCCCTCGGCATGACGAATCGAGACCGTGGCAGACAGCATTCCCTTCCAGAGAACGACTGTAATCCAGAACACGATGCAAAGGTGGTGACGCCCAAATGTGCTGGGAAGGGGACAGAATTTAAGAGTCTAGCGGGGAGGGACACTTGCATGAGGAGTGGAGACATGAAATCACATGAGCACGTCTCCGTCCCCGAGGCTTACCCTGCGCTCAACGCGGCCAGTGCCCGTGCAGGGACAGCACCGTAGGAAAGCCTAACTACCAACGCAGTGGGTCTAGGGTAACCGCCACAGGGAAAAGCCAAGGGAGGGCCCCCAACTCCGTCTAGGCTCTGATTGAGCCTCGAAGCACACAGCTGCAGAAGAGACTCAGTGTAGCTCAGCCAGAGTCAACGTGCATGAGCCCGGCTGCCTCCCAGGAGAGACTTTGCAGTTCAAACCCAGCCAAGGAAATGGCCCGCCGAGAAAAAGAAAACCACGGTTTTCACAGAAAATCACAAGTTCGGATCTCAACATCTTAACACTTGTGATTTCCAGAATGCAAGCCAAAATTACATGATATGTGAGTAAAACAAGAACATGGACTACATTCTCAAGAGACAGGAAAACAAAATAATGTAACCAGACTCTGGCATGGACCAGATGCCTAATCTATATAATAATTATCCCAAATAAAGTAAAGTCAAACACATTTTAATTTTACCTTCACTTACTCTTCCATAACACTCCTCCTTTCTTTGCTTAGATCTGAGTTTCTGGCCTGTATTAATTTGCTTTCTTGTGAAAGAATTTCTTTCTTTTTTTTTTTTTTAATTTTTAACGTTTATTCATTTTTGAGAGACAGAGTGCAAGCGGGGGAGGGGCAGAGAGAGAGAGAGACAGAATCGGAAGCAGGCTCCAGGCTCTGAGCTGTCAGCACAGAGCCCGACGCAGAGCTCAAACTCATGAACTATGAGATCATGACCTGAGCTGAAGTCAGATGCTTAACCGACTGAACCACCCAGGCGCCCCAAAACAACTTTTAATATTTCCTGCAAGGTGGGTCTAACTGGCCACAAGTTCCATCAATTTTTGTTTGTCTGAGAAAGTCTTTATTCTCCTTCACCTTTGAAGGAAATTTTGCTGGCTACAGAATTCTAGGTTGTTGGCTTTATTTCTTCAACACTGAATATTCCCCTCCTATCTCTCATTTTTTGCCTCGTTCCTGAGGACAAGTCCAGTGTAATTCTTACCCTTGTTCCTCTGCATGTGGGATATGTCTCCCTTCCCCCTCCCCACTTCTTTCAAGATTTCCTCTTTGCCTTTGATTTTCGGAGGTTTGAGTACAAGGTACAAAGGTGTCTATTTTGGGTATTTATCATATGGCTGTTGTTCTCTGAGATTCTCAGATCTGTGGTTTGGTGTCTGTCATTGACTTTGGAAAATGCTCAGCCATTAGAACTTCAAACGTGGGTTGTATTCTTTCTTTCTTTGTATTCATGTGTCCTCATCACAAAAAGTTACCCCTTTTGTAATTATCTCATAGTTCTTGAACGTTCTCTTTCATCTTTTTCATTCTGTTTTGTCTCTGCCTCTCAGCCCTAGAGATTTCTATTGACAGATCTTCAAACTCACCAATTCTTTCCTCTGCCGTGTCCAGTCTGCTGAGCCCATCAAAGACATTCTTTGTTTCTATTATGGTACTTTTTATTTCCTACATTTCCGATTGATTCTTTCCTACAGTTCAGGAATCTCCTAAACTGCTCCTGCACACTGCCCATTTTTCATTAGAGCTCTCAGCACAGTAATGAGAGTTATTTGAAGTTTCTAGTCTGGTAATCCCCAAATCTCTGCCACACCCATGTTTGGTTCTGATGCTCGGCTTGTCTCTTCCATTTCTGTATTTTGCCTTGCGATATGCCCTGTAGTGTTTTTCAAAAGCCAGCCATGATGTACTGGGTAAAGGGAAGCGAGGCGGTGTGTGACACCACAGCAAGTCAGAGGCCAGATTTCCCCTGGTGTCCTTGTTCTTGTTTCTCTGCCCTCTTTGGGTTGTCCTGGGGGTTTTTGAAGCAGGATCTGGGGCTTTCAGCTCCTTTAGGTGTAACCCCTGTGTTACAGAGGAGGGCCGTTGCTGTAGTGTTGAGTCTGGGGGAGGGAAGTGTTCTGTAGTTCTGTGATTGAGTTCTGTCCCGATTTGTGAACTTCCCTTCTCCAGGTTGGTTAGGCTCTGGGGGAATCATGTTAGGCTCAGGCAAAGCAGTTTTCCCCAAGGGCAGGGCACTTAAGGAGAATGGAATATTCTGGGAATACTTCAAAACAGTTTTTCCTGTCCCCTGTGGGAGGCAGTAGGGTTTTTCTTGGATCTTCATGGTGAGAACCTGGTAGCTAGGGGTCCTGGCGGTAGAGCTCGCAAAAGTGTACTCCTCCCCAAACGGAGACTTCTTTCATTATCACTATTATTTTAAAATTTGAAGTACAACTTTGTTTAAAGGAAAGCTCTGCAGAGAGCTAGAAAGTCTGTAATTAAAGGAAATATTCAGAAGATGAGTGTAGCAGCCCAACGGGCGAGACATGACGGAGGTGAACTTGAAGACATCAACAGAAATTATCCAAGAGCAAACAGTTTTTTTGTCTTTTTAAGGAACGAAGGCTGGGTGCTTTCTTAGATTAAAGCAAAGGTTTCCACATACATAGAATTGATTGCCAGAAGGAGAGACAAGAGAGAATGAGGTACAAATATTCAAGAAATAGCTGAAGATGTACTGTCCAAATACCCTGAATCTGACATACAACGGAGACACTGTGAAGGCATGCCAAGAAGAAAACACATAGGAGCCGCTGGAGCACATCATTATCAAACAGTTGAAACCCGAGATAAAGAGCAAATCTTGAAAGCAAGGAGAGAAAAATTGCATGTTTCTTACAAAGGAGCTATGATGCAATTAATGGCTGGCTTCTCATCAGAAACGAAGTGAGACAAGAAAACAAAGCACCGTTTATAAAGTGCTGAAGGCAAAAAATAAACTCTATTCGTGTTCTATTCTTCAGACATTGTTCAGAGGAAACATTCTTCAAAATTAAGGTAAAATAAAGACATTTCCCGATAAAGGAAACAGAAAGATTTTGCTGCCAGGAGACCTCTGCTGTAAGAAATGCTGACCCAAGTTTTTCAGTCTGAAAGGAAACACCACGAGACAGAAAATTGGATCTTTCAAAAAGAATGAAGAGCATCGGAAATGGGAAATATCCTGGGTCGATTTCACCACCGTTAGAAAGTGCACCACGAACGCTGAACTTCACAAAGTTTGGTGATTAAGTCAGATACTGGGGACCCCAGGACAGAACACGGACTGTGATGGATGCATCTAACTGTGTTATTAGCAGGTGGTGTGCCCACGTTGACGGGGGCGGGGAGAGAAGGAGCTCAGTAATTTTGGAGTTTGCACTGAATACTGTTAAGTCTAAAGATGGAAAGAACTGCCCGTCAGCATTGCTTTCTGGAGGGCACATTTCCTGCTCGTATGGGTATGATTTAGCTAGTCCAAGCTAGTTTACATGTTTGCTAGGGTTGAATGAGTGAGTAAGTAAACTGTAGAAAAGGAAGTCAAGTTTCTCAACGTGAGAAAGGCAGGTACAGGTAAGTAGGGGAAAGCTACACAGAGTGAAACCCGTGGTGGTGAACGAGGGTCAGAGATGCCAGGAGTTCGTGTTGATTTTCATGTTTGTGCAGAGAGACACAGAGCTAGTTAAGGCACGCGGACTGTTCAAGAAGAGAAATGGTCGTGATGATAACCGTTTACCAGCTGCCTCTCCGAAGCCCTGATGCGTGGGGCTGGCTGATTTCCGTGGTGTAAACATTCCCGCGGTGGCTGATGTCAAGCTACCAACACGATGTTGCCTTACGCCATGTGGGGAAGAGAGGTGCGCAGTTAACTCTAGTGAGCCGGTAGTATCGGGGCCAACACTCCTGGAGAATGTCCATATCTGGGCCACAAAGTTCTCAATACAGTTTAGAGGGTTGAAAGAGCAAATAATATGTTTTCTAACACAAGCAAATTATACAAGTAATCAATAACTGAAATACATCTGGAAAAATCCTCAAATTTTTAGAAATTAAAACAATGGTCTCTTTGTGTGTGTTTATCAAGAAAGAAATCACAAAACAAATAAACGATAACAGGAAGAAATACATCCCAACTCAATTTATGAAGCTGGTATTAACCCGATACCAAAATCAGAATAATATATGTTCATGAAGAAGATGGACACGTGGTTTTGCTCTCTTATAAGTCACACTTTCTTGTAAGAAAGTAAAACTATATACCAATCTTCCTCACGAACATATGTGTAAAAATCTTCAACAAAGTAATAGCAAGTTGAAGCCCACCTTAGAGCAAAAGATAATTTCGGCCTGATCAAGTGAATTTCATTCTGTGAATTTAAGGACGGTTTAACATTGAAAAATTAATCAAGGTAATTCACCACGATTAGAGAGTAAAACTGAAAACCGTACGTTCGTCCTAAAAGATGCAGAAAACACATTTGACAAAAGTCAACCTCCATTCATGAGAACAACTCCTAGAAGCCTAGAACTAGAAGGGACCTTCTTTGACCCGATTGACAGTGTCTAGAAAAACCTGCAGCTGATATCACTCTTTTTGGGAAAAGACTGATTCCCACCCTCCCCACCCCCTGCCAATTCCATTTACATTGGAAACCAAGAAGTAAAACTCTCTTTATTCACAGAATACATGATTTTTAAAAAGAAATCTTCATGCATCTACAAAAGAATAAGCTACTAAAATTAATGATTAAATTTAACAAGGTCACAGGATACTGGGCCCATGTACCAAAAAATTAATTGCATTTTTATATTTTATAAATAAACAGTTATAAATTAAACACGAGGGATACTATTTTCTAGAGAATCCAAAAAATGAAATAAAGTACATAAAAAGATGTTTCTATTAAACACCTGCATACCCACCCGTGTACCCCCAAATATGAAATTCCTTAAAATGGACTGAAGAGCATATAGGCATGATTTATAGGCTGACAACAATAAAATACTCCTGATAGAAATTAAAAAAGACCTACCTAAATGGAGAATTGATCCAATGTTCATATCACAGAAAGTCCAATTCTGCTGGGATGTGGGTCTTTCGTAGATTGATCTATGGATTTGCACAAGCTCAATCAAAATCCTTGAGGCTTCATGTCCTAAAATTTATGTGGAAATTCAGAGGACTTCCAAAACTTTGGGGAAAAGTAAAAGTTAGAGGAATCCTACTATCTGATTTCAAGTTTACTACGTAAATCTACGGAGGTCAAGTGAGGTGCCGGCCTACACACAGACACAAACATCAAAGGGACGGAGCGTGTGTGTGGTTGCCCACAGGTAGACGCTCACGTATTTGGTTAGTCGATTTTCGGCAGATGGTGCTAGAATGTGTATGTGTGCGTGTGATAGGCCTCCATGTAAATATTGAAAGTATAAGAGTTCTTAAGAAAGCATTGGTGATAATTTTGTGTGACCTTGAGAGTAGACAAAGGTTTATTTCTTAGGACAAACAAAAGAATAAAAATACATAAACTTGACTTCATGAACATTTTTAAAAATTGCTTTTCAAAAGATGTCATAAAGAAAATAAAAAGATGAGCCACATACAAGAAGAAAGCATTTGGGAAACATACCTGATAAAGGTGTATCAACATTATATAAAGAAGTCTTACACCGAATAGTAAGACAGAGGACCTGATAAAGGCAGGGCAAACATTAGAACACACGTTTTATCAAAGGAGATATGCAAACGGACACCAAGCACAGGAAACACGCTAATATTAATATTTATTTAGGGAAAGGAAACCTAAAACCACCACAAGATGCCTTTTCACGCCCTTTCGAACGGTCGCAGCGATAGAGACTGATGGTATCACGCGTTGGCAGGGTGTGAAAGAAATACAACTCTCGTGCGTTGCTGGCGGGAATGTAAGATGGTACAGAACTTCAGGAAAGAGTTTAGTGGTTTTTATTTAATAAAGTTAAACACACACTCAACAGACAGCCTGGCAGTCCCACTTCTCGGCCGTATTTGCTCAAGACCAGCGAAAACCTGTGTCCACGCAAAGACTTGTACAGGAGGGTTCACAGAGGAAATTTTTATAATAGTCCCAGCTGGAAGGAACCCAAGTGTGCCCACCTGCTGGAGCACGGACAAACCACGGCGTATCCGTCCGGGGCAACACTCTTCGGCAGTATGAGGAGCAGATAGCGAGAGCGCTCCCCGTGGGCGAGCCTCAGGGGTGGTGCGGAGCGGGAAAACGGACCAGGCACAGACTCCGTGCCGGATTGTTACGGATGCCCAGAATTATAGTGATAGAAAGCACCGGGTGCCTGGGGGTACAGCCAGGGAAGAGGCCTGACTGCAAAGAGAAGAGGAAAGTGTTTCTGGGGAAGGGATTGTTTTGTGTCGAAATCATGGAGGTTGTTCACATCTTGTGCTTGTCAAAACTCGCTGAACTGCACACGTCAAATTGGTGATTTAATTGTATGCAAATTATGCTTCAGTAATAATTGAAAGAATGAATATGCAAAAAATGCTGATGAATGAATATTATGCAAAAAAAAAAGAAAGAAAGAAAGAAAGAAAACCCGACCTAACCCTGTGACGGAAACCCTGGGGAGCTGGTCGCCCGAGTCCCCCCGAGGGTCAGTAAGAGTGGGCGGCAGCCAGGGGTCCTTCCCGTTGTCCCAGCTCGCTCACCCAGGACACACTCAAGACTCCGCCTTGGGCGTGACGAGTTTCAGCTGCTCGGGGACCACTCCTGCTCCCGGCGCTGGCTCACGGACCTGGTGGTCTCTACCTGTTGGCTCTGGACTCTTGTCGAGGACCACGGCTTTCTTTCTCTGCGGATTCTCTGACTCAGGGGACCATCCCGGTCCGTCCCCATGGCTGTCCTCAGCAGGGACCACACAAGGGGCTCAGGAGCCCCAGGGGGGGCGGGGTTGGAGCGTAGGCTCTCTCCCTTCTCCACCGCCTGTGGTCCATGTCCACGAAGGTTTCCACGTTCCGTGTTCCAGCCCTGCTCAGGGAGCGGCACGGGGCCAGTTTCCTGCTTTTCCCTCCTGGCCGTGGTGCCCATCGGTACCGATCACGTGTGTCTGCCCACCCCCTCAGGACATCAGCTGTTCGTGTGTCCGGCTTCTCGCTGGAGGAGCAAACAGGGTTACGGTGGGGCGAGCGGGCGTGGGCATGGAGGCCTCGCCCCGCAGTCCAGCACTCACTGCACCTTCCTGTGCCTGTTCCCTGCACCCCCCTGTTGGACCCACTCCCGTGGTGGTCTGGGGGTACTGTCTGCAGGGACCCCACTGGCTCAGGGACAAAATGAAAGAAGGATGAAGAGTTCTCAGCCCCCCACCTGTCAGCAGCCGTGACCCCAGTCGTGTTCTGGAGCCTCGGGTCATCTCTGTATCTCCGGGGAGGCCTCGACAGTCTTAAAACGAAATGAGCTCAATTCACGTTCTCCTGAGAGCGTTGTCCTCTGGGAGGAGAGAAATCGGGTCCAGCCAAGCTCCAAAGAGCCCCGGAGAGGGGAGACACGCATGTCATCCGACGAACAGGTCCGGGACCCGGTGTGGTCACCACGGTCAGATCCCACATCTGGGCATCAGAACCCCGGATCCAGTCCCCGGATCCTCGTGACCCCGGATGTGGGACGGCACCGCTGCTCTGAGGCCTCAGCAGCATCGCAGAACACAGACGCAGCAGCGGGGAGGTGGCCGTTGGGCGGGACTCCGTCTCCTCGGGGGCAGAAGTCACGGGACATCCTTGGGCTTGGAGGCCCACCGGGCTGTGCCGCGGTTCACATCCATCACACGAAGGACGTTTAACCCAGACTCGAGGTTTATCTTCCAGAATGTAATTTGGCCCAAACCTTAGGACTACGCGGTTTGTGTCCCAAACGCTCCCTTCCTGCGGGGAACTGTGTCTCTGGGGACCCTGAGCACCCGCCCTGCGTGTGGGCTACAGAAGGAGCCTTGTGACCCAGCCCGCTCTCAGGGCAGCCTGGGAGGAGGTGGGATCGTTGCAGATTTGCTGTGTCACGGACACCGGTCCAAAGGCACACAACCGTCGCGAGTTGGGGCATTTGAATAATGTGCCCCCCCCCCCCCTTGAGAGCTTCTCTGGTATCAGTAGATGACATTAGGATGTCACTGTCCCAAATGTGGAGAGATGGCTCCAGCCTCCGTCTCCATAGGTTCGAGCACAACCCGCGTTCACAGGAAACCCTCCGAAACCCCTCCCTGTCACCACGTGCCCTGAGTGACCTACAGACCTGCGAATACAGCCCCGTCTCCGTCCCTCACCCATTTCTCCTTTACCGCTTCCTCGCCAGCCGAGAGGACTTCTGCTGGAAGGCAGCTCGGCTATTAAGGATGCGACCC
The DNA here is from genome assembly GCA_030068075.1 of Paguma larvata. Taxonomy (NCBI): domain Eukaryota; kingdom Metazoa; phylum Chordata; class Mammalia; order Carnivora; family Viverridae; genus Paguma; species Paguma larvata. The sequence goes on along the minus strand of CM057837.1, from coordinate 16,635,454 downwards.
AGGCAGGGGGGAGGCAGTTCTGGGGCCTGATGAGAGTCCCCTGCCCCCACCACATTGCTGGCAGGCCTCGCCCCAGAGGGAGGGGGCAGAGCCGAGAACCAAGGAGTTCACCGTGTGTCTGAGTGGCCGTCCTGATCACACATAGCCCGGACAACGGTCGTGAAGGCTTCTACTGCCGGCGCCAGAAGAGATTATATTTTGAGTTCAAAAGGCAAAAGCCCCAAAACAATAAGGCATGGAGATGAAAGACACAGTGCTTCCCACCAAACTAGGTGAGGATTTCGTGTTGGAAGTGAAGAGCGTGGTGCGTTTTCCTGCCTCGTGGGCCAAACCTACCTGTGCTCAGGAGCTCTCGGGAGAGGGACGCTGGGAATGTGGGCGTGGGGCCCTGTCCCGGGCTGCGGGCCGTCCACTGCCCCATGCCAGGCCGGGGTTCCTCCACGAGCGGGGCTGGTGGGCTGCATGCTCGGTGGGTCCGGCACAGCTTCATGGGGGCCGGTGTTCCCTGAGCGTGGCCCTGGGGGAGCATCGTCGCGGTTCGTGTGTCCCTACAGGAGCACAATAGGGCTGAGGCAGACGGGACCGCAGATACCTCGAGCTGGCAGGAAAAGTCACCCACACAGGGGTGCGGCCGGGGGTGCAGAAGGGCGGGAAGGGAGCTCTGAGGCCCCTCCTCCTACCCGACGGTTAGGCTGTTGAACACGAGTGTCGGCTTCACCAAGAGCTGCCACACTTCAGAACGAGACGTGGCCTTAATGAGTATTGAGGCCCCGCAGGAGAGGGACGGATTCGACGAGATCCAAACACGCGAGGCAGTGACTCGGAGGCACGTGGCATCTGTTGGCGGTCGGGTGGTTTCTCTGCCCCGGCCTCGCGGAAGGAAGGGGCGAGAAACAGCACTGCTCAGCGCAAATGTCTTCACCTGTTCTGTTCTAGAATCAGCTCAGCGATTGTAAGTGATGTCAACCAGTGAATACGCCTCGAGTCCGCCCTGTGTGTCAGCGTGTGTGCGCGTGGGCATGCCTGCGTGCACGGGAGTGTTGTTTCCAGTAACCATGCGGAAAAACTGTCTGTTTAGTGGAAAGGCTGACTTTTTCCCGGCCCAGAGCAGTGTATGAAGACACTGCGGCGTGTTTGGTCAAAGGACGCGGTGGTGACGTCGTCCGGGATGAGGGATTTACAGCTGACACGGGAGAAAAGACACCCTGCTCGGTGCTCACTGGAGCTTTTGTTCCCATAGCCGTGGGGGCTTCCTCCAAGGGGACCCGGGCGTCCCCAGGTCACCACGTCTGCTTGCTCTCGTCGCAAGCAGCAGGCGCCTCAGTCTTCCAGAAGACGAGTGCACACAGGGCCTCCTCCTGCGGCAGGTTCGGGTTTAGGCCTTCACCCTGGGCGGCTCGTGGCCGTCACTGCAGAATCGTCCCCAGAAAAGGCCGTGACCATGCACGGACGCGGCTTGCTCTCCGAACTTCGCTTTGTGGAGCTTCACAGGGTCTGCGTGTTTGACAGCCTGAAGGTCTGTGGCAGCTCTGCGTCCGGCGTCTGTCCGTCCGTGGCCTCTTTCCAGCAGCATTTGCTGCCTTCGTGTCTCTGTGGCACGCGCTGGCAGTTCTCTCCATACGTCAAGCTTTCGGAGATGGTCGTGTTTGTTGTTCCGACCGGTGACCGTGACTCGCTGGAAGCGTGGGCGGCGGTCAGCCTCGGCAGCGGTTTCGAATCCAGGCGAGCGCGTTGCTCCCTCCGACGTGCTGCAGCCGCACCCCTGCCAGCCCGTGGTGCTGCGTGAGCACGGCGTTCCTACGCACCGGGAACCGAAAAGTAACTTACTCGCTTTGTCGCGACATTCGCTCTGTCGCGGCGGTCTGGAGCCAGGCCGCAGCGTCGCCCGGGGGAGCCCCTGCAGCCTGCTGGGGGGAGGGGGGAGTCCCGCGGAGATGCCGCTGACGGTTTTCAGGGGACCGCTCTGCCAGTGTGGGCAGTTAGTGACGTCAGCGCGTGACTGTGTGTGAGCGTGCGTGTGTGAGAGTGTGAGTGTGTGCTTAGTAATGCGTGTGAGTGTGAGGCTGTTTGAAGGTGTGTGAGTGTGCACATGTGCTTGAGAGTGATTGTGTGAGCGTGTTTGAGGGCGAGTGTGAGTGTGTTTGAGAGTCGGTGTGCTCGATAATGTGTGTGCGTGCGTGGGTTTGAGAGTGTGAGTGTGGGAGTGTGAGTGTGCAGGTGCGTGAGAGTGGCAGTGAGTGTGCCTGAGAATGAGTGTGTGGGGGCTTGAGCGAGTGAGGTGTGAGTGTGCTCAGGTGGGTGTGCGCATGTGTGTGTGTCTGTGCTTGAGAGCAGGCGTGCGAGAGTTCGAGTATGTGAGCGTGGTGGCAGCAGGGGGCAGACAGACGTGTGTCTGAGGGAGGCGGAGGCACAGTGGGGTGTGGGGTGTTGGGGGTGGGAGCGCTGTGTCCCTGAGTCTTGGGGACTGTGGTGTGACCAGGAGCTTCCAAACCTCGGGCTGCCGAGGACAGACGTCGCTCACGTTCACTGCCGGCGGATGAGCTTGAGACCGTTCACGGAGTCTCTGGGTGAAGGTGTGGCTGGTGCGTGGAGGCTTCAAAACAGAGGTGCGGGGAGGGCGAGGGGTGTTGGAGACATTAGCTGGGACCTTCCCTGCGCGGTGGCCCGGGAGGCCCCCAGACCTCGGTGAGAATATGATGAGAGGACTGAGGAGATTCACACTCATCTTCTGTAATGAGCAAAACATGGCTTCGTAGGCGACGGGCTCAGTGACGGGCCCCACCGCGCCGTACGGGCCCCCTCCCCTCTAGTTAACAAGTGTGCGTGTCAGACCCCGTGGGCTTCATTTTAAATATTGGACCCAATACAATAATAGGACTTCCGTTCAGAGTGTCATAATAAGTTAACCAACGAATAGGCAGCATGCGCACTACTATTTCTGTTGAGGTACCCCCCCGCCCATAAATGATCTCACGTACCTTTAGGGGACATATTTTTGCACTAGGTGAGACCTGAGGCTTGTCCGCCGAGGGCTGGGTGCCGTTTCCCCGCACGGCACAGGGCGTCTCTGCAGAGCCGGGGTGGCACCCCCGCAGACCCAAGGCTCCGCGAGCACCCCGCCCCGGGACAGAGACCCTGCGTCGGTGCAGGGTGACGTGCGTCGGCAAGCAGGTGGCGGGTGGCCAGTGCGGAGCAGTCTGTTAGAGGCAATTTCTCCCGGGAAGGGAAAGAGAAAATAAGCAGGCGTGTTATGGGCACAATCAGTTACCCAGCTGACAGGTTTATTCAGTCTGAGACTCTTCAATCTTCTCTGTAAATAGTGCTTGCTTCACCCACTGAGAACAGATCTGTCACTCTGCGGCAGGAGGTGGCCAGCAGCCTCGGGCCGCCCCAGGGCACTTGGGTGCCTGGACCCCCGTGTCGGCGCTGGGCTCCTGCAGCCCCCCATTCCCTGGGGGAAGGGAGTTCAGGAGACGAATCCGCACATCCCGGGCCGTCCTGGGGGACACGCCTGCAGGCGGGGCGACACCTGGGACCATCGGGAGTGATGTCTGATTGGGTTAGGGGCAGCCGCTCAGATCTCAGAGACACGGCCTTGGGGAGGGGCCGTGGGTGCGGGGCCTGGGGGCCAGGCGGGCACTGGACACCAGCTGACCTAGACCAGTGCTCAGAGTCCACGGGTCCTGGCGCCTCCCCACCGCCCCCACCCTGGAGGCGGGAAGGAGGGCTCACCCTCCGTGCAGCCAGCTGTGCCTCGCTGCCTTCCCTCCCACACCCTCGATGTCTTCCTGTCACCTTCCCCGAGACTCTGAACCCCGTGGCCGAGCGGGCAGGAGGGCAGCCCCCGGTCCTCAGTCTCATAGGCACCTACCGGGAAACCTCTTCTGCTTCTTGTGGAGCTGCCCTCCCCTCCGCAGCGCCTTTCCACACTGTGTCCCATGGCCCCAGGACTGTCTCAGGCTGGCACCACCCTCCCCTGGGGCTGTGGGCGTTCCCCGCCTCATCCCACCGCCTTTCTGTCTGACTCCATCCTGCCTCCGGGTCAGCCCCTCCCATGGGGATAGAGAGTGAGAATATGTACCTTCTAGAGGGAGACCCCCCGAACCACAGATTTTTAAGTGAGATTAACATTTCTGTTGGTGGATTTTGGGTAAAGGAGAACGCCCTCCATCAGGTAGGTGGGTCTCGTCCACTCACATGGGGGTCTGAAGGGAACAAGAAGGTTCTCGCAACCGGCCATGCCTGGCCTTGATCTTCGCTGGGTCCCCAAGTGCAGATTTTGAACTCACATCCTCCTGCTCACTTAGCTCCCAGCTGTGAGCTCTGGGGGACGGGTGGTCTTTGCAGGTCCCCGGTGCCAAAGGTATCCACTGGGTTGTTGTGGGAGGCAAAGGAACAAAACTGAGGCCTTCATCTTGCAGGTCTGCTGGACTCAGGAAAGAATCAAAATCCCAACACAGGTTCCCATGAAGGAAGTGATTCTAGTGACTTCCAGTGGAGTCCTGGCACCAGGACTGATGCCACGAGAACCAAGGTCCTCCTATGACCCTGGCTGCCTGTTGGAGCCACCTGACTTGGGCTCTGTCGTACTGGCAAACACAGATCGACTGCACCCAGGACATTCGTGCCCTGCAAGGGCTCGGTGGAGTTCAGATGGGGATGGCCTGGTAAGCCGGAGATGGGGACCAAAGGCTGGTTCGGCAGGTGACCTGATGCTGTGGGACACGTGTGGCATGCCGACAGGCACACGTGTGTCTCTCTACATCACCTCGCTGGCCGCCCGGGGACTTTGGACTGGTCCTTCCACCTTGCCTTTACCTTTTGCTTCGGGGGCTGAAACACAGACAAGGTTCTTCAGCTGAACTCGATTCAATGAAAAATTATTTATTATGTTTCCATGAGAGCAGCGTCCTCAGTAGTTGAGTTATTTGCAGGTTCTTGTATAATTAATCACAACGCAGACTGATTGTCCAGGAAAACTAGGGACCGGCAACCCCTAGTTTGCATCTACCTGCCCCAAGGCGGCGACTGGTAGACACAGGGCATTGGACAGTTTGAAGCACGACGCCACCACCTTGGACTTCCTCCTTCGGGGGCTCGTAAGACTTGGGAGCAAACCCCATAGGAAGCTTCTTTATCCCTTTCCTTGGAAATGCAAGGCCTTTGTCCCGTTAGGTCAGGTACCAGATGCTCCGTGGGCCTGCCCCTCACGGCATCTTAAACACCTCCCGGCTTCTTCGGCGTGCCATTCGGTGCCTCGTGTCAGGAATCCCTGGATCCTGCAAATCACGTGGGAGCTGCTTTACCAAGGAATGATGTGATCTTCTGCCAGAAGACATCCTTCGTGAGTCAAGAGCTTGGATTTTTCCACAAGGTAACAGGTTTTACTTCTTCACAAATAACACCTGTATTCGTCTTTGAAATAAAAAAGCGAGTGCCTCTTAAGAGCAGGGTCGTTGGGGTCAGAGAGTTCTGAATATGAACATAGTTTCCCCCTTGCTTAAGTTTCTGACCTCGACTAGGTTATGTAAGACCTCCTCGTAGGCAGAGGTTACATACACTGTGGACTCTCGGAGTACCGTGAGGGTCGGATGAGGTCACGCACACACAGCAGCTCTGCTCGAGTCCATGCAGTTAACCCTCTGGAAAGGCTGGGACTCAGTGCATCGCTACTCACTGCATCTGAAGTAGTGGATGCAGTATCTCCTCTGAGCCTAGAATTCCAGGGGAGTTTAATATCTGTGGGTATTGATTCGCCATTGCTGTTCCAGGTGTGAGGGGGGTGGTCCCGAGCCCCAACTGAGACTGTAGGCGCAAACAGGCTCCGCGGTTTCCTTTGGGTCAAGAACAGTGTCCTCCAGTTCAGGGCCGCTGGACCTGTGCCTGACCAGGCATGAGCAGGACATTTATTTGTGTGGAATGTCTTGGGGGACAGACCCAGCGGGTTGCCTTAGAGCTGCACGACTCTAAAACCCCGACACGAACAAAGCCAGGAAGACTCCACCAGAGGCAGCCATGTTGTCTTGGATTAGGATTAACCACTGACCAGCAAAGTCTCCCTCGCCAGACTGGCCGTGGCCGGCAGTTACAGATCCTGCTTTTGTTTGGGTTGTCCTGTGGGTCGGACTAGGTCGAAGACAGGGCTTAGAACTTATTAAGCGGATAAAATCTATAACTGACTCTGGTGAGTCCTGTGGTTTAAAATTTGCAATTGTCTGGATGAGAATACAGCCAAGGATGTCCTTCAGCAGTGACGTCTTTCTCACGCCTTCCTTCAAAGGAAAGGCTGCCACGTGGACCCTAAGCGCACATGTCGTGGTCTCTGGATTGTACCCGTGAGAGCAAAGTGCTTCCAAACTACACGTGGGACATTCCTGATAATAGATCAGACGCACGGCTGCCCGCTGCTTCTCTTCCTCTTCTGCCCAGTGTTCTAGAGCAGAACCCCGTCACTTTCCCAAGCGTGTTAGAACCGAAGAGAATTTGCATCAGGAAAGCGGTAGGGCCCACCCCGAGGAAGACTTAATCACCACACCAGAACGTTTTCTGTCAAAATCGGTTTTACTAAAATAGAACAGTATCGATTACTTGCGGAACTTAATAAAAAAAGAAAAGAAACTGTACGTGTTCACGGTTCTGTCCCTGACTCCATCCCCGTCCCTGTCCCCAAACCGTCTCCTTGGGCCCAGGTCCCTTCCATCTTTTCTAGTCTCAGGTTCTGTCTCCTTTGTTGCTTTGCCGGGAAACTCGAGTTAAGGCAGATGGCGCCTATCGTGGTAATTAAATTATCTGTAGCCTGGCGGTGATTGCACTTGGAGGCAACAAGCAAGATTCATTATGAGGAGCTAAAAGCCCGTTTCCACTTTGATGTGAACCACTTCGCTGACATGAAAAATTTGATTGGGATTCAGATGTAGTTATTCACTGAGAATCTCCAATTTAAGAGAATGTTAAGTTAATTTGCAACTCTAATGTCAAAGATTCACGAGGAAAAAGGATGCTTTAAAAAATTCTAAAATAGCATTATTATTGAAAATAAAGCTGTCCCTTTTTGCTTGGTATTGAGAAAAATTCTCCCATTATACAAAATTAGCGAAGGGAGTGTGGTGACTTCCCAGAATCCAGGATGGTGGGACTATTACAATCATGCAGTGTTGATGAGACCATCTGGGCTGGACGGAAACCGAGGGGAGGAAGAAAACAGCTGTGCAGTGAGCAAAACGTCTGGGAGATTCCGTCACCGCCGCGAATTGGCACGATGGGGATGGAGGCGCGACGAGCCTGACGGGGTGATTGGTTGCCTCTGGGCCCGGAGGGCTGTGACACAGAGGGCGCTGGTCGTGAAGGGACCTTTCTTGGGAGAGCAGATGGGGCTCCGGACAGTGAGACAGATGAATGTTTCCATCTGGGAAATGCCTTACTGAGCAGGAAGTGGATGATGCCCGAGACAGGCTAAGCACAGGCGCACGAAGCGGTTCTGCGGCCACCAAGCCCCCAGTCTTCCTCTGTCATCCCCTCTTCTGCACCCAGACCCTGTGCCACTTCCCTGTGGCCGCTCCAGTAGCAGAGGGACCCACCTGACATGAGGGGAGCGGGGTCAGGGCAAGTGAGAGACCCCGCGGTGAGCAAGGAGAGACGTCAGTGCCTCCTGCTGTCCTTGCAGGGGTGGGGTGGGCTCAGGTGACCAAATCCAACCCCCCAGGATGGGACCAGAGGGAGGCAGACAGGGACCCGGAGAGCTAGGAGGGGAGGACTGGTGTAGGGTTGCCAGATAGAACGCAGGGTGCCCACTTCCGTTTTCAGATAAACAATGCCAGTATTTTAGGAGCTATATCCCGAAGATTGCTTGGGAGGTGCTAATACTAAAAAAAATGGTTACTTATCTCTAGTTCAAAATTAACTAGGCACGCTCCTTATTTTATTGATGCTATCTGGCGAGGATAGACTGGGGTGGGCATTGGGGTCAAGAAGGGGCTCACGAGCCCGTGAAAAACCTCCTGGAATTCACAAGAACGGCTTTCTAGTGGAGGCAGCACAGCGGGATCTGAGGTGCTGGCCAGGACTCTGAATAATGGTCAGAAGGACCCAGGCTCGAGCCTGGCACCGAGGGGCACCTGCGTGTGCACGCCCAGGGTGGTGGTTTCGTCGCAGATCTGCTTCCAATAATAAGCTTGAAGAGCATTCCATGTTCCCTCAAAGCGAAGGCACAGAAAATGGGCTCCAGCGCCCGAGCCGACAGCTGGCAGGGAGACCCCTTGGCTTTTCTAAAATTGCTTCTTTCCCGTGACACCTTATTTAACGATAAAATAGTAATAGCGAACGGGCTAAGTGTTTGACATCTCTTATATCATTTAATTGTCCCAGAAATTCTTTTTTTATCTTTTATTCTTTTTAAAAATTTTTAATGTTTATTTATATTTGAGAGGGAGAGAGACAGAGTGTGAGCGGGGGAGGGGCAGAGAGAGAGGGAGACGCAGAATCCGAAGCAGGCTCCAGGCTCTGAGCTGTCAGCACAGAGCCTGACTTGGGGCTCGAACCCACGAACTGTGATCTCATGACCCAAGCGGAAGTTGGACACCTAACCGACTGAGCCACACAGGTGCTCCTACTTGTCCCAGAAGTTCTTATACATTTATCCACTCAGGGTGGTGGTGGCCCACGTGGAGGGCTCAGGGGGCAGAACTTGGTTCCCAACGTGCTGGACGTGTCCCATCTTTGCAATAACCCCTTACAATTTGAATTTCAGATCAATTATAATGGACCCCAATTACTGTCCCAAATATTTAATGGGGCATAAACAGAGTGGGACTTATACCGAAAGTTTGTTATTTACCTAAAATTGAAATTTAACTAGGTGCTGTTAGTAGCTCTTCAGAAAACTAAAGCATAGAGAAGCTAAGGAATTGCCCAGAGCCGCACAGCCAGGAAGCAGATGAGGCAAGACTCAGGCCCGGGCCAGCTGTCCCCGAGTCTATCCCTGACCCCTGCGTGTGCTGCCTGACCACACTGTGTTCGTGAGAGGGAAAAGTCCCTGGAAGATCTTGGGGGCTTGGGTGAGCAGGGAAGATAGAGCTTGGCCAGTGGCTGCAATGGTGAAGGTTACAGAGAAGGCTCTGGAAACCTGCAGGATTGTGAGGGTTTCTTGGGGAAGAAGATTTATTTTGGGACTTGAACACTAGGAGGGGAGATGGGCAAGGACATTCCAGACAGACGGGCTCGGACAGCGTCCTGAGCAGTGAGGAGACCTCTCCAGGAACAGGGGCAACTACAGAATTTGTGGGGTTCGGGGCAAAGTACCATGGCGGAGACCTATTCAAGCCTTACTAGGACGTTAAAGATGGCAACGGTGACAGGAGAGCGTGGAGCCGAGCGCACGTGTGCTGTGCGGGAGGACAGCGGCACCGGGGCTGGCGTACAGGAGACAGGAGGAGGTGGACAGGGAGGCCGGGGGGAGCAGAGCCGGGGAGGCCATCTGGAGATGCCAGACTTTAGTCCAAGGGTGGCCAGAGGTCATGGGGTCTCCCATTGGTGGGGATATACCCCGATTGGCATTTTAGGGGGTTTCCCTGGCTGCCGTGTGGAGCGTGGACTGGGGTTGGCAGCTGGTGACAAATGTGGCGGCTGTCGCAGCGGTGTTCAAGGAAAGCACATCGATGGCTCGTCGGGGGTCAGGAGTCAGTGGCAATGGAACACGAGGAAGCCGGCAGTTCGGGAGACACGTGGGGGAGGATGTGTTGCAGGGGGAGACAGGGAAGGGAAACACGCAGACTTCCAGGGTGGGGGCTGGGGGGCCGGAGGAGCGACGGGGAGGGGTCCGGGGCCGGGAGCTGGGGGGACGCGTGAGGCCCGCAGCTCACCGCACCTGCTCTAGAGGAGGCGGCCGCAGGGGTGGGTCTGAGCTCAGACGCGAGCTCGGGGCTGGACACGCACGCGTGGTGACGTGGGTGCCGAGGAGGCGGCGCAGCCCCTGGCGGAGCCTGCAGGCGGGAAGGGGACCCGGAGCCCCTCGGCCTCTGGCCGATGGAGACGGGCTGGCACAGGACACCGGGAGGGGCAGCCGGGGAGAGAGCAGACCGGGGACTCCTGACTTGTGAATGATTTGTGTCGCCAAGTGCTGGAGGCAAGAAACCAGCGAAGAGTGGTGGGATCCCAGAGGAACGACGAAGCTTTGCTCCTGGGACGAGCTCCGGAGTCAGACGGCAGGTGCCGGGGCTCCAGGCCAACACGGCAAGGGACCAGCCGCGCCTGCCTCTCTGCCTCCCGCTTACCTTTGAAATATCGGAAGTCCGCGTGCCTGCTCTTCCGACCGTCCCCCTCCTGCTCCTGCTGGTTCCAGGTAAGACTGCCAGGCCAGGCCAGGGATTCTAAGCAGGAGTCCTGAGTGCCATGGCTGGGATGGAGGGTTTGATGGCCAGGCTGAGACCCTGCAGGGCTCCGTCCCCTCTGAGACCAAGTCTCTATTCCACCATTCCCTCCTGGATTGAGGACCAGGCTGAGCAAAGCCCTCCTTTCCGCCTGAGCCCTCCCACCCCCACCCCGTCTGACTGTCAGCAAATACATGTCAGGAGGAAGAAACAGGCCTCCATTGACTTCGGCCATTGAGACTGGGCTTGTTACAAGATGACCTGACTCTCCCGAGTCGTTGGTAAATAGTCCCGGGCATAGGAGAAAAGAGGGGAACGACGCTGGTGTAGAAACTAAAGAGGAGATGTCACGCTCAACAGGTGTACTTGATGGTCTAACCGGGTGGGGTGGAGGGACTGAGGCTCTTACCCAGCAGAAGGGTCGCCTGGACCCGGGCGCTGGTCTGGGGGTTAAGCTCGCCCAGACTCTCAGCCTCCGGCAGATGTTGAGTCTCCGGGGATCTGCGCACCAGAAGGACCGACAGCCACAGCCACACGGGGACTCTAAGGATGCCGAACTGCCGGGGAAGGAGCAGAGCCGGAGCCACGGAGGAAATTGTGCCTCTGAAACTCTGTGCCGGAAACTCAGGCCGGAGGGACGAGAGGGGTCGGAGCCGGGATGAGCCAGGGAGGAGACAGGAAGGCAGCTCAGGGCCAGGGCTCCCGGAGGTCAGGAAGCGCCGGGGCAGAAAAGCAGCGCGTGGAGCTGAGGGAGAGAAATTCCCGGGCCGAGCACTGAACCAGCAACGAGGAGGGAGCGTTTAGGGGTTCTTTCAGAGTCCGGAGGGAAAGGAAAATTATACATTTAAATGATAATCGACCACAACCAAAGACTTACTTTAAAAACAAAAGGTTAATTCAATAATAGAAGATTGATAGACCTACTTTGTTCTATCAGCGGGGTAAAGTCCGTCATTTCAGGAGAAAAATCTTGGAATTAGATTACTGAAGCTAGAAAGGGCACGGATACAATTATTGTTCTGCTTGTAAAAACAGGAGTATCACAAAAATAACATGAGCCGTGATTCGAAGCATACTTTCGAAACATGATGAGAGTGTGTAAGTCTGACAGAAGTGTGGTGCGGTCAGTATCAGGACATCAGAGGAATTCACCCAGAATGACAGGGTCCCTCCGTGGGGAGGGCGGGATTGTGGGAGCACTTCTGCCGGCCAGCACTCGCTTTCCGCACCGTGGGAAGAGGGCTGTCAGAATGTGAAAGGGAGTGAGCCCCGGCCATGCTCTTTGTGATGGTGGGAGAGTCGACCATGGCTTCTCCCAGGAAGACCTCCTCTTGGCTCTACCCCCTCCCTGGAGGATCTGCCTCTCTTGGTTCAGGGCAATCTCTTCTCCCCTGCCTCTTCCATCAGGACGCCTTGCCTGATGCCCTCCACCATTTTTCTTAGTTCTGCCTGTTTATGTTTTATTGGTTGGACCCCATGGGGAATAAGGAAGGAGCGTGGGACTCAGGCACCAAATCCACGCTGAGCCTCCGCCATCTCGGTGCTCAACATGGTGCCAGCGGGATGCTTCCACAGGTGTAGCTTTTGGGGCACGACGACACACGCCCGGGGGAGGCGCTCATGGTGCGGCTGTGATGCGTGGTATCCGGTGTCTCTGGGCGGGCGGCTGGTGTTCCCCGGCAGCTGGCAGCTGGGCGAGGCTGGCTGGGATTTGTGCCGGAGCCGGGGTGGGCGGAGGAGGCAGGTGCGATGGCTCTTACTGCAGGTGCTGATGACGCAGACCTCGGCGACCTTGAATGTAGTGAAGGTCACCCAGAGCGCTGGAGAACCGAGCACTGAGAAAAGGCAATTTTGTCGGGGAGAAGCCCATGACCGAGGTCAGAAACCCCAGAAACACACCATGGCTTCAAAAGGCCACGGGCTTCTAGAGAGGAAGCACATGACAGCTCAATTAAACCCTTGATGGGTGATTTCTCCCCACAGAGCTGAAGTTCGCAGGCTGTGACCTCCGGACAACGAGCGCAAACTGGCTGGCACTCAGACAAGTCAAAAGCCTCCCCCCCATTTTCTTCATGTTCTCTGTGTGCCTGCCTTCCTCCAGCTCACGCCGAGTGTCTGTGACCAGCAACGGTGCGCTCTCGACTTGTACCGTGTGTCAGGTTCTAGATCCAGATGTGCTGTAGGGAGCTGTCACAGACCTTGGGGAGGGGGGACCTTCTTCTCTAAAACTTGTGGGAAAGAAGAATTCAGCCGCGGGGGGAGGGGAGTGAGGAGGCTTCTCGTGTCCACTGGAAGTCGGCTCCGCAGCACCCGCTGGCAGGAAGCAGACTGGGCTCCGTGCAAAGCGGGACCCTCTGACTCGACCAAGGAGGAAAAGGAACAACTTTAGAGTTCAATGTCCTCAGCCTTTAACAGACACAGGGAAAGAGATTTAATTTTCAGAATTTCGTAATGAAAGACAATGTCACATTAAGAACATGTCAACACCATCTTTATGTTATTAATGTCTGTTTGGGGGAACATGTTATTAATGTCTGTTTGGGGGAACATGTTATTAATGTCTGTTTGGGGGAACATGTTATTAATGTCTGTTTGGGGGAACATGTTATTAATGTCTGTTTGGGGGAACATGTTATTAATGTCTGTTTTGGCCCACAATTTGTTGGGCGTTGGTCTCCTTATCAAATCGCGGAAAAACTATGAGCCCACAGAGCTGGGTGTCATTTGGGGCAGGAACTTAAGTCGGACATTCATGCTTATTTTGAGGGCTGAGGTGTGAACTTGGAGCTGTTTGTCTGGAACCTTGTTCCAATATTTCAAGGGGTCCTGAAGGAAAGGGGGAAGTATCACTCACCAGTCCTCGGTGGTTACGTGGGAGCCAGGTGAGAGGTGTCCCGCACCACCGGTCACCTCCTGGAATGGACTGAATGTTTATGCTTCCTTCCCTCATCATATACGAAGCCTCGACCCCAACATGATGGAATTTGGAGGTGGGACCTTTGGAAATGGATTATGGGTAGATGAGGTCATGAGGGTAGGGCCCCCATGATGGGATTAGTGCCCTTGAATGAAGAGAGACACCAGAGCTTGCTCTCTTTGCCACGCGAGGACACAGTGAGCAGGAGCCACCTGTAAGTGAGGAAGAGGGCCCTCGCCAAGAACAGAACCTGCCGGCACCTTGATCTCCACAACTTTTCGGTCTCCAGAACTGTGAGAATAAATGCCCGTTGCTTAAGCCCCCTGTCTGTGGCATTTTGTTATGGTGGCCTCAGCTGACTGAGATACTGTCTCTCCAGAGACAGCCACTACCCAGAGGACCACAGACTGGGGATCGAAGCCAGCAGATCAGGAGAAGCAAAGCCTAGGCCTCTGAGGTAGGCTCACTGATGTCTCCTATTCTAAGAGCATAGCTCAGGACGTGGTTTTCTGATGGGGAGATTGGAGGACTTACCTACAACCTCCACCTTGCCGGATTATCTCAGGCATTCACCATGTCTGGGGGACGATGCTGTGAGCGTCTTCGAAGGTCCCGACGTACGAACCTCCTCTGTTTCTTCTGTCGCATCCCTGCCTCTTGACGGAAGCCCACGCTGGCGTCAGCTGTTCTTTCTCACTCAAAGGAGCAGGTGCATTGCTGTTGAAGGGCAGATTTCATCCACGTCCCATCTCCCCGCTTAGCTTTGCGGGGCGGGCCACTCCCCCTGAGGGGCCCACAGACGGCTACTGTTATCACTGGGGCTCCGACTCATTTCCCGAGGATGGAGGTGGCTTTAGGGGGGTGACTTTGGGGGGTGCAGGAAGAGGGGCCGAGTGAAGGAGTGTTCATTGAGCTGGAGCTGAGAAATCACGGAGGAGTAGACGCTTCCTAACCTCTAGAATACATCCTCGAGTGCACAAATGCAACCTGAGTTTGGAATTTACAAAATAAAACCTGTGTATGTGCTTCACTAGTTCATAGAATGGTGAGGGGTGCTCAAGGTGGCTAACTGAGAAAGAAACGTTATATATTTTTGGATAAGAACGCTTGTTACATTTACTCAAATTGGAAAATATGTATTCAGAATGGAAGTCTGAAAAAAATGAAAAAAATCACAACGACTAAAATAAGTAAATAACAATTGCCTGTGTTGGCCCAGGGATACGTGCTGCTAACCTTGGGGTAAGACTTTTTAGCCAACTTTTGTGAAGATAATTTTATTATATTTTTTATATAAAGATTGTGTGCGATAACAGTCTGCTTTGTCGATTGGACAGAAGATATACTAGGGAAATAGTAACAAAAAGAAAGCCACTATTTTATCAATATACTAAATTAAATTGCATTTTTAATATCAGCGAAAACCACTCAGAAAATATATCTGAATAAATATCAAGGAATAGGGGCGCCGGGGTGGCTCGGTCGGTTAAGCAGCTGACTTGGCTCAGGTCATGATCCCGCAGTCTGTGAGTCTGAGCCCTGCTTCAGATCCTGTGTCTCCTGCTCCTTCAGCTCTTCCCTTGCTTGTACGCACAAGCGCACGGTCTTTCTCTCTCTCTCTCTCTCTCTCTCTCAAAAATAAATAAATAGCCTTAAGAAATAAATATCAAGAAATAAATCTAAAGGAGATGTGTAAGAAAAAGCAGAAATTTATTTAAAAAGTCATTAAAGAAGACCTAAGTAAATGGAGAAATTATACCAAATGCACAGGAGGGAGATCCGATATCATAAAGTCACGAATTCCCCAAAAAACTGATTTATAGATTCAGTGCATTGGGATTTTTCCTTGTGTCAAGTAGTATTCTCATTTGATATGATTCGAATGAATTCTTTCAAGAATTCTATTGTGTGGACATACCAATTTACCTGAGCAATCTCTAATAGCTTGACATTCAGATATTTTCTGTTTTTCATTAATATAAAACGCACTGTTTTGAAATCCCTTGAATACAATTCATCAAATGCATTTCTAATTATTTACTTGGTATATATTTTTGGAAGTGGGATTGCTAACCCAAAGGACACAGGCATTTTTTTTTAAGTTTATTTATTTATTTTGGGAGAGAGCCAACAGGGGAGGGGCAGAGAGAGAAGGACAGAGTCAGAATCCCAAGCAGGCTCCACGCTGTCGCACAGAGCCCGACTCGAGGCTCTAATCGAACCCACGAACCTCGAGATGGTGACCTGAGCTGAAATCAAGAGTTGGACGTGTAACCGACAGAGCCACCCAGGGGCCCCAGGACACAGACATTTTTTAATGTTTTTTTTCCCCCCAACTTGCCCACCAGAAAAGTTTTGCTTAAGTTTTGCTCCTCCTCCGAGCTTACCTATTTCCTCACATCTTCCCTGATCCGGGTGCCTGCATGCCATTAACCTTTGTTAACAGGACAGGCGAGATGTGCCCCTGCATTCATCGCTGGACCTGTGTTCCGAGGAGCCCAGGAGCATCCAGCCTTGTGTCTGATGCATCTTTGGCGCGTGCCAGTCGAGGCGGAGGGAAGGCCATTAGACGTTGTCCCCTGGGTACCGATGAAGGGTCGGAAGGCTCTGCGGGCACGAGCGCTCATCCCAGACTGCCCAGAGGCCAGCCGTAGAGCTTTGTGGGCTGTCAGGGTGCGCCTGCCCTCTCACGGGAGTGCGGCCGGCTGAGCGCGGTGGGAGGATCAATGGCACGGGGTCCCTGTGACCTCGGCACGTGGCTTCTGCAGCGCTCAGTGTGCTCCGTCGTGCGCGTCGAGTTCTGTGTTTCGTCTCCCTGCTCATTCCATCACGTACCACAGTCGAAGGGAAATTGTGAAACCACCGAAGAGCGATTCATACAACATTTCAAGACTCACAAGCCCTGTAACTACTGGACAAGTGCAAACGTGCGAGCCGAGCCCTGGACCTGGCTTTTGGATGTTGAAAAGAATAGCCCGGGCCCCAGACACCTGCTGCTGCCTCTGGCCGCCCCTTGCCTGCTGTTCCACCCGAGCGATGGGTTCTGACAACAGATTCAGGCTTTAGAACAAGCACGTCGTCCTCCCCACCCCCGGGGTGTTTTTGCTAGTTCGTAAAGGAAGCCACTGACGTTACGGTTATAGCAGCGCTCTGCGAAGGACAAGAAGTACTGGGTCTCATTTTATGATCGTATTCATTATTGTATATTTTGTTTACAGAAGGCCAGAAGTTCCAGATTAGATTCATGGCTTACATTTTCCCCAGCTTCCTTGGCATAAATTGCAGACCTATTTATGTGCGTATAAACCACCTGCATCTCAGTTTTAATACAGTTTTAGAGAGTTGGATCTTTTATTTTATTAAGTTCATTTATTTATTTGAGAAAGAGAGAGAGAGAGAAAGAGAGAGAGTGAGAGCATATAAGAGTGAGTTTGGGAGGAGCAGAGAGAGAGGGAGGGAGAGAGAGAGTCCCAAGCAGGCTCTGTGCTCAGTGCAGAGCCTGATGTGGGGCTCAAACTCACAAACTGTGACCTCATGACCTGAGCCAAAACAGAGAGTCGCATAGGTGGGCTTTGTGAGACTTAACAGAAAACCAGGGGGGAGGGGAAGAGGGGAAGGAAAAAAAGCCAGAGAGGGAGGAAGACATAACATAAGAGACTCTCAAAGACTAAGAACGAACTGAGGGGAGAGGGGGGTGTGAGGGGGGGAGAGTGGGTGATGGGCACAGAGGAGGCACTTGTTGGGATGAGCACTGGGTATTGTATGGAAACCAATTTGACAATAAATTATTAAAAACAAAAAAACAAAACAAAACAGAGAGTCAGATGCTTAACCTACTGAGCCACCCAGGCACCTCTGAAAAGTTGGCTCTTTTAAAGGTAAATACCTATCTCTCTTGATGGTTCATAGATTCTGAGTTCTCGATTTTGAGGAAGTCTCCTGGAGACCCTTAGTGGAGTGTATCAATAAATGCTGAAAACTGGAAGGCCCCTGCTGGGGGGTCTTTCTCAAACATATTTCTAATGACAGCGAAGGTTAATTCATAAAACTCACGGCAGAGTTTTAATGACGTTTTATAATTGTGAAAAAGTTTTATTTTTTTAATGTGTATTTATTTTTGAGAGAGAGAGCAGGGGAGGGGCAGAATGGGGACAGAGGATCTTAAGCAAGCTCCTCGCTGACAGCAGAGAGCCCGATGTGAGCCTTGAACCCATGAACCATGAGATCATGACCTGAGCTGAAGTCGGATGCTTAACCAACGGAGCCACCCAGGTGCCCGAGAAAGTTTATTTTTAATTGTTGCTTCAATTAAGTACCCGAATGCGATTCTCAATTTAAACTCAGAAAGAAATATATTACACATTGTTTGAATACCAAGGCCTCGTCTCTAGTAGCGAAAACTCAAACTCCCACTTCTCCCCACGTGGGCTCTGCTGTCCCCGAGACAGCCCCACCGTGCACCATGTGGCCCCGTTTTGCTCATTGGGTGGAATTTACGATCAAGTCCTTGCCAGACGCTGACGGAATCTGCATGGTAGGGGCCGTGCGCAGGCCCACCGAGAGCCGCACGGTCCACCCAACGGCCATCACGTGGCTTGTGAACTCAGCTCTTTCTGGCCGTGTGTGAAGGGGACAGCGCATCTGGAGCCCCGGTGACGCAGCAGCGGCCATGTCGGTGAAGTGCTGCTGCCCCAACAAGAGGCGGAACGACACCGATCCGAAACGGGCTGTTGAGATTTTTATTTTGAAGGGATGCAACTTAGCCTTTGGAGCAAACTTCCACAAACCGAAATGGGGTGGAAAGCCTCATAAATAGAGGCCCAAGTGCACAGACCCTATAGACATGTCCTCTTTGAGCTGAAAGAAACGTCTAGGCCAAAGCAGAATTCTGTCTCTGCTTTTATCACTTAAAAAAGCGTAATATATGAAAACACTGAAAACTTGAAAAAGTGCCAGAAAAAGGGTAATGGCTTACTGAGGGCTGTGATGACATCATGGATCAATATGGTAATTACAGTTCAATGAGCAAGACATTGGAAGCCTCCCATCTCTGGGAAAACCCGAGCACTGTTTTCTGGGCTCTGTTGCAGGTGTTACAGAAGCCCCTCCTCACCTTACGCGGCCCCAGGGGCCGCTGGTGGGGAAGACGGGCCCACCGAGACGGGCCCGGACCGTGTGGACGGGGCTTCTGCCTGAACCGCACAGCGGAGAGCATCATTATTCAGGGACTGCGGTCCAGGAGCCACGCGTTAAAGCGCTCCGTCCATTTAATCATTTTCCAATCTGTTTCGCTTGTGAAATTTATTACTTTTCATGGAAACAAATATCTGTCAAAATATCGTATTAGGGTGGCATTTGAAGATTCTTATACCCTTAGCGATAACGACTTCACATCCTTTTCCCTTTGAAGGAGACCCGATGAGCCTCTCTGAGGACGTCTTCTTGATCCTGGGGCTGTTTTCTTGTCGTCAGGTGGTAAACACCCCTAATTGGTTCGGGAGGCCCTACCGCTGGGCTCTGCCCATGCCCAGACAACCAGGGGGCCGTGCAGAGAAACCAGAACAATCTCAGCTGCGTTTTTTCAGGGCAAAGCAAGTCTTGAGATGAGAGGCAAAATGTCCTGTCACCACTCATAAAGAGTGCCAGGTCTTTAAGATATGTTTGCACTAACATGTGCATCAGGAAAACCGCCTGTATCCAGTCTGGGAGTGCGGGCGTTGGCTTCTGCCATTTGATGTTGGTCTCACATTTTATTAGCTAGAAAACACAAAAGAAATCCAGAGAGTGCAGTTTGAGGATGGTCTCCACGCCCGGAACTGCCTCTGCTCCACACGCGCCTCGGCGTGGGGGCGGAGCCAGGTGGGATCCGTGCCCAGAGGCGGGGCCCTGTCCATCGCCCCTCTTCCTGCTCACCTCACTCCACCTCCCACCCCGTGTCTCCCCCTCTTTCTTCCCAGAATGCTTCCCGCGGGGCAGAAATGACAGGAGAGTGGATGCCCGAAGACCCGTAGCCAAGAGTTCTGCTTGTCCTGCTTGGTTCCCTACGACACTTGCCCCCAGAGGGAGGCTTGGCTGGTGGGTGACAGTATCCGGCCGTTCATGACGATGGCAGAAGGAGCATCCACTCTCCCTTGGAGCCCGGATGCCATACGACCTCCGTGTCTGCGGGCTTGAAGCATGGCGGGTTGTTGGAGTCTCTGGACAGCTCCCCTCTGCTGCGACGATCGATTTTCTGGTCCCTCCAGACGTGCCTCCTGTCTGCCCGCTCGCACCCCATCAGACCCGCTCCCACTGCGGGACCCCACATGCCTTTCAAGAAAATGGCGGGGGCTTGTTTTTCAAGTCAGCCGCGCCTACAAAAGCAACCGCGGCCACGCATTGAGCAACCGGTCCTCAGACAAGCCGCAGATTTACGGTCAGACTCTTTTCTGTCCTCCTCATAAACACATTTCAGTTGAAAAGCACAATTTCAGGCCTGAGGTGAGGCGAACCATCCAGCTGAACTTAAATGGAAATAAAAAGAAACAAAGCATGGTAATGTACCAGGTAATAACAAGACATCTAAATCTATTCTGGGGTCCAGAGGCAGAGATGTAATTTGTGATGCCTGTGAAGACAGGCACATTTCACGGTCTAAACCGCCACCGTGCAGGCTCGGCAGCAGCAGAGACTCCGAACACTGGGTCCTCCGTATCCTCAAGATGGAGGCGGCTCGTGGTGGTCTTGCAGGCAATAATTCCTGAGTGCGTAGGTAAGAACACGGCAGGTGGTTGCTGCTCACAGAGATGCCACTCCAGCTGCCTTTTCAATTCCTTCTGTGCTAGTTTTTCAGTTCCTGGAGCTAGTTTTTAGGGTCAGGGTACTTTAGGTTGGGAATGTCCGTAGATGAAGGATTTAAAATAATTATTAACTCGTTTGTTTATTTATGAGTCTCATTTGCACACTAATTTGGACCAGGCATAATGCAAGGCATAGAGATAAAAGATGAACAAAACAAACCTTGTGAGGAATAAAGCCGGTGGGCACAGGCAGCCATTGGTTAAATCATCACTGAAGCAGCTGTGCCAAGGGCTGTGTTCTTCATGCCAAGAGGCTGAATCAAGGGGGGTGACCTCCTAGCGCGGCGTGAGGATGTGCTGGGTCTCATGGCCAAGTGGAGAACTGGGGTTTTCATCGTAGAACAATAGGAGATCATGTTAAGTCCCTCAAAATGGGAAAGATCTTGGTCGGGAGGGACAACGCGATCAGTATGACTTTTTGAGATCGCTCTGTTGGGTTAGAAAGTGTAAGAGTGGGCATGGATGCTCAGCAGGAGAGGCCAGCCGTCCACAGGGCAGCCCTGCTGGCAGCGTGGACAAGACAAGGATGAAGATGGGGAAGAGAAAGACTTAGGAGGTTAAATCTTCTGGGCATGGTGTAGGATGAGCTTCAGGTGGGTGGATCGACATGAGTTTGGGACGGATTTTAGAGCTCTGGTTTGTCCAACCATGTTGAGACGGCCAGGGTTGGAGGAGGTCAGGAGTTGGTTGTTCGGGAGCGTTGAACATCCGTGGCACATGCATGAAGAGACGCCCAGGAGACTGTTAGATGCACATGGGTTTGGAGCACAGAGGGGAAGCCTGGGCTGAGATACAAATTTACAATTAGACTGCAGGTGGCAAATAAAGCCATGGGCACAGGTGAGATTTTCTGGAGAGAGGATATAAATGCAGTGAAGGAGCTTTGAGAGTCTTTGACAGTTAGTGGCCTGATA
This sequence comes from Paguma larvata, assembly GCA_030068075.1. NCBI lineage: Eukaryota > Metazoa > Chordata > Mammalia > Carnivora > Viverridae > Paguma > Paguma larvata. The sequence goes on along the minus strand of CM057837.1, from coordinate 16,614,420 downwards.
GAGGAGGGAGGGTCTGTGGATGGTGAGAGAACAGCCAAGAGGATGAGGGAAGGTTGGCTTTATTGTCTAATCCCAGGAAGAGAGTCTCCACATAAAAAGGTCTGCTCTGAAGCTCGGAGCCTGAAGCCTGCTTTGGATTCTGTGTCTCCCTCTCTCTCTGCCCCTCCTCCACTCACACTCTGTCTCTCTGTTTCTGTCTCTAAAATAGATAAACATTAAAACATCAAAAAAAAAAAAAAAAAAAGAAAGGTCTGCTCTGAATACAATGAACATTGAAGAGCCCTCATCAGACATGTCACAGTCACGGTCACTGGTGATCGTGACAATGACTGCTTTGATGGAGTGATGTGGGCACAAGGCTGTGGGAGCCGGTTAGGAATGGATGGAGACAGAGCAGTAAAGACGAATCTATTGGTGTTTAGCTAAACTGAGATGAATAAGACCTAATTTCTTTTATTTTTTTATTTTTTAACGTTTATTTATCCTTGAGAGACAGAGAGACAGAGTGTGAGCAGGGGAAGGGCAGAGAGAGAGAGAGATACAGAATCCGAAGCAGGCTCCAGGCTCTGAGCCATCAGCACAGAACCCTATGCGGGGCTCGAACTCACAGACTGTGAGATCATGACCTGAGGCGAAGTCGACCGCCCAACCGACTGAGCCACCCAGGCGCCCCAAGACCTAATTTCTATCATCACTTCCAATAAAGAAGAACACGGATGGAGAAAAGTCCTCCAGACAGGCGCTCGCTCCCTCTTAAAGGAGCAGTTCTCTGCCCGCGGGCATGTGGGCCGGCCAATGGCACACATCACGCTCACTGTGGGAGCAAAAACGGACAGCAAGCATGGTATTAGCAATGCTCGTGACACACATGGACAGCCCCAGGAAGCCTGGGCCCTCTGACCCTTGGGCACCCGTCCTTCATCTTCTCCTCTCTTGACTCTGGACGCGAAGGACGAGGTGAAGGGTGGATGTTTGCCATGTGGTTTGGGAACGGCGGTCAGGTGCTTTGTGAGTGGTCACGTGACTGCAGCTTTCCACGGCAGGGCCGCACAGGGACGTTCTGCTCTGGTAACAACTGAGCGTCGCCGCGTCTCTCATCGTGCTTGATTTAATGCAACTTCCCGCAGAAATGCTACGTTGTCAACTGACGCGTCACTAGAGGAATCCCAAAATGAATAGCCTCTGCTCTGAAGCAAAATACCTGCCGATACTTGGCCCCGAGTCTCAGGCATAATCTCTGGAACTTCTACAATTTATGAAGGCCGTTACTATTTCATTTCTTCCAAGTTCCAAGACTCGCAGCTTAATAACACGTCACATAGCTTGTGCCACCGCATAACAGGCCATGACAGCTCTTGAACACATTTTGGAAGTTTACTCGGTGTGACAAGAATGAATATAAAATTATTTGCAATAGATATACCAATAGAAATAGCATTTTTATTCCCATCAGGAAAGCACTCACCCGTGACACGGGCTGTTGCTCGGCGAGGGGAGATGGTCCAGGCGGGATCGTCCAGTCTGCCCACAGCCTCTGCCCCCCAGGTCAAGCCTGATGCAGAGAGCAGGGCAGCCAGGAGGGCCCACCGCTCCCCAGGCCCTGCTCTCTCTATTCTCCAGGCATCAAAGGCGTGTGTTTTGGTTTATAAAGTTTTCTCTCCGATGCCTCTGCCAGTGATGTAGAGAACCCTCTTCTGCAGTCAAATGCTCTTCCCCGAGCTATACCCCCAGAGAACCCTCTTCTGAATGTGGGGGACACACATTCTGATTTCGTGGCTATAGACTAGCAGGCTATGTATTACGCGAGGTCAAGTCTGCTCCCGGGTAATTAGATGTCACAATGGCCTGCCTACCGCATCCAAAAGAGGTCATCTCTCTTTGCTTCGCAAGGTCACCGATATGCCTGTTCTTCTCCCTTCCTCCCTTAATCCATTCACCGAGTGTCAATTTAGCTGTTCCTCTCTGACTCTGTCTGTTACTTTCTCGCTCTCTCTCTGTGTCCTCTCTTCTCCCTCTCTCTCCGCCTCCCAACTCTCGCCGTACATTTGTGTGTTTCTTACTGTGTGTGCTGAATAAGGGCGGAGGTGGCCCCAAATAGCTCTCCGGGTGACGGGTGGATAGAAGACCTAAGGGGAGGAATGTGACTTCTGATGCACAGCTCTTCTGGTTAGCTATTGGTGCGTAAAAAAAACAACATAAAAAACTTAACGGTGTGAAGTGCAAACCTTTTATTAGGCTTACAGTCCTGTGGCTCCGGAGTTTGGACAGAGCGAAGCCTGGTGCCTCATAGGAGTGGCGGGAGGGGCCGGAGCTGGCTGGGTCCGCTCAGCTGGGCTCAGGCGCCTGTGGCTTCCGTTCTCCTCCACGAGGTGTGTCTGGAGTCACGATATCCAAGGTGGTGTCTGGCCCTGGGGCGGGGTGGCTGGAAGAGCTGGACACGAGCTGGCCGGCGTTGCCGTCTCTCCACGGAGCCTCTCCTGGGCTGATACGGGCTTCCTCAGGGCACGCCAGCTCAGCTGGGAGGCAGGTGAGTAACACGGCAGCTGGATTCCCCCGGAGGGAGCGTTCCAAGTGACAGCAAAGGGGGCACTGCCATTTTCTTACGGCCTGCGCTCGTCCCTTCCACTGCATTCCGTTGGTCACAGCAATGAGGGCCCCCACCTAAGACTCAAAGGGAGGGACCAGGGACCCACATGTCATGGAGAGAGCAGCAGAGAAAACACGTCCTCTTCAATCTGCCCCAGGAGCTCCTGCTGGGCAACCGTGTGACTCATGGGTTTGTGGAGAGCTCACGAAATTGGTTTAGGGGCGACTGGGCGGGAAGGAGAGAGAGAGAGCAGTCTAGATTATCTGCCAGTTAGAAGAATCCCAGGGGACGCTGCCGAGGGAATAGAAATGAATTGCCCGGCACTGATGTCGGAACATTATTAACCAGCCGCTCAGACACATACCCTCCAAACCCACACGTTGTTTCCACGATCTCGTTTTTTTGAGACACGAAGATGAAAAGGACAGTCTTATCGTGGAATAATACCTCCATGTCGTAAAACTGCCCCGGGGACCCTGCAGGAAAGTCCTCGTCCACGCTCACGCCCAGGAAAGGCGGCCCCTCCTGGTGACTCCGCTTCCCTCGCACAGGGCTGAGGGCCAAGTGGTCAGGCATGCGTCCCCTGTCCCGCGGCTGTCAGGGGGCTCAGGAGGAAGTGCAGGGTCTGACATCCAGTCCAGGTGGTGGCCTCAGGCCCCATCACGTCTCCCCTCCCCTTGCCCTCGGCATCCACACAGCAGGGCTGGCAGCGTCTCTGGGCTTCTGGGCTTTTTATTTTTGTGCAAACCCATTCTCATTGTAGAGCATCTGTGTAGCACCGCCGGCTCAGGTGTAAGGAAACACGCTAATAATTCCGATTGAAAGATTGTTTCATAGAGGAAGGAGATCTGACAGGGGCCATTTAGCACCTCCCGCCGCTGCCGTGTTGTGCTGAGTTCTGCTGTCACGTGTGTCCCTGGCGATGCCCTGGGACTGAACCGCGAGGCTCGGGCGTTTCCGAGCGATTCCGAGGACCCGGCTGCTGCTCTCTCCCTGGGCCCATGCGGATATGGTACTGTTTCTGCATTTCTCTCCACCCTCCACTGGGAGGCACGCAGAATACACCGGGGAGGACGGTCAATGAACACTGTATGCAGGTATAAAAAGGTGCCTTTCAGAGTGGGTCCACGGGGAATGCCGCCCGTGAACCTGCTCGGAGCCCATCGCCCACAGACTGTCTAACGTACAGAGAGAATTACGCGGCTGTCGCAGAGGAAGCTGCACCGGGCAAAGCGAGCGTTCGAGCCGTCAAGTCCCATCTAAATCAGGGAGTAGGTGGCGATCATAATCCAAAGGTTTTTCGAGCGCATTTCCCCACATTTGCCTCTGACTGTTCTTAATTATGGAGACTGTCACAATTCCATCCTTAATAAGATCAGAGAGTTTTTCTCAAGGGAGAAATAATTCTTGTTACACACCAGAGTGCCAGCGAGGCAAACATCACGATGTATAGGGAAACAGTCACCACACGTGTTTAACGCTGAGTGGCAGGTGAGCACCTACGGCTGAGGCAGCCAGCCGGGAGGAGGGCCTCTGGGCGGTTAGGGACGCACCAGCAGAGGCCGGGCCACGGCACAGATCAATGGAGACCCTCCCGAGCTGTCTCCCTCACTCTCCATTCCCCAATTCTTGCTCCAAACCCTTGAAGTTTCTTACTTCAACGCATAACATAATAACACAGATATTGAAAAACCCCTCTTCGCAAAGAGAGAGTCCTGCATTGAGAAGAAATACTTCAGCCCTTCATCTTACCACAGGTGAACAGTTTTACACCTTCTTTGTCAGGGGGGTGGGCCTGACCTTTTGGGTTCCCACATCTACCTGGACCCGTAGGTCTGCTGGCACCCTGGGCTCTGCCCTCCACGCGCTGCCAAGGGTTCTGCAAAGGCCACGTGTTGGGGGGAATCCTGGTGGTTTCCCGGGAGGGAGACAAGCCACCCCGGACGCCCCCCCTCAGTGCACTGGCATCATCTAGGTGTAACATAGAAGCACGTGGGAGAGACCACAGCCCCGTCTTCTGCCCTCTGGATTTAACTGGTCTGTCGCCAACTCTGGCCTTTGGAAATCTAAAGCACCTTCCCTCAACCACTTGTCCTGTCCAAAGATGTTTCTTATCCATCACTTGGCCATTTTTTCTGAACTGGTTTCTTTTTCCTTACCTTCCTTGCCAAACTCCACCTCCAGTCTTCCAGAATTATTTCCTAACAGCAATTCATCTACCTACCTATCTATCTACCTATCTAGCCATCTATCTTTCCACCCATCCATCCATCCATCCATCCATCCATCCATCCATCTATCTATAATTAAAGTAGCACCAAGTCATACCATATTTAATTTATATGTATTCAACGATATACTTTCTGCAAATATATACATATACTCGTAGGAAAGACAGAACAATTTAAAATGCCCAGGCGAGGAGTATAAGGCTCAGACTGCACAATGGATAAGCACATAAGCCTGCTGGTCGCTAAGTAGGTTTTGGCTCCCCGTGGCTGGTCCCGAAGTATGTTTTGGCTCCCACGTGGCTGGCATCTCATCATGATGCAAAACTGCTCTTCACGACGTGACAGCCTCTAGGCTCGGCCCGGTGATTCCTCCTTGGGGTTCACCTCCTTGTGTAATCCGCTCTTCTTGAGTTTGGACTGGATCTAGTGACCCACTTACAATGTCCAGAGCATGGCAGAAGCGATAGGCCTTTACCTCCAAGGGTCGTTTATAAGGAGATGGTGGTGTTGGTCTAGTGTGATCTCATGGGCTCGCTATTGTGAGCAGCCCCGTGGAGAGACCCATGTGGGACGGAGCCAAGGATGCCTCTGGCCAATGACCAGAGAGGCTGACGCTCTCAGCCGGAAATGATGAGGAGCTCAGTCCTGACCACAAGAGTGGGAGTGAGGATAAGGCAGATCTCCCCCCGACCGCAGCCTTTGGATGAGATCACAGCCCCAGCCAACATCCTGACTACAACCGGATGAGAGACTTTGAGCCAGCCAAACCATGCCCAGATCCCTGACTCCTGAAGAAACTGGGATAGTAAGTATTGTTTTAAACCACAAGGCCTTGGGATAACTCATTACATGGCAATAGATAACTAATGCACAAAGAAACTGGAAATTTTAGGAATCGTCAAGACTAATAGCCTGGAAACAAATTCAGGTTGGACCAGTTACTAGCTATGTGAACTTGGAAAAGCCGCTTTACCTCTCTGTCCCTCAGTTTTCTCATCCAGTGTGTGGGTATGGTGGTTCTCCACTTGACAGTTTTGTCCTAAGGATTAAATGAGGTGACACTCTTCAAACACTAGGGCTGTGACTGGTATACAGAGAAGCACTCAATAAATGCTTGCTTTTTATGGTCGCTTCCATTTATGCAAAATGTTCAGAACAGGCAAATCTTTAGAGGCAGAGAGTAGATGAATGACTGCCTGGGGTTGGGGTAGGGGACCATTGGGGTGACCGCCGAGGGGCAGGTGGTTTCCCGTGGGGTGATGAAAATGTTCTAAAGCTGACTTTGGTAATTGCCGTGTGACTGAATACACAAACACTATGAATCGTGCACTTTAAATGGGTAAACTGTGTGGCACGGGAATTATATCTCAATAAAAACATTAACTTAAGAAAGAAAATTACGTGCAATGCTACTCGCCTTTTGCCTAATCCCAAGTTCATGGGTTGGAATCTTTCCATGGCTCCTATGGAACTTTTCCCCGTGGTTTCCTAAATACAGGCACTCTGCTCTGGCCAAGCTCGTGTATTCAAAGTGACCCCGGTACTCAGCTCTCCCGTCCTCTCTGCCATCTCCTGTCTCCAGAGAGCCTTTGCACCCCTCGCCCTCCCCCCGCCCCCATCCATCACTCTGAGCGCTGCTCCAGTGACTCACCCGAGTAGCTCTTGCATCTTGGTGGCCCAGCCGAGACAGATGGGCCTCATGGCCTCCCCGTACCTCAGGGTTTAGGGGACGTGCCTGTGTCCTGCCTCAGCCACTGCAATCATGTCAGGGAGACTGGATCCTCTGGCTTGCTGAGTCAGGTTTAGAGAGTGGTTTGCAAAGGTGTCAAAACGAGATGTTTTGAAGCAGCCAAGGTGATGTTTTGACCTGGTCTTGGAAACTGTCTTTCCTTGTATCTGGTTTTATGTTCCAGTGATGTGTTAGTGACGGCCATCTGCTGGTACCAGCTTCCCGTTATCAGTTTACTCTTGCTGCGTGACAAACCACTCCAAAACTTTGTGGCTTAATGCCACGGCCGTTTGCGCTTGTCGGTTTGGCTGGGGGTCGGCAGGTCCCAGGTGGACACGGCCGACCCTGGCTGGACTTGCTCATGGTCTGTGAACGGGCTCCCTCCTGCGTCCGCGGGCCCTCTGGGGGCTCCGCTCTGCTCGAGGCCGAGCTGGAGAAGCGTGACCGCACATCGGACATCATCCCCTTGGGTCTACAGGGCCAGGCCGGACACGTGCTGCTCGTGGGAGCGGCCCACGCACCACGGCGGAAGCCCTCGAGGCCCCTGGAGATCTGGGCTCAGACTAGCGTCCTGTCCCTTCTGCCTCGGTCTTCGGGCGAAAGCAAGTCACACGTGTGGGCCGCCGTTCGAGAGGTGGGGAATCGAAGCTGCCTTGTGCGTGGAAGCGATCTCCGTGGCAGAGAGTGTGGATGCTGGTGGAGGCGAGTGGCTGAGACACCGACGCAGAGTGCCACCCAGCCCTGCCTTTCCCTTCCCTGCTCTGCCCTGAAGGCCACATTGCCAGGGTCCCTTGTAGGCTGGCGTAGGTGACAGAAGCACCGGAAGAAACTGGAGACATTACCCTCACTCTGCCTGTGGAGGCGTTTCTGGAAAAGACTGCGTCTCCTTTGTGGCTCCAATCCCTACTGGGCACCCCTCTTGCCATTCTCCCAGCTGTCGCCAGGACCCCGTCTCCCTCTGGCCTGGTTCCCGTCCGAAGGCCCTGGAGCTGGCCCTGCCCAGCCCTTCGGCTCTTGGGGTGCGAGCGGCTCCTGCAGGGCTAGTCTCTGCTTTTCCTGGTCATCTTTTCCTTATTCCATTTCCAACGCAACGGTTCTATCAGATTATCTCTGTTTAGAGCACCTAGACTTTTCCTGGCCAGATCCCAACTTGTACAGTGCTCTGCAGACATCCCCTCCCCTCCCCGATCTCTGTGGACATGACCCGTCTTGGGTCAGGTGAGGGTTGTGCAGGCTGAGGGACGGGAGGATATTTATTGAACATAGCACTCGATAAAGAAAACGTCACACTGGTCTTTCCTTCCACGGGAGCGTGCATTTTTGAAGACAGGAAAATACATATGGAGAAAGTAATTCACTCTTTAGTCGAATGTCCTATAACTTTAGACACGTCGGGACACGTCACCAGTCTGGTATGACCCTGAGTGCCCTTGGCCGTGCTTCTTGCTGTCTTCCAGGACGACGGGTAAACATGAGCAAACCCCCTGCCCGCCTCGCTGGGTTGGGGGAGGGGAGCCGCTCGGCGTGGGGGCCGACAGGGCTCGGGAAATGTGGGATGGCGCTTCCACGTCCAAACTTTGGCCGCGCGAAACGGTGCCTCTCTCTGCTCTGTCACAACTGCATTTTCAATTCAAAGTGAAGGAAAGGAAGAAGAAGAAGAAGAAAAAAAAGACTCCTACTTTGGAAGAGGGCTTCTTTGCTGTGAAATACCCACTCAGAGTGGAGGTATGGGCGTGTAGATGGTTAGCTGGGCTGGTACACGTTCCTAGCGCCAATAAAATTTAATTTAAAATAGTAAACTGGCTGCCTTCTGGTGACATATATATGGGTCTTACATAATTACAGAACAAACGGCTTTTCTAGGGAGGTCATGAGAGCCTCTGATTCAGTGCCCGCGCTGGTGAAGAAGTGCGACACTTTCCACTCCTCATTAGAATCCAATAATCTGCACAAGTCATCCCGCCGCGCGGGCGGCCACCCCTTCCCTCGGATGCCGGTATTCGGGCCAGCCGGGAAGGCTCCGGCTTCATCCGTTTGATGGATCAGGGATTCCGTGGGACAGGCTTCCGCTGTGACAGACAGAGGCAGTCTCTCGAGCGACAGGAATGCACGGCCATTTCAGTCTTCGTAGAGTCGGGTCTCGGGAAGCAAAAGCCTTCAGGCCTCAGAAGATGCACGAGGACTATTTACCCATCACCTGTAGCCTACGCAGCAATTTTCATTGAGTCAAGTAGTGTTTTAAGTCCTTTCAAGATAGTTTTCCTTTAGTTTCTGTTTTCCCATTTCTGTGGTTTCCTCCACCCCCCCCCCCCGTGTCAGAAAAGACTACCTACTATCACTACCCCTCCGTGGGCTTTCCTTCTAAGAGCGAGTCCTCATGTTCGATGACCTCACGGTGTTAAGGCCAAATAGTTCCGTTGCCTCTCTTGACTGTGATGATCAGAACAACTTAGTAGAAAGTTCTCTTTGGATCTTCGCCAGGAAAGGATAATAGCTCAGACTTCTTCCTGAGGGTCAAAGCCTTATCTACGACCCTCACCTCTGTCGTCTGCCCCGTAGATCCCCAAGGCCGCTTCCCATCTCTACCCAACGTTTCTAGTTCTGAGAGGGGGCGTGGTTTTCCTTGTCTGCCATTCCCGGACGTGGATTTCCATCTTAATTTTTGTTAGGATGAGTCATCCCTTTTTGTTTTCCTCTCCCAGAGTTACCACAGCTGCTTTCGAACATGTATTTTTCACACAAATGATAAATCTGTTAAATTCTTTGAAAAGGGTAATTGCCAAAGTTGTGGGATAATCAGCCGGGATGCCGACTGGCACTGTCTTTTCTGCAGTTAGTTTTGCTGTCTGATTTTGCAGCTTATTTATTTGTGTCGTGCAATTCTGTCAAAGGCAGAGCCACCCCCATACTCTAGAGAGGCTTTCCGTAACATTCACGGGAGAATTCCTCTCTAACAATTTAGCTGCTGTCCTACAGTAGAAGAGCGGCTTTCACACGTGTGCCGTGTTCCTGGCTACGCTCCAGGACATGGGCCGGATCCACGAGTCTTTGCAGCCTCACCATCTCAAGCTGTGTCACAAGACAGCAGATGTTTCCAAGGCCGTGCTGGGCTAGGTGTGTACTGGCTCATTGGAGTGGATTCTTTTTTTTTTTTTTCCAATGTTCATTTATTTTTGAAAGAGAGAGAGACAGAGCACGAGCAAGGGAAGGGCAGAGAGAGAGAGGGAGACACAGAATCCGAAGCAGGCCCCAGGTTCTGAGCTGTCAGCACAGAGCCCGATGTGGGGCTCAATTCACAAACCCTGAGATCATGACCTGAGCCGAAGTCGGATGCTTAGCTGACTGAGCCACCCAGGTGCCCCCATCGGAGTGGATTCTACACATCTTTCCCCAACCCAGTGTCCACTGATGTTGTGTGGCTCAGTGGAAATAGAACATGCTGGGAGTATTTACACAACAAATGTTGACCAACACCACAAACATTATTTTTTTCCCCCAGAGACTGTTTACCCACATACCTTTGAGGTGTTTCTTACGTATTTGCTAAGTGACTGAAGACAGACAGCCTTTATCTCAAGATGTCGAGGCAAGCTTTTCTGTACAGGGCTATTTTAAGAAGCTCCTGCTCCCAGGTAGGAAGGAGGACAAGGTACGTACCTGTGCAGGTAGAGACCTGCAGGTGGAGATTGCTGTGGCAAGAACCAGGTCACAGGCTGGAAGACTCCATCTCGCCGGACGCTCAGCTGGGTTGGAGCTGCCCAGGGCCTCTGGGAGTGCTGTTCTAGAACAGTTCCAAAGGGCCCCGAGGAGAGTCCGCCATGCTAAGCATGTACGGCTTTCACACGCGGGTCCAGAATGGCGCTTGCTTTTTTCATGCTGTCGGGTTGACTGACAATGATTCACACCTGCTCTTCTCCAAACATGGGTTGGGTTGAGTGACTGAGTCTAAATTCAGATATTAACTATTGCCCGTTTCAGGGTCTTCAAGAAATTCTACCTTTCACGCTTCAAGGAAGTGTTGATGAAAGGTATATTAGGGTCACATCGGAGGAAAGACGGAGGCCATTCCTGGGGCCTCGCAATGCTCACGAATTACTCCTTTCTCGATGCAACTTAATTCTGTCATTAATTTCATGGTAAGATAAGATGTATCCTTCCAGAACTACCACTGGTCTGTGTGAGGTGTCTCAGAAAAGAGAAAGGGTTAATGAGCCTCCACAAATCTCCACGTCTCCCCTGGGATTATCTTGGTCACAGAAACTCTTCAGGTAAGTGTGTTGACAGTAAAATTATGCTTCGTTGATGTCTCATTTCAGAGAGAGATTTTTTTTTCGGGAGGTAATAGAAAACAATGACTCCTAGTAAAGACAATGACTCCTAGTAAAGACTTCTTTTTGACATGTGAAACCTTTAAATATTTTCCTGGTATCACCGGGACTAGAAACAAAAAATACAGTAGTGAGTGATTCTGCACTGCCATCTTGGCAAAGGGAAGTTAAAGAGGAAAGAGGGGAAATTGACGGCCTCGTCCATGGTATTAATATTCTACAAATATATACAATTCCAACAGTGGGAGCCTAAAGCGGAAAAAACAATGCTTCTCGGATCAACCAGAAGGGAAACGTTTGAGATGAGGTGGGTTTAATGAGTCTGAAGCCCCAGGCTTACTTCCCACGGTCTGAGGCTCAACTCCAAAATGATCAATACGCTTTATTCAATCTCACGCGGTGTCTGGGCTCGTCTGGGGGGGGGGTGCGATGGGCTAATTGATGAGCTGATCAGCTGTCTAACTGTTTCCCCTAATTGTTTTATCGAGAAACTAATACTCTTTCTGGCTGCTGCCACCATGTTCCTGTTGGAAGTGTGATGAGCTTTGACAGTGGATTCCAGGTGAATATTTCAGGCCAAAGCCCCTCACCCTTGGTCACTGCAGAGCACTTGCCCTATTATTGGGGATGTCGCCTGCTCGGCCATTTCCGCATCTGGACCTTGCCGGCAATGGGATGATGGACGATGTAGCCTCGACACTTCTGTAGGGATGTGGCCGACGGGTGAACCTCGTGGCAAAGCAAACCTCCAGCTTCCCTTTGGTTTCTTAGGACGTGGGTGTGCTCTGTGAGCACTCCCAGTAGAATGTGAGGCTTCGAGATGTAGCCCGGGCGTACCCCTGTGGCCACGGAACTGCTCAGCTGACCCAGAATTACATGAGGCCTCAAGACCGTGGTGAGCTCCAGAAGGAGGGGGGACCTCACGTGCCAGCAGTGCCAGCCCCCGAGGTCCTGCTGGGCTTGTGGCACGGGGTCCTCCTGCAGACTCTGGCCTCACAGATGCCGAGACAGCACAGGGATTCCATGAAGACTGGGTCTCCCGTGCACGAATGAGTCAAAACTGGAAGCTGGGGAAAAGAGTTTACACAGGCACGTATATACATATTTCTATTTACCATTGGCTGGCTGCCCCAGTGCATGACCCGCACTCAGCACTTTAGATAGTAACTCCTTTCGTGCCTCATGACGGGGCCGTCTCATGACACAGGTTATCCTGCGGTTGTGCTGTTTTCCCGATGAGGAGAGCAGGGGGTCCACGTGCGTGCTCCGTGTTACCGGTGTCCCCTCCTCTGCGGGGTCACCGGGCCGCACACAAGTGGCGGCCTCTGGGGAGGGTCTGCGGGGCAGCCTCCCTGGAGGAAGAGGGAATTTTCCCTGTTTGCGCCCCTGGTCAGGGTTTCCTGTAAGGAGGTGGTGGGACGTGTCCAGGCAAAGGGAGGTGGGCTGGGGCAGAAGGTGCACCAGGGTCGCTTCCGGCTTCCGGGAAAGTGGGTGCAGCCCATGGAGCCCCCAGTCCCCCTGGGCCCTGGAGCACGTGTCCCCTGCCCTTCCGGTCGGGTTCGGGGATGCCCCCATGGGCATCCACCAAGCGCCTCGTCTGCAGTGGCGTTGGTGGAAGAGGAGAGGCTCGGACGTCTGGTGCTCAGGAGGGGCAGGGTCTGAGGACACACTGCGGTCACCGGGCTCCCTGCATTAGGGGGCCTGACCACCATCCTTGAGGGGTGGGGCCGTATCCTCACCCCCAGCCCACACTGTGCCCAGAGGGCAGTGCAGAGGACTGAAGCTGGACAGTGGTTGTCGGGGACCTGAGTTCTGCGAAGGAGGAGTAGGCGAAGGGAGTAAACAAGACGGGGGTCTACGAAGATCTCTGGACCCGGGCACCCCAGGCCCGAGTGCCTGCCCAGCGGACGTGCGGCTGTCTGCCCGGGGAAGACTGTCAGGAATACGGAATGAAGGGCAGAAGAAGGGCAAGGTGGTGGCCGTGTCCGGCAGCGTGTCCGGGCCACAGCCACCGAAGTGTCCTCCGTAGAGCCCCTGTCTCCTGTCTCTCTGCTCATTCTGTCCAGACTCCTGCATTTCAGCTGGGGGCCCAGTGCTGGAAGGGGAGTCACCAGCCCCTGGGCTCGCTGAGCGTAGGAGAGAAGAGCTACAGAACCGGCAACAGGAGAGACCCTTCCCGAGAGCCCACCTGAAGAAGGGACTGGCGGTAGTAACCTGACAAGTGAGCGTCTGCAGGGACTCCAGTCCCCGCGGGACACCGCTCACCACCTGCCAAAGCATTTGGACTCCCCCCTCCGCCCCCACGTTCTCTTCGAATGGCCAAGAGTCCTTGGACGGGAGCCCCGCATCTCCCGGGAGCCCAGCGTGTGCCCTCCTAGGACTACCTCTAGGTTCTTCGACTTTCGGTCCTCCTATTTGGTTTCTCAAGGCAATAAGAATCAGGGAATGAGAAACCTTTTTTAAAAAAGAGCAAGCAGAGGGCACTCCTAAACAGGATGAAAGAGGCACAGAAAGGCGGATGTTTCCTTTGAGAGCAGATATGCAAGTACCATCACAGAGCTGAGACTCTTAAAGACAGACCAGATCACACACGCACTTGCTTTCTGAAGAATCAGGGGTTCAGGAGATAAAGGCTGCCGCCTCCTATGCCGAGTCCCTCCCCGTGCTCTGTGTCTTTTGCCTTCGCACTAGGGGCTCAGCTTACCGACAGAAACTGTAGTTTAAAATCTGCCAAACAAATCAAGTATCATTTTCCTATGTAAATAAAACGATGGTGATGAATTATTCAGGAGCTGGGCCAGGGCATTTGCATGCGTTCATCGTGTACACAGGTGTATAATACAGTACGCCTCTCTCAAGAAGTTTTCTAACATTTATGAAAACAATTCATAAAATTAAATCCCATTAGTTCTAGATTAGCACTTGACACTCGTCAGACTAATGACTTGTTGCTGGAGGGGAGACCCTAAGCTTCAATAACACTTAATGGCTTCTTCTTCTGATGACTGCCCGGGAGAATTGTCCCCACTTTTCTTTACAGAGACGACTTTGTTCCTATGCAACTCAAACTTTCCACTCCTGGCGGAAATGGGTTCTTTGTTCGGTTTCATATTTAAAAACAATCGTGTCAGATACAGTTTCCTGGAAGACATCGATAGACATAATCATGGCCGTTTATCAACTATTGGATTTTCCTGCCTCCCCAGATCACCGCCGGCTTTGAATGTACAATGCGGCATTGTCGTCGGGGCTGATCTGATTACCTGGCTCAGTGGAGAAGAAGCCCATGCTTTGACGAGGACATCAGGGTGTCATCGTGAGTTCCACTCCACCGCCGTCACGCCGCCTACTCGAGATGGTGTCTAAGGAAGCTTTTCCGCTTGCATCTTTGAATTCCTTATGCTCTCCCCCGATCAGATAGGTGTGTGGTATTGTTAAGAGCCTTGATGTCTCCGAGGTGATGCGTCTTGAATACTGGAGGAGAAGCAGGGCGTCAAGTACAGACTGCAAATTTTAGGGTGCCTCCAAGGCTAAAAATAGGTGGCCTTGAGGTCATCATATCTGGGACTTTGTTTTAATGGCAAACAAATGCATCAGGGTCAGAGCGTATTTCTGCCAGATGAGGTGAGGCTGAAGGGGTGGTTCCCGTCCAAGCATTTCTTCATCTCTAAAGTATCCTGGTGTCTAAAATGTCATCAGCAGAGATCAATGTCTTTAAGTTACAAGTTTCCTTGTTTCTGACATGTTTTTAAACATGGACTTCAGAGACTTGTATGTTTTAGGCTGGATATCCTTACTATGTGTGCCGTGCTTGGTCCGTAGCAGGTGCCAGGGTTAAGGGGACCAGCTCAATTGTCACAGCACATGACAAGTCAGACCCTGGGCGACATCCTTCAGAGTAGGACTGGGTCCAAAGGGCCCCTGCCCACCAAAGGCGGTGAGAGAGGAAGCAGAGACTGCCAGGCACACAGGGCAGCAGACTGGGAGGAGCAAAGACCCCCAGCGTGGAGGCCGTGGCGAGGCTGGGGGTGTTTTATGTAAATGACATGGTCATCGATGCCCAGAGAGAATGAGGGGAAGTGACGCAGGGCCACAGGCACCACAACAGCAGAGCTTCGGGGGACCAACGTGGGGCCGGCTGGGTGACAATGGCCTCCAGGGGACAGCTGAGGTGAAACTCCATGATTTAGAACAGGGAGGGAAATAGGGGAGCTGAGCGGGCACGGGAAAGCAGGAAGAGAGGGAGGATGGGGCTGAGCAGATGTCACTAGTTGGGCTTTCGGGACAGATGATTGAGACAGTCACTGTGCTGGGTGCTTCCCGGGAGGGCCCTCAGTAGACTCCATGGGCCCCATTGGAGTTAGCTTTTGGATGTGAATGGCTTGGTCTCCGTACCCCATCCTCAATGACTAATTGGTATGGCCACTGCTAAGGACATGACCAGGTCAAGGGGGCCGAGGCCGGCCCTGGCATTTGGAGACCTGCTGGACTGTCTACTAATCACACTGTCCCAGCCGCCGGGCAGCAAGCATCTTGGCAGGGGACTCTGGGCAGCTCATCTCTGAGCTGCCTCGCTGAGACCTTGATCCTGGACCCTCGGGGCTCCGATGTTTGAAACGGTCCTCTCCTTTCTTCCTGTGTCTTTATCCATTCCCAGGAAACCGTGAGCCTTTCCGAGGGCAGGGACAGTGGTTCGTTTGCCTGTAGTGCTGGGCGTGTTGCAGGTGTGTGATTCACAACCTATAGTGGCTGCGGCTGCCGTGGCAGCCAGGCTGGCGAACCACCAGGGGAACACACGGGGACACAAGAGAAGCCTTCACGTATGTGTGTTTCCAGGGTGCCCTGTTGGGATCGCTTGTGGTGTAAACTGAGCACGAACGCTGTTTACATAGGCATCGTTCATTAACAGAGTCTGGAAAAGGCCAAGAAGGCAGGCCTCCCAAAGAGAGATGCCGTTGAAAGGTCAGAAGCAGAGCATCTGTGCCCGGTCGGGGCCGGAAGCGTACGGAAGCTGGCCTGGCCACCTCTGAGTAAAATCGTCTTTCTCGGCAGAACTGTTTCTGGGCACTGGGCCCGTCTCTGTGGAGGCCACTGGCTGGAGCCCCAGGGACCAGTCGCTCTGCCCCAGAGGCCCCTCTTCCTGCTGCTGAGATGCAGCTGGGGGGGGGAGCCTCGGGGGCTGCGGGCTCTCTCAGCCACATGGCCTGTTCATCGTGTCCAGCAGGATAAAGGCCCTGATGAAATATTTATTGAATTTTAAGTGCCGCACGTCTCTTACAAAGTAGCACCCCTTTCATAATGTTTTCCCCTTGTGTTTGTGTGTTTCTAGAGACCGGCCATTTTTAACAATCATGGAAGTGTTTTGCTCGGGGACTCCCCCTCCCTCTGGACTCCTTCATTACGACCTTCTCGACCTTCTCGTGTTATCAGGTTCTGAAGAGATATGAAGGAAATTCACCTAGCCGGGGGAAAATGAACTTTTGACACAAAGAGATACATTATCCCGGGGGTGGGTGACTAGAGGCTATGATCTCTGCTTCCTCGTTCCTTCGGCAAGTTTCATCCCGTTCCGTACCAAGTTCAAGCTTCGCACGTGGTTAGGAACTACCTCGTGCTTCTCTAGCCACCGTCCCTGTGGCAGGGCCAGCCCTACTCCGTTCGGTGGTCCCCTCTGCAGCAAGGGGGTGTGTCTGGAGCCACACGTCCCTGGACCCCCTCCCCCCAGTGGTCCTGGTGACAGCCCACCAGCGAGGGCCGTTCCCGCAGGGCTCGGTGTGGCCGGGAGGAGCTGCCCGTGTTTCCTCGCCGTGGGAGGCAGGTGCGCGCCAGCTGGAGGAGGACAGCGGCAGACGAGGTCCCCGAGAGGTTGCTGGAGTGCCCCGCGGGGTGTCGGCCCGATCCGGCGATGGCCGCGCCGGGGAGCGCGGGGCCCTGCACATCGGTTCTCAGGCGAGCTCGGGGGGGGCGCTTCCCTCTGCCCCTGCCCCCCGATGGCCGTGAGGCTCTGCACTCGGAGCACTTCACGTGACGTGATTCTGCTTTCCTGATCAGACTGCGGCTCTGAGCGCTCACATAGGCAGGGAGAAGCATGGTTTAAACCAGCCAGGATGCTGCCCCGGCGGCCCAGTGACTGGAGGGAGAGGCAGGGGACCAGGGCCCCTGGACAAGGAGGCCAGGCAGTCTCCCTGAGGAGTGGCTCCAGTGGCCATCTGACTTGAGGCAGAATCAGGGTCACGGGTCGCCCCCACCCCGGACAGCCCAGACATCCCTTGGGCTCTTTTGCAGGGGGACGAGGCGCAGCCGATCAGTGGTGGACACGGCTAGATGCACGGGCTCATTTGGGTGGCTGGGAGTCGCTTGTCCATTTGGGTGGCTGGGAGTCGCTCGTGCCTTCAGTCTGATCCCGGGAAGCATTAATAATTTGCTACAGGGGTTTAAAACAGCAGGCAGTTTTGTTTTGTTTTCTTGTGTTTATAGCACTGTTAAAAAATCACACTTTTCCCCCAGATAGAGAGAACACAAACAGGAAATGCCCCCCGCGTGCGCCCCAGCTGCCATCTGCCCTGCCCCAGGCCCCTCGCCTGCCCGCAGAGACGGCCTCATTAATTGTGACACTGGCACAACTTTGTTATCTGCCTGGGGTTGCTTGCTGTTTAGGTCGTGGTTGGCTGTGGCTTCCTTTTTGGTGACTATGAATGCTTGACAATGATGTCAAAACGAAAGACTGTGGCCTTTTTCCTCCTCGGCACTGAGGCTAGTGGTGTGGGGTGGTCTATGGCCTCGTCGTTCGTTGCCGCACAGACACGGGGCGTCTGGCGTGGTCGCGGTGTCCTGCGATTTCTCTTACACTGAGGCGCAGAGAAGCTGGCGACTCGCTGACTGCTGCGGAGTTCCCGAGTTCAGCGGAGCTGAGACAGACGGCGACTCTCGGTGCCACATCAGCCATTCCCTCCTGCGTCCCCACCTCTGTCCCTCCTTCTTACCTCTCTGCCTCTCCCCTCCTCGTCCTCTGGTCTCCCGAGCGGCGGGGGCTGCCCCAGAGGCGGAGGTCGGCGGCGCGTGCGGGACCACGTTCTCTCCGGGGCAGGTGAGGCGCACCTGACTTCCAGGTCGGGACCGGTCTTCTTGAGCTCCTTGTTCTGCCCGACCAGTGGGTGGGTCAGTCATTTGGAGAAGGCGTCTTCTTTTCTCGAAGAGCCCTGCCGTTTCCCCTGAGCCTTGGGCAGCCCAGAGCATCACGCAAACCGTCCCCTCTTGAATCAAATCCCCTCAAGTCACGGCTGCGGTCCTGGCCCTGGCCGGCAGGGCCCTATAGTGCTTTTGCATTGGGACCGGGCTTGGGCAGGGAAGTGGGCATCTGTCCCCTGGTGGCCCTTTTCCAGGGTCTCCGGGGACCCACATCCGCTTTGAGTCCTGCCCCTCCCTCTCCTGACACGTGAGTCTCCTCAAGTCGGAAGCCTCCCAGCACCTCCTCTCTCATCCCTAGAAAGCGCGACGCGTACTTCCGTCGGGGACACTCTGGTCTCTCTGCTCCGAGCCTTCCCATGCAGTGATCCTAGCCCAGCAGCAACTGTCCTTCTCCGGGAACACAAGCTTAGAGACAGCCCCAAACACGGCAGCAGGGAGAGTAGGGGCTGGATTGGGTGCGGGAGGGAGGGAAGCCTAGCTGTGTTGTAGGCTCTGTTCTGCCCCCTTGGCATGAATTCATGCCTGTTTCCAGAAACACCGTGGAGTCCTCTGTATCATGTAGGGTCGGCAAGAGCAAATGGACTCCCAAGTATGAGATGGCTCAAGCTCCCGGGAAGTTGGCTTCCGACTCACCTGGACAGTGGGCTGATGAGCTGGCTGGGCAGCGCCTGGCCACGCTTCACTCAAGGACCGGGCTGCTTGGCCCCGCCTCCTGCAACATGCACCGTTTCCAAGGTTGTCATGGTAACCCTCTTCTTTCCAGCCAGCAGTGGGGCAGAGAGCCTCCAAGGGTTTGGGGAACGGAGGCCTTGCACTCGGGGTGCCGTGCCCAGAGTACTGAGCTGCACAGGAATAGTGAGGAGGGTTCTGTCATCTCAGGGGGCCTCTGGGCAATCAAGGGGCCCTTCAGGGCACGTGGACAGGACAGACAGAGCAGAGCCCCCAAGGGTGAGGAGACTTTCCTGAGGGCAGACGGGGAATGAAATGTTAATATCCTCAATCTGCAAAAAGTGGAAGTGAGATCCGAACTTGACTCCGCTCTCGGCAGGACTCGGAGGAGCAGGGCCCTTGGAGGGTACTCAGCTGCTCTCTCTGGCCTGGCCCTTGGGTCACAGGCAGCCACCAGGCAGAGGAGAGGAGGCAGCGTCGGCACAGGTGCGAATGGGGCTGGGGGCAGTCAGGGCAAGCTGCCCACCACTTTCATTTCTTTTCCTCTGGAGCCCCCAGGCCTCGGGGAGGCAGGTGGGTCACGCCCTGCTCAAGAAGTCTCCTTTCTTGAGCAAGTGCACGTGGCAGCAACCGCGCAGCACGCCCAGGGCGCTCTGTGCCCGCAGGCAGAGACTCTGGCAGCGAGGGATCCGGGGAGGCAGGAAGGAGGAAGGCGTGTCGGCTTTGAGCCAGACTGGGTGAGTCCGGGCCCACCTTGCCTCCTGCCCTCTGAAACCTGGATTCTCCCAGCCATGTTTCCTTATCTGTCTTAGGGAGATAATGACAGGAGCCGCCCCTGAGACAGGCGAGGACCAAGCCAGGTTAGGCACAGAAGGAGCTGCAGATGGTAACTTTCCTTATGCCGTCATTCTCCTTCACAGCATAAAGAGAATGCAAGGAGTCCCCAAGGGTGAGAATAGGATGGGATGGGGGTGGGTGGGGGGGGTAGGGAGGAGTGAGAAGGGGTGAGACGGGGATGGGTTGGGATGGATGGGCTGGGGAGGGGTGGGCTGGGATGGACGGGATGGGGATGGGTGGGGAAGGGGTGGGGAGGGTGTGGGATGGGACGGCAGCCTGTGCACTTCACCCCTCCCCCCCACGCACACGGACAACTGGGCGTGAGCCTCTGCTCTTCACTCGCAGCCTCAGTATCTTCTGCGGCGTTCACTCCGGCTAATCGCGGGCTCCGTCCATCGCAGGGATGCCCTCTAACGGTGTCATAGACCCTGTCTGTAGCCAGCATGGTGATGCTACAAAGCGCCAGGAGTCCGGGCCCGAGTCTTCTGGAAAAGACATTCGTGCCCTCGGACATGGGTACTTCTCAGGCAGCACTTGACTTGCCGTCGGGGTCAGACCGGTTAGAGGAGGCGCCGCCCGCACCCAGATTTGTTCCGAACAGTGGCTGGTCTCCCCCGGAGCGGTTATAATTTGCACCCTGCGCGGGTGCTTCTGTTTTACTTTCCAAGGAACCCCGCCCGTGGCCTCAAGGAAACAGAAAAGGACAGTAATGTCGACGTGCCTGCGAGTGGAGGAGGGGCACTCGGAAGACGTGCAGCGCTCCCTGCACCCGCTCCTTCTCTCTGGGCCCCAGAGTCCGGGCCAGAAGAGCTCCCTCCTGCAGCCAACAGGAGACGCATTTTAGAGATACTAATTTTTTATAAGTAAGCCCTGATTTTAGTATAGTTTAGGATGTACGGAGTAATTGGGCAGATAGGACACAGAGTTCCATGGACCCAGCCCACTCCCACCCGGTGTCCCCTATTGTTAATATCTTGCATTAGCGCGGCACGGTTGTTACAACGGAGAACCAATACCGATACCCGTTATTCCCGAGCGTCCGGGGTTTATGTTAAGATCCACTCCATCTGAACAAATGCACCAAGTAGTGTATCCTCCACGGAACAGCTTTACCCCCCGAGCTCCCTGTGTCGACCAGTGCTGTCTGAGAGCCGCGCACATGCGAGGGGCCAGCTGTGCGGCCGCACGCTGACCGAGTGTGGACGTGCTCCCAGAGAGAGCCGGTCACCTGCCCCACTCCCGGCGAAGGAAGAAGCCGACATTGCTGCCCCGCATCTCAGTGACTTGGGCCGACGCTTCCTCTCCAGAGTTAATTCTGACGTGTTTCCCGTCTCCCCCCAGTCTGCACGGCGTTTTCCGTGAGGTGTCCCTGTGGGCAGCCTGGGCCGTGTGTATGTCAGGCACTGAACTCCCCCCCCCCACCCCAACAGGTATTCTGAACTGGCCCGTGGCCGCTTCTGGTCATCTCTTCCTGGGCACGTTTCTGGGGTGCCACCCACACTTCATGCCCTGGACCCTCAGAATCTTTTGGTTCTGTCCTCTGCCCCTGTCCCCCCCAAGCCCTCAGGCCCGCGGGGTGCTTTTCCTCAGAACCTCCCCTTGCTGAAGCTCGCGTAATGTCCAGGGAGCCCGCGCAGGGGCGGAGAAGTGCACCGGGGGAAGTAGAGTCACGCCAGGAAAATGCCCCCAGGGTCCAGGAGCCAGGACACGCTCTGCCCTGCCCCACAGTCTCTGCAGCCCATGCGCGCTGCTCCAGAACCTGCCTAACCTCCCGAGCAGCGGGGGACAAGTGGGACCAAGCACTAACACGCGACCAGGAGCCCACAGGACCCATCAGCTTCCCTGTCTGAGTGTCCTCCTGCCCTGCGGATGTCACGTGGGCGCTCGTGGGCCTGACGACTGTGTCTTGCTCTCCTTGCTCCTGAGGACACGGGGCACTTGGTCACTGTGACCTTTGTCCTTCTAGAAACAGGCTGCGGCTGGTGAGCTGACTCTGAGGCAGCGACACTGTGAGTTGATCCCTGGGCTGCCCGCCTACCTCGGGACTTTCTGTTCCTTTCCACGCGGCTGCAGCAGTTTCCCAGGGACCGTGGCTGCGGCTGACCGAGATTTATTTCTAGTAACTGTACTCGTGTTATTCCACGCGGACTCCTGGCTCTCTTCCCATCAAAGACACGTGTCCATGTCTTTGTGCCCACGGGTGCCCCACGCAAATACAGACACGCTCTCTTTGGACTTGCCTTCCCTCTGCCCTCACTCTGCCTGAGGTGGCGGTGCTCGACCTGGCCGAGCCAAGCGGACCCCCACCGCCACCGCACGCGGCTGACCCTCCGGAGAGCGGTGGAGGCGGGAAGCCATTGAGTGCTGGGCTCCCAGCGGGGAGCGCAGCCATCGCCATCGACTCGGAACAGCTCGAGGAGAGGTTTAATTCTTCGGCACTCCCTGTTGGTGTGTGCAGAGGGGCTGGACGGGAGCTCGCTCTGCTGAAGGTGGCAGGCATGCAAGAATGAGGCTTCGAGGCAGTAACCCCGTGAGCCACGGCGCACCAGGTTCAAGGGCCGATGCTCAAGTCACCGTCCTCGAGGTGTGCATTCCTACCTGACGCCTGCTGGACAGATGTCGTCAACCAGCAGGGAACCAGGTGAGAAGTCAGAGTGTGCATCCAGAGGAGGAGAATGCTCCCTGTCTCTCTGTCTCTCCCTGTCTCTGTCTCTTTCACACACACAAACACACACACACACACACACACACACACACACGCGCTATAACACGGGTGAACCTTGTTCGCAGTACGCCCAGTGAAAGGCTACGTACTAGATGATTTCCTGGACGGGAGGCGTCCGGGAAAAGCGTGACTGTAGAGCCACAGGTAGGCGGGTGGTGGCCTGGGGCTGGCGGCCGGAACGGGCTTAGCTATAAACGGGCCCGGGGCTCTTGCTGGGGTGATGGAGACGTTCAGAAACTGGATGGTGACGATGCTTGAACAATGCGGTAAATTTGCTAAAAATTATTGAAGTGTACGCTTAAAATGCTTGCATTTTATGGTGTGTTATTGATACCTCGATGAAGTTGTTTTTTAAAAAGTCAGTGCATGGATAAAATTCCAGGGAGAGACTCCCTGTCTCCAGTATATGGAAGAAAATACTCGGGAATTTAGGGGAGTGTAGACAAAGCTCTGTGTTGCCTGGTGGGCACTCGGCATCAGATGCGTCTTCTCCCTACACACCCGTCTGGCTTCCTGAAGGAACACTCTCTAGGAAACGGGAGCCGGAGAAGGATGGATCCGTGGGAAATTCGCCCGAGCGGTTACTGTGACAGAGCCACGGGGAGGGGGCAAAGGGGCGAAGAGAGGAAAGAGGAGGAGATGGAGGAGGAGAGGGGAAGAGTGGGTGGGAAGAGGAGAACAGGAAGGTGTGCTTCCTAAGGGGGGGGGCGCGAAGACGTTTTGTCTTTTTTTGGTGAATCACATACATCATCCCACGAGAAGTTCTGATTAAAGCTCAACCAGAGCAAGACTAAATATAAGAACGCCTTAAAAAGGCAGTTCCCTGGGGAGGTGTTGGCGGAGCTACCGGTCAGGGCTGGCGATGCCCGGGGAGCCCCACGAGGCCAGGATGCTTTTAAGGAAACGGGTGGTGGGAGGAGCCAGCCCGGGAGCGAACTTCTGAGGGCAGGGCTGGCAGGGGACCCGTGGCTGTGTCACTGCTCGAATTTAAGGCCAGAGTGTGCTCAGGCAGCTCCCCTCCCTGGGAAACACAGCTTAGCTCTGATCACACACGCACGTGCTCACCACTCGCCAGCAGGAATTTCCAATTGAATCCAGGTAGCCCTGTAGCGGCTGGTGGCTCGCTCCCATCCTGTGCTGGGACAAAGGGGTAGCCCCTGTGACTGAGCAGGCCTCCCAGTCTGATCTGCATGGATTTATTGTTATTATTATTATTATTATTATTATCATTATAATGTTTTCTTTATTTTGAGAGAGAGAGTGCAAGCCGGGCTGGGGCAGAGAGAGGGGGAGAGGGGACCCAAAGCAGGTTCTGCGCTGATGGCAGCGAGCCCGACGCGGGGCTCGAACTCACGAACTGGAGATCATGACCTGAGCCAAAGTCGGATGCTCAACAGACTGACCCCCACCCTGGTGCCTGAGATCTGTATGAATTTAGATGCAACAGGCACCCGGGAGCAGGCAGCCCCTCTGCCTCTGTCTCTCCTCCTGGAAATGGGCTCATCCCGTAACTGCCAGATGGAGCCGTGAGGACGCAGAGGCTGTCTGGCAGAGTGTCCGGCCCACAGACACACCCGCCCTTGCCTGTGCGTTCAGAGCCCTACCGCTGGCCTCGCCGGGAGCCCACACGCGGTAGACGCTGCCGTTGCCCAGGCAGCAAGCAGCCTTTCTCTGCTTCCGAGTTTTGGAAGCTTTGCCTTGTTTGACGACTGTACAGATGGACGTGTTCTTCTTTTCCTCTTGAAAATGACCTACCAGTGTCTTGTGTGTGTGTGTGTGTGTGTTGACATTAGGTCAATAAATAAACCTCAGGTAGAAACTGACAGTATGTGCAGGCCGATAGAGACCTCTTCTCTAGTTTCACCTTCCGTTAGCCCTCTGCTCTGCCCGCCTGGGTTTGGGCCCCATCTGGCATCTGGAACGGAGAGCGTGTTTCCAGCGGCTTTGCAGGAAGCTGGGTGAGGGGCCGTACCCCAGCAAGAGATCTTCTCGGCTATTGGTATCAGCCTAATGCGTGCGAAGAAAATCCTTCTCGAAGGTGCAAACAATTATTTAAGCACAAGGTACAAATGCAGGGGTATTACTACCTGCTGCTTTTGAGCGCCAATGCGATCGATCGCTAACTGCTGTCTTGCACCTGCTGAGCCAGCTCTGCAGAGAGGACCGCTGGCTACAACAATAGTGCTTCACATGAAAGGCCGATGAAGATCCCCCCCCCCCACTAATAACCATTTGAAGCTAAATATGAGGCTTTAAATAGACACTTGTAAACTTTATTCTCTGGGGTAGCCAGCTTCACAATGGTGGGTTCTCTCTCTCTCTCTCTCTCTTTTTTTTTTTTTTTTACCAATTGATCAGATTCTTTTTTTAAAGATGATACTCACTTTTAAATGACATTCTCTTGACACACAATGGTTTCAGCCACATAATTCCACTGCATTTGTGTCGTAGCTCCTAGGAAAGGCCCGACACGCACACAAGGACTCTTCCAGGTAGCAAGACGTGAGGGAGGGCCTGTTGGAGGCCACCACTCTTTGCACTGAGAATTCTATTTATTTTATTTTTAAAAAAATTTTTTTTAGCATTTATTTATTTTCGAGAGACAGAGCATGAGCGGGGTAGGAGCAGAGAGAGTGGGAGACACAGAATCCAAAGCAGGCTCTAGGCTCTGAGCTGTCAGCACAGAGCCCGACATGGGGCTCGAACTCACGAACTGTGAGATCATGACCTGGGCCGAAGTCGGACGCTTAACGGACCGAGCCACCCAGGCGCCCACGCACTGAGAATTCTAGATGCCCATTGCAGGTGCCAAGGACCCCGGTCCTCAGCCCGCATGGATGCCCCAGACCCGTTTGCGTTCCAGGGACCCGATCTCCTCTACAGGGTGAAGAGTTTCAGAACACACCTCCTCAAACATGACACTGATGTAGTTTAAGCCGAAGGCAATTGAAAAACAGCTCTGCTCCCCCACCTGAGAGCAGCGCGTGTGCCCTCCCCCCATTACCAGGAGCCTCATCACCCCCCAGGAGGTGTCCTCGCAAACACCCCCACCTACCCTTATCTGCCAGCACGCTCCCCACATACCTCCTCCCACAGTTCGTTACTCACCCCCGAAGAGCCTAAAGCCCTTTTGCTTTGCGTTGTGGCTTCTCTGCAGGCTCTTCCGTGAAGGTGCCCGACAAGCCCAGTTCTAAGCCCCCTCGTCTCGCCCCCCGGGTTCTATAAGGCAGGTGCGGGAGGGACGTGTGAACACAGCACCGTTTGGTTTCTCCAGTTAATCTTTTATCAGTCTATGTTGCAGGCTTGGCCACAGAATCTAGAAAGGGCGAAGGAAAAAGGTTTTCTCCTCCCCTACAAGGCACCATCCGCCACCTCGACCTATGGGTTAGGAAGAAGGTTGTACAAAGAATTCACTTAGAGAAATCTGTCACACAGAGAAGGACAAATACTGTGTGATCTTCTTATAGGTAAAATTTAAGAAAGCTGAACTCAGAGAAGCAGAGAATAGATCGGTGGCTCCCAGGGACTCGGGGGAGGGGGAGGAAGATGTTGGTCGAAGGCTATAAACTTCCAGTTTAAGATTAACAAGTTCCGGGCACCCGTTGTGCAGTGCGGGGACTATGGTTAATACTGTATCACACGCTTGAAAGGGGCTAAGAAAGATCTTAAATGTTCCCACCACAGAAAGAAATGGCGGGGCGCCGCGCTCAGTCGGTTCAGCGCCAGACTCTTGATTTCGGCTCAGGTCATGATCTCACAGTTTGTGGGTTTGAGCCTCAAGTCGGGCTCCGTGCTGACAGCACAGAGTCTGTTTGGGACTTCCCTCTCTCTCTGCCCCTCCCTCTGCTTGTGCTCTCTCTCTCAAAATAGATAAACATTTAAAAAAAGAAATGGCAACTACGTGACACGATGGAGGTGTTGCCTGACGCCACTGCGGGGATCTGAGCACACCGAGGCCGCGGTACGCCTCAAATACACAGTGCTACAAGTCGCCACGTCTCAGTACCGCTGGGGAAAAGAACCCACTCCCACGTGAGAGTGTTTAACTGTCCCGTTGAGTTTGCTCACCAAACCCTGACCGATGTTGCTGGCATCGTGTTCCCGGTCATTGGATGGTGTTTTCGAAATCTGGCGTGCAGGTGGTTCCATGTGTCGTGGGCCTGGAGAGGTGTGTGCGTAGGTACGTGCCTGTCTATACGAGCTCCCTGGGTCTGGGCCTGTCCTTGCTCTCCGGGAATCCCCGTGGATCCCTCCCGTCCAGGGAGGCTTCTCCAGCGAGGAGGGAATCTGGTCTCAGCCTTGGCGGCTTTTCCCCCGGGAAGCTGGGGTCCAGGAGATCCCGTCCTGCTGCTCCTGGGGCCCCTGAGGGGATCCTTCTCTTTGCTGGGGCAGGTGCGGGGGGTGGCGTCCCGGCCGCTCGGTGCCCAACAGCTCGGTGAGGTGCTTCAGGCTGCCCGTGCCTAGTGCCTCCGCCTGCGTGCGCAGCTAGCCTGTTGGGGACGGCGCCGTGCAAAACAGAAGTGGCCGTGGCCTCGTGAAAAGTCACCAGGGCATTCTTGTATCCAAGCCATTGGGGAGCTGGCCACAGGTTGCCCAGGAGAATGGCCACAGGCCTCTGCCGGGGAGTGCGGGCCGGCCCCCAGGAGGGCGCGTACCCGCCTACTTCTTTATGCTGATCTGCCAAGGGGCTTCCGGCTTCCTGACCACCTCGTCTTTCAGAATAATGAAAATATGTGAAATGAAGTCCCTTCCACAGCCCAGCAGTTATGACCGTTGCTCTTGAAAATGGTGGAGGTTTGGGGCGCCCTCGAGGCTCAGTCAGCTGGGCGTCTGACTTCCGCTCAGATCATGACCTCCTCCTTCAGGAGTCTGAGCCCGGCGTGGGGCTCTGTGCTGCTTTGTGTGCTGTGTCTCCCTCTCTCTCTGCCCCTTCGCCATTCATGCTCTGTCTCTCTCTCTCTCTCAAAAACAAAAATAAACATTAAAAAAAAGTTTTAAAAGAAGTTAAAAAACACGAAGTAGTGGAGGTTATGTGTTCTGAGGGACGGGCTCAGAGAAAGGAGGTAGACTGGAACCAGAGGCCTGGGCCACGCTTCGTGGAGGTTTGCAAGCAGCTTATGGGGCGCGTCCCTGGCAGGAAGGGTGAGGTGCGTGGTCATGGTGCCCCTGACTGAGTCATTTCCCCCGAACCCGGCAAACCCGGCAAACCCTCCCGGAGAGCAAGGAGGGCCCAGCAGGAACACCGCGGAGGTCTGCGGGCTCCAGGGACCGGCCCACGCCCCGGTCACCCCAAGCACCTTCACCCACCGTGCCCCACAGCCGGGCCGTGAGAACCCAGCGTCTCACTCCAGAATGGTGTTCCTGGCTGTCGTGCCCGCCAAGTGGCCACTCGAAGGGTGGATATTACCTCATCCCCTGAGCTGGCCTTTTCTCCCCTCCGTCGGATGCTCTCGACCTGACCCTTCTCGGCCTGCAGCGTGTGGAGGCCTGTCCAGCTCCCTGGCCTGGGGCACACCGGGTGGACACGTCCACGCTTCAGGAGGCGTGGCCCCTGCCGCCCACCGGAAGGACCCGCTGACAGACACCGGGAGAGCAGGCGTTCCCGCGTGAGTGGTGTTTTGGAATAACCGAGTTGGGGGAACCGGCCCTCCCGTGGATTCAGGCCGTGGCAGGTGCCCCCGACCCCACACTCGGCCCGCACCCCCTGAGCGCTGCCCTGAGGAAGGCTCTCCCTGGGGCTCTCTTTCTGCCTCTGCGGTGATCCGCAAAGACCCCGAGATGGAACCGGCGATCGTCTTGGCTCTATTGACAAAAGGATTCAAATGACCTACTTTAGGGCCCAAGTTGGACACTGACCCGGGGAGCCTCGGAGTGAGGTGTGGACTCCCCGCTCGTGCTCCCATGAGACTACACAAAGAGCGGCCCCTGTGGGAACATTTAATTGCCTTTTATGATTGGACCAATATCTACTGGGGCTGATACCTCCTGTGGGCCGGGGTGCTTGCAGATGCCAGGACGGCGCCGTAGTGGGGCAGTGTCTCTGCAGGGGTGGGGCGACGCGGCGGGGCTGGCGCAGTGCCCAGAGGACTGCACGGTCAGGGTCACGGCCGTCCAGGCCAGGGGTGCAGAGCACCGGCCATTTTATGGCCCAATTTGAAAATAATGCCCGAGTCGTGCCTCTGCATCAAAGCCGTTTAATTTATGCTCTAAATCTGATTTTATCCAAATCTACAGCCTCAGGGCCATGTTCCCCTCCCGGAAGGAGAAATGGAATGTTTAAGAAATAAGATGGACATTTTCACCTTAAAGTCGCCTCCACCAATCCTCCCGGACGACTCCTCGCACAGGACGTCAGCGCCTGGGCTCTTGCGGGCGACACGCTCCTCCTCCAGAGCAAAGTGAACAACGGTCCCGCTCCTGGTTACCAAAACAGACAGCCGGGAAGTCGGGCCGCGGCAGGCGGATCGTTCGCAAATGAATCCGACACTGGAGGGAGCTCATCCGTCTCCACCTTCCCTGAGACTCGCTGATAAGCTGTAAATCCATTAGGAGGGCCCTTCCTCTGCGTTTGCAGCCGGGGACCCGCGGCGTTTGGGGGCAGCGCTCCCGGGGACGTGATTCATGGGGGGTGGACCGCCGGGGACAGCCGTCTTCGAGCCCCGTTTTAATTTCCTTATGATCTTGGCGATATTTATTGTGCAAACAAGCAGAAACCTGTGCGCGTTTGTGGGAAGGAGCAGAGCCTTCCCTGGGAGCAGCTGCATAAATCCGAGTGCTCCGGCGCGCAGGGACCTCAGACAGGCTTTTCAATTCAAACGGAGTCGAGCGGAGCAGGACTACAGTCCTTCCTCATTTCGACGCCGACTCCCGGGGCAGGTGGGGGAGTCAAGCTCCCCCTTCACTGTCTCTTCAGGCTCTTTGCTGAAAGAGCAGACGTGTCCATTTGGGGCATCGAAGGGGAGCGCGGCTTTCCCAGAACACTTTGTTTCCAGAGGGTGTGAGCACAGAAGGTGGCCTCCCCGGAAGGCTCGGGAGGGCTCTCTCGTCGGAGACTACGACCCGGTTCTGCCACGTGGCAGCCACGTGGATGCTCTCGTGCAAAGCAAGCGAGAGGCGGCAGTGACTGGAGCCCGAGTGGAGACCTCCCTCTGAAACAATGCGTGGCATGTAGCGGGCCTTGCGACTGAAGCTCCCGCTACGGCAAGAACAAATCCTTGTTACGATCCTTTTCTCTCTCCCAAAGTGTTCACCCGTGGTGGTGCCCGCTGTGACGGCGATTTCACGGGGAGACAGTAAAGGCATGCTCTGAGCACCACGGAGGGGCCCGCGAATACGCTTATGGTCTCTGTCGAGAGGCCTGGTAGTTGGGGTTGAGTCACACAGACCTGGGTTCGAACCCCAGGTGGGCCCCTCAGCGATGAGGCAACTGTGGATGAAAGGAGACTCGCAGCTCTGAGACTCGATTTCCTCAACCGTAACCTGGTGGTAATCCCCACCCGCTCCCCGTCCCTTTCCGGGATCTGAGAGCTTAAAATGGCAGTCAACAGAGCCATTGATTGCAAACAGTCTAAGGGGCCGAGTCTGCCTCCCGTGTGTCCTCTGCCCGTCTCCGAGCTTCCAGAGGACGCCCACTGCCATTCCGAGCACCTTCGTTTCAGGTGCAGGCAGAGAGGCCGCGATCGGCATCTTGGGCCAGAGCAGGAGTCCCGGCTGGGCCAAGGCGTGTGTGTGCACTCGAGAGGCCCTGTCAGGGAGGGGTGGGGGAGTTCACACAGCGGTGGGGAGGGCCTGGCAAGGCACACCGGGACCTGATCCTGCCCCCATGTGGTCTGTGTCCCCCCAGATTCAGATGTTGAGAGCAAACCCCCAAGGTGATGGTGTTAGGAGGTGGGGTCGTTGGGAGGGCGTTACATGATGGGGGTGGGGGGCCCATGCCGGGGATCTCTGCCTGATAAAAGTGAGTTTGTGCACTCCCCCCGCCCTGGCTGCCACGTGAGGACACGGGAACGATGGCTGTCTGTGGGCCACGAGAGGGCTGTTATCAGACATGGAGTCCCCCAGCGCCTCGATCTCGGGCTCCCAGCGCCAGAACAGTGAGAAATCCATGTGTGTTGTTTACCCCATCTGTGGTGGTTTTCTTACAATAGCCCGAGGGGACCGAGCTAGCCCGTGGTCTTCTTGACCGCTCTGAGCCTCCTAGGGCTGACGTGGTGGCAGCGAGTTAGCACATGGGCTCTGGGCACATGGGATGTGGTTTTTCTCTCCCCTCCCTCCGGCATCCCTGTGCCCCTACAGTCCGACAGGTTTGAGGCTGTGAGTGTCTTGAAGAAGAGATCCGAGGGGCCATTGGAGGGCACACAGTAGGCACTTAATAAAGATCCTCCACGGGTCTCTCAGTGCTGTTGGGGGCAAGGCCTTAGGATGCCTCCTGTGGTCTCCAGTGTGAGCCAACGTCCTGGCGACCAGGACTGAGCCGAGGTGCAGAGAAGAGGGGTCTTCGAGGAAACCCAGAGCAGATGGAGCGTCAGGAGGACCCAGACTCTTGCTGCAGACAAGCTGATGTGTGGACGGCAGTAGGGCCCCGCACAGGGCTTTTCCCAGGGAAGGAGGAGCCACCCGCTGGGGACGGGACGGCTCTGGTCACGTTGCTCGACTCGGCCGGTCAGGAACCCTCCAGCACTTTGCAGAGCTGTGAGCGACGGGAACCACGGCAATCCTTCCTGCCCAGGGATTTTCAACAGCAGGAGGGGGTCAGGCTCCAGGGCAGCTAGGCCTCCCGTGCTGAGCTCTGACAGGAATCGGCGGTCTGTTCTTACAGGGGCTCCGTCAAGTGCAATGGTTCTGGCTCTGCAGAGCACTTACGTGCACACGCACGGTAAGGCTGTAGGGTCATTAGGAGAAAGGGAGAGGTCGTCTAAGGTCAGACCCCAGAGAAAAAGATGAAGAGGGGCGTCCGCAGGGCCCTGAGACCCTGGCAGAGCCGGGAGGATGCGTTTGGGATGGCAGAGCCCGTTGTCACGAGTGAGAGAGGGTTTGTGTGCTAATAAATTGCACGCTAACAGGAAGGGCTTCTGGAATCAGGCATGGACCGGAGTCCTGCTTCAGCCATGGGCACAGGGTGGGGCGGTGAGTCCATATGATGGGGGTTGTGGCTTCGGACAAGCCGGCTGCGCTGGGGGCCTATGTTCCTTTGCTTGTTGTGACATAGAGTCCCCTTTTACTATCTGCCAAGTGCTTCTCACAGAGGCACACAGTGCTGGCCTGTGAACTCCTCCATTACAGCCCCGCAGGGAAAGTGTACGGGAAAGGCAGCGGACCTAGGATGCTTCCCCAAAGCTCTTCTGGATGCAGTGTCCTTGGCATGAGTAGCGCAGCAGTTACCAAGAAGCCTTGGGTCACTAGTGTCCTGCCAGGACCTTGGCCATTAAGACACTCCTGTGAGGCTCATGCTGATTGACATAATACGGATTGTCCCTGGAACCTGTTTCCCTGGGCTCAGGCAGCTCCCTCCTCTCCACAGGGATTCAAGAAGTAGGTCACTCCGTGCCCTCAGTTCTGCACCCCAGGAATACACCCCAGGCCCCACTCCCTGGGCTTGAGCCCCATCCATCGGACCAGTCCTGAGGACTGTGCTCAGGGAGCCCAGTGGAAAGCCTACTGATGGAGAAAGGGGAACCTTTCCAAGTGCAAGCCGAGGAGCTGAGGTAAAAGCATGATAAATTACTCGACGGAAAATATTGCAATTAGACTGGGGAGATTCACTCCATGTTGGAAAATTGAATTAAAAGAATATCAGATTTTGACTATAGAATAGAAGAAAGAAAACCATTGTTGAATAAATGAAACAAAGTGGGGCTCTTAATCAATAGCGTACCTAATTCAAAACCCGGTTAGCTCTGAAAGCAAGAGGGAGGGGCAGTGGCGCCTGTGCCCGAGTGCGCTCGCGCCACAGCCTTATTTAAACAGCAGCATTTTTCTGGGGGAAACAAGTCGCTGTCTTCAGAGATAATTAATTTAGTAATTAGGAACAGAAATCACAAGTTCTTAGCAATCGAGGATGTCTCTGCCTTAAGAGAAAATTTTGTGTTCTTATAGAAGTGTGTCAAGGAAAAATGGAAAGATATGAGGGCAATTTTCTTTATAGTTATAACTGGAAAATATCTTTAAACTCTTGCAATCACATATACCCTGGGTGTAATGCTCTTTCCGCACGACTGGCTTATCTTGACTTTCTCTGATAGGAAAAAGAAAAACTGGTTACAAGGGAATTTGTGTTGATTTGTCTTTTTGAAACTACTGACTGTCATCTTTACTGCATTGAACCTAATGTGTCCCTGCAGGGAAGAAGAGAGAGACTCGTAAGGAAAGGGCGGGCGAGGGTGACGACCAGAAAGAGCGCCATCCATTTAGGATGGAAGAGCCTGTCAGCGTGCCCATTAGCTCGCCCGTTTCACCACGCTTAGTACCTGGAATAATACATTTGTCTTGGGCAGCCCCTTTCCCAGAGCGCGGGCTCCCGGGTAAGCCATTTTCGGGCTCTCGTGGCCTCGATACATCCATCCGGGGAGGTCGTGAGACGGGTCCTTACTTTCTGGTGATGGTGAGTCTCCAATATGCATAAAACAGCACTGCAAATGCAATCAGGGCAGAGGAAAGTGTGAGGAGGCTTCCATCAGCCTCCACCTGTTCCGCCCACCTGTTCCGCCCACCTGGACAAAAGCTAGATTTGCTTCCCCGTCGAACACGTGCAACAGGTACAAAGTTCTGAGGAGGAGAGACAGGACAGCGCGGACCCTCTGCGTGCTGCTTCAGTTCCTGTTACCTGGCAGTAGGCTTTTAATGAAATAAAGTACACAATGCTTCGTAAGGTGGATTAAAATATTGAGCCACCACTGCTGTCTGCAAGGTATCACTTGATTAGCATGATAAAACACAGTACCACCTTACGTCTGTCGGCACGCATATTCGTGGGGAAGTAATTGCACGGTGGCTGCCCAAGGATGTGGCTTAGTGCCGAATATAACTGTTTTTCTAGGTCATGATGAAGACTGTGACATCGATCTACTTACTGCTCTCCCCCTTTGTGAGGCCAAACAGCGTTAAAAAAGAAGTTTGAAAAGTGTTTTAAAAACATGAATTTTTAGGGGCGCCTGGGTGGCTCAGTCGGTTAAGCGGCCGACTTCAGCTCAGGTCATGATCTCATGGTCTGTGGGTTTGAGCCCCGCGTCAGTCTCTGTGCTGATGGCTCAGAGCCTGGGGCCTGCTTCGGATTCTGTGTCTCCCTCTCTCTCTGTCCTTCCCTTGCTCACGCTCTGTCTCTCAAAAATAAAATAAAATAAAAAAATAAATAAAAACATGAATTTTTAAAAGAGAGAAGAGTACTTTTTAGATTAAAATATACTTGGCCTCTGTTTGGCTGTGTAGTATGAGACCTGGTAGCTGTCCTCAAAACCGTTTGGAGAAAAGTTGAAATTATCTTCCCGTGATGTTTTGTTTCATTCAATTTTTGGTGTTCAGACCATTTAACCACCCTCAATCTTCCATGCTTCCAAGAGAGAAAGAAAATCAAAGTTATGGCTAATTATCTGATGCCACCATTTTTTAGCCTCAAGCGATATTTATTAAAACAACCTCAGTGGGCAAAATCTAGGCTCCCTCTCTGCCTTTGTTCCTGCCTAGCTCTGTGGATATTGACAAATTATCCCTCTTTCCATGGTTCAGTTTTCCAATGTATCAAGTTGGGATAATACGGCATCACCTTGTGAGATGACCGTGGGGTTTGAGTGAAAACGCGTGAAGCACTTAGCACAGAAATGACACTTCAGAGAAGCACCAGGAATAATTGCCGTCATTATGTACTTTCCAGCATGTCCTTATTGAGCATCTGGTGTGCTGGGCACTGTTCTAGGTGTTAGGGATGCTGTATCCAAGGAGACAGCATGGTAGCTGCCCTAATGGACCTCATGTTCCTGTAAAGATAGGGAAGAAAACAGGAAAAATAAACAAGACATTTCTGACAAAAGCAAAACTCTAAGAAGAAGGAATGAGTTGGAGACAGAGGAGAGTGAGGGACAATGGGAGCCCACAGATGGACGGTTGAGGAAACCTCATAGAAAGGGGACCTTAAACCAAGACATGAGTGATGAGATGGGACAATGTGACTGCAGGTCATTTCAAACAGAAATTCGCAGACCCAAAGGAGCTGGGGTGGGAATGAGTTTGACTTGTTTTAGGAAAGGAGGGAAGGCGTATGATCATAGGGCCAGAACATCACATCTGTTGTGTGCAAGTCTGAGAGGGGGGTTTCGGAAGCAGGCAGAGGTCATGCTATCTAGACCTCGTAGGCGTGGCGGGGAGTTGAATTCAATCCAAACATGATGGGAAGGCATTGTGGTGTTCGAATGCATGATTTGTGTTCAGATTTTCAAACTTGCTGTTGTTACTGTGCGGAACGAGGGGACAGGAGAAGGGAAGTAGAGAGGACAGAGAGGAAGGTGGCGGGTCTAGTGATGGAGGAGAGGGCAGAGATTCAGGACTCACTGCAGGCTGTGCAGAACCCACACGAGCTGCTGACGGCTTAGATGTGGAGCTGCTGGTGAGGAGGAACCCAGCACGACCCCTCGGCTTGGAGTTTCAGCCCCGGGTGGACTGGTAGCACATAGTGAGGTCGGAGGGCCTCTCCTGTCATTGCTCCTTTTCACTCCCTCTGCCTCCTCAGGATGCATGCCGCATGAGCAGGGTGAGGAGGGCCAAGATCTTCTTGTATTAAGTTCAGAAGAAATTAGAGGCACTGAGGACAAACAGCATTTTTGGAACTGTTCTGAAGGGCGGGAGGGAGATGGGACAGTAGCTGCAGGAGAGAGGAGAGAAGTTTTACTCTTCATTCACAACCATGGAAGTAGCACCGTGTTTATGTGCTGACTGGAAGGCCCAGGGGTGAGCGCCAGTTTGCTCAGTGCTGAGGAGGGGAGGCAAGAATTGCCATAGCAGTGTCTAGTGTGTGTGTGTGTGGGGGGTGGACCTCATGGCCAACGGGAGGACCTGCGCTTTGCAACTGGAGGGTAGGAAGATGCGGTGAGAGGCGGTGAAAAAGCAGTTCTGGTTGTTTCTGCCTTCTTGGTGCAACAGGAAGCACAGGCAACTGGCTGTACACATGGCAAAGCAGGTCTTGGAGTTTCGAGAGACCGTATGAGCTTTGGAGGAGGCGCATAGGATGCAGGAGAGTAATATGCCATGATAAAATATTGAGGATTCTGGACAACATCAAGGTGCTCTCGACGGCAGTGAATTTGAATTCAGAGCCAGTTAGCGTGGGCATGTGTCTTTTACGGTTGCGTTCAGTGACGCAGGCAGTCGGCATGGAGCAGGCAGAGAAGTGCTCTTACCCTGGGTTGTAATTTAGCCAAACAGCACAGCGAAGCTAGGGAGGGAGGAGGGAGCTGGGCGTACACACTACAGTGACTGTGAGACTTAACCAAGGATTTTAGTTCCAGTAAGGCGGGCCTTCGGATGGGAGATAGCAACGCTGTGGTAAAATCAGTGGGCTAAAGATGGCAGTGAGGGAGGGGTTGTTGGAACTGGGGGAATGCGAGGATGAGCTGAAGGTACTGGTCAGAGAGACACTTGAACCTGAAATTACGGAGGCGCTGCGGTGTTTGGTGGTGACACGTGCTGCGTGAGTGATGTGAGGAGGGCGTGCAGGGTGGAGGACAGGCTCACTGCAGGAGAGGAGGTCCATGCAGAGAAGAGACAGGAGGCTCAGGGCCCGTGGGAACAGTAGGAAAAATGTAAACCAGCCCATACTGGCAGGGTTATTGCAGAACCCATGGGCCCCTGCAATGTACAGACGGATGCTCCTTCACTGAAAAGTGAGATCGACATTTGCTGTTGAAACAGCGCACCCACACCACCCAGCCCCACTCTACACCTAGCGGTCCTGGATAACTTCTTCACATTTGCCACAGCCCTCTGGAACTTTCCTCTGCCCCTATGTGTGAATGCAGCCAGCCCAACCCAGTTCTTTTCCTGTGAGCGAGGCAACTGCTGTGCTCTGAGCTCTGGAGAGTCTAAGACATCAGATTCTCAGTGTATCTGAAGACATCCTTTCTGGCCTTTGCCCTGATACTGGCTCCTGTTCACCTGTAGCTAACTCTCCCAGCCTTGTTACTCCTGCTTGGCCAATAACCATGGCCTTTCATCCCCTATGACATGACCCAGCTCATCAGAGCTCAGCTCATTTCCTAACCACAGCACATCCCAGGAAATCCTCAGACAACACTGTGCCACAAATGCCTAGCATCCCCAGGTGCATGCCTCTGTCCATAATTCCACAGCCCTTTTCATTCCCTGAAGCTGAAGTGAGCCTCTGGTGGCTGACTTCGGACCGCATGGTGAGTTAGTGTCTGACCTGAGACTAGAACTTTATTCTCCCAAATGTGAACCCTGAACCCTGTATCTTCCTTGACAGGTAGAAAATGGAACATCCAGTTATTTAAATAACAATGATAAGTGTGAGTCCTGGTGCCACATAGTGTCTTCCTATGACTTTTTCATGAGCAGTCAGGATACCTGCGAGCAGCCTCATGACTCTCAGTATTTCACACTTAGAGCCAAAAGGACAAAGGTATAATTTTTGCTAATGGATTATTATATTCTACTTACATATCTTTTTCTAATTATTGAATTAATAAAAAATCATTGCTCCAAATAATGACACGAGATTCCTTTCTGTGCAGGCTTGAGCAATTTGCCAAGCCATCTGGGCAAGTGATTTAATTAGTACCACCACTCCAATGTTAATGAGGCCAGGGTGGATGGCAGCTCCTCCACAGTGCTCACCGAGTTACCTCCGTGCTCCAGCTGTGTTTGAAGGATGAGGACTTCTAGCAGGAGCCTGAGGCTCCGTGCA
The DNA here is from genome assembly GCA_030068075.1 of Paguma larvata. Taxonomy (NCBI): domain Eukaryota; kingdom Metazoa; phylum Chordata; class Mammalia; order Carnivora; family Viverridae; genus Paguma; species Paguma larvata. The sequence goes on along the minus strand of CM057837.1, from coordinate 16,577,218 downwards.
GGCTGATGTATCAGTCACGTAGCTCAAGGGTTCAGTGCCCTGTACATGGGTGCGCAGAGTAGTCATGAGAGGAGGAGAATGTGAGAGGACTGTGGACATGCTCCCTTCAAGATCCAGGATTATAACCTCAGGTCTGATATGCCCTCGGGAGGCAGCAGTGCCTGATGGGAAAGGCCTAGTTTTTGGGTTGGAGAGACTTGGACTCAAAGCTTAGCAGATAGGAAGTGGAAGGAGGATTGTGATACTTTGTGTAAAAACCTCATCAGGGAGTACAGGAATCTGCTTCTAAAAGATGTAGCTAAACGATGTTTCAGGACCACGGACAGCGGCCCCATGGTTACACCCTCCTCATGGCTGCATCCTTTACGCCTTACAGTCTTAGCGCGCTACTCTAAGGGGACTTGGGGCTCAATAAACGTTTGTAGGATGGATGAATGAATGTGCGAATGAGTTAGATACACTGTGCAACATCCGTAGCCAACAAATCATAACTGGAGGACAAGCAGTGCCTAAAATTTGCCTTTTATGATTAGGAACACCCAAAGGTACTGAATTTATTTATTCGTTCATATGCTCACTGTCCCAAGAAATATGTATTGAGTGTCTACTATGTTAAAGCTCCATTCCATGTGCTTAAAACACAGAAGAAAACCAGAGACCACGTCTCCGCTCTCCTGTGGCCCCCATGTTTAGTGAATGAGACAGACATAAATTGATGAAACAATAAATATATGATAGGCAGTGGAAACTGTTTAGAGGAAAAATAAGGCAAGGGCAGGCAGATATAGAAGGAAGCACTATTTCAAGTAGGGGATTATTTGCCAGGGCCCCAGCAGGGCAGAGGGCAGCCTTGGAGGGTCTAACTAAAGATGCTAATGAAGTGATTATTCACAGAGCTGTGTGAAGGGTTAAGGGAGCCCAGCAGCGACAATGGAGCTCCTGAGACTGGAAGCGGCATTGGCCATTTGCATCTTTAGGCCCAAGGAGGCAAGAAAAAAGAGCAGTGTTTCTGGAAACTGATAAGGGCCATAGGCGTGGAAGAAAGTCTGCCCAATGCTGGCAACAGTCACACATCCATAGCCAGAGCCAATGAGAGGGAACAAGGACCAGGGCTATGGAGACCTAACTTGGTTCTCCTCACTCTGCATCTCCTGCTGATGCCTTACTGGCTGAACACAACCAGAAGCCAAGTCTTTTGACCTAAATGATTGGAGGAAGAGAGTCCTATTTCTCAAGTTGAAGAATACTGCAGGAGCACTATGGGGCCAAATAAAATATTTGGGCACGTTCATTTCAAGCTATCTACTGGGCGCAGAGGTGGAAATGCTGAGGGCTGTCAGGTCCTTGGGTGTAGAGGTTGAGAGAGGGCAGGGATGGCGTTCTACACTTGGGAGTTAGTACAGAAACGGCATGCAAACCCATGGCACTCTACACGATCGCTCGGGGCATGAACGTGGGCAGAGAAGGGAGGAGGCTCCAGGTGGAGGCTGAGTGGCAGCTGCACGGGGAGGGTCCAGAGCTCAAGAACAAGGGGCTGCGATGCAGGAGAAGGTCCCGGAGAGATCCAGAGCCGGGAGCCGAGAGCAGACGGGGGAGGGAGGAGGATGTAATCAGGGCTGGAGATGTGGGTGGGAGACTGATGAATGAGGTAAGGGCTGAGGAACGAACATAAATTTGGCAACAAGGAAAGGCTCTCCCGACCTCGACAGGGGCAGTTGGAATAGCGTTTCATTAATGTCTAAAGTATCTGTGTGAAAGAATAGCGGGGCCCAGAGTCTTACGGGTGGGTCCCCGAGAGCCTTGTAGATGGGAGCCCTGCCCCACCTGTTCATGGAAGAGGGTGAACTGTGCCAAGACTCCTCAGTACTCCCTGCTCCCTGTGGTGGACACGCCAGCCCCTCTGTTTCCCTCCCACGCTGGCTGCACCTCCGGGGCCACATTCAGACAGACCAGAGTCCACCCTCCATGTGCCAATCGAATGAGGCCATTGCTGCTGTCCTACATGGGGGAAGCACCAAATCAGCTTTGAAGTATTGTAATTTATAGCTTTAAATGTTGATAATTTATAAGAGTGTCCATTTGTTCCTCATGGAAGTTGCTGGAACCTATAGACAGACAAAGAGTTTCAGAATATTAAATGTGCCAGCAGGTAGGCACACATGTCTAAGTTGCGTTGTCTCATTTACTAATAAATCTGTAAACACCTGTGTCCTGGTCCTTACCTGGGTACAACCAGGTGGACCCGTGAGAGAGGGCCGCATTCCCGGCTGCAAGAGACCACAGGCCGGCGGTGACCAGGGTCAGCTGTCTTGTAGATCTCTTCCAAACCTGACAGATGGTGGGATGGGCCATTTGCTTCCTGAAGTGCAATTCCTTCAAGGTCTTAAAATCAGGTGCTAAAATATATGACAGCTTCTGTCTTCTGCCTAATGAATTTGAGTTCATAAAATTGCCTGAGTAAAAGCAAGCCAGCGAATGTTTAACCATCAACCATTGAGTGGTCGATGACTAGCCAGAGCCAGTGGGATGTGGGCCCCATTTTGAGGGGCGGGAGTCCAGGGAGCAGGGAGAGGAGAGACAGGGAGAGCTGGCGAACCGGACTGCTCCCTGGACAGCCCCTCCTAGAGAGCAGTGACATCTCCAGAGCTTAGGAGGTGGGACAGGCGTGCCCACCCGGACAGGAGGCTGGGGACCAGAGCTTGGGCTGGACTTTTCAGAGGCTCGAAGCCTGGTGAAGCGGTGAACTGTGCACCCAGCACCAGCCCGACGACGTGTCCCGAAAAAGCCAGCAGATGCTTACCTGCAGAGCAAGTACTTACCTCGTGCTCCTTGTTTTGAGGAGCCCGGAAGCAGCTATCTGTGGCACAGAGCAGCCCTACTGTTTCTTGCTCTGGCCTGACCGAGAAGTGGGCTTTGTTGGGCATTCTCATCTGCATGGAACTCTAGAAGAATACAAACGTATTAATTAGTGAAGACATGTACTTCCTCCAATAATTTCTGGAAAACTTCCCTGATTTGCCACACGTAGCCACATTTAGAAGCCAGTATGACCTAAAATTTCTGGTTCTTCCAAGACTGAATTCCTATTTCCAGCATGGTTTCTTGGCAAGGAAACAAGCGAGATAAACAAATGGCTCGATGAGGTTGGCAGCTTGGCGGAGTCGAGTAGGAGGTGCTGACCTTGAGGCAAGAACAGTCCAATGGCGTGGTTCTGCTGATGGCCATTGAGAAAGTGGGCATCTTCCCTGCCTCTGCGTCAACCCCAGAGGCTCCAGGCAACTTCTGGTCGACGAGAGTCATCACCGATAAAGGAAACTGGGTGTGTCTGTGTGTGTGTCTGTCTGTGTGTCTGTGTGTGTGTCTGCATGGCTCTGTGTGTGTATGTCTGTGTGTGTGTGTGTGTGTGAGTGTATGTGTCTATATGTGTGAGTGTGTGTATGTCTGTGTATGTGAGTGTGTGTCTGTGTGTGTTTGTGTGTGTCTGTGTGTGTGTATGTCTGTGTGTCTGCATTTCTGTGTGTGTGTATGTGTCTGTATGTGTGAGTGTGTGTATGTCTGTATGTGTGAGTGTGTGTCTGTATGTGTGTGTCTGTGTGTGTGTGTGTGTGCCAATGATTTCTAATTTTTCTGGGGTGGGAATCACAGACCTCTTGGAAATTGGATTAAAGTTGCGGATCCAGAAATAAATGCGTGTACACACAGAGGCACACAGTTTTGCAGCTGGCGCCCACAGGGTCATTTCTGACCCACAGCAAATCTTTCAGCACTTACGTTAGAGGTGCTCTGAGAGCCAGGCAGGGGCAGGAGCAGCTGGGGGCCCTGCGGGAGGGTCGAGGAGACGTTTACAGAAGCCAAGTAGGGAGCGTTCCTGCTGCCAGGGCACCTGCCCGTCTCCTTCAGGGCCGAGTGATTGCTGCACAACCAGATGGGAAGATGTGATTTCACACACGTGGCCTCTGGGGGTGCACACCCGCTCACCCTGGGGTGATCCTTGTGGGCCCAGATGGCGCTGGTGGTTTGGACAGATCCCGCACTAGTGCTGGCTCTGAATTCTGTCTCTTCCATCGTCTCGTGCTGGATCCCGGGCGCGGGTTTATCCCAGGCAGGGAGCTTGGAGAGAGCCAAGCAACAGGCTGCAGGAGGCGCTCTCCCCAACCACAGCCTGCTGGCATCGGGGACTCCCCAAGCCCTGGCCAGCCCTGACCTGATGATTCTGGCCCCAGCCCATTTGGTCTCCCTTTGGTGGACTCAGGGGAGCAGGAGAGGGAATCTCCTCCATCGGTCTAGACACGTCTTGTCGAGGAGATGCCACTAGAGCCTTCTGGAGTCGGCCTGCCTCACGCAGAGTGGGCCCCAGATGGCCAGCCTGGTCTCTGAGGGGCGGGGGGGGGGCACCGGATGCAGCCACACTGAGTCTGTGTCCCTTCGCTGCTGATGGAGTCTCTTTAGTCGTCTGCTCACAGGGTGGCCACTCCAGCCCTGCAGGGCCTCAGTGTCTCACGAGGCTGTTCTGGCTGTCCACACTGGTGGGCGTGTCTAAGGACGGGCAGGATCGTCACGAGGGATGTGGAGAATTTCAAAGACGGGTGGCATTTTCTGCCAGGCCTCTCCCCTCGATGGCACTCAGGGTGAGAGGACAGAAACCCCCCAGTGCTGGGCTGCCTCTCGGGGGGTGTCTGCCTGGGCATCTCACTAGCCAGGGAAGGCAGGTCACAGTTCTCAGCTTGCCTCCCACCCCCTACCATGTCACCTGCCCCCACGCACCCCAGCTCCTTACCCAGTGCCAAGCCTCCTCGCCATCCACCGTGGCTGATCTTCAGTTCTTTGAACGATCCTTCCTCACCCTGGGGCCACCCCGGCCCCTGCCACCTCTCACCCCCCACACTGAGCACTCCACCGCCTTGTAGAGGAAAGCTGGCCCGGTCCAGTTTAAGTCCTAGTCCCTTGCAGAACCTCAAAATACAGAGGAAGAACTCCCCAACCCGTGGGTACCTGAGGAGCTGAGAAAGCCCTAGACCTGCTCCAGGATGCCAAGCCCCTCCCCAGCTGGCTGGGCCCCTTCCCAAGGCCAGAGCCCCTCGCCTGCTTGCTGGGCCCCTTCCCAAGGCTGAATGGGGCCTGAGCACTAATCAGAGAAGGCATCAGTGATCAGAAGAAGCTGGGAGAAGCCGAGAAGGGCTTGCTTCTGCCGGTCTCGGACACCAGGCCAGCGAAGCGGGTTGGACCGACCCACATGCACAACTGTGGTGAAGGGGCTGGTCTGGGAGAGTGCGGACTTGTTGACACCGGGGTGGGATCCCGGCCCATGGGTGTAGCTGGGCCCTCTCAGCTCCCACATCGCTGCCAGAATCAGAGATGGCCAGGTCGGTGGGGACAGCTGGGGTGGACGGCAAAGGCACAGCGACAATGTGGCAGAAGATCGTCAGAGAAGGATACGAAGGAAAACTAGAAAGCTGTGTCTTCTAAAACGTGCGTCTTCTGAGGACAGCAGATCGTCCCGTCACTAATAAGGACTAAGGGGAGGCACCTGTTGATGAGGACGTGTGGTCTAGCAAATGAAGTGCCCAGAAGAGCCCAGAAAGGACTTACCCACTGCCCAGCGGCCCAGAACCCACCTAACCCACAACCCGGATATCATTAGCTGGAAAGCTATCCTCGGAGGCTGTGCATTTCTAACCTGGAGTAGAGGTGGCCGGTGACCCAGGATATGATCCAAGACAGAGGGCACTGGTGACCCGGGACAGGTCGGTGACTATAGGCACAGGTGGTGGTGATCCCGCTGGAGGTAGCTGGTGCCTTTCGGCTTTAGAAGACTTCACTGGCTGTGGGTCCCTCGTACCGCCCGTCCCAGGACGGGCTCCCCGCAGAACTGGGCTCCACCTGTCGGCCCCGCATTCCCCTGGCACCCCTCCCCCGCCCTGGCTTGTCTGAGGCGGAAGTGCCTGCAGTGATGGCCAGCACGGAGGCTGGGGTGCACGGGATTCAGGGCCGTGCACGTGTCCTACTCTGAGGACAGCTGCGCGCCGTCTGTCCTGAGTCTGGGGGTGGCTGGCTCTTGGCTCTGCACCTGTTCCAGCCACGCCCTCCTGGCTCCCCTGCACGTGGAGGCTTCTCTTCTCCCATCCTCCTGGCCCTCCTTCAGTGCCTCCTTCCAGTCACCTCGTGGCCACTCATGTGCTGGAAAAGGACATTCTCTCTGAAAAGGCCCCAGAGCTGGGGCCCCACGGGTGGAGGGCTGAGACGAAGCGGGGTGTGAAACTCCAGAGCACTGAGGGATCCCCGGGTCGCCGGGCAGTCTCTCCGCTCCTGTCTCATCAAGGCTGCAATGAAAAAACTAGCCTCCCTCGCACCCGGGACCCGTGATAGAAACTTCCCCAAATCAACTTTTCTGGGCTCAGCGGCGACACCAAGTTGTTGGTGTTTCTTCCCCACCATCCTACCTTCTTGTATGTTTTCCCGACACCTACGCTAAATCGTACACCCAAGGACCAAGTGTTGGCAAACACAGAGATGAGGCTGCAGGAGGGCTGCCCGCAGTCTGTGAGCCTTGGTCCATGTGGGACTCGACACAATAACAAACAGGCATCTACTGCTGCGGGGACAGCTCTCTAGAGTGACAGATTCCAAACCCCACAACGCAGAGCTTCCAGTCTTTGCAATGAAGCCGGTCGTGCTCTGAGGACCCGAGGCTGACGCATCAAAAACAACGCCTTCCTCGCTTTTCCTTTTCTTAGGAAGTTGCCGGCATTTATTTGGGAACCGAAGCCAGTAACCGCCAACGTGCTGAAACGGCCCTGGTCGGGACCCTGCAGCCTGCTGTAGACGCGGCCTCCCGGAGGCAGAGGGCAGCACTGCGCATTGTCGGCTTTCGTGGGGAACGGGCTGGAAACACCCCCAAGACCAGGGCCACCCTGCAAACCTCACCGTGGACACTTCCAGCAAAGGGACGTCCCTCTGGCTGTGGTCCTTGCTCGTCTCCCACTGCCCTGTCCCGCCGGAGCCAGGGGCCCCCACACCAGCTCTGTGGGGGCATCCAATGTGATCGTGGATGAGGTTCCCGGTTCCCGGGCAGAGTCTGCTCCTGCTGATGTCCTCTTCCCTTTCTGACCCGCCTTGTCGGGCCCCTGGCCCTCTGCCCTCCCCCAGCTCCTGTCCCCAGCTGCCCCAGGAGCTGCTTCCCTGAACCTTCATCCTGCCCCAGATCGTTCCGGACGTCTCTCCCTCCCCCTCGGAGCGCATCCTAAGACTTCACGAGCCATACACAGTAGCTGGAGTCACTGGGGAAACCCGCCTGAGAGGCACATACCTGAGAAGGAGAAGCGGGTGAGTCTGTCCTGTACAGAAGTCCGACGTCTGTCTGGGTAGGAGATCCATGCTGTCTGGAATCTTCCAGCCCCCTTCGCCTAGTCCTGCGACGAACTCCCTTTCCTGCCCTGCTGGGAGATCATCCACCTCGTTCGTCGACATCCGTGGTGCCTGCTGGGATTTGCACCCCACGATCGTGCATATGAAATAACAGTAAATAATTTCCTTACCTCATCGCTGCCTGCAGGAACTGGTTACTCACTACTGCGGTGCCTTTGTGCTTCACAGCAGGGCCCAGCACAGGACGGCCACACCACGGCTGTCTTTGTAAATAAAGTTTTACGGGCACACAGATGCTCACCATCTATCTCTTGTGCATGTTGGCTTTCACACACGGTGTGTACGTAAGCAGCCGCACCATCAGTGCAGAGCCCGATGTGGGGCTCGAACCCTCGAACCTCGAGATCATGACCTGAGCCAACGTCAGATGCTTAACCGACCGAGCCCCGCAGCCGCCCCTAAAGGCCCCAAATTCTAACCTTTGGATGACTCGTCACCAAGGATTCTCACACCGCATGTGTAAATAAATTTTTTCTCCTGTTAACCTGCCTTTTGGCAGTTTAATTCGCAGGCCCCGGGTCCTGAATGTAAGAGGGTAGGACAAGATTTTCCTCCTCAGCACAGGCTTCTGTCTTTCTTCCAGGCCCGAATTTTGACCAATACTTGAGCGTGGGACCGTGGTGCAACCTGTCCTTAACGGCGGCTCACAAGAATGTCCCCTGGCCAAGTGTCCCAGCCACTGTCACCTCACACTGCCCTGCACCCGGCTCCTCACTGCCTTGGCCAATCCTCCTGTGAAGAGAAAACCCCCTTCTGTGTGGCCTTCGAGGCCCTGCAGGTCTCGTGGTCTGAGGTTCTCCCCGTCACGAGAACGGTCTGGCCTGACCGCCACGCTGGTGACGGGGTCAAGGCGGCCACTCGGCAGTGCCATCCACCTGGGTTGCTTGGACAGTTCTAGGGTCTCTGCCAGCCACTCGGCCACAGTAGGTTGGTTCGACTGTACCACGGACAATGAGAAAGCCCCCAAATGTGTGTGAGTTCGGTGAAACGCGGTGAGCACGGTGTTATGCGGCGGCAGCCGGGCCCACGTTGACTCAAACCTACAAAAGGCCCACGTAGATGCTTCATTAATGTGACAACCTCAGCCGCCTGCAGCCGGGGGCCGGCGGGATGGAGCGGAGAGCCTGCCGACCGTCGGGAACGCACACAGCGGCGTCGCCTTCCCTGAAGGGCACACACCTGACTCACCGCAAAGGCGCCTCTGAGCCCCTGTAACTTCCTCTAACCCCCGCGCCTGTCATCCTGTGTTTGGTCTCTCCGGGGAAAGGGCAATTTTGATTTTCTGTTTCTTTTGCTTCTCTTGTACTTCGCACTTTAAGGGCTTGAACAGAAGACAGTTTGAACACAAAAAGAGCGGGCTTTTGTGAACACACGTTCTCAATTTACATTTGCAACTTGAGGCAGCCTCGCGATCCAGCCTTGCGTGGAATTAGGGAAAACCCAGGGGTCGGCCGCATGGGGCGCAATCTCCTTTTCGGGCCCTGGGGTGCAGCCTGAGCCCCGGCAGCCTCCGGCGCGTGGTCCGTAACCCACGACCCCCTCCCAGGTTTGTCCAGCTGCCCGAACACCACAGAGCTCGGAGAGGTTTTAGATTTTCTGTGGGGCTGGAGAAAAGCAAAGCTGTCAACAGGAGAGCCTGGCCGGCCATAAATGTCACCAGCACAGGCACACATTTACGTGCTCAGGACATCGCGGGGGCACCGCCGGCCCCGTCAGTCACCTGGAAAGATGGAGACAGTCGAGATGTGGAGCCCCCACAGGTAGCAGCTCTGGCCCCCGAGGAGAGGGCCCCCGAGCCATGGGGCATCAGTAGCCTCTGTGCCTGCTGCTACCCTCGAAGTATCGATGGTGAGACTTTGAAGACAGATCTAATTAACCAGGTGACAGAATCCGATCTTTCGAAATCGTTCTGGCCTCGATTGCTTGGGGGGAGAAATATTTCCTCCTCATTTAAATGTTAAAGAACAAATATGTAACATCCGACGTCAAAACAAAAATACTTCAACAAATGGGGCTTGTTGACCTCATGCGTGCGAGAAGCACCGTGTGTATTACACACCCGCACGCACGCACAGACGCACAGCTCTTTAGCCCATGGGTGAATCGGTTTTCTCACTCATCCTCTGACCCTAGTGTGGGCCCCTCTGGGGCTGTTTTAGGTACTGACTCGTAAAGCCCCCGCCTGCACAGCCTCCCAAGGGCACTTCTCACGGCTGGCTGGGCAGGGCGAGGGCCAGGCAGCTGTCCCAACCACCCACGTGTGCCACGCGACTTACGGTCACGTGGAATCTTGAATACCCTTCCAGGCGCCCTGTTACGATGCCGCCTGTGCCCGCGGAGTTCAGGTGTATATTGTTCCTCCCATAGACTGTCACGCCTCCAAACACGTAAGACAGACCACCCTCTGCAAGAAGTCAGAAGATGGGGGTCACATCGCACCCCTGGCCCCCAGCACACCCCTGCTCCATGGCCCGGGCCTGGCGGAGTTGGGGCCGGAACCGCCTGCTCCGCAGCCTGGGCTGGGCAGATCGGCCGGGTCAGTTTTTCAATTGGCAGCAAGTCCTCCGGCTACTGTGAGCCTGGAGGAAGGGAAGGCCAGGCTGCGGGGTCAGGGCTGGCCAGAAGCGGGTGAGAGGGATGCCACTTGACAGTGTCAGGGTGCGGCGGGGTGGCAGGCCAAGCTCCTGATGGCAGACGGACCTCAAGACGAATTCTGACCCTGACCTCATCTAGTTCCTTAGGCTGCCCTGCTGCCATTCCACCTGAGCTGTGTCCCCCACCCCGTGACATGGCCCCGCCTGTGTCGTGTCCCCCTGTGCTCTGAGCCCCACCAGTGCTGTGTCCCCTTGTCCCTGTCCGACTCCATCCCTGATGCCCGTGCTGGCTTCTCGGCGCCTCACTCCAGGGCTGTGGGCCCCGCACTGGACGCCCTGGTCTGCAGTGGCCGGTGGGCTTTCTCCCCAGGCCTGTCCCTCCCAACACCTCCCCAAGCGTCCCTAGGAGCAGCTGACCTCGGCTTCTTTGCCATTACCAGCGGAGGCTTGGTCAGGGACAGGGTTTGCATTTGGCTTGGTCTCTCGTCAGTCCTGCGTCTGTAGACAACCTCTGCTCCCCAGAAGCCGGTGCTCCTGCGCTTGGGCACCGGGCGTGGCTCCGGGAACACTGGCTGCAGCCGAGGTCCGAGGGTCCCTCCCGAATCCTCCCCAGGGCTCCTCGGGCCCGACAGGACCACGGAAGGCTCGGAAGAGCGGCTTCCTCTGGGTCTCCGGCATCGCCGCGCCTGGGAGACCAGCAAGTGCAGGTAGAATTCCATTTATCAAGATTGACGGGTCGTGCGGGTCGCCTCTGGAACTCTCATTACCCAGGAGCCTCCAGCATTAGCGGCGAGTAAATGACGCACTTTGCTCTTCCATTTGCTTACACGAGCAAATGTGCTGGCGCGTTCTATCTGCCAAACGACAAATCACGGGCCACAGTGTGCAAGGCAGACGCTCTGCGGGTTCCAAGGTGGGAGAGGCAGAGAGGGTGCGCGTGGAGGCTGCTGAGCCCACACGTGCTGCGTCCGCGGCCGCAGGTGACATGGCCCCGGGGCAGTTCTGTCGGAGCCACCCTGTGGGCACGGAGGGGAGCACGAGCTGCTAGCTGTTGGCTCGAGTCCGCCCCGGAGGCCTGGCCACTGCCGGGCTCTGGTCTCAGCAGCAGGAGCTCTGAGGGGTCTGACCAAGCACAGCCAGCTCGTGGAGCACTGAAGGCCGAGTCGGGGCCGGGCAGCGCTGGGACCCAGCTCACGCAGGGCCAGTGCGGACGTGGTGGGGGGCAGGTGTGGGAGTGAAGCCCAGACCTAAAGGAGCCCAAGCTCTTTTCTGTCGTCCTAGGTGTCGGAATGAGTAAGTAGACACATCTTCCTCACACAAGACTTCCAAACACCATGCGGACAAGGTCCCGCCTCCAGGAGGTGGAGCTGAGCCCCCTTCCCGAGTCGCTGGGGATCGGTGACTCCAGGAAGACGCCTTCATGAAGAGGTCAAGGTTCGCAGCGCCGGGCTCATCACGTGGGTATCTCAACCGCCCCATAGGTGTGGGGAGATGGGCATTTCACCTCCGTGGTGCTCTTCCCCCAAATCAGTCGTCGCGCTGACCTCGGATCGGTCATCGGAGTGACATCAGACAACCCTCCGCCTGGGGGCAGAGTAGGAGTGTTGGATGAGCCCCATTCAGGACTGTCGAAATCATAAAAACAAGTCATGACTGAGAATGTGTCACAGACCGAAGAAGACAGAGGGCAATGATGACAGTGTCCTGTGGGGTCCTCAGCCGGGTCCGGGGACAAGGAAAGGACACTAGCGGAAAAACTGTCACTAAAGTGACATAAATAAAGCCTCCGCTGTGTTAGTTGTGCTGTACCCACGGTAATTTCTTAGCGGGAAAGTGTATCCCTCCGCGTAGGACGTCAGCATAGAGGGAAGCGGAGGGAGCGTGCAGGGGCTTTCCCTACTGCCGTGGAAAACGGAACCGTATTCCATGAGAAAGACCTTGATTTTATAAACCGGATTAAATGTGTGGATGGACCACTGATGAATTTGGTGCATTTGTACAAATCAGGAGGAGGAGGCGGGCGGTCCTGGGTTCTGGCATAAAGGTGGGATTCTCGAGGCATGACTTGTTAATATTGGTTAATCCACACTGAGAGCCCCCGTCACCGATACCTCTCTCCACATTAGCAACGGTAACTGGCTGGTTGAACGTAGGCGGCATTTGCAACATTTGACACAGACGGTGTGTCAGGGGCATGTCAGGTCGGCGCTCGGGTCACAGTGACACGGAGGCGGGCCCTGAGGGGTTCTTGCAGCCGGCTGGTCATCCACAGGCCACCTGTGCACGCCTGCGTGTCTGGGATGCTTTTTCCTCTGTTCTGAATGGAAAGAGGACCTCCTACTACTATTTTTAGCTCCCTGCTTCGTAATAAAAAGGACTTTTTAAAGAGGAAATGTGTAAAGAATACATCTCAGTAGCACACAAACCTCATTCGTCTCGAATGAGGAAAACATCCAGCAGCCGGAACAGCGTGTTCCTGCCACCTCCCCGTGGACACCAAGTCTGCACTCGGTGGTGGGACTGGCCTTGGCTTCCTCCCTCGGTCGCCGTGTGCGCAGCTGTCCCGAGGGTGAATGGCCTGGGCTCCCACCGCGGGGGGCCAGCTGCCGGGAGGCTTGTCCTGACTTTTCAGGAAGAAGCGGTTCATGGTAATCCCTCGGTCGTCTTAAATTCCGGACAAACGGGTGTTACTCCGGGCAGGAACGTGGCCTCTTGGAAAGGTTTATGGACTTGGAGGTACATTTACAGGAAACAGCTGTGATTTAGAAAGAGGCTAGCAATCTTAAAAGTTACGCGCACTCCCGAGCCTGGAGAATGAATGAGAAGCTGGGCTGAGACCACACTGTGCGTAGCTGGAGTTTAGGAAATGAGCCGGGGTCGGGAGTGGTTCCCGTCACCGATTTCGGAAGACCTGGGGAGCAGGGACCAGCCGCAGCCACGTGGGCCGCGCACTACGCCACAGTCTGTGCCCATTCTGGACGTCAGAAATCCACCACGAGACCCACCGGGCTGAAGTTCGTGTCCACAGCTTCCTTCTGGAGGCCCCCCCGAGAGGCCCCACTTCCCAGCACCTTCCAGCTTCCAGAGGCACCTCTGGTCCCAGGCTTGCAGCCCCCACCACCCCCGGCCCGTCTTCAGAACCAACGATGGAGGGCTCGGTCCTTCTCGAGCTGCGGTCTCTCCGTTTCTCCCCATTCTGCCCCCCTCTTCCCCAGGAAGGACCCCCACCCGGATAATTTGAGGTGATCTCCGTCTCGAGCCGGCTACTTAGCAACCGTGCTGCCCTCGGCCAGGTTAAGGTAACGTAGTCACAGGTTCTGGGAATCCGGACACGGACATCTCTGGGGACCGTGCTCTGCCGACCACGCTGGCCTTGCCGGGAAAGGGCACGGCAGTCACTGGTGAGCGTGGGGCCCGCCTGGCCGAGCTCTCCTGCACTGTGGGGGTTTGGGTTTCTCATTTCACAGAAGCACAGAGAACTCCCCACGTGCCCAGCACAACCCCAAGTGCCGAAGTCCTCACTGCCCGTGAAGGGTACTGTGCCCATCCCCATGTCACGGATGGGGGTGCTGAGCCTGGGAGAGCGGACTTAACTCACTCACGTGGCTGGGCCAAGACTCACACCAGGAGGTCAGGGCCCACACCCCGCAGCCTGTTCTTGGCCCCCTAAACCCGCTGGAAACACAGGCGGAGACGTGAAATGTGGGGTCTACATGGCAACCAGCAGGTCCTATGAACACCTCAGCCCCACGTCCCTGTAAACCTCAGCCGTCTGACCAGGAAAACCAGCCTGGCCCAGCCAGGAGGAGCCTGTTGGGCTCAATGGGGGCGGTGGAGCCACAAAGGAGAGCTTACAGCCTCGTTCCCTGGCGCTGAGACCTGGGCCCCACCCGGGGCTGGCAGGGAGCAGGGAGCCACCTGCCTTCCCCATCCCTCAGAAGGCTGTGCAGAGAGTGGTCCGCCCATGGCCACAGGGCCCAGCGTGGCCGCTGCAGACGCCTCTGGCCCCTCCTGCCACCCAGAGAGGCTCGGGGCAGGGAGGCAGCGGCTGGGCGGGGGACCGCAGAGTGTACCGTGTCCCTCCTCCCCATCCACGAGGGATACGTTCCAAGACCCCTGGTGGACGCCTGACACTACGGACAGTCCCAGACCCTGCATGCGCCACGTCTTCCCCATACACACTCCCCTGTGATAAAGTCTCCTTCGTAAACGGCACACGGTGGGAGAGACTACGAGGACTAGTAATAGGGCAGTCATAACCAAACGCCGTAAGAAGCGTTACATGCGTGGGGCTTCTCACCCCGACACCTCATTGCGCCCACCCTTCTGGCGATGCCGGGGGATGACAAGACATTTCACCATGAGGCGAAAGCAGGCGAGTGGCGCGGGCGTCGTGGTGAGCGTGAGGCTGCTGGCGTTGACCTTGGCCACCTGACATTGCGGAAAGAGACACGGTGGCGGGGGGAGGCGGGACTTGACCTAAGCGGGGAGGGCAGGGGCTGGGCTCCTAGACAAGGCAATCGAGGAGATGACGAGCTGGGACCCGGGGGCGTGCCCTCTGCCCACTGCGGAGCCGAGAGACGAGGAACGCAGTCTCTGCACTTCCCGCAGGGCCTCTGGGCGCAACTCAGAGGTTCGGGGTCCGTAGACACAGTCGTGGGAATCTTACCCTGGAAACAAAGGGGATCTCGTCTCTCTGCCCAGATCTCCAACGGGTGAAATGGAGGGGCCTCTGGGAAGCCGGGAGCAGGTGGAGGGATGCCTGGGGGACGAGAAGGGACTCATCCGGGAAGGGAATTCAGCCTGGGCCCTTGGGCTGGGAGTGGGAAGGCCCCTCGGGCCACGAGCCAGGGGCACCCGATGCTTGGCCTCTGCTCCCAGACGCACCAGTCCCTGGTGCCGTGTTGAGCAGGCCTTGCATGGGCCTGGGTGGGTGTGGAGGTGGCTGTGCTCCAGCCGAAGCCAGCAGGGTGGTGCCAAGGGGGCCCCCAAGGTAGGTGGGAGCACGGGAGCCCCACTCACCATGCGGGGTCTCCTCTGGCCTCACCCTGGAGGAGCTGGCCCCCACCCATGAATGCTTGTAGGGTGCTGCCCTCGGATCCTCCCGAGTCAGCTGTGGGGACAGCTCAGCGTCACTGGACGGCCACAGAACTGAGGACGAGAAGTCACCCCATCCCTGTAGGCAAGGGCTTTGGGGGAGGCCTCGCCCTACTGAGTGGAGGATGTTCTCATGTCTGGTCCGAATCTTCCTACCCTGGAGGGCAGGGCCCCCGGACCCGGGGATCTCCTCGACGTCCCAGAGGGAAGGGCCCCTCACTGATTCTGGGAGTCTGTCGGGGAAGCTCGCGGCACCCATAGTTACGACCGCAGCTGGGCGGGCAGTGATCTCAGGAGGACACGCTGGGAGAGAACTGCTCTGTCCTTGTAGGTGCCGTGGGGACCCGGAAGCCTGACTTACAGCCTCGTCGCCTGCTGATGGAGGGCCCGGCTCTTCTCCAGTGCCATTACCACCCTCTTTACGGCGGCTCAGCCCCGACCCTGGCTTCATATATCAAGGTCTGGAGGCTTGTCTCTGCTCCTGACAACAGTGGCTGAGCCTGGCTCCCAGCCGTGTGTCACTCAAACTCCAGGCCTGCATGCAGACACGCGTGCTGCATTCTGGGGGCCCGCCCGGAGGTGACCCTACTATTTATTGTTCGAGGTGCTTCGGGTGGAAGGGGACCCTGTGACCACCCTCTCAGCAGCACGTGTGCCTGGCGTTGCCGTCACACACGTGTGAGTGACGCAGTCCACAGCAGACACAGGAGCTCAGAAATGGGCTGTCCCTGTGCTGGGAGCCCGTGGCGACAACAGGTACCACGGTCGCAGTCGGCCCCCCGTGCACTCCTGCCCAGGAAGTTTGGACGCCGACCTGTCCTCAGAGGGGAGGTGTGAGCCGGTGAGGACGCCCGAGTCCCTGGGGGCCAGCCTCGGCTCTGTCTTGTTCCCTGAGCTCCCAGATGCAAATGTCCCCCCGACTTTATCCCAGCACCCAGCTCCTGGGGCAGACTCTGCAAGAAACCCCAAAAATGCCCAAGCCCACGAAACAATGCGGGGTTCTAAGCAAATGTTCGTATGCGTGAATATGTATGAATGCATGTGTGGGTGCACGTGTGTGAGTGTGGGTGTGCATGTGTGTGTACACATGTGAGTGTGCCTATGTAGGTGTGCACGTGTGGGTGTGTGCTCGTGTGTGCATGCCCAAGTGTGCGTAGGCGTGTGTGCATGGGTGCATGCATGCAGGTGTACTCGTGTGTGCACGTGTGGGTGGGTGTGTGCGTAAGTGTGCACGGGCGCACAGGTGTGCACGTGTGGGTGTGTGCATGCGGGGGTGTGGGTGAGTGTGTACACGTGTGCACGTGTGGGTGTGTGCGTGTTTGTGTGGGTGTGCGCGTGCATGTGTACGTGTGTGCGCATGTTCGTGTATATGTGTGGGTGTGTGCGTGCACGTGAGTGTGCATGTGTGTGCGCACACACATTCCTGCATGTGTGCTTCTTCTTTATTGACAGTGGAAGAGGCCCCAGTACCCGGTCCCCTCCCCCTCTCACGGGGTCACCCGCTGCACCGGCTCCCACGTGGCACCATCTGAGGGGTTTCGCCCGTTTTCCTGAAAGGTCATTAAAGAACCCACCACTTCACTGTGCCTCCCACTGGGCTTCAGGTAAACTCTGCACCCAGAAGTCGGATGAACCGTGTTATCATTCCCGGCCCAGGGTGTGTGTTTCACAGGAACCTCGAAGTCGGCCTGGAGAGTGGATTCCCACGCAAAGGTCTCAGACATGTTACGGGCCTTTCTTTGGGGGGAGACTATTCTCTGTGCTTGGGGGCTCCCTCCAGGTCTCTCTCTGGTTCCTGGCCAGCTCTTTCCAGCTGGCGTGCAAAGCCCAAGGGCCATCAACACCTGCTTGGCAGCCTTCTCCGACAGAACCTCATTAAAAAATGATTCCGGACTTAATAGATGAGACGTAGGGAGAGAAAAGGGAAAATGGATTTCCTTCATTAAGGCGTAGTGCCGGTTCCATTGTAAAGCCTCTGGTTGTGGGCATTGAAGAATGAGGAAGAAAAGCCTAGAATTCACGACCCTTCTAAATGAATTGCACAAAGCAAATCTAGTTCAAATTATACTAATTATTTTTTAAAGGTGATATGTAACTTCAGGTAAAATAGAATAATCTTGTGTTTGGGAAGGTCCTTCCAGTTCTCTATTACACTTACCCAGGGCGGGTGACTGGGCACCCTTCCCTGGGGGCGTCCATGAACGACAGAGTCTATGCAAATTAGTCTCCTTAAATGTTCAGATATAATTTGCAATAAATGACATCCAGGCAAGATCTGAGCTTGCAGCCGCCGTCCCATGGCCCTTGCGTGGATTGGTGTCCAGTGTGCAGGCAGAATGTGGCGGGTGGACATGTTTTAAACAGACTTCCCTTTGCCTACACAGAATTCATAGACTTGCTCATTCATTCATTCATTCAACTGCAGGTGCTGTGTGCTCACTGCGATGCTGATGCAGCCGAGTCTGCAGACCGCCCCCTGCATGGGTCCTTCCCAAGGTCCCCGGAAGAGCCCTGGCAATCCACAGTGTCCCCGTGGTCGCATGTTCTCCTAAACTCTGCAGAATCAGACACTTTGGTTTGCAGCTACCTCCCTGGCTCGCTGGCGCACCGTTGAATCAGGGGAAGAGCAGTGGGCCTAAGCTGGGGACAGGCGTCTTGGGCCATGCTGACGTGACCCGCAGCCTCAGGTTTTGTGGGCTCAGACGCCAATGCTCGAACACCCTCTGCACTGCCTGCCGTGTGTCAGGGACCCTCCACGGGTCTTCGGCCCCTTAACGGGGAGCCTTGCTGGGCCCCGCAGACGCTTGCACCCCGTCCTCACCTCCCACCCGGTCCACTGCCCATGGCCCACTGTCCTGGCTCTGGGAGTGCCCCGTGGCTGCATAACAAATGACCACACGCTAGGAGGCTGTCAGCAACACACATTCTCTCGGTTCTGGAGGCTGGAAGCTCCAGGTCAGTATCAGCTGATGGAATGAAGTCAAGGTGTTGTCGGGCCGTGCTCCCTCTGATATCAGGGCCGTGCTCCCTTGGATGTCGGGCTGTGCTCCCTCAGAAGATTCCTTCTCTCCTTCTCCGCCTCCTGGTGGTTGCTGGCATTCCTTGGCTTGTGGTCACATTGCGTGGATCTTGGCCTCCATGGTCTCATGGCCTCTCCTTTGTGTGACAAACCTCCCCCTGCCTCCCTAGTGTGCGGATTCGAGGCTGCGCCCGGGGTCCCCCCATGTGAGCCAGCGCCAGCTCCCCATCTCGGGATCCCGAACTTAGCACGTCTTTCGCCATAGAAGGTAACATTCACAGGTTCCACGGATCAGAACCTGACAACTCCGGGGACCATTATTCAGCCCGCTGCACCGTCCCACCTGGCCTCAGGGACCGCGTGTCCTCTGTCCCCTCCTGCACGGCCCGGCCCAGTCATATTTACACAGTCTCTTACTAATTTCTTCCCGATTTGATCAGAAATACTGAGACTGACAAATAACAGAAAACGCCATCACAACATCTTAGATATTGGCAAGGCCGGTTAACGGGGATGTCGATACAGGAAGGATTTTTGTATTCACAAGAGAAGAAAGCTTAAAACACCTTGAAATCTTAAGAAATAAATTTCATGGAGTTTTCTTTTTTTCTAAATCTAATAGCAACCTTAAACATTTCCATGACATTGCTCAAAAGAATCTATGAAACAGAAGGACCATTCTTAAATAACAGAATTACAAATAATGGGAAAACATACTGGAAGAAAATGTTAATTACCTTTCTCTTCTATTTATAGGAAAATGGTATTATAAAATGCCATCTGCATTCGTCAGCTCACGCGGCCATAATGGGACACCAGACACCAGGGGGGCTTAAGCCACAGACACGTTTCTCGCAGCCCTATGAGCTAGAAGTCCAAGACCAAGCCGCTGGCAGACTGGGCTTCCGGTGAGGACCCTCTTCCCGGCTTGCAGACAGCTGTCTCCTTTCACGTCCTCACGTGGTCTTTCCTGGGTTCAAGTTCTCTGTTGACACTGGTCCTATTGGACCGGGGTTCCACTCTTATGCCCACATCTATCCTTCCTTCCCTAGAGGCCCCTCCCCAAACATGGCCGCCCTGGGGGGCAGGGCTTCAACATATGAATTTGGAGGGACACCACCATTCAGTCCCTGACACCATCATACAAAGAAGCAATGGCAAGATCATGAACCCACAACGGATGGGAAGAAGGGCCTAGACAGGAATCAGGGGGCTAATGAGAGCAGATCGTGTTTTTCTGGATGTTTGATATTCCTACTTGTCCACTCTGGAGTTTGTCATTTGTTGTGATTTCTTTTCTTGTCCTAGAGAAACGTTTCCTTGGAGGGACCCCTGCTCTTTGTTCCTTTGCCCATCATCCCCTGGGTGGGAACACCACAGAAAACGGGAGGCGGCGGTGCACTGGGTAAATGCCAGTTGTGTTATTTTTAGTCCGGCTGCAGAGCCGTGGAGGGGTGATGGGTGAGTCCCAGCGTGGGCGGGGTGGGGGGAGCTCAGTCAGCACCCCCACTCACTGCCTTTGCTGATGGTCACACGGTGCCCCGCACCCCGGCTTCTCATTCCCGCCTCCGTTTTCTTTACTTCCATTTGTGTCTACGCCATTGCTTGGTTAACCGAGCTTACTCGCAAATGTAATGACAGAATTTGTATTTGTGCATTGTAAATATTATAACCTTAGAATCAGTCCCATAAAACAGAAGAAGCATGTTTGTAGAGGGCTTGCGTATTACCATTAGAGTTTCATCTGGGGAAACAGGTTTAAGCATTATCATCATGAAAAAAATGGATTTCGTCTCTCCTTATTTACAGTGCACACTTCATTGGTTTTTTTTTTTTTTAAAGAGAAATAAAAATAATCCACGCTCCAAATGTAGAGTGAATGCAGATCTGTTTACCTCTAGAAGCTGATCTTGGACAAAACTAGAGACGACGTTGTTGAATTGTCAGGAGTCGTTGGGGGGGCTCGTTTGCATAAATGCAAGGTAAACAGGGCCGGTGTCTCCATGCTCGTTTGCAGCACGGTGGATCGTGTCATCTGTTTAAAAATGTATGCGGCTTGAGCTGAGCCGCTCGATGGTGCTTGGAAAGTGACGACCGTTTCTCCCCTGGGAGTGGTGCCCTGGCCTCCGCAGGGCGGCCGGGCTGCTGAGACGCCGTGACCTTGACACCCACTGGCTCCCTGACTGCCGCTGGGGCTCGCCCTGGCAAAAGAAGAAGGGCTCTTGCCAAGCGGCCAAACCTTTCTCGGACTCTGGGCCTTGCCATTGCCACACGCGGAAGACACGTTGTTTCCAAAGAGCTGTTTAAACGAGAGTACGCGGCTAGTGAGCCACCGAGGCTCGCTGTCTTCGCCGTTTCCGGAAAAGCCAGTAAGACTATCGTGATGCACGGTGTAATAATGATTCGGCGTTTATGGAGCTAACTTTTCCAGCGATTTGGCCATCGCGGCGACGGCTCCGTGTGGCCTCAGCTGCCGCTGGGCGAGGTGGAGCTTCCTGCTCGAAGATGAGGCGGGCACGGGCAGGCGTCTGTTGTCCTTTGAAAAATGCCAGGCTGCGCAGCAGCTCCGCCCGGCCTGCACTCCACCCGTGCTAACCGCCCTTACGCTTCCGCTAGGCAGAGAGTGTGCGAGAAGGTTAGGGTCCGGGCAGCGCGGTTACGCCCCTCTGCCTGATTCCTCCGGCAGGGAGAAGCACGGCCCTTCCATTTTACTATACCTAAACGCGTTTTCTTAACAGCTCATTTTCTTGAACATCTTAATAATTCTCGCAATGGTGAGAACGCACTCCGTGATGAGAGCAGAGATTGCAGCCGAGGGAACGCACGCGGGAGACGCCAACCTTCTTTTTTCCTCATTTGGTTGCCATCCCAGAGTCCGAAATCCTAAAAGGATGAGACTTTCCAGCTGGAACCCGTCACGCGTCTCTAAAGCAGCAGTGGCTAATTGGCTCATCGGGCCTTTGGGAGCCGCATGGGGGCTGAGAGGCAGCTGTCGGCGAGGTGAGTCCCCATCCTCTGGTCAACGCGCTTGCTGCGTGGGGCCCGGCGTGCTCCTGCCGTACCGGGGCTGAACGGTATGGACGACGTACGCCTTCTTTAAGAGCAAAGCCCCCTTGGGTTGTGAGAGCGAGGCCCGGGACGGCTTGCCCGGTGACCTGTCTGCACAGGTACCACTGACCCTCCCCCCCACATCCGGGGTGAGCAGCACGGGTCTGCGCCGTGTTCCACTCAGACAGGGCCTCGTCTGCACAGGACTCAGCCCGACATTGTCTCTGCTCCAACCCCGTTCGGCAAACCTGCGCAAACTCTCTGTCCTGTGAGCACCCAGGCACGAGGACCTCCCGCCGGGGACCAGCACCACTGTGCCTGCAGTGTGCCCGGTAGGCTGGCACAGAGCGGTCGTGTGACACCTGCCTGCCTCCTCTCCCCAGAACTCTCTGGAACCCCCACCCCCCACAGCAGGCTCCCCCAGCACGCCGGGCCCCTGGCAGTGTAGACCGTAGGACGGCCTCCTTCCACCCAGACACAGAGACAATTTAGAGCTCTTCTGGCCATGACGCTTGCCCCAGGCCTTCCAGAACAATCCCTGCCCTGGGCTGGTATCATCTTGTTCTTCTGTCAGCCTGGGTCCTCCTTCTCCTGAGTCAGGAGGTCTGTCAACATGCAGCCTCACACTGGCTGAGGAATCTTCACAGCAGGACCTCCAAACAGATCAAGAAAACACTGGGGTAACTGGTTTGCTTTTTCAGGAAAAAAAAAAAGTATCCAAACACTCCCCTAGGGTGAGATCAGAGCCCCATCTCGGAGTTCAGTGGGTTTTTTTAATTGCATTTGAGGAAGGGGGCTGGGTACTGTGAGTTCTTCCGGGGCCGAGGGCTTCTAGAAACCAACACCTGACCCTGCACTTAGCACAAGTGTGGATTTTAGGGACTCGCTGTGCTTCCTCAGAGGGGCCCCCGACATTGTGGCCGCCACGGTGGGGCTTCCTTTCTAGACCTCCCCTGGAGAGGCGGGTTTGTCAGTGCCACCAGGACCTGAGGCTGGGGACTTACTCCCAGCGTGCATCTCAAAATGTCAGGGCTGGTCCAGGTCTCAGAGCCGGGCGGGGTGGCTCCTGAGGGGTCTGGCACCTTGTCCCCGGCCGCCCTGACCGCCACCATCCCGCGGGCCTGAGGGACCCCTCCCCCCATGTCTTTGTAAGTGAGAAGCAGCCGGCACCCCGGCCTCCCCACATCCGGGTGGCCCCAGCCACAGGCTTTCTCCTCGTGGGCTGCGAACATCCCGGGTCCTCAAATAACACACTGGCTTCCCCGGGATCACAAGGGACTCCAGCCTTCCCCCCTCTCACGCTGGGGAAATCGAGGCCTTCATGATCACACCTCTTTAAAAACTCAGCACGGGGCGCCCGGGGGGCGCGGTGGTTAGGCGTCTGACTTAGGCTCAGGTCATGATCTCACAGTTCCTGGGTTCAGGTCCTGCATCAGGCTCTGTGCTGCCAGCATGGAGCCTGCTTCAGATCCTCTGTCTTTCTCTCTCTCCTTTCCCCTTTCTCTCTGTCTCACATACACACACACACACTTCCTCTTTCTCTCTCCAGATAAATAGATAAACATTAAAGAAGAATCAGCACCATCGGGTGTGTTTCCTCGTGACCATGGTAGCGCGGAGAGCGTGGGTGAGGGAAAATATACTTCTTTTCCTAAGCGGGCCCGTCTGTGCCGGGTGCTGACCTCGCCGAGCCCCAGGGCAGCGGACTTGTCCACTCACCCGGGAGGCAGGGCGGAGCCTTTCCGACTGGGTGTGCCTGCCCCGGTGGCTGCTGGGACAGAGGTCCACATACGGGGGGGCGGGGGGGTGTAAGGTCCCCGACACTTACGATCTCACAGTCTGGGGCCAGAAATCCAACATCGAGGTGGCTGCAGGGCTTGCCCCTCGAAGGGGAGGCTCCTTCCTGCGTCTTCCCGCCCCTGTGATGGCCCGAAGCCTGGCCCTCATCTGCTCGTGGCTGTCCACCTCTGCTGTCCCGTGGCCTTCCCCACCACGCGTGTCCTC
Organism: Paguma larvata; assembly: GCA_030068075.1. Lineage (NCBI taxonomy): Eukaryota > Metazoa > Chordata > Mammalia > Carnivora > Viverridae > Paguma > Paguma larvata. The sequence goes on along the minus strand of CM057837.1, from coordinate 16,554,031 downwards.
TCCTGTTCCTACAGGGACCACAGTCGGGCTGCATCCAGGGCCCACCCCAGTCTAGTACCACCTTCCCTTAACTAACTGCCTCTGCAAAGACGGTCTGCAAACAAGGCCCCGTTCCGGGGGTCTGCTCTCCCTGCACACGCGGTCGCCCCAGCAGGCCATGAGGGTTGCCCTGGAACCAGCTCTGAGCACCGTCCCCTACCACAGCCTGGACATGCCGCTTGGTACCAGCTTTTCCAAACCTACGGCCGTCCGGCAAGTTCTAATCGACTTCTGGATGCACATTGCGCTGGGGCTGTTCTGTGGCCGCCGTACATCCGCCATCGCAGACCTCTCCCTCCCTGGGAACCGCGTCCAAGTACAGACGCGTCCCGCAGCGCGACTGGCTGTGTGGACATTGTGGATTCGGCCGCATTCCATCTGACTGGAAGTCCGGCCTTTCCTTTTAGAGTGAGACCTCGAAGGCTCACTGAGGTGTGTGTCTGCCGAACAAGCGTTCTGCGTGCCCGTCACGGCACAGCTGTGTTTCTACTCCAGCTGGCCCTGGCCGGGGAGCAGAATCCGTACCCAGGGTTAGGGGCGGGCTCAGTTATTGCGGGACTGAGTTGGCGGCGGATGGTATCTTTCTTCTAAACATCTTTCCTAAGTGGTTAGCAGCTAGTGTGTGCATCGGTTAACACTCCACGAATGGTTGTGGGATCGGGACGCTCTGGAGACTGGAAACCGGCAGAAATGTTTGAGCCTCGGTCAGTCTGTGTGGCCACTCTCAGCACTCGAGCCCTCAGGGTGAACAGGAGAGGGCCTGCTGGGTCCCCAGGCCTCCAGTGGCCACGGGAAAGGTGACTGGGCCCCACCTGCGCCAGGTTCAGAGCGACCTGAATCGGGGCCAGACCCCAGAGGCGCAAACGTGAGATTTTCCCAGGACACTCACTGTCTGCCCAGAACAGGAGTGAGGCTGGATCCAGACTCAAGGTCAACCATGCAAATGTCAGGTCAGAGCCCCAAGGGAGACTGGAGGTGATGCCGGGGCTGAAAGAGTCCTAAGGGGCCCAGCAGGTGGGGGAGGGGGGCCCCCAATGGCAGACAGGCAGGCGGCCTTGTGAGGCCCCTGTGGGCTCATTCTGGAGCCTGCATTCACCACCAGGAAGAGTGCTCCTGGGAAGGCGTGGACTCGAGCAGGCGCTGGGTGTGTCTTCGGGAAAAGGCTCAGGTAGAACCTAGGGGGTTCCCACACCCCAGGGCTCTGGGGCAGCGTGGGGCGGGGCCCTCGGTTCCCTCCTAGGAGAGACATCTCCAGGGTTGAGATGACAGGAGTGCATGGGACGGCTCCCTCCCTGACAACACTCTGCCCAGACAACCCTTGTGATGACGCGGTCACGGAGGAGGCTGACCTTGGGAAGTCGTCGAGCCGGCTGGAGCACGCGGACTCTGGGAGGGCTGCTGATCCTGGGAAGGAAGCGACGGTGCCCAGTCAGGCCAGGCCGGCCGGCTCCCCCAGGCTGGCGCGGGGTCCGTCAGAGGCGCCCTGTGTGCAGCAGCCCTCAGCAGGGCCCCCGGCCGGGACAATTAGCCAGGCCCTGAAGTTCTGGGCCTCTGGGCCACAGCGAGCGAGTGTGGGCCAGCCGGCTCCTCCAGGAGCCCCTCCTTCATCCCGGGGAGGGGAGGCGGCACAGCCAGGACACAGAAACACTAATCGAGCCGCAAGGACCACAGCACGAGACTCACCTGGTGGGGAAAAGCGGACTCCCAGGCCCGTCCGGCCGCTGCACCCCCACCTCTCTGAGGGCCTCGGAGCCTTGTGTTTGCAGGCAGCCTGGAGACCCCTGGCGCCCCAGCGTTCAGAGCCAGGGTGGGGCTGATAGCTTCGGGGAGCTTTTGCCCTTTGGGACTGAGGTCTCCTTTCCACAGGCTCTGGAAGCATCTGGGGACATCCAGCCTTGGACAGAGACCTGGTCGTCAGAAGTCGAGAAGCCGCTCTGACACGTGGGCCAGTTGGGGTGCTGCTGCCTGCTTGGAAAGGACCGGGGTCAGTTCCCCGTCAAGTCCCTCGTGTCGTCACACCTGAATTTTAAACAGTGTAAGCCCGCCGTGCTGACGGAGCGGCTGCCTTTTCCACATAGGCACGAACCCGCAAGACGACTTAGCTGTGTGGACGGGTCAGCGAGGAGCAGGGTCGGGAGTTCAGCCCTCTGCCCCTTGGCCGAAAATTCCATTTACTGGGTTGAGACTAAGGAATCGCTTAGACTCAACTGCTTTTGACCTAAGAATGGCAGTCTGCGGGCCTGGAGTCACTTCACCCCCATGGCCTGGTGGACACCCCACCCCAAGATGTTTCTAGTGTCTGCCTGGAATGGCCGGTGGGAGAACAGAGCAGGTGTGTCCCAGGCCTGGCACAACAGGAGCACATAGGCCCCCGGGAGCCTCAGATTTCTAGTCAATAAAAGGGGGCAGTGAGGTTTAGGAACCGGTGTGCACAGAGGCCAGTTCTGGCCCATAGTTAGGGCGCCCGGTCACCCAGGGTGACCTTCCTCCACGGCACTGGACTTCGGGACCACCCGTATCCAGACATGGGGGACACAGGGGTGACAGGTCCACTGTCCCTCACCTGCCAGGGGCCCTGGGGGCACACTCCTCGGGTTCGGCCCGGGAGTCAGGGGCTGGCATGACGCCTGCCCTCAGCTCAGAGCAGTAAACGTTACCCGTCAGCCTCAGCGCGAACTTCACTCACGATCTCCAGGAACAGAAGAGCAACTTGGCAGTGGCATTATTTTTAACGGATTCTTTTAGGACAGCAGACAAATTGTCCAATACTCAGTAACACCACCACCCAGAGCCTCTGGTCTCTGTAAAATGACCATATGGGTCTTTTGTTTTATGCAAAACAGGGCTGGCCCCTTCCCTGTGATACAGCTGATTTGTAGAACTATATTAAAAATATCCTTTCTTAATTCTACATTTCAACGTAATGGCATTTTCGGGCTTAAAAGTAATATTGTTATTACCTCTCCTGAGGGCCACACACATTCCTTAGGTTACGATGGAAAAACTCTCACAGGGCACACCTGACACACTGAGTATTTTTAGTTTTTACTTGTGAGGAAGAGGACAGCGATGGGGGACTGAACCGATTCTGTCCCTGTGATAAACGTTTGACCCAGTGAAGGTTAGGCCAGAAACACAAGGCCGTCGCTACGATTCTGCCTCCTGGGATGGAAGCTACCGGAAGTACAGGAAGCTTCACTCATGCATTCGTTCATTCATTCATTTTCATTCATTCATTCCAAAAGCACATGGTCAAGAATTAACTGCGGAAGCAAGACGCACAACAGCTTCTGGAATTCCATCCTCAGGCACGTCGAGAGCTGCTTTCACCAGCCAGCCTGGAGAAGGTGCTAGAAGATGCCGGGGGCACACTCACTTCTGCACCTGCACGTCCTCCTTCCGGGTTCTGGACTCCATCCCGCTCATGCTCTCTACTAAACCCGCTCTGCTCTCGTCTCGGCCAGAGTGAGCTCCGGGGACTTGAATCTGTGGCTGCTCTCAAGGACTGAAGTGTTCAGTGACTGCCCCGTGCAGGAGAGAAGGGCATGGTTTTCTAGCACTTTCCTTCCTGCCTGTTTGGCCCAAGCTGCTCTCTCCCGCCTTTCTCCTCAGCCCGTTTCCTTCCGCGTGGACCCTCCAGTCCTCTGCTCCCTCTGCCTAGTGAACCTTCAAGAAGGCATCTTCTTCCAGGAAGCCATCCTGATTGTCCTGACCAGCTGATGCCGCAGTGGATGGTGAGATTTTACCCACCGCGATCCAGCAACTAGAACACGGCCAGACAGACAGTAAGAGTCAGTGAATATTTGTAGAATGGACGGATGAGCGCGCGCGCACGTGTTCCATTGATGCTTGTAATTTTTTGCACTGGGTCGATTCTGCTTTGGAATCTTTGAAAGATGAGCACTAGTCCCACCGACTCCAACAAGAGGCGGCCGCTCCCTTGACTGCAGGTGGTTCTCCTTCACCTCCGCTTGGCCGAGCCTGGGCGGCGCTTGGCTGAACCCAGCTGGGGGCCAGGGGGCACCCACAGGGCAGGGCGGGTTGGGCGGAGAAAAGGAAAAGTAGGGCACGCAACTTACAAGTATTTGGTTTTACGTGTCTCATTCTGTTCCACACTCGGAGAAGAAGAAAGTCTCTCCTACCGTCCGTCGAGCTCCTAGGAAGCGCATCTCGATGATCTTTCTAGAATGGATTCTAAAGCATCCACCGCTCCTACCCATTTTTTTTTTTGAAATTCAGCACCTCTATGCCAGGGGCCCCAGAACAGGGCCCAGGGGCCTCATGAGGGCTGCTGGTGGGCCCACGGGGCTTTCCCAGGCATCGAGTTATAGGACAAGCTTCCGAGGTCAGCTGTCTTCATGTGCAGCCCCCTCACTTGGAACGCAGCGGTGTCCGGCCTCGGCGGCACCCCCATCTTCTCTCTGCGTGCCGCACAATTGTGAGCTGATTGCAGAGCACACACGCCATTGGTGCCAAATTCCCACTATCGACAGAAGGAGACTCACCTATCAGCTCTCCCTGCGCCTAGAAATAGAGACAGTGAGAAAGACAGCGAGGTGTTGTGGGGGGGGAGTCGGCCCCAGGCTGAGGCTGAGTGCCGCTCCGGACCTTGGACAAATCAAAACGGTCTCTTTGGCAGGAGATTCTAGGCTTCAAGTATTCAAAGCGGATTTTCCCGGCAGGAAAAGAAGACCAGAGTAGCCCGAAGCATTTGTGCTCCACAGGGGAGCCGGGCGTAGTCTTACCTTGGAATTGGGATGTCCTTCGGCTTCCAGATCCTGCCCCACTGCCGGGGATGGTGGGCCAGCCGGGGCTCAGGGCCTGTGCGCAAGCGTGCTGGGGACCGTGGCGAGCGGGTGACCGGTCTTCCTAGAGTGCCCGCACGCTCCCCCACCTTGTATCAGAGATGCAGTCAGACTGGGAACCCCCACACCCAGGGAGGTGGGCATCCCCTGTAAACCCGCCCTCCTACGGCCCTGCGAGACTCCAGTTGACTTTATAGAAAGAAGGTATGTTCAGTGCAGACTGGACCTGGTACTTCTCAGTGTCCCGAGCAAGATGCTGGGCATCTGTAGGAGGCCCTCATCTTCGGGGGCCAGGGAGGGGGCTCGCAGTGCCTTCCGGGTCCTGACTGCCCACCCCTGTCTGCCACAGAGGATGGCGTGTCACGTAGGGGACCCTGGGGGGCTCATCCTCTCAGAGCTCCGGCCGCCAGAAGTCTGAAATCAAAGCGTCCGAGGTTAGCTCCTTCCGAAGGCTCCGGGGGAGAACCCACCTAGCCCCTCTCTGAGCTTTGAGTGTTTTTGACAATCCTCGGTGTCCCTTGACTGTTAGACACATGGCCCAAACTCTGCCCCGGTCATGACGTGGACTAGTCGCTGAGGGTCTGTGTCCAGTTTTCCCCACTTACGGGACGTCAGCGGCTCTGGTGTTGGGGGCGAGCTCTTCAGCCCGAAGTCCCAGCCCTTTGATTTGCTGAGCCCCGAGACCTTGCGTGCAACCGTGCAGGGGCCCTGTGTCCAGCAGAGTTTCTCATCTGTAGGACCGGAATGTCGGTTCTTCCGAGCCTCACTCACCTTCCCCATTCCTGCCCGGACCAGACCCCCCTCTGTGGTCTGAACACCTGCCCTGCCTTCCTGGGTCCGCGTCCCCTGCCTGTTTTCCATACTGTCCCCAGTTCTCCCTGGAACCTGCTCATGGGGCCACTCGGCCTCATGGCTTCCTGTTGCCCTGAAGACGGACAGGTGTCCCCTGCAGACCCCCTCTGTCTACCTTGTCATCAGGGGACAGGGCCCTGACATCGGTCACTTCCCATCCAGTGCACCCCTCTCTTTCCCAGCTCAGGCCTGCTCACGTGCCCTCCCCCCCCCCCCCCCCGGAGTTCCTTCCCCCCCCCCGGCAATTCCCTAACCTCCCTCGGGACTGGCACGATGCCACCGTCCCCTCCTGCTTCTATCTCTTGGGTGTCCTTGACCTAGCCACTGGCTGAGGTCCATGCAGAACGCCGCCTGCATTCCTGCTTCCTCTCACCCGCCTCTTAGTGATACTGTGATTAGATGGCCTGTCGTGTCACTGGCTGGCTTGTGCAGGGTTCCCGTCCTCCCCTCGTGGCCCCTGCAGTGGGGACAGGGGTCGTCACCGTCCCAGTGCCCGGGGCCTCAGGCTGCTCTCTGCCCTACAAGCCAGGGACAGACGCATCTGCTGAAGAACTTTGATCCAAGCAGAGTGGCGACTAACGATGAAGCGTCACCGGTCACAGCTGAAGGGCGAGGAGGCTGGCACCATCCGTTAGAATACGAGCTGATTTCTTGACGCTGCTAAATAAACACTCGCCAGGAGGCGTGAAGCACACACCGGGGAGCACGGAGAGAATCCGGAGCCCGCGCCTGGCTAGGTGCCTGGACCGTCCAGCATCACCGTTCCCTCTGGGATGCCCAGGAAGGAAGCAGGGGGATGACACCAGGTGACCGTGGGACGTCCTTTCTCCTGCCGGGCTTCCCTGCCACGGAACAGGGTTTGTCCTGATGTCCTCGTCACTGGACACAGCCTGATTGCTGCACCTGCTGTACCTCCTCTTCTCCACCCCGCTCTCTGCTTTGAGAGCTTGGCCTCCGGGGGCCGCGTTAACCAGTCTCCCGCCTCCCGTGCCCACTGGGCGACTTGTAGGAGCCAGAAGCTTCGCTCCTCCGTGCCTCCCACCCTGGGCGCCCGAGTGAGCTGTGGCCAATTTCCTCTGCCCGTGGCCTCTGCTCCTGCCGGACAGCCCCTCCTGCACCCGCAGGTCACAGGGACTCTGCTACTTGTGCCCTCCTGGGCCCTTTGTTCTCAAGTGCTTGCAGGTTCTAGCAGGGCGTGAAGCAACGTCCCCTCACCCAGCAAGATTCCCGTCCCTCCGGGGAATGTGGTCCCTGTCCCCCAGCCTCTCTCCCTCCAGCAGGCGCGTGGGCGCAAGAGCGAGCACAGTCACTTGGCAGAATCCCCTGGATGGTCCCTGCCGGGCCACCATCAGAGTGACCACACTCCCAGAGCGGGGAGGGAGAGGCCTCGGTCCGTGGGTCCATCGGGGAAGGGGCGTGCCCGTGCTCACCTCTCTCTTGCAAGTCTCCCAGCCTCTGGGCTCCATGCAGTCCCCGAGAAATGCATGGCGAGTCAGTCATTCTGGAAAAGCCAAGTTACAAATGTTATAAGACTTTTCCTACCAAATTTCAAAGCCTCCTGCCAGCCTCAGCAGAAAGAATCATTTCTTATTCATTATTAGGGGACCGAAGGGAAGGGCTGCGGAGGCAAAAGCCTGCGGTTCTTTTGAAAGCACACAAAGCTGAATTGAAAACAGAGGTACGCTTTCTGCCTACCTTAATCTCAGTTTCCAGAATGAGAAACACCAGAATGGATTTAATCTAGATCATTCAGGGCCCGTGCCCGGCAGCTCCTCCATTCACTCGGCATTGAGGAAAAAAAAAAGCAAAAAAGCGGAGTTTTTACTCGCTCTCGCTGTCTCGGGTGTGGATTCCGCTCTGCGAGATAATGTGACCTTCCTGAAACTTCCTCCTGAGAACCCAGCTGCTTGTATCGTAACACCGTGGATGACCAGAGCCGTGAGGAAGTTCCTGGCCCAGCCATCCCGACTCCCTCCATGTGACCCCGTCCTGCAGAGCTGGGTCCTGCCCGCACTGGGGGGGAGCAGCGGGGAGCAAGGCCGAGCCATGCTTTTTCGGGAAAGGCCGTCGGGCTGATTTCACTTGGACGCGTGCCTCAGGCGGGAGCTGCAGTTCTGCTGGAAGACCCTCTTTTATGTCCCTCGATGTAACCCTGAGCCTTTGGCGCTGGTGTCGGGTCCAAGGTCCAAGGTCCAGCTGTGTCCTCCAGAGACAATGAGGGGCCACGAGCCTGTCCTGGTGACATTTGGGTCTGAGGGCCCGTCTGCTTGCAACTATCTTTTTCTTTTCTCTCTTAGGAGGTCCCAAGTCACGCTTCACTGACAGGGTCCAAAGTGTTTCCTTGGGTCGCCTTCCATTATTTGAGGAATGTGAGAACGTTGGCTACGTTTTTAGCCCTTGCTTTGGCTTCCTACAGCATCGTCTCCGTGAGCTCGGTGACCCTGAAGCTCCCTCTGATGGGCGGGACACTTTCTCAGGTGTGGACTCTCCCCTGCTGGGTTGTGGCCGGTCTGGGTTGGATCGTGTGCCCTCAGAAAGGCATGTTCAAGTTCTTTTCTTTTCTTTTAAATGTTTATTTATTTTTGAGAGAGAGAGAGACAGACAGAAAGAATCTGAAGCAAGCTCCAGCCTCCAAGCTGTCAGCACAGAACCTGACCTGGGCTCAAACTCAAACCGTGAGATCATGACCTGAGCCGAAGTTGGATGCTTAGCCGACTGAGCCACCCGGGTGCCCCTGGACAGGTTCAAGTTCTAACTTGTGGTGCCTGTGAACGTGACCTTAGCTGGAAATCGGGTCTCTGCCAATGTGATCACGTTAAGATGCGGTCAGACTGGACTGGGGGGCCTTGGTCCAATGATTGACCCTTACAAGATTAAAATACAGAGACGCACCGAGAAGAAGGCCATGGGGCAAGGGAGCAGAGACCAGGGTAATGTGTTCACAAGCCGGGGGACACCGGGGGTGGCTGGAAGCCACGGGAGGCTGAGAAGAATCACGACAAGGATCCTCTGCCAGTGCCTTCAAAGAGAACGTGGCCATGCGGACAGCCGGGCGTCAGAGCGCCAGCCTCCAGAGCGGGGGGAGCGCTCCCCGGGTTCTCAGCCGTCCCCCACGGGATCGCTCGGTGCATTCTCACGGCGGCCCTGCTCTCGGATGGTGCCAACTCCTCCAGACACCCGGGTCTTGGGCAGGGACCAGAAGGAAGGCGCCTCGTCCCAGGGATGGGCCGGGCGGGGACTGGTCCACCCCGCCCTGGCCCGCATGCTCTGTCCCCGGGAAGCCGCCCAGAGAAACCGGGAAACAGGAAATGACGGACGTTTTCCAGGTGACTCGGCGCAGCCGCTCCACCCAAGCCTGGGAGGGGCCGGCCGTGTCTTTACGGTCACGCGTTTCGTCAACTTTGCAAAAGAACTCAGGACGCTGTAAAGATGCCGTTCTGTGCCTTTCCACTGGGCCCGCTCCCCCCCAGGGCAGGAGGGCCGTGGAGGGCACGCAGCCAGGGCAGGCCGGCTCGGAGACACGCTGGGCCTCTGCGTCTACACCGCATCCGTGTGGTTCAAAGCCCCTTCCAGGGAGCAAGTTACTACTGGAAGCTTCCAGGTGCCGGTAAGGGGCAGGGCCAGACTCACTCATCATGCTGAGGGTCTTAATACGGCCCGGACGGCTTCTCCGCCAGCCGCCCTCACCGGCCTCAGATTCCTTAGCCGGAGGCCAGCAGCTCATCGTCACCACCTCCCCCTGCCCGCACCACCTCCCCCTGCCCGCCTGCCCACGCTGCCCCCTGCTTCCTGCACCTGCTCCCAGGTGGACGCCCGCCTCCTCGCCTGCTCCCCGCAGCCCATCTGGAGAACTACGGTGAGTTTTCCTGACACACTGGTGTGCACGACAGCGCCGGCTCGCAATGCACACAGCAGTGGCCAGGACGAGCCGCGGGACCGTCGTGCAGGGTGAGGACGCTCCACGCCAGAACGCCAAGTAACCAGAAATCTTAGCGCTCCCTTCCAGACAATCTCGGTAGATGTCTGTGCAGATTTGACAACAATCTTGAAAGATGGCGTTACCGACACTGACGTGGGAAGAGAGAAAGCTCTCTAACCATCACTAATGATAATAATAATTATAATAATAATAAATATATAATAATATAATATATTAATTAATTAATAATATATAATAATAATAAAGCCCCCACAGGCTGTGCGAGACGACCGCCATGAGCCTAGATACTGAGAACGTGCCCCAGAAAAGCCGATTATGGGGGGCAGTTAATTCACACACGAGTCATGCTTTTTTTCTGGATTTTACAACGCCGGGGGCGTCCTAGCGTTTGTGACCTCACACCTGCTGCAAGGTTTCCTTCGTGTTTACGTTAGCGCCCCATTTGGGATTGTCTCTTAGACCTCGTGGCTCCTGGCACCAGCGCCCCTGAGACCCACGGCCAGTGTGTGCCTGACACCCCAGGACTTCCCCCTCCCGCAGCCCTCACCCCTCCCACAGCCCTCGCCCTCCTACAGTCCTCACCCCTCCTGCAGCCCTCGCCCTCCCACAGCCCTCACCCCTCCCACAGCCCCTCGCCCCTCCCGCAGCCCTCGCCCCCCTACAGCCCTCACCCCTCCCACAGCCCTCACCCTTCCCACAGCTCTCACCCCTCCCGCTGGCGTGTGCTTCTCTGGCGGGAGTGAGCCGGGATTTTGTGCTCCCTACCCCACCTCCCTGCTGGCCCCGATCCCGCCCCTCGGCCTCTCTTGCCGGGTCCCAGGCCCGGCAGGGTGTTTCTCTGAGGGCAGTTAGGGAACCCCAGGGGAAGGGCTCCGGCTCTAGGGTGGTCCTCGGGGTCGGGAGGGACTTGGGCGAAGGGCTGGGCTTGGCAGGCTCGGGTCACCAGCTGATGGCCTGTGGCCCCTCAGTGCTGGCGCGGTGAGTGTGCTGGTCCCCGGGGACATGTGTGGGCCTTGGGTCACCCTGGTGCCCTCCCGCCCCGGGGGTCCCCTCCTGCGTCGGCCCCGCGTCTTTATGAAGTGCTCTCACCTGGGACCCTCCTCCCTTTTCTGGTCAGCTTGGCGCTCTGCAGCTGCCTCCTGCCATCACGTGAGCCACCAGACCTCGGGAGCCCTGCCTTCGGCCACGGACCCAGCCCGCAGGCTCTAGGCTCAGCCTCCGACGCCGCGCTGGCCTCACTCGTCCGGGGAACCGCAGCCCCTCCGTCCCTCAGCAAAGGGGCGGGAGCCGGACACGTGTTGGGACTTAGCTTTTACCACTTAGTGTGGGAAACGGTCCGAACCTTCACCTGTCAAATATGTCTACTCGCATTGTAAAACTGGAAATAAATACACTACCTCGTAGAATCGTTACGGGGACACACGAGGTAGGAGTGCAGAGTGCTCGGCCCGAGGCCCGAGGTGCCAGCTGTGTTCATAAACCCCCGTGCGCGCATGCACACACCCCTACACATCACACAACCCCCTACACATCACACAACCCCCTACACATCACACACACACACACACACACACCCCTACACATCACACACACACACACCCCTACACACACACACACACACCCCTACACACACACACACCCCTACACATCACACACACACAGACACACCCCTACACATCACACACACACCCCTACACATCACATACACACACCCCTACACACCACACACACCCCCTACACATCTCACACACACACACACACACACACACACACACACACACACACACCCCTACACACACACACACACACACACACACACACATCTCCAATACGGGAAAACCTTGGCTTGCGAGCGTAATTCATTCCAGAAACACATTTGTCATCTAAAGCACTCGTCTATCAAAGCAAATTTCAAGACCCGTTGGCTCAGCTGTGATCACGTGACATTCGGGGTCACATCCTACTCGTAGTGCAAGACGTCGCTCGTTTATCAAGTTAAAATTTGTTAGAAATGTTTGCTCGTCTCGCGGAACACACGCAGAACAGGTCACCCACAGTCCAGGGTTTTCCTGCGTTCCGACGCCTCGCGCACACCGCACGCATCGTACATGCGTGTAGAAGACGTCCCACAACACACGTACCGCATGTGCCACAATCCCTGCACACACGTGCACACAGGCTTGTGCTGCACCAGGTGCACACACATGCAGATCCTATGTCACACGTGCACGTGCACACACCACACGGGCACACACATGCAGATGCACACACGTCACACACGGCCCACAGTACACATACGCACATGTGCAGCCAGTTCACACTCACGTACACGTGTATGTCATGGACGTCACACGCACACCACGTGCACACACTGCACCTCACCGCATCCAGGAACACGCACACATATCGCACGACCCCGGCACGCGCACACACAGGTCACACGGGGACACCTTCACACACACCGCATGTGTCCCACAGTGTGTATTTGTGCACACACCTACGGCGCACACGCGATGCACACGTGTATTTGCACCCATGCACCACATACGTTGCACACGTGCATATTTGTACACACGCATTGTGTATGTTGCACACACATCAGCCACCCCTGCTCGTCCCTGTGTCCTGCACACCCCACCTGTCCTCTCCACAGCCTCCTTCCTGAGCCGACTGTCCCCCAGATCCTCAGCCCCTCCCTGGACCTGCACCGCCTCCCAGCACCCACCTCCTGAAGAATCTTGTACTTTGTGTTTTTCCGTTTAGCTCCCTCTGAGCCCTCCGGGCCGGCGTTCACACCTCACAGGACTCCCATTCTCTGGCTCCCTCACTGCAGACCGGCCTGGGATGGGAGGGGACTTTTTCCTCCACCGAAGGGCCTCCCCGGGTCCCCAGGGTTCACCCGGAGCTGAACCCCCGGGTACTGGCCCCGGCGTTCTTGCCTCTGGGGTGTCTGCCCCCGCTAAATACACTCGCTTCTGGACGTCCCCCCTGCCCAGGCCCTTCTGGTTCCTCCGACTCCACCTCTGACACGCCTTCCTTCTCTGGGTCTCGGGGCCCCTTGGCCTTTCCAATCCTCCCTTGCCCGGGGTCCTGCGCAGAAGCTGACCCGTGAGCCCTTCCGTCATTCTTGCCAAGTTCCTTAAATTCGCCGTCTGTCTACACGGCGTTCCTGCATATTTGAGGCCAGATGCTGCAGAATAAGAGACCAGGCCTCCGAGGGAGGTGCGGACCCAGTGGCCCCGCCCACGACAGGGGTCAGTGTGGCACCTGCGGGTGTGGCCTCAGTTCCAGGAGCCCTCACAGCCAAACACTGAAAAGCAGGGGGACGGGGAGGTCGCATTTGGAGAGAGGTTGCAGGCCCTGAGAGCGGCGACTCTCCCCTCCCCTCCCGCGTGCAGGGGCGAGGCTGACGCGGGGCGGGGGTGACAATCGGCAGCCACGCTGCGAGGGTCCCACATCGAGTGCCCTCCTCTCCCGCGGAGGGGCCCCGGGGGTGTGACTCAGGGTCGCGGGTCCATCACGCTCGGCTCCTTGTTTGTGGTCCCGGACTCAAGGACACTCCCCATTTCGAGTTCACTAACGGGCTTCCTCGTCCATCAGACTCGCCGTGTCGTTTCACGTCGTGTGCGCTGCCCTGGGCGCAGGGGTGAACACGGTCTCTAGAATTCGTGTCTGCTGTGCCGCGTTCGCCCACATCCTTGGAGCCACTTTGGTACCGTGATGACACGGCACACAGCCGGTCCCCCCACCGCCCTCGGGTGCAGCTTTTCTGCGTCGTTTGCTCCCAGGAGAGGCTGAGGGCAGGTGCGCGCTCTGCGGCGGTGGCCTTGGTGGCTCCGTGCGCGGGCCTGAGGCCCGGGTGCCACCCCCGGCAGCCTGGTGCGACCCCGAACTCCTGCCCCACAGGCCGGCAGGCACAGGCTTGACGTGGAGGGAGCTGAAGAGCAGTCTCCCTCCCGCGCATTCAGCGCCGGAGCCTCTGGGCCGCCCCGGGCACTTCGCTCAAGAGGTTGTCGTTACAATAAAACAACCTGAAGGGACGAGAAGCCTCCGCGTGCAAACCCCCCCTCAGCTCCCGGGGCCCCCGGGTGGGCCGAGGTCCTTTACCAGCGCGACGGCCCGCAAACCTCCAGTTCCTTCATCCGAGCGTCCTTTCTGCGTGCTATGGCAAAACGCAGGAACGCGGAATGGACCGCTTTTAACCGTTTTAAAATGCGCAGTTTGGTAGCATCACGCGCGCGCTCGATGTCGTGGAAGCTTCGGCCCCCAGGTCTGGAGATCGGTCAGTGTTCCAAGTCCTCAGTGGAAATGCCGGCATCTCGGGGAAGCACACAAGTGCCGTGCACACCCCCTCGCGGCCCCCCTCTCTCTCCTTCCCGCTCTTCAGCCGCGGCCCTGCCCACGCCCAAGGCCCTGCGTCTCTGCCACCTGCCCCCTCTCCCCTGTGCCGAAGCTCTGGTTCTTATGTTTCTCTTCCCAGAGACGCCCCTCCTTTGTCTGGGCCGTGCCCACAAGGAACTGCGTTTAAGAAAAGCTCCACATCAGAGTCTTTGTTCTTTCTTCTGCTCTCTCGCTAGTCAGTCAGTGATTCAAACACCCTAAGCCGGCTCTTGTGTTGGCACGGAAGGTGTGATGCGTGTCCCGGGTTCTCCAGAAAGAGCCGATGGTGTAAGTTCCAGCCTGAGCCCGAGGGCAGCAGAAGAGAGACCCCAGCCCAACAATCGGGCAGGAAGCGTTCCTCGTATTGCGTCTTTGTTCTGTTCAAGCTTCAACTGATTGGAAGAGGCCCACCCACATTGGGAAAGGCAATCTGCTTCGCTTAGTCTGTTCCATCTGCCGGTTCGAACACTCGGCTCATCCGGAAACACCTTCACACACACCCGGAACGGTCTGGCCTGGTCCAGGCACGTCATGGCCCAGCCAAGTCGACACATAAAATAACCATCGCAGGTGACCATCACTCCTCTGCTGGATAGAAACGGACGGGCCCACGTGTGTGCTCACTCAGCATCACAGCTGCCTTCCGAGTGCAAGAGACTGACTCTGCATGGCGGCTCCCCAAGAGATACTGTGCCCGTGTCGTGAGGGGGTGACGTCACTCACCAAGGGTCTGTGCTCGCTGTGGCGATGGGGCTCACCACAGCTGCGCTGGACCCCCGGCGCCCGTCCCTCCCCGCGTGTGACACTGACTTGCGTGTAGACAGCTACACATTCCCCCAGCTCTGTGTTTTCTGCATTTCCCGTAATAAACAAATCTTACTTTCTTGAAAGAAAATTGCTTAGGCTTTTTAAACATTATTATTTTAGAGAGAGAAAGAGTGAGCTGGGGGGAGGGGCAGAGGGAGAGAGAGAGAGAGAGAATCTCCAAGCAGGCTACATGTTCGGCCCAGAGCCTGACTCAGAACGTCCAGCAAGCCAGTCTCCTCGTGTCCCCCAGAGTGACATAAGGAGGTGTCGCGAAAGCCGAGGGCTGACATTTCCCAGCAGCGTCTCGGTTCCAGCGGTTTCCGTGACTTCCCCCGACGGTGGTCACGATGCGTGCTCCGAGTTCAAGTCCCGACTCCAGCTCCCGAATCCTCGGGAATCACACTGTGAATCACACCGTGCCTCAGTTTCTTCTCTGCAACAGCGGGGAGAAGAACGACAGCTGCCTGGCAGGACTCCTGGGAGCTCCTGACGCGTGGGCGCTGTAATACTAGCGAGCGAGCACCCCACAAGCGCGGGCCCTGTGGCTGTAACGCCCGCGGGTGAGCCGTGCCGGCCGCTCCCGTGGGCCTGCGAGCAGCGCCTGAGTCCTGCTGGGGAAGCCTGGGCAGAGCTGGGGTGTCCCCCACGGCGTCCCCACGTCACAGACAGCTGGCTGGCACCCACCCACCTTCCGATTTTACCCATGGAGCAATGGCTGGGCTAAATCTGCGAGACCGTCCAAACCTGGGCTGCCCGTCCCCTGGAAGGAAAGTCGCCTTTAGGGAAACCGCACACCCCAGGCCCTTCCTCCTCCTCCTCCCTCGCTGGCTTAATATTTAATCTGAAGAGGGTTTTGCCTCCGAGGCTCTGAGGACGGTCGGCAGAGCTCCGTGGGCGGCTTCCCCAACGGGGGCTCAGCACCACCCGAGAGCACCGCAGCGCTCCGGGTCCGAGCAACTCCTGGGCTGCTGCTCACTCCCTATTCATCTGCAACCCAGTTATCTGCGACATTAAATGTATCATCTAGCTTGTAAAATGCGTATCAGTAGCCGACATGGAAAGCCGTTCTCATTTAACAAAGATGACCAAGGCTCTATGCGATTCACTTACTCACGGCACACACGCACTCTCGAACGAAGAGTGAGTGTATATACGATGCATAATTATATGTCTACACACACGCCGCCTCCTCTACACTCCGTGCTGGGAACGCGAGCCAGGGGGGTGCCGCTGGGTCTTCCCTGCGAGGAGTTCCCATCCCTGAGTGAGAGGCTGGCACACGATTAATGATAGGAAAAGGCGATCTGAGATCCTAATGGGTTGGAGGCAACGAAACGGGCAATGAGGCTGGATCTCCTAGGACACAGGATTGGGGTGTGGCCTGCGTGGCTCCCGAGTGTAGACTGAGTGTCCTTCAAAATGGCCGACAGCTGTCAAAACCCTGGAGAGCTTCCAGAATCCCGGCTTCGTTTTCCTGCCATTATATCTGCGGAATCGGGCTGTTTCGTGCCCTGTTTGCCCACAGAGTCACGTATCTGACGCCGCCGGAGAGCAGAGGGTTAGAATGCAGCGGGCGAACAGCCCTGGCTTCTCCAAACTGGGCTGTTGGCAGTGGGATCCCGGTTTCCTCCTCCGAAGTTTCTGGGCTTTGAAATAAGGCCACTACTGAGGACGGGAGAGTTGGCAGTTTTCCGAGATGCGGTTCTAAAGACCAGGGAAAATGGGTGCCCGCCGTTCTTCGCACGTTAACTGAATTCTCAGTTGACTTTTAAAAAACGTTTATTCCTTATTTTAAGAGGTGGGGGGGAGGGGGAGAGAGAGAGGGAGAGAGAGAATCCCAAGCAGGCTCCGTGCTGTCAGCACAGAGCTCGACGTGGGGCTCAAACTCATGAACCGTGAGCTCCTGACCTGAGCCAAACCAAGAGTTGGAATCTTAACCGACTGAGCCATCCAGGTGCCCCTTCTCAGTTGATTCTTAATTGAAAAAAAAAAAAAAAAAGAAAAAACCAAACCCCATCGATGCATCCCGAACAAGATTTCATCATATTTCACCCCTCAGACTGCAGCCTCCTGCAGAGGGTGACTCAACACACGGCTGGCAGCCGGCTGAGACCCGGGCTGGAGAGCGGTCCCTCCGGGGAGCGAGAGCAGGGAGCCGGCCCTCGGCACGCCCTGCCCGTGGCTCCCAGACGGCTCCCAGAGCGGCTCTGGGGTGTGGGACCTGTCGGCGAACGAGACCTTCCTCACCAGATTGTTTTAAACCGGGGCGAGGAGCTTCCGTGTCCGTGGGCACCTCACAAACCCGCAGACAGACAGACAGTATCCAGACGGCGCCTGCTCGTTTCCGTGTGAGGCGGTGAACGGACTTGGAGAGAGGACACCTGGGCACGTGCACATGTGGCCCCCCCCCCCGACGTGCAGCCACGGGCTCCTGGACGTGATTCAGACCATGCGCTCCGCACGTGGCCACTGGGCTCAGGAGCGTACACGCTGACCCTCCGCACGTAGACCAGATGGGCTCGTGCTCAGCAGACACGATTGGACACACGGCACTGGCTGGTAAGGGTCTAGGGAAGGACCAGAAAGCATGGCCGCAAGGACCGTGGCACCCGGCAGAGGCGACCTCCGCACACGCGAGGAATCTTTACATGTTGCTCTGTTCCCATGCGGAGTTGCTTAACTGGTTTAGAGAACTCTGTCTCCAATTCTAAGTGTTTTTAAACATTTATATTTAAAATGTTCCGGTATTCGAATGCGTCCAGGTGGTAAAGCCGAGGTCCGGTTTCTAAATGAGGGTGTTGGTGACCAGAAGACTGAGGTTGGAAACTCCCACCTCCCAGACCCTCCCCTGCCCAACACACACACTTTCTGCTGCCATCTTTTCCTATCCCGTCGGGGGCCTCTGTAAAAAATTGGATTTAGCCATGCAAACTTTCCCAAACTTTCCCAGTGCAAAACCACCAGAATGAATGCACACATGAACGAATGAATGCAAGCATGAATGAACAAATGAATGAATGAATGCACGCATGAATGAATGAATTAATGAATGAGTGAATATATGCACGGACGAATTAGTGCACCCATGAATGAATGAATGCATACATGAACGAATGAAAGCGCACATGAATGAACAAATGAATGAATGCATGAATGAATTAATGAATCCATGAACGAATGAACGCATGCATGAACGAATGAACGCACCCATGAAGGAATGAATGCACGCGTTAATGGATGAACGCACGCCCAAACCCTACCCGAGCCCTGCCAGCTGGGCTGGGTTCACGATACGGCTCCTGGTTCCCAGAAGCAGCACGGCGCAGACGGAGGCTGCCTGCGGATGTCTGCGAGGGGCCCCGGGCTGAGGAGGGGAGACCCCATTAGCTCACAGGATGCGTCCGGTGCGGGCAGGACGGGGGTCTGGCCACAAGCACTGGGTTGGATGGCCCTTCTGTTTGCCGCAGAGGCTCCCAAACCCATTTCTACCGGGTGGGTGGGGACCTGGCCCAGGGGACACGGCTCCCACCTGGTAACGGGAAAGAGGGGCGCATTTTTATTTTTCAGGGAAAAAAAGGCATCCAACAAATTAAAAACAAGAGGATGAATAAACCTTAAACATGAACGACCACAGAAAGGAAGCGTGCCCCTTGCTCCAGCTGAGCCTTGCGTCAGCACCCAGGACCCCCGTGAGCGGGGAGTGAGTGAGTTCAGGACCCCGAGAGTGGCCGGGGCGTGAGCCGGGGGCTGCGTCAGGCTGTGTTTGCAGCAGCTTGAGCCCCTGGGCTCTCCACATGTGGGTCGGGGCCAGGCACGGGCGTGCAGGGCGCTGGGAGCCACCACGGCTGCGGGGGACACAGACTTCCCCTGTGGGGTGTCCCGGCCGTGTCCCCCACACCCCCCGTCTGGGCGGTGGATGGCAGGGGAGGGTCCCACTACTCGCCCACCGCAGGCGCTGCGCTCAGAAGAGGCATTAGAACTGCAGAGTCTTAAATACTAAAGTTGACGACTCCTTTGCTCTTGAAAAAGCAGAGTCTAATTACCTTCTTGTCAGTTCTGGGAGCCGCTGAGGAAGAGAAAGGAGAAGGGGAAGCAGATGAAGCTGCAGGCACAGGTGCATTTGCTGAAAACTCCGATTTCGGGTCCTTCCTGGAGGTCATATTTCTTGTTTCTCCAGAGCATTTCACTTACTTCATTTATAATAAATAACCGAAGTACATCCTGCATTTGCTCACAAGACAGAGTCAGAAATCATACGAAAACACCACAAAGAAAAATTTTGTCTCAGGAAAGAAAGTGTATATATACAATTCTTTTCCCCAGAAGCCCGAGTTGGTTCTCTCATTACCGGTTCTGGGTTTCATTTCAACTTCCTGGAGCTGTTTGCCCGGAGAGACCCCCTTCGGCCCGCTGCCTCCCCACCCACAGGGGCACACACGCCAATGCCCGCGACCAAATCTGGAGTTATTTTATAGCCAGAAAGGTCTTTTCTTGTAGGATTATCTGAGTGCACCACTTGAGGAAATTGCCTGACAACTACATCGTTGCTTCTCCCGAGTCAAGGCCTCCCGTGGACGTCACGTGTGTTGGAAGCCAAGGCTCATTCGGAGAAGTTCAGTTTTACTCCTTGGGTGTTGGCTCAGCCTTTGGACGACCCAGGCGTCCCGAGCCGGGTGCACGTGCTCCCATGGGCCCCCTGTCTCCCTACCTTCCCGGGGATTGTTGACATGTTCACGGGTCCAGAAATAAGAACAAAGATGAAGAATTTATAGATCGATGATTTCCACCCCCAGTCGGTGGTGGTGAGGCCGGCCGCTCTGCGTTGAGCAGGGTCTGGACGCTCGAGGCCAGGCGGCGAATCGTGCCGGTTCCCTCAGCGGCTCGTGCCGTGGCTGGTGTGGGGGCGTGGGCGTGCGGCCACGGTTTTCCTTCCTGACGTGCCTTGTAGGGTGAAAAGTTGGAGAGAATATCGTGTCTTCCAAAGACGTAAAGGCTGAAGGACGTTTCCCCTTCTTTCAGAAAGGAGTGCTTCCATTTGGCCATCAACGCTCGCCCTTGTCATTGGATGAGTGGTGGCCCCATCTGGGAGCCACAGGCTGTTATAGCATCCCATGGGGTGGGGGGGAACCCCATTCTCTTAGAGGTCAGATTTAACCCTCTCGGCACCAGGACTGAGAAGACTCAATAATCAATCCCAGCCAGCAGGCCTCTGCTCACGCTCGGGACTTGGAATAACAGAAACAGCTCATGTTTATTGAAGCATACAGTACAGCAGCCCCGGGAATGTCCCTCAGGACATTTCCTTATATATGTAAACCATAAGGTCTGGGCTGTCGTCATCACCATGCTACAGGAAGGAGGAAACTGAGGCACGCAAAGAGCAACGGCACGCTCGGTGGCCGAGAGCCAGGTGAGTGCAGGCAGCCTCACACCAGAGCCCGCCTTGTCCAGCCTTTGCTACGCCGAGGGAAGGATCCGGTGTTCCGGTTCCGCCTCCACTAAGGGGGCCTGCGCGGCCAACGGGAAGGGCTCCGGCTCGCAGTCAGTGAGACTCGGGGACACGCGGTGCATTTACACATCCTGCCGACACTGAGGAAAAGCAGTTACCGCTCAGCCCTGGAAACTTCTCGACAGCCGTGCCGCATAGGAAGCCTTGGAGGAGGGGGTCGCTCACGGGGTCTGCATGTTGCTCTGGATCCGCCCTCCATGAAGGCCGGGGTGGGGGGGACTCCCGGGCCGTGCTCTCAGGGGAGACGTCACTCCTGCCGTGACCCCGGCCGCTCCTGCCACTTCCGGGTCATGGCCATGCCGCCCTTGTCTGTCATCCGGCCCCTTCCTTCCTGTGGCTGGAGGGCCCGCCTGGGGATTGCCCGGCGGTCCCTGTCAGATCTTAGGTCTGTGGCTCTTGTCCCCCTTTCCCCCCCCACCCAGTCCCTGCTCTGTAGCCCCCTCAAACCTGCGGGGACAGGAGCCCCCGGCTTTACGTGACTTTCCCCTGCCACTCTCAACCCTGGACATCAGACGGCACAAAACAACAAACAGGCCCCGACCAAGCGGGCCCGCGGGGCACCTTCTGAGAGAAAGGCTCCGTTTTCTCTCTCCGTGCGGGTCTTTATTTACCCAGATGCCCGTAGGATTTGGTCCACCCGACTATCCCACGACGTCGATGCTTCTACACCTCGGCCGAATAATGGGCCCCAGAGCTGCTTCTCAGACTTCCACGAAGACAAGAGCTTCCCGAGTGCCCTGTTGAACGGGAAGATGTCCAGCCCGGCCGCAGGCCTGGTGCGCTGCCCGTGCCCCTCCAGGGACGCCGTTAGGAGATGTGTGTGCCTGCCCCCTGCCCGTGCACGTCCCTTGCTGTGGAAACAAGACTTAGAACTTCCCGAAACGCGACTTTGCCGTTCTTCTGAGGCGAGGAGTGCCCCTCGTCCCGATTCGTGTCCACCCAGAACCTCGGGAAGTGGCCTGATTTGGAAACGGGGTCTACGCAGATATGATTAGTGAGGGCGAGGTCATGCTGGACAAGGGTGGGCCTTTACTGCACTACGACTGGTGTCCCCATGCGAAGACGTGACCCGCAGAGACACACCCAAGGGGACAAGGCCACGTGCCGACCGGGGCAGAGACGGCAGTGGCGTTGGGAGCACCAAGGTCGGCCGGCACCCCCAGAAGCTAGGAGACAGGCGGGGGAGGGTTTCAGAGCCTCCAGAAGGAACCAGCCCTGCCCGCTGGACGGCTGACTGCGGCCTCTAGAGCTGCAAGGGGTATGTTCGGTGGGTTTAAGCCGCCCAGTTTGTGAAGATTTGTTCTGACAGCTCTAGGGAACCAAGACGGAGGGTTTGCGTTGAGGGAGACACGAGGGAGGCACCCACGGCCAAAGGCGGGCAGCCTCCCTGACCTGGTTCTTGACAAACCAGTTTCCGCAGGGACGGTCCAGGGCCACCAGCCTCGACAGCTCCTGCCCAGCACCATCCAGAAACTGTGTGGGCTCCAGAAGGAGAGGGACCTTGTCTTCACGAGGAAATACCCATCTCCCATTGTTCAGCTATAAAGGGATCATTACAACAGGTTGAAAATAGGGACATGACAGCCGACGGGAAACCCTATTCGCAAAGGATACATTTGGAAGGAAGGAATGGCGGTAAACGAAGAAAGCCTGCGCCGGGAAAGAAGGATGGATCCGTGGAAAACAGAGGGTGTCGGTCTTCACCCAGAGCCTGCGCCTTTTCCACCACGGGGCCTGGGGTCCCAGCAGGGCTGATCTCGACCCTCACCCCCGCAACCCTGCGGGCCCCACCTCCCCGGACACCGGGCAACCTCCCTGTCACTTAAAACAAACACGCCTCGAAAGGCCTGTTCTGGCTCACTTTGAGAGCGGGAGGGCTGTTAGTAGCAAGCTGGATAAGGCCTGTCGGAGGACCAAGGCAGGGCCAGCTCCCAGGGACGCGAGTGCTCCGGTGGAGCACAGGTGCGAGGAGGGAGCACGGGCCTGGGTGGAGCACAGATGCGAGAGGGAGCACAAACCCATGGGTGGAGCACAGTCCTGGGGGCGGAGTGCGGACACAGCGGGAGGAGCATGGGCACAGGGGATTGAGCACAGGCACAAGCATAGGGGGCGGAGCACAGGCACAGGGGCGGAGCTCACACCTGGGGGCGGAGCACAGGCACAGGGGCGGAGCTCACACCTGGGGGCAGGACACAGGCATAGGCGTGGCGCACGATCTGGGGGCGGGGCACAGGCTCAGAGGTTGAGCACATGCCTAGGGGCGGGGCACATGCCCGGGGGGCGGGGCCCGGGCCCGGGGGGCGGGACGGGGCAGAGGCTCTGGATCTCAGACGCTGCTTCACCCAGGGAGGCATGCTTCGCACGAGGTCCCTGTTTCTTGTGTGACAGAGGCAGCCTGGGGATCTTCTGCCTCCTGGTGTCTGGGAGGTCTTCAAAACGTTTATTGTCAATATTAGCGACCGCAGTAGGGTTTTGCCTTGTGTGGTGACGGCCATTTTGCTGCTTTTTAGGCTAATTAATGTGCTTTCAGTTTCTAAACCTGACCGTGTTCTTACGTGATTCTCCGGGCCCGATCCGAATGTCTTCAGGGCGGAGGCGCTTCTCCCATGGGAAGGGGGAGTGGAGGTAAATGGCAAATCAGTTTTGCACGTTATAATTCGCCTTTTATGCCCCCAAACTTACCAGCTGTGACCTGATCCGGTACCAAGAAAGGTGGGGATCCTGGGAGGCCTCGGGGCCCTCTCACCCCCCAGAGTGGTGCGGGGGCGCCTGCGGTCCCCATGCAAGCCTTGTCCAAGCTACCCCGCGTTTGGCAATGGTTCTGATGGTCACCCCAGAGTGGTGGGATTCAGGTCCCTGCCGGCCCCCCCGGGGTTATGCAAACAAGCCCATCTCCGCCTCCTGGGGGGCCAGGACCCCACCCCCTTCAGCTCAAGCAAAGGAATCCTTCGCCAATTTTCCTTCAAAGCGAGTAAAACCCATTAAGTTTTCACTTGGGAGAAAAAAAAAGATTCAGGTTGATCCGTTGTCCTTCTCGCTTGTGACAAGAACACTTTACAGCGGGTCCTTGGGCTGCTGGTCTCCTTCTGACTGTTGTCACTTCTGGTCCCGTCACTCGGCCCTGGGAAGGGATTGCTCGGCACAAATGATGCGTGCTCTGCCTTTATCTCCTCCGCCTAAGGCTCCTAGATTCACTCTGCTGCGTCCCTCCTTCGGCCTCCCGTGGCCACCGGAGCCCAGATTCTGACGGCGGCCCGCAATTCTGCGCTCTGAGCGGGTCCTGAGTGTTTGCAGGTGAGCGGAGCTCACGGTCCCAGGCCCTGGCTTGCTCAGGGTGGCCCGGGTGGCCGCCCTTGGGCCTCTCAGGGTAGGGCTGAGCTCTGCGACCCCGAGCCCTCCTCCAGAGTGTTCGGAAGGTTCTCTGCAGGAGGGGGGTGAGCATGGGCGTGCCCTGGCTTCCCCGGGCTCCGCTTCACCAGGGGGATGGGTCTCCCCTGACACCCAGCGAAGGCTCCTGCCGGCTTCCTGACCGAGTTTCCACGTCTCTGCGCTGGGGGCTCTCTCCATCCATGACCTGAGCTTCTCCTGAGAGGGTTTATGTGTAGAATCCCTCATGCGGCAGATTTTATTTCCTGCATCTGGCTGCAGCAAATCTTCCGTCAGACACACTCCCCTGAGCTGTGACGTCACCCTGCCCCCACCTGGAGGGGGGTCTGCTGCCAACCCCCGGTCCCCGGAATCTGGGTGGGCCTGTCGCCTGTTGGGAAGCAATAGGACGTGGAGTCAGTTACGGTGTATGAAGCACGGCGTTTAGGACAACCGAGCTGCACGAGAGCTTCTGGGCTGATGATGAGACTCCACACGGGAGGAAGAGACAGAGACAGGAGAGACAGAGACAGAGGCAGACGGAGACAGAGGCGCCGCTGCGCACCGCCGTTCAGCGTCAGGAGGGCCCTCCATCCCCCTGTGTCATGGGAGACTGCTCTAACACGAGCCTCCTGCCTTGGAGGAGAGAAAAACACCCAGCCAAGCCCAAAACTGTGTGCTCATGCAGTGCTGGTTCTAAATCCCTAAGTTTTCAGACGGTTTCTGACGCAGCAATAAATAATTAAAATATTTATTTATACCCACGACAACCACAGATATTTGAAGCTTGAAATAATTACTGCATTTCCCCTGCCTCATCCATTTATACCAGGGGAATATTTCTCACATGCTAGGTAATAAGTTTTCCAGAAAGGGAGAGACAAACGTCAGTATGTTGGAGGAAGGAAGGGTGAGAGGAGGAGGCCTTACCGCGTGGCCCTTCTTGAGCCGGGAAATCTTCAGGGACCATCCGCTGGCTTCGTCAGGTCGGGTTCCGTAGGCCCGCCCGCGACCTCGAGAAGCCCCAGAGACCCGTCTCCCACCCCCTCCCACCTGCACGGACTCCGACCTCCCCGGAGCTGCCTCCGCCGCCGCCCGCCCGGCCCGCTGGGGTCCCACGGCTGGTTCTTCCGCATGCGACGTTTGCAAACCACGGATCTCATCGCCTGGGGCTCGCGGTTAAACCCCTGTTGTATTTCGTGTGGGAGAACAGACTCACAGTACTTTGAAAACCTGTTCACCAGGACTGAGTAAGTTGTGAGCCTGGAGTCCCGGCCACAGTCCCGCGTCCTTGGGACCGTTGTGACCACTGACAGGCGTGTGCGTGGCGGGTGCGTCCAGCGTCACGGGGGCCTTCCATCCCTCTGTGTCATGGGAGACTGCTCCAGCACAAGCCTGGCCCACGAGGTAGAGGTGGCCTTGGTTAAATGCCCAGATCGCCATCCCGTGGCTCACTGGAACTGGCTTCCCTGCCGTGGAGACCCGCTATGCGTGAGCTGAGTCAATTTTCCTTCTAAGTGACGAGGACTAGTGACAAAACTACATCTTTAGGAAAGGGAGAGGTTAAGCATTGTGTGTAGGGAAATGCCGTGTGTACGTAAGACTTTTACTGAGAAGACTGTCTGTGCTTCAGTCACGCCAGGAAAGGTGCCACCAAACAGACTAATAAACCTGCCTGAGTCGTGACTGACCACGTGTTCTCAAACGCCTCTACCCCCGCACCCGAACCCAAATCCCTTGCCGGTGTTTTGCTCCTCGGCCCGGGACAGCTGCCTGCGTGGTGCCTTTCAGATTCCACAACCCGACCCTGTCACAGTGCTGGCGCAAGACGCCGCAGGATAGAGGCCCGCGTCCAAGCTCCGCCTGGCGTCCAGAGGCCGAAGGGCAGGTCCCGGGATCGTGGGTGCGTCTTGTCAAAGGAAAAAAGGCTTCCCGAGAGGAAAACTGACCGTGAACAGAGACTGGGAACCGAGAGGCACTCACGACCACAGCACAGTGGGTGAGCATGTTTAGTAGATTCAGTCTCTTGGGGACTGAGTTCTCTGTTATTCTCCAAATTCTGGGGACACCCAAACAGGTGGCTTAGCTCGTCCACGGGCTAAGAGAAAATATAGACCCCCGCTTCCCTCACAAGCCCACGGATCGCTGCGCAGACTCTGGCTTCCCCTTAAACATTCCTGCAGACGATTCGGCACCGTGGAGCCCGTGCTGACATCAGGCTGAGGCACCATCAATAAAACAGGAAGAAGTGTTCGCTAGAAATTGCTTAAGTCACAAAATTTAGTCCAAGTCCTCAGGAAAATAAACGGGGCTACATCCCAAAATTAAAAATGATCAATAGTCAATTTCAAGGGCGTACTTAACCAATTCCACCCGGGTTCTGATTAGATACGCAGCGATATCCAGCCCAGCCCGGCCCTCGCGTGGACTGTTTCAAAACGCAAGTCTCCAGTGACCACGTTTGCTGTAATGACCTCTTCTTATACATTAATTAACTGCCTTTTATATTTATCTTTACATTCGGAAAGTCACATCTCGATGTTGCCACTCGGTAGAAAATAACTCCCCTTTGCTTTTCTTCTTACGCCTGTATTTTCCAAGAAATCAAATGAAATAACTTGGGTCATCAGTCTCAATTTACTTAAAAAAACTTTAAACAGCAAGAAATGAAAAGTCATAGATATTGTTTTCACATTAATTTGCATGTAAATGATACTATCAGCTTATCGCTTATTGTTTAGGCAACGGGAATCTTATGAAAATCAAAGGGAAGTCTAAATCAAAGCCAGCCAAGACAAAGCTGCTAATAATGTCTTCTGAATTCTTTTATCATTTGTAGTCAGAAACGTTACTTATTCCTCGCTGAAGCCTGATGAGACCTTCTGGTCTCGGCGGTCTGTCCGCCCCTGTGGCTGACCCTGCCCGGACCCCTCTGTCCTCCCTCCGGGGACCGGTGCCGCTCGGGCTCTCGAGTGACTTCGTGCTCAAGTGCTGCGTGTTGCCGCTGGGGCCACACACTCTACCCCGCAGCCAGCGCCCAGGGCAGGCGGCTCATGTTGCAGCCCAAGCTGGCGGCATCTGCAGAGGCGGCACCTGGCCTGGGGCTGCCCTCTCTGCTTCCGGTCCTGCCGGTCAGAGGTGTTCAAGACCCAAACGCCAGCAGCATGTCCCAACTTTGCCATCACGGCGGCGGTGGCTACCGTTCGCTGAGCACACACCGTCTCCCTGCTGGGCTCTGCGTGGTCACTGAGTGTACGGTCAGCATCTCCATGCCCTCAGGACAGCTCTGGGGGGCCCCGCGGTGCCCGTGGAGGGAGGGTGGAGGGGTGCCCAGTGCGCGAGGCTGGCGTGAGTTGGAGCGAGGGTCCGGCTGGAGCTTGTCATTCCAGAGGCATTTCCTGTTCACAGAAGCCCCAGGTGGCAGGTGAGAGGCTGGGGTGGGTGTGGCCATGAGCTGCGAGGCTCAGCGCTTATGGGGAGAAGGTGTGACCCCAAGTTTCTTGCAGGCGATGCTCAGACAGTGAATGGGCCGGGAATCAGCTGCTGTTTGCTGCTGGGGCGCTTTGCTCTGGAGCCTGTGACAGCTGTGGGAGACATCTCCTGACCGCGGCATTTGGGAGGACCTGGCCTCTCCCCAGCCACCGCTTGCCGTGAGCTGGGCCCCATGTGGGCGCAGGGGACCAGGTGACCGGAACGGCTTGCCTGCTCTCATCATGCCCGATCAGATGCGCATAGCGGCGGCTCCGCGGGCCGTGTTCCTGTGGCTCTGTGCTGCTGCAAGGATGGGGACTCGGCCTGGAACACATCCGCCCTCCCCGTGAGGCCCCGTGTCCCTCTGCCTGCCACAGCCCCGGCCCGGGTCACCCTCAGGGCTCCCCGGCTGCCCCAAGTCAGGGCGTGGTTTTCACCAGGGCGTTTCTGTGCATATCACTTCCCTGGGGCTGTGATTTGTGACAGGAGACGATTTTTAATGGAGATGCTCTTTTCAAAAATCGCACCATTATGAGAGCCGCCCGTGAAACCAGCCGTGCCGCCAGCCACACCGAGTCGGGCGCCGGCATCTCGGAACGACGGGCGTGCGCGCCCCGGCGCGGGGAGGCAGGAAGACAGATGGGCTTAATTTAGACGTGCTGGCAGCCAGCGCGTAAACACATAAACCCGTCTCTGCGGCTTGGCTGTGCGTCGCTCACACTGCGGCAGGAGGACGAGACGGGCCGGCGGCTCTGGGAGAGCCGGCCACCTTCGCTGGCTCGGCCCTGAGAGAGCCCCGGCCGCGGCGGGAGCCCACGGTCCCCGTGTCTGCTCCGGCAGGACTCGGCGGTTAGGGGCACCACGAATGTTCTAGTAAATGCTCAGACCGTATGTGCAGGTCGTGCCCAAGACAACACACCTCTTTTAATGCCAGGAAGTCACTGGTGGTGCCATCTGGGGTGGAGGGAGGAGGGTCCTGTCCATGTGGCCGAATGGGGGGTGAGGGAAGGAGGGAGGGCCCCCGACGCTCGAGGGCGCTGGCAGAAGTTTAAGTACCTTATGCTTTTGTGTAACCCCTCCCTGTATTCACTGCGTCTGGGCAGCGTACGAGGACCTCAGTCCACTCCCCGGACGACTAAGTGTTGTGCAGCCCCGACGTGACCCTGGTTTCTTCTCCACAGACTCCGTGAGACACAGTCGAGAGGGGAGAGGCCTGCGGCTCAGAGAGGTCAGCGCCGTCCCTGGCCACCTGGTGAGGAGCTGGGAGAGTGGGGTTTGGGGGCCCCACGCTCAGCCTCTGCCCACACAGCCGGGGGCCGAGGAGGGCTGCAGGTATTGGAGGGTTGACCCCGAGCAGCGACACCCCAGCAGAGACCTCGAAAGTGTCATCCCGATGGACAACGGCACCTGGGCTGGCAAGCTCGCTGGCGCGGGACTCTCGCGGCCATCCGCAGACACTGCTCATCCCTCCTTCTTTGCACACTGTGTGTGCGTGCGAGGGTGCGAGCGTGTGTGCGTGTGCGTCTGGTTGTGTGTGAGCGTGTGCAGGTCTGTTGTGCGCGCATGTGCGTGAGTGTTGGTGAGTGTGTGTGTGCGCTCCCGGTTGTGTGCGAGAGCGAGTGGGTGACTGTGAGCCAGCGTCGGCTCGTGCGGGTGCGGGGCCGGCACGTGCAGGCGTGGCTGAAGGTCGGTGGGTCTGAGTGTGTGCCTGTCTGCACACGCATGAGGGCCGCGTGTGTGTGGGTGTGCGCTGGGATGCGGGTTGTGAGTGTCCATCTCCCCCGCCAGCGGGAAGGACGCGGAGGAGGGCGCCACGCTGTCCCTTAGGGTGTCACCTCTCGCGCCTCCTGACTCCGCTCACGGCAGGCACTCAGCGCTCGTCCATTGTTTAAAATAGAGCATCTTTTGCAGACCGAGTCTAGGATACATCATAATGTCCCTCCTATTTATGCTTAAAAATAATGAAAATCGTCGGTTGCCAAGGAAACAACTTTTTGAAAATTATCAATAAAAGCTAATGAATGGCCGAAGAGCGTATTCTTCGGTTGGAAAATTACTCCGTCACCTGGGAGGAAACACGCACGCGTCGGAACAGGCGTGCACCGCAGTCTCGCACACGTGCGCCAGTGAGGGCTCGTGCTGCTCTCTCAGCCCAGAGTAGAAACGTAAGCGGGGAGCACACTTGAAGGTGGGAAACGAGCTTCAGAAGAGAACCTGCCATCTCTAGTGGCCGGACGGGCCGTCTCCCTGCCGCTCCCGGACCCCCGCTTCCCACGGCGCACAAAATACCGTCTCGCTGACCGCGCCGGCGGCATGGCCTGTGGGAGGTGACTGTTTGATTCTCAGGCTTACACAGAAGTGCCACGAATTAAGAACAGACGATGAAGAACACAAAAGCTATTTTTTAAAAATCTGAGGCCTTTATTTATGTCACCAAATGCTAAGACACAGCCTGAAGTGGTAGTTACCAAGGCAGCCTGGTGCCAGAGGGGGTGTGGCGGGGGCAGAGACGCTGCCGGGGAGCCCGGAGGCCGACGGACCTGGACGCACCCCTCACCCGGTTCGTAACGAAGTAGACCCGCGGTGTCGTTTCCAGAAAGAATGATGCGGCGGCGTTGGGAGATCTCCAACGGGAAAATCGCGTCTGGACTCCTGGCCCATGCTCTCCGCAAAAATTAATAAATCCCAAATGGGCGAGGGATTTACTTAAATGTGAAAGAGAAGACAAGAAGCCGTGTGGGAGGGAAACACCGGGAAAGCGTGCGAGCCCCTGCAGCAGGTGAGCTTTCCGGAGCCCGGAGCGGGAGGCGCGCGCCGTCCCGGAAAACCTGGCGAGTTAGCTTCCATCCGAACTAAACCTTCGCGTCGGCAGGACTCTGTGAAGAAGGTGAAAAGGCAAGCTGCAGGTAGTGGGGACGCTCCGGATACAGAGCCTGGGAAAAACGGATCATGCTGGGAATGCGTTGACGCCTTCCAGTCGATACGGAAAAGATAGACAGCTGCGTCTTAAAAACGGCTGAAACGTGGCCAGCTACTTCGCGAGAGCGGCGACCCAGACGGACACCGACTGTGAGAAAGCGCTCATGGCGGTAGTCCCCGGGAGACGCGCACAGAAACCACGGGGGGCGTGCACCGGAGGGCCGGGGGTCCGGGCCTGGGGGCCGCCAGCGCCCAGCAGCGGGCCCGCAGGTGCCGGCTCTCACCGGGACGGGTCTCAGAGGACGCCGGTGCCGAGTAGACGGGCAAAACTGACCTGTGCCGTCGGTGAAAGCTGATCGGGGACGGTCCGGATCATTCTGAGACTGTTCTTAGGTACTCGGCCCACAGAAACGTGTGCACGCACTCGTGTCGAGACGTGGCTGGGGCCGCCCACGCAGCCCTCCTCCATGTACCCCCGGCTGGGAACAGCCCAAACGTGTGCTGCAGTAGAGGGCTGGGTAGGCTGTGTCACACGCAGGCGACGGGGATCACTCGGCAAAGAGAAGGAGATTATGACCCCGCCCGCCACCACGGGGCTGGAGCCTGCGGAC
This sequence comes from Paguma larvata, assembly GCA_030068075.1. Lineage (NCBI taxonomy): Eukaryota > Metazoa > Chordata > Mammalia > Carnivora > Viverridae > Paguma > Paguma larvata. The sequence continues at coordinate 16,523,332 of CM057837.1, read as the reverse complement.
ATGATGGGGGACGAGGCCAGACTCACAAGGTGCACGCGGCGGGTGGCGGCCACGCTTTCTCTAACACTCATCCACCGAGAGCGTGGGGTCCACGCCCCTTCCCTGGCATCTCCGTGGGCTAGAGACTGCTTCCACCGAAGGCACTCGTGACTTTCACGGCTGGACCGCCAAAGACAAGCAGAGGTCTCCCTGCTCACGGTGGCACCGGGACTCGGTCATCCACTGCTGTGTCACAGAACACCCCACACTGAGCGGCATGAAACAACAGCAGATGGACGTGCTCGTGGCTCAGGGGTCAGGACGGTGAGGGGTCTGGTCTCCCCTGGGAAGACTCGGGGGCTGCTGTGAATCGAGTGACCAAAGCTGGAGTGGCTGGGGCTCCGGGTCCAGTTCCGTGTGGTTTGTTTGCCCGCGTGCCCGGAAAGCCGGGCTCGGCGAGGCCAGTCATCCAGAATGTCTGCACACGGCCTCCGGGCCGGTCTACCTCAGGGAGGGTGGCCAGGCTTCCCACACACCGCAGCAGCTAGCCAGAAGCATCTATAATCCCGTTTCTATGCAGTCTGACTGCACGCAACATTAATTATGATGACCTGGACAGCGGTTATCCCTGAGGGGGCGATAGTGACCAGATGGAGTGTGACAGGGGCTTCTGGGCTCCGGCAACATTTTACTTTGTGGTCCGGATGCTACAGGTTTAATCTACATTTGAAAATTCTCCATGCTCTGCACTCAGGCCTCCCGTGCTCATGAGCGCTCTCGCCGTGCTCTCCCAAACAGCCCCTGAAATAAACAAGCAGGTTTACTGAAAACGCAGCGTGCCCGAGACCCCGTGTAGACGCTTTTCCTACACTGCCCCCGCGGCTCCTCGCCACGCTTCCGTTGTCAGGAGCTGTCATCACAGAGAGGCGAAGGGACTGGCCCCCAGCCCTTAGAGGCGTTGGGGTGTTGACAAGGGTTTCGACTGATCCCGAGCCCTGGCTCTTAACCAGGATTTATATTGTTCTTAAAATGAGTGCTCTAAGCCATCGAGGAGGCAATCAACAGAAATCTAATAAACACAATGGTGAATGCGCATCATTAAGGGTTCAACCTCACCAGAAATCAAAGAAATACAAATTCAGACTATGAGGAATTATTTTTCTTTCTCATCAGATTGGCAATAACCCCAAGCGTGAGAGAGGCTATATTCGGAAAGTTTATGGGGAAATTCTCACGCCTCGCTAGTGGGGATGTAAATCGTTGCAAATGTCTTACAGATATTTGGCAAATATATATTAAATATTTAAATGTACATAGCCTTTAACCTAGCAATTCTGATTCTAGCGATCTCTCCCAAGAATAATGGGGCAATTATGCAGGATACAGGCGGCGAGGTCATTCATCATCAAGTGTTAACGGCAGGCAGACGGAAGAAAGCGGAAAAGGCAGGTGGGCGGGCGAGAGGCAAGAGAGCAGGTTAAGATGCCCCGAAACGTGTCCGTGAACACGCATGAGACATTGATTACACACGTGCGGTGTAGTAGTGGTCTCTGTGCCACGTGGCTCAGGCAGTACCCTCTCTCGCGTGCATGTGCGTGCACGTGTAAACACAGCACACTTCGCAGTAGCATCAACGGTAACCCCCCCGTGTCAGTGCATGTAAATGTGTGTGTACAGGACGGTGCGTGGGCTACTCCAACGTGGAGCCAGGTTTTGAGGAGGGTTAGCAGCACCGTGCGTCTTTATATTGTGAGCGTTTTTGTGCGGGCCATATGTTTGTACATGTGTGTATATATGTCCTCTTTTCACACACTTATGACCACGAAGCCCTGTGAGAAATGTACATGAAACCATGCTAACTGCAAAAGTAAGTCCCGTGATTCTAAGCTCCCCATGATTATAACCCTGTGGGATCCACACGCAGGGGAAAAACAAGAAATGGCAACAGCAACGCGAAGAGAGGATGATTTTCTAATCTGCTTTTGTACTTTGCACGTTCGCATGAGGTCTGAATACAGAAACGTAAAATTACCCTATTACCTCGAAACTGAAGCCCCTCGGGGGAGCTCAGGTACAGGTGCTGGCCGCTCTCTCCCGAGGGAGTTCACAGCGGCTACACACGTGGGCCGGGCTGTCCCCTGCGTGGCGGGGGGCCGAGCAGACCTGAGTTCTGACGGAGCGGGGCAATGAGCCCGCTGGGTGCGGTCCGCAGTGGGGCCCCAGCTGTCTTCCCAGCACGGCGAGCTCACGCTCACTGGGGTCCACCGCTGAGGGGCCCCTCACCCCCACCCCCTGGGATGGCCTCCGTCCTGCTCTCACGCACCGCTGGCCACTCTGCCCTCTCCAGCCCGCCCCCCACCCCTCAGACCTCGGTCTGCCCCTTGCCCCCCCTCACCCTCGCTCACCTGGGCACCATGGGTTCACACCGCTTCCAAACGGAAGTCTGGTCCTGTTGCTCTTTCCCTCCCTGACACCAGTAAACACACATCTGTACTGTGCACACATCGCACACCTGTGCACGTGCTCACACCTGCATGCACACCTGGGCTCACATACACAGTGCGCACACACACGCTCACATACCATCGCGTGCACACATGTCTCCGCAGATACACACAGAATCACTGGCCCAATATTGGCACAAACACACACACATACCAGCATGCACACGCACCAGTATGCACGCACACACACACACACACACCCCAGCATGCATGCACACACACACGTGCACACACAAACCAGCATGCACTATTATGTGTACACACACCAACATTCATGCACGCCATCAGCACACACGTACACACACATGCATGCTCACCCACCAGTATGTGCTTACACACACACCAACACATGCACACACACATGCAAATACACACTAGTATGCACGCATGCACCAGTGTGAGCACGCACACACTAACACACACACCAGTACACACATGCACACACACCAGCACACACACACATGCATGCACACACATATATACACACACCAGCACGGTCACACACCAGCATGTGCACCCCCCCACACACACTGGTGTGCACACACACCAGCATGCACACACATACACAACAGCATACACACACACTCACACACAAAACCAGCACATGCACAAACACACCATTATGCATACATGCACACACACATACACTCCAGTATGCACACATGCACACATATACCAGGATGCCTGCACACACCAGTACACACACACACACACAGCCTCACTGTGAGCCTCGTCTCTCCAGCCTGGGGTCCATTGCTCCTCCTTGCATGACAGCCTGCACTTGATAGCACTTGTAATTAAGTGATTAATTACTGTCTATCTGTCTGTCTGGACTGGGCACTCGGGCCCACCTCTGCGGTACAAGTAGCTGTACTTCTGAACGCAGCCAGTGCCGGGTGCTGTGAGGTGCTCAGAACACTCGTCAGGTGAGCAGATGACTGGCTGGCTGAGAAGTCGGGGTGACCGGTGGACAGTCAGGGTGACGGGTGAACAGTCGGGGTGATGGATGAGCAGTCAGGGTGTCAGGTGGGCAGTCGGGGTGACAGGTGGGCAGTCGGGGTGACAGGTGGCCAGCTGGCATCAGGGCCTCCAGTCATACCTTCCCGGGAGGCCAGGTGAGGTGTGCTGGAGGACAGGCCAGCCCTGCCCGCCCAGGAGCAAGGAGCGAGTCACCCGTAGCCCGTTTGGGTCTCGTCTGTGGGCTCAGCTTCCCCGCAGGCCCAGACGCACGTGTGCCTACACACACGCACGGGCCCCATCACAGACGCTGTGCGGGCGCCACGACGCCCTCGTACTCTATTTCCTGATCTACTCCCCCTGCTCCCGCCTCACCCCGCCTCCAGGGTCCCCCAGAAAGTCTCCATGGGGCCTGTCGTGGAGCTACCACGTCTGACACACCCCGTGGCCCTCAATTCTCAGACGGTGTCCTGGAGCCTCCAGTTCAAGGCCGTTTACTGAGGGAAATGCCCCAGGACCGGACCAGGCCGGGGTGGCGCGGGCAGCCGGGGCCGGGCCTGAGGGGGCGAACCCCGGGCCGGGGGAGGGCAGCCCCTGGCCCAGCTCGGCTGCAGGCAGGGCCTGCGTCGCGGGGTGCTGGGGGGGGCACGGCCCCTGCAGACCCCCATTGGGGCTGACGCCCAGGCCAAGCCTTGCTCCCTGCCTAGGGCCGCGGCCGAGCGGCCTGGGTGAAGAGAGGCCTCCCCGGCAGCTCCGCGGGCCGACGAGCCTCCGTCATGGGCGCGAGGTCTGGCTTCGGGGCTCCGGCGAACCCACGGCGGGAGGAGTCTGGAACTGCCCTCCCGGCTCGCGGTGAGGGAGGGGGGCCGTAGCTTTCCTCTGATCACATGAGGCGATTAGAGACCCGGTCATCTTTCTGGGACGCGTGGGTCGGTTGCGCAAATTTGGCATTAATTTGCGTTTTCAAATCCGCTCCTGCCACACAGGTATTAACGTGGGGCGTGGCCATCGGTTCGGACTGGATTCTAACTGTCCCCCTGCATCCTTGGGATTTCTTTTTGTTTCCGTAATTGCTTCCTAATTATCTTCCAGTTGCCAAATAACACTCTGCTTAGTTTATCAAACAGAATTTTCGAAAGCCCCTCCTGAAGGCGCTGCCAACATCCGACTCTGATTACCGTCATCCGGCAGAAACGGGCCGTTGGCCCTGTCGCTTCCGTAGAACGTGCCGGACGCGGCAAGGGCCCCTCATGGCTACTGCGCCTGGGCGAGAGGGACCCAGGGTGCCCGGGAGCCTGTGTCCCCGCGGTCAGGGCGATGGCCGTTCCGAGAGAGCAATTTGAAGCAGCACACAGCGACTTCGGTTTAGACTCTGACGTCTGAAGACTGCGAGCCTTTGCCCTCACAGCAAGAACAATCTGAACAAAGAGGAACCGGTGATTTTTCTTTCCTTTTTTAAAAAAGTTTATTTATTTATTTTGAAAGAAAGAGAGGGAAAGAGAGAGAGAGAGACCAAACATGGGAGGGGCAGAGAGAGAGAGAGAGAGAGACAGAAAATCCCACACTGTTAGTGCAGAGCCTGAAGCGGGGCTCGAACCCCCAAACCTTGAGATCATGACCTGAACCTAAACCAAGAGTTGGACACATAACCGAATGAGCCACCCAGGTGCCCCAGAAATCAGTGGTTTTCCCGAAGCCATCAGAGAAGTGAGGTCGCAGGGCACCTCCCCCTGACATCTGGAGGGACAGGTGACCGCAGACAGTCACAGCCAGGATCCACAAATCCAGAAAGCACTGGAGCCTCCACTAATAGGAGACTTCCCGGTAATGCTGGCGAGTTTCAGAGGCTCGACAGTGTGAGAGAGGGTTCCGCAGCTACCGCCTTGGGGGGCTACCTTTTCAGGATGATTCCTCCAGGACCCCCACTGGGTTCTCACAGAGGGGAACCCCCAGCGTGGCTGGGGCCGGGGATGGGAGAAAGTGACCACCCAGTAACAACCCCCACGTCCTCCGGGAGGCAGGGCCACACCCAGGGGAGCCTTCGCCAGAGCCCCACCCCCACGGGGCTGAGCCCCTCTGGCCTTCCGTCCACCTGGGCGGGGGAAGCAAACAAACACAAAACAATCACAAACCGAGCCTACCGGTGCGGACCGAGTCCAGGGTCGCCGTCCCAGTAAGAGACTCAAATTTACTCCTAAGATTACAGATGCCCCCTCCTCTGCTTCCCTTCCCGCGGCGTCAGGCAGGCGCCAGCCCAGGAACGGCGGGTTATTAGACTTCAGAGCAGAAAAGCCCACACGCTGTGTAAGTGGGAGCTCCTGGGGGACCAAACACGAGAGACACCCGGACACATCACAAACATGGTAGGTATTCATCTAACTACCTCGATAAATCCCCCAAATATAAACGTCCCCGATTCTGCACAGACACAAATAAATGCTCGAGTACCTTAATGAACGGGGAGGAGGGACAAACACGCCACGTAGAATGATTCCGGATAACTTCTGTGGGGCACTCTCCCCCTGCTAAGTGGGAGCTGCTCACAGTGAGTCCTCACCGGTGCAGGGGGGAGCGGAGGGCTAGGCGTAGCCTGCGGGGGGACGTTCCAGGTGAAACTCAGCCCTGGTAGCTCATGTTGATGGTGTGCACCCTCGCGCGACGTGATGGATGATACCTGACCCTGCAATCTTTCTCCCCACAACTCCGGGTCCAGGCTGACCACAAAACTACGGGGAGAAATGACTACGGTAAGACATTCTGCGGATGCCTGACCAGTCTGTTTCAAAACCTCAAGATCGTCAGAAACAAGCCAAGTCAGACAAACGGTCACAGCTAACGGGCCACGGAGACATGGTAACTAAATATAATGTGTTGTCCTGGTTGCGGTTTTGGAAAAGAAAAAAAAGGCATGAGGTAAACAGACTAGGGAAATGTGGGTGAACCAGGCACTTTGGTTAATAATCATGTTTCAAAATTATTGTATTCATTATAACAACTATACGCCATACCCGTGTAGGATGCTAAGAGTAGAGGAAACTGTGAGGTGTGCAAACTCTCTGTGCAATCTGCTTAGTTTTCCTGTAAAGTTAAAGCTTTTCTAAAAAAATAATATCCACTTAAAAATGAATATTAAAAGGGTGCCTGAGTGGCTCAGTAGGTTAAGCCTCCGACTTTGGCTCAGGTCATGATCTCACCGTTCCAAAGTTTAATCCCTGCCTTGGTCTCTGTGGGGTCAGCTCAGAGCCTGGAGCCTGTTGCAGATTCTGTGTCTCCCTCTCTCTCTGCCCCTCCCCTGCTCAAGCTCTCTCTCTTCTCTCTCTCAAAAATAAATAAAGATTTTTTAAAAATTAAAAAATGAATATTAAAGAACAGTCACGAATAATAATATTTTTAGAACATTCATAGTATCCTGTATGCTGAGCTGAGCACTGAATACCTTTTTTTAACCCCCTGAAAGACAGGAGTCAGCACCCTCCCCGTTTCACAGAAGAGGAAACGGGTTTAAAGAGAGGATGCCCCTAAGGTCAGAGTCAGCTGCTGGTGGACAGGCGCGAGCCCTGTCCCTCCGACCCCAGACTCAGAGCTCCAGAGTGCCGTGTCACACGGTGGACGCCGTTCAAACTTACACGACCCTCCTAGGAGGCGACACAGCTTGGTCTCTGAGGATCACCCTTCTCTTCCAGTTTCTCCTCTTCTGTTCTGAGCCCTGGTCTCCTGTGGAAGCCTAAACACGCCTCCCCCCACCCGACACACACCCGAGTGCATGCACGCGCACACCCCAAACCCGCACGCTGTCTTTTGCCTGTGCCTCGGAGCCTACGTGACGTGTTGCTGGTGGCAGCTTCCCTTTCCTCCCACTTGACACCGCTGTGTTCACACGTTGTACTCACTGTCTAGACTAAGCTAGCCCTAGCTCTCAGCCTCTGGGAATAACATTCGCACCGGGCACGGTCGTCACCATTTAGAAGAAGGTGGTTCCTAAGTTTGATTCCTGGCTCTGAAGTAACACTCACTGAGTCTGATCAGTTCCGACCGGTCAGGGGAAAGGACGACTTAACGTGTCCGAAGGCGGACAGCCGTGCCCCACGCTCACGTGCACACGTGCACACACGCTTTTACCCGCCTGTTCGTCCAGACGGTCTGGGTGCAGGACACACAACATGACTTCTTATTTTAAAATTCGAAATGATGAACTCAGGCCATTCTTAATTAATCTTCATCACTTGGTTAAAGAGCCCTTTTGTTTCACTTGAAAGTTGATATTTTGACGACTTCTCTTCCAGTGGGGACAAGGAACAAGGCAAGTGAGCGCCACACAGCTCTGCTAAGGGTGCACGTGGAGAGGCCCGCAGAGGCTCCCGGCCTTGGGGGTGGGGCCACCGATTTAAGCAGTTGACCCGGGACCCATAACTAGCTGTTTCCAGATGGCTGTGGAGTCTTCCAGAAGGAGTGCTCAGTCCACCAGGCTCTGCTCTAAATGACACCTCTTCTCCTCCGTTGGAAAGCTGGGGCTGACCTGTAGCCACACAGAAAGCCACTTTGGTTCAGGACAGGCCGAGATGGAAGGCCGCCGATTCCGTGAGAAATTGGAATGAAATCTGCTGATAAGAAAACAAAACTAGCCACCGACCTTCCACATGGATTAACCGCAAACCCGCGTGTCCCCCGGAAGTGCTCGGGGAAGCCTTTTCTGTCAACAGACCGATGGCTCCGGGGGCTCGCAGGCTCCAGGGTGTGGCCGGCAGCCGTTCGGGTCTCTCACAGCTGGAGGGCAGCCAGAGGCGGCTGCGGCTGCGTGCCAATAAAACTTTATTTAAAAAACAGGCAGTGGGCCAGATCGCCACAGGCTGCAGTTTGCCCCCCTCTGGTGTGGACGATGCCTCAGTTTCCCCGCAGAGGGGGGCAAGGAGTCTGGAGGATTGATCCACCAACCCCCCTCACGGCAGGGATGAGGGTCTCACCAGCCTGTGCTCCCTGCCAGCCCACCCTTGCCAGAGGACAGTCTCCGGCTCCCAGAGGACTGCCCGACCCCCTCCGAGACCCTGCCCCTAGGCCCTCTCCGCTGCCTACCCATGCGTGTGACCAAGGAGCTGAGTTCCTCCCTCTGAGGGAGTCCCCAGCTTGAAGGACCGAGGCCACTCTTTGAATGGTAGCACTGCAGGGGTGTGAGTATGGGACGCTGGGGAAGCCAGATGGTCTCGGGGGTTGCAGGGTGGCCCCCAAAAGACACGTCTGCGGCCTAACCTGGGCCCGGTGAATATGACCTTATTCGGAAACAGGGTGTTTGCAGATGGCATCGGTGAAGGATCCCAAGAGGACAGAACAAAGCATCTGGATATAGGGAGGCTCGCGTCCAGTGACAGGCGTCCTTACAGAGACAGAGGAGAAGACGCAGACACGGAGAAGCCACACGGAGACAGAGGCAGACGTGGGAGGGACACGCCCATAAGCCCAGGAAATGCCCAGAGTCACCAGAAGCTGGACGAGGCAGAGGGACCCTGTCCTGAAGTCCCCAGGGAGAGCCCAGCCCCTGCCGCCCCCTTGATTTCAGACGCCGGGCTCCGGCGCCGTGGGAGCGAACTTTGGTTTGTGGGAAGTGGCTCTGGCAGTGGCCCCAGGACAGGAGTGTGCAGGGACCAGGCAGCGGCCGCCGTCTGACGGTCCTTTCACCACCTCCCAGCTCTGCTGCAGGATTCCGTCTTAGCCCAGGGTGGAGACCCAGTCCCCGGGGCGCCCCTGCCACCAACGGCTGCCAGGAGCCACGGACCGCGCCCCGTCAGGTGGCGACATTTCCACTAAAGTGGAGCCAGCTCCTTAGCCTGGGGACGACGTTCGATTCCCTACCTCTCCCTCCCTTTCCATTTCTGCGCGTTCGCCAATAACCCACGTAGACAAATTCGCACCTGTCTGTTAATTTCTGTAAAAGGCGTATCTAAGCCTCTCTGGGCAGGAGTTTGGAGGAAGAACTCATGTTCTGCAATTGGAAATAAGCTTCGGATCCTGAAATGTGGCCAGGACAAGAAAAGCGACTCTATCTGACGCCGTGTCCTGTCGAGGGAATCCGGGACGTCCGTCCCTGGCCGGTGGGTAGATGGCAGGAAGCTATTTCCGAGAGGAGAGCTGCTGGTAAATCAGACAGCTGACATCTGTAAATACTGCTGAAATTACTTTTCTGAATTGTGTATTTCCAAACAGACGCGAGGAAACTCCATTTCCCTGCAGGTCAGCCGTGGCCAGACAAGGGCACTGGCCCCTTGTCTCCCGGCCGCCTGCAGGGCACCGCTCCGTGTGCAGAGTCTTCTGGAGCCCCGTCGGCCGACGACCTGTGCTCCTCGCCGGCCGTTCCTGGACCCCTCAGCAAGGAGGCCAGCAAGAGTCTATCTTAATTTATTCACAATAATTGTGGTTTGCTTTGGAGAATTTCGACACTCTGGGAGCTCTATTCATTCAGATTCCCGCCTGGTATTTCCATGCGTGACCCTGGTGCTCGCTCTTTTATTGTACTTGAGCTTTTTTCATGTCAGTATTATTGTTTCCCCAAGGCTCTGAGGCCTCCAGGCAAGGACTGGCCATTCCTTTAATAGTTCCCGTATCTAAAGGCAGTGCACATTCGTTTCACTCAATAGATGTTTCCTGAATGTCTTAGACTTTGTTTATTCTTCCGACAAATTGCCTACCATGCGTTAGGCACTGTTCAGGGCGCCAGGCTTGTAGCCGTGTGTAAAGCAGCACATCTACCATTTCTCGAACATTCCAAGACCATCCCTGCCCCAGGGACTTTGCACTTACCTCCCTGGAGGCTGCGGGGCTTGCGCTTCCTTCTTGTCTGCGCAAGGCAAGACTGAGCGCAGGTCCGGGGCTCGCCCTCCAGGCGGATGGTCGAATGTTCTCGGTGAGCAGGCAGTGAGCGGGGCTCGGCCGTCGGCGTGGTCTGGACCAGGTTGTGTAGCTGGGGGCTCGGGCTCCCATGGCGAGTGGAGTTGTGTCCGTCGAACTTGTGTGGGTGTTTCTATGCTACACCTTCTGTCCCCGCCCCCAGCCGGGGTTTTGATGCCAGGGAGGAGGTTAGAGGAGGGGGTCCTCTGATATAAACTCCTTTTGACACCGTCTGTGTGAGCTTCCCGGGGCCACTGCCACCAAGTCCCATTTGCCATATGGTAGCGCTCACAGGGATTAGGGCATCTGAGGACTCGAGGACCTGCCCACTGCACCACCCTCTCCCTCCTCACCCCCACACCTGGCAAGGACCTCCCTGCCTTGTGCCCCAGAGCCTGGGCCTCACGCCTGTGTCCCTTCCACTAGGATTCCCTGGAAAACCCCACGATGTGCCGTTCCTTACCTGGTTCTTTACACGTCCCGTCATCCAGGTCTGCGTGACTTCACCCCAGGAAGTCCTAAAAACCCTCCACTTTCAACACAGCTTGGCTTCCGAAAATCAAAATGACGGTAGATGCGTGTCATCACACCTTGTCCGAACCCAAGACGTGTGCAACATCGAGGGGACGCGGGGGTGACGTCGTGTGTCACCGGGGGACACGGGGGTGACGTCACGTGTCACCGGGGGACGCGGGGGTGACGTCACGTGTCACCGGGGGACGCGGGGGTGACGTCGTGTGTCACCGGGGGACGCGGGGGTGACGTCACGTGTCACCGGGGGACGCGGGGGTGACGTCACGTGTCACCGGGGGACGCGGGGGTGACGTCGTGTGTCACCGGGGGACGCGGGGGTGACGTCGTGTGTCGGCGCAGGTGCCTGGATTGTAAGAAATGCACCACGGGGGGGGTGGACACGGATAACGGGGGACGCCGTGCCCGAGTGGGGGGGCAGGGAGTAATCCGAGCCGTGCGCTCAGATTTCCTGCGAACCTCAAATTACTCCGAAAAATAACGTGTATTAATTAAAAAGTAAAGGACTCTTTCTCTGCACTTTGTCATATTCTTGATGTCATATTCTTGATTTTAAAAATGCCCTTAACCCTTGGACAGAACCCCTCGGTTCTAGATGGCAGCCATTTTCCCCTGAGTCAATGAAGGCATTTGCCGCGGGGGATCTGGAAATGTCAGAAAGGTCGTGGCCTAAAGATACCGTAATTTAACATTAACAAAATGTGACCCCCCGTCACCCCATCGAGCCCCCCGCAGACCACAGGCCCCTGCTGGCCGGGCTTCGGCTGCCCGAGTCTGCACGGCACGAGCAAGGAGCTCTCCCGTCGGGGCGGCAGGGCGCACCTTGGTAGTCCAGGACATCTGTTCAGTCCTTCAGGTCCCGCCTTCTCCGACAAGTGTTCTAGCTCAGGACGTGTTTCAGCACGGTCCCCGTAACGAGGTGACACCGTCACAGCTGCCGCCGGGAGTGGCAGCGAACAGCTCCGCGCTGAGTTGGTTGCCTCTGAGGAGGCTCATGAGAAGCTCTGGTTCAGAAATGTGGTCACGTCCAGAGTGGTTTTCCGATGACTGAATTGACTCGGAGGAGAGGGGGACGTTGCGGGCGGTGTCTCTTGCCCGGCATCATCTGCAAAGCGTCCGAATGAACAAGCCACACCCGGTCCAGAAAGCCAACCTGCCGAGCGTGCACGCGTCCACACCGCCTGCCTGGGTGAGGCCGGAGGAACAGCAGGACACGAGAGCTGCCGGGAGACTCGGGGCCCCCATGCTGCTCTGACCCCATGCCTCCCACGCCTCTCGCCCTGCCCCTCGAATCCCTCGGGAGGGGGCAGCAGTGGCTGTCAGCCCGTGTCACAGAGATGCTCCCTGGAGGACTCGGACCTGGCGTCAGTCCCTTCCTCTGACTCCAACCTTGTGCTTCCGCCCATCCTGACATTCAGGACCCGCTTGGCAGCGATTACCCCGCATGACAAGGGAATTTGCCCCAACAGACAGAAGTAGCCCAGAGAAGGCGGTTCTAACCCCGACGCTGACTTCAAGGGCACGACATGCCTGGAGGGGCCACGCAGGACGGAGGGTCGGCAGGGCGCCGGCCTTGCTCTGAGCTCCATGAGGCGAGCTGCAGAGCTACCATTCCCAGCGCACCAGACCAGTTAGCAAGCCCTGGGTTCCTCCTCTGACAGGGACACAATGCCAGTATTTTCTGTGACAAACTAACGTGTATTTTGTAACATTTTCAAGGCCTAACATTTAAATCGGAAAAGATATTTTGAAAGTCCTTTTATACATTGCATACATTTCCAAAATAATTTTATATGTTGCATTAACTTCCAAAATAACTCAGCTGCCGAGTTCTTGCTTCCATGTTGTACTTTTAACAAGAAAATGAGTAGGTTCTTCCTTGATCATCGAAGCTCCATTGTTCGCTTCTTAAACGAAAATGCCTGTCTTTTTACAGAAATAAGTCGAGGCGGGAACCTTTCTGGAACAGCCGAGACCGTAGGTTTCGAGACCGGCCAGGCTCCTCGGAAGGTTCCGGAGCGTGAGCGGCGGGGTGGCCGGGACGAACAGCCCGCACCCAGATGCGGCTGCAGGGGCGCCTCGGCCCTCCCGGTGACTTACGGGCTCTCTCTGGCTTGGGTGTTTGTCTGTCTTCGGTCTTCAAGCCCGAAGCCCTTTTTTTCATAAATTAGATCAAAACATCTTTCAGAACGAACCGAAAGCCGGTGCAGAGCTGACAGGCCTCTTTGGAATTGCTTGACTTACTTTCCTAAAACTCAAAGCCGTGAATCACTCCCAGGCTTGTGTGCGGAGGCGTCCCCTGGGAGAGCCTCTCGTGGAACGCTCTCCCCATTACGGCTTGCAATTTATGGAGTGCGCAGTACATGATTATTTGAAAACAGATTATCATTTGCAGAGATAGTTAGGCTCCGAGCATAGATCTTCCCAGTCGGCCAGGCTCAGACTTGATTTAGTCGGCTCTTCAGGATACATATTGAGTTTCCCTCAAAATATTTCTCTATTTTTAATTTTTTAAAGAAAATTTACAAGTCAAAAAAGACACGCAGTACACCAATAATGTGAAACATTAGCAATAAAAGTCACCTCGTGTTCCCCCGTTCGAAGGATGACGATAATCGTATTTCACTGGTGATGAGCCCGTGTGTGTCTCCAGCATCTGAGGCACTTACTGCTGATTTCCAATCTGCACGACAACCTTGACAGTTATTAGGCGCATTTCGCACGCGAAGCTGGGCTGCGGCGAAGCCGGGAGGGAGCAGGACAGGCGCACAGCTCAGCAGGGCTCGGTGTCACTGTCTCAGCGCGGCAGCGCTGACGGTGGGGGCGCGTGCCCGAAGCGTGTGAAACCGGGTCACATTTGTCACTTTCTTTGGGAAAATGTCTATTCAGGACCTTCACCCATTCCTAATTGGATTGCGTCAATTTTTTGCTATCGAGTTTCCTGTGTTCCTTACATAGTTTGGATATTAACCCCGTACCAGACACTTGGTTTGGAAATGTTTTCTCCCATTCTGCAGAAGGACGCTCCATTTCATTGCTGGTTTCCTTTGCCGAGCAGGAGTTTTTTAGCTCGGTGTGGCCCCACTTCTTTGTTTCTGCTCTTGTCGCCTGTGTTTTTGGTGTCACTTACTTGAGGAGTTTGAAGGTGTCCAGTTTAGAGAAACAGAGACTGGGCTGGGGTTGCCAGGGGCTGGGGGGTGGTGGGAAAATCGGGAGATGTTGGTCAAAGGGTCCAAACTTCCAGTTATAAGATGAATAAGTTCTGAAGATCAGATGATGACATGGTGACCGTCGTTACTAAGAATGTACCATATACTTGCAATTTGCCAAGAAAGTGGATCTATATATAATTCTCCAATGACATATATGTCATATATAACACTGAAAAACAATTGGGTCACAGAGGAACCACACACCAGTGATCAGCTGGTGTATTAGTTTGCTAGAGCGGTTGGAACAAGACACCACGGACTGGGGGCTTAAGCAACAGGAAGTTATCGTCTCCAGTCTTGGAAGCTGGCAGGTGTTGGTGGGGTTGGTTCCTGCTGAGGCCTCTCTCCTAGGTGTGTAGACCGCTGCCTTCTCTTTGTGTCCTCACACAGTCTTCCCTCTCTGTGTGTCTGCGTCCAAATCTCCTCTTCTTAGGAGGACACCTGTCATAATGGATTAGGTCACCCTAGAGACTTCAGTTTATCTTAATTATTGCTTTATGGACCTTATCTCCAAATGCAGTCACGTTCTGAGGTTCTGGTGGTGACGGCTTCAGCATGTGGATTTGGGGGGCTCACCATTCAGCCTGTCCTGTAACAGCAGGAGAGCAAGTGAACATTGTTTTTAATGTTTATTTACTTTGCGATAGAGGGAGAGAGAGAATCCTAAGCAGGTTCCAAGCTGTCAGCACAGAGCCCGAGGTGGGGCTGGAACTCACTAACCCTGAGATGATGACCTGAGCTGAAATCCGGAGTCACACACTTAACCGACCAAACCACCCAGGTGCCCGGCAAGTTAACATCTCTTTAAATGGAGGAACGCATTCTGGTAATGAAATGCTGGCCACTTGCAAGCGTGCACAGACAGCTCCGGTGACACCTGCACTGGTCCACTTCAGCAGCAGGATGTTAGCACCGGGGGTCCTTGGTGGTCTGAGCCCAAGGACCTTACTCCAGACACTGAGCCCAGGGAGGCCAGCTGACCAGCCTATGTCACCGAGTGGGCAGTGAGGTTGGGTTTTCCTCTCCGATGTCCCATTTCCATAGAAAAGCCTCCAGACTCACAGGGAGGAGTCACCGGGTTGTGAGCACACAGTTACACTGAGCGTTTGCGCCATCACAACCCACCGCCTGCGGCTGCGTCCTGCCCTCTCCCTCCGAGGGGACAGCAGCTGCCCCGGGGACAACAGGGTTGTGTTCCCGATCTCACCTCCAGGAGAGACAGAGGTGGCCCTGCCCTCCTGTTCCCGGGGAGGGCCCCCATTCTCGGAGGGGCTGCAGGGTCCCGGAGCGGTGAGCATGCATCGTCGGCCCGCGTGGAAGCTGCTCTCAGACACACCGCTCGTTCCCGAGGATGCGAGTTGCAGGAAGCTGGGTGCTGCCGAGTCCCGTCGGTGCCTTCCCGAGGCTGCTGCATGTGAGGCCCGGGCCCACTCAGAGCTGGCAAGTACCTAGTGCCTCTGGGCTCCAGACCTTGTTCCAGCGGCTTCTACTATGTCAATTCGTCTTCTGACCCAGAAGTCCTATGAAGAAGAGGCCGCGACCACAGGCGCTTGTCGAGGCTTGGACAGGCCAGCGGCTTCGAACCCAGGCCGTCGGGCTACGGTCTCACGGGTTCATCCCTGCCTCCCCTAAATTCTTCAGTGTGACCTTTATCCTTATGACATTGTGGCTTTGGAATTTGTGGTCCTTCGGCAAAAATCAAAATCAATGATTATTTATACAACTGAGTATTTTTGTTCCAACAGCTTGGGCTGGAATTCCAGATTTCAGCCGAACGTGCCACGTGCGTGTCTAAAATCAGCAGGTGGGTGGGGGATGTTTCACCTTCAGCTATCTGGTCCTTATTTTTCAACGATGAATTTATCAAAATGGATCATGCTTATAATGAAGCTAATAATATACTTGAAACAGATATGCTATGTTTAAATTTGAACCGAAGTAGCTCTCCAAGACTCTGACGCTGTTTTCTGACTGATCGAGCGATTTTGCTCATTGTAGCGTGATTTAGGAGGCTGTCTTTACTCAGAGATTTACTGATCGTTTTCACCTTTCCAGGATAATTTTGAATATCAGATATTATCTTTCCGGGGCCTTGTTTCGATCAGCTCCAGAGGAGATACAGTACTTCACTCTAGCAGTGACAGCTAGGCGGTAGTAACCACCTTGCCGGAAACAATTACAGATCTGTGTGTGTGTGCGCGCATGTGTGTGCATGTGTGTGTGTGTGCGCGCATGTGTGTGCATGTGTGTGCACACACCCACCCCTTATTGCTGCAAAGAGATGAAAAGCCATCAGTGCGGCAGGACCTGCGGAGTAACGGCCCTTAGGAGACGGTGAACACACGAGAAATAGCTTTCCCTCCAAGGACGGAAGCAGGGGGAGGAGGCGAGCCTGTGTCCCACAGAAAGACTAAGTTGCACCAGGCTGACGACACATACTCGGAGTTCAGGAATAACGAAGTGGCTGAAAATTCAGTGGCTAACTCCCAGGGAGGAGAGACTCAGAGAAGGGAGCTAGAAAACCCACACACAACTTTCTTGCAAATTTTCTGCTAACTTTTTTTTTTAGTTTCGTAATTCATTTTGAGAGGGGTGGGGAGGGGCAGAGAGAGAAGGAGACAGAATTCCAAGCAGGTTCCACACCATCCGTGCAGAGCCTGATGTGGGACTTGAACTCACAACCATGAGATCGTGACCTGAGCTGAGATGAAGAGTCAGATGCTTCACTGAATGCGCGACCCCGGCGTCCCTGTCTGCTGACTTTTAGGCTGCACGTGTGCAGGGCGAGATCTCTAGAAGTGAGGGAAAGCAGTAGCTGAGAGGTGACAACACTGAGAGGGTTTTCAGCAGCTGCGGGAAGCTAAAGAAGGAGTTCAGCCCTGCCAGGGTCAAGGGCACCAGTAAAACCACAGACCAGCAGGTAGGAGCTCAGAAGGGCCACAGCCACAGAGTCAGGATCCCAACCTCTGGGAAATGGGAGGATTGGGCCGATCACGAACCCATTGAACCATATTCGCCTCCTCACAGGCCGTATCCCAAGGGCGGTCACAGTGTGGGTTAGGGCTTCAACGTACAAATTTGGGGGGAACACCACTCAGTCCGTAACAGACGCCCAAATCTGGTTAAAGATACCATGATGCTTTCCAAATCCAAAGCAGGACAAATACAAACAAACCCTCACGTAGGAAAATTATTCTTAAATTGCTAGAAAGCAGAGATAAGAAAATCTTGAAGGCAGCTGGCGGGGGGGTAACATTACCTTCAGAGGGCCAACAATGAGACTGAAAGTTGACCTGTCAATGGGCGTCAGATCCAAGAGATTATGGAATAATACGTTTTGGAGGCTTCTCATTGAGATGAAATTTCAAACCAGAAATGGTAGAAGAATAATAAACTACCTCCATCTACATTTCACCCCAACTCACCGATTATTTCCTGTCTCCCTTTATCGTTCGTACACCTTCTCTCTCCCAGAGATTACGGACAACTCACATTGTATATATGCCCATCCGTTCTCATTGAGAAGTAAGTTGCGGACTTGGTGTCCCTTTATCTCTAAACACTTCCGTGTGCACCTGTTAGGAGGGCATTCTGCTACAGAACCGCAGCAAATGGTCCGAACGAGTGAATCCTGCACGGACCCACGATGACTAGCTCATCCGAAATCCTTTCTAGAAGTTCTGGAGTTGTTCCTACTAAGTCCTTTCAACGTATCTTCTTTCCTGCAGCGGAAGATCCAAGCCCGACGCGTCCGGGGGCGGGGACTCTGGCTCCTCCTCTTCTAGGTCAGCCAGCCCCTCTGCTTCACATTCCCGCTTTGATGTCTCTGAAGAGTGTGGGAAAGTCATCTTCGGAAACGTTCCTCCGCGTGGGCTCGTCTGATGTTTCCTCTTCATTAGCTTCAGACCCTGCGCTTCTGGACAGAAACGGCCGGGAAATGATCGCTGTGCGCCGAAGAGGATCTCAGCCCAGGCCGGTCCTCCCGCCTTCCGCTCTAAGGCGCAGGCGCACAGGGCGACCTCGGGTCCGTTTTTGATTCGGAATTCCCCTCCTCCAAGGTCAAGAGATGTGAACGCACACATGAAACTTACTTAGAAAACAAACTCACTGGAGTCCTGTATTTGCTTGCTCTTTTTTTTTTTTTTTTTTTCTGGCCTACATAACCAGGCTTAGGCTCAAATCATTGTGTTCAAAGGCTTTTGGGTTAGTTGTTTTTCCTCTTCAGTGTGCTTGTGTTATCCAATTAAAATAAAAATTGTGTGGCTTAGTCCCTGTATTCTATTTTGGGGATTTTGAGTATGTAAACCTTAGCATGGTTCCAAAATTCCAAATTATACAAAAAGGAATACTCACCCTTCCCCACCCCCACCCTTTCCCCCATGGCTGCACATCCCCGTAGGCAGCTCGGCGCCCTAGTTTCTGGTTTATTCTTCCTGTGCCTTTTTCGCAAGCCTAAACCAGTAGATGCTCTTTCTTGCTCTTTGCACATAACCGGGTATTTTCACTGAACAACACATCCTGTTAATATCCGTCAATAGAACTGCTCCTTAATCTCCGTTTACACCTGCACAATTGTCCTTTGTGTGACCACTTCATCCAGCCACCTCCTGTGTCTTGTCGTTTGTGACAGGCTTGGACTGACCTTTCCTAAGAGGGCCTGACTGCCTGTGTCTGTGCCTTGCAGGGGACGGGGACGCTGTGACTCTTACTCGGCTCTTCCTCTGTAGTTCAAAGCAGCCACAGCTCATGTGTAAGCTAACAGGCTTGGTGCCAGCAACACTGTGTGTAGAGAAGCTGGAAGCTGGTGGGTGGCACCTAGTTTGCCAAGTTCAGTATCATCATCGTTCTGCAATTACAAAAAATGCTGCCATGAGCAGCTTTGTTCATCTACATTTTTGTGTCATTGAAGGAGGGCTTGAGGGTGAGCTGACAGAAGTAGGGTTGCCGGTCAAAGATAAGTGCGTGTGTGGCCTCCACGCTGCCCGCTTTCCCTCCCGAGAGCAGCACACTCCCCGCAGCCTGGCCGTCCGCCCTCGGGGGCAAACTCGCTCATTTCCGAAAATCTGATGGGAGAGAAGTTGTCTTGGACTGGTTTTATCTGGCCTCCTCCTAATGGTTTATTTTATGCTGTCTTTATTAGGTTTAAGTATAAATGTGTCATCGAAAAGAATGTTTTTCTTTTTTTAAAATCTAAATTTAAGTTAGTTAACATACAGTGTAGTCTTGGCTGCAGCAGAATCCAGCAAATCGCCGCTTACATACGACACCCGGTGCTCATCCCAGCAAGTGGCCTCCTCAGTGCCCGGCTCCCAGCTAGCCCATCCCCCACCCATTTCTCTCCATCGACCCTCAGTTTGTTCTCTGTATTTAAGAGTCCCTTATGGTTTCCTTCTCTCTCTGTTTTTATCTTTTTTTCCTTCCTTCCCCTATGTTCATTTGTTGAGTTTCTCAAATTCCACGGATGAGTGAAATCGTATGATATTTGTCTTTCTCTGACTTATTTCACCTACTATACTCTCTAGATCCGTCCGCGTCATTGCAAATGGCAAGATTTCATTTCTTTTGATCCCAAGTAATATTCCATTATTTATATATACCACATTTTCTTTATCCATTTGTCCCGCGATGGACATTGGGGCTCTTTTCATAACTAGGCTATTATTGATAATGCTGCTTTTTGCTTTTCATGCCCAGGGAAATTTCTGCGGCCTTGGGAATATCTTATCTTTGAAGCTTTAGTATCATTCCCTGTAAAGTGATCAGAATCTCATATATTTTTTTTGTGGGTAGTTCCTTGATAAGTTTTTAACTTCTGTAAAAGCTATTCTGTTTAATCTTCCTTTGCTGTAGAGCTAAATTGGGAGAACTCTATTTTCATAAGAAATTATCTTTTCCATCTAGAGTTTCAAATTTATCTGCAAAGAATCCTGCAAAGAATCTCCTCTGATAGTTCTTAATTTTTATTTTGGCAGTTGGTTATTACACACTGTCATTTCCATATATACACTTAAGTGCCCTTTACTAATCCAGGCAGCTGGTTGTCTACTTTGATATGAAAACAATAAATTTTGATTTATTAATTAGACCTATTATTTTTCTATTCTCTGCTAGATTAATTTCTGCTTTTATTTTCTTTGTTGTTTGCTTTTGTTGTGATTTCTTGTGGCTCCCTGTTTGTTTTTTTTCTAGCTTTTCCCTTTATTCGTGTTTACACGGATGTAGGCATTTAAAGCTACACGGTTTCCTCTGATTACGGTTTCCAGTGAACTCTATAATCATGATCTGTTTTTAGAAATTCTGTAATTTCCATTTGTATTTCCCCTTTTATCTAAAAGTTGCCTAATTGAAGGTTTTGTTTTGTTTTGTTTTTAATTTCCAGGCTGAATTAACTTTTCGCTATTTATTTTAGGTATTAGCTTTTAGTTTTACTGCAGTGTAATCAGAAACAATTATTTGCCATTGTCTACCTTATGGGGTGTATTGACATTTTCTCTGTGAGCTAATAAATGATCCATTCCGGGGAAGTGCCGCACGTGCGAAGGAGTGAATTTCAAACAGCAAAACCCGGCTTATTGATTATGTGATGTCTTCCAGCTCCCTACTTATTTCTCTTGACTTCTCTATTTTGTTATATTTTTATGGAGGTGTTCACTGTGTCGTTTTCAGCAGAGTGACTCATAAGTGCCATCTATTTGTTGTGAATTGTTTTAGCATTAAAACATGTCCTTCTTTGTAACGTTTTTCACTCAGGATAAGAACGTAAGCTTTCTTTCTTTTTTTAATCTTTATTTATTTATTTTGAGAGACAGGAAGAGAGAGAGAGAGAGCAGAGGAGGGGCAGAAAGAGAGGAAGACAGAGAGTCATAAGCAGGCTCCGTGCTGTCCAGGCAGAGCCAAATATGGGACTCTATCTCATGAACCCTGAGATCATGACTTGGGCCGAAATCAAGAGTCAGATGCTTAACCAACTGAGCCACCCGGGCGCCCCTGTTTTTAGCCTGTCTGAATCATTGTGTTTTTAGATGGGTCTTGGGCATGTGGCATATAGTTAAATCTTGCTTTCTGGAACAAATTGGAAATGATTTTTTCTTAATGGATCAGTTGAACTCACTCATGTTATTTATATGACTGCAGGTTGGGTCTCACCACAGTTATGACTGCTAGAGTTACTCTTGTGTATTTGCTCTTTCCTTTCCTGATGTGATGGGTGTTCTCCATTCTTAGTTATTTTACTTTCTCCTGTCTCTGGGATTTACTCTGACATGTGTTTGTCCTAATTTTTTTTCTAGTGGAGCTTTCACCATTTTCAAATTCCCTCATCTTCCGTGTCGTTTCTTAGCATTTTGCATCCCGTGGTTTTAAAATCAATTTTAGTGGTGTCATTGACACTCCCATGTTCCACACCATAGTCAAAACATTCTTCTCTTTTCCCTGCTTGCTTTATGTCTTTCTAGATTTGTTAGTCCCGTCTTGCCAAATACGTAATACTCATATATCACTCCCTCACTCCCATCCCCTCCTGCGTTATGTTGGACTAAAATATTCAATTACGTATTTCAAATGAGCGTCATCAGTCTTTTCACCCACGTTTCTCCAGTTGTGTTTTGGATGGACGAAGTTCATCCTCCCGCAGATCCCTCAGGAAGGCTTCGCAACAGCTGTGTTTTGCTGTGGTCAGAGTTGCTGTTCTCGAGCCTGGTCATGGAGAGTAAACCCTTGGTTCACGTATTCATTCCTCAAATATATTGAAAATCTTGTGCCGTTGTTGCCTTGGGATGTCTGATGCCGGGCTAATTTTCTTGCCCTTGTAGGTTATTTTATATTTGTTTGCTTTGAGAGTTTGTTTGTGTTTAGCTCTTAAAGCCCTGCTGGTCTTACTGGACTGAGATCTGAGTGTTGATCATTCTGGGCCTATTTTCTCCAGTCCCTGTAGGCCCTTGAAAAGTGTAGTCTTATGTCTTTGATTTCTGGAAAATAGCCATCAACTATGGACTTAAAGATCAGCTGGGATCTTTTGTTTTGTTGTTTCTTTTTTTTTTTTTTTTTAATTTTTTTAATAGTTTATTGTTGTTTCTTTTTTGAGAACTCCAATTATACCTATGTTGGATTTTGGTTTCCCTTGCCCATCTTCCGTTTCAGCCACTTCGCCCTGACACTTTCTACTGTTCTCTTTGTTTTGTTTTCCTCTCCAAGTTTTCCTGACTTTCCTCTGTGAGGTTTAATAGATTTCCATCTAGATCTACCCTTCTTAGGGCAGTTTGTAGGTTTGCCTTTATTTCTGATATGACAGTATCTTTTCTTTCTTCCAGAGCTCAATAACTGTCACTGGATTTCTTCCCCCTTCTGTTTATTTTTAACTTTAGTTCCTGAATCTGTGATATCCTCAAATGTTTGCACGAGGACATTTAATTTACTGTGGAGCTTGTGTTAGTTTCATTCTGCATTTGTTGCTTTGGGTGGGTAGGTTCATCAGCTTAAATGCTATGACTTAATTTTTTGTTTGTTATTTATATGGGTGAATATACAGATGCTTCACACAGATGAAGACTGCGTCTGTCTGCTCACACTGTGATGGTCTGGAGGGTAAGTTTTATATTCTGAGAGCAACTTCTGTCATGGTGGCCAATATTGCTTCTGTAATGGGCTTGGGGGTGAGGGGTGGAAGATCTGTGTGGCCTTCAGTGTTTTGGGATCTATTTTATCTCGCAGGATTCTACATTTTGCCTCTTGCCGTCCCCTTTTCCATTCCACCAACCAGTCTCCAAGGTTGCCATCCCTCAAACTTTAGCCTCTGGTTCCCCAGAGGCAATGGCTTCATAATTTGAGGATCCTTCCTGCGTCAGCATACAGATGGAATAGGGTGCTTCTTTGATTATTCACGTTTAGAGCTGACTCTGTTTCAGAGACACTTTAGTCCTTTTGATTTCCTCTTTCCTTCCCGCTCATTCCCCAAGCCGCATTAGATTTCCACGGAGACATTTCCACCGCAGACTGGGCAGTAATTCTCCAGCAGCAGGAAACTTAAGTTTGGGGTGTCCTTTGCCTGTTCGTTACGTGGAGGATGTTTTATTTCTTTTTGTTTTTCTGCACACTAGTTCTGAGTCTGTGTGGAGAGACTCCGATTCCCATTATCTCTTCAGCTGCCTGGAGAGGCCAGGATGGCATCTACTGCATGCCCGGGAGAAATGCCTCCAACCTGCACATCGGTGCCCACTTGCTTGTTTTTCAAAAGTGAGGGTGCAGAACTGGAGCCAGTGCCGCTGTACATGAAGAGGTGAATGATGAACGCATCTGCCATGCCTGTGCGATGGAATAGTGGGTGCCAACACCGATGAGCAACTACTGATTCAACCATGACCGGCCCCAAGAGCTGCGTGCTGCGTGTCAGGAGCCAGACACAGAAGAGGGCATGCTGCGTGGTCCCATTCATGAGAGATTCTAGAAGAGATAAAACTGACATCGTGATGGAGAGCCTGAGGCTTAGATGAATGGTGGCAGAAAGCCAAAACCAAAGGGACGCGAGGGGCTTCCTGGGTGGAGGAAATGCCGCACATCTGGATGGTGGTGGTGGACGGACAGGTATTTTCATCAAAACTTATTCAACCATTACTCAATACGAGTGCTTTTTACTACATGCAAATTATACCTCACAGCTGATCTTTTTAAACAGTAAAGGTATTTTCAGGAAGACAAAAGCGGGGAGAATTTATTTCCATGAGAAATGCATTACGGAGTTCCCCACAAAGTAAAGGGAGTTTTCGAGACTCTGGAAAGTTGCCCCAGACAGGAGCCTGTGTGTGTGGGAAGGAATGGAGAGCCTCCCTCTGGGGCCGTGGTCCCCTCTGGCCACCACAGGGATGGACTCTTGCGGGATACATCCTCCTTCAGAGCAGGCCATGGGAAGAGATGCCTTGGGAGGGAGTACTTCCCTCCAGAGCCACCCCGGGTTGAGCCAGGGCCTTTGGTACCACCATTATGACCGCCACCCCCAGAAGGCGTTCATCGTGATAGAGTAGACTGGTGGTTATATAGCACTTTGCAAGTTTGCCCATTTTTAACTTGTTATGGAAGATTTTAGTTGTCAGTTTAAGGAAATAGTGATAAGTGGAGGACGTATCCCTGAATGCGTGTGCGATGAAGGATGTGTTGAGTCTCGTGCTGAATCACACCAGCAGCCCAGCTCTTCAGCGTGAAGGAGCTCAAAGAATATTGCAACTATACATCCTCTTGAAATACCTACTTGACAGTTGAATTTTGAAAACCAAGAGATGAATAAAAATAAAGCTCTCAGGAACGGAAAATGCGTGGTCTGAGGGCTTGTGGTGAGCACAGACGTGTCTATACCCAGCGCTGGCGGGAACGCCCATGACGGCCGCCTCCCGGGACAGCCTGTCTTACACACTGTGGCGGTAATGGTTGGGGTAACACCATGGTCTCCCCCAAAACTGGAAGGAGGTGAGGAGGGAGCAGGTAACATCTTACACCCTTGAGATCGGTTTCTCCAGAAAACGAGTCCATCGTTACTGAGCAACACAAAAGCTTTATCTAAACAAAGGACGGAAATCGCCATCTTTTCCATCATTGTTTGCGTTCTTTAAATCTCAGAGGGACCCCATATGGAATAAAACATAAGGAGAAAAGAGATATTTATCTAAAGCCCAGCAATTTCCTGAGCTTTCGTTTCATCTTGGTAAAACCAAGCCTGACGCTTTATTAAACACTCATGTGGATTGTGATTCTATTATAGGAAATCTCGTTCTCCCTCAGTCCTCGTTTCCGTGGGTAGAACACTCTGCATTGATGTCGACATAATACTAATGACGGTTATTATTAGGAGGTAAGATTTGGGGATTGTTTGATCCTTTAGAAGTACTTTCTGCATTTTTACAGCAGCAATGAGACTAACGGCGGGGTTCTATTGGTGCAGCTTGCACTCCAGGGGACGTTCCCGGCACCTGCTGTGGTTCAGCTGCCGTGACCCTCAGGACAACCCTACCAAGTGGCTTTATGGATTAGGAGGTCAAGGGACAGACAGGTGTGTCACTTTTCCTGAGTGACACTCAGGACAACCCTACCGAGTGGATTTATGGATTAGGAGGTCAAGGGACAGACAGGTGTGTCACTTTTCCGAGGTCATCGGCAGAGCCCGTGGATGGCTTGGGCATCCTGGCTCTGGGGCCGAGCTCCCACCCACCAGGCCCCCCCAGCAGGCTCTGCCCTCTCGGCAGCCACGATTTCCACGAAGGCTGTGGTCCAGCTGGCGCCAGTCAGGACGCATCAACAGCATCAGCTACTAACCCGAAATCACTTACTATGAAGTCGCTCGTTGGGTGCCCGGCCAGTAGGAGACACTGAAGTGTCCCAGAGCTGTCATTGCTGACGCAGCCACATAGGAGAATGAAGGGAGTGGCTGGGTCACTACAGCTTTGAGGGAGACGGTGGCCCCCCAGAATTGACCACAGACCCTGGTGGGTGCTGGCCGCCGGGGCCTGGGCTGTGACAGGAGCGGTGCCTCGGGCCGCGGGGCCACGCTGACTGCTGGGCCCGGGAAGCTGCCAGTGGGACCGGCTTCCAGGAAGGGGGGGCCCCGAGGGGCGAGGACACACTGCTGGGGTGGTGTGGTTGGCTGGCACAGCTCTCGACCAGAAGTGGGAAGCAAACAAGAAAACAGGAGGGAGCCGTCCACTTCCCCATCCGCCAGCCCGGAAGCCTCGCTCTGGGGTCTCCCCTCTCGAGCCTGCCAGGAGTCCGCCCCAGAGACAGAGGCGGGGTTCCCAGAGTGCAGGCCGTGGGTCACGATCATCGGCAGCCGGGATAGTGGCGTGACTGCAGGCGCAGCGCGGCCCTGGCTCTCTGGCTACTTCCCCTGATGCCAATGGGGCTGTGCTTCTAGCTCACGGCCCTTCATGGGGACAGAGGTGCTCCCACTGACTCCGCGCTACACAGACCCCGGCCCTCAGCCTGTGCGCTCACGTCGGGGACTCGGGCAGGTGTGCGTCCATCCTGGGCTCATGTCTACACCCCCCCAGTAGTGATGGGCACATGACACGCCAGGGCCTCCGATCCATGACCTGGAGTCCGTGTGCGCTGTTTGCAGGGAGGGGCTCGTCAGTGCGAGCCCGCGTGTGCAGGTGCGGGCAGCTGTCGCAGCCGGGCAGCCAGGCCCGCAGCCGGGAGAGGACATGCGGTAGAATGTGATTTATTTCCCCCGGTTCGGGTCCCCTGCCCTTCCCCACGGCTGGGTTTGCACGGCCAGAGAGAGGATTTAGGGAAGAACTTCGAATGTGCCATTCTTCTTGTGTGCAGGGCGGGCAGCGGTGACCTTGCCCGTGGCCTGGAAGTGAGTGGCGGGAGGGCCGGCCTCCAGGCCTGTCACTCGTTCCCGGGACGACACAGACACCACCAGGCAGGATGGAGTGCGACACCTAGACCCAGCGGACGAGAGTGAGGGTTTCCATCTCAGCATCGGGGGTTCGCCTTCTGAAGTGTATTTCTTTACATGCACTGAACATATTTTAAAGGGACATAAATACAGTTTTACACGGTTTAATGGAAGACCTCTGTAGGTTTTTCAAGGGGACCACGTGGGCTCCCTCAGAAGTGGTTAACCTCGTCTCGCTTCTCCACCCCGCCCATCCCCGATGCCGACCACACTCCTCTGTCTCTGCCTCAGGGGACACAGGCCTCTGTTGGCTCTTCCCAATGACACTCCTCGGAGCAGGGACGTAGGACGTCCTTGTGACCAGGAGCTATGGCCTCACCGGCCCTGTTTCCACACGCAGAATCTCCATGTCTATGTCAGCTGCCCTGTTGGCCTGGGGTGGCCTCCCCTCACCTACTGGTCTGTCTGGAAAACATCTACCTCTCTCCTTTTGATCTGGCTCTTCGCCCTGGGGTCCCCTCAGCCCCTCCCGGGGCGTGGCTCCAGGTGGGCAACTGCGGGCTGCTGGCCAGGCGCCGTGCACGTGTTGGGTAGGGCGACTGGTTTGCCTCAGCTGACGTCTTTGCCCAGGGGGTCCCTGGACCTGCGCCCCCCTCACCCAGTCCCACCCTGTGCCTTTGGGAAGTGATGCAGGGACATCCTAGCAGCCAGCCAGCCCTTCAGTCCTGGCGCGTTATTCTCCAAGCCGACTCGCCTCCGCTCAGGGCATCGATTCCGATGGTGCATGGTGAGGGTCACGTTGGGAAAAAATGCAAGTCGTTCTCTGGAAGCTTTCTGCTCAAGGAGGCCTGTCCATCTGCTGAGTTCTCTGCGGCAATGGCCACGTCGTTAAGGGCAGGGCAGCACTAGCCTCGTCACGGAGAGAGAGGGTCACGTGCGCCACGGCGTCTTTACCTTAGGGAATCAGCTGGGCTTCATTTGTCCTCACGGAAATCGGGAGCAACAGAAATATCCAGCAGGTGACGGCTTACACGATGGTCCAACCACGGGCTGGTGCAGGCTGTGTCCAAACACGAGGGGGCTCGCGGAGGCTGGGAGGTGGCGGAAGAGCTCCCGTTAAGTGAACGCAGCACACAGAGCACACCGTGGTCACATGAAAGCAAGTCTCTTTGTTAAAAAGCGCTAACAGAGAATAAACTACCGCTAGCAGTAATCCTTATGATGCACAAGACAGCGAGGAGACGACACCAGCGGGTTAATTATTGTGGTCGTTTTGATGAAATACAGAGTAGTAGTCGTTCTCTAGTTTTTATGGTAGGGTTAGACGGTTTTCTAAAGGACAAACTATCAGTTTAAAACATTGAAAAAACAAAAACAAAAAACTCCACAAACAATTCAATTTAAAAATGGGCAAAGGACCTGAACAGACACTTCTCCAAAGAAGACATCCAGATGGCCAACGGACACGTGGAAAGATGCCCAACGTCACTCTTAATCAGGGACATGCCAACAAGAACCCCAATGAGATGCCACCTCGCACCTGCAGAGGGGCTCAAACCAACAACACAAGGAACAACAAATGTTTGGTGAGGGCGCGGAGAAAAAGGATCCCTCAGGCACTGTCGGTGGGAATGCAACCTGGTGCGGCCGCTGGGGAAGACAGGGTGAAGGAGCCTCAAAAAGTTAAGAATAGAACTACCCTATGACCCAGTAATTCCACTGCTGTGTATTTATCCAAAAGTAATTAAAACACTAACTCAGAAAGATGCATACACCCTGTGTTTATGGCTTTACCTACAATAGCCAAGGTATGGAAACAGCCCTGTGTCCCTGGACTGATGATTGAACAAAGATGAGGTACGTATCTGCAAGGGAGCGTTACTCAGCCACAGGGAGGATGCGCTGTTGTCATTTGCAACAACATGGATGGACCTAGAGGGTATAACACTTAGCGAAATAAGTTGTTCAGCGGAAGACAAATACCATAGGATCTCACTCATGTGTGTAATCTGCACGCCCAAAACTGACCCAGAGAACAGAATGGTTGTTGCCAGAGGCAGAAGGTGGGGGGCGCAGACAATATGGGGAAAGGGGTTCAAAGGTACAAACCTCCAGTTACAAACTAAAGCACTCATGGGGCTGTAAGGGGCGGTGTGGAGACTGGACTTAATAACACTGTGTCGCACAGTTGAAAGTGGCTGAGAGAGCCCATCTTAAAAGTCCTCATCACAAGGAAAAGAATTGTGCCATGTGTGGTGATGGACGCTAACCAGACTCACTGTGGCTGTCGCCTCCCAGCTCACCAAATACCTAGTCACGTTGTGCCCCTGAAACTGACACAGTGCTGCGAGGAGAAACAGAGAGAATGTGAGTATCCGCAGCCGTGTGGTGACACGAAGTGTGGCCTCACGAGGGGGTACCTGCTGCAACAGAAGTTCCTCCTGACAGAGAGCACGCCATGCCAAATGTTTCCTCAATGTCCTCATGGTTTTAGGTAGAGAATGCTTTTTTGAGGGGGTGAGAGGGACAGAGAGAGAGAATCTTACACAGGCTCCATGCTCAGTGCAGAGCCCAACGTGGGGCTTGATCTCACGACCCTGGGATCATGACCTGAGCTGAAATCAAGAGTTGGACGCCCAACTGACTAAGCCCCCCAGGCTCCCAGGAGACAATGTTTTTGTAGAACAGTCCAACACGAGGCTTAATTCGTACTCTATAACCATAGCTATAACATACGATGACTATGTCCAGTTAACATAATAGCAATAATAAACTATAACATATATAACTAATAGACATACTTAAAATCATTTATGAGTAGAGCTAGACTTTTTAAGACGATCAGCACCCACATACATCTGGTAGGTTGCTGTCTTCCGGAACATTCTATTGCCTTGTCTAATCCCAGCTGGTTTCCCCTGAGCAGTTGTTTGCACACTTAGACACATTCTGGGTCTTTTTCCTTACGTATACTGTATTTGTTTGCCCACCTAGAGCTCTCGTGTATATTTATTTTCAGTAACTAATCAGCCGCCAAACGAGGAAGCTGAACATTCTCCCTTCTGACCGGTTCCTGCAAAGATGTCATCAAGGGCATGTGGGCAGACGGCGCTGGTGGCAGTGGTGGCGGTGGGGGCGGTGGCAGTGGTGGCAGTGGCCGGTGGGGCTCCCTGCCCCCTCCCGCCATCCCCACACCAGCCTCCCTCTCTCATCTGTTTCTGTCCCCTCTGCTGCCTCCTTCTAATCACTTCTCTAAACTAATGGCGGTCCGCTCCTGCAGCTGCAAAGGGAAACCCTGGGGCCTGGGATCATCTGTCTCGCTCCCTTAGCTTCCACGTCTGATTGACAACCTCTTCTGCCCAATTTTACTCCCTGAATCGACCCGAATCCCATCGTCTTCCCGGCTCTGTGCCCCGTGGTGTTTATGGTCACGGCCTCAATCAGTCTCCCTGCCTCCAGCCTCTCCAAGCTCCAATCAGTTTTCTGGGCTTCACTCAGTGTGTCTGGAAGAAGTATTGTTTCGCGCCCCAGGCTGCAAGCTGGTGGTTTCTCTCCCACCACAGGATAGAGACCAGCCTTCTTGGGAAGACACACGGGCCCTTTGCACCTGACTCCAGCTTGCTTTTTGGTTTCAGCTCTTGCTACCAGAACACATGGGGGCCGCTGCTATTCAGGCACAGTAACCAGACTCTTCTCCTCTGCCCTTCAAAACACGGGCACATGGACACAGTCTTCCAAGGTTTTCTCTGCCCAGAACCTCCTGCTCCTGCCCCAGGTCTGGAAAACATTGATTCATCCATAAAGACTCAGCTCAACCCACGCTTCTTCCAAGAAGCCTTCCCTGAAATCCCTGGAGGAATTTGGTCGGCTGGCCCTGGACTGTGTTAGCTTCTGCTTTCCTTCCAGGCTCCAGGAAGCCCAGGGACAGGCCTCAACCTTGCTCACCCTTTCTTCCCTCTCTGACACTGAACTTGGTATAGAGTAGCCATTCCATAATACTTTCCTAAATGAAATATGGACAAAACATTCTCCATTTGAAGTTTCTGCTTGTGTGTGTGTGTGTGTGTGTGTGTGTGTGTGTGTGTGTGTGTGTTTTAGGTTTATCTAGTTATTTTGAGAGAGAGAGACACAGAGAGAGAGAGAGAGAGAGAGGGACGGAGGGAGGGTGGGCGGGAGGGAGAG
Source organism: Paguma larvata (assembly GCA_030068075.1). NCBI lineage: Eukaryota > Metazoa > Chordata > Mammalia > Carnivora > Viverridae > Paguma > Paguma larvata. The sequence continues at coordinate 16,492,709 of CM057837.1, read as the reverse complement.
AGGGCAGAAAGAGAGAGGGGCAGAAAGAGGGAGAGAGAGAATCCCAAGCAGGCTTTGCACCATCAATGCAGAGTCCAACATGGGGCTCGAACCCAGGAACCATGAGATCATGACTTGAGCTGAAACCAAGAGTTGGACGCTTAACACGCTGAGCCACCGCACACACCTAACTTGGGACCACTAACGTGAAACGAGTTACTGAAACAGTCTCCACTGGGAAGACATGACTTCTAACTTTGGACTGAACTAAAACTAAATTAGAACCAGTATCTATGCAGGGCTTCGTCTTTGTCCAAGAATCTAAGCCGCGACGTGGATGAAAATGAACTCCTTTCTCTTAGAATAAAAAGCTCGCATCCCTTCAGAGGTGAGGCATGTGTGAGCAGGTAAGTGACGCCAGTGTGATGCTAATCCCAGAATTTGTAATGCGTCCTGACATGTTCTAGATGAAGGGCAGTGCCCAAGTAGGGTCTCCCGCTCCATGCCATTCCACCATTTCTGAGAATAGTATCTTAATTGGAGAAGCAAACTGCGATAAAGAAAGGAACAGAGATGGTCTTTCCATTTCGAGTTATTCATATGACCAATCTCTCAGGAAAGAGTAACCTTTACTCAGCATGCACTATGAGAGGGCTATTGCTCTTGAGGCCGGAGGTGAGGAGGAAGAGAAAGATGGGAGACACACATCTCTTCTTCAAAGATTATGTGGAGTGCGTGATGGAGTCTTAGTGCAGGGGGAGGTAACCGTCCAAATATTTGAGTCTTGCCCAGTCTCGCCAAGAAGAGTTTCTGTTTGAGTGTTCGATATAGTACAGAAGCCACCTTGAATTTAGATCCTTGTTTTCACTTTTCCTAAAAAGTAAAATCCAGTGGGCATGCTTTAATATTTTCTGAAGGCTCTGGGTCCTATACCCGGAGGCATCTGAAATGGGTTATCACGATAGTATTCTTTCCGGAGACGTTCATTTGTAGAACTTCACCGGGAACCTGCGTCCTGCTGCTGCCCGGGACCCAGAGACGAGGAGGCAGGGGAGAGTGTGGCACAGACACACACCTGGAGGTAGCCTGGGGCAGCACACGGTCTGATCAGGAGGCGACAGCGTCTCCTCTAAAAGGAAGAAAAATGTCTGCTAATTTATATCGCAGAAACCCCAGGTATATGTGCAGAAGAGGATTCTAAGATATCAGCCCAAAGGGGACAGACCCCAACACGAGCGGGCAGGTGGGTTCACACGAGGGCACTCCCCCGAGACGCTGCCCGGGCCGAGGTGGCTCGTGTGGCTGCAGGTGGCGCTAACAGCTTCCCCAGCTTATGAACAGACACCGGAATCAGCAGTGGCCTGCATACGGTGCAGCTGGGGTGTTAGCGCTCTCCTGGGATTTCACGCGTACACATATGATCAAAATTTTAGAGGGTACTCGTGTGGGAAGCGATTTATTTATGTGTGTTCTGCACAACCATACATCTGGACTAAGCCTGCAGAGAGACTGTCTTACTAGAGCTTTGAGAAATGCTTTGTGAGGGAAGCAGCATGGTCCCGGCTGTCCTTGTAGGCTGGAAACAACAGTGGGGGTGCTGCCATTGAGCCCCGCTGCCTGGCTCCTTAGGGCGGGGCGGGGTCCTGAGCAGCAGAAGCCAAGCAGTGTGCTTCACTGCCAGAAACAAGGCGGCGGTGTTTGCCGTCATGAGCGTCAGGGACAAAGCGGTGTTCAGACTGGTTTAACCCACCGGGCGTCTTGGCTGTGTCTGATGGCTCATGGAGTCCCTGAGAATGAGGCAGAGGAGAAACTCACCAAAATGTCACCTGACTTATAGCCACATCGCAGGCTGGTGGCCAGAAACCAAGTTGAGTTGGTATGTGCAGAAGTACTTCCAGTTTCTAGAACTAAACCAGCTCACGGGGGCAGCCACCTTGAGGAACCGGGGGGGCTCCGTGTACCTGAGGAAGGACCCCACGATGCCGCCACCATCGCCTTCCTCACAGCTGTCCTGAACGGGCCTCTGATTATTAACTAAGGTGACTGTTCTGGGGGAAAAATGCCAATAGTTTCGGGAGTTTGGAGGTGATGTCTAAGAATTTATGCGCTTCCTAGGGATCCTCTCTCCCCACAAGAAAGCCTTTGCGATCTCACCGCTCACTATGCGGGTGATGGCGGTCTGGTGGTAGGCGGCATTTCGGCCCAAGTTTGAATCATTATGGACCCAGTGGGTTACATACGACCCTGAGATCATTTTCCCAAGTTCTAGAATTTATAAATAGAATGGACATAATTGACAGAGGAAGGACTCCCATACCAGCCCCTGACCCATGAAGAGAGGGCTGTTTATGACAGAAATGGACACATGGAAGACCCAGAGACATCCCCCATCTACCATAAAATGAAAGAGAAGCAACACACCATCCTCGGAGGAATTAGAGATTAGACCCATCGTGGAAGACTTGAAAGATACGGGGTGGCGACATCATTCTGCACTTGTGTACGGGCTGTTTTGACCCATGCAGACCCAGGCGGGGCTCAGGGGATAACCGCGGTCACTATAGCTCCAGCCGAGTGATGACTTGAATTGCGGCTGCTGCTCTACGTAGTTCTCTTCACTGGGTGAAGCAGCACAGCCTGGAACGTGGTTGGGAGGTGTCATTTTTCCTTTGTGCCAGTTTGCAATTGCAGTCTCCTGGAAGTTTCCTATTACCTGGCAGGGACAGCCACATGCCTTGTGAGTCCTGGCTCAGAGCTATCTCTTTTATCCTGCTCTCTGCAAGAAGGTCTTCCTTGGCAATCTGATTTTCAGACATTCCAAAGGAGCTCACACTGGTGTTTGCTAGGTTCTACAATCCCACAATGGGACCCAGTGAACAGGAAGAGGTAAATACTTTTGATGCCTCGGGAAGATGAGAGGTGAGAGAAAATCCCACCAACGCTGAAGTTTGGAGGCGATACGCGCACACACGGAAGAGAGGCCATTACCGTCACGCGCCTCGCGCTCTCGCCCACTCCCTGGTCAGCCTGTAAGACTGCATGTGTGAGCGGGAGCACTGGTGATTCTGAAGGAGTCCAGGCTCTAGTGCAGACAGACACACGGACTGTCTGCAGCAAGTAGGACTGCGATCCAGCGTCCCTGCCTCACACAGGTTGGAGCTTCAGAGCCGGGGCCTCAAAGGCAGTGCCTGTAAGTTACACCAAGTGTGAAAATCACCCGGAAGGCTTGTTTGCACACAGGTTGCTGGCCCCGCCCCTGAGCTTCTGATTCAGTGATCTGCGGGGGGGCCGAGGATTTGCACTGCTCGCAGGCTCCTGGAGGCTGCCGCGGCCGGCCCGGATCCGCTCACCGAGAAGCCTGCTGTGATGTTTTAGGGGAAAGACATTCTTTCTTTTGAAGATAACTGTTTTCTTTGGGATAAATGCTCTGGGATTTGTAAGGCTGACTTAACAAGGTACCACAAATGGGGGCGGGGGGTTAAAACAAGAGACGTTCATTGTCTCACAGTTCTGGAGGCCAGAAGCCCGAAATCGAGGAGGAGGCAGGGCCATCCTCCTCCGGAGACCCACAAGAGAATCCTTCCTTGCCTCTTCCTTGTTGCTGGGGGTTTGCTGGCGAAGCTGGGTGTCCCTGGTTTGCCGCCACGTGACTCCAGCCACTGCCTCCGCAGTCCCATGGCCTTCTTCCTGTGCGCGGCTCCGTCTTCACGTGGCGGTCTTCTTTCAAGGACAGGACAGCAGCCATATTGGATTAGGGCCCAGCCCGCCCTCCCCGGTACGAACTCATCTGCACTAATTGCGTCCACAACTCTTTCCAATAAGGTCACATTCTGACATACTGGGAGTTAAGACTTCAGCACATCTTTTTTGGGGTGGGGATGCAGGGGTAGACAACGCAACCCATGACCTTGCCTAACCATAGGGCATTGAGGGCCACCTGATCTTCGCAGCACAACATACGCTATCTGATTCACCACTCCGTTTGGGACCGCACAGCTGCGAGGTATGAGGTGACTATGGAAAATGGGATTCCCGAGACCAAGCTGGTGCCAGCGCTGAATTCAGGCAAAGACAAAATTCGTGGGAAGATCAATCAGCCTCCTTTGACATCTACTCTTGACTGTGTTCTTCCTCTAAGTCAACACGGAGAGCTCATGGGTGTTTCTCATGACCGTTGATTGAGGAAGGAAGGCTCATCCCTGGGTTACAGATGGTCCCGCCTGCAATGCTGAGCCCAGCCAGAAGAGGACCACCAGAGGCCTACACTCAGAAGTCACAGTCTGCAGGACGGTGGTGCAGAACACCTCCCGGTGTGCCGACATTTGAGCTCACTGAGTATTGACCCAGAGATGTCCAAAAGGATGACTCAGCACTCAACATGGGTGCTTGCTATGGGTTTTCCTGGATGGCCTTGGATTTAGAAAGAATAGAATTGGAATATTGATGACAAGGAGTTTTGGGGAAGAGGCAGGGAGATGCTATTCTTAGAAAGGACACAGAGTATAAAGATATTTGTGTCCCAGGGCATGCTCACAAAAGCGTATCCCCTGCAGAGTTGGCTCTCAGCAGATAGGCAGGCGATGACTCACTGTGCAGATCTTAGAGGCCAAAATGTTGCTAGGCAGTGATCATGGTGACGGTGATGGGGGCTAGGGGTGGGCTCAACGACACGGGTGTGCCCTGCTCGGGGCGGCCAGGCTATGCTGCTAGTGAGTGCCTCACCAGCCAACAGCCCCACGTGGCACTGGCTCTTGGGGTAGTTTCGCACCTTGACTATAGCAAACCACCTCTGTTCTCAAAAGGAAGAAATTGTCCTCACCGATAAGACACATCTTCCAGATCTGGGTTTGCATTCCCTCGCTGCAACACTTTCTCTGGTACCCGTGTGTGCTGGACTCACTGCCACAGTTTCTGTACAAGTTCACTTGTGACAATGGACTCATATCCCCGACATTCACAGGGTTTACCAATGCCATCACCCAGGTCCATTAGAAAGATTTAATGGGCAACAAAAAAACTCAAAGCACCATTTCCTAGACAATGTCCTGAATGGATGGCGTTTTATATTATACACTTGTATATATAACGGTGCATATATAGGTCATACTTGTGTATATAATGGCGGGTGGAACCATTTCTGCCATAGCCAACACTCTGGTGCAGGAATCAAGCAGGGGAAGTAGAAATTGCTCCTTAGGATATTATGCCTATTAAAATACCTATAGATTGTTTTTAACGTCAGCGAAAGGGGGAATACTCCTCAAGTCGAGCTCGTTGATATCCATTACAGAGGGGAGCAGGGTTGGCTGATGCACTTAAGTGCAGGGGGCCTTGTGCCTGGAATCTGGGACCTTCCTGGGCACCTCTTAGTACTCAGTTCTGCCCAACAGCAGAAGTTAATGGCAAACTACAACCGAAGACGATAAGGAAGAAGTAGTGAGGGCTGCTGAACGTTCACACTCTTCAGGAATGAAGGTTTTTGTCGCCCATGGAGGAGAGCACACACACACCCCCAGTAGCTGACGGGGGTGAAGAGTCATGGGATGGGCAGTGGAAGAAGGAAGAACTCATGACAAACTGTGGCATCAATTACAGAAAGGAGGACTGTCAACAAGACATCACATTGCCTCTGCTTCTTCTGTAGTCAAATATCCCTCCGGTGTTCTCTTCAAAGGCCTGTTTGTGACCACACTGGGCCTTCCTGGAAGATCCAGGCTAATCTCCCCACCTCAAGATTCTTAACTCAGTCACATCTGCAAAGTCCCTGTGCCGGTAAAGAAACGTGCACATGTTCTGGTGGTTGGCATGGAGACCTCTTCAGCGCTGTTATCCGCCGACCACGTGTACTCTGAGCCGTGGTTGGCATGATGTGAAGAAAGGATGGAAGTGCCTTCTAAGATTTAAGAAAGGCAAAGAAGCAGATTTTTCACTGAGTCTCCCAGAGGAATGCAGCCTTGCCCACACCTTGACTTCAGGCTCCGGACCCCCAGAACTGGAAGGGAAAAAAGTGTTGTTTTAAGCCACTAAGTTTGTGGTTATCTGTTTCAACATCCAGAGAAAAGTCACATAGATGGATAGTGTGAACGTGTTCCAGGGGATTCCTGGGACTCCGTGTCCTCTCATTTTGGGACCAGAATAAGAGCATCTGTGTTTGTGTGGAGGGTGGTCGTATTTAGTGAGAAGAAGCTCCCCATTGCTGATATTGTCTGGAGGTTCCAACACGCACAAGTGTGAACTTACTGGATGGTCAAGGGCTGGACTGTGTTGGTTACCAGCTTACAGTCTCCCGGTTTCAAACCCACTTCTTTTTTATTAAGTTTTTTACTTTTTAATTTTGAGAGAGAGAGCATGAGTAGGGCAGAGGGAAAGAGGGAGATAGAGAGAGAATCTTAAGGAGGCTCCACCCTCAGTGTAGAGCCTGACTTGGGGCTTGATCCCACGACCCCGAGATCATGATCTGAGCCAAAATCAAGAGTCAGACACTCAACCGACTGAGGCACCCAGGCACCCCTCAAGTGCATTTCTAAATGCACCAAATGAAGCCGCAGCTGGAACTCTGCAAATCATTGTTCTGCTTGCCAGCTGCTTCCCCTGAGGCACTCACCACGGCCGTCTGGGGTCCGCAAGGCAGAAGGGAGACAAGATGTGGTCCTTCCCATTTTGCTTCCTGTTGTCCTCAGGCCAGCTCAGCACTGACCCTCCTCCCTGGCGGTGGCAGCTGGTTTCAGTAGCCACCATTGGCTCTAGTTTGCTTGTATTATTCCTTCACTCCCAGAATTCACCACGCAAAGACCCCAGCTCCAGCTGACAGCACCTCCTCTTGGGTTGTTGGAGTCTCAGAAACTTGAGCTCTTGGGATATCAGTGCCAGCTGAATGACACCCATTCTCTGACAGCCATCTCCATGGACTTCTCCAAGCTCTAGGTTTGATGACCCCGATATTTTCCCTTCATTGTCCCAGCTCTTGCTGCCTCTTTAATTTACCCTCTGTGCTACCTCAGTTTCTTTTTTGCTTTTCTGGTTTTCCAAAATCTAGTTTAAAATTATTTAATTTATCTCTACTGAGTAATGGTGCAGCTCCTATGTTTTGACTGACCGTGACTGTGACCCTCCGTTTTCTGCAGAGTGTCTATAACCCTGAAGGACACTGTGCAGAGCCCATAGGGATGCTGAGTTGGAACACAATTCTGTGCATCATGACCATGGCCATGAGAGCTGATGGCTGTTAACAGCCTGCGTTCATCCTAGAGCTTCTGGTGAATACCAAACATTGCTACCACCGCTACCAGAGGGATGTGAGTCATGCGTTCAAGCTTGCTGGCCACTGCTGGGGGATGCCGGGTCAACCGCCCGTACGGCACATCCCAGTCACAGCGATGCTCGTGCACGATACTCAGACACACAGCGGACGATTTTATTCAAGTGACTGGAAGACACAGGGTTGCATGAGGGAAGACGTGAAAATTGTCTTTTGCTCAGTCACAACCAAGAGCAGATTTAGACGAGGACAACCACTTGGTTTTCATTTCTGAGCTCAGCTGTGGTTTTCGAAACACGCTGATATCTAACATAGACCACTGGATTGTGCGGCTTTGGGATTCAACAACCACAAGAATAATCAGACATTTAGTGCTATTTTCAAAAGCAAGGGAAAGTAAGTTATTATATGAAATGTATTCACAATTCAACTCTTACCTTTTATAAAATGAAATAATTTCTATTGCATCATAGGCTGTTGTTGCTTTATATCCTCATACCTACTAGATCCACCGATGGCTGGTCACTTTCTGGGAAGAGCTGGGTGTCTTTGAAAGATTATCCCTTGGGACAAGAGCACACAGGTCCGGTGACATAAACTGTCCGCTGGGTACAAAACCTTCATGGTTGCTTAATGTTCTTACAAACTGTAGGAGAGAGAAAAGTTACCTGAGTTTACTTAGTAGATATAAGAGATGAACTTGAGAAATTTCCATGTTATATCAAAGAAAAATGAACTCTTTACCCCTTCAATCGAAGGGGTAGAGAGAAGAATTCTTCAAGTCTGTGTTTAGTCTCAAGGCATAACTGGATTATTTGTACTAATTTAAACACAGCCTAAAATGTAACACTCGGCAGGTGCATCTCTTTAGAAATCATTATTCCTACCTCTGCGAGCACATGAGACCGGGCATGCATTAAACGTGCGTTCCATTCTCTTCTTCACTTTGATGTCACCCTGGAATAATCTTTGCTCTGCCCGGGAGAGGAACAGCCCAATAGATCCGGAGGAGGAGCCCAGGGGATAGGCTTCCTGCTGGGCCACTGGGCTCATCAATGGTCGTTTTATGTCCTTTGAAAACAGGGCATCGAGGTTTAACATGCAGCTGATGTCCCTCGATAAACACAGATCTACTGTGGATAAGCTTCTCTCTCCAGATGGATGGTGTTTTGCCTTTATCTAAACAGTCTCTATTTATAAATCTTTTTTATTCATTTTACTAAGTCATACAGTGTGACTTCCACGCAGGAACGCCAGAGTAAAACCTGAGAAAAGCAGACACCAATGCTCACAGGGACACGCTGTGTTAATTACATTTTGTTGAGAATGTCTGAGAGAGACATAATGTTTTACAGAATTACCCACACCATTACTAGCATATTAACTAGAAAGTGAAGGAGTGTGGTACTACTAAGGTAAGAAAAAAGCAGGGCGGTCCTAGACCGCATTCTGATTTGCACTCTTGGGTTTACCAAGTTCCAAGAGCTGACATTCCTTCTGACCATGCATTAAACGCACCCCTTGCCCCCAGCGGCATCGACCAGCCGTATTCTTCACACCCACAGTGCACACACCTTCCCTGACCTCCTCATGACGCCTGAGCGTGTCTCCTGTGCTGGGGAGAAGGGCGGAGATGTTCGTAGGTAACGGTAGGCATTCACTTGCTCCTTTTTACAGCTTCTTTAATGAACGTGGTTGCTTGGTAATGCCGCCTTGATGTTTTCCTTTCCTGACCTGGAAGATGTTGTCTTGGATATGAAAACACCGAGGCTGATAAATCTCATTTTTACGTCGAAAGCAATCTAAATTTCTGACAGAGTGGACGTTAAGACCATGTTGGTTGCCACAGGCAAAACTCTTCCCTAAGGCAGTTAAAGATTCTTTTTTTCTCCCTGTAAAAAAAAGAAATCTTGATACATGTCAACTTATGCTCAGATGAGATGTCTGGTTTCACGATTATTCAAGAAACCTAAATGGTGTATTATTCCGGCAGACTTAGTGCCTTACCACCCGCCCTCCGACTTTGTCTCATCCCCTGGGGTCCGGGTGAGCAAATCCTCCCAGACTGACAGAGAAGCGTGCCTCTCTGGTTGAACAGAGGTGGGCAGAGGACACCATAGCGTCCCAGAAGACCTCCTGGCTTGCAGCACAGCTAACGCTGCCTGTCTTCCCGCCTGGGCATTTGCTTAGATAATTCCACCAACGTCGGGATTCCACAGAGAAGCTATTTTTAACTGTCGTGGTCGTGAAGAGTCCTTCAGGCACAGTTCTCTCCTTTCCCCATGACTGTGATCTTTGGCCTACAGCCCCGACCACAGTACTTACAGAGTGTGCGTGCCATGACACCATGCAAGGCGCCGTATCCCAGCCTGCACTCAACTTGCTAGGTCTCACCCATGTTGACGGTCCTGTGGTGCCCATGACATTGGAAGGATGCACCCTGCTTCAATGTGTCATCACTGTCCTGGCTCCATCAGGAGAGCAGTGACCACCCTTGGGTCTCTTGGCCATCTATGTACGGCAAGTGCGTGCTGGAGGGGTCTTGGCGCTGGTGGCTGCACTGAGCCAGTGCGGCAGCCACAACCCAGGGACTCAGAGCAGGGGACCAGGTAGGCAGGTGTTCACGCCACCTCGTCCCGGTGGAAACGCTCCATTCTCCCCCCTCCTCGGCTCGTCCTCACCACCCTGAACTCTTAACCTGCTGTGCTGTCCGTGCCTCCTACATAATTACCCTACCCTTTACCTGTCTCGGTGAGGATGCATTGACCTCTGTATGACCTCTATAGATTCTGCTTTAGAAATTATATTTAGTCACTATTCAGTATTTCACTGATGGGGCTACCTGGTTCTGATAAATGTGTTTGTTTTCTGCTCCTGACCACTCCCTTCCAAGTGTCACCAGGGTACTGACACTATTTATTCCTTATAGCTCCCATTTCTTCCTGTGAACATAAAAAAATGACCCAATTTTTATTGCAAAATATAGTAGGAGGGATAAACAAGCTTCAAATTCCGCTCATTCCCCTCGGAGACCATCATTTGTGACAAGCTTCTCTACTCGCACATTGGTATTTTTCCGCGTTTTCCTATAATCAGATAGAAAGCAATTTCACAGTCCCAACAGGTCATAAGCAGCAATATTTTGGCACAAGGAGGAAAGTCATTCAAAGAATCACGCGGTCTCAGCCACACCGCGCGGGCGGCCATCCGCAGCGACCCCACCCGACACGTTTGCAGCGCCTTTCCGAGGGCGTTAGCTCGCAGTCCGAGAGCTTCTTCGGGCCTCTCGAGGGTGCGTGCTGTGTGCGGTCATCACTCCCCATCGACTGTCCTGGGAAGCCGTTTCCTTCTGGTCACCTCCCAGTGGTATTACACCCATGCAATTTTGTCTGATCTGGCCACACGTTCGAAGGAGGCACTGAGAAAAACTGTATCAGTCACGTGATCTGGCCCTGCCGTGGGTCTCAAAGACACAGGAAGTAAGGGCTGGGGGCAGAGGGGAACCTTGGGTCTTACCTACATGGACCTTGATCTCAGAGGAGACCAGAAAGGGAGAAGGGGCCTGGCCAAAGTCGAAGGTCACTAGGGGAAGCTCAGGGACGGAGGCTGGAAATCTGAGGCCACTTTCTCATACTGCATGTCCCTTCCTGGAGCGGACCCAGAGGCCCCGGCCTGCAAGGCCATCCTCCCGGAAGACGGCCATCGGGAAGCTGAGTGCTGTCACTTTCTAGATTTCCAAGTCCCTGGGCGCCCAGGGGAAGGAGACGGAGGCTAGGGGACCTGGGCCTGCGGCCGTAACGGCGGCGTGGTGTCTGCGCACTGGGCTCCCCGACCAGGGGAGGGGACCGCCGGCCGTGGGCGCCATCGGCTGCCTGCCTGAACTGCGCAGTGGAGACCGCCTTTGTCCCCCCGCCCCTTGCGGGTACGGCCAGAGACGGCACCGGTGAATGCTGCTGGGCTTCGGGGAGACCACGAAAACAGGCCGCACGGCAGAGTTTGGGGGCCCGGGTTCGGCAGTCAGACACCAGACGGAGGCCTGCCCTGGCTCTTCAGAGGGAAGTCGGCTGCGTGAGTGAGTCGGGCTCTCAGAGCTTCCTTTCTTGTTTGTCAGGTGCTCCGCATGGGGTCTGGCTAATTGGCTCTCAAACAACATCAATTAGCATGATGATGCTCACGCGGGAGGCTTTTCTGGTGCATTGAGGGTGTTTGGGGATTTTGGTTTTTAGCAATTGTAATGTGTCAGGAGGGTGGGGAAGGAGAGGCAGACTGCGGGACGTAGCCACTCTGCTCCTCCCCTGGGCGTCCTCCTCAGGGGCCGGAGGGACAGGGCTTCCGCCAGGGACGCGGCACGAGCCTCCTGCTTCCGGCCCCTTGTGATGGTCCGGGGAGGAAGGCCGGGTGAGCCGCCTGAGTCTGCGCCTTAGTAACCTGCCCCCCCCGGCTGCCTTATCGCAGGGTGACCTTGACCTGTGTGTTCCCAGGGCACCGTGTCCACCTGTTAGATGCCCCCAATGAAGGGAGGAACAAGTGAGCGCAGACATGAATTCTAAAGCCGAGTGATGACAACTCAGGGTCCTTGGGGACTGGGGTGGGGGCTCCTGCTGTTGCCTTACGGGCTGCGTCAGGCAAGCCAGGAAACCAGGGGGATTTTAAAACCAACGAACAAATGAACGAATGAACAAACACTCCTCAGATCAGTATGTAACCGGACGCAGGTCCGTCTGCCAGATCCGCAGCAAAGCCCGCCACGGAGGCAGGGGCCCACGGCAAGGGAAGGGCTCGTTCCAGAGGCAGCCAGACGAGGGGGTGGGAGGGCCCCGAAGGGGGAGGGGACAGGTTTTCTATCATCATAGGGGCTGAGGTCACACACACGTTGACGAAGGGGCGGGGAGGCAGGGCTGTTGGTGAGGGAAGACGGGGCTCCCGCACCGCACACACGTACGGATTGCGTTCCCTGTGGCATGGAGCCTCCTCGGAACAAGGCAAAAGCCTGCCCCCGGCCTCAGGAAGAGGGGCTGCGGGTGCGCTCCCAGGGTTGGCGCAGACCGGGGGGGAGTCTTGGGCTCCCTACTCTGGGTGAGGAATGCGGGTCCTTGCTTGTCCCCAGGCTGGGACCAGAGCCACCGGCCCGGAGTCCAGGCTGTGGCGGACACAGCAGGTGTGTTTGTCGGTGCAGTCTGCAAAGACACAACAGCTGATTAGGAGGAAACGGTTCTCTAGAAAACAAGCCTTAAATTTTCTGCTAGTTTAAACTGCATTAACCCAATGGGGCTCGGTTTCAAGCACAAGCCGGGCCAGCACGGGGGCGGCTGGGGGACGTCTGACTCAGCGGGTTCTCAGCGTCTGGTTTTAATGAACACACACACTTACTAAAGTATCCAGTTCTAAGGAAAGGAAGGGAAAGTTAGTGTCTGGTTCTTCAGCGGGGCCCCAGCTAGGAAATCGTACCGTGAGAACCGAGCAAGGCGGAGTAGGAGCAGCAGAGATCACGAGGCGGGAGCCCTCACCGCGGCACACAGGCGAAGACCGGCGGCCAGGCCGAAGCCCACTCAGACCCCAGACTCACCCAGCTGCGAGCGCGGGCGCGGGTGCACACGGAGACCTCCGCTCCGAGACCTCGCTCTCCCCACCAGCCACGAGTCCTCGTCCCATGCGTGACTGCCTGCGTGGGTGTCAAGCTGTGTGAACACACGGCTAGGATCCGAGTCCGGATTCTGTCTTGAATGACATGGGAACAGCCGTCCAAACTCAGAGCCTCATTTTGCGAAACGGGGAAATGGTCAAGCACCCTCGGAGCTGCTGACAGCGGGTGAGACGGCACAAGCCGACGCTGGGACGCTGGGCGGGACGGCGCACGGCAGGGGTCTCCAGCGCACCTGATGTGGGGGCGGGGCTGGGAAACACGCTCCTTCTCTGCTGAGAAGCCCTCTCTCTGCAGCTGCTGATTTTCCAAGCCAGAAGTGATGCATCCCTCCGGAGCCCGTGAAAGTGGCACACGGCAGTATCGTGAGACTCTCCCCGGCCTCTCCCCTGTTGGGGAGCACATGCGCCTTCTCTCCTCCTGGTCACTCGAGAGACTCGGGACGGGGAGCACTGTCTCCTCCCCACACACGGGCCCGCAGGTGCACACAGGCCCGCAGGTGCACACGGGCCCGCAGGTGCACACGGGCCCACAGGTGCACACAGGCCTGCAGGTGTGCACTGGCTGCAGGCCTGCACAGTGGCCCGCAGGTGCACAGTGGCCCGCAGGTGCACACGGGCCCGAGGGCCTGCACGGTGGCATGGACTTGGCCTCTGTCTCCAGGCGCGCTGGCCTGGCTGCAAGGCGAGTGGAAGATCCTCCAGACCCACCAGCTCAGGTGCCCGGGAGGGACCGAGGGATCCGCGTGGGCCGTGCACACAGCCGATTGAAATGTGTCCCTCCTCGCTTCACGTACAGACTCAGGTCGACCCAGGGTCCGCGGGTCTGAAAAACCGTAGCCACAAAACAGGCCAAGACCAAACTCCAGTGTAGCCGTGTGGGCTTCTTGGCTTTGAGTCACCAGGGTTAATTCCTTTAGTTACTTTTAATTTTGAGGGGGGGGGAGAGGGGCAGACAGACAGAGAGAGAGAGAGAGAGAGAGAATCTTAAGCAGGTGCCACGCTCAGCTTGGAGGACAATGTAGGGCTCCATCCCACGACCCTGGAATCATGACCTGGACTGAAATTAAGAGATGGACGGTCAACCGACTGAGCCCCCCAGGCACCCCCTAAAGTACATTTTTAAGGTTTTCATTTTCTTTCATCTTACAAAAGAAGGCAAAATGTTGAAAGCAACCTTGACCCGGTATTTTAATTGAAAACTCTATCCCCCACCCCGTTCCTCTGTGGCTGTGACGTGTCCCCTCTGTGCACCCTCTCTCCCTCTCCTCCTCCAGGGAGGGACCTCTGCCTCTCATCCACTGTCATCCGTGGGGCTCTGCGGGCCGGTGTTGACCAGGTCTCCCCAGCTGTGCCCCAGGCAGGAGCCGTGGGGGGGTCGGGGGTGTGTCTTCGGTTTCAGGAGATAATGGCAAACCGTCTTCAAAACGGTGGGGCTGACTTACCCTCCCGCCGGCAGCACAGGAGAGGCCGGGGAGCCCCGCTGGAGGGAAGCCCGGTGCGCTCAGACGGCTCTGCAGCGGGCTGGGGGACAAGCCCCTTGCCCTGCGGTCCGGCCGGCGGCCCCTGACCCCGGCGAGGGCAGCAGAGCCTCCCTGACCTGCCCCCACTGGCGTTTCCTCTCCCGCTAAGCATCTGCTCCGCCCGGCCTTCTGGGAGGTTCGTGTTTTCCTTATTGATCTGGGGGAGTTCCTGACTCACTCTTGACATAAAGCCTTTGTCAACGTTGTGAGTAATTTCTCCCAGGTTGTAACTTGTCTTTGCGTTTTCGTATTTCAGAAACTTAAAAATCAATTCCGCGTGCGCTGTAAATTGTCCGGGGCTCATTTTACCCGGTTCTGGCTGCTGGCAGGGGAGCAGGGTGGCCACGTGCCACCTCCCCACCAGCTCTCCACAGAGGCCGGGGAGGGCGGTGTCAGAGGCAGGGACGCACGGTGGGCTCTGCGGAGATGTTCTGTCTAGAAGTTGTTGCTGTGACTTGAGTGCCTTCCTGCCCCGAGCGACACGTACACAGTCACGGGGGCTTAGTTGGCTTGTGCTCCGTATCTGGCCTCGGAATCAGGACAGGCCCTTCTGTTCCTGAGCTAAGAGGGATTACTGTGCCTCCCATTCCTCCCTGAGCCGGACCAGGCTGGCCGCCCGGCATGGATCCAGCAGGGAGAGGAAAATGCAGATGCCCAGGCTGCTAAGAGAAACAGAGAAACCAGCCTGCTCGGGACAGCACTCAGGCTGTCTCAATGACCAACCCCAGATCACACATGGCCAGGGTAGGTATTGCCCTGGCGGAAGTAGCTAGTGGCAAGTCTCACCTGAGGGGAAGACTCTGCGCCCAGGACCCTCAGTCGGGACCTCAGCCGGGCCTGTTCAGCACGGGGTGGCTCCTGCAGCCGGGAGGCTGGGTGTCGGGAGAACCCGGCTGGATGTGTGAACCCTCTTTGTTCCTCACTGTACTTCTCTCCCTCTCTATGTCTACTATGGCTGTTTTATTCCTTATATTATCTTTCTCTTACAACTAATAAAATTTTCCTCCACAAAACTGAGAGTGAGGCTACGGTGAATTACCATTATTCAGAACAGGAGGGCGGGGAGGGCAGAGTCAGGTGCAGGGACACTCGGTGGGTTCCGCGGAGGGCACGGAGGGCAGAGTCAGGCCTGTGGGCTGGAACCCCTCCCAGAGGTCATCTCCGTCCTCCCCGGAGCCTGCAGTCCTCAGCGGTGCAGGCTCTCTGCTCTGAGACCTCAGATGCCCAGCTCGGGGACCACCGACTGTCCTCACGCAGCACACGGCACAGAGCGCTGGACCTGAGGGCTCAGGTCAGCACCAACCTGTCACCTGAAGTCACCCCGCAGACCAGCGCTACAGAAGCTTCCTGGGACCCCAGGCGCCTCTGTTCTCATGGTAGGACCGAGGGACATGTGGCCATCCGCGTCCCTCCTCGGCACTCCCTGCGGCCCCGGGGTGCGGCAGGAAGCCCGTGGGGTGCAGCCTCCTTCCCGGTGGTGCAGGGGGCTGCCTCTGGGAGCCTCCAGGCCGGCCGGGCAGCTCTCTGGGAGGGTGCATCTGTGCGTGTGTGCAGGCTCGTGCATACGTGTATGTGCATGCATGCATGTGTGGGTATGCACGTGCATGTGTGCATGTGAGTGTGTGCACACATGGGTATGTGAATACATGTATGTGATCATGTGCATATACGTGTATGTGAGTGTGTGCACACGTGTGAGTACACTACGTGAGTTTGTGCATACATGTGTGCACATGTGCACACGTGCATGTGTGTGCATGCACACGGGCATGTGGGTACATGCGTGTGAATGTGCATGCATGTGTATGTGGGTACGTGTGTGTGTGCGTGTGAGCATGTGCACACGTGGATATGTGGGTACATGTGTGTAAGTGTGTGCATACATGTGTGTGTTTGTGTGTGCATGCGGTCCCACACAGACATACATATGTGGATATGTTCGTGTGTGCATCACATGAGTATGTGGGCATGTGTGTGTGCTTACACGTGTATGTGTTCACGTGCGTGCATCTGCAAGAGTGCCTGTCACCCCAAATGAGGAGGGGCTCCTGAGGCCCAGTTCCCACATGAGGAGAAACAGAACTGGAGTGCCCGCTGAGCACGCTGGCGTCAGAGGCACCCCCGAGGCTGGTGATGCCACAGCCCTGGGCGAGCCTCGCCACGCGGGTTTCCACCTGCCGTGCCCTTCCCGTGACACGCAGGACTCTTCCGTGAAGCAAGGCAGGGGCATGTGCCTGCAGCGTGCTGAAGCCACGGCTGAGTGTGGACCCCGGGAGCACTGCCCGGGGGAGCACCTGCCCTGGGGAGCACCGGCTCTCAGGAGAGCAGACCCGCGGGTCCTGCGGGGGGCTGAGAAACGTGCCCCCGGCTGGTGCAGAGGCACCGGCCGCAGCCCTGCCCCTGTGCCCCGGCTGCCCTCTGCCGCCAGTGCCCCGGGCAGTTAGGTCCCTTCCCTGCCCCGTGAGGGGATGTGGAGGGAGGGGCTCAGCCCGGAAGCACATGGCTGGCTGGTGGTTGGGCGGATTCTGAGGTTTCATAATGAAAATGCAAGCCAGCCCTTAACTTCAACATCTGTCTAAATAACAGACTAAAAATCATACTACAGAAGATGTATCTAAATGAGTCGGACGCCATTATAACTCAAGTAATGACCATGCGTCATGTGCTGGGGGGAGATCACACAGGCCCACACCCGGCGGCCACCGCGGCGTTCAGCTTTCCATATTGTTTGCTTCCTGCGCTGACCATTCACTGTGTCCCTTGACGGGCGCCAGCCCAGCTGCTGCCTCTGCCTGCTCCCCTCCCGAAGCCCGGAGGCCGTGGGAGCCGGCGCTGGAGGTGCCTCGGGGACCCCCAGCCGCCCTCAGTCTGCATCTCCTTATGAAGCCAACAATCTCCCGCTGAGACAGAGTGATCCAGGGCCCCGCTCTGCCTCCCGGTTTCTCACAGAATTTCTCTTGTCCTGGGCAGCGAGGGGAGGTTGAAAACATCAGACCTTGCTCCATCGCAGTGTGGCCACACCTGGTGGCGGGGGCCGGGACCCAGGGCACAGTCAGCCCTCGGGGCGCCCCCAGCCTTCCACGGCCGCTGCGGCTTCCTGTTCTGACGGCGGGGCCTGCTTGGCTCACTCTGAGCGGAAAATGTCCTGCAAAACGTGGGTCCCGCTCACCCTAAGTCTGCGCGGAGGGTCCTGACCACAGCCCCAGGCCCTGGCACGTTGGCACACGGGTGGCTGGGGCCTGGTTCGGGGTCTGTGCTCTCATCCTCCGCTTGGGCTCCCTCGCCCTCCCCCTCCCCCCGCAGATGCTTTGCCCTGCCCGGTGCCTCGCGGCCCCACCAGGCCTTGGGAGTCATCCTGTGGAAGCCTCGCCCAGCCGTCCGCCTCCTCAGTGGGAAGTGCAGGCTCGGCCAGGGCCAAGGTCATCACGTTAGCCCTGCTCGGCTCGCTCCTAGAACTCGGCTGGGCGGACAGTAGGCAGCTCAATAAAATATTATTGAATAAATGAGTGAGGGACGGATGAACAACTGACCACAAGTTCCTGCCCAAACTCCGCATGTGGGGGCGCAGGGACACCCACGGTCCCACTGGTGAGTTAAAGACGCCGTAAAGCCCGTTAGCGGCTGCTGGGCCCGGGGCTCTCACAACTCCGGACCTTCTGCGGGGCTGTCTGCTTCGCCGGGCTGGGCGGGCCACCTGCGGAAGGAAGCGTGAGGTCCCCCCAGGGACGGCTCGCACCTGCACGCTCTGTTTTCTAGTCGAACCAGGGAGCTCTCGGGCTCCCAGAGATGGCTTCGTGATGCGGTATCTGAGTCGTGTCTTTAGGCCTGGGGGAGGGGAGGGCGTTGCACGCTGTCTTCGGGGGCCTGACCATTCCCAGGACGCCCAGACTTAGCGAAGGTTGGAAGATGGGTGTTGCCCCCCAGGCCTGGAGATGTCAAAGGTGGGGTGGCGGCTCTGGAATCCTGCCCTGCCCACTCTGCGTCTGACCCCAGCCGGCTGTCGCCTCCGTGGGCCGATGCGGTCCCCGCGAGTGCAAACGCTATTTCGCCTCAGCTCCCTGAGAGATCCCCCCGCCCACCCGGAGCGGTGACAAGTGTCAGGTCCAGAGGTGCAAGTTCTGGTGCCGGCTCTACCACTAAGAATGAGAACGGCGGGGCGGGGGCATGACCGCTGTTGACCCCTCTGTCCGTCGGCGTCTGCGTTGAAAGGGACAAAGAGCAGGGATTGGTTGTTGCCACCGAGGGGTCACACGTGTGTCTTCAGTCGGGCTCCAGGTGAACAGCCTGGGAGGTCCATCCGCAAATGTATTCATCGAACAAGTAATAGAAATCATCCTGAAGGTGACACGGGGACGTTAGCAGAAAAACTGGGGAAATCTGCATCATATCTGGGCTTGAGGACAGGGCAGCTTGTCGGCACTAAGTCCTTTGTTCTGACAGATGTCCCTCGGTCACCTAAGGGGTTATTACTTGGTTATTACTAGGGAAAGCTGCCCGGTGGGTGTATCAGCACTCTCTGCATTATGTTTACAACTTCTGTATAGATTCAAAATTACTCCCAAATAAAAACTCTGTTAAAAATACAGGAATGTGTGAGTATATACAGGGCGGGGTGGATCGGGAGGGTGGTTTGTACGCTGCTCCTTTTTCTAGATGGGGCAGGTCCACATTTTCACGCCAGCCACCTGAAGTCTGACGGCGGCTGCGTGCTCAGCCCCACGCCTTGGCTGCTCTGCGTCCTGGCAGGGCCAGCAGGCCCTTGCTCCTAACCTGAAGTGTGCACAGACTCGTGGACGCGCGCACGTGCCCACACACGCCTTTCTGGCTCGGTTCCGTCGGTTACCGGCTACTGGGAATGGCCTGGAGACGAGGTACGCCCGGCAGGAAGGAGCTGCGTCTGCCGGCTCCGCCGCAGGTGCACTCGGTCCCCCAGGGCCCAACGCATCTTATTAAAGTTGCGTAAGTTCACGGGGCTCCTCGAAAATGACCTTCAATTAACACGCTGCCCCGAGGGGTCGAGGAGAGACATGGGCGGCCACAGGCTGTGGACGTCAGTGCGCGACTTAGAACATTCCCCCAGCGCTTCTGCTGAGTCGTCGGAACATTTGCAGAAACCAAAAGAGCAACTCCACACGATAAAACATATCAGTGCTCTGTTTAAACTTAGTTTCTGCTTATGAGTATTCCAGCTCGGGAATATTACTTCTTATATCTCTCACTGATTAAATAAAGTTGTTTTCTTTTTTTTTTTTAAACATTTCAGAGTTTTCCTTTAAAGCTGCTCTCTGGCTAAAGAATGGCTGTGTTTACACAAAGTGACATTTTTGTAGGTCAGGTCTTACACTGGACAGATGTCTAGCAGTACTGAGAACCAAGTAAATATTTGCATGCTCTGGTTTCCGTAGAAAGAGCATGAGCTAAATGAAAACCCGACTCTTGCAGAGCCCAGAAAAAGACTCAAACCAATCACGTTCTCTGCCTCCCTTCATCTGCCTTTCCCTCCACCACCAGTCAATCTGGGCCGTTTGTGGAAAAACTAAAAAGCAGAACGGGGACGAGGATATTTTTTTTTTTTTGGCCAACAGGAGCTGATGGCTGTCACCCTCTCCCCTCCTCCCCCGCCCCAGAAGTCGAGGGCCGAGAGTCGGGGTGTTAGATCACAGACTCGCTGCAGACGCTGGAAAGGAGTCTTTTTGGCTAGGCGGCCCCCAGGGGGAGGCAGAATTATCGCCGTGGCAAAGAAAATGTATTTGCTTCTTGCGCACGAGCCACAATCGTGGGGACAGGAACAAGCCCTCTCCGTCGAGTCAGGGCAGAGGAGGAGGGGAAGGAGGCGCGGTAGTAACAAGGGGCTCACAGGGGCGGCGAGGGCCGGAAAAATCGCCTTCGGTGGAATCCTTGTCACTTCCGGTCTCGAGGTGGCCTGTGAGATGCTGACAGGTGCGGCGGACGGAATTATAAACCCAGGGGCCGACAGGACGCTCGTGGCTGCAGGCGCCAGGGCCTCCCTGCTTTCCGCCTCTCGGGGCCTTGGCTTTCCTCTCTCCGCTCAAGGGACGTCTCTGCTCCTCTGTCCCATCGTGCCTGGGGCTTCCAAAGGGGCTGCTGTCTCGGCCTGTGTCTCTCTGTGCAGTGGACTCGGGCTGCGGATCGGTGAGCCCAGGACCCTGGGAGCCGCGTCTTCAATGCCCCGCCGGGGCCACGAGTCAGGCTGATGGGGACGTTTGGGGCCATTTCCATGCGGCCACACCGCCAACGAATCGAGCTCAGCCGCCTCAGGTCTCGGGTGACGACGGGGCCCTGCAGGAAGACAACAGGGGGAGAAGAGGCCCCGCCCTCCAGTGCGCGATTCCCAGTCCCCCAGCTGACCCCCACCCCTGTTCCTGCCATGCTTCATGATGGCCGAAAGCTCACTCAGCGGCAAAGCCTGATCTAGGCTGACGCGGAGCCGCGTGTGGCATTTACTCATTCCCGGAGTGTGCGTACTGATGCATTTCTCTGCAGACACATCGGTGCGTCTAAGGTGCGGCCCAGACTCTGCCGGAGGCGTGACAGGACACGCAGAACACAGCTCGCTACTGTTCCCGGCCTCGGGGTGCCCATTCACCCATAGACCGGGGAGCCAGCTTTCTGTGCGGGCCTCACGCGCGGTCAGCTTCTTCATCGGGGAAGAAGTGGATAAGCCGTGCAAAAAAACACCTTGCACTTTCTGGGAGGAGAACAGGGTTTAAAAGTAAGACAGAGACGAAATCAGAGAATGTCCTGCAAGGAAGACTGAAAATACGGTCGCGCCCGCGAGGAAGCAAAGGTCTTCGCGAGACTGAGTCACTCCCGGACGGACCGAAAGCCCCTCGTTCGGCCGACGGGCTCGGCCCGTTCGCATGTCTCACCCTTTACGCAGAAGGCGCCGGGTCCTTGGCGACGGTGAGCAAACTGTAGATAATTAACTGAGGGCTGCTGGAGGAGCAGCAGGATTGGGCGGTGGAGAAACGGTGTGGAGGGGAGGTGACCGAGGTGGTGTGTTCAGTAGCTTAACACCAAGAACCAGTTTGCTAGAAAAAACCATTGGATTATGTAGAAAGAAACCAGGTGCAGCTGGGCTCTTGGTCATGAGCCTTTCTTTGCGATAAATACAAGCCGAGCGTCCACGGAATCTCAAAACTCTTAGCTTTAGCCTGACTGGGGTTCACATCACCGATTTCAGGAAAAAAGAGACAAATCCCCAGCCCCGAACACCGGAAGGACTGAGCGAGTGTTCACGAGAGTCCCCGTTAGATGGAGCTCAAGGGGCCGTTCGGAGCCGCACACGGAGGTTTGGAGGTCAAGTCCAGAGCACAGGGAATTAAAAACGCCTGGTGGTGAAACTCAGAATTTGGATTTGATGAAAAGATGCATCTTTTCAGAAAACCGAGCTCCCCTCCGGGAGAGGTCCAGGGCCTCGGCTGGGCCATGCGCACCCTGGCTCGACTGGAAAGCCCACTCGGGGTCAGAGCAGGGAGAGGCGTGAACGTTCCGAGAACAAGCTGTGGGCAAAGCAGCCTGGGAGCTGGGGCTCCACGCCGGGGAGGGGGCCCGCTCCTCCTGCTCCGTCGGGAGCAGTCCACCCGGAATGTTCCCAGACTCGGGGCCTCAGACCACGGGTCACTCGACAACAGATTCAACGGGTTTGCCAAGCACACTGCAGGGTGAGAATCTACCCCGGCTCCGTGACCGCAGGCTAGGGACGATTTTACTAAAATGCTCTGAAAACTCCAAGCCTGCCTGGCCGCTCCCTGCCCAGTGGCTCTGTCCGCAGATGCCTCCCACCTCCAGTGTCTCGCTCTCTTCACTCGGCTGCCCCGCTGGGCAGCCTGGCGAGGGGACGGCGGGAGCTGCATTCTGACCGCGGGCGGCAGGGGACGCGTTTCAGGCACAGACAGCAATGCGAGAGCACCCAGGGGTGTGGACGCGGGGAGGCGTGTCTGCTGGAGCCCCGGGCGTGACCACGAGGGTGGGAGGGGCATTTGGAGGAAGGGACGGAGACACTGCGTGGAGGCCTGCACGTGGCGATCGGGAGCCACGGGAGGCTTTAGAGAAGCAGGTTGCTTCCGGCCGGATGTGCGTCAGCACCCTCGGTCTGGTTTCCTGGGACGGTGGCGCCTGCCCCCAGAGGACTCAGGGCTGGGCCTCCCAGGGCCCCGTCACTCGTCAGAGCAGCCTCCGGCGTCCCTGCTGTGTCGAGGCGACGGCCGCCTCGCTGGTCCCCGTGCGGGAACTCTGTGCCCAGGGCCGCGGTTGGCCTGTCTCATCACTCCGCTTGGAAAGCTCTTGCACTCAGAACCGGTTTGTATTTTCAGTCTTAGCACAGGAGCCAATGGTAAAAGGCCTTCAGCCCTCTGCCCCGCCAGCTCGAATGCGATCTCTTTCTTCAGTTTTACGTGTGACGACAAACGCCCGTGGTGAGACTCGAGTTACAGAAATGAAGTGTTTGCACTAATCGTGATTGCGGGCGAGGGAAACCCAGATCGTGGCACCGCTGGGGGGCCTGCTGCGGTCGGCGTGCGGAACGCAGGGCTTCGGATCAAGACACGATCTGTCTTCTTCCTTTCTCTGTCACGCGCAGGAGCACAGTGAGATTCTCCTGGTGTCCACGGGGCCTCCCGTACGCCCCCTCCGGCTCTGGGGACTGGACACGGCCTGCTCAGGGAGCACACAGCCAGGAGCTGGGGACAGGGGAGCCTCAGACTGTCCGCTGACCCACAGATGGGGGCAGCGGGGCAGCACCGGGGGCTCGTCTCGGGGGATCTGAGGTTCACAGGCCAGAGGTCAGCGCACCCACCCTGCAGGCTGAGAAAGACCCAGAGATGGCTCCGACTCAGCCCCGCGGGGACAGCTGTGCCCTCCTGGAGGGCGTCTTCCCCAGGGAGTGTCTGAACCAACGGCCGGCAGGGAGGAGGCGCTGGAAAGAAGCCTGCGTACCCGCTCTGTGTTTCTCCCTGGGCACTGACAGGCTGCGGGGGCGGGGGGGGCGGTCCCGGCCAACAGAGGGGTCTGGTCCAGCGAGGGCTCGGGTTGCCGAAGGGCACCAGCCAGTGGGGTGTCCTGGTCGGCGGGGGTGGGTGGCGTTGTCCCCCCCGGCTCAGAGGGTCTCCCTGGCTGCAAGCTGGCAGAGCCTCTCCAGACCCTCGGGACACACAGCCTCCTCACCAACTCTTCGTTATCCATGGGACCTTCCTGCTCATGCCCTATGGTCTGGGCGTCCCCTCAGCCCTGCCCGCACCCGACTTGCCCACCTCCGCCTACGGGACGAGGGTGGGGCCCAAGGGGGGGCCGAGCTGAGTGAGCAGGACTGGAGTCCCCACGCAGCCCCCCCCATGGACGTTCTCGAGGCACCCCCACCCCAGTGCACGTGCAGGCAGCCCTGTCTCTAATCTGCTCCCCGACAAGCCTCCATAAACCAATGCGCTTTCATTCCCTGTAAGTCATAAATCCCGGGGTTCCACCCACGGGGGCAATGGGGTTTCTGTGTCTAGAGTAAGAGGTAAACACATTTGAACAAAGATGTTTCTTTGCTATAAGGTTTTTAAAACCATTTTTAGAGCAATAGTCGTCATGAGTGAGGCTCCTCAAATTCCAAACAGCTTTAGTTCCCACCAAAGGCAAGTCCGCCCGGGAGCCCTCGGGGCACCGAGGTTTTGTTCTAAAGGGGAGGATAAGGGCCTCGGGGTACGGCTTAAGCCAGAGTTCTCAGCTCAGCGGGGCTGCTGCGCATGCAAACCACCAGCAGCCTTCAAAAAATACCCACGCCCGCCTCTCCTTCCAGGTCAATTAAATCCAGCGCTGGGGTGAGGCCAGGGCAGCCGGTGGTTGAGAAAGTTCCTCAGCTACTTCCAGCGTAAGGCCAGTGTTTAGAACCGTAGCCTTAGGAGTGACCTTTCCCACAGGCCTGGAGGAGACAGAGGGAGGTG
This sequence comes from Paguma larvata, assembly GCA_030068075.1. NCBI lineage: Eukaryota > Metazoa > Chordata > Mammalia > Carnivora > Viverridae > Paguma > Paguma larvata. Next base: position 16,468,362 of record CM057837.1, on the reverse strand, counting down.
AGGTCAGAGACCAGGTCGGGAGGTCTTGGCTCTTACCCAGAGTTCAGGCTGCGGGAGGTGGCGGCCCACAGCCGGGCGGGCGTGGAGGCTGACCGGACACCAGGGGCCCTTCAGAAAAGTCCCTGGAGCACCTGGGCGCAGTAGAGGCTCGTTTAGAAACAGCCGAGGGACGTTTCCAGGCCAAAGGGCTGAGTTAGTGACCCTCAGGGCATTTTCCCGATGCCTCTAGGGGGCAGTAATTCCCGCTTCTCACCCCCGGCCTGCCCAGATGTTGGGGGGACAGCCCTGGCAGGGCTGAGACCTGCCCGTTTGGCAGGAAGAGCTGCACACAGGAGAGCTCCCGGAACCGGGGAGAGATGGGAGCACGATCTGGATGGAAACCGAGGGCGGAGTGGACGCCAACCAGCCCCACCTCGGTGCTCCGGAGAAACACAGAAGCCCCCACCGTGCCCCTAGCGCTGGGAGCAGCCCCCACTGAGATCTGACACCTGGGAGCCACCCCTACAGAGGCCCCGGGCCTGGGAGCGACCCCCTACCCTGGCCCTGTGCCTGGGACACAGAAGACATAGCTCTGAAGAAGCAGAATCAACCTGAGAAGCACTCTGCCAGCTGGGAGAGTCGCCAACGCCTGTCGTAGGGAAGATTGTTTTAGTTCTTGCCCCTTCCTGCCATTGGCCACGGCGGGCGCTCTTGAGCAAGCCGGGATCAGTTAGGGGAACGAAAACCTTCTGCCGTCTTTTGCGCTCACTCCCCTTCATCGGTGGCGTTTCCCAAATGGGTTCCGAGGACCCCGACCACCCACATCAGTGCTCGGGAGCAGGCCAGGGGAAGACGCAGATTGTGGGTACCGGCCGGGTCAGGGCCGGAGCCCCCAGGGACGGAGTCTGACAATCTGCCTCTCCACAGCTAGTCATCGGGCAGGCAACCGGCACACGGATGCGGTGACCCAGGAGCCGCAGCATCCCGGCCTCACGAGCAGGGTCTCCCACACCCCAGCAGCGGGCTGTGCCTGCGACCGCACGGCCCGAATGCTGGGAGAGAACCAGGCCTTCATCAGCGCTTTCGAAACTCCCCCTGCTATGCTGACGTGCGGCCGAGGTCAAGAACCTGCCCTCCGCTTCTGCGCTTCTCAGATGTCCTGTGGGCCAGAGCACCTGCGGGTCCTGGTGACACACAGATGGGCGGGGCTCAGAGGGGCCAGGGCGCTGCCTCGGGGCTCCTTCTGGGTCTACAGACCACCGTCGCAGCAGCGGGGCCCAGCCGGCTGGCCCACTGCTTCAGAGAGCCCCATACTCACAGGGGACCCATGGATGGCGACAGTCTTTGTAAATGACCGAGGACAATCAGGACGTCTGGGCTCCAGGGTCTGAGCCCGGGCCCGGGAGAGGCCATCAGGACCGACGTGCGTAAGAACGTGCCCTCCGTGCACCCCGCTTTGTGCAGATGCACCAGCTCTGGGCTGGTCGGCGAGCGAAACAGAAAGCCGGCCTACCCGCCTGGACTTGACCGGCTGCTTCTCAGTGTCCCACTGCTAGCTTCTCAGGCTCCGAGAAATCTGACTCCTACTGGAAAAATATATTCTGGGTTCAGGAAAATAGTCAATGGCCACTTTTCAGATTCTGTGACTGAGGAGTCTTGGATTTTCTTCTGTGCTCGGAGACCCTGCCAACGGGGGTGGTGTTTGTACGCTCGGCAGGGTGCGTTCCCCGAAGCGAGGGGCTGAGCTTTGAAGTGAGTTGATGCAGCGGTCGGTGGGGACTGAGGACGCTCTGTGAGCTGGGGAGCGTCGATGGACCCGGGTGTTACGGACGGAGAAATCCTTCAAGAAATGGCTATACGGCCCTTCCTTTTGCACAGACTTTCGAACAAAGAGGAGGCGGACAGAATGAGGGAGTCCACCTTTTCTGGAAATACACTTTGTTTTAATGGGACCCCAGATACCTGTCTGGGCGCCAAACGGAATTAATTTCGTTAGGAATTTGGCTACAGGCCCTGAGACTATCAAGTTAAACTGAATTCTTTTGCAAGCTGGGTTGCGAGGCGATCGTCTCGGCCCGCCTCCTCTTTCCAAGCCCGCATGGCCCGCCTCCACGGCCCGCCGTGATTGACGGCTTCTGTTCGGATTTGTCAGTCCAGGCTACTGCGTCCTCCCGGCTGCCGACCTCTGAGGGGTAGCCCCGCCGTTCGGAGGAGAACCCTGCGGCGAAGGCTGGACGACACTTGGTCTCACGGCCGATTTTACCGCTGCCACACGAGTGTCTTCAAGGGTGACACTAGGTTTCCTGTCCCTGGGAGTCATAAAGGGAAGCCTCTTCCCCGACTTGTGTTGGGGCGGGTCCCGTGCTGCCACTCAGAGACTTGGCTTCTTCTCAAATTGCGGGACTCACGGTGAAGCCAGCGGCTCTGTGGGCTGGCCTGGTCGGAAGGTGGCTCGGCCGGCAGGGAACCCGGTTTCCTTTCACTACGCTTCTTTGGTCTCCCAGAAATGCTTTCTTTCAGCGGGAAGGACAGAGAAGCCACCTCGAGGACCACCTCAGTGTCAAGTGCATCATCGCGAGCAAGCTTGGGGGGGGGCTCCCCTCGCCTCTGGAACGAGTCTGGCTTTCCAGCACCAGGAGATGAAGACAGCTCAGGCAGAGGGGTGTGATTTACGAACGGGGCTCCTCTGCAAGCCTGCGGAAACTTCTGAGAGCGCAGCCTCCTCGCTGGTTCCCGGACGATCTCCGTGCAGATGCCGAGACGGCTTTGCGGGGACACCCGGGGGCGGGGGCTCGTCTGAGAGCCGGCCGGGTCTGCCCGTGGCCTCTGGGAGAGACATTTTCCCGGGAATGCTGGCCAACGAGCTGCAAACCCACGATATGAATTCCGCAGCTCCTCTCAGGCTGAGACAGCTCTCTGGGCTCAATGCCTCCCTAAGGCAATGCAAGCTTTGCATAACAGGGGGAGACAGAAATGAGTTTTAAAAAGGGCATTTTCTGAATTCTGCAATTTCTCTAGACTGGCAAAAATTCCAAAAGCTAAGTGTGAAATGCCGCCATGTGGAGGATGACAGCCTTCTGATCACGGAGCCAGGGCAGTGGGCTGAATCATTCCCCCCCCCCCCCCCCCGCGAAGTCACAGACATGTGACACCGGTGACACATACTGGCATTTCTCATATTAAAAATTACCTTGATCTGGGGCACCTGGGTGACTCAGTCGGTTAAGCGTCCAACTTTGGTTCGGGTCATGATCTCGCAGGTCATGAGTTCGAGCCCCGTGTCGGGCTCTGTGCTGACGGCTCGGAACCTGGAGCCTGCTTCGGATTCTGTGTCTCTGTCTCTCTCTTCCCCTCCCCAACTCATTCTCTCTCTGTCTCTGTCTCTCAAAAATAAATAAACGTTAAAAAAAATAATGACCTTGATCAAAGCCCCTGACCCGAGGGACGTACAAGTCGGCGGCCACAGTTCTGAGACGCACGTCAGTTCCATTTTCTGGAGGTTACAGCCTTCGGGGACCTCCTCTCTGCTAGGATTTCCAGCACTTTTCCTGGCCTTGCCTGTGTCAGGAGTAGAAAGCAGACACCATTTTCGGCAGCCATTTTCTACCGGGATTTTTCAGTCCTGAACACACCTTGAGCCCAGACAAGCCAGTCTGTGGCGGGCTCTGGGAGATTCGTGAATGGAAGAGTCAGCTCTTTGCCCACGAACTCCCGAGGGACAATGAGTCGGAAAACATGAACTTTGCTGAGTTTCATTTTATGGCTCAAATGGCTGGTTTTCTGCACCAAGGCCACTCTGTCATAAATCAACTTCGTACCACGGTTGGTTAAGACAATCTCTTAAGCAACTAAGTGGGGAGGGACTTGTATCCTGGAGAAGGCTTTGAAACAACAGTTTGCAAAGCACAGAGACGTGATGAAACCTCTCATTGTCCCCAGTCAGTGACGGGCGGTATGAGTTCATTGTCCTCCAGTAGCTGACCTGTCGAGATGGCAGGGCCACAGGGTCTCGGACGGGGTGTGTGCCCCCGTGGGGCTGACGTCTGATGGGGCAGAAGGACCCTCGACCCTGCGGCCTCACGGGGCACAACTCTCCTTCTTGGGGAGGGACCAGGGGGACCCTAGAGACACACTGAGGTGTCATAAGGAATGCAGCCAGGATGGCTGAGCCCCCAGCAAGCGCCCAGCATCTGGGATGAGGGCCCCCGTTCAGGTAGGCGGCCGAGCCAGCTTCCACGTGGGGACATGAGGGGTCAGCTTCTGGGCCGACAGATCGCGAGGTTGCAGCTCAGTAGCTCTGCCCACCCCCTCCCCCTGCACCCCCTGGGTTTTCATACCCTTTAAAGCCAGGCTTTCCCTGATGCCGCCGACTCCTCCCGGAAGAGTTCAAGTGCTCCAGCTGGAAGACAGAGGCCCCTTACCGGCACTGCCTGTCGTCCCAAAGTAACCTCTTAAACTGGGGCAGGACCCGCCCTCCCTCTGTCCAGAGCACATCCCCCAGCCGCTGGACCATGGCTCCCGACCAGCAGTGGCCACTTCAAGTCATTCCTCTCTATTGTGACTGTGCTGGGCTGCACCCCACTCTGGGGGACCCCTTCGTTCCGCGGAGGTAACCCCAGTGCTTTCTGTCCCCCGGTGGCCTCTCTTGCACACAGCTCATCTGCAGAGGCCAGAGCAGGGCAGAGCCTGCTTCTCTGTAGATGTCTCGTGGGGACAGAGCTTCAGGGGGTCAGGGCAGGACAGGGGAGGGGTGATTGTGGGGGTCCCTTCCAGTCTCATTCCAGTGGTGCCTCCCTCTTCTTGGCCAGTGATGCTTCTGCAGCCCGGCCTGGTGCTTCTCCCGGTACCCGCTTTCTTCCCTCCGTTGCCTGCTGCTGAGCCTGCCCCCTCACCCCTGCTGTGCCTGGCGCCTCACTCCAGCTGCTCTGCCTGCCCCCCTCACCCCTGCTGTGCCTGCCCCCTCACCCCTGCTGCGCCTGCCCCCTCCCCCCTGCTGTGCCTGCCCCTTCACCCCTGCTGCGCCTGCCCCCTCACCCCTGCTGTGCCTGGCGCCTCACCCCTGCTGTGCCTGGCGCCTCACCCCTGCTGTGCCTGCCCCCTCACCCCTGCTGCGCCTGCCCCCTCACCCCTGTTGCGCCTGCCCCCCTCACCCCTGCTGTGCCTGCCCCTTCACCCCTGCTGCGCCTGCCCCCTCACCCCTGCTGTGCCTGCCCCCCTCACCCCTGCTGTGCCTGCCCCCTCACCCCTGCTGCGCCTGCCCCCTCACCCCTGCTGCGCCTGCCCCCTCACCCCTGCTGTGCCTGCCCCCCTCACCCCTGCTGTGCCTGCCCCCTCACCCCTGCTGCGCCTGCCCCCTCACCCCTGTTGTGCCTGCCCCCCTCACCCCTGCTGCGCCTGCCCCCCTCACCCCTGCTGCTCTGCCTGCCCCCTCACCCCTGCTCTGCCTGCTCCCCTCATCCCTGCTGCACCTGACTCCCTCACCCCTGCTGCTCTGCCTGCCCCCTCACCCCTGCTGTGCCTGAGCTGATTTGGATGTTCATATTCGTCACAGGCTCCAGGCATTCAGGACCGCTTCCCATGGATTAGGCTGACATTGACCCTGTCCCCACAGCCCATGGGCTGGCTCTGCCTCCTGCCCCAGGCTCGGTTCTCAGCTGTGACTCCTGCCCCGGCCACGGCAGGCTGCCCGGATGCTCTGCTGATCAACTCCTTCCCAGGACCCAGGAGTCACCACACGGAGCCCCCTGTTGGTCCGCGATTCACGAAGAGTGAGGGAGACTGTTGTTTGAATCCCCGAGATGTGAGACTGCCTGTTCCTGCCTCAGAAGTTGGCTCCCTCTGACTGAGACCCTCTCCAGACTCAGGTGTCAGGGGGTTTGTGCTCATGAGCCACTGTCTTCTGCCTGAGACGCCACTGAGCGCCCGGGACAGACAGCCCTCAGTCATGGACGCAAGGACCTGGACAGGACAGAGCAGGGCCCCTGACGTCCGGGAGCTCCCAGTCTGACTGTCAGGTGGGCCAGCGAAGTCCCCGCAGGGTAAGAACTGACGCATGTTGAGGTTGGGAAACCGTCACCGGGAAGCGTGTGACTGATGGGTGTGGAAAGGCCACGGATGTGCCGAGTTCCGGGAACCCGTGGAGGAAGCACCTTCACGTGGGTCCAGGGGGCAGCAGAGCACGCGGGAGCCTCCCGCGCTGGGTTTCAGGCCCCACATCCCAGTGGCTGAGCCATCTCTCGCCCGGGGATTTGGCGGCGTGGTCGAACCTTGTTCAGGCAGGTGCTTTCTTCAGTGCGCGTGATGGTATCAAAGCATTCCTTGACACGTGACCCTTACGCAGGGTGACGCAGGTGCTTGGATTTCAGGAGGTTCTCATCTGTGCACCTGCCCAGTCTCCGAGGGGGGCCAGGCGGTCAGGTGCAGGCGTGTCAGGACACAGGGACCCGGCTCGGCCCCACATCCTTCTGCACCAGGGCTGGACTCTCGGGCGTCCCCACCGCTGCAGCGGCGCCTACAGCGTGACGCTCGTGTCTGCGGTTTCGGCCGCCGTGATCCGCACAGAGCTGCCAGCGCAGGGCGGCAGGTGGGCTCTGAACAGAAGCGAGTCCCTCCCTGCACGCGGAGAGGCCCCCGGGGATGCCCGGACTGGCGACCGGGGCGCCGCGGGCACCCCCGAGGCAGCCCTCCAGCCCGTGGCGATGATGCCTGGGAAAGTGCGTGTGTGCATTTTAAGCCGCGTCTCATCTTTTCAGGTTTCGTTTCCAGGACGAAGCTGCCCTGGGGTCTGCTTTCCTGAAAGTCTGACCCCGAGAAATGCAGCCGGCTGCCTAGCGCTTGCACTTGAACTTTTTGCTGTTTTGCTTCTGTGCCGAGTTTCTATTTTGCTAATCAGATAGACGAAAGAATGGTATTGGGGGTGAGTTTTGTTGCATTTCCTTTCTTCTCTTTGTTCCAATTGGATTTACTGACGTATTCTTTGCCCACAGCGAGTTCGTGGGCTGGGCTGCCGCTCCGTGAGAATTTACAAGGAAGCGCGTGCAGTCACGGCCCCGGCCCCGAAGGCTCCCGTTTCCAGCTTGCCTTCTTCTCGCCCACGACGCCGGGAGCCGCGGATCCCGGTTCTCCCGGTTCCCCCTCCGAGGAAGGTCCTGTCCACGGAATCACAGGTCATATTTTGAATCTGGCTTCTCTCACTTTGCAAGATCAGTCTCTGGTTCTATCCCCAGGTCGTTCCTTTTCATGGGTAAGGAGTGTAGCATCAGGACGACCCAGCGTGCTTTCCCGCTCTCCTGCTGAAACGCAGCGGGGTTGCTTCCCACCTCAGCGCCGCAGCTAAAACAGGAATAGAGGAATAAAGATCCCTGTGCAGGCTTTGTGTGAACACGTATTTCATTCCTCCTGGGTGAGCCCTCTACAAGGGGGATTTCTGGGTCCCACGGTTAACTCGACGGAAACTGCCATCCACTTCTTTGTATCACAAATTTATCCCAACTTTCATATTGGACACGCATTTCTCTGTAATCAATAAGTTAATCTATCCCTTAAGAAGCGATCATGGGGAGGCTTCTCCAGACTTGATTGCCATCCAGGTTCTACCTTTGATCTACTTTTTGGTTATTCTTTCTGTCACCATCCCCGAGAACACTCTTCTCTCCCAGCTAAGCCTCCCTTGTGGTCCCCGACAGGTGACAGTCAAGCTGAGTCGTCCTCACCTACCCCTGGTAGGTCGGAGTTTCAGGAAGTGACAGCAATACTTTCCCTCTGCAGGCTGCTTTGCCTGCACCCCATGAGTTCGGGCTTGCTGTGTCTTCCTCCTCACTCACCCCAAATATTTCCTAACTTCTCTTGTGGCTTCTCCCTTGACCTTCTGGTTATTTATGAGTGTGTGACATAATCCCCACCCCTTTGCAAATTTACCAAATTTCTTTCTGTAATTGATTTCCAGTTTTAGTCTGTCATGGTTGGAAAACATATTTGTATGTTCCTTAATCCTTAATTCCTTATCAGTTTTTTGCGGCTTTGGCCTCCTCGCACGTACTCTGTCTTGGAGAATCTTCCATGCTGCACTTGAGCTTTTATAAATTTCCCTGGGTAAAGGTTCCGCCATTTGCTGTATGCTTTTAGGGAAATTCCCAGAGACGTTAAATATTTTTTTTATATTATTTTTTTAGAGAGAGAGAGAGAGAGCAAGAGCATGAGTTCGGGAGAGGGAGAGAGGGAGAGAGAGAATCTTAAGCAGGCTTCACACTCAGTATGGGGCCTGAATCCCATGACCCTGGACCATGACCTGAGTCGAAATCAAGAGTCAGGGGCGCCTGCGTGGCTCAGTCAGGTTGAGCGTCCGACTTCGGCTCAGATTATGATCTTGCGGTCCGTGAGTTTGAGCCCCGCGTCAGGCTCTGTGCTGACAGCTCAGAGCCTGGAGCCTGCTTGGGATTCTGTGTCTCCCTCTCTCTCTGCCCCTCCCCCATGCATGCTGTGTCTCTCTCTGTCTCAAAAATAAAAAAAACAAAAATGAAAAAAAATAAAAAAAGAAATCAAGAGTCAGACGCTCAACCGAGCCACCCAGGAACCACCATCCCCCCGCCACCAGAGACTTCAAATGGTTATTTTAGAAACAATCTCTCAAATTGCGATCGTCTTACTGGGGAAAGGTTTTCCTATTCCTCCAAACTCCGTTTTTATTTGTCATTCTTTGCCCTCAGATCTTCCATGGCTCCCATTGACTATGGACATTTCAGCTTTGGTTTGGACTCGGGGCATCTCTTGTACTTTGTTTCCAAGTTTCTGATGCTCTGGAAACACAAACTTGTCCCTTTTACACCGTTTCTGTAGGTTTCGTCCCGCAGCACGCTTCAGGTCAGTGGTGTCTTCTGGCGGTAGACGAGGAAAGCCCGAGTTCGCCTGAGGCGGTGCAGTGAGTGCTTTGCTCTCATATCCCCTCCTATGTGATTTATTCCCCAAACTCCTTTCCAAGCGGCCTGGCAGAGCTGCAAGGACATAGGCAGGCTCGGCTGACAGCCAAGCAGCTGGGTTCCAGTCCCAGCCCTTCCTCTGAATATTTGTGTGCGTGTCCTCTTCAGGCCACGTCGCCTGCCCACAGGATGTAAGCTCCACCCCCAAGCTCCACAAGGGACTCGTCTGCTTTGCTGACCCGCTGTCTCCTGACGCACAATGAGGCCGCCTTGAATAGTGGCCATGAGCACATAGGTACAGATATCACAGCTCAACGCGACCGTAGTTTAGCTTTTCAAATACTTGAGCTTGGCCGGGCAGGTATCACTTGCTCTTTCTTCTTTTATTGCACAGGAGCCTGGGACGCCACTGCCACCACTGTCTGGGCACTGGCAGCGGCAGGGCTCTGACCTGGGTCCCCCGGCTCTGAGCCCGGGACTCCCCTCGTGGGCTAGCAGCCTCTCAGAGACACACTGTTTGCTTGCTCACCTTTCAGGGACCCTGACGGCCTCGTGATGGGAGACTGTCACATGGGTGTGTACAGAGTGAGGTCTGGGAGCATCTGACGGGGACGCAGGCCCTTCCTGCGCTCGGCATTTCCTCCCAACTCCAAGTCACTGTCCCCTTTCCTGCTGCAAACGAGCCCGTCCAGAGAGCTCCTCGGCATGCTGGGGGACCCAGTAATTGGGCACTGAAGGCAAACGACCATGGAGGTTGTCAGGCATTGTGGCACAGCCAACAGTGAGACTGTGAGGACAAGCAATTTCCCTGCACTCCCGCCTCTGCTCTTTCTCTCCCATTGAGGGCACCGTGAGACTCTCTGAACTGCCTCATTTTACTCCAGGTCCCTGGGGAGGCTTGACTAAAACAGAGGTGGAGTGAATCGTGCTGAAGTTCTTTGTGTTTTTAACCAGAAACTTACCGAAGGGTTCATTTTGTTATTGTTGTTGACGTCCTGCTTCTCGTCCAGCTCTTCCCAAGAGGTCCTCCCTTTCTATCCGTTTTGATGCCTCCCTACCCTGTGGCTTAGTTTTCTTTCATTGTTCTCTCTTCCTGATTATACTGCTTATAGATTTTCTCAAAAATTAAGGTGTGTGCCTATTTTTATTTGCGGGACGAATGTATTCATCTTATTTAATATTTTTGTGAACGCGTTCACCTCCTTGACCCGACGGGTTGGTGAAGGCACGTGCCTTGTCTGCTTTCCCCTCCAGCCCCTCGTTCCCAGCCCGGCACCTGGCACAGACTTGTCCTCGAAGCCTAACAGTCAGTGGATGAATGAGCTAATTAATTACCAGTTGTGTGAATGTGGCAGCTGGATGTTGGCAGGAGTGACAAGGGACTTGAAGTCTCATGTTGAGAATGGTTGGGGATGCCAACAACGTAGACAGGTGAGTTGGTAGCATAGACCCTAAAATATCAGGAACTCCTCAGAAAAAAAGTACTTCAGAAATGCCGAACATCAGGAATGTTCCAGGACAGACTGCCTTGGTGACCTGGGGGGGGGGAGGGGGCGATTGCACTACGGATAGGGAGACAGAATCTGCAGGTCAGAATCTGTAGGTTCATCCTTGAACTTTTGCGAATATTCCCTCCCTTCTTTAGCTGGGCTGGTGGTCTGTGAGGCCATGGGATTAAGGAGAGTGAGCCTTCTTAAATTTGCCAAATAATTTGCCTTCAGCACCTAACACTGGGCTCCCAGAACACTTGACCCAGAGGAAAGTCCTGGCACAATGAGACCAAGGCAGCTCCTGTCCAATGGGCGGCTCTAACGAAAGAGCCATGTACCCAACAGTCAGTCTCCGTGTTGAACTAGAGTCCGCGTGGAGGAAGTATGGGCTCCATGAATGGGGTCTGCATGAGTGGCGAGCCCCCTGTGGGCAGACCGGGCCAACGAGCGGGGCCCACGCTGGTCTGTCGGTCACTGTGTCATCAGGGCCCCACGCCCCTCAGAGTCCCCCAGCTCAGGGAGGTTCCCACACGTTCCTACCTCAGATACCTTGACCCAGGCACCCTGGGAGCTGGCCTTGGCCTCTGTGGATGTGATGTGTGAATGACGCCCCAGGCTTCACCGCCAGCCCCACGGCTACTTCCAGACTCGAGAACAGGAAGCAAATCCATCAGGAACGTTCTCAACGCGCCCCCCCATCAGGCATGTGAACCCAGAGGCACAACCGACGTGATTTGTGGTCCAGATCAAACATGGACCTGAAAGCTTTCCGTGTAGAAAGGACTTTTTTGATCAATTACAAGGCACCTGCAGCACCATAAAAATACTGTCTCTCTCAACCGTCGAGACGTTTCATCAAAAGGGCACAATTTATTTGATTTTCCTCGCATGTGGAAGCTGTATTTCTGCCTTCCTGATTTTTCGCCATATTCAACATCATTTTTTCCTGTGTCACTGTTGAGATGGCAGCGCCTTTGGCTCGGGCTCAGGGGGATGCTGGGTGGATCGAGGTTTGTGTTTCATCCCCCACTCTCCCCAGACAGTTAACTCCGGGGAACTAACTCTCCGCAGACAGTTGCTTTTAGCCGGACATCACACTGACTTTGTTAGACCTGAATGTCTGGTGGGTGGTGGGCAGGGTTGTGCCCCTCACCTCACGCTTAGGCCAGGACCTGGCGGACTTGAGGCTCTCAATAAATGACTCATGAATGGGTGAAAAAAATCAGCGGCCCAGTGCCTGAATACACGCGGGGTCACCTACAGGGTCGGAGTCCCTTACGTCACGACGAGCTGAATCTAGCAGAGAGTTTCCTGAAGGGTGAGGGGGAACTGGAGTCCTTGGGAGTCGTGGAGCAGAACAAGTGACCCGGCAGAGAGCCCGGTGGGGTGGCTGCCAAACCATCACGTGGAACAACAGAGATGCTTCGTCGTGCTGCTGAATTAAGAAGACTCGCCCTGGGTGACCGTAATGAAGAAAGAATTCCGGGCCAAAGTGGTACAGACTTTTCCACTTGCCTGTGTCCTCCCCAGTACACACTCAAGAAAGTCACCAGCGTCCTTAAGGACACCCTCCATCACGTGTCTGAACAGCATGAAGGAACTAGCGAGTCAACCCAGAGCCCGCCCCCCCGCCGCCGCCGCCCCCCAGGCCGGCGCCGGGGCTGGAGCGTCGTCCTCACAGTCATGCGGGTAATTGGCTCGTGGCAAACACGGAAGAGAGCACTGTCTTCGTCTTCACGGAATCCTCTGGGCCCAGGTGCACATATCAACCTATATCTAGCTTCATGTTCCTTTTAACATAAGGAAAACAAACCTTTTCAGATGGACCGGACACAACGTACGCCCGCATCCGGGCTGCGGGCATAGCTTACACCAGCTCGGTGAGGTTGCGTTTTACCGAAAGGCAACTGAGCCTGAAGAAGCCTGGTGTGGCGCGGGCAGCAGGAGGCCCCGACCCGGGGTGGCGCGGGGCCCGCCCTCGAGTCTGCACGGCGGCCAGGATGCTGCCCTCCCTCGCTCCCAGCTCGGGGACGCCATCGGCAGGCGGAGGTCTCCCCGCACAGAGACGTACGGAGGTGTGGGCTGAGGACGGAGGGAGCCCCAGACTCCGCGGGTGACGGTGCAGTGCACTCGGCTGAGTGAGAACATTCTAGAATGACGGAGGGTTGGCTCTACAATTCTCAGTGCTGCTCAGTTCTGGATGACCTCTAGGTGACCCAGGCTTGTTTATGGGACCGGACTGCCGGTTGTCCTTCCTCCGAATCTAATGGGGAAAGGAGAGTTTGCTGCCCTAACCGTCCCCAGGGAGGCTCCCAGGGAGGATGGGGGTGGGGGGCTCAGACAAACTAAATAAATCGACTTCGCTTTGTAAAATGGTTTTAGATTTACAGACAAGTGTGAGGACATCGCCGTGTCCCACCACACACCGTGTAGTACACCGTTTCCCCTGTCATTGACGTCTTGTGTTAGTACCTGTGTTACCACTAATGAAAACATGTTGAAGATGTATTGTTAACTAAAATCCAGTTTGCTCAGATTTCCTGAGTCTTGGCCTAAAGTCTTGTTTCTATACCAGGATCCCGGCCACAATCCCGCGTTCTGCTTGGTTACCGTGCACGACCTTGACAATTTCGAGGAGTACTGATGAGGTGTTTTCTGTGTGCGCCTCTATTAGGGTCAGCCTGGTAGTTTTCGCAGGATCAGGTTGGGGGTATGGGTTTGAGGGTGGAGATCCCGGAGACCATGTGCCATTTCGTCCCAGGGTGGTAAAGGGTACACGCTGTCAGTGTGAGCTGCGACGTCGGGGTCGCCACTCGCCTGGCTGGCCTGGAGCGCGTTGGGCTTCTCACTGCAAAGTCACCTCTCCTTCCGGTCCACGCTGTGCTCTCTGCGCGAAGTCACGCCGGGCCGCCTGCGGTTCCGGAGCGGGGGGCCCGTGTAGAGGAGGAGGTAATGCGATGACAAGGTGCAGCAGTTCGTCAGGTCCGGCCTCGAAGGCGGGGGGAGGCCGCCAGCTGGTTCCCGGCAGCCACCAGGAGCCGGGGGAGGCTGTCCCCGGAGCGCTGCGGAGGGCGTGGCCCCAAAGCACCCCGGTCTCGGCCCAGGCGGTAGTGATCTCAGACCCGTGGAGAGCGCACTCCTGTTGTGCCCAGCCGTCAAGTTTGTGGTGATTTGTTACCACGGCCCCGAAAACTATTAATCATTCATTTACATTGGTATGAACACATGAATATTTTATTCTATATTATGGGTTATGATCCCAAACTTCGCAGGTTTGCGGCTTCAATTATCAAGCTTCGGACAAGGGTATCTCCTGCGTTTGGCACCTGGTCCCTTCGGCCGACCCCACTGACTCCGTCCATTGCGGCCACTTCAGCAAGACTGCGGTCCGCTGCACAGCTGACACCGCGGACATTGATTCCCACAGTGCGGGAGGCTGGGCATCCTGGCCGCAGCCCTGGTGTCTGGTGACGAGCCCCCTTCTGGCTCACGGGTGGCCCTTGTCTTTACGTGGTGGGCAGCACTCCCCAGTCCCTTCTCTCAGCGTGCTAATCCCATCATGAGGGATCTGCCTTCACGACCTCATTACTTCCCAAAGCCCCACCTCCTAATACTATCACATTGGGGGTGTTTCAGCCTATGGATTTGGGGGGCACACACGCTCAGTCCATAGCACCAGTCACTGTGAAGTTTTTCTGAACATCTCCTTACTTTCGTTGCTACAAGATGCTTCAGGCTGATCTTGTGTGTGTTCGGTTCCATGGACTCATCCACGCCTCCAAGGAAACTTGGTTCCTTTTAGTGAATATGGTTTTAGAAAGAGAGCGCCAAACCACAAGAGACTCTTAAATACAGGGAACACACTGAGGGTTGCTGGAGGGGAGGCGGGTGGGCGGACAGGCTAAATGGGTGATGGGCATTCAGGAGAGCACTTGTTGGGATGAGCACTGGGTGTTCCACTAAGTGAGGAGTCACTAAATTTTACTCCCAAAGTCATTATTACACTGTACATTAACTTGGATTTAAATATAATTAAAAACCTAAAAAAATTTTTTTATTAAATAAAATATTAATTTTTACATAGAAAAAGAAAAAAGACTTGGGTATGTGGTGTTCTCGCTGCTCCTGGAACGTCACTTCTTCAGGGTCTCCAGCTGAGAGAGGAGATATATGTGTGTCTCCTAAGCTCCATGTACATGTCTACAAATACTACACACATCTGTGTCCACATCAGACGGAACGTGTGTTCCTACCGACATCCGAAACCCTATCCCCAGTCATTCTAGCCACCTCCCCTTGCTCACGCGGGGGGCTTCCTCCTCACAAAGAGAAGCCAGCCTCCCATCATTGTCACCGATGTCCGTGATATTTCCGTGATTGTTCCGTCCCACTGTGCGAGGGTGACATTGCCTAAACAGCCGATGAGTGCCCTTGTGGGACATGGCCTCATCAGGTGAAGCCCAGCGCTCACGCGAAGTTGGCTTTTTGTCCACGGTCTCACAGACGCCACTCATTTCCCACGTCGCGTACGTCTCCACCTCCCTGCCCACCTCCAGCGAGGTCGTTTCCCGGGTGTGTAACCCAGGTAGACCCTGTCACATCTGTGCCCCTTCCGCGGGTCCCTAAATCATGATTTTAATTTGCAGAATTAAAATTGCAAAACGTTGAATCTTAAAACGTTGAAGATCGCTCTTTGTTCTGGAAAGTTCTGCATCTGTTAGGGTATCATAGAATATTTCACCGCCCCCCAAATCCTGTGTTTTGTTCCGTCTGCTCCCCTTTCCAAACTCCGAGCAACCACTGACTTTTTTTTTTCTGTCTCTATAGTTCTTTTCCAGAATGTCACGTAACTGGAATCATGCAGGGGGTAGCCCTTTCTTACTGACCTCCTTCACCCAGCGATATGCGTTTATGGTTCCTCCGTGTCTTTTTGCGTCTTGAGAGCACATGTGTTTTTATCTGTGAGTGATATTCCATAGTCTGGATGCGCCTAGTTGGCTTAGCCGCTCACCTATTGGGGTGCACCTTGATAGCTTTTGGTTTTTGATGATCATGAATTAAGGTGCTTTAATATTCACATTCCCAATTTGTTTGTTTCTTTTAGACATAAGCTTTCAAATCAGTTGGGCAAATATCTAAAATCTTGATCTTGAATTCTATAGTAAGACTATGTTTAACATTGGAAGAAACTGCTAGAGTGGGTTTAGCGGCACCTCGTTGTTTTAATCTGTAATTCACGGCAAAGCGGGTGAAACATCTTCTCACATGCTCGTCTTCCATTGGCATACCTGCTTCGGTGAGGTGTCTGTGGATCTTTGGCCCATAACTGGGTTGTTTTCTAATTGTTGAGTTTTTAAAATTATTTGTATAGTTTGGACACCAGTCCTTTATTAGATATACATTGCATATACTTTCTCCCTTCTGTGGCTTGTCTCCGCATTATCTTAATAGTATCTTTCAAAGAACAGAGTTTTTAAATTTTAATGAAGTCTAACTTATCCGTTGTTTACTTTCACGAGTCAAATGCTTTTGGTGTTGTCTAAAACCCTCCAGCTAAACCCAAGGTCACGTAGATTTTCTTCCATGTCTTGTTCCATATTTTATAGTATTGCCCTGTATATTTGTGTCTATCATACATTTTGAGTTAATTTTTGTGAAGCCGTGAGGTCTACGTCTAGATCCTTTTTTGATGTTCGG
The DNA here is from genome assembly GCA_030068075.1 of Paguma larvata. Lineage (NCBI taxonomy): Eukaryota > Metazoa > Chordata > Mammalia > Carnivora > Viverridae > Paguma > Paguma larvata. The sequence continues at coordinate 16,452,281 of CM057837.1, read as the reverse complement.
CGGTCCCGGCGCCGTTTGTTGAGAGCCTGCCCTTTCTCTGTTGAACGGCCTTCTCTCTTTTGTCAAAGATCAGTCGGCTATGTTTGTGTGGTCTTGTTTCTGGGCTTTCTGCTCTGTTCCATCGATCTCTGTCTCTGGTTTTTCACCGGGCTGTCTTGATTTTTCTCTTGTCCGATGGCATCCCTACTTTCTTCTTCTCCAGCATTGTGTTGACCAGCGTTGATCTTTTGACTCCTCATACAGACTTTAGAACCAGTTTGTCAATATCCACGAGATAACAGGCTGGTGTTCTGGATGAGATTGTGCTTTTTCTGTAGATCGCTTTGGGAAGAACTGACACCGTGGCCATGTTGAGCCCACACGCCCACAGAGAAGGGATATACCTCCATTTATTTCATCTTCCTCCATTTTCTTCATTAGTTTTGTAGTTGTCTGCATACAGATCTTGTACCCATTTTGTTAGCATGATTAACTTTTTGTGGGGTCTGCAACAGCACAGCGGTGCAGGACTCTCAGATAGCGGGAGGCCACTCTCCCTCCCCGCTCCGTCCTGGCGGAGAGGTAAACACTCTGGACAACCACCCTCACCTGGAGGGCACGCCCCTCTGCCCTCAGCACCTGATTTGAATGGCTCGTGTGGCACCTACCATATGAGAATCGACTTGCTTTTGTTTATTTGTGCATCTAAATGATAGCCTTGAGCTTTCTGAGAAAAACGACTTTGTCAAGTCCATTTCCATGCCCCACTGACCACGCGGGACTGGATACAGAGTGTGGGTTTGCTCCACCCGCTGCAAATCTCAAGAACCTCCAGGAACCACAGCTCGCTATCTCGGGCCACCACGGGGCAGGGGCAAGAAACTCAGGTAGAGCTTCTAGGAAGCTCTCACGCACCCATGTCCTGCCTGCACCCGCCTTTGGAGAACAACGCCTCTCCTTGTATTGCGTCTTGCAAATCTCTTGGAGGCACTTCTCTCAGGACAATTCTAGTCCGGGGTCACACAGAGAAGGGACTCGGGAAATTCCTGCGGTGTCTGGCTTCGTATCGTGTCGCAGATGCCATCCTCTAGAGCGAAAGGCAGCCAGGTCACGTTGACGAGAGGGTCCTGCGGTCTTCCACCTGTGAGCCGTCCCGTAAAGCCACGGTGGTGTCTCCAGACGGCCTCTGCCGAAATGCATCCGTATCGCCTGCAAGGAGAGGCAGGGGCACCGAGGCCGTGCAGGCTCGAAAGGGAGGCGCGTGGGCTGACACGCGCCCCCCCCGGGGCTGCTGGTCCCCCTACCTCCCCTCCTCCCGCCCTCCCCACAAACGCACATTCTAGATTGTGACATTTTACATTACGTGCTAAACGCTGTGTTTAATGGCAAAGTTTTCTCTCTGAAAATTATTCCTAAAAGCTTTGAATGTAACAGGCAGATTCTGCGTAAAATTTGCTACACTCTTAGACCGTTGGAGTTTCAGCAAAAGCAATGATTTTTGACTTGTACTCCCTTCAGAGAGCACTATCATTTTCATAAAGAAAGAAAAAAAGTCCCACTTTGCTTATGGATAGCCCCCATTTTGTTGTCTTTAGTTTTAAATAGATATGTTTCTTACCTTCTAACTTGGATGTAAACGGATCAGAAATCGCGTGAAGACAGTGGCGTCGGAAGCATTTAACATCACGAAATCTTTGGAGGGCTGTTTTCCACGTAGTTCTCCTCCAAGGAGGTCTACACTCGAGACAGAATGTGGACTCCAGAGAAACCTGTGGAAAAGTGTACCGACTTTCCGTAGCGCACGTGGGGGGACGTGTATCTCTCCTTCAGGGGCACGGTGGAGGGCGGGGTCAGGGGTGTACGAGCTGGAGGCGCCTGTCCCATCGCCTCCCATTGGCTGTGACGGGAGGCATTTGGAGGAACGTTTCCACCCCCGAGAGCCTCTCCTTCCGACACTGCAGCCCACGTGGTGTGATACCCGGGGTCCAAATAAGCGTGGGCTTGGGTAAAATCAGGTCTGATTTTGACATCGCTCATTGAGTGTGGAAGGCTCAGCTACTGAGACGTGTCCCGCGGCGCTGGGATCCCTGACACGAGACAATGGCCATTCTGACGGGCGCGAGTCAGTGGGGAGCTCGGACACGCCCGGTACTCGGGGCTCCCGAGGGACAGCAGGCTGTGGTAGATCCCGCACAGGGGACAGGAGGAGGACCCAGCTGAGAACAGGGCAGGCACCTCACCGTGGCGGTGCTCCGGGCAGAGAGGTTGCTTCTCCAACTCCTGCTAGAGCCTGCGGGTGGGGCCCCGGGGACCGCTGCTGTCGGGGGCGCGGCGCCCGCTGACACGGTGGTGCTGGTGGGAGCGTCCGGCCAGGAGGCCTGGACTGGGAGGGCACAAGCCCCCCGGTTTCCGATGGCCCCATTCCCGAACCTAGCCCTGTCCCCCCGGGGTCCCTGGATTGAGTGCCCCTCTGACAGCCGCAACGCAGACAGGATGTAACCGGCTGCAGAATTAAGTTGACAAGAAAATAGTCGTGCAGAAACCCTGGGATAGACAGAGCTCACCGGGCACGCCCGCCACTCCTCGGCCCCCCTTGCACAGATCCGCCACACTCTCCACGGAAACCACTTTCGGAGTCTGTCCCTCAGAGACAGACCTCCGCGCTCAGTCACCTGCCAGAGGTGTCTGGGTTTGAGGGTCACACCTTCAATGGTTTTCCACTTCTCGTAACTGAGACAGATGAAAACCGGGAGGTACCAGGGTCTGGGAGCTCAAGCTGCTGCACTCATTTCCAGAAGCTTCCTCCGCTCATGTGCACTCGCAGCCTGGCCGCCTTCTCCGAGGGAGGGGCAGCTGCCAGTACCTCTCAGGCTGGGTCTGGGAACGCCGGCGGGGCCGGCCTTGGGGTCTCCAAGGAGCGCACGTGCTGTGGGCCGGAGAACCGCCTCACGGCCTTGTTCCCCACACCTGCTGCTGCTCCAGGGGAGGCCGAGGGCCCTGACTGCTGCTGCTTTTCTGGAAGGTTCTCTGTGGCTTTAGCCCCACTTCAAGCTGCTTTACTCGCTCCTTGCAGACAGCCTCTATGTTGGGACTTACCTCCGTGGTTCCCAGCCTCTCCCTCCTTAGGAATCTGCTAATCATCCCTCGCACGTAGACACAAACCTCATGGGAACCACTCACAGACACGAAGGGGAGAGAAGCCATGGAGGCGGGTAACTCACGTGCAGGGAACAGGAGCGACAGTGAGGTCCGGGAGGCCCTCCGGAGCAGGCGACGCGTACACAGGGCTTGTTAGAACAAGACAAAAGCACATTAATCCACGAAGAAACCGCCGGGTAATGAGCTTTTCAGAGGGAGGTGAGGCCTCCTCCCACCGCACGCCACAAACACGTGGCCCGCACAGCCACCCCGCTCACTGGACCCGGGAGTGTGGTGCCTGTCCCTGAGTTTGGCCACACACAGGGTAGTTGTGTTCAGCTACACGGTGGCCAGGTGGCCGCTTGTACCTACCGATGTTCAGGATATTTCTGGTACTTTCCTTCGGCCACTCTCTCTAACTCCGAAGAACCAAAACCATTCAAGGAATGTAATTCCAAGTCCCATCCTGACCAAGCACTTCCACACATAGAATCTCTGTGTTTGGTCATCGCCTGAGCCTGTGACATACTGGTCAGCCCCTGCCCACCCCTGCTCCCGCCCCCGCCCCCGCAGGATTCCCCAGAACATCTAGGACTTAACTCGATACAGATACACCTGTGGCATATGCTTCACGGCACACATGCTGCAGGGAGGGTGTTTCTTCACCTTGTCGCTCAGGACTGACGCTTTGTCTTCGAGATGGTGCCACTCACTTCAGCCGCAGAAAGGGCCCGCTGAAAAGCCACATCCTCTTCTCCGTGCCTCGCTCTGGACGTGACCACTGGCCCGAGAGCGTCTCGTGTCCCACGTAACCGCAGGGCGCAGAGGCCCCTGCATGAGTTCCGGGAGCCCGAGCGCCTCCCCCTCCTGCTGCCCAAGTGGTCCTCACGAGGAAAGGGGATTCTTTGGCTGCTCTTGGCTGACAAAAGTTTCTCCTTTACCTGTGAATGACTTTTCCCGCCGAGTGCAGTTTCTGGCGGGAAGTGGGGTGGTTTGCGGATAGGAGAGAAGCTTCCAGTGCATTCCAGCCGCCCAGATCCGCTAGTTCCTGCCCTATAATCCTTGGGACTGGCAGTCAGTGACGTGGCCGAGTCCCCCTCGATTGCATCCTAATGGCCTGGAGTTGCTTCCAGAAATGAGATTCCCCCCAAGGAGGCAGGGTCCAGAGGAAACAGAAGACACACTGACGCGGAATTTTGAAGAGAATTTGCTGAATAGCCTGTTTGGAGAAGTGAGAACGGGGCTAAGGGAACCAGTAAGTGGTTTGGAGGCCGGCGGGAACCGGGAAATGTAGGAGCCTGTGACTGTTTCCGGACTGGAGGGGAATGGAAGAGAACGCTGTCAGTTGCCGGAGCCTGGAAGAGAGAGCCCGCTCACAGGAGTGCACAGCACAGGTTGTGGCAACGGGGCTGGAGCCAGCAAGTGGGGGGCGTGGATTGCCCTCCTCCTGCCATGCTGTGTCAACCTAGCGTTGGCCTAACTCCCATAACAGAGGGGATGGGGGGGAGACAAAATGAGGGAGAGGGAGGGAGAGGGGAAGAAGGAGGGGGTAAGGAAGAGGGGGAGGGAAGAGGGAGGGAGGGGGAAGGCAGAGAGGGAAAGCAAGGGGAAATGGGGAGGGGGCAGATCCTGTGAAGGCTGACTGCGGGGTTCGTCAGGCTTCGCTCCCCCCTCCTCCATTAGGCACCGGAATGTTCTATTCTCTTCCATAAAAAGGGCTTCGAAGGGTCCGTCTTCTCCACGAACCCCTGTCCCAGGTGGGTTTTCTCTCCCACCTCCGATCACCGTGTCTCTGGCGTTCTCGCTGGGGCTGGGGCTGCACGGACACTGCCTGGCAGGGCCCCGGGTGCATCTGAGCCCCCGCTCCCCGTACCTCTCTGGTGCCTGGCGGGTACGCAGACCTGCTGAAGTGTCCCCCCGCCCCCTGGGTGACCACACACACCGAACCACACGGTCGCTGTTGGGAACGAGACTCAGGAACAGGGACCGCCGGCTCGTCTCTCCCCGTTGCATTATTCGATAGAGAAGCAGCTCTCTGCCGTGCAGGCCGCGGGCCCCGGAAGGTTCTGCAGCTCGCCGGGGCAGAGCCGCAGGCCCTGGCCCTGGTCCCACGCAGCTCCGTCTCCCCGAGCCCTTGCCTGCCGCCGCCCCCTCTCGTCTCCTTGGAGACGGTTCTAGGAAGAGCTCCAAGGAGCCACGCTCAAGTCCCTGAGATGCCCTGAGGGGTGTTGGGGTGCTGGGGTGCTGGGGTGTCGGGGTGTCAGTGCTCGGAGGAGCGGTGCTCCCAGTTCGTAGGGAAACCACGTGGCCCTTTGACAAAGGCACGGATGTGCTTCTAGATGGGAAAGTTCATGGTTCATCACCGCGTGTCCCAGACGGCACGTGTACGTGTGAGCGGCTCCTCCCTGAGGGCCGGCTTCCTCTACACACGCGGAGGCTGGATCTCCGGCCCCCAGGGGTCCCTCCCGAGGCCTGCGCAGCTGCTCCCAAGCCCTCAGAAGTCACTGCCCCGACCTCCCGGCAGGGCCCGAGGTGGCCGAGCCCGGAGACAGGTGGGCAGTCGGGCCTGTTGCGGGACAATCTCCACGTGGCCTTGGCGCCGGGCCCGCTCCTACCTTGCGCAGGCGGTTTCAGCAAGTGTGGCCAGAGCCACGTTTTCCTCTGAAAGCTGCCCTGGAAGCAAGGTGCCGGTCCACCCTCAGGACGCTGGTGCTGGGGACGGTGCTGGGGGACCCGGCACCTGGCCCTCGGTGAGGCCTCGGCAGCACCAGCACTGGGTCGTGGTTAGGTGAACACGTGTATAGGCACGAGGCCCATGCTGGGTGCTGTGTGTGCTCAGGTGAGGAAGCTGTGCTCCTGTGCCACGATAAGAAATGTGGGTTTGGAGGGGCACCTGGGTGTCTCGCTGGTTAACTAGATGACTCTTGATCTCGGCACTGATCATGATCTCACAGTTGTGAGACTGAGCCCTGTGTCCGGCTCAGCACGGAGCCTGCTTGAGATTGCCTGTCTCTCTCTCTCTCTCTCTGCCCCTCTCCTGCTCATGTTCTCTCTCTCTGTCTCTCGAAAGAAAGAAAGAAAGGAAGGAAGGAAGAAAGGAAGGAAGGAAGGAAGGAAGGAAGGAAGGAAGGAAGGAAGGAAGGAAGGAAGAAGAAAGAAAGAAAGAAAGAAAGGAAGAAAGAACAAACTATGTATTTGGTCTTTGTCCTGGGTTCCCAGCACCGAGTTCCATAAAACCTTTGGAAATTCTCGAGCGTAAAGGTGTCTTTTGTATGTTAGGCAGGGGGCTGGAGTCTGGGCCTCCCGATAGCTTCAGGATTCGGCTGATGCCAGCGGGACCATCCAGAGGATTAGAAGGTTTGCACATTTATCTCCACCCCCAACCTACAGGGGAGGGAGGAGGGGCTGGAGATTGAGTTGGTCACTAGTGGCCGGTGACTCAAAAATCATGGCTGTAACACGGCCTCCATAAAAGCCCTAAACAACGGGGTGCAGGGAGTGTCCAGGCTGGGGAACACACGGGCTCCGCCCCCCTCCTGCCCTGCCCCGTGCTTCCCTCCCACACAACCATCCTGAGCTGTATCCTTTCTAGTAAACTAGCAAGTGACACGCTTTCAGATTCTGTGAGATGTTCTAGAAAACTATCAACCTGAGGAGGGAGAGGGACAACCTCAACTTCGTAGCCAGGTGGGATAGTCGTGTGGGTGCCCTGGGGACCCCGCGCTCGTGATGGGCGTCTGCGGTGGGGGCAACCCTGGGGACGGAGCTCTCACAGCTCTGGGGTCTGACGGTAACTTTGATACTTGGAGTCAGAACTGAGTTGCAGGACACCCAGTCGGTGTCCATAGAGTTGGGGACCTGGTGTGGGTGACCCACGCCTTGGGGTCAGAACTGTGGTGATGCCAACAGTCCGTGGCTCCCTCGTACCTTCCCCACAAGTAGCGGGAGGGTGCTGGTGGAGACACACGGGAGCCGGGGGCCTTCCCCGGGTCAGACACGCGGGCTCAGCTCCGCAGGAAGGGCTGGGAGAGAAACACCGGCCCCGGGGCTGACGCTGCAGAGGGACGCGTGGGTCCATGCGCAGAGGTGACCCCAGCGCACAGCTCTGCTCCCCGGCAGCCTTCCAACTCAACTGTGCCATTTCCTAAACCGCAAGGCTGCTTCACCTCTGAAGTTTAACGGACGATACGGAAGGTATGAACAAGCATGTCTGTCCACCGCCCTGTCACCCGGCGATGGGCTGGATTTGGTGGCAGTAAGACGGGGCTCTCAGGCAGCCGGGGTGGCTCTGAGTTCGGCAACCTGCGGGTGCTGGTTGTGATCGGCCCTAAGGGCTCCTCCGGTAGAGGGCAAGGGCCATGGAGGGGCGGGCCAGGTAGGCCAGCACCGGGGAGGGCCACGGATGTCTGGGACAGACAGGACCATCCCCGCGTGTGACTCGCTCCATCTGCTCGTCCCCAGCTCCGGTTTCTAGGCCCGCGAGAGAGACGGAAAGTGTTCGGGAAACGCCCCCAGGTTGGCGGTAAAGCCTGAGGCTCTGAGAGGCTGCTTGACTCGCCCGCTGTCAGGCAACCGGCAGACGGTGGGGTGCAGAAGCCCCCCAAGCCCGACCTCGCGCTACTCTAGACGGGGACAGGGGCTGGGGACCGTCCCCACAGATGGAGCGGGAAGGCACGATCCCACAGGGCCGAGGCCCATGTCCTGCCGAAGCCCGCGAGAACATAGTTCATTTGTCCGCGGAGGCAGGGACAAGGACACGAGCGCAGCAAAGACCTGCTTTGAAACGCAGGCTTCAGTGACACATGGCGGCTCAGTCAGATGGACGTCTCACTCTTGATTCAACTCAGGCCTGATCTCACAGTTCGTGAGATCGAGCCCTGTACTGAGCGTGGAGACTGCTGGTGATTCTCTCTCTCTCCCTCTGCCCCTCTGCCCTGCTCATTCTCTCTCTCTCTCTAAAATAATAAAAAAAAAAAGAAAAATAAAATACAGACTTCAAATATATGAGTTGCTGGATTCTATACAGTTAATCTGTAACTAAGGTTTTCCAGGCATAAAAATAATGCTTCTACTATCGATACAATTTAACTTTACTTCCAGCACGTTCGTAATTCCCAGGCATCTTTATAACGTTACTTTTACAAGTTTGCATTCGTTTTTACAGCTTTGTGTGCGAAGCTGCTCTGAAGATGGAAAGCACCACATAAGATCGAAGCATTATTATATTTTCCTTTAGAAAAGAAACCGCTAGTGCACTCACTGAGGTCTGGAAGCCAGGACACGCCCCCCGGGAAGGAGGGCCTTGCGGGGGTGTGGGCGTGCCGTCCCACCCCAGCACGGGGAGCCCAGGCAGGACGTCCGATGCTCACGCGGTTCTCCGTCTGAGGTCCAGGTGTCTGCCAGGGCCTCTGTGGGCCCCCACCCCTGCCCCTGACCTTTTGACAGCAAGGCGCCCAGACCGTGAGCAGTGTGACTCCAATGCAGTCAATGCTTCAACGCATACATTTCGCTAAATATGAACATTCTAGAAGGTGCTTCCACTAGGTTTGAAGACGAGCGAGGGAACACAGATAAATCCCAGCATGGAGTCACCTGGGATGAAGGTCTGGGGAGAGGGACACCAGACCCGACGACAAAACCTTGACAACGTGAACACGTGTCTAAACTCATCCTTTGTCTCCGAACTAAGCCAGCGTCACTTAGTAAGAGGACACAGTGCAGGAGGCTCCGAGCAGGACGGAACCTGCTCTCAGGTGCCTGGACGGCGCAGCAGCTGCTGCCTCTCTCCGCAAACACGACTTTGCAATGTCGAAGGTCATACGTCCACCCCCCAGGACAGACCTCAGCACACAGCGGGTCTGATAAGGCACTGGGCTGTCTGGGGGGGGGGGTAGTTATTCCAATTAAGCCACAATCTTTTCTAAAAGCAAAGTCACGGTGATTCATTTCTGAAATCGAGCGGAAGACACAGGGGTTTGAATAACTTCCTGGTAGCAAATATGAGTAGTGATGGTAGGAGCCCGTGGCGGATTGGATTCGGTGACCGGTATGGGGAGGGGCCGTTAGACGAGCATTAGGGGGCTCCCGGGCCCATAGGCGTGGGCCTAATAAGGGCAGAAACACAGACAGGGCCACTGGGAGGAGAAAGGCCATGGAGGCAAGGTTGACATTGACACTTGCGTCCTGCCGCTGGGATGCAGAGGGAACTTACAGGGGTTCTGGGGCTGGAACTCCCTTTGGGTCCGGGGGCGTTAGATGAGATGTGGACCTCCCGAGGTGGGGAGTGAAGGGTATTCCCAGCTATCCTCGGGAGCGTGTGCAGGACGCCAGATCAGAGAGGGGCCAGAATGAGGGCTGACGGCGGAGTGGGTGACCCAGAGGCACCGAGGAGCCCTGGGTCGAGAAAACACTGTGTGTGAGAGAATGGGAGGGCGTCCGTGCAGACCACGGCCTGCTCACCACCGTGCGCCCCGCGGGACTCAGGACGGGAGGACACGCCTTCCCCAGGGACTGACGGCCTCTGTGCACAGACCTGGTCTACACTCTAAGCAGTGTGGCCGCACAAGCCTGACCCTGGGGGCTGACCTGCCCCTCCTGCCCCTGCTCTGTTCCCAGTCACCTCCTTCGTGCTGTGGCTGCATGGCTGCCTGCACACCGTCACCAGACCAGCGGTGCCTCCCGGGTCTCCCCGAGGACCGAGGGGAACCCACGTGACTGGTTCTGAGCACTGGAGGGTGATCTAGTGTGTGCTCAGGGGGTCCCACGTGGGCAGACTTTGTACCCCTGGTGTCCGTCCTCACCTGCTGGTGGGCACAGAGTCTGCAGAGGGGACCACGTGGCCCGGGGTCTCGAGGGCACGGGTTAGACTGCGGTTTGAGCAGGGGCAAAGGCTTGTGGTGTCGGTCACCGGAGTGCAGGGATGCTCATTACAGCATTGAGCCTCTCTGACTAATGCCCTGGAGACGTCTGTGCCCTCTGGAGCTGAGCCGAGGGATAAAACTGCTGCCGGGTGAAATGCTCCCCGCACTGGGAAGCCTGCTCTTCTTATTCTCCAGGAGCCGGGCGCGCACAGAGACGGGCGCCGGGGAGCACCTCACGTGCGAAGTCTCGCGAGAGGGGGTGTGTTTGGCACGTCAGCGGCGGCCACCAGGCGGAGATGGGTGTGAGACAGAAGAGGGCCAGATGTGAGTTAAAGCCGTTGGGACATTAATGCGACAGGGGGGAGGCTTCCGTAAAACTGAGCTCAGCTTCTAGTACCGGCAACAGAGCTGGGGACCGACAGTCAGGAACAGAGTGGGGTCAGCGGATGGAGAACGATGAGGAGGAGCCATGGGCGGGGGGTGGGAGGGTGGGGGAGTAGGGTCTTGCTGGACCAACCTACCGGGACTCCTGCGGGGGGCAGGCCAAGGGCAGCAAGGCTGGGGGCTAGGAACCCCATCAGAGGGCAAAGGTGGGCACCCGTCCAGAGTGGGGATTCTCGTGCAGCTGGCTTAGCAGGACTCGAGCTAAGACTAAACTGTGGGGGCCACGGTCAAGGGCCAAGGTCAGGGGCCAAGGACCAGGCTCAGTTGAAAAGATGGCACTCGGGAGGCTGTCTAAAGTTTGGCCAAAGACAGAGTCTTTGCCACAAGGCAGCCAGGAATTCTCCCCGGAAACTTCTGCAGCAGGTTTGCCATCGGCCGCCGAAACTTCTAAGAGGGAGACTTGCAGCCTGCTGACAGATCTCACCAGGAAACGGACAACTGTTTGCCACGCGGGGCGCCGAGGCTCCGGGGGTACCGCGTCTAGTCGCGGCGCCTCATTTGTGATGTGACTGAAATATGGAAGTAATTTTCTCTGCACACATAGCCTCGATATATTGATATTAAGTATAAAAACAAATCCCCTCCACGGGCCAAACGAGCAGATGTGTTGTGAGCATTTTTGGAATATAAAGAGGTCACTTAGCAAGTGAGTTCGGATAAGCCCCGAGCCCGTCGGGCCGTGGAAGGCAGCCCATGACGCTTCTCTGCTTCCTTCCCTCCTTCTGCCGGAGGCCCGGGGGGCTGAGTCCTCTCTCACCTCCCCTCTGCTTACCTGGGACAGTGGTCTCAGACCTGCGGGTGCGTCTGCGTCTCCTGGAGGGCTCGCTACAGCCCACGTTACTGCCCGGCCTCCCTGCTGTCTGACCCATTGCTCTGGGGTGGGCCCTAGAATTTGTTTTTCTAACACAGACACATGTACACACGCATACACACGTGGGCTACACACACGCATATACATGCATATACATACACACACATACATAGAAACACATGTACACACAAGAGACATAGAGGCACATACATGCATGCACATAGACACACATACACACGCACACACATACATGCACACAGACTGAATTTTATATTTACTTTCAGGGGTTTGTGAATTTCCTGAACCCCAGGGTAACAACTCTTAATATTCTAAAAATAAGCAAAAAGCAGTGAAGTGGACAGGTTTCTGAGATAACAAGGCACTGATATTTGGAAGGGGTTTACCGTGTCTGCAGTGGGTAAGAAGAGAAGACCAGTGGTCGGACACTGAAGAGAAGTCGTGGGTTCGTGGCTGGTGTCCTGCTGCGGCGTGGCCCACGAGGAGTCGGGCTGGGCGCACTGACTGGGCAGAGCAGGTCCCCGGAGGGCGGGGGGCGGGGGGCGGGCGGCCCGAAGCGGGGTCAGTGCCGAGCCTGCAGGCTTTCTGAGGCCGTGGTGCCTCCTGCTCCTTCCCCACAGCGAAGGCGGGGCTTGTCCGAAGCCCTGCTGTCCCCTCCCTGGGCTGGATGGCCGTCCCGTCTGGATGCCTCCTTCCTTGTCCCAGCCCCCGCCTTCTCCCCAGAGAGCAGAGCGAGGAGGCCGTTCCTCAGCTCCCCGTGTCAGCAGCCTCGGGGGCCTTCCGGGTTCTCGCCTCCACCAGCCTTGGTAACGCCCATCCTGGGGAAGTGACAGAGACGCTGCCGCTGAGCGTGCGGCGACCTCCCTGTCTCATCCACCTGCCGGGAGCAACCTTGCTCTTTCTGCGCATAAATAACGAACAGCGGCTTTACCCTTTAACGGACCCGAGATGAAATCTCACCTCTGCAGGTCGCCAGCCGCGTGACCGCGGACAAGGTTCTCATCCTGAGACCGTCTTTTGTGCGTCAGGCGGGGACGAGGCCCCTCACCTAGGGTTCCTGGGAGTGCTCGCTAAGACGCAATGCAAATCACTCAACTCGGTACCTGGCATACATACAGTCGGTGCTCAATGCATGCTCTTTTCCTTCCCCTACCGCTTCGTTTTCCACGCTGGGAATGAAGGTAACCGCGCTCCTCATCAGCCGCAGCATATGGAAGCCGTGAGACTCATCATAAAGCTGTCAGAGAGGGTGCGGACTGTAGCTCAAATTAAAATATCTGTGTTCGTTGCATCTTTGTGCCAAAGGCACACTCGGTTGACATATGTCTGCAGCACAACATTTGCGAGGAGAATGACACTTTAAAAAAACTTTGCAGTAAATATTTTGTGTTTTGGTTACTGCGCAGGATATATGATCCCGGCTCCCTCCTGTCTGTGCCGCGTGAGTTATCGTCGGGACGGCTCACGCTAAGTGCTCATTACCCTCCGAAGCCGGCCACGTCCGGTGGCCGGTGCCCCACTCATTTCAGGCACGTGAACGGAAGCCGTAGGCCTCGGAGAAGCTTGGGGCCAGGAGGGGGACATTGAGGCCGAGAGGCTAATGGCCATAAATGTTCCGCACTGTGTTCCGCATCGTGTAGAACTGGGGAGGGGACGGGGGCGAAGGAGACCGTCCCCGGCTTTATTGAAGGATGCCCCCAGTGTCATTAATGAAGAGCGGTGAGCGTATGCTAATCCGGGTTGGAGCCGGCGTGGCACCCTGCTTCCCAGGACTGCGGCTCCCTGCAGCCTCCAAGGCCCCGTGGCTGCACTCCACGTGGGGGCGTGCTGTTCCGGCCCCTCGGAGACCACCTTTGCTGGCGTGAGCGGGAGGGAGGGTTCGATCACAGAAGCAGGATGCTGGCAGTGACACGGAACAGACGCACGTAGGGACTGGACCCTCCGGGGCCGCGGTGGGCGGGCGACGCAAGGCCGCTGCATCTGGTTTGGACCCCGAGTCACTTTAGATGCTGAGGCCAGCGATTTGGAGGGAAAGGTGGATTGGAAGGGGTCGAGCAAGGACGAACGAGGACCTGTTGGGGAGGGCTGGCCCCCCTCCAGCCTCCATGACGCAGGACCCGGAGGGGAAGCTCGGATTCATGCCGTGAAGCTGCAAACATGTGTCCTGGACTCAGAGAAGCTGAAGAAGGGGCCAGCAGGACGTGAGATGTGTGGACTGGACCCGGGAGCTTCCTGCACCTGCGTGACCGCGGCGCCCGGCCCCCAAGGCAGCCCTCGGGGCGCTGGGGCGGCTGCCTGTGCCGGCAAGGCCTGGTGCAGATTTCTTCCATGGCCGTCCTCACCTGACTGCCAGGGAAGAACATTCTGGAACGCAATCAGCAGAGCTGACACAGAACAGAGCCGGCACAGGAGACAGATGCTGACCGAATACTGTAAACAGAGCTTCAAATGCAGAGCGGAGTTTAAACTGATAGAAGAGCTTGGAAAATGACTCGAAAACTGGACGAAAAACCTTCAAACATTTTATCTCGTTTTACCAGTTAATTGTGCTGTTGTCAATCCAGGTGAAGGAAACGATCCTTTAAAAAATTTTTTTAACGTTTATTTATTTTTGAGAGAGAGAGAGTGTGAGCAGGGGAGGGGCAGAGAGAGAGGGAGACACAGAATTGGAAGCAGGCTCCAGGCTCTGAGCTGTCAGCACAGAGCCCGACGCGGGGCTGGGACCCACGAACCACGAGATCATGACCCGAGCAGAAGTCGGATGCTTAGTTGACTGAGCCACTCAGGCGCCCCCAAGGATATCACTTTTGAAGGTGACCTGCCAAATAGTAGAAGTCTGGGTGAGGCAGAGAGGGGACCATGGGCACTAGAAAGGACACTAGGGCTGGGTGCCTGGGGGGCTCAGTCGGTTCAGCAGCCTACTCTTGATTTCGGCTCAGGTCATGATCCCAGGGCCCAGGATCGAGCCCCACAGCGCTAGGCGCTCAGCACTGAGCCTGCTTGTGACTCTCTCTCTCTCTCTCTCTCTCCCTTTGCTTATGTACATGCTCTCTCTCTTCTCCCTCAAAAATAAAATAAAATAAAAATTTAAAAATGTGACATTAAAGATTATCACAGAATAAAACTACAGCTTGTGCCAAATATCAAAAGAGCTTATTTTAAATAAAAATGCAAACTGGCCACATACAGAAAGAAGCCTGGTAAATACAGCATCAAGTGCTAGTCATGTTTCGGAGATACAATCGAACGTGTCAGCCACTTCAGCAAATGTACCGGGGATTATTTCACCGACCGAAAGCCTTTCAAATTGGCCAGAAGAATAAAACCCAGCTGCGTGTGGGACATCCCCCGGATCCAAAGTGATTCAGAGATGACAGGACACCGAGAGGAAAGTGTGCGGGCGAGCGGAGGCGGGAGGAAGCAGTGGGGGCAGAGTTTGGCCGCGAGAACTGAGCCCCCGGGTTAAACATCGCGCGGAACATCCTGTAACGTGAGGGTGGCGACCGCAGGTGGAGTTGCAGCCTTCGCAAATGGGTCCCCATCCGAGAGGAGCCGTGCACTCAGCCAGGACCGGAGGGGACATGAAGACAGGTGGAAACAACTCAGCAGAACACAGTGCCCTTCGTCTCCGGTGCTGCGGGTACAAACCACCAGAACCACCGTAACCCGGCGGGCAGAGTGTGTGGACACACACACAAAATTTACACCTTAATAACAGGACACCTCCTCTCCTTTGTCAGAACATTGGTCAAAGTCGGGCAGTGTTGGGTCACAGAGCAGGTGCCCTAAGTGAGAACAGGGGCAGGGGCGTTCCCTGGTCACGCGTGATGCAGCCAGGAATTAACGACGTGCTTGTCACCTGGATCCTTCCTCTGTGTGTTTTAAACTCTCTGTAAAACAATTCTCAGAGGAAGAGAACTACAATCCAAGATTCCAGAACTTCTGAAAGATAAAGATAATGCAAGCACGTGTATCGGAATTTCTGGAATACAGTGTAAACAGGGATCAGAAGAAAATTCAGTCTTCAATGTGAATAATAAAAAAGAACAGAAATAAAGGACCTTCCCACCTTAAGATATTGGAAAGAGATGAGAGACTTTACTAAAAGAAGGAAATCGTAAAGATAAAAGAACAAATCAATAAAATACGAAAAGAAATGTAGAATTTATAAATATAAATGGTAGATCTTTGAGGGAAGTAACAGATAAACCTGCCAGAGAAACTAATCTTAAAAAAGAGAAAGTGAAAATACACACAGAAGAGAGAGCTAAGAGCCTGGCGTCCTGGCTGGGGGCGCCCACTCCTGACCCTTCTCCGAGCCCGCAAACCTCCGGAGCCCCGGCCCGCCCTTCCCAGCACTCCTCCGAACGCTGACACAAAACAAAATGCTTCTGGTCACTGGAGACAGGCTGTTCTTCGGAGACCACAGTGTCAGGACTCAACCACCCAGATGTAAGCTGCTGTCCCTTCTCGCTGCTACCCTCGCACCTGCGAGCTGTGACCGCAGGTGTGAGGCTCGGATCATTAGCACTTCCGGGCCGTCGCCAGCGTGTGCTGGGCGTGGTGTGCTCCAGACAGTTCACACGTGTACACGAGATCATGGCACACGGAAGAGAACGCATCTGAGCAGGTGCCTGTGGCTGTGGCTCCTCGTATGCTAGAATAAACATGTCTGGACTCCGGCGAGAGGCTGACGGGGAAGCTACAGCACGATCTGGTTTCATTACTCCCCTGTGAAAGCTTGCAGTATTTCTGAGACCTTCCCCTCATCAAATATATGGAAATAGCATGGGCCCCAGGAGGGGTCTTGTATATGCTGAAAGACTGTTTACCTTTTAACATTTCACTGAATTTTACAGATCTTAGAAATGGGCACAGTGATTCGAACTCGTTGCCCGAAAACCCACTGAAAGTCGTCTTCCTCCCAGAAAGCGATGGACCCACTTTACTTGAACCTAATCCGCGCAGTTTGAGGCGCGTCGCATTCTGCCTGTATTTCTGGCCGCACAAGAGGGAAAGGGCTGCACACAGAACGGCCCGATGACCAGAGGCCAGGGGACGGGGGTCCGATCCCAGGTCTACCAGCTGTCCGCCTGAGGTGCCGGCCGCTGGCCTCGGCTCCCTGGGCCTCGGCTCGCCAATTACAAAATAAAGAGTAGTGAGATTTTCTCTGTGTTCCCAGCTCTAATATTCCCTGCTTCTGCAAACCTCGCAGCCAGGGAGGATTAGAGGAGAAGTTGCTGACCGACTTAAGTAAGAAATCCTCCCCTGTGCCTCCCAGCTCCGGGCGGGAGGGCTGGTCGGGAGCCTGGCTTCGGGCTGGGGAGGTGGTGACACGCAGGGTGCCCAGGACTTCTGGATCTACAGAGAGACTCGGAGACGGCGGGTGACAGACCGTCGCTGTTTGGCCAGGACGTCCCTGGCCTTGGCGTTGAGAGTCCCGAGTGTCGGGAGTCTCTCCTGCACACCAGGAGGGTCATCCCTGGGGCTCACTGTGGTCACACGTGGGTGTGATCGGGCTCAGTTCCAACGCAGGAACATGTATGAAGCCCGCTGTACACGCAGCCCCTCGGAGGTGCAAGCACGTGTGGTCACAGCCCTCGGGGACTGTTGATCTTCGCACTCCCAGACCCCTTCAGGAGCTTCAGGGGACACAGAAAGGGGCCGGAGGGAGAGGAGGAGCCACAGTGAGCTCCACAAACTCCAGCCAACCGTCTCTGGAGTGGGGGGTCCCCTCAGCCACGACCTGGTGAGGGGGCAAGCCTGCCGTGGAGGGGGCCGTCCGGGAGGGAGGTGTCATCCCAGGGGAAGGCGGCTGTCCTCAGCCCAGACAGGCCAGAAGACGGGGCTGACGGCCGAGGGTCGTCTTCCGGACGCGCTGCCTGCAGCCACGGGAATCAGCCTGCTTCCTGCGGGGGCCCCGGGTGGCACGTCACAGTCCCGCCAGAATTTCCTCCTGAGGGGCGGATCCAGTCCTGTCGTCGGTTGCCTACAGCTCAGACTTCACACCGCAGCTGACAGGGCCCCCTGCCCGTCCCCTCCTGCCGCCCTGGCCTCACCCCTGCCTGCTCTGAGCTTCCCCTCCTGGCTCTGGCTGCATTGCCCACGTTTGGGAAAACGCTGAACCCATCACCGCTTGTTGTCCCCTCACGTGTGTGCACGAGTGTCCCATCTGCTTGTCTCGGACGTCCTCTCCCTGTACCCCCCGGGGCGTTCCCGAACCGTGCTACCTGGGGGGTGTCCTCACAGGCGCTCCGCCCCTGCCCCGCCGTGCTCTGCGCACTCTTCCTGGGCTGACGCTTCTTCGTGCTGTCACAGGTGCGCCGGGGGCTCTGCTTGGGGATGGTCTCCTCACAAGGGGACGTGGCCCCAGGGTGCGGGGGGCTCCTCTGTCCGCTTCTGCGTTGTGCTCACAGAGCTTCCCCCACGCTGAGCTGAGGGGGGCTCTCCGGGAGCCCGGGTTGAATGAATGCGTCCACTTAGTCACTTGTCCGACGTGAAAACGTCCTTGCAAAGCCTGTGGCATAGTCCGCTGCCAGGAGCCTCCGTTGCCGAGGGTCGGACCGGTGGGAACAGCCCGGTGACAGTGCCTCGACCCTATTCCAGGGGACCCTATCTGTCACCAAGGCTTTGACCAGTTCAGTCGACTCCCGTTTCTGCAGCCATAAGGGTTTGCCGATACTGCCGGGAACCGAGGAGAGCTCGCCAGGCGCTCGCCGTGCCTCCCGCAGCTTCCAAACCCTGGAGAGGCGGAAGGCCACGCGTGGGTGGGGGCGAGCACACGGTTCACGAGTGCCCACCCAGGCGTCACGAGAGCAGGTGCCCAGCGCTGTGGGAGCCACCGCTGAGCGTTCAGCCTCAGGCTCAGGACGCGGCGCCCCAGCTCGGTGCGACTCACGCTCAGGTTTCTTCGCGGCCGACCTGTCTCACGCGCCCCGCCACAGGATCTGCTCCCCGCGGGAGGGGAAGTTGGCAAATGTCCCCCCCACGCTGAGCAGCTGGGGTCGGACCTCACTCGTGCTTCGGGCCTGTCCCTGCCAGGCAGGTGGGTCCGAGGCCACCCACCGCGGCGGGCACCAGGACGCCTCTGCGCTCCCGAAAGACTGGTCCTCCCACAGGGCCCCCGGTGTCCTCTTGCCGGCCTGTCCGGACTCCCTGATTCGCCAGCAGAAGCTTCCGCGCCCCCATCATTCCGCTCTGAGCTGCGGCTGAAGGGCCGGCCGCCGGCCTCGGCCACCTGTCCTGTCTCCAGTCCGCCGCGCACGGCTCTGCTCGTCATGAGCTGTAGCCTCTCCGCGACTTTTTCTTAGCTTCCTCTTCATGATTTCGTGTTCCATTTCTGTACCTGCACCCACCTCTAAACTCTTACTGAGAAACACGTCATAAATATTCCAACATGCCTTTTTTTTTTTTCTTGCAGTAAATGCGTTTCAGAGAAAGACGTTTCCTGATTTTTCAGCGTTCCTTCCCATCCTTAGAACTGCAGTGTCGTTGCTGCGGTGACTGAAACAATCTTTTCTCCCATGTGCACCCACGTAGAGGGTGAAGTGTGCCACCTGCCTGGGTCCCTAGTGGCTGCCACTGCCTGGATCCCCTCCCCCAAATGCGTGAGTGGTGCCGAGCTTCAGGAAGGGTCTCCGCAGCTGCACCGTAGGTGCGCAAACTCCTTCTGGCTCCTCTGCCTCTAGTTGAAATCCCCGGGGACTTCCTGTAGGCGGAAGGCACTCTTCCACACATCTGTCCTCACACCGGGCCTCCCCAGGCACCTTTGTGCCATTTACGAGAGCCCAGCACTGGGGTGGCGTCCTTTAAAGACCCTCCTTGGGCCAGCGTCTTGCTCAGGAGTTCCACGTTCTTCCTCCAGTCTTTGAATCCACTTCCGAGGGAGCCCTTCCCCGTCGGCTGCCTATGTATAAGGAGCCTTACTCAGCAGCCATTGTGTCCATAACCACCTACCATTGTGCTCAAGGTCAAAGACCTCACGTTGAATCAGACACACTCTCCTGGCCTTACGAGGAAGAGTTGTCTCTTCTAGTCTGTTCTCTCCACCCATATTTGAAAATATCCCCTTGGCCTAAGGGTGGCGGACAAAGAACACCATAGCCAAGAGTGTAAGCCCTTCACAGGGCTCTCTCATCTTCCAGCGGGCCCCTGTGCCCGCTTACGCGGCGCCGTAATCACCAGCCCACACAGCTGCCTGTTTCTGCCGAAGCACCTCCTCCCCCCACCCCGTTCTGCCTCACCTGCATCCACTCGCGACCCCTCTCGTGGAGGCTCACCAGGGATATTCTGTCACAGTGGAAATTAGATGAACAGACGCCGTGTGCAAATGGCTTTTTGTATGTTTACTCTCCTTTTTCAAACAGTGAAAGTAAGTACTTTTCTCAATAGAGTAAAACCTGACAGATGAGACCAACTGAAAGTGTAAATCCAAGCCCCATGAGTGTTCTCTCCCTTCCTCTTTGCTCGTGATTCCCACTGGTGGCAGAGGCTGCATTAGGATTTTGAGGCATTAATTCCAACCCAACTCAATTCCCATTGAGAGGACCTGGATTTTGGCTGCATGGGATTCTACTGAGCCTCTTTTTAATGTGAGAATGTTCTTGACAGTAACTTGCTTGGTGCAGCTATTCGAGAATGGAAACCTACAGCAGGCGCACTGGGAAGGCATTACGTCATAAGAAGGTGTCCAGAAATGGTAGGCATTCTCAACCCAACACCGGTGCCTTCCAATGCAGTCCCGGGCAAGAGATACCGGGCCAGGAGGGAGGGATTGTAAGCCTAGTTTCCGAGGGAGGAATGGTCACCTTTCTCATCCACTCCTGGGTGGTCTGCGGGAAAGGCAGTTTGGGAGGGTGCCCGATAGACATGCCTGGCATGGAAGGTCAGCCCCCCGTTGCAGAAGGGGCGAGTCCCTCCGGGCCCGGGGCTGGGAGAAGCAGGAGAGCACCGCACGGATGTGGGCAGGAAGCCTGGCACCAGGCAGCCTTTATTGTGTTGTCGGGGTCATCCCGCTCGAGTCCCTCACCTAGGTTATCTCCTGCTCATCACTCGGCTTTGTATTTGAACAAAGCATTTTCCTGCTCCTGACCCTTTCCAATAAAAGGGACTTCAATAAACTCCTCCTAACACCACGAGTGAATGTCTGAGAAATGCCAGCACTGACGTGTGCGACCATGTACACACCAAGAGACAGAAGGCGAGGCCCTCTCCACCCCTCACCTTGATGATGAGCGAAGGTATATTTCATTCATCCCTCTAATGGGGCCTGACTGTTGTTTCTACATGTGGTGTGTTTTCATCAACTCTATCTTACTTTACGCCTGTGGGGGAAGGGGTTGGTATGAACTATGTCTGCAATTTGTCCTCAATAACAGACAACCATGAAGTCCAATGCCATGCGTCACCGTGCAGTAGGAGGGGCTGGCACGGCCCCTGAGCACCGCCTCGCCAGGCTTCTGTCATTCTGGTCGTGTTGTGAGACCTGTATGTCTGGCCTCTCCTTTGTCATTCCTCAGCCTGGGTGGCCTTCCCAGCACCGGGAGACGGCTGCGTGGAGCTGCCGAGAACGAGGTGGCTTTTGCTCTTCATTCTGGTGATGGATGTCACCACACGAAACAAAGGTGAGAAGCTGAGCTGTACCAAGTACCTACTCCGTGTTATGAGGCGCCCAAAAGATGGTCCTCTTCGAAGGAAAGGGAGATGCCGTCCGAAAATCGGCTCCGTGTTGGGGCTGGAACGCATGACGCACCTGCCTCCCCGGGAGGCCCACCGAGCGCCGTGGGCAGACTGCAGTATGTCCGCTGCACAAAGGGAGAGACTGAGATTCGGGGATGTTCAGAGAAGTCATTGGATTGGTAGGCGTCAGCGCTGAGATTTGGCGTTAGAGCTGCCAGGAGAACTCACGCCCTTTCCCCTCCACCTGCCGTGATGGGAGAGGAGGTGGAAACGGCACGCCGAAGAATAGCCGGTAACCCGAGGGGAGCAACCAGCGCGATTAGGAGACACGGCTGCTCCGAAGGAAGTCTGTTCTCTCCCAGCAGGGTGGCATCTGCGGCGAGGGGGAAAGGTTGGAGGAGAGGTGCTCACCACAGAAGGTGTGCCAACACTCTGATGGCAAATGCTGTATCGTCGAGAAGGGAGGACTGTCATTGCCAAACATGAGCAGCTGGGTGAGGCCCACGTCCATTCTGGGTAGAACTCGACACTAGCGTTGTCAAAAGTATGAGTTATAACACCCTATAAAAAAGGGATGAAACGCTCTCACTAAGTACAAGTCAAACCAGATGGAACTTTTTTCTTTGACGAAACAGCCACCGAATTGCTGGGTCCCCAACAGAGACATAAGAATCACTTCCCACGTACTCGTCAGGCTTCAGTCCCCCAGAGTGACCAGAATTTTCCCCTCTGAAGATCAGATGGGGTAGGGGGGGGAAGAGTGTGTAGCTAGGAGAGAGACAGCTGAAGAAGCTTGAAGAACTGATTTCAAAAGTTGAAAATGTTGCCATCTAGAAAAAAAATCAATTCACTCCTCAGAGCCCAGTGGCCAGTGGGTGGAAATTACAGGGAAACAAATTTCCACTGTACTTAAGACCTAGTTTTCTAGCAAACACCAGTTGTCTCTTGCTAACAAGGAGATTCCCTCCATCGCCGGAGATCAATCAGAGGATTAAAGACCATTGTTTTTCACGGATGCTCGTCGGGGAACCAAATGTTTGATGAGATATTGACTTCACCTTGAAAAGTACTTCCAAAGCGAGATCTCAGACCAACAGAAGCATCCAGAGAATCACCAGATGGGGAGGACCCATGGGGATTGTCTTGAGTTTGGAGGCGGAGAAGATCTAAGGGCTGTCCCACTGGAAAGAGTGTCAGAGGGACCCGGGGGGTGGGAACTCAACCGGGCAAATGGCCCAGGGGCTCAGCAAACAGAGTCTGGACCCGCACTGCTGTCCACACGTTTGGTGGGCAGCACCCGGCAGATCTCTGAGTTTAAGTCTGTTTTTGTGTGCGTGTGCAGCGAGGATGTCGGGAATGAGATCTTCTCCCTCATGGATGTAAAGAATGAGAGAGTGAAAAAAAATAAAAACAAAAATAAAATAAAAAGAATGACAGAGTGTCTGACAATCAATGAGCTCTGACAGACCCGAAGGGCAGTGGGGGTTTAGGAGGTGGCGCGAGTTTGGATGAAAGGGAACTGAAGGTGCAGAGATGTCTTCAGCTGCCAGGAGTGCAGAGAACCTGCCGGAAACGCAAATGGCACCTGGAAGGTGTGTGGATACCTGCTGTCGCTCACGGAAGAGTGGAGCCTGTGACCGGAAGCTGAGGGCCTGTCTTTAGATGCACTGAACTTCTAGAAGCCACCGGTGCTCACAGACCATAGACCGCCCAGCCAGAAACTCAAGGCCGAACTTGGAATAGTCGTTGAAAGAGAGCAGAGGTCAGGCCAGAACCCCTGGGACAGCCACAACGGTGGCCTCTAATAAGAGATTGTTTCCCCAGCCTGCTGGGGTTAGGACCCACCTTCCTTCTGAACGAGGGTGGAAGTTCTTCCCTGGACTTTCCCCTACCCCAGGCCATGCGATCCACTCAGCTCTGCCCAGCTGCTCCCAGAACCCGCAGGACTCGCCATGCCCAGGCCTCACGCTTGCATCACGCCAATAGCCTGTCCGCACCTGCTCCCTGGGCTGTGCGGGCCATGGTGGGTGCTGGCTGGAGAGGACCTTGGACACGACTGGGGAAGCCGAGGACTCGTCCTCGCATGTCTACGGGACGAGATTCCTGCGACGGCGGCAGTTGAGTTAGGTCACCGCGTCCCGGGCCTGCAAAGCTCTCCCCCTCCCTCTTCCCTCGGTCAGTCTCCTTTGGACCCCAGGAATGAGCGGCACAGCCTCTGTTCTTGACTCTCCGTCCTTCCGGATTCTGGATGCTTGCAGAACTGCTCAATCCTACCGTGCCCTGCCCCTTGGACCTTACTTGTTTACACTGACAAGCTACAACTACTCACTTGTCCATTCCCCCGTTCGTCTCTCTCCTCCTCAGTGTCGTTTCTCCCCCCCTCTAAAAACATTTAATACTTTCTGTACTCAATATTTGACTCACCGGTCCTTACTCTTTCCTTACATTCATGTGGAGGCTTCCCAAGGGCAGGACCTCTGTTGCTTTGTCAAGGGCCAAAAGCAGGGCTTGGAACACGGTAAACATGGTAGGTGCTCAATAAATCAACAGATGGATAACAGACACATTGAAAAGCAACGCATGTAGAAGTGGGTAGTGTGTGCCGCCAGTTGCACAAGCGGGTGATATTGTAATATTTTCTTATACATGCAGGACGCCTCTGGAAACGTCCCGGGGAGTCGTCAGCAGTGAGTGTCGGGGGGTCCTGAGCGGGAGACCTGGTCTTCGGAGACAGGGTGAGAGGGAGACTTCGCTCTACATAGCCTTCTGAGCTTTTGTTTTTTGACGATGTGAGTCTATTACCTAACCATCAAATTAAGTACATTTTTAAAAAGGAAACGTACAGCTTGTTTTGGGGGAAATACACGGTTACTGATTAATGGGCTATCAGTCACTCGAATGCAGACCATTCCGCAATGACGCTGCTGTTGACCATCATCCTAATGGCCCTGCCTCTATCCACAAATAGCCTATTAACTTTTCGGGGCCGGGGAGCCAGCCCAGGATCTATTTCCCACAGGGCCTAGCGTCAAGCTTCTGACACGTGTGTGCTGGTGGCGATTATGAAGGCACAAAACCAATTTGTATGAAGAAGTATATGGCCTCTTACTAGAATGTACTCTTGGGTTCTGAGCCACAGAACGGTGCTTTGGGCGGCAGGCCAGCTGCTCTGGGACGGGCCCCCGAGCCGGGAACTGTGGCGCTCCGGCCTGCCCCCCAGGGGTCACACACCTGCCTCGGGCTGGATGCAACCAGCTATAAACTGCAGGCTCCACAGAATCTGTTGTAACAGAATTCCAGGCACTTCGAGGTGCTCTCGGTTATATAGCCTCCAAATAAAACCAAACCTGGATCAGAATTTATTTTATGTCAGAGTTTTATCATAGTTATAAACCCTATCAGGGCTGGAAAGCACTGTGACATTAAATCTATCCACACAGCAAGACGAAACATCAGGAAGGGGATGAGCCGCATTTGCTGGTTTTATTTGATCACCGGTACACTGAGAAATTAAATAGCCCCCATTTCCTAAATACGCCGGAATACACATTTAATTTTGTCGTCTCGTGGGCCCACCAGGACAGCGGTGCCTTTTGCAGAGCATTTCAAGTCATCATTCAATGGCCTGAACTTTTCTCGGTTTGGATGTTATTTTTGAACTCGAATCAAAATTAAGAGGCAATCGTTAAGCGGTCTCTCCCTGCGGTTCTCACCCCTGCCTAGACAGGGGGCTTCTCAAACCCGATGACTGCTTCCCCAAACCTTTCTGACGAGCCAGGCCTGGGGGGTTAAAAACAATTTCCCAAGTGATTCTGCTGCAGAGAGTGCCACAACCACGGACCTGAGCCAACGCTTCTCGCAGGAAATGGGCACACGAGCTACCTGGGGACCTGGTTACGGTGCACTTTCCGGGTCAGCGATCTGGGTGGGGCTCAAGATTCTGTATTTCTCACCAGCTCCTGGTGATGGCTCTGCCGACAAGATGCACTGAGTAGCAAGACAGGCCTCCGCACTGAGGCAGGGTCTCGTCACCCTTCCTGAGGGTGCTGGCGGCCACACAGGACCTGCCTCGAGTCCTCTCCTCTCCCCACAGCCACGGTGTCCCTGCAGAGACGCCTAGGAGAGAAGAGGAGTCTCCGCCGTGCCCCCGGGCCCCCAGGCAAGCGTGTGTTTCACAACTTGGGGTCTTATACAACCGGTACACTCCCACTGGGAAAGCCTAATGACAGGGGTTAAAAAAATATGTACTAATAATGGATATGACCTTGAATCGTGCTGGACAAATGGATCCCCCACCCCCACCCTGGGCTTCCCAGCCCTCACCCGCCTTTTCACCGAGACTCCCACACCCTTCACAAAGGACTGGCTTTGGATAACGAGCAGCTGGATGATCAGCCTGGGTACCTGATAAGAAAATTACATCTTAGAACACCCCGGCCGACACACAATTACAGGATATTTAACAGTTCAGCGGTGCTGATATCAGCAGTGGCTGCGCAGTCAGTTAAACTCTCGTTGCAAAGGCAAGACTGGCCGGCACCACTGTCTAGAGGGAAACAACGTGTTTTCCAGTCTTATCCCACTTTGCGATCTCAGCAAACTTCACCAAGCATTGGAAAAACCAGAGAGCACTTAATTAAGTCGTCTTGAGAACTCACCAGCAAAATGGAGAGGAGTGACATCAGAACCACAACATATCAACTTCGTTCTCTGTTGAGTGCGTGGCGTTCCCACTGAAGGCAGCCAAGGATGGTGGTTGAAGGTGTGCGGGGGGTGGGGTGGGCGGTGACACAAGCACACAAACCAGGAGCTGCAGCCCCGTCCTGGCGCCCCCCTGCACCCTGGTTTCCCCCCGCCTGCAGCCACAGCTCTGTGTCTGCCATAGACTTGCAGCCTTTTGGCACAGCTTAAAGGTCACGGATAGGTTTCCTCCTGCAGGAAGCCCCCTCTGACTAGCAGATAACCACCATGTGAGTCTCCAAGGAAGACAGAGGTGTCGAAGATTAGGGTCTTAAAAAGTGTCAAGTGTTACAAGAGCCCATTATTTTCTCAAAGAAAACATTGCCCTCTTATGTCAATGTTGTCCAGTGACAACGAGCGGTAAAATAAAGTAGATAATATGAAAAGGATTCTCTTACACCCACATCCCCAGCACGGCCATCTCGTCACCTCCCCGCCTTCTCGGCGAGAGGCCCCGGTGGATGGAGGAGATTTCTGCTCTGTGTCTGCCGCCCACCCGCCAGGGCCGGGGGTGAGGTCTGGGACTGGCCGAACCAGGACAGACAGGTCTCTGCCTCTTCCGGGGGAAAAGGGGGTTTTTCTGAGGGAGATGACACAGAAGAGTCAGGAAAGGTGATGAGGCTTTTCCTAGGCATAGAGAAGGGTGAACTCGCTTCCAACAGGAGCGATCACCAGTCTGGAGCTGTCATCATGAGGAAGAATCTAGAGCAGCATCAGCACAGCGTAGATCCTCAGTCAGTGTTTGGGGAAAAATTAAGGAGCGACTATGATGTGGAAAAGAATTTGAAGTGTGAATCGTGACCTCTTGGTCAGAGAACTCTATCCAAAGGGAGGGGGATTCCTAAAAGTCAAAGTATTTGATTCATCAAGACGTTGATAAGAGTCTTATTTATGAAGCTAAGAGTAAAAAACAAATATTTGACAACATACAATGGAAAGCACGTTCAGCAAACAGGTGCGGTCTCTAATTACCCTGCTCATCGAGCATCTCCTGTTTTTGGTTGATGGGAATGTAAACTGTCAAAAATCGGGAAGGTCATTTGGTAACTAGAGTCAAAGAACTTCAAATACGTTCAAAAGCATTTCAGCCTTAGGAACGATCCTAAGTCTGTAATCCAGCGAGGGCTTAAGACCATCTGTGCAAGTACGTGGACTCCGGACTCTGATGATGCCACGGCCGGCGGAAGCGGCTCTATGAGGTGGGTTAGCAGGGAGTTTCACGGTAAAATGAGGGGCTCTGGAAGCAGGCAGTCCTCTGACCTGGTCAAGGAATAGAAGACTCTGCTTCTTGTTCCCTGAGAACAACACCAGGGGGTAACAGCAATGCCTACTTTGCGGTATTGTTGTCAGCTTTAATGGTGCCACGCATGGAACGTGCTTAGTAAGTACCTGCCTTGTGGGAGGGGGAGCGTGTGATGGGCTGTTCCTCATTCACAGGGGCAGCAAGTGGTGAGATCACGCTTATTCTAGAAGAGAATGTACCTTGCTTGGAGAATCCACCAGGACACAGGCCGGGTGTATCCACCATGATACAAGACACTTACTCCAAGGCTTACACTTTACAAATGGTACCTCAGACCACCTTCACCAGCGTTCCTCCACATAGCACTCCATTTCCAGAGTCAAAGAACTCGCCTGCGTTCACACCGAAGGTGACTATCAGAGCTGAAATTTGAATCCAGTTAGGCTGCGTTCATTCAGCGAATATTTATTGAAAACTACTTTTGCCAAAGGATGTTATAAACCCTCATGAAGGATCAATGCACAATCGCAAAGAGTGCTCATCTGTATCAGGAGAAGACAGACAATGAACAACAAACACATGAGATATGTAAATAATAAAATATGATAGAAGGTGACAGATGTTGGGTGG
Organism: Paguma larvata; assembly: GCA_030068075.1. NCBI lineage: Eukaryota > Metazoa > Chordata > Mammalia > Carnivora > Viverridae > Paguma > Paguma larvata. The sequence continues at coordinate 16,424,740 of CM057837.1, read as the reverse complement.
GGATAAAAATAGAGCAAGAGAGAGCAGTTGATGGGAGCATGACGGTAGATCTCATTGAGAAACTGACATTGGAAAGACTCCTGATGGTGATAATGAGGTGAGCCACGCGAATGCCAAAGACCGGGGGGCAGAGGGACGCCGGAGCAAAGGCCAAAGCAGGAGTGAGCCTTGTGTGTTTGAGGAAGCAGGTCGGTGTGACCAGAGTGCGTGAGGATAGGAATGGCGTGCGGGTGGCGGTGGAGAAGTACCAGATCTCTGAAGGAACTTGTACATGTTTGCAGACTCTGACTTTCACTTTGAGTAAAGCCAGGAGCTGTTACAGGGTTTAAGGCATCTTGGCGACATGATTTGACTTTTGTTGAAAATCTTTCTGGCTCCCATATAGAGAACGTATTACCGAGAGGCCAGGGGTAGCAACAGGTGCGGTAAGCAGTGACAGTGTTTGGATACGTTTCGAAGGTCGAGCAAATATACTTTGCTGATGGGTTAGATATGGGTGTGGGAGAAAACCAAGTGTCAACAATGACCACCAAGTTTGGGCTAGAGCAAGTGGAAGGGTAAGTGTGCCTGTAGAGAGTGTGCGTGGTCTGCCAGATACCGAGTGGAAATGTCAAGCCGACCGCGTGGATGTATGACTTGGAAGCACTGTAGGTGGAAGAGGCCTGGTGCACTCTGGCCCCAGAGGTCAGGGACAAGAGGAGGAACCACAAAGGACCCTGGGAGGAGGGAGCAAGGGGGGAATCCCAGCAGAAAGGCGGAGGTCTTCCACGCTGTGGTGTCCTCCGCCCGCCTCTGCTCAACCAGAGAGCCACTCTCCTCTGTCAGACTGGGAGGACCTGCTCACCTGGGCCCCAGGGGACGAGACAAAGTGGGGGGCACGCGGTAAGGCACTCAGTCCACTGGAATAATACAGCATTAAGGTTTCTTCAATAATTGTAAAACCAGACATCTCAGTTGAGTATAATTTGACATGTATCAAAACTTCCTTTCTTACTGGGAGAAAAAAAGAATCTTCGAATCCCTTAGAAAAAAGGTTTGCCTGTGGCAAAGAACATTATATAAATGTTCACTCTGCCAGAAATTTAGATTGTTTTAGATGGGAAATGAGATTTATCAGCTCCAGTGTTTTCGTATCCAAGACAACAGCTTCCAGGAAGCAGAGGAAAACATCAAGGCAACATTACCAAGAAAATGTGCTCATTAAAGAAGCAGTAAAAGTGAATAAATAAATAACTCTGATGAGCTATGAGTCTCTGTACCCTTATCCCCAGCATAGAAAATCACCTAGGACTTGTAAACAGTCAAAAAAAATCTGTTTGTCAATGTCCATAAAATAACGTGCTTGAATTGTTACTGCAACTGCATGGAATCAAGTGATCACGTTGGAAGAACTGACATCCTGACGATACCGAATCTCCGTGAACATGGAATCTTTCGCCTTTATTTAATTCTTCTTTGGTTTTGTTAATCAGGGTTATAGTTTTCCTCATACAGAGTTTGTAGATGTTTGGTCAGAGTTATACCTAAGTATTTCCTTTTTTTAAAGTAATAATGTAAACGTTGTGGTTTTAATTTCACAAGTCACTTATTCATTGATGATCTCTAAGAAAGCAATGACTCTTGTAGATTAACCTTGTACCCTAAAAACTTGCTATAGTTATTTATTAGTTCCACGAGGGCTGCTTCTCCTCCTCCCTCTCCTCCTCCTTTTCCTCCTCTCCCTCCTCCTCCTCTTCCTCCTCCTCCTCCTGCTTCTGCTTCTTCTTCTTCTTCTTCTTCTTCTTGGTCATTAATTCTTCTGGATTACTTATGTGGATGATCATGTCATCTGCAAATAAAGACAATTTTATGTCTTCATTCTCAATCTGTATACTTTTTCTTTTCTTTTCTTTTCTTGCCTTATTGCATTAGCACAGACTTGTAGTATAATGTTGAAAATCAGTGGTGAGAGGGGACTGCTCTTGTTCTTAGTGGGAGAGCTTTGAGTTCCTCACCATTAAGTATGATGTTAGTGGCAGGTTGTTTTGGGTATTTTTTGTCAAGTTTAGGAAATCCCCCTCTACTCCTGGGTTACTGAGAATTTTAATCACGAATGGGTGTTGGATTTTATCAAATGCTTCCCTTCATCTATTGATAAGGTCCTGAGCTTTTTCTTTTTCATCTGTTGGTGTGATGAATTACACCTGGATGATTTTTTCAGTGTTGATCCAGACCGTCATACTTGTGATGAGTCACACTCGGTCATGGTATAGAATTCTTTTTATACGCTGTTGGATTTGATTTGCTAATATTTGTTGAGGTCTGCGTCTATGTTCTGAGAGATACCTGTCTATCATTTTCTTGTAATGTCTTTGATTTTAGTGTAAGAACAGAATGAGTTAAGTAGTATTCCCTCTGTTCCTATCCTCTGAAACATACTGAAAGAATTGGTGTAATTTCTTCCTTAAATGTTTGGTAGAATTTACTAGAGAACACATCTGGACCTGAAGCTTTCTGTTTTGGAAGGTAATTACTAATTCAATTTCTTTGATAGATACCGGCCTATTTAGATGTTCTATTTCTGCTTGTATGAATTTTGACAGATTGCATCTTTCAAGAAATTGCTTCATTTCAAATAGGTTACCAAATTTGTGGGCATAGAATTTTTTATACTGTCCCTGTATTATCCTTTCATTTCCATGGGCTCTGTAGTGATGTCCTCTCTTTTATTTTTGATATTAGTAATTTGGGTTTTCTTTTTTTTTTTTTTTTTTGGTCTGGCTAGCAACTCACTGATTGTATTGATCTCTTCAAAAACCATGTCTGGTTCAGCTGTTTGCTCTGAGTCTTCGAACTGTGTTCTGTTTTCTGGCGTGCCTTGTAATTTTTCTTGATAGCAGAACATGACGTTCTGGGTACAAGGAGCTGCTGCAAACAGGCCGTCAGCGATGCACTGGGGAGACCTACAGGGAGAAGTGCTCCGCGGCACCGTGGTGAGGTCTCAGCCTCTGGACAGAGAACTTCCCAGTGTTTCGAGGCTTTTTCTTCTGGGACAGGTTGGCTAGCAGCCCGGTGATTTCCCTTCCCCGGGTCTGTGCGGCCCCGGTTAGCTCGTTTCCGCTGGGGGCAGGTCTTGTCGAGAACAGAATGCTCTCATATTTCAGATTTGTTCCTTCTCTCCCCCGGACGCTGGAGGCCTGAGCAGGTTTTCTCTGATATTTATTGTCAGAACCTGGTGGAGCTCCTGGAGGAAAACCTCACAGTTTGTGGGGGCTCCCCTACGACTGGGTCCCCCCAGACTTTTTACCTTACAGAGTAGAAACCGCACTGTGCCTCCAGCAAGCAATTCATCAATTACAGGTCAGTCATTTCATGTACTTTTAAATCATTTTTCTATATTGACTCCGAATTTCTTATCTAGTACAATTGAAGAATGCCACAACCTCAACCACAATAAAGTAAAACATGCTCAAGTCATACGTGCTTAGTGTGTCCAGAGAGTGAGACGGCGCGCTGTCGGGGCCCCGACTTCTCCCAGGGACTGAAGACCTTCGTCCAGGATTCCAGACCAGCCAGGACAGGACCGGGGCCATATCCCGGGCCTCAGGAAGAAAATTTAGTGGAATTTGGGCAGCGTGAGCTGACCTGGGTGCAGTACTGAACGGCCGGCAGGAGATGAAGAAGCCCCAGGATGGGGAGCCGACGGTCCTGAGGACTGAGGGAGGTGAACATGGAGGGGAGGAGAGAGAGTCCTCCCAGGAGGACACCCCAAGCAGGGCTCCCTCTGTCATGCACTACGGAGGCCCTGGGCTTTGGGATTTCAGTGTAATCCAGGTAAAGAGAAACAAGAGAACGCACGTATTTCCAACGGTTTCGTTAAGTTTCACTGAGCGACGACGTCATGAGATGGCATGTTCGATAGAAAAACGTAACTGCACTGTGTATGCACCATAAATATATCACCACAGAGCGCGATGTTGTGTGTTGTTTTCTTGGAATAGCTGTGTCAGGATCTATTTTGGACAACGAAGCCGGAGTGCAGCTCAGATACCGATTTCTGCGGCACGCATGGCCATTAACGACAGGACTACGGCATCAGGTGAGTTTGTGGGCAGACGCGGGACATCGTTCACCTCACGGACGGCCTTTGGTTCACTGCGGAGCAGACCGACAGTCAGGGGGTCTCGGGGGCCACGGCGCCCAGGCCTCAGGCAGAAAGCGCCAGGCCCACGTGGGGCCGGAACAAGGCAGGGCTCGAGCGGCAGGCTGCAAATCCGGCTAGTGTACCGGAAAGGAGGCAAAGGGGCCCTCACCCCCTAGACTGTCCGTGTCACCGAGCTGCCCGGCGCTGGCCCTGGTCATCCTATACAAAGCAGCCCAGACTTATCTGACAAGCACAATCCAGAAAAACTATAGGGTCGCCTTTGCCCTTCCACTCCCAGAGCTCTCCAATTCCATTTGGACTTATTTTGTAGTTTTAAATGTGTATTTGTTTATTTTTGAGAAAGAGAGAGAGAGAGAGAGAGAGAATGAGTGGGGGAGGAGCAGAGAGAAGAGACTCCCAAGCCGGCTCCGTGCTGACAGCTCACGCACGGCCTGACTCCGGGCTGGATCTCACTAACCATGAGCTCAGGACCTGAGCTGAAATCCAGAGTCGGTTGCCCAGCTGACTGAGCCACCTGGGTGCCCCACGTTTATAGTTTTAAACATGCTGATCGTGAATGGACCAACCCTCACCCCCTTGCTGCTCGTGAGCTCCTGTCGCCCGCGGGTGCATCGCGGCACCTAGAGCAGGTGTTCTGGACACAGACGTTGCTGCAGAGTGAACCAGAGAGGCGAGGCTGTATTTTCAGCCTCAGCCACCAGCCAGACTCCTGAGAGGGACAGTCACCCGGCGTCCTAGCAGCAGCACCCACATCTGGTGTCAGAAAATAAAGAAAGAAAGGCAGATAATAAGGAAGGGTCTATAGTCCCACCCCAGGGCCATGGGAGTAGAAAGCCAATCAGAGAGCAGCCAGGTAACGGAAAGGCCCGGACCCCTGCCGGAGCAGCTGGGTGGCTGTCCTCCTCCTCATCGCGCAACGGGGAGCCAGCTTGTCTCCGAAGAAGGGGCCTCAGAGCACTTCCCTCTCCGTGCTAAATCCAGGCCGGGTCTCGGCGGCGGGTCAGAAGGAAGTTTCACGGAGCTGTCCCGATGCCCCCCAGACCTTCCTCCCGAATTTTTGTAGCTCCCATCAACAGCAACTAAAGGGAAAAAGACTGCCTTATAAATAAATCAGCCAGAAGAATTGCAAACGCTGTTCTGTATTCAAAGAGCCTTCCGCAACTTTTAAAAATAGACCATTCCCTGTAATAGGAGCAATGACTATTTGGCAGAAGGCTAGCAACTCCAGGCCCATAAATCCAGGGACCGCTGAACACGCCGCGGCCGGTCTCCCTCTCGGCCGAGGCTTCCGCTCCTCCGATCGGCGGCTAACTCGGTCCCCGAGCCGCGCGCGAGCCCCCGCGCCCGCCTGCTCGCCGGCCGGATCGGGAGGCCGGGAGCTCGGGATGATGGATGAGTGCCCTGCCAAGGGGCTCATCTTCTTTCCCGGGGTGCGTTCTGGGGATGGTATCTGGTGAGCCTGTCTAGGCCCACAGTAAATAAGCACTTAGTAATTTTCCTCGGAAAGATGGATGGAGTAGATGCCCTCAGAGTTATTGGGGGGGTTTACAGTGAACGGAGCTTCGCGAGTCAGTCAGGCCGCGAGACAGGAACAAAGGACGGTGATTGCGGCTAATCCCTGATTCAATTAGAGAGACGCGGTTTCCCTAATAGTTATTGAAGACTGTTTGATGCAGCACGCTCACATGCACACACGCTCGTGTGAGCCGCTTGTATATACACATTCACACGCTCTCATGCTCACATTCACACACGCTCTCAGGCACACACACTCTCCTGCATGCACACTCACATATGCGCACAAGCACACACACTCACATGCCCACATGCAGGCACACTCTCATGCACACACACGCCCACGTGCACACATGGCATACACACGAACACACACTCCCACATGCACACAGACATGCACACATACTCTCATGCACACACACTCTTATGCACACGTGCACACATATGCACACACATGCTCACATGCACACACATGAACACGAGCACACATATGCACACCCACATGTGTGCATGCAGATGCACGCGCACACATGGACACATGCACACACATGTACAAGCACATATGCACAGATGCCCACATATACGTGCACACACACACACTCACGCACACACTCGCATGCACAGATGCACACAAGCCCACATGCTCACAAGCCCAGATGCACACACATACACACGCACATGCACACACGCACACGCACACACGCTCTCGGGTTGCCGGGGGACTCACGGAGCCCGCTGTCCCACCTTCCCGAGGATGGGTGGTAGATGCGAGGCAGGAGACAGGGGCGAGAATGTTGGCGTGGGCCGGCGGGGACCTCTGGCAGCGGAGGCCGGCTCCATCTAAATCCTGGTGGCGCGAGCCGAGGCGTGGGCAGCTGCGCTTGGCCACAGAGCAGAGTGTTTGCTGCCGGAGACGCCCACGACCTGACGTGTTCGGGTCAGACCTTGCTCCCGGGTGGGGCTCCCGACCCTGCCGGAGCGCGGCAAGCACCCGACACCCAGCAGGACTCACCCGGAAGGGGACCCCGGCGGGGGGCGTTCCTCCCGGTAGCCCAGCCCCGCCGCGGCCCCACAGTAGGTGACGCCTTTGTGATGGAGCATCCCGTGTGGTCCTGCAGTGATGACACCGAGAGGCTGCATTTCATTTAATCTGCAGACCCCCAGCTGAGACAGGTGCTGACGATGTCACTGTTTGTCCATCGAGAGCCTGAGGATTAGAGAATTCAACACGGCACCTGCTCGGTTGACTGTGGCCATTCTCTGAACCAGTCAACCCCCTGACTGCTTCCTGGTCCAGCCTTGCCATGACCCACCTCCTGTCCACACTGCAGCTGTCCCCACAACCAGCCATGCTCCCTCTGTCCTCCGGAGCTATGGTCTTAATCTGCCCACAATGTCCCCTTCGTTTGCTGGGAGAACTCGTATCTACCCCTTTGCTCCCAGCGTGGCATCACCTCCTCCAGGAGGCCTTCCTGAATCCCCTGACATGCTTTAGTAGCGCGCCCTGGCACTTGCTGTCATGGAATGGGTCACCGCACAGCAGGACTCTTGTCCGTCCTCTATAAATGCACAGACGTCTCCAGCAGGCAGCGACTGCCTCATTTGCGTACTGCTATCTCCGCAGATGAGACAAATGGCAATGAAAACAGTTGGGTCCTCGGTTCCGTTTGCCATGAAAACTCAGATGCAGGTCCGTGTGGAGCTGTAGGAGGAGGCGGTGCCCTTGAGAGAAGGAAACTCGAGACACGTCCCCATGGTCCACAAGCATTTCAGGACAATGCGGAGTGCCCAGCCATTAGGGTCTCAGGCGAGCGTCCTGCGTGGTGGGATTGGGCAGGCGTGGTGGTTTGCACCTGCACACATGCTGCCCTTTCATGGGGGAGGCACCACGGGGAGGGGTGGGCAGATACCGTCCTTGGCACAGGAATCCTGTGGGTGCTACAGGAATTGAACAAAGGCACTTTGCTGCTGCCTGGAACACTCCCCCCTGGGGTTCCGCTAACGACCTAAGCACGCGTGGGGCGGGGGCCGGACGGATGAGCCAGCTTCCCGGAGGCCTTCGGAGAGTTTGCTTATCTTAACTCACCCTCGAGTGAGTTTGGGGCGGTTCCGTCTGGCCGAGCTTCAGCTGAGGTCTAACCTTAAGCTGGAGCCACCTCCTCTTCTCCAGAACGAGGCCCCACCTGCACCCTCTTGTCTGCAGGACTTTACAGGGAACGCTGCCTGGCGGTCGGAGCGGGGGCCGCTGCCTGCCATCGGCAGGGACGTGCGTGAGCGCGCCCACCTGTCACAAGTCGGCGAGCGTTGCAAACCTTCCAGCGGACTCGGACAATGTTGGCAATGGCTTTCGGTTTTTTGGTGGGCCACGTCACTCAGCGGTCGTGATGTCTGTCAGCATTGGTCTGTCCTGTTTTTCTCCACAGAGGCAGGAAAGTTGGGGAGTCAGGCCCGGTCCCCGTTTCTGCCCCATTTTTGCCCTGCAGCCACTTGGTTCCGGATGAACAAATGGGAACAGAAACTGGTGTATGCTGCTGACCTCAGACCATTTATCTATTCTGCCCTCTCTTTCGAGTGTGATCAGCTACAGAACTCCAGGTGAGAAGCCGAGACACAGGCTTTACCGGCGAGCGGGGCCGGGGGTTGGGGAGGGCCGTCTGTGGGCGGGGTCTGCTTCCTGAGCACAGCTAGAAAGGGTTACAGTTGAGCCATAGTGTCATGGTGAAATGAACTACACGCGTATCTGCAGGTATACGGGGCCGGCGGTGAGGCACGAGGAAATGTTCGGGAGATACACAGCAGCGTAATTGATGGGCCTGTGACGTTCAGAGCCCGTCCAAGGGGCACAGCTCACAAAAATAAGCAGTTACACACCCAGGGGAGAAACAAATGCCACGGAAGTTCCCCTGAAGCCGAGGTCGGTGCAGGGGCAGGTAGCTGGGGCCATCTGGGTGAGCAGAGGGTGCGATGGGGTGCGTGCCCCTGCGGAGGTGGGGTGCAGGCCCCAGAGCTGGGCTCGACAACAGCTCCCAGAGGGGCAAAGCCATCTGCCTCGAAAGGAGGCACAGGGCCTGAAGTAGAAAGCTGATCGCTTCTCCTCTGCCTACCCTTCCTGCCTCTCCCCTACCAGAGCATGTTTCCCCCACCTCTGCCCACCGGTCCTCCACCCAGAGACGGTCCCTCTTCTGCCCCCCAATCTGGACTCCTGTGATGCTCACCATTGTTGCTGCAGAGGTAGGGTCTATTCTGTCCCCTCCACACCCTTCCCTCGACCCCAGCTCTGCCCTCGTCTCCCTGACACCAGAGCCCTGCACGCTCTCAATCACACGGTCCCCTGTCGGTGCTGCCAGGGTGATCTGGCGCTTGGTGGCGAGTGTGTTTGACACCCGAAGGAGGCCACCCAACTGGTCTGGGGCACCTCCTCGGGGAGCGGAGGGGGCCCTGCCGAAGGAGCTGGGTGGGGAAGCAGGTGGGGGCACTGAGATGTGTGCCCTTGAAAGGGACCCAGCATCCTTGGCGGAGGCAGCAAAGATTGAGCCAGGAACACGGCTCAGGGACTTCGCCCATAAAGCCTGACTGGAAATATGTTCGGATTCGGAGTTAGTGATGGAATTGCATGGCGGAGTTTAACGAGATCCCCCTGGAACCGTGAGGGTAGGACATCTCTCACTGGACTGAAATATCACCTGCATAATGCTACATTTCTCCCCTAACATGTCACCTCATCCACAAGGTTGAACTCAACTGGTACCTGAAAAAGTGACCCAAATTTTCTATGCTGCCTCTCATCTGCCTTCTGCCAAGACTTCTGGGCTGCTCAGATATTTCTTATTTTTACTGTTGTCGTTTTGGGACGACCGAAGGGCTCCGAGTCCCTTCTTGTCCTTCCCGAAGGCGTTCTTCTGAACCGTCAAAGCCATGCCCGTGCCCCACTCCCCCGAATACTCCCTTGTACATCGCTCGGTTCATCCCCACCACGATGTCTCTATAATCAAACGGCAGTCACTAAGTGACCGGCTACAACCACACAAGTACCAAAGAGGAGTTTTATGTCCCCACCGGCCCCGTCCCCAGCATCCATCATCACTGAACTGTGGACACACTGCCTGCCACACACTCTGCCTGGCTTTATTTTCTAAGATGGAGAAGTTGGAATGAGAAGGAAACAGAGCTGATGGAAGTCCGTATCGGTAAAGCCCCATCCGGGCACCTTGCTCACGGTGGAAGCTGGCTTAGTCTTACCTAAATCCTATTTTTAAAAATCATTTTTAAAGTTTTTAAAAATTTAATTTAATTTTTATTACTTTATTTGAGAGTGAGAGAGAGAGAGAGAGCAGGCAGGGTAGAGGGGCAGAGGGAAATAGAGAGAACATTAAGCAGCCCCTATGCTCAATGCAGGGCTCAGTCTCGAGACCACTGAGATCATGACCTGAGCCAAAATCAAGAGTCTGACGCTCGCCTGACTGAGTCACCCAGGCGCCCCTCAAAAAAATCACTTTTGAATTAACTAATTACAGAAAAAAGACTGTGACTGTGTAGATCATAATTCTAAATATTTTGGTTCTTCAGCATTGATGCAACATGTTCTCTGGCCATTTGGAAGGTGCAGAAGCCCTCAACCTCCCAAATGTTTTCTCCAAGCACTTCGTTTTCCTACCGTCCCTGTTTCCACCAGAGGGAAATGGCCGTTGGCCCCAAACACTTCTGGGAGTGAGCTGGGAATTTCCCTTTAAAATTTTTGCTTCGAATTATTTCATACCTTCAAGAAAATATACCCCGACCATCTAAGGCGTGAAGGACAACCTAACTCACAGCCAGTGCCCACCACCTTGTTCGGGAATAGAAACGCAGGGGAGCCCGGGCTCTCCGTCCTTGCTCGAGTCTTCCCTGCCCTCCTGCGTCTCTGTTCATTATTTTGCCCATGGTCTTCCTAGACACATTTCCATAAATAAAAGATTATTGATAATGTTATGGTTTTAAATTACAACATGGCGTAAAAATACAGCTAGTTCTTCACAGTGGCTGAGAGGCAATTTCGGCTTTCAAAAAATACGTGGGATCGTTGGTCTCAGGACTGTTGAATGAAAATGTCCCCCCCTCCACCCCCACCCCACCGGGGGCCGCAGGGCCACCTGCCTGCTACCCCGTTCCCACAGATGTGCTTCTGGTCACTTCCTCCCGAGGGCGCCGTCCCTCCATTCACCTGCACACGGTCGGGTTATTGCAATGTGGTAAGATTCCTGCTGTGTGGTTGGACAGGCTGAGTGCTTGGTGCTTCTTCAACAGTCTCTTAGCTATTCTTCCTTCTTTGCTTTCCTCTATAAATTTCAGATTCAGCTCAGGAAGTGCCACGAGAAACACTGTTGAGAGTTTGATGGGAATCGTATGAAAGACTGGGTTAATTTGGGGCAATGTCTCAGTGTGTCTTGCTGAGCTGTATTATCCATGAACTTGGGATCTCTTCTACTTATTTATGTCTTCTTTAAACTCTTTAAGGAAAGTATAATAATTCTCTTTTAGATGATGATTCACTTCCTTGGCAACTGAATTGGAGGCATTTTATGTTATTTAGGCTGTTGTAAATAGTATTGGTATTAGTCAGGGCAGGCTGTGTTATGTCATAGTAACGAACAGCCCCCGAATGTCTTCGTGGTTGGAAAAAAAAATGTTTCATCCTCATTCAAGTGACATGTGAGTAAAAGATTCTTTTTCTTTCAAAATACAAATACCCCGTATAGTTAGTGCTTCGATGACCTCACACCAGTCTTAACACTGGCCTTCCGTTGCAGGGGATCCACTTGCTTATTCTGAATCAAAAGACCAGAGACTCCAATTCCTTCTATGTATTTGCTGAGGTAACGGCACCCGAGGCCCCAAGAAGCCAACTATTTCAATGGCCATTTGTCCTTTTCAAAAGGAGCTGACTCGCTGAAACCAGCCCTCCCTGGAGCTGTGGAAATACACTTGAGCAGAAGTCCTTCCTGTGTTTTCTGTTTCTCTGTGGCCTGTGTGGACACAGGGCCCAGATGTGCAAAGGGAAACCAAGGCAGAGGGTAGAGAGGGTTTTGCCTGAGCTCCGGACGAGCCCGTCTGCCGGTGGTTCCTCTGGACCCAGAGTCCGGGGGTGGGCTTGCCCAGAAAGGCCTGTGAGTGTCCCCTAGAGAGGACCAGCTCCTGCCAGCCTCCTTTTAGTGAACCTCTGGGCCACACGTGTCTCTTCCAGGAAGACCGTGACAACCCTGGCTGCAGGGGACAGAGCGAGGGCCGGCCTCCCGAGACGCCGAATGCACGCTCCCAGGGACAAAGCACCAGAGTGAGGACATTTACGTCTGTGCCCTAAGCCGGTCGATTGTGGCTGCGCTGAAGGAAAAGCGAGCACACGCACTGACCACAAGGTGCAGTACAGTCCCGCCACTCTGCTCCTCCTGACCTGCTGAAGGAAAATGAAAACAGACGTCCGTGTCCAGCACGAACGTGAGTGTGGATCGCAGCGTTATTCGGAAAGAGCCAGGCCTCGACACTCTCCCGTTGTCCGTCAACTGGTGGTACGTAACAAAAGTCATGCACACCACGGAGCCCTACTCCGCGATCGGAAGGAAGAAAGTTCTGGTACACATCACAACATGGACGAATTTCAAAAACACGCTGCAGGAAAGAAGCCAGAGGCAAAACCCACGCACGGTGTGGTTCTGCGTGTCGGGAGGTCCAGAAAAAGCCAATTTACAGACTCAGAGAGCAGAGCAGGGTTTGCCCAGCGGGTGTGGAGACGCACCTGCAAGAAGGAGCTGGTGGGCGGGGGGGGGGGGGAGGCTCCGGGCCCGGGCGTGGGGGTGGGACACCCATCCGCACTGGGGCGAGACGCGGCCACGAGGCCCTTCTGCTGTTGGCAAACTCTACTGAAATACAGCCGGTAAACACACATTACAGACCTACAGCCCTTCGTTCTCACACCTGCACGTTTGTCCAGAAATAAAAGGGTAAAAACACGTTCACACGAAGACCCAATTGTGAATGTTTAAGGCAGCTTTATTCACAGGAGCCAAAACTGGGAACAGCCCACATCCCACTGACCGGGAAATAAATGAACAAACGGCAAGACAGCCACACCGTGAACGGCTCCCCCGAGGAACGCACGAGAGACACCTGCTATGGGCTGATGCCGTCTCAGCACCTGCTAAGTGAGAGGGCTGTTGGGTGAGTGATGTCACCGCTCAGATGTTCTAGATGGGACGCAACCCCCGGGGGAGAATCGGTGGGGGGAGCTGCGGCAGGGCCTGGACAGAGGGTCGGGGTCTTTGGGGGAGACAGGGACCGTCGCGTTTGTCTGTCCTGCTGGCCGCTCACAACCGTGTTACTCTGTCCACACTTATCTGTGCATTTCGAAAGGTGAGTTTTAATGTCCATGGTGTGTCCCTAATAAAGTTGACTTTATTTATTTATTTTTTTAAAATTTTTTTTAATGTTTATTTAATTTTGAGACAGAGAGAGACAGAGCATGAGTGGGGAAGGGGCAGAGAGAGAGGGAGACACAGAATCCGAAGCAGGCTCCAGGCTCTGAGCTGTCAGCACAGAGCCCATTAGACTGGTGACCACTATGGAAAAGTCACATTGAATTGCTATTCAGTCAAATTTTTTAAGCACGACCGAGTGTGTGGGGTGAGGGAGACAAAGGGGCAGGTTTTATGGACCTCAGTCTGCAGCTGGGACACGTGCAAATGGCAAAAAGTGGCAGAATAGAAGAGTCACCCATCAAAGTAATTTACTGAGCCATATGCATGCAGCTGCTCAGAGAGAGATATTGAGTCATGGTCTCCGGTTGTATACTTTCCGCCCAGATGCTGTTGGACACAGAACCAGTGGAATAGAGACGCAACTTACCCATAAAATTAGTTCTTTATATGGCAGAGCCCCGCTCCTGCAGCCGCCTAGCCGCTGGGCCTGTGCGTTTGGAAGACCGCGGTCCTATGCTTTATCTTTTTCTAAAAGGAGGCATGAGGCACACTGCTGGTTTGTGTGCGGGAAGATGTTCTTCCCATGTTGGACACGCAGGAACAGATGGACTAATTCTGACGTACATAGTGTCACGAGTTCACTTTCAATTTGAGGAGGGGGCCCCGGCCTCATGGCCTGTCTGCCTGTAGCTCTCGGCGCAGAGGCAGCCCACCCGTACTGGTTAGCGCTTCGGGGAGTCAAGCATCTGTGCAGATAGAATCTTGATAAAGTGTTTACTCAAGATAGAGTGACAATACTACACTTATATATTGATTTCTGGAAAAAATACAAGTGATCAAACAAAGCCAATGACTTAACCGCATGGCGGTGGTTTTGATCGGGGAGATTAGCCACGTGTGGGGTGTTCTTGGAAAAACTCACTGTAAGCTGTCTCTAACAAGAAGCCGAAAGAATAATTACTTTTCATCCCTAACAAAATACATACCTAACCCTTAATGGTTCAAGTTCTGTTTAACAAACATTTATTTCACGATCCCTCACTCAGCTGAAGGGATTCAGAGTCTTAAGTTATTGACACAGACGTTCATACTGGTGAATTCTGCCCAGCATCCCAGAATCAGTAATTTCCATCCTCCTTAAAATTATCCCAAGCAGGAATACCATAGAATATTATCTTATTTCTTTTTATGTTTTTGAATTTCATTTATTATTTTACACGTATTTACTGGGGACCTACGATATGCCAGATATTCTTCCAGGCAAGAGACAGAGCACAGAACAAGACGCACGAATCTCTGTCCCCTTGGAGACCAGGTTCCAGTGGACAGTAGGGGGGCAAAAGTCTGATACATAATCCTGTGTGTTAAATGATAAGACCAGGGAGACAAGGATGGCGGAAGAATGGCCCCAGGAGCTGAGGAGCGGGAAAAGTCTGTCACCGGGCAGGGGGATGAAAGAAACAGGCAAGGACGTAAGATTCCCAGCCACGGCTACTGTCCAGTTAACAGGCGTCAGTGACTCATCTCATCAGGAGAGAGAGAGACTGAGCTAACGCCATCGCCCTCCCTCACGTCTCCGTCCTCAGGGTTGGACGAGACCTGAATTCCTGTGGCTCTTCCCCACAGAGGTCTTAACGCTCTCATGACGGAGGCGGGTGCTCATGACATATGTACAGGCTTCTGTTGGACAGTTAACACTTACGCTGTGTTGTTTCATTGCTCGATCATCGTTGGGTTTTCTATAATCATTTATTAAGATCTGATTTGCATAGCGAATAGTTCATTCGCCTCTAGCGTACAATTCAGTGGTTTTTAAAAGTATATTCAGAGTCATATAACCATCAACACCGTGTACTCCTACGTCTTCTTACCCCAGTGAGAAACTCAGCGTCTACCAGCAATAGTCCCCCAGCCTTGGGTAACAATTAACCTATGTTTTGTCACAACTCTGAATGTTTTGCATAAATAAAATCATACCATATGTGGTCTTCCATGACCATCCTCCTTCAGTTACTATGTTTTTCAAGTTTCTTCCATGTTGTAGCACACATCAGACTTCCGTTCCTTTTTGCTGCTAATATTCCATTGTCTGGATATACTATGTCTGTTCACGCATTCATCAGTTCATAGGCGTTTGGGATTTTCCCACCTTTGGGCTGCTGTACACAGCGCTGCTGTACGCATTTGCACAGCTGACCCTTGAACGGCGTGGGTTTGAACTGCATTGGTTGCTTACACATGGGTTTCTTCCAGTACGGTACTGTCAGTATATTTTCTCTTCCTTACGATTTTCTTAATATTTTCTTTTCTCTAGCTGACTTTGAGGTAAGAATACAGTATAGAATACATGTCTCGGTGGGGCCTGGGTGGCTCAGTTGGTTGAGTGTCTGACTTTTGATTTCAGCTCTGGTCATGGTCTCATATTTTTGTGAGTTCGAGCCCCAAGTCAGACTCTGCACTGACATTACAGAGGCTACTGGAGAGTCTCCCTCGCTCTCTGTCCCTCCCCCACTCACACACTCTCTTTCTCTCTCAAAATAAATAACATTAGAAAAATACATGTCACATACAAAATTTGTGTTCACCAACTGTTTCTGTTATTGGTGAGGCTTCTGGTAAACAGTAGGCTGTTGTTAGTTAAGTTTTGTGGGAGTTAAAAGTTACACATGGATTTTTTTACTGTGTGGGGATCAGCACTGTTCAAGGGTCAACTGTATACAAGCTTTGTGTGGACATGTTTTCATTTGTCTGGAGAGGTTGTCGGGTCACGTGGTCACTCTATGTTTCACATTTTGAGGGGATGACAAATTGTTTTCCACAGCAAAGCAACATCTTATATTCCTTCCTACGATGCACGCGGGTTCCGGTCTCTCCACGCCCTCACCCATGCTATTATTGGACTTTAGATTACACTCTCCTAGTGGGTATGGAGGGGAATCTTGTGGTTTTGACTTGTATTTCCATGATAATTAATGATGTTGGGCATTTTGTGTGTGCTTTTAGACCATCTGTATGTCTTTTTTGGAGAGAAGTTTATTCAGGTTCTGTGACCAATTTTTAATTGTGTTATTTACCTTTTGATGATTGAGTTGTAAGTTTTGTTGTTGTTTGTTTGTTTGTTTGTTTGTTTTTGTATTGTGCATACAAATCCTTATCAGAGATATGATTTGCTAAGTTTCTCTCTTTCCATAGGCTGTCTTACACTTCCTTGACGATATAATTTTCAGCACAAAAATCTTTAATTTTGATAAAGTCCAATTGCATTTTACTTTTAGTTGCTACTGGTTTGATGGCATATTTAAGGGGCTATCCTTAGTCCCTTGCATTTCCATAGAAATAAGTTTTTCAATTGCTGCAAAAAAACCAAAACAAAACAAAAAACCCAGCTAGTATTTTGATAGAAATGTCGTTAAATCTATAGTTTAATTTTAGTGAGTATTGCCATCCTAGCAATATTAGATCTTCTGATCCATGAAGATGGGCCACCTCTTCATTTATTTAGATCTTTAATTATCTCAAGCATCATTTTCTCAGAGTATGTCATATACTTATTTTATTAAATTAATGCCTATTAATATTTTATTCTTTTTCATGCTATTGTAAATGGAATTATTTTATTAAAGTCATTTTTAATTGCCTGTTGTTAGTGACTAGAAATACAAATAGGTTTGTGTATTGCTTTTGTATCCTGCAATGTTGCTAAACTTGTTCGTTAGTTTTAATAAGTTTTATTAGCAGACCCTTGGAATTTTTAATATAAATTATCTTATATGAAAATAGAGCTCATTTTCCGAATTCATTTCCAACAAGGATGGGTTTGATTTCATTTTCTTGAATGATTGTCCTGGATAGAATCGGCCATAGAATAGAGTGGAACAGAGCAAGAGAGGAGAGGCAAGAACAGACTTCCTTGTCTTGTTCCAGACCTTAAGGGAAGAGCATGCTGTCTTTCATTAAGAAATATTATGTTAGCCATGCATGTATTATAGATGTCCTTTCTCAGTTGAGGAATTTCATTTTATTCTTATTTTACCATGTTTTTTTTTAATGTTTTTATTCATTTTTGAGAGAGAGACAGACGGACAGTGTGTGAGTGGGGGAGGGACAGAGAGGGAGACGCAGAATTCGAAGCAGGCTCCAGGCTCTGAGTCAGCACAGAGCCCGACACAGGACTTGAACCCATGAGTGGTGAGATCATGACCTGAGCCGAAGTTGGTCACTCAACCGACTGAGCCCCCCAGGCGCCCTTTATCTTGTTTTGTTTTTTTTAATCACAGGAGGGTATGGAATTTTGTCAAATGTTTTTTATGTAATAGTAACACGATCATGTGGATTTTGCCCTTAATTCTTTTGATACAGGATAGAGTCGTTGACTCAGGTGTTCAAACAAATCTCGAATTCCAGGGACACATGCCCCTTAGAGCATCTAATTCTTTTTATGTGTTGCTAAATTTACTTTGCTATTATTTTATTATATATTTTTGTATTATTATTCATAAGACATTCAGTATTTTTAATTTTTTAATTTTTTAATTTTATTTTTTTTAACGTTTATTTATTTTTGAGACATAGAGACAGAGCATGAGCAGGAGAAGGGCAGAGAGAGAGGGAGACACAGAATCTGAAGCAGACTCCAGGCTCTGAGCCATCAGCACAGAGCCCGACGCGGGGCTCGAACTCACAGACCGTGAGATCATGACCTAAGCTGAAGTCGGCCGCTTAACCGACTGAGCCACCCAGGCGCCCCTATTTTTTATTTATCAAATAAATAAATGTCAAATATTTATCTGGTTTTGTAATCAAGGTCATGCTGGCCTTTATCGAATGACTGGAGAAGGGTCCCTTCTTTCCTATTTTCTCGAAGAGTTCATGAAGATTGATAATTCTTTAATTACTTAATAAAGTTCATCAGTGAGGTATCTACATTGAGGCTTTTTCTTTGTGTAAAGGTCTCAGTTGCTAATTCAATAACTTTACTGTTACAAGTTGGTTCAGATTTTCTCTTTCTTCTTTAGCCCATCTCAGTTTGTTTCTTTTTTTTTTTTTATTAAGGTGCTTTTTATTTTTAAATAAAGCATATCAATTTCCTTGATTGCTTTAGGAAGTGTGTTTTATATTGAGCTTACTTTTTATTTTTATTTTTAAGTAACCTCTGCTGTATCTTTCTATGAATGCATTTCGTTGGAGTTATTTAACTTACTGACATACAATTTTTTCACGGTCTTTACTTGTAATCTTTGTTAGTACAGTGAGGTCAGTAACGGAATTCTTTCGTTCCTGTCTTCTTGGCTGCACACTGTCGAAATAGAGCTTGAATCACACGGGCTGGGGTAGATGTGAGTGTGGCTCAAACGTCCTAAACTCCCTGTTCACACTGAGACTTAGCAGATTTCTTCAAAGAGATGTTTCTCTATTTGCTATACGCTCTTGGGAAATTTCCAGAAACTTTAGCCTTTTTTTTGCTGCTCTTTTGGTTTGGTTTGATTTTTTATTTTTAGCATTTAGTAGGTAAGTGGATGTTCCATGGAGAAGGAAGAACACTGTACGCCTTCTGGAAGTCAAGCTTCAGGCATCATTACATTTGGAGTTCATACGTTTTGACCCATACAGCTCATTCATTTCAATGCTGTATAGTATTGAAAATATATGAAAAATTATTTCTACTGTGCTGATAAACACTGAAATTACGTCTGTTTTTCTCCAACAACAATGTTATAAATACTCTTACATGAGTGTCTGGTATAGATCTGAATTTTTCTTAAATACAGACTTAAAGATGAAATTGCAGGAAGTGGAGGATTTGTGTCTTTAACTTTACTGGATACTGCCTGTTTGGTTACACCACCTTAACCTACAACTACATTTATTGCTTTACAGTTTTGTTAACACTTGATGGAGTGTGACTTTAGACTTTGTTAATCTGAGGACACTGTTTTTCTTTTTGACTATAAGTTTATTTTTCTCTGATTGCTAGTGGAATTATGAATTATTTCATATTTTGGGGTCTTTGGATTTCTTTTCATATTAATATTTTATACATATTATTTGCCCATTCTTCTATTGCATTGGTTTTATTTAAAGAAAAAACTTTTAGTAGTGGCATCTGGGTGCCTCATTGGTTAAGCTTCTGACTCTTGATTTTGGCTCAGGTCATGACCTCATGGTTTGTGAGTTTGAGCCCTGAATCAGGCCCCACGCTGACAGTATGGAGCCTGCTTGGGATTCTATCTCTCTTCTTCTCTCTCTGTCCCTCCCCCAGTCACTCTCACTCTCTCTCTCTCTAAAATAAATAAATAGACTTCTAAAAAAAAAGAAGTTGCTTATTCTGGATTGTGTTATTCTGTGGTTATTTTATCTTTGCTCAGTGTGTGACATGCCTCTTTACTTGACTGTCTTTTCTTCCAGATTTAGAAAAAAATGTTCATGGAACTAAATTAATCCTTTACTAAGTGTTCTTTGCATCTTAATTTTAAAAACTCTTCCCTGTTTTCAAATCATAATGGAATTCTACATTTTCTAGCATTTAGTCTTTACCCGGAATTTATTTTACCAATTATCTCTGAATCACTAACTGAACAGTGCATTCGATTCTCACTAGTTTTCAAGCCTTCTTGGCCAGACATGAAAGAATCTGTATTTGGACCTCAGAGATGTCCAAGCGGTCTTTTTGTCTATTCCTATACCAACATCACGTGATTTTAATTATAATAAGTCTTGGTAGCTCCTAGAGTAATGTTCTAACCCTTCCTTTATTATTTGAAGTTGCTTTGGCATTTTTTTCCCTTTATACCTGCATACAAATTTTTACCATTAGTTCGTCTAGATCTGAATCTCTGTCTATTTAAGCTGGCTTTTATGTTATTTAAAAGGAGCTTTAATTATTTTCCACACTATCTTTTTTGTTAGATTTATTATTAGTTATGTTACTTTCTATGTTGTTATGTGGCAAGATCATCTTTAAAACTTTTCTTTCTAATTGATGTTGCTGTATCTAGGAGAGCTTTTGATCTTTGTGTTTTATCTTGTATCCAGCAACCTCGGTGAACTCTCCTATTCATTTGAAAACTTCGACAGAATCTCTTAAATCTGCTTTACTGAGAAATGTATTTCATCCTTTATGAAAAAGATAAAAGGCCTTAAAACTTATTTTTCTTATTTCACTTTCCTCTTTAGAAACTCTAATATAATGCTGAATAACATTGAGTGATGACAACTATTCTTGTCTTATTCCTGGCTAAAAAAAATAAAGGAGAATATTTTACATCTTTAAATATAATATTTAGCATTTTGTAGATGCCATGTATCATGCAAAATGTCATAGGTGGAACGTAGATGGTGAGATGGAGTTTGGGGTGATCACAACCCGTAAAGGGGAGAGGGGAATGGTCAGGCAGAAGAAGTTGAACTGTGACCGGGCCCAACAAAGCTGGGTCATCCTGGTGGGTGACTCTAGGGTAGGAGTTGTTCCTTGTCAGGTCCAAGTGGCCAAGATGTTAACTGTCCCCTCAGCTCAGTTACCAGATGAGATTTACCCCAGATGGCATAACCTCAGCGAGAGGCACTTCTGACGTTGAGGCTGAACGTGAAGGGGCAGACGACATGAGGCTCAGGGCTGGTTGACCTCATGCAGTGGGGCGGGAGCTCTTTCCTTGTCGGGGAGGGACGAGGACACCTCTTACGAGGGCACCTCTCCTTCCACCATCATCAGGATGTGTCCTCTTGAACGCTTCTCCTGCGACTGTTGAAAACCATCTCCCTGAGTCAGCCTGTTGTAAGAAATTACCTTTCAAAGAATCCATTGGTCCCTCATCTCTAAATGTGTTGGATAAATTCTACTTGGATAGGATGTACTTTTTTTTGCCCTGCACATGATTGGATTTGGTTTGTAATATTTATATGTATTTTATAGAAATTCTGGCTCTGTTCTCACAAGTGAGACTGGACTGAATGTTCTCTTTCTTCTCTCGTCTTTGTCTAATTTGATATCTTGGCTCTACCAGCATAAAAAAAAAATAAGTAGGTCAGTCCGTTCCCCTGTTTTATTTATTTTGTAGACTCTGAGTCAGTTTATATAAGATAAAGATTATTTTGTTTCTGAAGTTTGAATGGAACTTTTAAATAGCACCACATGGACATGGCAGAGTTTTCTTTGGTGGTGAAGTGAGAGGGAAGAACACAAGCGATCTCTGTTGTGTATTTGACTTATGATTTCATTTTGTAGGAGTTTTCGTTCTAAATATTGCAGCCACCTATCCCCATTCATTCCCCACACTCTTACCTATTATGTTTGTTTTATATAATTTATCACGGGCCTAAAATTTTACTAATCTTTTGTTCATTTATTTTCTGTCTTCCTCAACCAGAATATAAGATTTTTTTAAGTTTATTTATTTTTTGAGAGACACAGAGAGGGGAGGGGCAGAGAGAGAGAGGGACAGAGGGTCTGAAGTAGGCTCTCTGCTGTCACCTCATGTGGGGCTCAGACTTACACACTGCGAGATCGGGACCTGAGCTGAAGTCAGACGCTTAACGGACTGAGCCACTCAAGCATCTCCAGGATGTAAGTTAATTAGGGCTTTGCCCCTTTGCTACTATATCTCTAAATAATAGAAAAATCTTGCCACATCATAGACACTCAATAAAAATTTAAATGATTGTGTGACCTCATACATATGGAATATTTAGCTTCTTCTAAGAAAACTGGAATCAGTTAATATTGCTGTATCAATAGGAAACATAAGGTTATAGCTATAGAAAACAAAATATATTCAGGTCCTAAATATGCTTTTTAAAAAGCAAACTAAATGTTTTATAAGCATAGCTTCTACCAAGGAACATACTGTTGCGAACACAGACAAGGATATGTTTGTCTTGGATCCATAAATATTCTTAACATGTGACGCTGTTCCAATTCACAAGGCAGTACCTGGAAGGTGAACGTGACCCAGTATCTTTGCTGGTGGCCTTCCAGTTAGACACCCACAGCAGCCTAAAACGCAAACTTTGCATGGCAGCTTGGCTATAGTTCTCTTAAAGAAGATGGGACCTGAGGACCAGGAAAGATTTTCCTCATTTTGTATCTAAATTCTTAGTTAAAAATTATATATATATAAAATAAAGTATACTTAAGATGATGCCTTGTCTATACTGTAGGATTTCACAGAGCTCTCAAGCATGAAGATTGAAGAAAAGTATAGATAATGTACTTCCCCCAAATGCATTTGGCTGTATGACTTCTTTTTATGCAGAATACTTAGAAAAAATATATTTCAAAATTGAAGAAGAAATAAATACATTTCCAGATATAAAAAAGATGAAATAATTCAGCACCATAGACCTGAACTCTCAATGTAAATCATATAACATTTCCCTGTTTTAAAGTCATCAGCAGGTCCCGATGGCATTAAAGAAAATAATAATAATGGTAACATAGATAGGTAGATGATAGATAGACGGATAGATTGATAGATCGATAGATAGATGATAGATAGATGGATAGACGGATGGATGGATAGATAGGTAGATAGATAGATAGACAGACAGACAGACAGACAGACGGACTCTAACTTTTGGCATCTAGCCATGACTTTACTGGGGACGGAATTCTAGGCTGACAGGTTCTCCTCAACTTTATCGTCCTTTAAAGATATTGTCCTACTGTTTCCAGCCTACGTTTTTCCAACAGGAAAGATGCCGTCATTGCCATCTTTGTTCTTTTGTGCACATCATGTCCTTTTCATCTGTTTCTAGAATTTTCTCTTTATGATTGATTTTGAGCAATTCGATCATGCTGCATTCGGGTGTAGTTCTCATCGCATTTCTTGTGTGTGGGATTTGGTCAGCTTCTTGCATCTATGGGTTTTAGTTTGTAAATTTTGAAGCCATTATTTCTTTAGACATTATTTCTGTCCCGTCTACGCCCCTTCTGGGCTCCAATTACACGTATGTTAAACTGCTGGAAGGTGTCCCATGGCTACTAATGCTTTTTTCAGCGCCCCCCTCCCACCTCTGTGTGCTTTATTTTGGATAATGTGGACACTATGTCTTCAAGTTAACTGATCTTTTCTCCTGCAATGTCTAATTTGCCATCAATCTCCTCCGATATATTTTAAACCTCAGACATTGTAGTTTTCATCTCCTGAAGTCTGATTTGGATCTTTTTCTATTTATAATGTTTCTACTTAACATGTTCAATTTTTCCTCTAGATTTCCAAACATGTAGAGCACAATTATAATAGCTATTTTAATATTTTTATCTATTCAATGTTCTGTATCAGTCGTGAGTTAGTTTTTCTTGATTATTTTTTGTCTATTATGAATTGGTTGTATTTTCCTCTTTCTTTGAATGCCTCATAATTTTTGATTAGACGTTAGCAGTTGTAAAACTGACTGTGTTGGGTGTTGTTATTAAAATTTTTTTAATGTTTATTTTTAAGAGAGAGAGACAGCACGAGCAGGGGAGGGGTAGAGAGAGGAAGACACAATCTGGAGCAGGCTCCAGGCTCTGAGCTGTCAGCACAGAGCCCAATGTGGGGCTCGAACTCACAAGCTATGAGACCATGACCTGAGCTGAAGCTGGATGCTTAACTGACTGAGCCACCCAGGTGCCCTGGGTGTTGATATTTTTGAGCTTTGCTCTGGGATGAAGTTAGTTTATTGGAAACAGTGTTTCTCTTTCACGTCTTGCTTTTCAGCTTTCTTGGTTAGGGTCAGAGGCACCTGTTGTCAAGGCTAATTATTCCCTATTCCTGAGGCATGACTCTTCTGAATATTCTACCTGCTGCCCCAGGAATTACAAAGTTTTTCCTTTCTTGTTGGTTGGGAAAGGAACTGAAAATAAAAATTGGGTCTACATAACATTCCAGAAACCAAGAGAATAAAGTGTTTAAAAGAAGAAGAGGTCAACCGGGAAGACTGTTGTCGTGATACAGAGCAAGATGGTGAGTGTTCACGTATTTGGTAGCTTCCGATTAGCTGGTGACCCCAGCACACGTCATGTCAAGGATAAGGCATGAATCTGGATTACAGTCAGTAAGGAGAGAATGTGGGAGAAGGAACTGGAGCTAGCAGCCAACTGTGACCCTTTCCAAAGTCTTGCTGTGATGGGGGTCAGAGAGAAAGATCAATGGCCCCATTTGTTGCGGGTGAGAGTGAGGGCCAGTGTAGAATAAAGAAGAGTGGATGGAGAAGACAGTTAATTGGGTCTTGAAGAACAGTATGGAGGTCCCCAGACAGGAAGGGCAGGGGAAGAGGGTGTTTTGGGGGGACAGGAGCATGGGGTGTCTGCAGGGTAGGGCAGGACTGCGTGGCGAGCCCATCGGCAGCACGATGCAGGTGTTTGAGAGCACAGCCTCTACCAGGGACCTCTCCGTTTTCTCCTGCCATTTTTTCTAAGATAAGTAAAGATCCAGAGTCCCACTTGGCTCATTGGGCCCCCCGTTCTGAGCCTTTGTACCCTATACACCTGCCCCCTCTGAACACTTCGAAGTGGACCCCAGCACAGGACTGCCTGGTGTCCTGGAGCACGTGGCCACCGCGGCTTCCGTGGCCCTGCTCCTGGCAAATGAGGAGTGCCCCTAACTGCGAGGGTGTGACAGACTTCAGGCCTGTTGGAGGGACCTTGAGAGGAACCCGCTTTGGCTGCTTTCGAACTTGCCGCTGTGCCTCTGCTCCCCTCCAGAGCCACGCCCCTCTCTGGCTCACCCCCGAGCTCTCGGGGCCGTCCCTCTCCCACTGCTGAGGTTTCCATGGGGACGCCTTTCCTGACCACCGTCCACACCTGCTCCCTTCTCCTCCAGACTCTGCTGAAGCCATGCCTCTTTGACCAGAAAACAGGAGGGCAGCTTTCTAGCTTTACTCACTGTGGGATCTCGGCTTCTAGCCTTGCCCTTGGCTGATGACGGGCGTGCAGAACATCTGCCTGCAATGCCCTCGTGATTTGGAAGCAGAAGCCAGCTCTCACTATGCCCTTTCAGAGGTTCAGCACCAGACTGTGGGGCCTCTGGGGGCAAGGAGGATGCCTGGTCGCTCATCTGTGCACAGGGAGAAGCAGCCCGAGTCACAACAGAGGCTGTGCTCACAACAGTGACAGCGTGCAGGGATCCATTGCACTCTTCACTTATCCTCCGGGGAAGCCCCTCCTTCCCGCCCTGCCTGGGGACAGTGAGGGACCGACCAGCTCCAGACGGGATGTCACCCATGCCTTTCAGGATGTGCATGCCACGGTTTTGCTAGGGGAAGGCAAAATCCTCATTTCATTCCATTCCTGTTACTTCTGGAGCTCCTAATTGCTCATTTCAAGCACCAGGTCTGATGCTAGACAAATACATCTTGAAGAATCTTAGAGAAGCCAGAGAGAATAAAACCAATGGGGCACGTGAGCCATTGGAGTATTTCTCCAGAGAAGCGTTTGTCTCAGGCAACATGGAGCTCTCATCCTGCAGACGAGTTGTGTTTAGGGAGCGCGGTGTGGGCCCTCGCATTAACCTCCCACCAGGATGTCCACTTGCAGGCCCTTCTCGATGCCTGAGCAGGGAGCCAGCCCCAATCTCTGTGTTTCCTTACCGTGCCCAGAAACCGGGATCTGCCTTCTCACCTGCACGTCAGCGTCCTCCACACCAAGGTGTCTAGATTAAAAGCGGAGACAGCGATCACCTGACTGGTCTGATCTCTCTCCTGAAATGATGGATAGGCCGGAAGCATTCTTAGCTGAATTATCTCATCTTGGAGAGGGGTCTTTCCAGCTGTCATGGCGCCGCGGACCAGACTGGTGTACGAGATGGGTTTATAATCCTGTTCCAGCCTTCATCCCCGTGACAAATGGGTTGTGTTAGCAGTCCACTGGGGAAAAAGGGTGATCATATTTCGTCATTTATAGGCTACCTGGAGAAAATATGATTCACGGTGGTATGGAATCAAGGAGGATAAAAAAATCAATTTATTATTTCAGCTGTTCCTGAACATCACTTTTTAGCTGTCTTCAGGCCTGTGATATTCTGAGAAGCAGAAGATTGCTCAATAAAAAACCTTACGACACGCTTTTGCAAAGCGAGTCTCTCCTCTCCCTCCGCCGGCAAATGACTAGGCTGAGCAGCATGGGTGAGGTGGTGAGTGAGGGTGTTGAGAAGCGTGCCTCTGAATCAGGTCTGTCCTCCTGGACACACGCCAGCCTCGCATGTTCATAAGCAACGTGCTCCCCCTCCGTGGCCGGCCTGCTGCAGGCGGGAGGTCTGATCCATCAGGACGCTGGAGGGATAGGGACGCCCGACTTGGTCTGGCCACAAGGTCTGCCTTCAGAGGGTCCTAACCAGACGGCGATCAGGAGCTGAGGTATGCACCTGCCTCACCAGCGAGTTTGGATCCCTCAATTCTGGGTATTTGCAGAGTCTCCACAGCCCTCCTGAAGGCAAAATACCATCCTCCCTCCAAGGACAGAGAGTTCTAAGCCCAGCGTCCAGGACCAAGGACAGAGAGTTCTAAGCCCAGCGTCCAGGACCAAGGACAGAGAGTTCTAAGCCCAGGGTCCAGGACCAAGGACAGAGAGTTCTAAGCCCAGTGTCCAGGACCAAGGACAGAGAGTTCTAAGCCCAGTGTCCAGGACCAGAGAGTCACCTGGACTTCCCGTAGTGCAGACACCCCGAGCCTTAGGTGAGGAAGGATTCCAGATTACTCCCCCAGTCTGGAATTCATGCCAGTGTCACTGACTTCATGCCCCAGCTCGTGTCCCTAAGGATCTGCTCTTCGGCACCGACTTCCTTTGTGTCCTTTATAAAGTCAAGAAAGCACTTTGAGACTGTAGCTACTTTCATCTTCCTCCAAATGAGTTACAGCACTCTCCCCCAGAGCCGCTGAGGACGCAGGCACTTGGATCCAGGTCAGAGAACACCTGAATAGGGTACTCACAGAAGGGAATTGAGGGCGCCCCACACCAGAGTCTTCTGTGGGGACAGAGCCAAGGCCGAGGTGTCCCGGAGTGCCCCACTTGCTCCCTCGGCTCCGGCACTCTCTCTTCCCCGCTCTGCTAACTCCATCTTCCTTGGACACCTGCTCTACCCACACACCGCCCGTTCTCCCTCCTCCTTTCCTTCCTGCCTCTCCGGCTCTTCAGACTCATTTTTAGCGTGAGAGCACTGATAAGCGATCCTTGTAAAGTCGACTTGTACCATCTAGGAGTTATTGGCGCTGCTCCCGGGGCTTTTCGGAGACCGCAGTTAGGTAATCGGAGGATGGGCTCAGGACCAACTTCCCAGGGCCGGGCTGGGATGCGGCTGGAGCGGGAGCAAGCCGGCGGATGCAGGGGCCTAAGCACGGGACGGGGACGTATTTAGGCCACGCGGGAGTGCCGCAGCTGTGTGTTTTGTTCATCTATTCTTCTAGCCTTTCTTGCTTCCGCTCGGAAGTAGCCTGGTTGCCATGGAAATGGTAAGATCCTATGGGCTGGATTAAGGTTACCCACAAAGCGGGATCGATCTCCATCCAGGGCTGAAGGCAGAGCCCAGCGTTGTGCACGGTATGACATGCAAGGGACGCCACCTCCATTCTTCTGCTTCGTTCTGGGCGGCAGGGACACTGGCCACCGCGCGGCCCTGAACTCAGATGCTGCTTCGCACTCCCCCGACTCATAGGCAGGCTTTAAAACTGAGACCCCACCTGGCGCGGCCGTAGAGAAGCTTCCCCTCTGACTTGCGTCTCCTGTTCCTCGGCCCTCCTGGCGCCGCCTGGAGCGGCTGCCCTGGTGTGCCGGGTGCACTCACTTCACCGGCCTTGCTTTCCCACCTGCGGGCACCTCCGATCCCCTGGCTGGGGACGAAGCGGCAGACTAAGCTCCATGGCCTCAAACTCTGCCTGCCGTGTGGGCCCTGCTCTTCAGAGAGGCCCTCTCCTCGCCCAGTCTCGGCTTTCTTGAGTGGCCCAGGCCCCTGCCCCTTGCATCCCTGCTCTGAGGCCCCAGGCTGGCTGAGCCAGCCCATGGAAAAGTCTTCTCCAGGGAAGCTTCTCAAGGCTGGTGTGGAGCAGACTCAGCTTCTAAGACACTGAAGGGCCGGAGCCGGGACTCCCTGCTGCACTCGCCAGACCTCCGGGGATGCCAGGAGTCGGTCAGGGTTCAGGCTCTAAAACGGACTCTTAGTGGGGCAGAGACCCGCGTCCTTCTCTGAACACTCCCAGGGGTAACTGAGCGTCCCTGCTTCCCCAGGGCCCGGGGCTCTGCCCCCCAGAATCTGGTTCTTCAGGCCCCTTCCTGCAACGTCCTGCACATCCCGGGTGTGTTGGACTCTCAGGCGCCCGGAGCCAGTAGAACGCCGGCTGGCGGTCAGACACTGACTGGGGCCCCTTGCTTGCTCGGGCGCAGAGAGTGCTTCCTCCTCCCTGGAACCTCCCAGCTCCCTCACCAGCAGGGACCTGCTGCCCTCGAGTTCCAGGTCGCACCCCTGCCCCGGCACTAACACCCCTGCCCCAGGAGATGCCACTGGGTCGTCCTTCCCAGGCGTTTCTGTTCCCGGGACCTTTACCTTGACACTGAGCAGCCACACAGCCGACTTCTGTGACCCGGGGCCCCCAAGGGAGGAGAGCAGGGAGCGCTCGGGACACGGGCCTGCCACCCTGCATGGGTGGGGGGGGCTGCGCTCAGGGAGGGGACCCCACGCCTCCCAGGGCTACAGGGGACTCTTCCCAGAAAGAGGCGGATGCATCTCCCGCAGCATTCCCGGATGGCATGCACAGCAAACTGCAGTTACTCCATGGGGATGATCGCGTGTGCACATGCGTGTGTGTTTGCACGCCTGTGTGTGCCCATGCGTGTGTGGAAAGAATGAGAGTGTGCACCAGAACACCGACGCTACGGGAAAGGGCTTTCCATAGTCTACAGTCCTCTGCGTGTATTTTTCCAATGCCTGAAGTTTACATAAGGTGCACGGACTAGATCTGGAAAACACCAGGGGAAACGCCCGGAGAGCCCGTACACGAGCGGGGCCGAGCCGGGGAGGCCTGTGGGGAGCGTGGCCGGCCCTGCTGCCCTTGTCTCTCTGCGTGCGTGCTGCTAGTGCGTCCTCATCCGCTCACAAGGCACACCTCACGGAAACGACGCTGGCTTGCTGTCTACGCTGAGCTGTCTGTGCCCCTACGACGTTTCGGGTGCCAAAGACACGCGGGAGGTGCCCAAGCCCCTGGAAAGCTGCTAATGCGGGAAAAGGGATTGCATGCCCAGCTTGATCCAAGAACAAGGGTTCCAGACGCTTCCCTGACGGCCCGAGGGGTGCGCCTGAGCAAGACAAGGGGAGCGTGTCCAGCGCCCCAGGAGCTTGCTGAGTAACTGGCAAGGGCGGGCTGGCCACACCGATAGAGACGCTCACCGCACAGCCCTGCTGACGCCGCCACTTCCCAGCTGCCCTGCTGCCACCTGAGCCCGGCGTTCTACAAATTTCTGCTTTTTCTTCCTCCCTTTAAGCCCAGAGAGTAGGGCCAAAGTTTGGTCTACCGGGGGGTACTGTTCTGTGAAATCATTAGCTGAGTCTGAAGCCAAACAAGTGACATTTAAGCCAGTCACCAGCCCCGCGTTCACGCAGAGAACCAACTGACCGAGTGCCAAGAGGACAAGCCTGGGGGACAGGGGATCAGCGGTCAAGGCTCCAGATGAAGAATGGCTGGATTCCACAGCAGACTCCGGATTGCTTATCAACAGCCCTGGCCAAGCAGAGAAGAGCGAACTCAGCGTCCTGATCAGGACCGTGCACTTGGGGGCCCCGGCACGGCTCCATGTGTCTGCGGCCTCCGTGTTCCAGAATTTCCCCCTCACAGTCTGGGCTCTGGACCAGCAGAACCCAGAGCAAGCTGTTTGCCAGGCCGAGAAGCTGGTTAGCAGCCCCTCTCTGACTCACTTAGTGATTTGGAGAGACATTTGCATGAGGTTGTGCATTTGGATGGAGACTCAAGCTGCCGCCTCGCCAACATGGGTGACTGTGTTTGCACGATCTCCAGGGGTGACGCTGGGCCCCAAGGCGAGCTAGGCAGAGCTCAGAGGGACCTGCCGGCCCGTAGGCGGGGGCCCCGGAGCCACCCCTCATCTCACGGTGCCTCTCTTGCTCCCTTTCCCCATCTCCATCTCTCCCCTTCGCCCCCTGCCCAGAACAGAACTCACCAAAAAGAATCCTGGCTCGTCAAACACTGGGGAATGCCTTTTAAAATGGCAAGCTGTTTATCCAAAGACACGATTCCCAGATTCTCTCAGCTTTAATTAAAAACATTTGTAAACAAGCCGATGATTGTCACACACGTCCCATCTATGAAACAGTAAGAACAAGAACAGCCCGCTCGCCACATAATTGGGAAGAGTTTTCTTTTGAACTTTCCAGATGGGATTGGGATCTGCAGTCTAATAGGAGATTATGGGCTGCATTAGCCACTGAATACACAAATATTTGCCTTCTGTATTCAGAAGGCGCTGTGGGGAGTCATTTTTCAATGCTGTGTCATGCAGCAGCTCCTCGGGATCCAGCGCCAACACATACACAAGCCAATTAATTCTGGACACATTTAAAAAACAAATACCAGCTGACCACCTGTTTCCCAGTGACAGCTTTATGCCATTCCGCTGGTTTATAAACAGGCCAGCAAAACATCTCCAAGATTCTGCACAGCACAGAGTAAGGCCAGCTCATTATCCTTCCGGTCCAGCCGGGTCCCCAGACAAGCTGCTCACCAGAGCTGTCATCATTAAGCAATGGCTGGCTTGAAAAGCTTCGCCAATTTGGGAGAAGCTTCCAGAATCGCTTCTTTTTAGTGAACAGAAAGAAATTTGCAGGAGAGAAAATCAAAATCAAAAGCTTTTTGCGGAGAAAAAATTAAACAATGCGCCTTGAGCCATCCGTGGTGGAAGTCACGGTGACGTCAAAATTCACATCTTCAGAAACAGCACTCGATTAATGTGGTCCTGCTCGCGAGGTTTCACAAACAGATCTTTCTGTTCGAGGTTTACCCAGGAGAGTAAAGGTTTCTGTCATCTCAATACAGGCGAGAACTCGGAACACCGGTGGCAGTTGCTACTAAGTCAGTTACGCCTGCAGAGAGACGGAGGGTGAGCTCTGGTGTCGGTCAGAGGCGCCCAGAAGGGCTCATCCGACTTGGTGAGAAGGGGTCCGTGCTTGCATTAAAGGAACGGTTCTGTTGATATAAACAGAAAAGAACGGAAATCCCAGGATCGTCTAGTACTTAATGGGGAGACTCCGCAGGGCCATAAAAACTAAAATTACAGATACGTTGGGTGGCTCAGTCGGTTGAGCGTCTGACTTTGGCTCAGGTCGTGATCTCAAAAGTTCATGAGTTCAAGCCCTGCATCAGGCTCTGTGCTGACGGCTCCGAGTCTGGAGCCTGGAACCTGCTTCAGTTTCCGTGTCTCCCTCTCTCTGCCCCACCTCCCCCCACTCACACTCTGCCCATCTCAAAAATAAATAAACATTAAAATAAATAAATAAAATAGAATTACAGATACGTTAAATACTTCTCTTCTGTGTGCACCTGCTGTGAGTAGAAATGAACGCACCGACGGAGGACCTGATCCCACGGGGGACCCATCAATGTGCGAGTTAGAACTGGGGCGTGTTTCAGGGGCACGATCCCTGCTCTTCTTGTATGTTTAGATGAAATACTGTACAATCGTATGCTTTTTACACGTACTTGTATGTGTATGTTAGTCCCTGCATCCGTGTGTCTATATACAATTATGTGTATGCACAGCTGTGTATACATGAGTGAACATTACTGCTGTGTGTTTGGGTGCGTGAGAGGGAGGGCACCGTGGGAAAATCACACACGCACACGGTCTTCGGGCCGCGCAGCTGGAGAGACCACAGCACCGTTCAGTCTGCGTCCCTTCACCTTACGGGGTCCTGTTTTCAGTCCATTGTGGACGAGCAGACTGAGCAGGGCCCCCAGGTGCACACAGCAACGGCAGGCAGGGAGACGGGGGGCTCGCCAGAGACCCCTCCCCCTTGGCGAGCTAGCGGACTAGCGGACGTGGACGGAGGGACTGACAGGCGGCCCGTGTAATCCCCTTCCTCTGCTCTTAGATTCTTTCTTCCTAAGGAAACCGATGGCGCTTGGGGTGGAGGGCGCAGGCTGAATTTGGAGTGTGTTTTGTGCTTAAACAAGATGCCTGAGAAATTTTATATCTAGTATTTTCACAGGCCAACAAAATGGCAAGTAACACCTCCCCCGCCTGCCACCCAAACTCAGTGACACTGCTCCACAGTAAGGAGGCTGATGATTTAAAAAATGATATTCGTTCTGATGACCCGAGTCAACAGTTCTATTATTTTGTCAATTCTATTCCTGGATTTAATGGCCTTGTAAATAGGGGGTGTTCAAGTTCAGCTGCTCACCAAATTATTCTACGCTATAAAGGGGTTTCTTCCCTTTACATATGACCGTCTACGAAAGGCTCGAGAGGGAGAGTGGCCCTGAGTTTACACCGTTCGTTCCAGAAAGTGCTTCTTCATACCAATTCCAGTTGGTTTGGAGAAATACATTTTATTCCTTCCAAATGCCAATTAATCATATTTTCGCTTAAAACTTCAGACTTGCCCTCAGTTGGAAATTAATCTGATATTTCATATCAGCCTGACCAATCCCCTGGCTGTTACGTCCCTGGGGGACGGGCTTCCAAGCACCAGCATTTTCTGCTGCGTCTGTCACGTGTGGTGAGTGACACTGTCTCCTAAGGCCATGTAAAGATCTCACTGCCTCTCCGCGTCACCCCACATCCGTGAGCTGTCACACGGGGCCCCTGCTCTGTGCGCTCTGCTTAAAGACTCCGCTGGTGAAGGTCCTACCTTCCTGTTTCTCAGTTGTTCACACGGGCGAAGGGACATTTGGCACCGGTTCTTACCACTTCTGCTCAGAGGTGACGTACGTCACTTCTGATCACACCCCATTGGTGGGAGCAAGCTCGAGGTCCTGCTTTGTGACATCAAGGCCAGGAGGCTGGAAGGGACAGAGCTGGAGATATTTGCCGAAGTGCAGGTCCTGTTGGAGATGAAAACAGACACTGCGGACGTGACTAACCCAGGTCGACCCCTCCCAAAGATGGAGCCGGAACAGTGAGTCTACCTCATACTGGAAGCGAGGCCTTCTGGAAGATTCTCTGTGACTGCTGGAAATGGACTGGAACGTGTGGCAGTGGACACTGCCTGTGGCCAGGAGCCCACACGGACAGGAGGTGGGACTGAGCTCACAGAGCCTACACCCTCCTTAGAGACGGGAGTTTAAGCCCCGGGTCTGAAGGGAGCCGCCGTGGGTGCAGGTCAGGCTGCGGGAAGAGAGGGCGCCCCTCTGAGAGCTCAGGGCAGCGCGGGCGTGCGGGAAGCCGGCCTCCGGAGCCTGCCCTGGGTGCACGCGGCCCGCTGCCGAAATGCTTCCTAATGTCAAATCTCTCGGCGCCCTGCCCAGCTTCAGCATTGTTCCCACCGAGGGATGAATCGCCAAATACATTAATCGAGTCAATAATGTATGCTCCTAGGATTGAGTATTCCACTCAGCATCCCATTTGTTAAATTTTTTAATGAGAACAAAACACCCGAGTGAAACAGTTTCCCTATTCCAACCACAAGCGCGCGCTCCACTGTGCCACCCGGTGCGGCGGCGGAGCGCACGTTATCATCCTGAGAGGCAGGCAGCGCGGTGCCGGCTCCGAAGCTCCGGGTTAGCACCTCTAGGTGCTTAGGAAAATAACCCGGATGTTAGATGTCGTGGTCGTTTCCGGTGAGGAGTCTCCCCCCGCCACGGCCAGGCGGCGCTGCGACGGTGGGGGGCACTGGAGGCCTCGGCCCCGCGTGGCCAGTGCCCGCGTCAGCCTTGCGTCTCGCCGGAGGACTCCAGAGGCAGTGCTCGGAAGCTGCGGAGAGCTTACGGTGGCCGGCGGAGAGGCTGTATGTAAGCAGGTGCCAGGGGAGAAACAGAAGAAACACCGATGGAGAAGCTGCTGGGTCGGTCGTTGTAACGGATGCTGCTCTGGCATTTCGGTCCCCAAAGCCACTTGGCGGCGGCAGGTGGTGACCGGTCTGTTTCTCTCCGGAGCTGTCTGTTCTTGCCACATGCATTTCAGAGCTCTGTCGTGAGGCACGCGCCTTTATAAGGGTTACGTCTATCTGACGAAGTCATTTTTTATCATAAAATGTTACGTGGCCTTCAGTTGTTCTTGTTCTAAGATCGAGTTCGCGCGACCCTAGTAATATCACTCCTGCTCGCATGATTAGCGTCTGCTTTCTATATAATTTATGATTGATACATGTATAATTTATATGCATCAATTATATATCCACACTTACATATATTTACTTCTTATTACGATGAAAAATGCTATAAAATTTTCCATTTTAAGCATTTTCGAGCAAACAATTCTATACTATCAATTATATTTACAATGTCTTATGGTTTACAGCTTTTTCCAAAATTTTTCATCACCCCAAACAAAAGCTCGGTACCCAGGAAGCAATAACTCCCCTCCCCCGGGCACTGGTAACGTCTAATCTACTTTCCGACCTTAGGGATGTGTATTCATGTAAGTGGAATACTATGTATCTACCCAAAAGAATTGAAAACGAATTCGAACAGATACTTGTACACCAAGTACATAGAGTTCACGGCAGCATTGTTCACAAGAGCCAACAGGCGGCAGTAGCCCCGGCGTCCGCCAGCAGGGGAACGGCTAAACAAAGTGCGGTCCCTCCACGAAGTGCAACACGATTCGGTTCCAGGAAGGGACGCCTGCTGCGAAGTCTTCCTTCACTTGCTTGTATCCTAACGTTAGCTTTGTTTTTAAAATGGGTTCTTCCCAGAGCATCTGTTTGGGTCTTGCTCTTAAAACTCAGTCTGACAGTCTGCCTTTCCAGTGAAGTGTTTATTCGCACTTGATGTCGTGATTGGTATGTTAGATTGAGGGTGCCAATTTGCCACTTGTTTGCTAATTTTCTTCTTTATTTTTGTTCCTCACTTTCCATTTCCCAGCTGCTGTCGGATTCATGGAAGATATTTTAATATTTCATTTCGATTTCTCTGGCGACCTGGTAGCTACATCGCTAGTGTGTGATACTGGCGACCCTTCGGTGGCCGCCCTTCGGACCACAGGAAGGCTTGAACTGTCACGGTAGTTAACTTGGACCGCTTCCCGACACCTGGGCAGTGTAGCTCGGCCTCCCTGCCGCCCTCCTTCCTGCTCCTCCGCGTCCCTGAGCCCCCCCGCAAGCGTGTGCTCATGTTTTCGTTCGCATGGAGCCATGTCGAGCCGCAGAATCGCCGTATCCGGGGCTCTGGCATGGTTTGCTCTCATTTCCCCACCCTCGGGACTTTCTGTAGCAGTCCGCTGCTGACAGACGCTCTTGCTTTTGACTTACCTAAAATGTCTTCATTTTACCAGTATGTTCGAAGGGTCATTTCACTGGATGTGGAATTCTGGCTTGAGTTTTCACTCCTTTCAGCAGGCGATGGCCTGTCTCGCCTTCAGTATTTCCGGCGGGAAGACCACCCCGATTCGTGTAGTAATTGTTCCCCTTATATCGACGCGCTGCGTTTCTTCAGGAGCTTTTCCGACTTTCTCCTTATCTTTGGGTGTGCCTGGGGACATGGACTGTTGATCGCGTGGGCCCTACATGGCATTTCTTGACCTTCGTGAACCTACACATCCGTGTTTTTCACTAACGTTTGGGAACATTTGGCTACTATTTCTTCAAATATTTTTTCTGCTCCATTCTCACTTTCTTCTTCTTTTTTTAAAAAACTTCAGTAATATATGTGCTAGTGTGCTTCATTCCCATACGTGCCTTTGAGAGTGAGATCACATACATATACACGTACACAGCTATATATGTTTATTAGATAGATAGGTATTTATTATATACACATTTTTTATTATTTATTTATTTATTTATTTTGAGAGAGAGAGAGAGAGAGAGAGAGCGAGAAAGCATAAGTCAAGGAGGGGCAGAGAGACAGGGAGAGAGAGAGAATCCCAAGCAGGCTCTGCACTGTCAATGCAGAGCCTGATGCAGGGCTAGAACCCACGAACTGTGACATCATGACCTGAGCTAAAGTTGGACACTTAACTGACTGAGCCACCCAGGTGCCCCAAGGTTCTGTTCTATATTTTTAATCTCTTTCGTTTCATTCTTCAGACCAGGTTAATTCTGCTGATCTAGCTTTAAGTCTAGTCTTTTTACTCTCCAATTTTGTGCCTTCCTCATAAGTTTTTCACTTAATTTCTGTACTTCCTCAGCTCTCAACTTTTGACTTTTAAAAATACTGACTATTCTGCTGGAATTCTCTGTTTATACATTGTGTATATATTTTTCTTCAAGTCTTCAAACATGTCAGCATGTTTTGACATGGGGGCATATCCATGTGACATAATTTCGACATGGGGGCATATCCATGTGATTTCTTTATTCCTTTATTTATTTATTTGGAGAGAGAAAGAAAGAGAGAAAGAGGCCTGGGGGTATCCTGGGGGGTAGGGAGACCGAGGCCACTGAAAAAGGCTGTGGCCGTGTGGGGAGAGGTTGGGTTATGTGAGCGCTAAAAACCCTCACCCTCTGTGAATGCAGGAAATAATGAAACTAGCAAAGAGCTGAACAAGTATGCTTTTCAGTAACATGGAAGAACCTACCAGAAGAAATAGAGCGTGAAAAGCAGTGGTTGTGGAATGGGAATGGTGGTTGAAGGGCCCAGGACAGGGGCTGCTTTGGTTGTAAGCCTTTGATTTTTTGGAGTTTTTCTTTTCCTTGGATTTTTTAATTTTTAAATTTATTTTTTATTTTTTTAAGAGATTTTATTTTAAAGAGAGCAAGAGAGTGAGAGTAAGTGGGAAAGGGGCAGAGAGAGAGGTAAAGAGAGAATCTCAAGCAAGCTCTGCACTGTCAGCCCAGAGCCTGGCGTGGGGCTCAAACTCACAACTGTGACATTATTACGGAGCCAAAATCAAGAGTCGGATGCTTAATGGACTAAGCTACCCCGGCGCCCCTCATGTCAATCTCTACTGGCTCTTTTATTTCTTGAGAGTGGGTCACAGTTTTGTGTGGTTATTACTGTGGTTAGATGCTGGGCATCGATTATGTCGTAGAGACTCCAACCTTTCGTATGTTCCTCTGAAGAGTGATTTTGTTTTAGGAGACAATTAACTCACTTGGAATCAACCCCCAGTCTCTGTTTCCTCTGTGGCGAGAAGTAGCTGAAATATCAACTCAATTGTTTCAATTCTTAGTCTTTCTTTGCTGCCAATGCCTGCCCCTCCGCATGTGTGTTTAGTTCAGCGGTAAGTGGGGCGGGGCGGGGGGGTGTTGACAGATCTTATCCACAGGCTGGGGGGCGGTGCTCGTGCTTTCTAGTGATGACTTCCTGCCTGTATTTCCACGCCGATTTTCCGGCTGTGG
Source organism: Paguma larvata (assembly GCA_030068075.1). Classification (NCBI taxonomy): domain Eukaryota; kingdom Metazoa; phylum Chordata; class Mammalia; order Carnivora; family Viverridae; genus Paguma; species Paguma larvata. The sequence goes on along the minus strand of CM057837.1, from coordinate 16,387,220 downwards.
TGCGACCTCGTGTTCTTTCTCGGTCACTGTCTTACTGGCTCGAGGGGTCCTTCTGCTCCCCCAGCCCTCCCTGGCTGCCACTAACTGTAGTGTTTCCTCAGTCCACAGCCTGGTCACGGCTCACAACCCTCACCCACTGCAGTTCTGTGTTCCATCACCGTTCCCCTCCTGGTGCTGCTTGGTCTTTCTCTATTGTTGCAAAGAATAAGATTCTTTAAAAGATATTTTTAGTCCAAATTTTGTGATTATTATCTGCGAGCAAGTTAGTTTGGCTAATCTACTATTTCATTAACCTCTAGTAGATTTTTGCTAAAGATCTGATGAAGTAACGCTGATTCTGGGTTCTTTAGAAAGAAGGTTTAAAACACTGTATTTTGGGTTTCAGAAAAAGCTAGACACTCAGTGTGGTGGTGATGCCAGACTTAAGCACATACTTTCACTTGTCAGCTGAAAAAATCATTCTGCGACTAAATTATGAGCTACTAAAATCAGAGTATAATTATTTTACCCACAAAAGAGTGTGAAGGTTTTTGTACGGTTCCCTGGGGTTTCAATCAAACTGTCAGACACCATTCTGTCCATTATTTTGGTGCTTGGACTCCTTGATAGATGCTACCTCGCGAGCTAGTCAATTGCTCTTTGGGGTTCAGGATACTGCCTTCATGAATCACGGGGCGATCCCAAACTGCGCGTGCCTGGGAGCTCCCTCCCGGGACAGCAGAGGAGTCTGGGTAATGAGCACCCTCGGCTTCTGGGACGCCAGGTGGGCCAACAGCACACAGGGCCGGAGGGGGCGCCATCCGACGCTAGCCAGGTGAGAATGTGAGGGGGTGGGACTTCGTCCTGATGGCTGGGAAACCTCCACCGGTCGGTGACGGGGAGGAGTTTGTGGACGGAAAGATTCATAATTTTGCTTGTTTGTCTACTTTCTGTGTCTTTCCTTCCACAGACAAGAAAGGTGCTGCCTTATTTGCTGAGCAGGATGCCACGAACGGATTGCTTAGCGATGGAGGAGGGAACACGGACACGGGCTCTGGGAAGTGGCTCAGGCGGACAGGATTCGCAGCTTGGGGGCAGCGTGGACCCCTACGTGGGACAAGGGCTTTGCTGCATGTCAGCAGAGGTGGAAGACGGAGGGAAGCAGAGGGATGCAGATGGAGGTGCTAACGGTGAGAAGTGGATTCCTGCTTTGCATGAGGTCGGCCGCAGTTCTTCAACACGGGTTTTGGGGAAGCTGGGTGGGGGTCCCTTCCCTCTGCCTTTGTTGTTCAGAGGTTAGAACAGGGCCATGAGAAAGGTCCAGAGGGAGTCCCGGCCTGGGATTTGAGGGGTGTAGGGATGCAGTGTGGTGCCCTTCAAGGTGGTTCAAGGCGAGTGGGCAATGGACCCAAAAGGAGAGAGAGACACGCAGCCTCTCCCAGAACTGGGCTTCTCTCATATTCGGGGGGAAGTAGCACCCCGCCTATTCGGGCGGGGTTGTCCAAGGCAGACCGTGGCGGGGGGCACCCGTCTCTGGCCACTGGGGAGCTCAGGCCCTGCTCAGTTTGGGCGAAGCTGCTCGTGGCCCCTCCCACCTGGCCTGGGCTCTCAGGCAAGGAGAACCGAGCTGAGACGGGAGACGCTCTGTGACCCTGCTGACACCTTGTCTCACGCCCACCTGGAAGTCCCCGTCCCTGCAGTGAGCACTCCCTCCAAGCAAGGCTACCCAAGGCGCTGGGGACTTTTTCTCGAACAGATTTGTCATCATGACTTAGTTGTAGGTCATCCTGGGCTCATTCCCAGCTGCACGTGATGGGCCAAACTCCGTCCGGCTGTCCAGCCGTCCGGCTGTCTGGCTGTCCATGTGGGACCCAGTCACCTCGCTATGTCAGCCCCACTCTCCCCTAAGCCGAGAGCCTCCTGGCCTGCCAAATTCGGGTTTTCTTCCTTCTGATTGCTCAGCTGTCAGGACCACAACCTCAGAAGTCTCTGTTCAATCCCGACAAGCTTAATCTTTCTCTCCTCATTGCTTAAACGCCCCGTTTCTCAAAAAGCAGGCCTTATTTGCTCCCCTTTCTAAAAACAACTGTTCTGAGCCTTTTTCCAAATTATTAGAGAAATGCCGTCATCACCATAGGGACACAAATAAACATTTTCTCTCTTTTTTCCTCTTCCGGAGGGAAGAAGTCTTAGAAGAGGCAAGCTGTCTGTTCTCAAGGAGACCACGGAAGACACTGTGGAGAAGGGGTCGGTCTTTGGGGCCAGGCAGGCAGTGGGGTGATGCCCGGGGGAGGGGGTCCTGGGTCGACTCCGGAGGTGTCCCCTGTGCAACACAGACCTGCCTGCAGGGTGGGGACTGCAGGTTCCCAGGGGTCTGTGAATGGACACGTGGCAGCCAAGGACGGCCGGGTTTGTGAGTGACGGTCATGGCCTCTCTCCGTGCTCAGAATTCATCTTGGTCTGGGCGTGGCTGGGTGGGGTCTTCCCTTTGAAGCGGAGATAGGACAGGGCTCCCTCTTTCCCCTTGCGGCCCCTCATGTCTTCTCATTTGAGCAGGTGAAGTCAAGCCGTGACTCTGGTCTCTGGCTCTGGTGTTGGTCTTACTCTCCCGCCTCGTGGTCGCACCTCTTACTTTTTTCCAAGGCTCTGAATCCTGCCAGCCTCTGGGTCTCCGGACCCCTCTGGAGACCGTGTCGGACACAGTCTCCGCTGGGTCCAAGACTTGTGTTTTCACTTCCTGCAGGTGCACTTAGGGGCTCAGACTCACGTTGCACCAGCGCCCCCATCTGGTGGGGCACCTGGCTGTCTGGCATCCTCTCGGGTTCAGAGTCATGGTCAGACGCAAGGGCAGGCTTCCCTGGGGCCCGCTGTGAAGGGCGAGGTGCGGGGCAGAGCAGGGGGTCTGCTCAGGTGCAGCTCACCCCACCTGGCAGCAGTGCGCGCAGGCCGGTTGACTGTCCTGTAACTCAGCGACCTCGCATCCTCCGGCCCCAGACCCCTTGCCCTGTGGGAGAAGCCGTGTCTCACGTGACTTTGCACCTCCTTAAATCGTAGCGCACTATCCATAGGTCACTGGTAACCGGAATGTCTTCCTACCTAAGCTTTGACAGGTGTCTGGGGTCTGGGCCCAAGAAATCAAGCACTCTGGCCCCTCGTGACGGGCTCATCTAAACCTCACTTTAGAAACACGGCCGCGGCTGCTTTTAAACTCTACGTGAGCGTCAATTCTGACCACGTAAGAAAAGTGCTAAAGCCATGATGGCCCTGCAGGAACGCATCTTCACTCACTGGGGACGGATAGGACCTAGCACCTTCCCCTGCCCCTCTCAGCCTCTTGATCCCGAAATCTGAGAGCTAAGCCAACGAGACACTTGATGGGGCGGGGGTGGGGATGGGGGTGGGAGGAACTCCTGATTTTTTCTTTCCCTCTCACCCCTGACCCTCCTCACATCTGTGTTGACTTGTAAGAGGTTACAACCCCAGAAAAGAGGGGTGGGTGCTGGGTTGGGGAGGGGCACCACACCCGGAGATAACATCCCCACGGAGAAAGGACGATGTCTAGTGGGGCATTGGACAGCCTCCCGACTGGATTCCGTGGCATCGGTTAGTCAGAGAGAGGGAGGCAGAACGGGCGGGGACATTTGCCCGGAAGGCGCACCCGCCGGGGGGTGACTGCCGAAATGCGGGTTGGGTGGAAGCCGCGCCCGCCTCCCCCCGTCCAGGTGCAGCTGGAAAGAGCAGGTTTAATCAGTGAGCAGACGGGCAGAGAACAAAGACAGGTGACATCCTTCCTCCTCTCTGTCCAACAGGCTGCACCTGACGGGCCCCGAGGGACCGCATCTGACAGGAGCAGGAAGCAGAAGCAGCAGGGGGCATACAAGCACCCGGTCACCCAGGCAGGACACCCCGGACAGGAGAGAAAGCATGTCCTGAGAGCTTAGGCAACTCTCCGGCCCTTGCACGCTCTCGTTAGACACATGCACACACACGCACGCACACACACACACACACATGCACGCACGCACACGCACATGCACGCACACCCACGCACAACGGGGAGCTTTGAAACGAACAACAGGGGGAAAAAAGAAAGCCAGAGACTGCTGCTGAGGGAAGGGAGAAGGAAAGAGCCAGAGGGGACGGCCAGTTTCACGGGGGCCAGCAGGGTTCACAGCGAGCTGGAGACAGAGGTGGCCCTGAGAGGCATGAGTCCAGGGGGTGGGTGGGACCCCCGTCACACAGAGGGAGGCGTCAGGGTCACGAGGGCCACATTCTCGCTGCAAAACACCTGTGTTTGCGGGACAAAGTCTCACGCGCAAAGAAAACGCAGAAAGGGAACTCGATACAGGAATACGCTGGCTCTTTTTTTTTTTTTAAGAGAGTGAAGAAACAAGAAAAAACCACGGTGTCTAGATGAGAATTAAGACAGAACATCCCAGGAGCACACGCAGAGCTGGGTTCAGAAGTGAAGTCAGATTTTCCACCTAAATCAGTGAAAAATGCCGTGTCCCCAAACCTCTCACTGGATGTCCCGGACGCATGAAACAAAGACAAGGCTCAGAAAACAATCCCCCAACGTCCTCTGCTCGTGAAGGCCCCCTGGGCCGCTGGCAGAAGATCGAGCGTGACGGGCCAGCGTGGGTCCGGGGTCGTGGGGAAGTTCTGTTTGTGTTTTGGGGACCCCACACTGTTTTCCACATGGCCCTTTCAGGATGTCTGCTTCTAGAGGCCCCGCGTCTGCGCCCCGGCCCAGGTGGACTCCCTCGCCTGGCCGGCCGCTTACGACAGCATTCGACCTCGTGTTTCTCGGCGCTGGCTGCACGTGGCGCCCCCTACCACAGCGACTCTACAACCTGATGACACCTGGGCCCTCCGGGGTGTCTGAGGCAGCTGGTTCGGGGCGCAGTCTTCGGGACGCGGCGGGTTTAAGGCTCCCGGCAGGTGTGCCCTGTTGCGGCCCCTTCTCTTGATGCCCCCTGCAAAGCTTCTAAACCATTAATCCCCGGAGCCCTGGGCACCGTCGAAAGGCACCCTCAATCCTTTTGTCCCCGTGCCTTCTGGGGCAGACCTGTCTCCTCTACTTTGCGCAGAGCGGCACAAAGCTCATGTATCCCAACTCGTCGTAACATGGTGTCCTCCCCAATAAAACACGCTTCTCTCTCCCGAAATTACTGAGGCTGGAAGGGCTTTGATGGCGCCGATCAAGGCTTTGAAGCCTCTGATTCCCGGCTGCCTGCAGCGCGTCGTCTGCTCGAATCTTCACATCCTCCCTGGGGCTGCCGGCCCCGGGCTCGGCGCGGCTGGAGGTGCGCGTGGGGAGGGGGGCTTTCCTCCCTCCCGGCGCCGCCCTGCTCTGCGCCCTGTAGCACCCGGCGCCCCTGCACACGGAGCGCGTCCCCGGGATCCGCAGGACACTGCACTGGGGGGACAGGGTTCCGGTCTGGGCGCTCCTGGGGTGAACCCACGCCCGGCAAGAAGCTCTCCTCGGTATTCAGAACACAAAGCCGCGTCCTTGCTGGCTGGGCACCAGGAAGGAAAGAGTAATACAAGCGGTCCTGTTTTCCCTTATTGGACACAAGACAGGCACAGCGGGGAGTGAGTTCTGGAGGAGTGCTGGGCAGAAATACAGATTCCTCCCGTTCAGCTGTGTGAGCCCAGTAGATTCACAGCGGTGACTTCTTCCTCTCTCGCGAAGGCCTCAGAAGCTCTCGCAGGGGCGGCCGGGCCACGCCACAGCCGTTGGTGTCCTGACTTTGCACGCAAATGTAATCAGGCCTCGCAGTCAAGTTCGAAGCAAGTACACTGAATCGAAAATCTTTTTAGTCTCAGTAGCCCGGCTAGTGGTCACTTCCCTCAGGGGTCCTTGTGGTGATGTGGTGACATGGTGGCATGTGATGCCCAGGGTACCAGCCAGAGAAGGGCTCTTCTCTGCTGCCCCCCGGACACCAGACCCTCCTCACAAAGTGTCTGGACTTCTCCAGGCCCTACTCGCCGTCAGTAAAGACCTATTAGGGACTTCGAGCCATCCATGCGTGGTGAGCGGAAAGAGATGGGGCGGGAAGTGTCGGGAGACGCATCACAAAACCCCTCTTTCTTGCCTGCTCTGTCTGGTCACAGAAGGCCGTGACTTTCAGATTGTGTCGCTAGAGAAGTGGCCTAGGAGAATTTCCCAGCGTGACCCTCTTCGTTCGTAAGTGGTTCTGCACCTTATCCCACCAGCTGGGCCCCCGTTTTGAGGGACCTACGTTCTGACAGGAGCCCCTGGATTCTCTGCACTCGGGGTATCCGTCATTCACTCCAGATTCTTCTCGCCTGGCAAATTTGTGCTAACGGATCTTTCTGTTAACACCCCTCTCCTCCCGCCGGACCCGTTCTCTGCCGGCCTAACAGGAAATTCAATGCGTATTGGCCATCCATCCCGAAGAAATAAGAACCTGTTCTGAGAAAGATTGTTTTCTTTGCATTAATCAATATGTTATTCGGTTATGAAGTTAAATTACCTGTGCATTGACCTTGAGGTGCTCCAGTGTGGATGGCTTATATGCGTGGGAAATGAAACACATAAAAGACTCACGAAGTAACACACTGAAATCAAAAGTTTTGTGATAAATGAATAGAGGAAAAATAATTCGATATTTATGGCTATTAAGGGTCTGTTTTGCGCTGCCAGCCATGAGGAGGGAAGTCAGATTTATGCCCCAGAGAAAAACACTGGGCGCCTGCCAAGGCCACAAACGTGTCCCCTTCTGGTCTCACTGAATCGCGTGGGTGCCTGTGTGGGAGCTGCGAACAAACCACCTTTCCCGGGGCCCCGGCTCCAGAGGGGTGTCTGCTGCGGATGCCCGGGGGGCTTGGCGTCGGGCGAGGGGCAACGACGACCCCGCCCAGCCCGAGCTCACTCCGTGATCCAAACCTGTTCTTACCTCGCGCTGTGTGGCCGGTTAACCGCGCCCTGCAAACTTCCCGGTTCCAGCTGACATCACAGAATTACAGGGTCAGGAGGCGGGAGTCCCAGCTCACGAAGCGCAGTGTTCTCCGTGGCCGCCTCTGGTGCTCTCGGCAGCAGGAGGAGCAGACATGACACGTAGGGAGGGCAGACTGAGGCCGGGAGGTGCTCGGAAGTCTGCTCAAGGTCGCAGAGTGGTGGGGCTCGAACCCGTGCCTTCCTCGCCGCTCCCGGATCACGCAGACGCGGCCTGAGGGTTTGCGTTAAATCCTGGAGCCAACTGCCTCGCTCTAATACATGGAGAGAATTTGAGCTGGGTCGTGATTCCGGGAGGGGCCACTGAGTTCATTCTTGAATGTGAGGACGTCACACAGGGCTTAGTGCCGATGTCACGCTGTTCCCATTTTCTGCGGAGCTCGGAACCACGTGAAAAGCCCTCTTTGTTTGCCTCGTTTGCGCTGCCTGCCAGGGCGCCGGGACGGTCATCGGGGCGGCCGTGGCCGCAGAGAGAGGCAGACAGCACGGTCCCTGCCCGCCTTCTGGGGCGGGAGGGCTCCAGATGGGTGAACACGCGGGGCGCCGGGGAAGCGCAATTGCAGGTGCGGAAGGACTTGCGTCCCCAGGACTTCCTGTCTATCGCGGGTGGGGTGTTAATAAGTATAATTGTTTTGGAAAACAGTTTGGCGGTGTCGCCTAGAGTCAGACATCATATGCTCTCCTCCAGGACGTTCCCCTCCCGGATAAACGAGCCGTTTTCCCGCAGTCAGGGGCGAGACGCGCAGGGACGCCGCCCGACGCGGCTTAATCTTAGCGAGACAATAGTAAGTGAACGACTAAGTCCCAGAAAGTTCCATGCAGGAAAATACCATTTTTAGGAAGTTAAAAATAATGAAAACAAATCACAATTTTAGGAGAAATAGAGACGTTGGGAAACAAGGGAGGGGAGAATTTGGGGTTGATGATCTTATGTCTCGCTTTGAATAGTGGATTTACAGGTGCTTGTAATACTATAAAATTAAATAAAAATACAACCGAAGGAAAGGGCTGCATGTTGTATTAACAGCTACTTCTCGTAGAGCCCCGCCTACTATGTACAAAGGAGGTTGTTTAAGAAATAATTTATTCGCTTCCTTTGGCTTGAACACTGGGTGTTGTTTGGAAACCAATCTGACAATAAATTATTAAAAAATAAAAAAAAAAGAATTCAACCAACAGATAGAGAATGACTCTTACGAGCTGGAAGTCTATGAAGTCTCACAAAGATTAATAAACCATCATCCTTGTAAAAAAAAAAAAAGAAATAATTTATTCGATACCACAACTTTCCCGTATGGTAAAAACTCTGAATTCCAAAGGAGAAACACGACACTGTCTTTGAACTCAGGCTTCTCAGAACGAGGAAGCTAAGACACAACGCACGTGCTCATCTGTAGCCGAGGGGTGTCGTCCAGGGACACCCAGCAAGAGGGGGGTAAACAGGAAAACAAAGCCACCGCCAGCGGGCTCACTGCCACGCTGGCCTTGACCTGGGTGAGTTTTGCTTATGGGTCCGGCTTAGCTGGTCCAACCACAGAGAAAGCAGGACAGACGTGGGGAGGACCTCTGGTGGACCTAAGGCAGGCGGGGAGGTTAACTAACCTTCCTGCGGCCACAGAGCTGGGACCTGAGCCCCACCGCTCTTGCTCAGGAGCTCACAGCCTTTCCGACTACGCCGTGTTGCCTCTGGGGCGAGATAAGATCTTCATTTCTTGTGACGTCAATGACCCCATCAAGGGGGAGCTGGTGGCATGACCAGCGAGCGGTAAGGACCTCGGAGGGAGAAGAGTGACTCTTTCCCGATTCCTTGGCCTGAAGCCACGGTAAAGTTCTCCTTGGCCATACGCACCTTTTTAGCAATCACAACACAGTGTTACAATGATGCGTTTTTCTGTTTTCTCCAGGAGACTAGACTCCTGGCTCCATTTTACACGCATGGTGGCGTGTTCACGGGTGAAGAGAGAATGAATGCACGTGTTTCTGGGTGAGATCAGGGACACGGTGTATAGCCAATAGCGGCTGATGGGGACGGTTCTGGAGGCAGGCACGCCTCCACCAGGGAGGCTCGGCATCCAGCTGCCCCGTGATGGCACGTCCCAGGCCCCCTTCAGCTCACGCTGATCAAGGACAGGCACTCACGGGTGCATCTGGCTACCACACTGCAGACCAGTGGTTCTGAACAACTCCTCCATTCAACACGACTGACCACGCCGGGCACCGCAACGACAAACAAATCTTCCACTGCACGCCACTGGGCTGGCAAGGAAGTACAGAGAATCCTCAGAGGCAGACACCGAGGGAAGCAGCAAATCAGGGAAACAAGTCAACTTTGAAAGCACAGCTGCTGGACAATACGGGCCAGCCCTGGTGACCTTGAGTATAGGAGACAGTGGACTGAATGCAACCCACAGGATAAATTTGAGGGGAACCTCCTTCAGAAAGCCGGGAGCTGAGGGGAACCTGGGTGGCTCAGTCGGTTAAGCATCTGACTTAAGCTCAGGTCATGATCTTGCGGTCCATGAGTCTGAGCCCTGCATTGGGCTCTGTGCTAACAGCTCAGAGCCTGGAGCCTGCTTCGGATTCTGTGTCTCCCTCTCTCTCTGCCCTTCCACCCCTCACTCTCTCCCTTAAAAAATAAATGAACATTAAAAATATTAAAAAAAAAGAAAGCCAGAAACTAAAAGGGCTAAGATTTCTGTAGAAGAATTAACTAGAAAAAAATAATAATTCACTCTTCCAAGAAGAAGCGTAAAAATCTGTAGCAGCTAAGTGTAGCAGCTAAGTGTAGCTGCTGCGTAGCTGCTGCGCGTACGTTACTGGCCTGGATGTACGCTACATAGAGATGGTCCAAAAATATCTCAAGTTAAAGATCTACGTAAAAGTAGTTGCAGTTTAGTGGTGATCCCAAGCGCCGGCTGGCAAACAGATATGGACTGTCTGGGGGAACGCGCCTTCAGTCCAGCCCACCGAGGATTCTCGAAGCAGGGGCTCCATCAAACATGAGCTTACGCGGGCCAAATAAAAAGTATAAATTGCACAAAGAAACATCAGGAGTGGGAGCTCACAAGTGGAAAAGCTCAGAAAAGCACATTTTCAAGGCTGGCAGATGATGGGATTATCAAAGACCAGGCGAAATTTGGTGTGTTTTATTTGTTTAAAATAGTAAAAATAAAGAGAGGAGGTACTGAATACAAGAGCAAGAAATTGTAAGAAATTGAAAATGGCGAGGCGAGTTGGAAAACTAGCTCAACAGAACTTCAGGTGATTTTTAAAATACCGAATATTTAAAACTCGGCAAATGAATTAAGCAGTAAAATGGAAACAAGGGAAGAGAATACTTAGTGACCTGGAAATAGGATCGGGAGGTTCCACAGACCGGACACAAGAGACAAAGGACCAGAAAGTGTGGAGCGAAGAGACAGAGAGGGAAGTTCGGAAACAAGGGGGCTCAGATCCAGAAGGCGGTGATTGCCAGAATCAGGAAGGCTGTCCGGGGAGATAACAACTTATATTATCTACTACCAAATAGATATCAGCTAGTATTTTCTCCAAAGTGTTCTGAAGTCATGGGAACCAAGTATTTTCAAAGCAAGGTAACTGAAAAATTAATTTTATATAATGTAACGCATATACCTCCCCATCAAGTCACAGCTGAGTGAGACCATAACACATTAATAAAGAGCAGATCTTCAAAGCAGTCAGAGAAGCACTGCGAAGGAAAAACGGTGAGACTGATGGCAGTTTCACAATTGCAAGAATGGAATCAGGAAGACAGGGGGAGAATGTCTTCAAAGTGTTGAGAAAAAAAAAATACAACAATTAAAAATTGTAGACACAGAAATTCCATTGCTTGGAAAAACCACATTGAAATAACAAGTAGGTTCAGAGGGCTAAAACCAGGGGATTCTGCCCCCTTGGGCCGTGCCGTAGGGAATCCTCAGACACGTCCTTCAACGGGGAGGAAGGACTGCGTGACCCCAGAAGGAGGGTCTGGGAAGCAGCAAGGGAAGCTGTGCAACGAGACTGGTAGATGTCGTTAGGTCTAAATGAAAACGGACCGTGTGAACGTAACAGAAATGCTCGGTTTCTGGCAGCCTCACGGACCTGACGTGGGCAGCGGCCAGAGTGGGAGTGTTTGGAGGACTCCACGTTGTTTGGGCAGAAGATAAAACCGTCGACTGACCTGCGTCTTTGCTCAGCGTGCGAGGGGAGATCTCCAGGACAGCCGCGGACCTGGGACAGCGGGGTAGTGGTGAGTTGGGTGGGGGGTGGCCCGAGCGCCGGGAGGTGCCCTGCTCTCCGTGGCGAGCAGAGTGAAGCCGCGGGTGGTCAGGGCCCCCAGACCACACTGGGAAGCTGCGTCTTTCAAGCTGTTGGATGAGCAACTCCAGTACCCCCATGAGTGGAGAGCAAGGAGAATGGCCTTCCAGAAGGGTCCCCAAAGGAAGACTAAGCCGTGTGCGCAGGAAGCACACTCCACTCCAAACCAGACGTGCTTTGGGCCTCTCTGAAAGCATTGTTTTTCTCACCTTAAGCATAAGGTTGGATTCTCTTTTCTAACATAAGGGTGGTGGTGACAGGTGATTTTGTAACTCATCCCCGGTCCCTAAGCTGTAAGACAAGGGCTCCGAAATGGAAGATTCTGCTCTCACCAGGAGTTATACCCAGGGCAGACCCTCCATTTCCCTCCTGTGTCGGTTATTAATGCCGCAGGGAGTGGAGTGTGTTTTATATTCTAAGGCTTTGCAAACTCCAAGGACAAAGTCCTTGTGCTCTCCCTCCTACTGTGGCGTTGTCAGCGGAGAGGAAGAGGGACCTGACACCATGACACGCTCTCACAGACAACCGTTACCAACCCCGGGAAGGAATTTTTGTTTGGTTTTTATGTCTGTCATTGGAATTCGTCTCCTTCGGGGGGTTTTGGACCCTGAAGTGGTGTGTCGAGCCCTCGGGATGACGTCGCCGGCCAAGTAAACCTCTCTCGTAGTCAACCAGGAGCCCATCATCTGTAATAACTTTCAAAAATAATTTTCTCCCAAGAAATATTATTTATTTCTTCATATACAAAGCTACCAATACAAGCGACTTGGAAACTGGAGAACTCAAGGAGTCTTAGCTTGGGTGGGGGGGGGGGGAGAAAATGGAATAAATGCGAAGATGGCGTGATGGTGGGGTGTGAGTCCGCGTGCTACAGTGAGACCGCAGACAAAACGCGGACGGATTCCTGAGAAATGTTTCCTCTGGTCAGAAACGGTGTTTTTCTCTTTGACCAGAAAGATACCGTCTATAATGATTTATGTGTTTGAGGACAGACTCTTGGTCATAAGATAAGGATAACACTAGTAATACCTCACGATGGCGTTATTGAGATTAAATAGCTCATGCGAAAGCGTGGAAATTTCGATTCTAAATTACTGGTGATACTTAAAAATCGATTTGTTCTGAAAATTTTCAACATCATCATTTTCAATATCCAAGCTCAAGCTTATTAAGTCTCTTGCGATCACTCCTAAGGATCAAATGGCATCAGGTTCTGAGCAGGAATGTTTGGCCGTACCGTACGAGGAACATCTGCCTGGGAGACAGCGGCCCCTGGGCTCCCAGTGGTCAAACGCTACCCCCCCCGCGGTCCTCAAAATCCCTGTCCCCAAAGTGGGGGGTGTCAGGAGGTGAGCCCTTGGGGTGATTAAGTCGTGAGTGGAGAGCCTGCTGTTAGGGCTGGTGACTTGATAAGAGAGGCCCCAGAGCTCCCTCACCTCTCCCTCCACGTGAGGTCCCAGCAAGAAGGGGCTGGCCATGAATCAGGAAGGGGATGCCTTCATCTTGGACGTCCAGCCCCAGAACTGTGAACAATATATTTGTGCTGCTCATAAGCCCCCACCCTGCAGTGTGTTACGGTAGCAGGCAGAGCAGACTGAGCCGGGACCTGAGTGGAGGCTTCCTCAGCCTTGTCACTGGTCACCGTACGGACCTGGTTCCAGCTATCCATCTGCCACACTGGCTTCTAGAAGCTGCCTCCATCAGGCTGCACCGGCGCTGGGCTGCCAGCACCTGCCTACCTCTGAGTCCTCAACCACCGTGCTCTCTGCTCACCCCAGCGTCCACCGTGCCGTCGGCTCACCCCAGCGTCCACCTCCGCCGTCGGCTCACCCCAGTGTCATTACTGAGCGCCTCCTGCCTGTCGGCGGCTGTCCCCAAGCTGCTCTTCTCCTGCATCTCATGTTCCCTGGGATCCAGGACAGGCAGGGTCTAGAGCCTCTGACCCCACACAGAGGCCCCGTTAAATGAGTGGCCACCACTAAGTGGAGACATGGGGTCAGTGGCTGCCCTCAGCTAATTAGCAGGAGAATATTTCATTTTTTTTAATTAAAAAAATATTAATGTTTATTTATTATTGAGAGAGAGAGAGAGACAGAGTGTGAGCAAGAGAGAGGCAGAGAGAGACACACACACACACTCCAAAGCAGGATCCAGGCTCTGAGCTGTTAGCCCAGAGCTGGATGTGGGGCTCGAACCCATGACCTGAGCCAAAGTCAGACGCTTAACCGACTGAGCCCCCCAGGCGCCCCCAGTGGGATGTTATTTCAATCCACTTTATTCTACATGCCAATGATACAATTCAGTTTTCTTTTACAAAAATAATTTTATATCTTCAAACCATATAATCACTTAAATTCTATTAATTGATTCTAGAGGCAATTTTATTTTATAAATGCAGCAATTACTTTACACAGAAAAGTCAGGAAGTATTCTAAAATGATATAAATTTAGACATTACTTACATGGTCCAAGTGAGGCTTTTTAGAGTCCGTCTTTTATAAATGTTAAGGGACACGGCCTATGACGTGTTTTTCTTATTTTAAGTTTTTTTGTGTCTAAGATTTAACAAACGAGTATTTAAAGAGAGACTCGTCTGGCCATGATTCAGGATCAGGCAGGTGAGGGAGAATGTTTGACAGCAGGTGGGCTTTCTTCGCTTGGAAGCGATGAAGGCTCCTTTGGATAACTGAAGAAAAATGAGAATGTGGAGGCTGGACCCGGTGGCTCCCTGCGCCACGATGGACTAACCGCGGGCCCGGCTGACGCCAGGATCAAGAGCAGGGCCCACGTGCAGGTGACAGGACCCGCTCCGGCCAAATCCTATCCTTCTGTCATGTGGGGGAGCCTGCTTGGCCTGACCCCGGTCTCCCCGGCTCTCCACAGACGCGGTTCCAGAACAACAGTCTCACCAAGACCTCGGAGGGTGTGAGGCTCGCTCCCCCGGGGGAAGGAGAGGCTGCACAGCAGGGGCTCTGGGCAGGCGAAGCCGGCGCGCTGGCCGCTGACCACGGACATTCCCTGGAGGATGGGGGAAGGGCGCCTGGTTCCGAGCGGCCAGACGCGGGCACACGGGCCATTCCGACAGACAATCGGTAACAGGTTAGGATACAGGAAATGAACCCTTCTTCTGCAATTTCAAATATAATTAGGTATCACGCGAAAATATTCGCGCTATAAAACGTGTGGTTGGCGTAATTATGAAAATCGTTCAGGGGGTGGTGGAATTTTCTTAGTTGTTGGATCATTTCCTTAGTTTGGATTCTCATGCTTATCCCTAAATTGTCACTTTGTGAGATTAGAAGGCAAATCGGAAAATACTCCACACGAGGTTTGGAATGATGTTCAGATGTTGAGATAAATGTTGGGAAAACACCAGAAACGCTTCTCTCTTCACAGCTCCTCTCGCATCTGACGCTTCTGCTTGCTCACGCGACAGGCATTTTCTCGGCACGCCCCACCGCGTAGGGTCGAGGCAGTGTTTAAATATATTTATATCTAATTCTAGGTCTACTGATCTACCGACCGGCCGACTGTCAACCTCCCTGACTTCCCGCTTGACTGCCTGTTGGTGCCAGACACGCGCTCGAAGCGTTGCGTGGGTTCCTATCCAAGGTGTGGTGAGCAGGTCCCAGGGGCAGAGAAGAATTGTGACACCACCAGAGCTGGCGGGAAGCAGGGACTCCTCTCCCGGACGTGGGCGGGAGCAGATGGGGGCCGGCCTGGGTCGTGAAGAACGAGGCGGACTGGCCGCGTGAAAGGGAGACCCGGGAGCTTGGTGTGGGCACAGCGTGAACTGTGGCTTTGACGTGTGTAGAAGGTAGAAGGAAGCCTGTCTGGCTAAAGTTCTGCTCATATTTTGACCTCCGACAGGACCCAATCATTTATCTGAAGCGTCCCGACAGGCAGGACCCAAATAGCACGGAGACTTGCCCAGCTGAGGAGTGTCTGGAAAGAGCCGTGTTTCAGAGATTCGGGCCTACAAGGAAAAGAAGTAGGAACGCACCATGGGACCAGCGGTGGCTTCAGAAACGGGCTGTGCTGATGTGGGCAGGACAGGGCCGGTGGCGGGGAGGGGACCCCGGGAGGACATCGGGGCCCTGAGCGTCCTCAGCATGACGGCACCAAGGACACGGCCAGGTGACATGGGCAGGGAGAGCTCAGTCACAGGGACCTGGAGACCATCCCCAAACTGGCCACCATGAGAGCTCCGGCTCAGCAGCCTGACCCCAGACAGAGAGCCGGCTCCCTCACCCCCAGCCTGTCCTCTGTCCCCCTCGGCCGGGCTAGCCTCTTTGAGCTGAAGCCTGTGGGGAAGATGGAGGGTGGGCAGGAGGAAGGAGACCCTCTGCTCCCCCGTTGTTGGCCAGCTGTGCTCCACCCCACAGCTGCCAAGCATCCAGCCCCCCGTTTCTCCATCAGCCACAGACTCATTCTCGCCAGTCGACCGGGGCCACCAGGGCTTTCTGGGCCGCTTCCTGCCACCCGCACGGGACTCGCCACGCCCCACTCCCTGTGAACTCGGGACGCTCCTTCGTCCCATTCCTGCTGCCCGAATGCCTCAGCCCGCCTGGAAACGCATCTTCCACAAAGCACAGCTCAGTCTGAGTCAGCCTCCAAGGTTCAGAGCTAACCGGCTCCTCTCTGGAGTTCTGGCATGTTCCTCTCACCGCCTAGCACGTGCCGGGGTCTGCACCCTGCTCTGGGCTCCCCGCAGTGAGCTGGGGTCAGGGGGGTGGCCAAATGGGGAGTCTGCACCAGCCTGAGGCGCGGCCGGTGGGATGAAAGGGTCCCCCCTGCCCGGGGCCCGTCTCCTGGCTGCTACCACAGGAGATGACGAGGGTACAGGTGGACCTGGGCGGGAATCGCCTTCATCTACGCGGGGCACAAATGGTGCGATTTTGCTTCCTGGGAGCCCAGGGAGCTCCAGCAGGGGCCTCAGAGCTGGGTCCCGCCCCTGCCAGGCGCGTATCCTGGCATCCCACGTGTGCCGTCATCTCTGCCTGCGGCGAGGGGGACCGGGACGTCAGGTGTTGTCTGCGGAATGGGTGTCTGGGGCCGGCACAAGGCTGGTGTGGAATCTCCAGGTTCCTCCCGGAACCACCTCGTTCTTTTTCTCGGATCACGAAGGTGCCATACGGGACCGTCCGGAGCCCTCGTGGGGCACTCCGAGGGGCACTCGTTTTCCTTCAGGTCATCCCTGGGCTGGAGACACTCGCTTCAGGAGGGTCCTTCTGGAACCAACACAAAGGGCTGCGGTGAGAGCATCCGGTCACCTGTCCCCGCACTGGCTCACCTCCCCGAGGAGACCCAGCCGTGCCGTAAACCCGCCAGTGCTGACGCCGGCCTCCCCACCTCCGTGGAAGGGAAGGAAAGTGTCCACACAGAGCACAGGGCCGGTCCGAGGGGAGCAGGGGGCCGCTCAGATCCAGGGAGGGTGTTTGTTCTGGGGTTCACCGGGGATGAAGTCAGATGGGCGTTCTTAAGGGCAGAAGGGAGTGGATGTCACATAAATCAGCACGTGCATTTCGCACAGTGGCCCAGCTGGGGAGGACCGCGGGGGACACCGCAGCACGGGCTCCGGAGGAGCCCACGGGGCAAGGTGTGCAAAGTTCATGGTTCCCCTCCCCACCCCAGACAAGGCAGGATAAGGCGGGCGTCTCCGGCAGATCACAGGAAGTGCCGGGGACCCCAAAGGAGAGCGGAATATGTCCCTACAGGGATGGAGGGTCCTTGGAGGTGGGGTCTGGAGAGGAGCTCCCCAGGGGAAGCTGTGATTTCTCCTTGGGACCCCCCGCAGCTCCCCGCCCTGGAGCTGGTGAGCGGTTTGCCCAGAGAATGAGAATGTTCTCAGGAGGGGAGTCGCCAGGAACCAGGGACCTCGAGATGCCCCCTGGAGGGTCGGCCTGGTGAATGGACCCACAAAGGGGCACTAGATGGACAGAGTGTGTGCCACGGCTCTTCCCCACGGGGCTGTCCCCACCCCCTGAGGAGGGTCTTGGGCCACGGAGACGACAGGGTCCAGCAGCAGGACAGCCCCTCGCCTGTGTCCGGCATCACACCTGTCACCTTCTCTGGGCCCCGGCCGTGAGCAGCCCAGCTGGCTGCCCTGGGACTCAGGATGGTGAGTGTGGAGACTGTCGCATCCATTAAGTCACTCTAAAAGCTCATCGGGTGACACTAATTCTCAAAACATCATTTTTTAAACTCGGCACAAAATGTTGTGAATCTCACCCCTTGCTCTCCGGCCCCGCCCACGGCCTATCATTTAAGACGCGTTTCGGGGGAAGGATAGATCCAGTCGCGCTCGCTTGCATTAGTGCGATGTTAAAACACAGGCCTTAATAGCACATAATGGCATCCATCCGCCCACAGCGAGCAAACGGCAGCTGCAGGTGCAGCCGTGGCCCCCACCCCCCAATGTGTGCCTGCGCCGGAGTGGGGGAGGGGAGAGGGCTGCTGGGGGGGTGGGGGGGAGGGCGCGGGGAGGGGAGGGGCTGCCCTGCAAGGCTGGGACTGTACCCGCCGGCCTCCCTGGCAGGGTCAGGAGGGCCGTCTTGTCGCCTGGAGGTATGGAGCGACTGTCAGGGCGTCCGGATGGCATTGGAGACCAGAAGCAGCGTTGTGGAATTTCTCCAACGCTCAGCAGCTCGGAACCTCCTTTGGGGGCATTGGGTGCCCCTGAAGCCATGAGGACTGGCGTGCGGGGCTCTCTCGACTGCCTTGGGGACACGCTGGGGCAGCGGCTGTCCCTGGCTGTTGGCGCAGTGTGGTCGAGTGGACGGAGAAATCGGACACACTCCGACGGCTTTCCCCCCGGACAGGCACTTCCCAGAAACTGATTGGAGAGTCCAGTGCTTCAAACCGGGAGTCCGGAGGTCAAGCGGGCGCGCCGGAGCTATCTCTAGACGTCTCTTTTCCCTTCTTAAGGGCAACCATCTGTAAAGGAAGTGATTTTGGCGGCAGCGACTCAGAGCCACCTGTCCTGGCAGGCCCGGCTGCTGCGGCCCACCCCTCAGGGTCACCCGCACCTCGCACGGCCCGCAGGTTTTGGGGGCTGGCAGGTAACAGCCGTGTCGGACCGCCCTCAGGGCCAGCCTGGCGACCATGGCCCTGGGGATTGTCCATGCAGGCGAATTTGTGGGAAGCTGTTTGGATTTCCTTCCCGACCTTTACAGCCACCCGCCCTCTTGCCTGTCACCTGATGTTTCCCGGGGCCCCGCACGGCAGATGCCGGATTGCGGGAGCCACGTACCAGTCACTGCCACACCCGCCCAACCCCCCGAACACCCGGGGCCGGGGCGTGGCCTGCAGCTTTATGACAGGGTCACCACATATGCTGGTTCCAAGGAGGCCCCACTATGACGCCCCGTGTGCCACAGTGAGGACCCCCAGCCCGGTTCTCTCTCTCAAGTGCCTGGTTTGAACAACAAAGCATAAGACCCTCCATGACTGCACGTGCCGAGAGAAACCCCCTCTCCGCGCTGGGGTCTCCCTCGGGGCCACCCTCCAGGCCAGGCCACAACACAGCCCAGGTGACCAAGCTCCTGATAACCATGGTACGTGACGTTTTTTCTCATTTCAGGGCTCGTGACACCTGGACGTAAAGCCGTGTGGAGATGGGGGTGACGGGATCGGCCTCAGCTTTGACTTTCTGCCAGTGTCGCTGCGGCAGCCGCAGAGGAGGCGGGGCCAGCACTAAACCCGTCCTGGGGTAGGTTGTGGGGTCTGCACCCGGAGACCCTGTACCCTCCTGGCTCAGAGGGAGCATCACCCAGTGACTGTGAGGCGCGTGCGGGCGGAGGCCCCTGATGCCAGCAGGCCCGGACGGCCCCCGTGCTGGATGTCAGGAACAACGGGAGGGAATCCCAGAAACCCGGGGCACGAACAGGGAACTCGGGCCCCTACGGACCCTCGGATGCCGTCGAGAACCAGCCTCTTGCTCTGGCATGGCCTCGAGTGGGTCCGAAAGTCCCCCCCGCTGTGGGGCTCCGTTCAAAGACCTAAACTCCAGGAAAATAGGTCCGAATCCATCTTACTGAAAAACAAATGAGTGATTTGGGCCTTGCCATCGGCTCAAGCAATGAAATCATGCGTGTGTTTTGAGGACGGGCCTCCTGACCTGACCTCCACATAGCTAGAAACCGCGTGGGCCTGGGAGGCCGGCCCCTGGAGCAGGCGAGGCTCGGCGGCAGGTGCCAGCTCAGGTGGTCTTGATTTTCCGGAGACCAGAAAGGCCCGCTGGAAATCTGGGGGCAGGCCCTGGGGAGAAACCGCCCCTCGGTGGTCGTAAGCAGGGAGCCGACGGAGGAGACTTCTAACCTGGCTGCGCCGTGTTGGCTTCTGATGTGGGGCCAGCGGGCACCAGGCCAAGAGCCTGGCCTCTCGATTTCCAGGCCCTTCTCTGGGCGGCTGTGGGGTCTACAGACGACACGCCCTGGGCGATGCCCACCAGCCGCCAGGGGCCCACCCCACAGAGCAGACCCTCCCCCCAGCCTGGGCAGAGCTCCTGACCGGACCTGAGTTCACCTTCACATGAACGTGCGGGTGGAAAAACCATTGCACGGCTGTACCCGCAGGGGCGTCACACTGTCTCTTTAGGCATGAGGGACAGCTGAGAGGACTCTGGCACCCAGGCTCATGCTCCGAGCTGACCCAACGAGAGACGCAGCTTAGTCCTTCTACTTGGATTAGACCGAAGATCCCGGATAACCAGCCCGGATTCCCACGAGGGAGCCAGGCTCTCCGTGAGCATCCCTGGTTCCTGGTAATTTGCTCCAATTTATGTCCTGTCCAAGTGACAGTGATGAGGGGCACCTGGGCGGCTCAGTCAGTTGAGCGGCTGACTTCGGCTCAGGTCAAGATTTCATGGTTTGTGAGTTTGAGCCCCACATCACAGGCTCTGTGCTGACAGCTCGAGCCTGAGCCTGCTTCGGATTCTGTGTCTCCCTCTCTCTCTGCCCCTTCCCTACTCACACTCTGTCTGTCTCTCTCTCTCTCAAAAATAAATATCCAAAAAGTTTTAAAAATAAAATGACGGTGATGAAAAAGTATGAAAAACAGAACTTATTTATTTATTTTTAACCTTCATTAATTTTTTTGAGAGACAGAACACAAGTGGGGAAGGGGCAGAGAGAGAGGGAGACACAGAATCCGAAGCAGGCTCCAGGCTCCGAGCTGTCAGCACAGAGCCCAACACGGGGCTCGAACTCACAAACTGTGAGACCATGACCTGTGCCGAAGTCAGATGCTTAACCAACTGAGCCGCCCAGGCGCCCGTGCAGAACTTTTTAAATAAAGGTACATGGAGCCTTGGTATAAACACGAGTCCAACTTAACCTGAGACAGAAGCTGTGATTTCCAGTGTAGACGTGTGAGCAATCTGAGACCCCCCCCCTTGGTTTGCAGGTTCCCTCCCCAGATTCCTAGCCCCTCAGCGTCTCCATCTGAGGCCGTGCTTTACGCCCCGCCGGCCAGGTGTCAGGAGTCAGGACGGGGAGGTCCAGGTGGACAGGAGACAGGGGACCCGGGGCACGAGGGAGGGAGGATGGCCAGAGCTCCTACCTCTCCTCGTCCCCATGTCCGTTCCACTCACTGGAGATGTGCAACCCACCCAAGGCCCTTTGTGGACGGGTCCCGGGTGAGCTCCTGTCCAGGAGGGGTGCTGAGCTGGTGACCGTCAACGTCGTGCCGGCACAAGGCGGCTTCCTCTGCCCCTTCCGATGTTGTGCGCCTGCCTTACCTGCACTTCTCTTATTGATTCACAAAGTTATAACACCGGAATATCGACTTTCAAATTTAAAACGTGCCCAGTGGAAACAGCTATTTATGTAGTCGAATTCTCCCGTCGCTGTCTCCTCCGAGGAGGAAGCATGCTTCCTGTCTCTTCGGTTCTGCTCGGCTCCGCGCTGTAGCCTGACAGGAAATTGAATCAGGAGCTGGTGTGGCTAAAAAGGCAGGGTGACCCCGGGGGCAGAGGCCACCTGCGCAGCGCGCTGCTCTCGCGGCTGCTGAGCTAGGGCGGCTGCTTCTGTGCTCATTAGCGCCACCCGCACTTCCCCAGTCGAAAAGCGATCGCGCCCTGACCCCTCAGCAGCGGCCGGTGCCGTGTGAGACGCCGCTTCTCCCTGCGGGTCTCCCTTGCCCATCAGACGCTCCCACGGGTCACCAGGGACCTCCGAGGCCAGGCTGGGGGCGCCGCATGGCTTCTCGGGTTGGGGAACCATGACAGTGATCCACAGGGACTCCGTGGCCTGCAAACATGTTCTGCCGGGGACCCTGCCTCGCAGGCTGCCGGCTGTCTGCCCACAGTCACGCGTGAGGAGAGCTGGTGGTCATGGAGAACGGTCTTGACTTAATGCTGTCTCACGTGTTTGTCAGGATAGCCCTCTGGGGCAGGTGTCCCCGTGCCCATTGACAGAGGCAGAGAGATGAGACGTGGCCTCCCAAGGACACCGAGCTGGGGTGACCCCGACCCAGGCTCTGCCCCTTCGTGGCACAGCCTTGTGACCTGAGGTCATGGGGGAGGCGGTGCCCGCACTCTTTCTGGGTCAAGTCCAACAGCTTGAGCAATTGCTGATTCAGGAAGCTTCCCCGTGCCTGCCAGGCGGGTGACAGGCCCGGAGGGAGGCCGGGGTGCCCACGAGCGGAGGAGGCGGGGCCGGGAAGGAGGCCAGGGTGTGGACAAGCAGGGGAGGCCCTCCAGACAGGGGAGGGGAGGGGAGCAGAAGGACAGAGTGCCCCCCACCCTGTGCCGCTGGGGTGGAGAAGACGGTGAGGGAGGCTGGCGGGTTTCTACGCTCCCCCAGACACAGCCGGCCATAAAGGAGGTCACTTCGATCGGCCAGGGCTGCCACTGCACCAAGCAGGTGTCTCTCGCATAGTCACTGGCCACCGAGGTGAGGGAGCACAGGCAGGGAGAGGCAGCAGCCAGCTACGGCGTCCACCCCGACCCCCAGATCCTACAGGAGACAGGTGTCGTGGAGGCGTCTATGGCACTGGGCGGGGGGGGGGCAGCTCCCCGAGGAGGCGAGCCGGGGAGCTGGGCTGGGATCCGTCTCCATGCCCACAGAGACGACGTTGCGGCCCCGGACCTGCACCTCGAGCCCTGGGCAGGCCAGAGGCACTGGTGGTGGACGCCGCCTGGAGGCTCGGGTCAGCAGAGGCCGGCAGGGAGGGAGCGCCCCACCGCCGGGTCACATGCTTGGGGCTGAAGGTTTTTACTGAGCTATGAAGTAGATAAAGTGGGCGTAGGAGCAGGGAGAGCATCTGCTGGAGACACGGAGGCCTGTTCTCCAGCTCGAACAAGTCTTAAAACGGGGGCGCCTGGCGGGCTCAGTCGGCTGAGTGTCTGACTTCAGCTCAGGTCGTGATCTCACGGTTCGTGGGTTCAAGCCCGGAGTCGGGCTCTGTGCTGACAGCTCGGAGCCTGGAGCCTGCTTCGATTCTGTGTCTCCCTCTCTCTCTGCCCCTTCCCTGCTCACGCTCTGTCTCTCTCTCTCTTCTCAAAATTAGAAATAAATATTAAAACAATCTTGAAAAATTCTTCTAAAACCTTTATAAATCTATCTTTTCCATCTCTGTTTCTGTTCTATTTCTGACACAGAAATGTATTGATATTATTCTTGAGGCTGGGGGTGTTTCTCTGGCTTCCTTTTTCCACGTTACACGTGTCACCGATGTGCCCTGGAGGCTGAGGGAGTAGAAGTTTAGCCCCTTCCTGCTCAGAAGTCCGTCCGTCTGCAGGACGCAGAGCGGGAGGTGGGTGTGGGGGGCTCCCCGAGTCCCGGCGACGGAGCCTAACCCTCCAGGCAATGCCTCCCTGACCTTGTTCTCGTCCTGAAGACAAAGAGGAGCAGGAAGTCTGCCAAGTGGCCCCTTTCCTCGTGGGTCTCGTGGGTATTGGGTGTTTCACCGCACAGCTCGCTCAACGCAGGGCCGTGACCTCCCCGGCTGTCGGGACGTGGATTCACTCTGCCAGTCCCTCCCTCCATTCTCGGCAGCCCCCTCCTTGAGATGAAGCTCCCCGGCCGGCGGCGGGCTGGAGGGGCCGCAATCGGGCGGCCTGTGCTCCGTGAGCCTCCACGAAGCTTTGCCACGCGAACCTTCCCCGGGCCGATTCCCCACCTCCCGAGGTCACGCTCGACACCACGCTCCAAGTCCTGGATCGCTTAGTTCAGATGCACAGGCCTGGCGACGTCACCCCTGGCGACGGCCGTCACTCTGGCTGCGTGCTGGTCCCCAGGAGCGGCCCGCGCCCCCTGTGTGTGTCAGGCTGGGCCGGGCTGGGGGTGCTGGGGCCTCCTTCGAAAGCACTTTTCTCCAAACCCCCCCCCCCGCCGAGTGCGCGCTCGTGCTCCTTCCTGTCGGGACGTCTGGTTTTCCGTCGCACTCGAGCTCGGGAAGACGGGAACGGGGAGGGACGGCTGGCCTGTCTTGGAGCTCGTGGTGGCCTGGCCTTCAAAGGTCACTTCCGGGGTCGCCTCTCCCGGCGCCCCTCGACACCCCGTCAGTGCCCGGCAGATGGGGGGCTGAGGGCGGGCGTGCCTGCCGGCGTCCGATCTGCTTTCCTTCCGTCGGGGACCCTTTGGTGACGTCCTCCCGGGGCCCCTGCGCCCCTGCTCCTGGCACTCAGCCCTGCCTCGGAGCCACCCCCACCTTCCCGCTCTGCCTGCCGCCCCCTGACAGCCGCCGTCCCCGTCGAGTCATCCAGTCGTTAATTATCTTGCTTGTGCCCCTCCCCCCATGGAAGGGGCTCCAGGAAGGCAGGCGTTATTTTCTCCTCCCGTCTGCTTTGCTCGCCACGCAGTCACCAATGCCTACCACGGCGGCTGCACGCGGAGACGACACCCAGGACGTGCGGAGAGACGCAGGAATGTGGTTCAGACGGGTCCTCACGGGCCTCGGCCCCCGGCTCCAGGCCCTTCGGGCTCTTCCTGGGGGCTGTGGGAAATGCCCCTCCCCTGTGGGTCACAGGCCACACAGATCCAAGCTGCCGGCCACCGTCTCCCCCTCCACATGGAGAAGGGCCACCTGCGGCAGACGGGCCCAGAGGCGGCTTCAGAAAAGAAACAGAACAGAGGGAGGAGGAGAGAGAGAGAGAGAGAGACGGGGGACCTAGCTGGAACCCCCGAACCCAGTCGAGCTTGCACGGTGTCCCCCGGGGCTGGGGATTTGGGCTCCTGGATGCTACAGAGGCCTGGCCTCGGGCACTAGAGAGTTCCAAAGTCCCGGCGGACACCGGGAAACACGGAGCTGTGCGCAGTGACCTCATCTCTGCCGAGGGAGCGAGGCTGTTTCGGGCTGCCCCTCTGCCCCTCCACCAGGGCAGGAAGACAGGGGCCCCTCAGGTGCCTGGCACCGCCTTCCCCTTCCCTCCGCAGAGCCGTCTCCGAGTCCTGCAGCGGAGCGTGAGGCCCCCGGCCCCTCTTTCCTGTCACACAACCCTGACGGGGTTCGGACAGCGACACACCCAGCTGGAGATCGAATCAGGATCCGTCCATGCTGCTTGTGCTCTGCCTCGTCTGCACCAGAGATGGGTCTGAGCGTGTGACCCGGACGGCGGGCGAGCGGCAGAGGTCTGCGGAACGCCGTTTTTAAACACACAGGATTAAATGCTGGACTAGCTTTAGACTGACACAAAGCTGCCACGGTCATACAATGAGCTGCCGGACTCCCTCCCCCCTCGCCCCAAGGGTGCGTCTCACACCGTCACGGGGCATTTGTCCAAACCAGGCCGTCGGAATTGGTTTAACACAGGTGACGTAAATACAGTTCCTAACTGGATTTACCTGTTTTTTTCATAGACTCTCCCTTTTTTAATGTTTGGCATGCAGGGATACCTGGGTGGCTCAGTCGATCGAGTGTCCAGCTCTAGGTTTAGGCTCAGGTCATGATCCCAGGGTTGTGGGATCAAGCCCCTTGTTGGGCTCTGCACTGAGTATGGGGCCTGCTTGGGGTTCTCTCTCTCTCTCTCTCTCTCACTCCCTCTCTCTTTCTCTCAGGGTCTTTCTCCCTGTTCCCTTCCCCTGCTATAAATAAAATAAAATAAAAAATAATACATGTTTGGCATATAGTCCTATGCGAACCTACCACATACACAGATGCAAGCCACGGTCACCACAGCGAGGACACAGAGCAGTTTCACCAGGACACAGAAGCCCCCCCGAGCAGCCGCGCCCTCCCACATGCTGACCCCGGGCCTCCACC
The DNA here is from genome assembly GCA_030068075.1 of Paguma larvata. Taxonomy (NCBI): domain Eukaryota; kingdom Metazoa; phylum Chordata; class Mammalia; order Carnivora; family Viverridae; genus Paguma; species Paguma larvata. Next base: position 16,361,734 of record CM057837.1, on the reverse strand, counting down.
GTGTATTCTCCGTCCCCCGAGCTGGGTCACTTCTGCGCTAGCACAGAAATGGAACCGTACAATGTGTAACCACTTGAGACTGGCGTCTGTCACTCGGCACGGAGCCCTTGAGTCCGTCCGTGCTGCGCGCTCACAGCTCACCCGCCTTTGCGTCGCCGAGAAGCGCTCCGTCTTCCGAACCTGTTGTAGTCTATTTATCTGTTCATCGCTTGAACAGTGTTCAGATTGTATCAGATTCGGGGTGACTACAGATATAACTGCCACGAACATCCGTGAGCAGGATTTTGTACCAACACGAGCTTTCCTTTTCCCAGGGTAAAAACCCAGCGGTGCAATTGCGGGGTCACAAAGCCCTGTCCGGCCGCCTTCCCGGGAAACCGCCACTTTCCAGAACGGAGGCACCGTTTTGCATTCCCACCGGCGACACACGCGGGTTCTCGTTCTCCACTTCTGCGTCAGCGCGGCTGTCCTCAGTGCTGGTTATTCTGTCCGTCCCAGCCGGCGGTCGAGCGAGCTCGTCCTAGGCTAATTTGCACGTTGCTCATGATTAGTGACACGAAGCATCTTACCACGTGCTTATTCAACACCCAGTCTCTAAAGAAGGGGCGTCTGCGGGTCTTTGGTCAAGTGTCTGCTCAAGTCTTTTGCCAATTGTTTAATTGGATTGCTTGATTTCTTATTACCGTGTTCAGAGAATTCCTTCTGTATTCTAGACACAGTCTCGTCAGATATGTGACTTCAAAGCTTTTCCTCCCAGTCCATGGCTTCTGTCTCCATTCTCTTAATGATCTCTCACAGAGCAAACATGTTTGATGAAGTTCCGTTTATCTGCTTTTGTACGGATCATGCCTTTGGTGTCATGCCTAATACATCGTTGCCCAGCACCGGGTCAGAAGAATTTCTCTTATATTTTCTTCTGAAAGCATTACAGCTTTCCATTCTCCATTGAGACCCATGATCCATTTCGAGTTAACTTTTGTATAAGGCGTGAGGTACTGGCTGCTTTTCAGAAAGACCTGCCTCCCTGATATATTCAAGAATTACCACTGGACGGGCAGCTCCCGCTCCCGTGTCTTTCCCAGTTCCGGATGTGACTCTGAAGATGTCGGGGCAGGAAGTGTTTGCGATCGTGAGGTGAGCTCTTCAGGATGAGCATCTCCGTGGCGAGGAGGGTAGAAAAGTCACCAAACTCAGACTGGGACCTGGGACCTCCAGATTTCTCATTAAGTACATGTCCCTATATGTAAGACATTATTTGGGTTTTCTTCCACTTACAGATGCCCCGTCCCGGTCAGTGAGGTGCCCTGGTGTACATGCACTAGTCATCACCTTTTAGTCTGCATGTTCGCGCTACAAGCCTGACAGAAAATGCTGGTCCTCACGGAACCGAGCTCTGGGTGCCTGCCTGACGGGGAATGGTGGAGAAAGGGCGTCTGAGGCCCAGCAATCACCCGTGAACCTGACAGTCCCCAACGTCACAAAGTCAGAAGGGCAGATGAACCAAGGGACGGAGGTTGGCTCCGGCGCCGTGTTTCCCGAGGGGCACACAGAGTCCCCTGTAAATGACAAAGCAGAAGCCTGGGGCGGTAGCCTGGGCAGGGCTCCTTCTGGGTGCAGCTGACTTTGACTCCGCCCAGCTGGGCTCCGTAATAAAATTTCAGTTCTGAATTCCTCCCAGCCCTTCTTGGGACCAGGATGGCGGCCACCCCTGGGTCACTTTGCTGTCCCACCGGATACGAACCCCGTGAGACAAGGCAGACTTCCCGGAGAGGCTGCGCTGGAGTCCCCTGCAGCTGGACCCGTCCTGAGTGTGTTTGCAGCGGGGCGACGGGACCCATGGGCGCGCGGTCTCGCGAGGCCGGCTGCAGCCCCAGAGACGCGATCTGAGTTCACCGTGTGGCTGACTGGGGCCAACAGGAAAGCGGTGCGCGTGGCCAGCATTTATGCAAATGGCGAGGCTGCCAGGGGGTGTGCCCTGGGGACGCCAGCTCAGCCTGGCCATCTTCCAAAGAGGACAGGCCCTGCTCTGGCAGGGCAATTTAGATTACTTTGCAGGGCGGATGGAAACGCATTTTGAATATTAATGCTAATGGTGTCAGAGGTTCCTACTCAGACTCCAGGGTCCTAATGTTAGACCCTCGGGTGCATGCGTGTGAGAGAACAGGTCGGGGGTGTCCTTGGCCTTCGCCATGGTGGGGGGGCTAAGAGCTCGGCCGCTCGCCTTGCTGGCGCCAGGAGAGCTGTGGACGAGCACCGATCTGTGGGAATCTCGCGTGCCGGCGAGGCGATCGAAGAAACCCCTGGCCCCCAGGGTCTGCGAACTCTGCCTAGCTGCCGCGGGCCCACGTCCGGCTCCCCGGAAGCAGCACTGGAGATGAGATCCGTTTTAACTGATGGACATACACGTCCCTCTTGAGATACGGGGTGAGGGAGGCCGAAGGGGGCCGGACGGGAGCTACGTTAGCAGGTCTCTGGGAGAGACCAGCTTCACTGCAGTGACCCCGGGCGGCCGGGGCGCGGGCACCTGCGGCGTGGCCCCTGGAGGCCCCCTGTTGCCCATGTGGGCCCCCTCCTCCTGCTCCCATCCCCACGGTCCACGTGCAGCTGTCCCGGGGCCCCTGCCGGCTGTCGTTCAGGAGCTACGGCCACAGCGGGCCCTCCTCACGTCCCTCCTCCACCATCCGGATTCCTCTTTTCTGGGCCAGCACTCCTCCTGGTGGTTCGCTTGGTGGGGTCACTGGCTGCCATCCGTGAGGGCTCTGAGTCCCGGGTTGCAGGGGCCGCGGGTGCCGTACCTCCCAGGTAGAGGTTAAGGGGGGCGGAGGGTAGGTGGAGGCTCCAGGGCTCACCCGAGTGCTGGCGTTTCCCTCCGTTCCCACCGTGGGCTCCGGGGAACCACAAGGAGGCTGGAAAGCAGCATCCTCAGTCCCCCTCCTCAGCGCTGGTTAACCCCTGCCAGGCCAGGACCGTCTCCCCGTCTTTGCGGATTTGCTCCAGGCGGAGGCTGCAAGGGAGCCAGCCTGCAGAGTTCTGAGAAATGACAGCAGTAAAAAGACAAATAAATGACGACGAACTGCTTTTTAGATGGGAGAACGGAAAGGGGATTCGAGGGACCGAACAGTTGGACGTCCCGGGAGAGGACTAAACCCACTCGGCACACCAGCGTCCCGTCAGCCATCGCCCCCCTCGGCACCCCGGAAGCCCCCTTCAGATGGAGGAGGAGGTGGAGACACCTTCCTCCCGCCTCTTCCTAACGTCCAGCCAGCCAGCCAGCGGTGGCTCCGCTCAGACGCGATTTCTGGCCCTGCACGGATGCCTCTGCCTCGTGTCCCTAAGGACGCCTCCGAGGACAGCAGGCCGGATGTGCAGGGACAGAGACGGGGGCAGGGAGCAGGTGCAGGGAAGGGCAGAGCGGGGCGGACAACGGCAGCACGCGTGCAGGCCCTAGGCCCGCGCCAGGAGGACCCTGGCCCCTGCACAGCGACCCAGCTGCCCCCGCCGGGGAAAGCCTCACCCACAGACCGTTGCGCGTCCCCCGATGGAGCCAGGAGGGGGTCGCCCACACAGGGCACCAGGAGGCCGCCCCCCCGTGGCTGGGGTGGGAGGTCAGCTGGCCAAGCTGGTCCTCGAGGAGCTGGGGGAGGCTGGCGGTCAGAACAGTCTGAGCGACGCCTCAGAAGACTGGCCGGGCATCCGAGAGTAAGGAGGCAGAGGCCGCAGGGAGCACCGCCAGGGAGGACGGCTGGGAAGTCCACTGGGCGGGCAGTTTCAGGGTGAGGAGGACGCCGTGAGGGGGAGGGAGGGGGGACACCGTGGAGGGGACGTGGGCTACGGTTTTGTGCTCGAGTGCTGGATGGAGGAGGCACCCCGGGGACTCGCGTGTAGCCCACCCCACCGGCCAGGTGAGTGGAATCTGGGATTCCGAAGCTGAAGAATTCCTCCCAGAAGGAGCTAAGTCCGGTCTCCCGTGCGACTCCGCCTCTCCCTTCCGGATGCTTCTGTGCGGGAGGGAGGCTGGGTTTGCTGTGAGGGAAGAGCCTCCAGTGGACCCTCACGTGCTCTGGCCTGCCCGCCGCCGGCTCGTGCCGGGAGGAGGGTGCCAGGGCGCCGGTCTCCGGCTGCCGAGAGGACGCCCCAGTCGCCAGGGTGGAAGAGCGTCTCTTCTCCCCTGCGAGAGGGCACGTGGCATTTAGAAGGACCGACACTTCAGGGCTTCTCATTTTCAGGAGCTGGGGCTGCGAGACTCACCAGAAGCTTCCGGTCCCCGCTCCAGTGTGCTGTCCAGCGTGGCTCCCAGACCGTCCTTGCCCTGCGTCCGCTGGGCACGCCTGCGCTGAGTAGTGTTACAAAGCTGGTCTTCAGGAGCCTCACGGGGCCCTTCCCCAGGACCTGGGCAGCCCTGGGGTCACACTTCTGCAGAAAGATGCTGACACGGGAGGGACCTGGGCCCCAGGAAGTGAGCTCGGCCTTTGGCCTGCGGCCGTGGGGCACAGACGCGGCTCGTCCTGCAGGCCTGGGTGGGCCGTTAGTGCAGGTGGAGGATGTGGGGGGGCTCGCACCTCTCCCGGCCTCGCTGCCACCCCCAGGAAGCCTCAGGCCGTGCCAGGTTACGGGGACCGTAAGGTGCAGCAGGAAGCTCACGTCGCCCCCGCTTTCCTGGGGTCACCATGGCAACAAGCACAGATGCTTCGCCCCCCGCTGGAGCACTTGAGTGGGTGCCGCCGAACTCCTTTTTGATGACTTCCCTTTAATACGACACTAATTATAGTCACATAAAGGGATCGCAGGGCGGGAGGAAGAAAGCCAACATCTGCTGAGAACCCGCGCTGAGCCGCTGGCACAGCGGACCCCCTCCTGTGCCCGGGGGCGGGGGGCCTGCCTGAGCCCAGAGCAGGTCAGGGCATCCACACGGAGGTGGCAGGCAGGGTCCCCTGCCTCCTGTGAGGCCCGTTCCAGTCCATGTCGTGCCATCGGACTGTGGCAGTCTAAGCCCCGGGCACCTGTCGTGTAGGGAAGGGCCACCATGTCCTCCTTCAGGTGTCTCCTCGGGGACTTAGATTGAGAGAGAGAGAGAAAGCAGGAGGGGGGTGACAGGGAGGAGGGAGAGGAGGAGGGGGAGGAGGGAGAAAGGGAGAGACTTCTTGCTTGGAGTTTCCACCTTTCAGCCTTTGGGAGGCCTCCTGGAGGTGCAGCTTATAGATGGAGAGCTAGAAAGATTCTACAAGAACAACCATTAAGTAAGGAAAACAGGCAAGACTCATACCTTAACACGTGACTAGGAAAATAGAGCAAATACTCTATTTTTTAAAAACCAGTACGTGTCCCGTGCCCTGCTCTCTGCCGGTCGCGGGCGGACCGGCTCTGGAGGAGAAGGGTAAGCGAACTCCTCCGCCTCCGTCTAAACCCCAGCAGGGGCTGTAAAATATACGTTCGACTCATTAGTCACCTGATAAACTCACACCAATGGCCACAGGTTGGTGAGAACCTTTTTTTTTTCTTACTCGATTTCTTTCCTGTTAAACACCAACAGCAGTCACAGATTAGTCCCGACTTATTATGAAGCCCAAATAAATCTGTTTTTTTCTTCCCCTATTTGCCTTAAGGCCCACCTCACCGTGATCGCCCTGTCAGAGAAATCAATTTGACCCCAAAAGCCTTAAAGGAGAGAATGAATATTCATGGGAGGCTTTCGTCCTTGCAGGAAGGGAAGTCGAATTACATATCACACAGCACAACTTCCCCCACTTCTCTGTGTCATTAATATCCTGCCGACCTGAGGAATCTGGGCAGGCGTCCCCTAGGCCCTCTCACTAGGAAAGTCCGTCTCAATAATATGTCCCCAGTCCGCTACCCTCCTCGTCACCCAGCCCTCCTGGCCACCTCCACCAACACACAGATCAAGAGTGCGGTCCGTCAGAGGCCTGATTCCCAGGGCTCCCTGGGGACCCGAGATGTTAGGAACCCACAGCACACTTTCCCCAGGGCCGTCACACGGGCAGGGGAACAGGGTGGGCGAGACAGGCTTCCAGGGTGTCCCCTTGATGGACCCTGCGCCTGGTGCCTCTGTCACCCAGACCAGGGCCAGGAGGCCACACGGCGGGCACCCTCGCCGCGTCCTGGACCCCAGGTCTGACCTTGCGCGGGCAGAGCAGCCTTGTCGGTATGGAGCCTGCACTCTCCCCGGCTGAGCGGGAGGCTGGGGGCAGAGAGGAGGAGGCAGATTGAGAGGAGTCACCTGCCGGAGAAGGAGAAGGAGAAATGGGAGAGCGGGGAAGGCGGACATGCAGAAAAGGAGCTTCCGGAAGAGGAGCACGGGGATGGAGTCTGCAGGGAGTCACCGCGGAGGGACCGACAGGTGCCCGCCGTCACCGCGGAGGGGCCGGGATGGAGATGGGAGAAGGGAAGCAGGCAGGAGAAGAGAGGACAGGATCCCCAAAGGACGAGCCCGGAGGGTTTAATCGTAGGGGAGGAATCCTCAGCGTCCCGGGGGTCTGTGTGTGTATATACGTGATTTACTCTTTATCTTCATCCCAAAATTGTTTTGAGGTGAATTACAGAAGGACCCCGTGCCGAGAAAGGCTATAAACACGAGTGAGCAAACAAAACAACAAAAGCAGTGAAGAGAAAAACACACTAACACCTATGAGAATTTGATTGTTGTAAATAAGCTCTCTCTTCTCTCCTGGATTTCAAAGCGCTCGGGGGCTCTGAGCCCGTGGCCCCGCTCTCGGACGACACATAGTTGGGGAATTCAAAGTTAATCTAAATGTCCCGCGGAGAGAACGCAGGTAAGTGCCTCGGTCCACGCGGACGGAGGGGAACGCCACGGTCACTGCCGAGACGCGTTACAGTTCTTAGGAATAGGAGACGGGTGGGTTGCAGTGGGCAAGAAAAGATTTTTGAAAAACCAGGCGTGCGGCACGATTTCAGATACGTGGAAAACTCAGTCAGGGCAGGAGGAACCACGTGAGGCTCCCCTGTGGTCGGTGGCCTCGGTGGCCCAGGCTGCAGAGCTGCTCGGAGGGGCTCCTGGGAGGAGGGGGTGGGGCCACCAGGGGGAAGGACACCTGCGCGGGGGGGGGGGGGGGTTCCCTGTGGGAAGGATGAGGCTGGCCCAGGAGGGCGGCTGTGAAGTCTGACGGGTCGGGGAGCAGAGGGCCCCCCGGAGGGCCTGCAGATGTGCTCACGGGTCCCGGAAGGTCCCGGAAGGAGGCCCGTGAGGCCACCTTGGTGCTGGGCCCCGTGCTTGCTTTTGCCATCCCTGAGCCTGGGGCGGGGGGCCCCCCACGAAGCGCTCACACGCCCAGGTCCCTTTCATGCAATTCGTAAGTTCTGCGGCTCTCCCCTTCACGCGTGATGGTGGGGGACGGATGCGCCTAATTTTAGGATGCGACTCTGGAGGAGTTAAACCGGAAATCAGGAGCTTAACGAGGCACACGCGCGGGTTTACAGTTAGCTTCTGTCCTGCTGCAGGGACGGCTTCGCGGAAGCGTACCTTCCAGGTGATGACCGCTCAGGTGTGGGGACATCAAGGTGCGAGGCGTCCTGGGCAGCGGGGACCCGGCTCGTGGCACCCAGCGCTGGCAGAGTCTGGGTAGTGGAGGAGGAAGAAAGGGTGGAAACACACAGAGACCGAAGCCGGCCGGGGGAGACTCCCCAGCCCGAGTACGGGGAGAACTCCGGGAGGGGGCCCCACGCTCACGGACACCTGGAGAAACGGGGAGTGCTCCCCGCTCAGGTCATACTCAGTGGCTAGGCGTGTACAAGAAGAGTGTACAGACATAAGTGTGCCGTGGATGTAGAGTCTCTGTGGACAGGCAGACAGACAGACAGGCTCTATTGACTCCGTACAGATTGTTTCCTACAGTTTCAGTCGAATAATTATGTTTACAGTAGATCCGTACAAACCTGTGTTTGTACAGAGGAGATATATAGTTAGTTTGGACTGAAATAGCATGAACTACAGTTTATCAAAATTCCTAGTCTATAGGACACAAATTAGCAGGACTACAGGGGCTCCTGGGGGGCTCCATTGGTTAAGCGTCTGACTTCAGCTCAGGTCATGATCTTGTGGTTTGTGAGTTCGAGCCCCACGCCGGGTTCTGCGCTGACAGCCCGGAGCCTGGAGCCTGCTTCCGATTCTGCATTTTAGATTCTCTCTCTGTCCTTTCCCCACTGGCGCTCTGTCTCTGTCTCTCAATAATAAGTAAATATTAAAAAATTAAAACAAAACAAGTTAGCAGAACTGCGATCTACGTGTGTAAAGCCTCCCCGTCAACCCAGCCCTGCAGTCACGCACTCTCATAAACCCACTGGGAGACGCTGGCATCCTCTGCTTCTCTGACCAGGAATGTTTACCTCGATGAAAAAAACACAAAACATCAGTGGACACACTGACCAATGGCGTTAGCGGGTACTAGACATTAGAGGCTGCGTGGGACGCTTGCACGCCCAAAGTAATATAGTTCACATGTGAACGAAGCCTAAGAAGGAGACTCCTGGAGGTAACAAAAATCCGAACGATGCACACGGCATTTCCCAAGAAGTCATGAAAGTAGTGTCTGTAAGTAGTTACTCTGCTCTCCGGTCAGTAGGAGGGGCGCACTCCCCTCCCGGGCCCGGCAGGGCGGGGAATGACCACTGGGGCCAAGGGCAGTACTTCTCAATTGCTCATCCCCTGTGCTTGCATTGAGGCGGTCTACAGAGTCCCGTCTGGGCGCTTCCCGGAGCCGTCTGGGTCCCCCTTCCAGGCCTTTCCTCTGGCTCTTCTCCTGGTCTGATTCTTCAGGGCACTTTCAGAACAATAGAAATACAACCCACTCCCTCTGTACTGGGATGGAATGCGGCAGAGGGGCCGAGTTGGCACGAAGACTACTTTGTGTTAAAAAGTTATCGAAGCCCAGCTGCCTGAGGAAAAGCTCTCTACCTCCCCCTCCACTGCCTAACAAGAATTCAGACGGAGGACCCGCCCCAGGAAGAGAGCTCCCAGCATGAACCAGGTGGGATGGACGGAGAGGGGAGGGCACCTGGTGAAGCCTATTGGATCCAGCCCTCCCCACCCCGTGTCCCGCTGCGTCCCAGCAAACACTTGTGACCAGACGTTGACTCTTCTTCATCTTCCTGTGACTCGCGTCCCTTCCCTCTGATGCCCCAGACACCCCCCTTCCCCTGGGGGACGACACGTGCACCTCCCGTTGCCTGTCTGTGTTCGCATTCCCGCGTCCGTGTGGATTCCCCGCACACACGCCGTTAAATTTGGTTTTCTCCTGTGAACCTGTCTCATGGGTGTTCGAGTCTTAGTCTGGCCAGAAGGACCTCGAAGGGGACAGGAATTCTTGCTCCCAACACGTGCAAGCCAGGTATGTCATCTTTTAGCATTTCTAACGGCCACTTTAAAAACAAAAGGTAAAAGAAATAGGTAAAACTAATTTCGATAATATTTTATTGAATTCAATTTACCTAAAATATTCTCATTAAAACATGTCATCAGTATAAAAGTCACTCGTGAAACACTTTTACACTTTCACAAGAACTCTTCAGGCTCTGACGTGTGTCTTGAATCCCTAGTGCGTCTCCATCTCACCCTGGCCGCCTCGTTTCGGTACCCGGAGCCTCAGGTCTAAGGCGTCACTCACCACAGTCCTCTCCTCTGGAACCATGGACGCGTCTGTGCCTCCGCAGGGTTCAGAAGGCGGAGCGTGAGGTCAGACCACTGGAGGCAACACCCTCCCCGCCTCCTCCCCGGGGGTGACCTTGGGAAACGCCAAGGCCTGGTTTCCTCATCCAGGAAAACCACGTCTCAGTAGTATTTCCCTCGTGGGCGCGGCAGAAGTTTGCTCCTCAGAAAGGGCTGAGTTAAGGCTCCCAGAGTTCATGGTTTGGGGACGTGCCTGGGGCTGGGGACTTCGGGACAGACCCTCGTCAGTCTCCCATGCCCTGCACATCAGCACAACCTGCCACGTCTGCACCCCAGCCACCTCTCCCCTGTGCTGGTCCCCTCCCCGGCGACTTGGTCTTTCCGCTTCGGCCCCCAGCCTTCCCTGCCGCCACACTGAATTCCTACAATTTTCCTTACTGCTTCCATTAAGGAGCTCCCTATAGCACCAACAAGATCTTTCTCTTTTCTGAATTGCTCTGAAACTTGATAATGGCATCTCCCCATCGTGTATCCTGAACCGTGTGCACCACATTTCCTATTGGATTTTAAACAGAGACGTCTACCGGGGTGCCCGGGGTGCTCGGTCGGTTGAGTGTCAACAATTGGTTTCAACTCAGGTCATGATCTCATGGTTCGTGAGTTCAAGTCCCTCATCCAGCTCTGTGCTCCCAGTGGGGAGCCTACTTGGGATTCTGTCTCTGCCCCTCCTACATCTCTCTCTGCTCTGGTGCTGTCTAGGGTTAGAGTGGACACCACAGCTTAGGGGCACGGTCCTCGGCCAGACTGCCCTTGCTTCAGAGGCCAGCTGCAAGTTCAGGGGTCCCTAGGCCACCTGCACTTCCAACCAAACTGGCTGCAAATATGAGAGCTTCACTGCCTTTTCTGTTTCAATAATTCACTAAAATGCCTCAGAACTCAAGACGGTGCCATGGTTTTGATTCTGTCTTGTTATAAATGATACTGATCAGGACCAGCCTCATAAAGAGCGGACTGGCGGGGTGCCTGGGTGGCTCAGTCCATTAAGTATCCGACTTCAGCTCAGGTCATGATCTCGTGGTCTGTGAGTTTGAGCCCCGCATTGGGCTCTGTGTTGATGGCTCAGAATTTGGAGCCAGCTTCAGAGTCTGTCTGTCTGTCTCTCTCTCTCTCTGCCCCTCCCCTACTCATGTTCTGTCTCTGTTTCTCAAAAGTGAATAAATGTTAAAAAAAAAAAAGAGAGAGAGAGAGAGAGAGAGAGAGATGTCTGGCAAGGTCTGAGCTCACTCCGAGGAATCAGGGACCGGTCGGCTTCCTGCCTGTGATGAGTTCACCAACAAGGATACTCACCTGAGCCCAGGCAGCAGAGTTCTCACTGGGGTTCCATCCCACGGGCATGAGTGGTAAAACTCTCGGCCACGCACCTGACCCGGTCTCCGGGCCCCCCTTTCCCACATATCGAGTGGCTGTCACTGTCTAGTAGCCCCCGCCCTGTAATCACAGTTGGTCTTCCCAGCATGGCCCGCCCCACCCTGAGTCCCGCCGTGAGTCACGTGACTAGCACGAGCTCCAGCTCCGATGTAGTCCCGGCTCCTACCGTGAATAACAAAGACGCCCACCCTTACATCTCAGGAAACCCAAAGTGTTTGAAGCTCCCTCCCCACACTCGGGGATAAAGAACAGACACGGTATTTATTATGGACAGTTACTCCAAATGCATTGGACACTGATTTCTTGTTCACTGTCATTTCTAGTGAATCACGAATTATTATATCCTCGATTCTCTCTAAAACTATGAAGCAAGTTGCGCAGGCACCTGCGTTCTCCATGTGGTAACAGTGACAAGCCCAGTCGCTGGGGGAGCGCAGGCCCCACGAAGCAACAGGAGAGAAAGCTACCCCTCTTCATGCGGATGAAAATAAGGAAACTGACACATCTGTTTAAAACACAAAGGCAACGAATCTGATACAGAAAATTCGGTTCCTGAATGTATATTTTCCAGCCTAAAGACAGTACTTTTCCCCCAATTGTCTAAGGCAGCACGTGGGGACGGAGCCTCACAACCACAGGTGAGTGAGCTCGAGGAACGGTGGGGGAGGTGGCGAGTCCTGTGGCCGCTGCACTCACCGCGACGACGTGACAAGGAATGCAAAGGGGAGGCTAGAGAACTTGTACTGGAAGTCTACAGTTTGCCCTCAGAAATACTGCAGGGTAGAGTCTGACTTTTCGTTGGGACGGGCAGGTGAATCAAAGAAATTCCATCCCATGGAGTCTCCCCTGGTAAGGTAGGAAATCTCAACCCATGGGGCGCCTCCGAGGCTCGGTCGGTTGAGCGTCCGACTCTTGATTTTGGTTAAGGACATGATCCCAGGGTCGTGGGATCGGGCTCCACACCAGGCTCTGCTCCGAGCACGGAGCCTGCTTGGGATTCTCTCTCTCCGTCTTCCTCTGCTGCTCCTGCACGTGCGCTCTCTCTCTCTCTCTCTCTCTCTCTCTGAAAATAAGTAAACTTAAAAAAAATTGCAAAGCTTATGACTCTTGGCAATTACGATTAGCATGTAGAATATGTGAAAGGATCCGGAGCCTCTTGGATTTTTGCCCAACTTTTCTTATTCTAGGACCAAGTGCTAGGTTTTCAGCTCTGGGGACACAGCCCCGTCTATTTACAATTCTGCTTGTAGGAGGAAACGAGCACTTTCCTGAAGCTCCAGTTGACTTGAGTCCTATTTTAGAGGAAGTATATCCTGGTGTGTGACCATCATTCACAAGAGGAGAACGAGAGCCCCGTACCGGAGGCGCGCCGGGTGCGGACGCCTGACTCGGGCTTGTGACAAACGGCAACATCCAATAATCTCATGAATCCCTGGTTTCGTTTCCGAGCGTGTTACCACACAGATTGGAGCAAGGTAGCAACCTTCTGATCTTTGGGACCGGCAGCAGGAATTAGAGAAAACTCCTTTGCCATTACCGGTGTTTCCCGTTGACGTTTCTTTGGATGTAACCGAGGAAAGCAACCATAACAACAACAAAAACAAACGACACCAACGCAACAAAATCCAAGTGTCTGTTGGATTTACTTGTGTCCCTGAGTGTGACGGTTTCCGAAGGTAGGGGACTTTTGGTTACGGCTATCGAAGCTGCGGCGGGAGGCGGCATGTTACTTGTGCGCCTATGTGAACACACTGAGAGGACCGGCCTTTCGGAGGACAGGAGCTCTTTTCAAAAAGCCTGTGATTTAAATAAAATTCAAGTTGGCCCCAAAAGCTTCCTTCGAAAACCCTGGGAGGCCGCCCTGCTCAGGCCAGGGCCCGTGAACTTGGGAACCGTGGTGGACCCTGGGTCCTGGAGAGAAGGGCTTTGCGGGTGGAAGTGGAGGGCGGGAAGGACTGAGCCCCTCTGTCCAGAATCAAGACCATTTGGTGGGACGCACCCAGGCAGGCCGCCCCTCGTCACGCACCCAGCGGAACCTTCTGGCCTCGCTCAGGCAGCTGCACCTGCGCCCCACAGTGTCCCCTCCTGCCACACGGAGTCCAGATGCTTTTGTGCTCCTGCGTCTTCCTCTTTATTAAACTTGAAAGGACGTACGTGCCTTTGAAATTGTGAAAACTTTCTTTTCAAAGCGTGACTTTGACTGTAGGAACATCTCGGAGTTCGCCACACAGAGAGGATGCCCCCAGCCTGCGGCCCGCCTCCGGCTTTGCTGCTTTTGGTGGAAAAACTCCTCCAACCGTCGGTGTTTCCTCCCATGCCTGATGAACGCCTGCGCCATCGGTAATCTGGAAAGTGTCTCAGGTACGACTGTGGAATTTATCAAATTCATCAGAGATCGTCCGGAATTACCTGCCTTTCAAAAGGTTTTGGTCAAGAAACGGAAGCAGAGTACGCCATTTTTCTCCACGGAAACCCTTTGCTTCGTTGGGACTCTGTTCTTCCTGGAGCACGGCGCTCGGGGGGAAACAGAGAGAGGAGGCTCGGGGAGCGATTTGACGGGGAAGGTGTGATTCATGGCTCGGCTCCCCCGGCAGATTCTGCTGACAGACGGACGAGGTGGGCTGTGTGATTACAAGCCCTCCCATCGCCGTGTTGAGGGCGCCCGAGAAGCTTCCGTGGAAGAGAGGCCTGTCCTGCTTCAGAAGCTTCAGGGCCGCCTCTCGCGTGGTTCCGCGGAAATCCAGTGGAAAGTTCTTTTTACTTCTCTTTAAAAGGACTCCGAGCCCTCTTCCCACAAGACGGAGGAGCCACGCTTTCCCCTGCGCGCCCTCTAAACACAACCAAGCACCCGGGCGTTCTTTAACCCGCACATGAGATCTCTGCCAGGAAAGACAGGAAGCTGGACCAGCCGGGCTCCCAGGGACCCAGGAGACGGCCAGCGGCGGGCGCTCTGCCTCTCACACCCCGTCCGGGAACTGAAGAAGCCGGCAGCCCACCCAGCACCCAGAGCCAGGTGAGGAGCCCAGACTTCCGCCCTCATCCGGCTGCGGTGAGGCTCCCCGGCCCCCCACCAGGTGGTCCCAGAAGGCCAAGTTGGGAACCACACCTGCATCTCAAGGGGCTGTCCCCAGTCCTGTCCTTCCCCAAGTGGTTGGCAGAGGCCGTGCCCAGTTACACTCCCTCTGGGTGCTAACAAGGTGCCCATCATCGCCCCTCCTCGCTGGGGCGGTGTGGGGGGACTTTGACCACCAGCCAGAGGTAACGAGGCCTCCCCCACCAGGTGCCATCAGTGGAGGTCAAGTGCGGAGCAGAAACAAGGGATTCCTGCCACTCCCAGCCACAGAGGGACCGGGGAGGCCCAAGGAGGAGCCAGAAGCTCCGCCCTCCCCCAGGCCGAGGTAAGGTCCCCACCCCGTGCATGGATGGAGCCCGGTGGGATAAGGGACTTCCGTTCTCGCCTGTTAGTGAGGTCAGTGGAAACCAGCCCAAGCAGAAGAATAAACAGTATCTAGAACCTCAGAACATAATAATCCAACGGCCAGGTTCCCACAGAACATCACTCTTCATACCAAGAATGTCTCAAACTGAATTAAAACAAAATCAATAAATGCCAAGATTAAATGGCAGTGATTTAATGTCATCTAAGAGTTTAAGCCAGTCGTCACGAATACGCTTCAATGAGCACTTATGAACACACCTCAAACACACGGAAAAAGAGAAAGTTTTAGCAAAGAAACGGATGATTTTCAGAAGAAACAAGAGGTGGTTTTGGGACTGAAAAATACAAAGACAAAAATGTAGCACAACGGAGGGGCAGAGGGAAGAGAGATTGTACCTCGAAGATTCTGTCCATCGCGAACCGAGAACAGCGCAAGCGTCCAGAGTGAGCAACGGGGAGGAGAGAGACTGGGCACAGCGTGCGGAGGCTCAGGGACCCGCGGGACAGTAACGAAGCCTAAACGTCCGTGTCAGCAGCTTCCTGAGGTGACATCGCGGGGGTGAGCTGGAAAGGTGCTCAAAGAAAACAGGGCCGAGACTTCCCAAATTTTCCAAAGACAAAACTATAGATTTAAAAAGCAATCTGGAATGGGATAAACAAAAAATCACACCAAGACGCATCACTGTCAGACTCCGCAAAACGAAAGACGAAGACGCTGTTTTGAAAGCGGGAAAGCTGAGGGGCCATTTTACGAGACGGAGTAACCACCGGGACATGTGAGGTTTTCCTCGGGAGGCACAGGGGCCACGGGAGGAGGTTCGTCAGCTTTCCAATCCGGACAAGAAGAGCTGCCGACCCAGGATCCGCTGTTGGCAAAGACGTCCTTCGGGAATGAGGGGGATGAGGTCCGTCCGTCCCAGGTGACGGGACATGGAGAGAAGGTGTCACCCCTCCGGAATGTCTGGATAGGGTGGGGACGATAAAGAGAAGAGCGTGGGGAAAGGAGCCAGAACTGACAGAGACAAGTACCAACACAGACAGTACACTGTTTGCCGGTTTCTTAATTAAAAAAAAAGAAAAAAGAAAGGAACTAAATACGTAGCTACCAGGTGACCCAGCAGTTTCACTCGGGGACATTTATCGCAGAGAAATGAGGACTTTAGTTCACACCAGGACCCGCACCTGCACATTCGTGGGGATTTTGCTCATCATGGGCCCAAACCGGAAGCAGCCCGGATGTGCCGAGGCGGGCGATGCGTGGACAGCCGCGGTCCCCACCCGCCACCTGTGCCACGGAGCGCATAGTCAGAGGTGAGCAGGAGCGAGCCGTTGCCACACACGGCGACCTGTACGAGTCTCCAGAAAATTATGTGGAGTGAAAAACAAAAAAGCCAATCCCCAAAGGGCACGTGCTGTCCCCTCCAAATTCTGGAGTGGGGTTTGCAGGGGCTCGGGAGGGATGGGCACGCAGGGGGTGCGTGGTTAGGAGGGCACCGCCTGAACCGCGCGACCCTAGAGCCGCGCTCTGTCTCAGCTCTGTGGACACTGATGTCAGCCATGATTGTGTAAGAGGTTCGCGTCAGGAGAGACTCGCCCTCTGTGTGCGGGATCTACAACCATCTCAAAATAGTAAGCTAAATTGAGAGCCGGGGGTCCGTGGCTGGAATTCAGCCCAGCACCTGCTGTGCGCGCTTCTGAGACTTGGTCCTCGGCCGCGCCCGCGAGGCAAAGCGCTCTCGGCGGCCGCCTCGCTGATCCGACCCGCGCCGAGCTCCAGCGACTCTCCGGCTCCTTGGCAAAAACAGACGCCCTCGGGAAACTAAATTCTAGAAGCTCTACGCGGACCGCAGATGGAGGTTTTGGAAAATCAGCGTTTTCAGGATTTTCTGCCGTCGGATGAGAGGACGCCGAAGACGACGGGCCCCCGTGCTGTCCCGCCGCCGCCCCACGCGTTCCGGCGTCAGCGGCCCAACTCGGATCCGTGTCGGGTGTTTCATGGGAATCGGAAAGCGAGTTACGCAGGAGTGAACGAAAACTGCAGGCGCTTCCTTCAGAACGTGGTGCTTCGTCTTCGCCGAAGGCGTCGGTTCGAGTGCACTGAAGCGCGAGTCTACGCGGCTGTTCTGGGCGCGGGTCGGCCCCTCGGGCTTTCACCGGGCGCTCAGAGGCCCAGGCCGACGGGCTTCGGCGAAGGGCCATCGAACCCCGGGCCCCTGCAGCTTCTGTTCGCAAATCTCCAAAAGGGAGTTCTGTGTGGAGCATCTTACACCTGCCAGGACGCGACCCACTCGAGAAGGCCGGCCCAGGCGCCGCCACGCTTGGGGAGTGGAAGCTCTGTGTCGGGTTTAAGGCACGTTCACGCACAGAGGCCCGGGCGCCACCCCGTCACAGCGTCCCTCAGGCGCTCCCTGCGTCCCCGGCACGCGTGCCGGCCTGCGCTCAGCTCTCCAGGACACGGGCAGCCGTCTCGGTTTAAATGGCCCAGCTACAAAACGACCAGACGTGGAGAGCCTCCTCTCTGGGTGACCGTGTCCCTCCCTGAATGAGCGATGAGGCCCTTGGCTTCCTCGGCGGTGAGATCAGGGGCGGGAAGGAACCGTCACCCAGGGCGCCAAGCGCTCAGATGCCAAGACCCCACGTTCCTGGATGGGCGAGGAGCGTCCCCTGCTCATTGGGCGGACCCCGTCTCGGCTGTCCGAGCAGACCCGCGTGGCCGCGTGTGGGTCATGGGTGCTCCAGGGCGCGCGGGCCGACGTGGGGCTCAGGTGCAGAAAGTGTGTCACACCCGTTCCTGAGTGCCCGGACTACGAAAAGCCGGAGAAAGGAGCTCGGCGTGTGTCAGCCAGGCCACGTACCCTGCTGACCAGTGGTCAAGGGTCTTGTTCTCCCCGGGGAGGGGGATCGGGGCCCAGGACGGCACCCCCGCCCCCGCCGTCTCACCGGGATGCTTTCTTGCACTCTGGGGAGCCCCTCAGGAGCCCTGCCCGTCGGGGCCCGCATGGAGCTGCAGGACGGCCTCCTCTGAGGCAGGGGATTTGGTGAGAGTCCGCCTTGGGCCGGACAGAGCGAGCCGGCAGGCAGAGGCCGGGCTGGGGAAGGCGGATGCTGGAGGGCGGAGGCCGGGGGGGGGGGGGGGGGGGGGGGGGGGGGGGGGCGGAGCTTGGCTTCAGCCACTGCAGCCCCACCCTAACCCCAGGGCACTCGGGGTGCCCTCTCCTCCTCCTCCCCTTTCTGAGCTCTCTGCTCCCACACACGCCCCTCCCCCCAAGCGGCCCAGTTCTTCGCGGACACTCCTGCCTCTGCCTGGAGCTGGCGCCTTCTTCCTGCGCACCGGAAGCTTCCCGCGTGCGCCTCAAGACCCAGCGCAGATATGGTCTTACTTTAAAAGCTTCCTCAGATTTCCTCGGTGCCTGCCCGTGTCCCCAACAAGTCCGGGGCACCTGGCATACCCCCTGGCTGCCACAAATATCTGTGAGTGACCTCACCCTCACTGGATTTGGAGGGTCCCCAGGTGAGGGCCCCCAGGTGAAGGTCTCAGGTGAGGGTCCCAGGTGAGGGCCCCCAGGTGAGGGTCTCAGGTGAGGGTCCCAGGTGAGGGCCCCCAGGTGAGGGTCTCAGGTGAGGGTCCCAGGTGAGGGCCCCCAGGTAAGGGTCCCAGGTGAGGGCCCCCAGGTGAGGGTCCCAGGTGAGGGTCCAGGTGAGGGTCCCAGGTGAGGGCCCCCAGGTGAGGGTCCCAGGTGAGGGTCCAGGTGAGGGTCCCAGGTGAGGGCCCCCAGGTGAGGGCCCCAGGTGAGGGTCCCAGGTGAGGGTCCCAGGTGAGGGTCCAGGTGAGGGTCCCAGGTGAGGGCCCCCAGGTGAGGGCCCCAGGTGAGGGTCCCAGGTGAGGGTCCCAGGTGAGGGTCCCAGGTGAGGGCCCCCAGGTGAGGGCCCCAGGAGAGGGTCCCCAGCTGAGGGTCCCAGGTGAGGGTCCCAGGTGAGGGTCCCCAGCTGAGGGCCCCAGGAGAGGGTCCCCAGCTGAGGGTCCCAGGTGAGGGTCCAGGTGAGGGTCCCAGGTGAGGGTCCCAGGTGAGGGTCCCAGGTGAGGGTCCCAGGTGAGGGCCCCCAGTGAGGGTCCCAGGTGAGGGTCCCAGGTGAGGGTCCCAGGTGAGGGCCCCCAGGTGAGGGTCCCAGGTGAGGGTCCCCAGGTGAGGGTCCCAGGTGAGGGCCCCAGGTGAGGGTCCCAGGTGAGGGTCCCAGGAGAGGGTCCAGGTGAGGGTTCAGGTGAGGGTCCCAGGTGAGGGCCCGCAGGTGAGGGTCCCAGGTGAGGGTCCCAGGTGAGGGTCCCAGGTGAGGGTCTCAGGTGAGGGTCTCAGGTGAGGGCCCCCAGGTGAGGGTCCCAGGTGAGGGTCCCAGGTGAGGGCCCGCAGGTGAGGGCCCCAGGTGAGGGTCCCAGGTGAGGGTCCCAGGTGAGGGTCTCAGGTGAGGGTCTCAGGTGAGGGCCCCCAGGTGAGGGTCCCAGGTGAGGGTCCAGGTGAGGGTTCAGGTGAGGGTCCCAGGTGAGGGCCCGCAGGTGAGGGCCCCAGGTGAGGGTCCAGGTGAGGGTTCAGGTGAGGGTCCAGGTGAGGGCCCCAGGTGAGGGTCCAGGTGAGGGTTCAGGTGAGGGTCCAGGTGAGGGCCCCCAGGGGAGAGTCTCCAGGGAGGGTGTCCAGCAGCTGGGGTCTGGCTCCACGAGGAAGGTCTTGGGGCGCTCTACAAGGGAAGGAGGAAGGAAGGGAGTGTGGCCGGAGGCCACTTCCACATCCCCCGGGGCCAAAGACAGAGCGGCCGCAGCCAGCCCGGACGAAGGCCCGGGGCTGGGGACCTGACTGGCGCTCTCGCAGCTGGAGGCGCCCCGTGGTGGAGAACGCGGGCCTTGCGGCCACTCACAGTTCCCAGCAGGACCACCACCTCCTGCCTCGCAGAGCCGTGGTGTGGGTCACAGCTGTGCAAGGTCCCTGCCTGTGGCTGGTCCCTCCGGGGCCCCGGGAGGGAATGGGGGGCACAGATGGCAGTCCCGCCGAAGGGGTCCAGAAGCAGGGGTGGGGCCCTGGGGGTCAGCGTCTGACCTTCCGAGAGAAAGCTGGATGAGTCCCCTACATGCTCCCCCAGGCCCCAGACTTCCTGCAGAGCCTACTGCCGGCTTCAGCAACGACAAGGGTGCCCTCTCAGAAGCCAGCGGCCAGGATCTCTGTCCGAGGTTCCGGAAGGGGCCTCCAGACCCGAGGACCCACCCTGTTTGTAATTTCGGGTGGAGCTTCGGGCATCCCTCCACCCGACCTGGGGGTCGTGCTAGGAGTCAACGGGGAGCTTCGGTTTTGTTCCCAGAACAGGTCAGAGCGGCCTCACTTTGTTCTCCTGGAGTCACGGGCCACCCTCTGGTGCCCCTCACTTCTGGCGTTACAAAACTCCCCCCATTCGGGACCTGAGTTAACCTTCCTCGGAATTCTACCCACCGCGCAGGCAGAAACGGGGGCTCTCAGTCTCTCCATCCCCCCAGGGGACGGGACCCAGTCTGTCCGCCCCCCCAGACCTGTCCCTTGTAAGACTCCGGGAGCCGCATCTGCCCAGTGGCTGAAAACACTTAATTTTGAAGGAGAACAGTGAAAAGAACAAAATTGCGTTTCAATCATAAACATAAAACAAATGGAATCACAATGAACCAAGAAAGTGGAAAAAACAGCCCGGAAAATTAAGATCTATAAATGCGTAATAATGTATGAGAAGACGCTCTTTTAGTCAACAGGGAGTGGAACAGAAATATTTGATTTCTGCAGCTGAGGAAGGCGGAGCCCTGGAGGAGCGGATTTCAGGCGGAATTTGGGGTTTTGGAACCCCAGCGCGCTAGCTGGCTCAGCCGCGGAGCCCCGTCCTGCTCTGTACGGGGGGCACTCGTTGGCTTTCTCCGTCATAACTATTATTTTTGGAAAGTGATGTGTACTCGTGAGAAAGGATCAGGAAGAGACCTCCGGGGCCGCACCCCAGGGGCGGGCACCGTGGCCGCCGTCTGCATGTTCCTCTAGCCTTATGCACATATATTTACATAATTGAGATTATACTGCGTGTGCAATTTTATATCCCTATTTTTTCACTTAATATTCTGTAGTAAAAATTTTTATGGGGCGTTGACAATTTTCAAGAATTATTTTAGTGGTTATATAATTATCCGTTGTCTCATCTAGCACACTTTCATTATTCCCTATTGTGGGACATGAGACTTTGGCGTATTTTCACTGCTGTGGACGATACTGTGAGGAGGACCTCGGTGGCGAAGTCTTCGGTGGTCACTAAACCTGCTTCCTGAGAACAGACATTATGACCAGCAGTCACCAAGTCAAATTTTGCAAGTCAAGGACTCTGTGCCGATTAATCCCAAAGTAACAGAAGCAAACCGCCTGCACTCTTCCCTGAGGGGCGATAACTATTTTCATTATTTGTAAACTTTTCTAATTTAGTAAGTAACAAGTGTCTCACTACTGGGCTGAATTGTATCCCCCTATTCTCCAACACATTTAAATAATTTTTGTGTTTGTTTGTCAGTAGCCCCCTTACAAATAGCTCACTCCTTTCCTTCCGCTGCTTTTCAGTTAAGGAAAATGAAACACTTCTAACTTATTAATTACTTGCGAGTTTTTGACTCTCGGAAAACTGACCCTTTGTCTGGTATTTTGGTAGAAGATTCTCCTCCCTAAGTCCTGCGCCTGGGATTGCAAGTCATTTAATATGCTTTTAAAGTAATGCTTTAAATATTCATTTCATCACATCCAGAAGAAAATAATCCTCTTGTGATTTTTTTTTTATTGTTTACATACTTCAGCCAAACACACATCTAACGGAAACTTCCTACCCCCCCCGGATCTCAAATAACCTCCTAAAATTCCTTCTTTTCTCTTCCTCTGGGCTGTGCTTCAATGTTTAGCCCCGTGTGGCTTTGTAGCGTCAGAACCCAAAGCCTCCCTCCTGCTTTTTTTTGTTTGTTTTTTGTTTTGTTTTGTTTCGTTTTGTTTTACAAACTAAGAAGGTGCTTGGCAGAGCGCCCTGAGGAAGACACCCCTCCTGACCGACAGGCGGTTCCCAGTGCGTCCGGAGCCCGTGCGGCTGGTCTTCCGTGTCCCACGGACCTCCCAACGCCCCCCAAAGCACCTCCCCGTCCAGCTACACGGGCTTATGGCATCTGAAGATCTTTTCCCAAATGGGCCCAGCTGTTCGTGCCTTCTGAGCAGATTCGAACTCACGTTCTCCAGTAACCAGGTCGAGTTACTGTCCCGGGGAGTGGGGGGGACGAGGAATGAGCGTGGCCCCTCCCGCGCCTGGATGGCACTCTAAGAGTGGACCAGGACCGCACGGGAGCGGGGTGCTGGAGACCGGGGATGTCGGAGGCCACCTTGTCCTGCTCTTAAGGCACTCCCCCCTCCAGGGCCGCCTGCCAGCCCCCCTCTGCCCCCTGCCCTGCAGGGACCGCGCCTGTGGCAGCTCTTCCGGGCACCCGGGGCCACTCTCCTCCCCTGGGGGTCCCCCACCCTCCCGGACGTGAGCCCTCAGGTGCCCTCAGGAGCCTGGACGCTGCCTCCCCAAGGACGTCTCGGGGCTTAGGGAACCAGGTTTGAGAATCAGTTCACAGGACGGAGTCTCTGCAGGCGGGAGATCTCAGCTGCCGGGCGGTGCCCTCGCCTCTCGATCTCAGGTGCGGGTCCCCGAGGGGGCCTCCCGAGGCCCGGGGTCACACTGAGAGCACCTCTCTTCAGGCAGACAGACACGGCCTGAGTCCGGACAGGGAGAGTCGGAGGCTCTGACACCGAAAGCAGTAAGAGTGACCGCCGCGGGCGGAAATGACCGCTCAGGACCCCCGGAGTGAGGATTTCCACCGAGAAACCTGGACACTCTTCTAGGAAACCGGCCGTGACGTACCCGCTTCGTCTGCCTCCGGCTCCCAGTCGCGGCCCGAATGCGGTAACGTCTGTGATTAGTAATCGCACGGAACAATTGTGGTTAGTTTAAAAAATAGGAAAAAGATTGCTGTATTTGTCACGTGTCCTTAATTCGGTTCACGAGAGGGGACTTCAGGGTCGACTAGCGATGCCGTGAAGATGTTGCTGAGAGTTTTACACGCGAACATTCTGAGAGCTGCACTCGTGTGTCGGCAGTTCGGAGTAAAATACACCCGACTTTACTCCACGAGGTGGCCCGTGACTCCGATCGGCTCGTAATCCCCAATTCCGGCGTGCGACGCAGGCTCGAGACGCTGGGTGAAGCAGCAGACAGGCATCCTTCTATAATTCAGATCTCCGCTGTGTACAGACGAGCCTCGTGTGTGATTCGTCAGGTCCCCAGGAGCGGGGGTGGGGGTTGCTGTGCCACACAAGTTCGTGATGGAGAAGCCCACCTCAGCTCCGTGAAAACCCCCCCAGGATCCCCCAGGACCGCCAGGAGCCCCCCCTGTGCCCACCCGGAGCGCTTCTGACAGCAGGTGGGCTCCGAGGGCTTCCTCCCCAGGAACAGGCGCCCTGGGTTGTGGGGAATCTGTGCCCCGATGACACCCAGCCAGCGGGCGTGTGGGCTCGGCTAGGAGGAAGTGGTCCCCGGGGAACTCTACCTCTCAGTCTCTATAGAGCCTCAGAGGCACTGTAGAACCCCAGCGTGGCAATCCCCTGACAGGTGTCTGCCCTGCGGGTCCCCCCCCTTCTCCTCAAGCCACAACGGCTGAGGCTGTCCTGTCACAGCAGGGTCCGTGCCTTCTTTCCAGGTTTCGAGGGACGGGGGTGGTGGTCAGCCAAGGAGCTTCCCAGGAAGCTCCCAGCCCCAGAACAGCAGGTGCGGGGCGAGTGGTGCCGGGGACCATCTCTCTCTTGGGGTCCAAGAAGGAAGGAGAGTTTTCTGTAAGACAAAACCAGCATGCAGCACTCAACCTGGGAATTAACAACGCAGCTGAGTAAAGAACTTGGCCCTGACCCATCCGTGAATTCAGATGGCACTCAGACTCCCGGGGAACAGCAGGCGTTCACCTAACACCAGTCCCCGCAGCAGAGAGGCACGCAGTACGGCACGCCCTCCCATCAGAAGCTTCCACGGAAACCCTGCATCCTTAGGGACCACTTCCCCCTGAGCACGCCCACCTGCCACGGGCAGGACTCAGGGGCGCGTGGCACCCAGACGAGCTGCCGTCTCAGTTCTTGCAATCCTACAGTCCTCTATCTGCCAGGTGGACCCAAGTCCCCCAAGACCAGCTCATGATCAAAACGGCAACAACAAAAATGCTCAGTTAAACAGGGATCGGTGCACCGAGAGCAGCTGACGGGACCGGTGCGCCCCAGCCCTTGCCTGCGGGGCCGAGAGTCGGACAGGAGAAGCCCGCAGAGGCCCAAGAAGGAACCCCTCTGCCTGCCTCTCTCGCATGATCGCCCCGAAGCCCGCCAGAATCGAGGATGAAACTAAAGTCCCTAAAACCGAAGCTAAAACCAAAATGTACCCAAACAAACAAATTACATAAGTCTGTGAAGTATCGGGATATAAAATTAAAATAATAAATAGCCTTCACACACACGACGACCGAACAGAAAAGATAGCAGATAGGAGAACACCATTTACGCTGCAATAAAAAGAAAAAAAAATACAAAAAAAAGAAACTTAACAGAACTGTGAACTTACAGGAGAAAAACTTTTAGATGTCTCCTGAGCAGTAGAATTATACTCGCCTGCAGAGAGAGGCCCCCTTGTTCTCGGGTAGGACGATTCGAAATTATAAAGACACCCGTTTCCTCTGGCTAACGTATAAATTTCTGAGATACCAATAAAAATGCTAATTAGTTTTTTTCCGAAGCCAAACTAGCAAATTCTAAACTTCGTATGGAAACGAATGCAAAATATCTAAAAAAAAAAAACAAAACCAAAAAACCAAAAGCCGAGCGATGAAGGGAGACTTATTAGATATGAAAAGTATGATAAAGCATCTGTGATTAAAACAGTGTAATACTGGGCATGAATCAGCAGACCAATGGGAGCAAATACAATTGCATAAAGAGACCCAATTACTTGAGGAAATGGAGCGTGTGTGAAAGCCAGCAGCTCCGGGGAAAATAGAGGTGTTTGCAGGGGCGCGGGGGACCCGAGGGCCGTGTGGGCCCCCGGACGGGCCCGACGGGAAAGGTGGCTACTTGAAGAGCGAGGGGCAGGCAGGGCAGCTGCTTTGTACCCTGGGAGCCCAACATCTGGAAGCAATAGAATGTATGATTGGCACGCGCAACGGGATCCTTCTTAGGTGTGCGCTAAAATCACTACGGACAGATTCAAGACAAGTAGCACTCTGCAAGAAATTATCTACGGCTTTCCCACAATGAAGGGTGACGCAGCAAAGCCCTCCGTCGGCCCCGTTTGCTGCCCCTCGGACCCGCCCTCCCGATGGCAGGATGAGGAGGTGGGTGCTGCGCCCGTGGCCAGAGCAGAGCGTGGCCTCCCTGGGGGACGGAGCGCTCACACGGCGCCGGGCCGAGCTCCTGGGACCCTCCCGCAGGGACGACTCCTCACCTGTCAGCCGCACCTGCACGAGCTTCGGGACGGCAGAGGCAGAGCGAACGCCCCGCACGGGGACCGTGGCACCTGAGGACGCACGGTGACAGGGAGTTTCTCTCCACCGACGCCGGGGAGGACCGCTCTACTTTTAGTGAGAAAAACGAAGTGCAAAAGGGTGTTCACAGTGTGCACTCGCTCACTCTTACGGAAAGAACGCAGGGGCGTCGAGTGTGGAGAGGGGACGTAGGGTGGAGGGGCAGGAACGGCGGGACTTCCGGTGAATCCGGGTTATGGCTTTAATTTTGAACCACGCAAATATCTTACACACGCAAAAAAATTAACTGGGAAAGAATGACGGCAGGAGTGTGGTTAGGCGCCTGGGTGGCTCTGCTGGTTGAGCAGCCAACTCTCGATTTTGGCTCAGGTCATGATCTCGAGGTTCATGGGATGGAGCCCCACCCAGGCTGGGCTCCATGCTGACCGCACGGCGCCTGCTTGGGATTCTCTCTCTCCCTCTCTGCCCCGTCCCCCTGCACGTGGTCACTTGCTCGCTTGCTTAACGATTTTTAACAATTTTCAGAATAGCAGTTGGGTAACAAAGAATGATTATAAATACACGAACTAGCACTTTCTGCAGTCAGTGCAGGGAGAGTTGAGTCAGAGCTGGCTCTGGTTGGAAAGGAAGGGACTCTCCGATAGCAGATGTCTAAGGACACACACGCTTGGGCCTGGGACCGCTGTGGGCTCATGGAGGCCCTCAGGGAGCGTGGTTGAAGGCCACGTCCTTGGTCGGTCATGGGGACACTTCCAGGTCCCCACCGTCCCTGCCCCGGGCTCTGTGGCCCGCTCGCCCTTCTGCCCCTGGCTGCGGTCTGTCTTCAGTGCCCAGTGGGAGATTCTTCCAAAACATTCACCTCCTTGGAAAAATATGCTCGTAATATTGTTCCGCTCGGATCCACGCGCTCGCGGCCCCGTTTACAGCACAGCCGCAGGATGTTCCGTGTTTATGTGCTCGTGACAACATTTTTACAGCAAAATGAAATTAATATTTCAAAAAGACATTATGCATTTAATAATTTCTGGGCCCCGAACGATCTCACACTTGCATCTTCCTGTGTGTGCAGGCGTGTAGAGGCGGGGCACGTGGGGTCTCCCGTTGCACGGACACACACCCGGGCCCTGCCATGCCACGGCCTTCCGTCCAATCTCATAATTCGGTCCTGGCCAGACGGCCCTCCGGGCGGCACTTTTGTTCCTTCCCCGCACACACGCGCACACATGTCCCTTCCAGGCACACGCGTGCGCGTACACGGGAGCTCTTGCTCCGGAGTGTTCTCCGTTCCGTGGTGCCTGTTTAGCCTCTGTCCCGGCTGGCTGCGGTTTGTCTTCTGTGCGCAGTCGGAGAGTCTTCAAGAACATTCGCCTCCAAAGCCACGTGCTTTGGAAAAATATGCTTGTGATATTGCTCCTCTCGGGTCTACGCGCTCGAGGTCCCGTTTATACCACAGCCACACGGTACCGAGGAGGCATGGGCCCCGAGATGGAAGATTCCACCCGGAAGCCGGCTGCTCCAAGGTGCGTGCTCGCCTGCGCGCTCTGGGTGGGCGGGGCAGCCTCGGGGCACACCTGTCCTGCTTGGGACCCCCGACCTAGACCCCTCCCTCTGGCTTTGCTCCAGCCTCGAGGCACCTCTAGCTCCTGTCTCTGGAATCCCACGGCCCCTCCTGTCCTGACGGGAGGCGTCTCCGAGCACTTTCTGACAAGAGACCAAGGTCACGGGGAGAGCGTGTGCTGGTGTTACCGCGGGTCGCGAAGGCTCTGGAGGCTGGGGCCGGCACCCATTTCCGGTGCCCTCCCCCAGCCCCAACGGCTGGCAAACCCCTGACCACAGGGCCCCCTGGGAGGCAGCCTCCCTCACGTCCCGGCGTCCTGTGGGCTCCGAAAGGCCTTGCTTCCAGGGGCTTGGCAAACCCGGGGTGCAGAACAGTCCGCTCCCCAGAAGCCACCGGAGACAGCCGCTCCCGGGCCCCGGGGTCTCGGGCGACATCCTCTCCCTGCGCCCCTAACTTCGTCTGACGGACGGAGCCCCCGAGGCGTTTCTGTCACAGAACAAAAAGTCTACCAGCTAATCAGTGTGTTAGGCCGCGACTCTGCTGAGGCCGTCAGCAAATGTTTCTAAAGATGTGGATTTGGGCCCCGTTTCATCATCGGACTTTCCTCACAAGTTTGTATTTTGAGAAGCTGATTCTAACCTCAGGAGCACAGCAGGCAGGCCGGCCGACCTTGAGCGGCCCAGGACCCCGCCTGCCTCCGAGGGGCTCATGCGGAGGGGCCGGGTCTGCACACGCTGAACCCCGTCTTCCCTGGGAGCAGGCTGCGGGTGGCCGGATCTCACCTCGCTGAGAACCGTCTACACCGCACGAGGACAGCACGAGGGACACACGCAAATAAGACTGAAGCGGAGTGACGGTGGAAGCCGCCGGTCCCCCTGCTCCGCCTGGTGGGTCTCCGCTGGGAGGATGCCAGCTGGAGAGACGCGGACCGGGGACCGGGGACTGCTCTGCCCGGCCTCGCTGAAAGCCGGTTAGCCCCGGGCCCTGCCGAGCAAAGGCGAAGTCTGGGCTGTGGCATGGCGCCCTGCACCAGGCACAGCTCGTGGCCAGCGCCGCCATGAGAGACAGTGGGACCCTCCTCCCTTATGTCGGGCCCGTGGGGGTGGGCTCCTCCACGCCGAGCCTCCCGGGGGGCACGAGGCCACCACAGCACGGACGATGCCCCAGAGCCTGACTGTGGTCCTCCTGTGAGCTCGGGGACCCTCCTCTGTTAGTTAGCACTGACCGCAGAGCCCAGCGGGCAGGGGTCTGAGTCAGGGACCGCACGGGAGGGGAGTGCCCACGGGGTCTGGGATCTGGGGGCTCCTGATGGAGGCGTGGGTGTCTGGGGGTGATTGTCCCCCGCCCTCTCTTCCTCCACGTGCCTGACCCCTCCGAAGGCCTTGCTTCCCTGGGTTAGCACCCCAGGGCCCCTCTGAGTGCATGGAAGCGTTGTTCAGAGCCGCAAAGGATAAAGGCCCCCGCATCCCTCCATCTGGTTCCGCACCTCCGAGCCCCCAACCTGGACAACAAGTGAGCACAGGTCGGGAGGAAGGTGAAGGCGGGGCCGGTGTGAGCTGCCCGCGCCCGAGAGGAGAGCCAGCGGGTCAGGGGCTCCAAGGCGCCCGAGCCCCGAGCTGCCGGGAGCCGCGCTGGCACCTCCTTCTGGGTGGGGACCCCGGGAAAGCAAGCGGTCCGCTCAGCTGTTGGCCAGTGCACCCCGCACCGCCGGCTTCGACCTCGGCAGACCATCCTGGAATTCAGAGCAGAGGCTGAGAAGGGATGGGATCCGAGCTTCACGCACAGGAGGACGGGAGCTGGAGGTCCGTGGAGGGGCTGCCGCGCCTCGCTGCGCCCCGCCCGGGAGAGGGGGCGCCGCTGGCCGGCGTGCTGGGCGCAGGGGGCAGACTGCCCGCTCTGCCCGCAGCCACCAGCCCCCACGTGGTCCGTGACCTTCACAGAGCCCACCCCGCACCCACGCTGCTTTCTCAGCCTGTGGCCAAAAGGGACTTTTAAATCCTAAATATTTTCATGTAAATTTGTTTTTAGACTTATGCTAAAAACACAAAGCCGTTAGAAGGGAACACACAGCTAAGAGGCTGATTTTTTTTTCCTGAAGATATTTTCATTATTTGATAAGGATTTAAATGGATTTTAACTACCTCCCCAGATAGTTCTTTTTAAATGTTTTAATTTTAAGACCTTCCTGGCTTAATACATTATATGGTGCATAATCAGGTTATATATTCTCTGTCCTATCTCAGCCTGAATAATAGGAAAATGGGATTATAATAATACCTCTGCAGGGGCAATTAAATGCAGCAATCGCGGTGCAAAGCCAGTCTCCTCCCGGCTCGAGCTGGCCGGGGGACTCTCCCCACCCCTGCACCAGCCGTCTCCCCGCCTCCCGCATGCCCAGCCTCCTGCCTCCACAGGTCCCGGGCACCCACCATGCCCGGGGCAGCCCACACCCAAGAGTCCCGGTGACGAGGCTGTCATGCAGGTGGCGTCGCCGAGCCCGTGGTGTGCCAGCCCCCGCATGTGCAGCCGCTCTTGCCTTGCAGACTCCCACAAACGGGAGCTGCTGTTCGGGAGCTTCTGAGAATTTCAACGGCCAGCCCAGGCTCGCCCGCTGAGCACCGACTCCGGCCCCACAGGCTCTACTTTTAAACCACACTGCCCTGGAGGGAAACTGAGGTCAGGTGTGTGCTAGCCCTGTGGCCCTGAGCAGGTGACTTCTGCCTGATATCCCGAGGGTCTCTCAGCACTGGAGGAGACATCAAGTGTAGACGGAGTGTCTGGCTCAGAGCCTCGGGTGATGTCGCCTGCCGCCCTTACTGCTGGGGTCCCGCTGAGCAGTGTCCGACACGGGGTCCTCCAGGCAGCCTGCCTGTGCCCCTGTCCCAGGCCAAAGGCTCACCGCCTTTCTGTGACTCACTTTGCTCATCTATAAAATGGGGCAATGATCTTGACTAGCTGGTGGGTCCGTGTGAGGAGTTGTGCCTCGCACCGAAACGCCTGGCGCAGGCCTGCAGTGAGGACGCACGAGCCGCACTGTCGCCATGAGCACCACTCCACCCACCCTCCAGCTCGGCGTGCTGGGCCAGCCGGGTCTACTTCGCCGCCGCCGCTCGAGCTCCAGGGGAGCTCCTGAGGGCGCAGGGGCTCCGTCTGCCTCCCACCTGGGCCCCGGGAACGGAACTCACTTGGGACGGAACTCGCCAGCTATGACCCGCTTGTTCTGCCGTCCACGGGGAGAGACACGGGCATTCAGGCAGCCCGTGACCTCACCTGCACAGGGACTCCCAAGTCAGTGGCCCAGGGCGCGCCGTCCCGACCTCGCGGGAGAGCCCCTCGGCCAGCAGGGCTCAGGCTGGTGGAGGAAGAGCGGGCTTGACGACTCAGCGCAGGGAGCGATTTGCCGCCCGCGCCGGAGGCTGCCCAGCGGGGTCCGCGCCGCTTCGTTCTGCTTCCCGGGCACCGGGCGATGTCGACGCGTTCATGGCAGACTCGGCGGGGCCTTTATGGGCCGTGTCCAGGTCTAAAATATGGCATAAGTGGCAAAGTGATAATGCGTGTGGCGAGAAATATTTATTATGTGTAGGACCGTGATAAATATTTCTTTTATATCCTAAATAAAACCCCCAAATCCTGAGTGTTTTGTGGCCCTCTTTTATATCTTCCCGTTATGGCCCTGGCCCTGTGATTTAGCCAAAATTTAGTGGCAGCGAACATGAGCTATGAGGAGCTCTCCCGACCGTGGCAGGCGTTAGGACACGGTGCCACGGGCTGGTTCTGCTGCTTCTGTCCAGAAGGAAGCCCCATTCAGACGGAAAACGGGGGGACACGGCCCGAGGAACAGCTCAAAGCACAGGGCAGTGGCCACTTGGCGGGACGCGCCGCTCTCCGCTCCTAGGACAACGGCCCGGCAGCACGCCCTCCTCGTGTCTGCAAGCAGCCCGCCGTTTAAAGCCTAAGGTAGGTGAGGACCCGAGGTTTGCAAATACATTCGGATCCAGAGAGCATTTCAAATCTGTTAGTCTGAGCTACAAAACACAGGGGTGTTGCTCCGACTCTGGTATTAAATGTATGCACGGAGAAGGTAGAGGAAGTCCCAAGGGCAGTGAAAGTGACGCATTCCTTGACACGCCTTGCCAGCAGGCGATGTGTTGAAAGGAGCGCCTGAGACACCCACGTCAGGAGACTCTCGGACGGAATCAGGACTGAAAGGGAGCTCCGTCTCAGAAGGACGTGGCTTTGGGAGGATGCGAAGGTGACCTGTCCCTCCTGGGGACGGCCGTCCCGGGCATCTCAGGCCCCTGCCTTCTGTCCCCTGGAGGCAGAGGCCACCTTCCAAGTAACGGTCCCACATTTGGGGAGGTGCGCAGGGAGAGCCACAAATGTCGGCATTCCCCAGGGTTCTGCGGAGACACTCACTGCCCCACAGCCTCCGAGGGAAGGACCAGGCAGGGGTGAGCGGGTGACGGAAGGCAGACAGAGGGGACAGTTTGGAGGCACGCTGTGCACCGGGCACACAGGTGTGCACACCCAGGTGCACGCACCTGCACACACACATGCGTGCGCACACAGACAAAGGCACACGCCACACGCACCTGTACGCAGGCACGCAGGGCAGCGCTGGCCTCGGTGGGCGAGGAGGGGGTAGCCGTGCCCGGCCGGCTCATTGCCCTTTGGCTGAGCATCAGTTCTGCCCCCGACTCCACCATGGGGCACCGGGCACCCAGACGGCTTGATCCAGCCCCTGCCTCGATCCCTCAAATGCCAAGGGGAAATTTTTCTTGATAAGTCGGTATAATTTCGCCACTGAAATGAAAACTTTTGGAAGGTCTCTGCACCGCGGCTGGCCAGCCGGTCCTCACTCGGCCTCCTCGGGACGGTCCTGGCCTGCTGTGGCGGCTGCGTGCGTTTCAGGACAGAGGACAGACACGACACGGAGGAAGTCCTCTGCTGGCCCGAGCTGTGTCCGGAGGTCTCCCTTCCTATGGACAACTAGGCCCCAGGACACGCGGCAGGTCAGCGAAGCAGAGAAAACAAGAGGCCAACATGAAGGGACGAGAGTCCCTTCCCAGCAGACAGTGCGCTGGCCGGTCCGTGGAGGCGAGCAGGCACGGTCGGTGGGCGAGTAGGCGCACTGCGCTGAGGCCCCAGCCCCGGGGTTCGCCAGGGCTGTGTGGTCAGGCCGGAGCCCCGGATCCGGAGAAGCTCTGTTGTATGTGTGCACTGGGCGCAGGGGGGGGGTGGGGGGTGGGGCCTGGGGGCTGGGGGCCGGGGGCAGGGGGCCGGGGGCCGGGAGCTGGGGGACTGGGGGCTGGGCGCTGGGGGCTGGGCGCTGGGGGCCGGGGGCCGGGGGCGGGGGGCTGGGAGCCGGGGGACTGGGGGCTGGGCACTGGATGCTGGGCAGTGGGGGCTGGGGGCTGGGCGCCGGGGACCAGGCGCTGGGCTCTGGGAGCTGGGCGCTGGGGGCTGGGCAGTAGGGGCTGGGGGCTAGGCGCTGGGGACCAGGCGCTGGGCTCTGGGGGCCCGGCTCTGGGCGTTGGGTGCTGGGGGCTGGGGGCTGGGCTCTGGGGGCTGGGCTCTGGGGCCAGGGGGCTGGGCGCTGGGCTTGGGAGCTGGGTGCTGGGGGCTGGGCAAAGGCAGGGCTGTCTGTTCCCATCTTTCCCAGCAGGTGGGAGCGGGGAGAGCCTTGGAGGAGACTGTGTTTGGATGGAGACAAAAGAGGTTCAGGCCCCCGTGGAGCCGGGAAGTGGGCCCTCCGACCGACCTGCCACCCTGGGCAGATGTCACTGCCAGACAGGCCTCCAAGCACCAGAGGGTCAGTGTCCCCGCTGACCTCACTGCACCCCCACACCTGGGCACCTGCCGGGGCTGCCCTGCTCTGGCAGGAGCCAGCGTGAGGCTCGCCGTGCGGCCGGGGCCCGGGCCCGGGGTCCCTGGCGAGAGTGGGTGAAGGGGCAGGCAGACTCTGGCCGCCGAGGAGCAGGAGGGACCCTGGGGCCAGAGCACCAGCTGGTCGCGTTTCGGCGGGTGAGGGCTCTGAGTTACGTTACTCTCTCCTTACTTTCCTTGCCTCCCTACCCCAGCCGGACTAAAAATTTACAAACAACGGATGGCAAAGTTCAGTGTCCCAATACAATTCTGCCACACTGTCCCCGGGCGGGCCAGTCCACGCCAGCGTGGCCCGGTGGGGCCTGCCGTCTGGGTCCTTCCCGGGCCTCTTTGCTGGGGTCTGCTGACCTGAGCGTGTCCGGAACTTCCTGAGGAGGATTAAGGACCGACACCCCTCAGTGGCTGCCCGGATGGGGCGTGGGGCCAGTGGAGGGGACTGACCCAGTGAGGTGAGCACGCTCGTGGCCGTGAGGACCGGGGCCCCGCAGAGATTCTCCAAGAGTGGAGGCTGGAGCCTCGCTCGGAGGCCGGCGCGTCGCCAGGGAGTGGCGCCTGGGGGGGCTGGGCCCTGCAGGTGGAACCGCTGCCGTCGTGCGGGGCAACACGGATTTCCCGGCCACCTGGGAATGAACGCGGGATGGTGAGGACGGCGGGCGGGTGGGGAAGCCACAGCCCTCCGGTTCACGCCCAGCCTGCTGACGCAGAGGGCACCCGTGGGCCCCCAGACCCTCCTCAGCTCCTTCCCCACTGGCAGTCACGCGGGCGTTTCTAGAAGCGTGTGATTTCAGAGCGGCTCCCACGAGAGCCCATCCAGGGAGAGCGGCGAGGGCCCGCGTCCCCGCTCTGTGCCCTGGGGCCGGAACGGAGGCGGGGCTCCAATTCCGTGTTTCTGCACAACTTCTGTCCGTGCGGGATTCCAGCCCCTCGTGCCTGCCCCGGCCTCGAAGACGGCGAGCTGGCAGAGTGACTCCATCCTGAACCTGTCTGCGTGGGGGAGGGGCGGCCCTTCTCACTTGGGGTTTGCAAACCGAAGTCTCGAGGTGCTGACGCGTTCGGGCGAGGAGGCCGGGCCGGCAGGGATTTGTCCCTTCAGGATGGCCTCGGCAGCACTGCCGTCCGCACGCCGCCCGACACTGCGTGTAACCCCAGTGCCCGTGCGCGAGGTCGCAGGGGGACCATCCAGCCAACTGGCTTCACGTTCCCGCCTGCCGTGTGCACCGGCGCTGTGTCACCAGGAGGGAGATCAGCGGAGTGGCTG
Organism: Paguma larvata; assembly: GCA_030068075.1. Classification (NCBI taxonomy): domain Eukaryota; kingdom Metazoa; phylum Chordata; class Mammalia; order Carnivora; family Viverridae; genus Paguma; species Paguma larvata. The sequence continues at coordinate 16,327,952 of CM057837.1, read as the reverse complement.
CCGGCTGGGGTCACACGCTTGCAGGAGATCGATCGATTTAAAGTCACCCATTCGATTTCTTGGCTCAAGAGGCGGCTGACGTGCCCGCGTGGGGACCCGATCCGAGGGGGGAGGGCAGGGCAGGGCCACACGTGGATGCGCTCCCCAAGTTAAATGCGCAGTGACCCTGCATGTGGGGGGTCGGGAGGAGATCCTCGGGTTGCCGCCCAGAGAACGGCCAGCGCCCCGGAAGGCGGGCTCCGGCGTGGAGGGGGCGTCTGTGCTTCTAAGGGACAGGGCGGCAGGAGGCTCGGCAGAGCTGGGGGAACACAGCTAATGTGGACGGTGCTAACTTCAGCTCTTGTCCGGGGCACAGCTGCAGGACCACAGGCCCCTGGGGAAGTGGGGGGACGCTCGGGGGGAGTGTGCCGTCCTAGCGGCCCCCGTAGCTGACCGCGCACCGACACGGGTGCACTCCGCTCCAGGCCACACCTGCCAGAGAGCTGGGTTTGCTTCGTCTCCCCAACTCCTCTCCCGTGGCCAGGCCCGCGGCGTGCGGCCCCGCTGAGCCCCCTTCCCAGGACGTGCACCTGCCCCTTCCTGCATCGGTCAGGGCCCCACTGCTCACTCTGCTTGGGGGCGCGTGCCCCGCGACCTCCTCTCTGTGACACTCCGCGTCCCGGCCATGCCTCCGGTCGGTTCCTCCTTGTCTCTCTTCCCTGCTCCAACATCAAGCCCCCGGAGCCAAGGCCACGGCCGGCTGGTTCCCTGCTGTGCCCGGGTGTCGACGACGTGTCTGGCACTTCCCGGGGGCTCAGCGATACCAGCTGGGCAGATGGATGACTGGGAGCGTTTAAAAACATCCCCTTCCTCTACGCGGGCGTGCATTGGACAGACTTTGGAGATGCCCCTCGGGGGTCGCATTGCCCTCTCAGCCATTCGGTGTTTGTGCTGTGGGCTCCAGGGCAGAGCCGGGCACGGGGTCTTCTCTGGGATGACGTGACCCTGGAGATGTGACACTGCCCGTTGGGGTGTCGCTGGCAGCTCCCTGTCCTCTGAGCCTGCGTGCATGCTGTTCCCTCTGCCTGGAAGGCCTCTGGGCTCCCCCCGTGGGTCCCCCATTCTGGCTCAGCCTCTGGACTTCCCTCCTACCCCCTTCCCCCTCCACCACACTCGGCCCAGAGCTCCGTGGTTGTTTCTCCCCTGGCGTCACCGGCTTGATAATGGTAATGACCCCCCCCCCCTAGCAGTTAGCCGCTCCTGAGGCTTCGTTCCAGCCGTGCCTGGGCCAAGAGCTGAGTCTCCTGGGCTATGGGAGTCTCGGGGTGGGGGCGGGGGGGGCGGTACTGTGCCCTGGGGAGTCTCAGGGAGATGGCAGGGTGGGGGGATGCTCCCGTGCCCTGGGGAGTCTCAGGACTGGGGGCAGCGCAGGGGGCGGTTTGGGGCCCAGATTCTGGCATCAAACGGATTTTTGCTCAAGCCCCGGCCGCGTCTCTCTCCAGGGGACTTTGCGCGGACTGCCTGATGCCTCCAGACCTGGGCTCTCTGTGAGCTGACAGTAACGAGCTCACCTCAGGGGACTGTCGGACGCACGAAATGAGGCAAGGAACAAAGGCCCGGCGTAGAGCGAGCATTTGTCAGATCTTCTGTTAGAATTACCACTTCCACGATTTATAGGTCAAGTATCACCGTCATTCGGAAGGAGGAACTTGGAGTTTCAAAGACTGCACAGCAAATGTCCGAAGCCGGCGGGCCTGGGACATGGGCCACGTCTTGATTTGCTTACGGGTCTGCAATGTGGGGGGGCGTGGGGGGCAGGTGTCTGTGCCCCTTGGGGTCTGCGGGCCCCCCCCAAAGGCCAGGAGGCCCACGTGTGGCAGCTGACGCTGCTTGTCACCAGAGACCCCAGCCGGAGACGAGGACCGCAGCACCTTCTCCTGCCCTTCCCGAACCCGGGCTTCCCAGGACACGGCGGCTCCCGGGGGGACGCCTGGCACACCCCACTGCCCTGCCTCTGCCACGGCCCCGCCCACACCCCACCCCTGGCAGGACCGTCAGCACGTGGTAAGGAGGGCATGTGGTGGTGTGATTGTGTGCAGGATTGTGCGTGTACGTGTGTGATTGTGTGTGCGCATGCGTGTGCAATTGTGTGTGCGCATGTGAGATTGTGGGTGTATACACTTGTGTGTGTGTGTGTGCCTGCGTGTGGTCATTTTCAGAAGTTCGATCCACCACAGACTGGTACCAGATGAGTGGACGCTGCCCGCGCTGCGAGAAGGGAGACCCGCCGAAGCCCACGGGAGGCTCGGTCCACACGCTCCCTCACGCTCCTGCGACGAGCAGGCGTTCTTTTGATGACCATTAAAAATCACAATTTTTTAAAAAGTGTGATAGGATTTTTTAAGACCGTTCCTTGGAAAACAGAAAGTGGAGACAGAGAGGGCTTATACCACATGACAAACATCTGGAAAATTCCGTTTAAACGACCTCTCTGCCTCAGATGCCCCTCCCTCCCCCCAGCAGGCGTCTCCGCCCTGTGCGGTTGTGGGGCACCTGCCACCTGACCGCTGCCGTCCCACGTCACCCCTCCACGTCCACCACTCTCCCCTCCTCACAGGCTTCTCTGAGGCAGTGTTTATAGACCCCAACTCTCGAAGCATTTTCTCCCGCCCCGACCCCCAGGAAGGCATTTCTCCATTATCTCAAGAACCTTTCTTTAGTAATCAGGAGGCTTTAACCTGTTCACACTTTATTTTGTTAAAAAAATTTTTTAATGTTTATTTGTTTTTGAGCGAGAGAAAGACAGAGTTCAAGCAGGGGGGAGGCAAAGAGGAGGGAGACACAGAATCTGAAGCAGGCTCCAGGCTCCGAGCTGTCAGCAGAGAGCCCGACACGGGGCTTGAGCTCACAACCATGAGATCATGACCTGAGCCAAAGTTGGATGTTTAACCAACTGAGCCACCCAGGCGCCCCTCACACTTTATTATTTTAAGTCAATTAATTTATTTTGAGAGAGACAGGGACGGTGTGAGTGGGGGTAGGGGCAGAGAGAGAGGGAGAGAGAGAGAATCCCAAGCAGACTCCGTGCTGTCAGCGCAAAGCCCAACACGGGGCTTGAACTCACGAACTGCGAGATCATGACCTGAACTGAAGTCGGAGGGTCAACTGACTAAGTCCCCCAGGCATCCCCTGATTCACACTTTAAATACCTTAGAGGGAAAATGTCAACCAAGCAAAGGTTAAGCATTTGGGGACAAAAGACAAATGAACAACTTTCTCCCACTATTGTTGGGGGATTGTTTGAAACAGATCATTCAAACAACAGGAAAATAAATACTACAGATAATAAACACTTAGTACGAAAATAAACCTTTGGTGAATCTAGGATAAGAAACTTGTCACGGCCATCATCGATACAGAGACCAGTGAGAACGAAGCCACGCGGTTTGTCCTTCTTACTCGTTCGCCAGCTCCGTCGGGGCCCCCGGTGCCCAGGGCCGGGGCCGCCACGAGCTGAGGGCCCTCCCTGCAGGGCCTGGGCTCTGCCCTCGGCAAGAAGATACCCGTGGGGAGCCTGTGACAGATGCGGCTTCCCCGAGAAGGCACTGGAAACTGTCAGGCAAAGAGAGGAAGTCGGGGCACCGTGGAACAAGGGGCCTGCACGCCGGGACCCACGGGAGCACGCCGGCGCATGGCAGGAGAGCTGGGCGAAGGCCGCGGGCCGGAGGACGGGGACTGGACGGGTGACGCTTGGAGAAGCAAGCGAAGGGACAGGTGGTCAAAGCCGCATGCCCTGGAGGTCGGGGTGACAGGTGGGACTAGGACCGCAGGGCCCTGTCGGGGAGCTCTGGCCCCTGGGACGCGGGGGTTTAATGGCCGAGTGACCCATCGCTTCTGCGCTCGTCACCTGAACGCGTTTTTACCTGATCGACAGACTCCCAGTTTCCTGCTGGGTTTTAGCAGCTCGGAGGTCACGGCCGAGTTAACCCACGCTTCCAGGTGGTGTTTCGAATGAAAGGTAAATGTGTGAAAATTAAGCAAAGCCACCATTTTAAAGAAATCTTAGTCTACTGTCTTTCTATAATGTCTTAAATACATACAGGTGGCTTAAACATGGATTAGGTCCACAGCCCTCAAAGTGGGCAAATATTTGAAATACAGATCACAGGACACATACGAACCAGCTTTGACTCAAACTGGCTCCCATTTTTCTCCCCGAGGTTTCCCTGATTACGGCAGAGTTGGCCTTTCTTCCCCGACAGTAGGACAACTGATGGCAGATAGATGTGGTGTCAACGCGGTTGTCGATAGATTATCCGTCTATCTGCAGCCTTAAAGAATCTCATTTTCTGAGATTCAAAATCACGGTCATAGGAACTAAAATTAAATTCCCAAACGTTTGGGTGAAAACCAAAAACGTCTAGAACTTTCCGTAGGGGCCGGCGGGTGCCTGTGCTTCTATGCGCTTACATCATGGATGTTTCCACCTTCTTCCGTCACAAGGCCTGGGCCTGTGTGAGTTCCTATGAACTCCCGCTAATATCGTTTCTGGTATAATTCTGTGTCGTTGTGAGCCTCGATAACTGCTCTCCGAGTATGATGACGGTAATGATGATGGTGGTGATTAAGTCGTGCTGACAGCAAACAGATGGCCCCGCAGCAGGAATCGCCGAGCTGGGTGTAACAGAGGGGCTGTTAGCAGCACAGGAGCAGTCGTGGGTAGCACGCGTGGCCGCGTGCCAGGGACCGGCCTTCGAGGGGGCCGCCCCGCAGGGGGCCGGAGGGAGCAGGACGCTGTCCTCACCAGAGCCGGGGCCGCAGGAGGGGGCGCGTGGCCGGAGCTGCGTCGGCCCCTGACCTGGCTGAGTGAAGACCCACAAACCCCTGCCGCCCGAGCAGAAGGCTGGAGGCAGGAAGCTCCATGGCTGTGGTGCGGAGGCCCCGGGGCCAGCGGGCAGGGGCGAGGACCTCAGGCGGCGAGGCCACGGCCGGGCCCTGCAAAGCGCTCGCCGTCATGGGGGTAGACAGCATTGTGGCCCCAACGTGGCAGACCATCGAACCCGTTCCCGGGGTCTTTGCGAGGTGACGTGAATTCAATCGGCCAGGCGTCTGAAACCCAAAGTAGTAGTCGCTGACCGTCCCCGCCGGGCCCTTCACCCCACCCCGGTCTGCTCCCCACGGGCCCTTGGTCTCCGGTAGCCCCAGCTGCACGCTGACGGGTCCCCCGGGCGTCTGATGAGCCCGCTGGGCCCCAGACACCGTCTTCCCCGTCCCACGGGGCACCAGACACATAACTTCCCTTCGACGACTGGGGGGACTGCCCAGCAGGCGCCCCTGCCGCCCTCTCCACCCGATGTCTCTGTGCCATGAGGAGTCCAAGTGGCCAGGATCCCAGCTGCAAGCGGATTCTGCGCTCGGTGAACAGGCTCTCCAAACACACCAGGCCTGGGTGGCAGGGATGAGGGCTGTTGGGTAGAACGAGGAGAGGGGCCACTCCCTTCTCCCCTTTTTGGGGACCAGAGTCATGCCCCGTGGTTCCGCAGAGACAGCAACACACGCCAGCTGCTGGTTTAAGGCCAACAGGCGACCGCTTGCGGGACCCCATTCGACCTCACCGGGCCTTGTCCCGTAGATGGTACGTGCTTTCGGCGGGCCGCTCCAGGTGGTCAGCCAGCTGCTTCCGGGCGTGAGGGGTCGGGGGGCTCCCACGGGTTCCGGGCGTGAGGGGTTGGGGGCTCCCGTGGATTTTGTGGGCATGAGGGGTCGGGGGCTCCCGTGGGTTCCGGGCGTGAGGGGTCAGGGGGCTCCCGTGGGTTCCGGGCGTGAGGGGTCAGGGGGCTCCCACGGGTTTTGTGGGCGTGAGGGGTCAGGGGCCTTTCTGTCTGAGGTTAAACGCCTGCCCCGCGCGTGCAACCGAATGCTGAGCGGGCGAGGTAACACTTCTCGGGTGAGAGTGCAGGTGCGGCCAGGTGGAATTTTATGGCCAGGCAGCCAGACCCCCGGGGCGAGCAGCCAGCCAGCTGGCTTTCCAGGGGACGGGACAGATGGCCGGAGGGCCACCGGCTTGTGCAAATCTCAGGGGTCGCCAGGGGCCCCTCTTCCATCACTCTCCCAGCACCCCGTCCCGGGGCCCAGCCGGCCACCTCCCCCGGCCCGTCTCTCCCGGTGCTGCTGGGCTGAGCACAGGCCACCAGACCTGCCACACGAGCTACTTTCCCCGGCACCCTAGACGGGGGGCTCCCGGCATTCCTGGAGCCACGGCGTGCCCTTCTCCAGGGAGGACCCCATCCCTGCACGGGTCAGGGGGCTCCTTCCGTAGGGGACCTCTCTGAGCCCTGGGGGTAACATCTGCTCCTACGGCTGTTACTTGTACCTTCTTTGGCGGCATCTCGACTCACCGGCCTCAGTACCCAAATGCCATTCAATCTAATTCTTTCCTTTAGATTCTTTCCTCCGTTCAATTTACAAGGTGGTTTCTATTCCAGATTGGACCCTTACCGGAGGGGCTGCCTCCTGCCCCCTGCCCTGGATGCCCAGCCCCGCTGGATCCTGCCTGAGCCCGAGTGACGGCCCCAGAACCCAGACCCAACACAGAAGCTGGGCCAACAACACTGGGGCCGAGACCAGGGCTTACCCCAAAGCGGAGAGAATCCCACCCAATCATGTCGTAACACAGGCAGCCGACAGTGTGCTCGGGCACTGAAGAGGCACCTGGGAGGCGGGCAGGTGTCGCTGTGCCCGGGGGCAAGATGTGGGGCCAGAAATGGACCGAAGGCTGCAGCTGTAGGACTCCCACACCTGCCCCAGCTGCTCCCGTGCTGGGTGTAGCCGAAGAGCGGCCCCGTGAGCCGTGAAATACACACGCGACAATTTGGAGAACACAGTTAATTAGCTGCGGTTTTAGGCGACGTCGCTCTCACCCAGGACTGGCAGGTTGAAACGTAAGATCTTTGTTTGTACTTACTCAGCCCTTCTGCCCATTCACAAACATTTTTATGAATCTTTCAAAACAGCGTCTTCAGTTAAAACACCGTTTCGCCGCTGAAGATCGGAGCGGAAATCTCCCCACAAAAACACACTGGTTTAAAATATTTATTAATTAAAAAAAATTTAAAATTCTTTTTGTACAAAGATGATGAGAAAAATCTCATGCAAACTGGGCATACAATAAAAATAACTCAACTATTCATATGATGATTTTGTACAAAATAATTCCATCTTAAGTAGGACCTCCGACAGACGGTGCGGTACGGCCGCCCTGTCCGGGGCCCGGCACCCCCTCGGGACCCGCAGGGGCCTGGGGCCCACGCGAGGAGGTGGTCGCGGTCGTCGCGATGACTGATGATGATGATACTATTGCTACTACTTGGGACACCGGACGGACACCCAGCACACTCGGAAGGAGCCCCCTCGCCGCGGGGCTCGGAACCCAGGGAACGCACAAAGGTTTGGAGAGAAGTATCAGGTGATCGGCTCAACTCAGGAAAACACCTTGGGACGGTTATAGAGATTTCTGCTTAGTTACAACCCTGCGCTGGCTTTATCATTTGTATATATTACAAGAGCTTTGCATAATTAAACAATTAAGGGAGCGACCTACCATGGCAATTAGAAATGCATCAGACTCAGAATGTCGTACAAAAGAGAGCTTCAATATGAAACAGTAACCCTTCGGGAAGCGCGCGCAGCCCCGCGCGGCCGCCCCTCGGCCGCCCGCCCCGCCGCGCCCTCCGCTCTGCACCTGTCCTACTGCGCCTCTCGCACACTCATCTCATTTTTCGCAGCCGGAGTCTGTTTTCCTTGTCCCGTTTCTTAAGAATAAGTATGAATTGGTTGAAAAAATGCTCCTGGTCCTTCTTTTTTTGAACGAGTCGAAACCTCTGATCCCGGCCGTACTTCTCCGCAAACTCCTTGAATGTGGTCCTGGAAAACAAGAACTTTCCTGAGACCCGTCGGCCTGGGAGGGGTCCTGCTCACCGCCTGGGGTGGACGGCCGTGACCGCCAGATGTAGCTGTCCTCCGGCCGCAGGGAGAAAGTATGGGACAGCTCGGGGATAGGGGGTGGGCGTGGGCAGTTGGAGGGCAGGGGCAGGTGGGGAGACAGGGGCAGGACATGGAGCAGGTCGGGGGACAGGGGCAAGATGTGGGGCCGGAAATGGACCGAAGGCTGCAGCTGTAGGACTCCCACACCTGCCCCAGCTGCTCCCGTGCTGGGCGTCACACCCCGTGGGGGCCCTCGGGGTCCCGACCCCACTGAACGCCCTCACGGCGACCTCTCAGCAGCCTCTGGAGTCGAACCCAGACTCTCCTGCTTCTTCAGCCTCCCTCACTCGGAACTCCCCACTGCCCGCCTGCGCCCACCACAGCTTCGGCCACTCGGGTCCCCTCCTGTCCCTAGCTCTTAGGATGTCCTGGCTGCCACAGTCCGCTCAGGCGGCCCCTCTGCCTGACACGCCGTCCCTCACGTCTGCTCTCGTCACTGGCAGCCTGGCCCCCCATGTCTTATTCGGGAAGCTCACCCTACAGATGGGGTTCTTTGCAGCCCTTGTCATGGTCACAATCGCGGTAAGCCCTAACTGTGCCATTTACTCCCCCCGCCCCCCGCTCCCCACTCCACTGGAAGCTTTGTGATCTGCTTCATTTCCACCGAAGGTTCTGGATGCCTGGCGCAGTGGCTGGCATCTAGAAGAACCTAGTATCAACTGAATGGATCCAGGGCTTCTGAGCCAGGGAGTCCGACACAAGGTCTGGAGAGGCTCAAAGGGCAAATGGGGACGCCCCTTGCAGGGACGAATGTCACCTTTGCAAGCACCGGGTCCCCATGGCTTCCCCTCCTCCCAGGCCTGAGCTGGCAGCCAGGAACAGGCCCGCGGGGCTGAGCCGCACGAGGCGCGTGGGCTGCCGGGCACGTGCGCTCCTGCCTGGTCCCGGGGCCCCTCGCGGCCTCCCATCTCTCCTCGCGGAGGACTTTATACTCCCCTGCAGACACTGAATTGTTGTTTCAAAGGATTATAATGAACCAGTTTTTTACGCATGAACAGCAAGATTGCACCCAGATGGCTCTCAGGAGCCCGGACACACCCCCACTCGCCGCCAGGGACCCTCTTCCTGGCCCAGCCCGCGGCCTCCCGGTCACGCTCCGGGGTCGCGCCTGCTCACGCGCGTCTCGGCAAGTAAGCACTTCTCTCTGCTGCCCTCCTTCCTTCTTCCCTCTTCCTCTTGCCCTGGACTGACCGTGTACGTCCCCCGGGCGCGTATGGAGACCTGCCAGTCCCCCCAGTGCAGGCCTTTGGCAGGTGACTAGGTCACGATGGGCTCACCAGACCGCGACCTGGAGCCCTGATCTCGGCCTTCCCGCCTCTAGAACTGTGAGGAATACCTGCTGCTTAAGGCCCCCGGTTTGTGGTCCTTGGAACGGGAGCCCAAATGGGCTAATGGACTAAGACCACTTTTTCATCCTTCCCTCCTTCCAGGAGGAGAATCACAGGGACTGGTGACTCTCTTCCTTGTCTGCATAGCAGCGTGAGCGGTTTCCACTTAGAGGCCGAGCAGGGATCTTGTCTACAAGGCCTCGCTCTGGGTGCTTCCGAAAGGAAGTGGCCCTGAGAAGAAGGGGGGAATTACAAATCTGTGGCCCCACCGCCACGCCCGAGGGGCAGCCTGGCTTCTGCTGGGCCTTCCAGTGGGCTGGGGAGCCCCCGAGTCATGGACACAGCATCCCCATTTCCCTCTGATGATTTGGGGACAGAGTCTGCCTGCACCTGAGGGAGGTGGCTGCCGTGGCCTTCGGGAAGGAGCACAGAGCATGGATCCCACAGCCTGACCGGCAGCCCAAGGGGAGGGACCCCGTGGCCCCAGCCCCACCCCAAGACCCCGGGAGCTGGGCAGGGCTGGGCGCTGGCTCTGGCTGTCCCTGTGACTGTGGTGACAGGGTCAGAGCATAGTGTAACTGGCAGAGCTACTGAACCCCGCAGAGGCTGCTTCTCGGGGGCCCAGATGGCCTGCGCTTAGCCCACCTGGCCGCCCAAATGCAGCGGCTTGGCTGCACGTACCCACTAGGATGCCTGCAGGACAGCGGGAGGAGACAGTGAAGAGGTCTGAAAAAGTCTTGACAGTGTTGCAGAATCAGCTATTTTGGTGTAAAAAATGGTTTAATAATCATGAAAGTACATATGCACAGCGTATTTTTTTTATATAGTGGGGAGTTGAATCGATCTTTAAACAAGAGTAGGTTTAACTTTCTTATTTCTATCACTCATTTTCCTTCTGTGTGTGTGTGTGTGTGTGTGTGTGTGTGTGTGTGTGTGTGAGAGTTTCTCCTAACCACTAGGTGCATTATGAATATTTTCTCCTTTCTCTTCATAATGGGAAGGGGAATGTGTTGACTTACTATTACCAACGGACAGACTGAGAATATTTGATGATGACGATGGTGGTGATGAAAATGGTGGTGATGGTGATGGGGTGCGATGATGACGGTGATGGTGACAATGGTGATGATGGTGATGATGACAATGGTGATGGTGATGGTGGTGATGATGATTATGGTGATAGTGATGATGGTGATGATTATGGTGATGATGGTGATGACGATGACGGTGATGGTGACAATGGTGATGATGGTGATGATGACAATGGTGATGGTGACGGTGGTGATGATGGTGATGATTATGGTGATGATGGTGATGACGATGACGGTGATGGTGACAATGGTGATGATGGTGATGATGACAATGGTGATGGTGACGGTGGTGATGATGGTGGTGTGATGATGGTGATGGTGATGATTATGGTGATGGTGGTGGTGATGGTGGTTGTGTGATGATGGTGATGGTGGTGGGGATGGTGGGGATGGTGGTGGGGACGGTTATGATGGTGATGACAGTCTTCTCCTTCACCAAGATCCTTCTACCTGCCAGGCGCTATGTTTGCTCCCATGTCGGCACCACCCAGGGAGTCTGCTGCAGCCGTACTGCCTGCAGATGATGCTGGAAGCTCTGAAAGGTGCGAGGCCTCACCCACTGCAGGGCTGAGGAGGGGTGGGGGGGGGCCGTGCCTTGAGGCAGGGGCTGCACACCAACTCCTCTCTCCTAGGGTCACCATGCGGGGACACAAAGATGCCAAGGTTCTCATCTCTAACTGTGGAAAATCACAATTTACAAATGTTTAGATGCGCATTTGGTTATCTAGATTAGCATTTTGTGATGGGGATAATTCATGCTACATTTTTCCCTGTTCAGGAAATATCTGTCCTTTAAATACTTGGAGAGGTTTTATAAGGACCAGATAACCAACATCCGATTACTGACCAGGTGAAATAAACAATTAACAATCAAAACATGGGAGCCTATGTCTTAATAGAAAGCAAATATCAATTAATGTTTATTTAAAAATAATGTATTTATGCATTATTACTAAACTGCCTAAAAGCCTGCATTATTATTATTAAGAATAATAATGCATAAATGTCCATTTAGACCAAATAAAAATAAACCAAAATCACTTTTTTGGCTTATAAAAGTTATAGTTCTGTAATTCTAAAAGTAGGACAATGTTCATTGTTTTTTAAATATCAGTCGGTTAAAGCCAACTTTAGGGGCGCCTGGGTGGCCAGCTGGTGAAAGCGTACGACTCTTGATTCAGGCTCAGGTCACGATCTCTCAGTGTATGACTCTGCGCTGGCAGCACAGAGCCTGCTTGGGATTCTCTGTCTCCCTCTCTCTCTGCCCCTCTTCTGCTTGCTCTCTCTCTCTCTCTCTTTCTCTCTCAAAAATAAATAGTTTTCCACAGAGGCCGATTTTAAAGAAGACTTAAGTTCATGCATTTTTCTAATTTCTAACCTCTAGTTTCCTGTTGGTTAGTTCTATCTCACGGGAACAGTGCCGGCTTATTTTAGGTGACTTTGGCAGCAAGATTGCTTGGCCCTTTTGCCCTGGTGTGTGTACCTTCTCTTTACACCCTGGCGATGGCAAAGACATTGGGAACCAACAGCGAGGTTTATTTTACTGCTGCCGCGTTCCGTGTGCTCACTCCCCGAGCTTGTGTTCCGTGTGCTTACTCCCTGGTCCCTGGATGCGAAGTTAGCACTCGTCTTGAGTGCTGACTTACTGATCAGTTCTTTAGGTCATGGAGTCAGGGCGGCCAAGCTGGAAAGCCAGGCAGGGCAGCAAAATGGAAGGATGTGGGGGGCAAAGAGAACCCTGAGCTGTGCGGGGGCTGGAGGCTCGGTCACCGACAACGCAAGAGAGGAGGCGGGCTTCCCTCTCCAGCGGGTCTTCACAATGACACTCGTGAGGTCTACGCAATGGTACCAATTAACCAGAACAGACTTTAAAAGCCCTCTTCCAGCCATCGGTAAATTTCCTGACCCGGAAACTGCCCAGCATTTCTGTCTCCATACCTGGGTGACACTTTAGATTCTTCCAGAAGTTTTTTGAATTCTTCTTTGGCTAGCAGCAGTTTGCTTCTCTTCTCCTTATATTCTTCTTTTATCCTTGTCTTGACAAACTGTTCAAATATCTTAAGACACGCACACACACACACACACACACACACATACAAGAAAAGTATTACCAGGGTGCATCTCAGAAATGAAATCTTGTGTTTCAAACACAACACAAAAGGACATTGCGCATCGGTGGTTAAGCCTTTCTTTTCCACGGTTGCTGGGGCGGAAGGCACAACCCCTCGGTAGAGGTACTCACGTGAACCAAGGGTCTACATAATTAAGCCTGGATCCCCAAGAGAATCTCGGGACCAAACGCTGAATCGGCCCCACTTGGGGGGTCCTGTTTCCTGTTTTGGAATTTCTAGAGCAGCTTCTAGGGTCATGAGCTGTCTCGCCCGTCCCCCAGCCTAAAGGCTATGAATACTGTGCACTAGGCAGGTGAGCTCAGGGCCCGGGAACCCTCTCCCTTGTGAACCAGCAGCCAACACAGTAACGTGACACCACAGAACCGCTCTGCAGCGGTCCATCAAACGATCCTCCCTCGATGGGATGGAGTCAGCTCGCTGTTCTAACATGAGCGAGCTGTCATTTAGAAACGGAGCCTGGAGGTGGGGCAGCTGTTTTATTCCTAATGCTATCGGAACCTCAACAGCATTAACAAGAAAATACTCGAGATAATTTAAATGTGTGTGCAAACATAAATAAAAAGATCAATAAAAATTCCTCATGCGATCCTAGGAGGTCTTTAAACGGCAATTCTGTGCCAACTGGATCGAAGGCCATTGCCCGCGTTAGACTTTGACCCGAGCGCTCGGGGCATCTCCAGCTCTCCTGCCCTGGAGGGGGAGGCCGGGAAGACGCGGCCACTGCAGGAGGCTCTCTCTACTTGGACGAGGGTTCCACACTGCATTTCAGTAACCACGAGCCTTGTGGGATTATAAATACCCAGTGTTCCTCGCGTTCCGAACACTCTGCACCGAAAGGCGTGCATATATATTAAAGAAGAATGTATCGGCTTATTTCACCTCCAAGGCAAGTGGTGTCCCAGCTCTCCAGTTGTCTTAAAATTTAAACTAATAAAACAGGTGAATGAAGGGTTATTATCCGAATAAAAGTGTGGGCTCCATCATTAGTCAGAGTTTTTGCTCTATTAATCTTAAGTCTGGACAGAACCTCTGCCTGGCTGCGGGCAGACCCGCTTCTCCGTCGCCTGAGTCGCTCACCCGTGGGACCCGAGCTCTCTCCTCTCCCTTTGCCGTGTTGCTCTGTTTATGCCAGCTATAATTTAATGTAGCAGCGTTTTTCTTCCCGCTCTGACGAGTTACGCCGGCTTCATTCAAAGTGGGGCGCAGCTTTTTTAAAAGACCACTGGCCATTGTCTCGCTATGGGGTGTTCTCCCAGAACGAAGAGGAAACAGTGTTTGTTACCACGGAAACAGGGCGGGTGAGCATCGCCCAGTCCCTATTCTCTGTTCGGGCCCAGTCGCCTCTCCTTTGCAGCCCCCCCGTGGAAGACCAGCCGCTGGCGATTTGCCCACCATGAGCTTCAGCTTCCCCGTAAGAACACCACGTGACAGCGGGGCTGCCACAGGCTCTAGCTGGACGCTCGCCGTCAGCGCATTTGTAAGCAGCTCCGGGGTTCGGATGCCCAGATACCGTCCCCTTCTCGGGCGAGGCTCCAGCGCCAGCGCTCACAGGAGCTGCCACACTTCCCCTGGGTCGCGGTGGTTTCTCTCGCAAACACCGGCATCTGATCGGGGGCTCTGATGCTGCCGCATACTGGCCGCCAGCGAGGCCCGCCTCCTGCTCTTCCTCGTGAGACCTCTGGGGCCGCAGCAGTCCGGTGACACGAAGTATCCTCTGTTTGACGGCGTTCCCCAAACAGTGCGTTCTCGGTGTGAGCTGGTGTTCCCGTCTGCTCCGTCTGCGGAGGGCACGGCCAGGCGTGGGGGCCCGGACATCCCAGCCCAGGGGGGCGAGGCTGGCTCCCGCTGCCGTGGGGGGGGGCGTGCGGATGCGCAGCCCCTCGGTGCTCCCGTGCGTGAGTCTCGGGCAGGACGCCCCAGATCGGGAGGAGACGGTTCGCTTCGGCAGCGCACGGTGCCGCGCGCTTGGGTCACAGAGAGATCGCGTGAGCGTGAGATCATCCGGGGGGGCACTTAGCTCCTCAGCTTCCTTCACGGGGCCTAACGGTCTCTAAAGTCACCCCCGAACTGGCAAGAACGGTGCCGACCGCGACAGCAGCGTAAGCACGGTCCGCAGACGTGTGGAGGCGCAGCGGGTGTGAGCACGCGGGGCTTCGCCGAGTCCTTCCTCGCAAACCAAGCGGGCCGCCTACTCTGTGTGTTCACAGCCGGGCGGTCAGACTCTTCGATCCTTAATATTGAGACGAAGGGGTGGAATCTCCCTGACGATTGAAGTCTACAGTTTTCTTCAGCTGTGTGTGTGTGGTGTGTGAGAGTGTGTGAGAGTGTGTGTGCGTGTGTGTGCGTGTGTGTGAGTGTGATCTAACCTCAGCTGACGCTGTTGTACCGTTTTTTGTGGAGCCACCGCTAACACATTTCACACATTTTCTAACGTTTCCTTCTGGAAAATACAAGTTCGCCGGAATGCAACGAAAGGATCATAATTCTAAGTTCCTGAAAGATCTAAGTCCCGTGTTCCAGTGGGGCCGATCCGCCTGCATCCCGAGCCCGAGCGTGTGCCCCGGGGCCCTGCCGCCAGCGGGACGAGCGGGGTCCTCGCGCCCGGGCTCCGCCTGGTGTGATCCGCCGACGGTGCTGGCGTGTGCGTGAGGGGACTTCGGGAGGCGCGGCAGAACTGGAGACGACGCTCTGTCCTCCAGGCCCCGGGCGCTGGTGTCTGAGAGCACGCAGGCCGCGGTACGGAGGCCGCATCTGCGACAGCTCTCCGGCCTTCTCTGTTTCCAGAGGCTCATCTGATGACCTGACTTTCCACGCATTTCATTTCACACTCAAAGCACAGAGGACAGAAGGGACGGGATTGCGACAGGAGCCGGAGGCCCAGAAATCCACAGCAGGGGATTGCCGCGGGGCCCCCGGGCCGGGCTGTGCCAGCCTATGCATCAACACTCAGTCCCTCACCAGCAGTCAGCGCTGCCCGTCCCTCTGTCCATCTGCTTAGTCTCGGAAGCCGTATCGGCTCCATGACCTACTTTGACAGCAGGCCAGCGCAAACGGGCCAGGTTAACGTGTCCCCCAGGCCAGCTGCCTCTCACCCGTTCCCGCCCTTTCTGGGGACCTGCTCTCTAGACCTGCCGTCCCTTCCCTCACACACCCTCTTACTCTTCCCTGAACCCTCTCTCGTTCAATGTCATTATATGAGAGCTTAATTAAGTCTTCCTGACACAGCTATCCGGGGCGCGGTCAGTGTACCCAGCACGTGCGTTTTCATCTTTGAACCCGAGTATCTGTCCCATGGGGTCGCCACCCGACGGTGGCTGAGACAGTTAGGGGATAAGCCTCCTTGACCAGTAACCGCGGCCGGGCACAAGCTCACACACGACACCACTCAGTCTACAACCTCCCCCTCTGACGAAACGACCACGACGGGCATCTGTCCATCGGCAGTAACCTCGGGGAGCGGCGTCGCGCCAGCCGCGTCTCCGGGGCCCGCCCCCACCGTACCTGTTTCCTCTCCTCGGAGTTTAGCAGGAGGTAGCGTGGGTCAAACACGATTTTGTGTAATTCTTTCTCCCATGTAGAAAACGCCGACACCTGAAGAAAGATATTCAATACAGCTACTTTTAGCATCTAACACAGAGCCCGAGCTCATGCTGAAGTCATCAGTGTCGGGAAACGGCATCAGGGTGCCGTGGGCTCCGCGACGCAGCCTTGTACGAGAGCGTTAGACACGCGGACGCTCCAGGAAATCAATACCTAGGGCATCAGGAAATTTAATTTCTACACGCATGCCACTGTTTCTTCCCTGGGTTTCTTCCCGGGCCCCGTGCCATCGATCCGAAGCCCCGATTCTATCTGTGCAGCTGGAATGTCATTCTGGAATGTCACGTCTTGAAGTCAGAAATATTGGCAAGAACTTTCAGAACTCCGCAGACCGTGACAGAGGGCAATTTCTTACAAATAGCCTGCATTTTGCACATTTTCTGTTGATTTTAAATCAATATTTAAATCTTTTTAGGTAGGTTATTTTTTTTAAACAAACTAGGTTACTTTACAATAGTTTCAGATTTACAGCCAAGTTACAAGAACATTACAGAGTGACCACATGGCCTCCCACTTCCCATATGTTAACACCCTGCGTTAGTGTGGACGCCAGATTTGTCCACACTATTACGAATGAAAGTCCACACTTCAGACTTTTTTAGCTTTGGGGGCACCTGGGTGGCTCGGTTAGGCATCTGACTTTGTCTCGGGTCATGGGTTCGAGCCCTGTGTCAGGCTCTGTGCTGACAGTTCAGAGCCTGGAGCCTGCTTCGGACTCTGTGTCTCCCTCTCTCTCTGCCCCTCCCTATTTGCACTCTGTCTCTCTCTCTCTCTTAAAAATAAATAAACATTAAAAAAAGGATTTCTTTAGTTTTTACTTATTTTTCCTTTTCTCCCTGGGATCCCACCCAGGACAGAACGTGACAGTGCCATGTCTCCTAAGGCCCCTCTGGACTGTGACACTTTCTCAGACTTCTCTTGAAGTTTTAGCCTTGACAGTTTCGCTGGTCAGGTGTGTTGTAAGATGGCCTCCATTGGGATTATTTTTTAGGTAATGAGATGACTAGCCCGGGTTTCTGGGTTTTGGAGAAGAGCACAGAACAAGGTGCTGCCTTCATCCATCACATCACAGTACTTCCTGTCACCATGACTTACGGTGGTCGGTGCGGGCCCAGACCACTGGACTGAGGCTGTCCTCACCAGGTCTGTCCTCCACACACTCACTCTTTGTCCCGTTCCCGTGCTGTGCTTTTCGGGGGGAAGCCACTGTGTGTGGCCGACTCCTCGGGTTATGTTCCACCTCTTGAGGGGCGCATACCCCAAGCCGAGCTACCCGAATGTTTGTCGATTCCCCCGCATTTACTCATTTATTCCATCAGTCATGGGCATCTCTACAGACTGACGAGAATTTCTAATCCGGGTTATGATCCAATATAATCCAAAAACTTTGTTTTGCCCACATTGTTCAGCTTGGCCGTTGAGATCTTCTCTGGCGGGCTCCTGCGTGCCCTGAGCAGACTCCATCATAGTTTTTTTTTTGGGGGGGGCTCCCTTATTTTCTGGAACTTCAAGGTGCCCCGGCCTCATCTTGTATATCTCCTGCCTCGGCCCTGGAGTCAACAATTCTCCAAGAATCCGTTCCTTTGGCTGGAGAAGGAATGAGAAACCGTGAGCGGGTGCTGAGTGGCTCTCGCTGTGGGGCGTGTAGTTTCTAGCTTCTCCCCGCTGACAGAGCAAGGAAACATTCAAGCCATTTACCAAATAGTTTATTCGCTTAAAAACATTGACTAAGCATTGACTATGCCTTAGGCCCCAGGCTCCGAGGTCCTGACGTCGGAGAGCCCGCGGTCTGGGGTGAGGCAGCTTAGGGAGCTAATGATCCCCCTCGAGGTATCCGTGCCGCACCAGAGACACCCCTGGACACCGAGAGGCCGAGAGAAGGGACGCCCCCATCCCCAGGGATCCCTGACTATTCTGGAACACGGACAGTCCTCAGGCTCCTGAAGGGCCAGGGGCACATCCAGGAGGTGGTGTCTGGGGTGCAAAGTCCGGGTTCGTGAGCTGGGGGTATGTGGCAAGTACAGGGGTGGAGCACGCTGGGGCTCAGGGAGGGGCGGGGAGAGGCGGGATAGTCCCAGGCAGACCGGGGACCTGCACTTACCTGGGGAGCCACGGGGGACAGTCACATGTGATGAGCATTGCGGGACGCTACTCCAGAGCCGGGCGGGGAACAAACCCTGGGCCCAGAGGAGAGAGGAAGCCAACGGGCGACTTTACAAAAACGAAACTCATCCGCCCTCTCACTTCTGGGCGCACTGAAGTGTTCCCAGTAGGGACACTGTTTTAATAAACATGAGCTTTACCTGGCATGCCATAACGTGTGGGTTGTTTAATTGACACTTTCAATCTTTACCAACAAAAATCAAAGCCCCTTGTTAATATTCATGAGCTCTGTTACTGGGCGGGATGACTCAGGCTCCACCCAGGGACTTTCTTCCAAGGACCGAGAACTCGGTAAAGTGTGGACACGCCACAGGGATTGGGGGCAGGGATCCCTGGGGGAGCAACCGGGCAGAACGAGCTTCGCTCTCTGCTCCCGACCACAGCAGCGTTAGGGTAGCCTCAGCTCAGCCCAGTCAAACAGCTTCCTGTCCAGCTGGTAGGGACCAGTCTCGGCCCGCTGGGGAGGGCAGAGGATGGGTTAGGATCGGTGTCACATAACTGACTCTCCAAGGATATGAGAATTTTTGGAGTTCTAGAGATATAAAAAAATCATTTAAAAGACATCAATAGCATACAGTTGCCTGGAAAGGAATTTGCAATCTGTGTGGAAGACGGGAGAAGCCGCCTCTACAGGGCTGTGATTCCCAGTGTCAGACAGGTGTTGTCATACCTGAGAGCCATGCTGACAGGCGCTGCCCGTTTCAGAGAACGGCGGCTGTGGTTGAGAGAGGGACCCAGGGCTGGGCCATCAGGGCAATGAGAAGCAGGGACGGCCACGTTGGAACAGGGCCCCTCGCTGCCTGTGGGGGCGCAGCCTTGTGTGTGAGGCCCAGCTGTTCCCAGAGGACCCCGGACAACTGCAGTCAGGACCGATTAGGAGCTTCGCTGCTGGGAAAAGCCTGATCTAGCTAGGCCTGCGCCTCCCGTGTCCCCGAGGTCAGGTCTAGGTAAGTCCATTCTAGGGGCCCGGGGTGGAGGTCCCCCCTCTCTTGCTGGGTGCCGGCGGGAGCCGTTCTCAGCCCCAAGGCCAGGTGTTCCCTGTCCCCTCCCACCCCCCGATGCCAGGTGGCTTGCTTCCCCAACACCCACAGAAAGGTCACACATGAGGCCGAGTCTTACGTAACATCATGCAGTGTCCCCCCGGAGTGGCCGGCCACCCTCTTCCCCAGCCTGCGCAGTCTCAAGGGAGACGGTTACCCAGGGGTGCGCCGGGGCGGGACTGGGGCTCCCGTGGGATCCGGACTCCAGCCCACGGCTGTTTCTCTCTTAGGTCCAGCCCACGCTTCCCGACGCTTTGACACTTCCACGTGATTTGGTCTTTGACTGCGGACTGTGCCAATTTTGGCTGCGGACTGTGCCAATTCTGTCTCCCCTGCGGGCCGTGTTCCGCGATCCCGCCACCAGCTCCCGACGATGAGTAACTGTGATCCAGACACGTCTGGGCACCTGGGCGTGCCGGCCGCCAGCCTCTCCGTAGCCCCCTTGCGCATTCTCTATTTCATCCACGCTGGGGTGTCATTGCCCGGTCAGCGTCGTGGACACCAACTCGACGGGTCAGCGAGTGCTGAGCCATGGCCCTGACTTCCTTCCCTCGAAGCCTCCTGCACCTGGCACGCACTCTCCCCTTGTTGTCTCTAGGGCCTGAGTCGCTGTCGGTTCCCTGCCGTCTACACTGCTGAGGACACTCCCGGCAGAAGCAGCTGTAAGATGGAACTGTGGACAGGCCTTGACCTCCGGGAGGGGGCAGAGGTGCCATGTGGCTGGCTGGCGGGGGGCGTCCCTGTGTGGTACGTCTGCAGCCACAGATGTCACTCCTGGAGGATGAGAGGCGGGGGGAGGTGCTGGCGCCATGGCCGCAGGACCAGGCCCTTTCCAGCCGCTATCAGCATGCTCCCCGTGGAAACGACCTCATGGGGAAACCCGCTAGTGCTCTGCGGGAACCGGCTGCAGATGCTGGCTCATCACTGCAGTGCTGGGAGACGGTCGTCTGGGGCCTGTGCCATCGTGGCGGCCCCTAACCACTCCCCGTCCTCCAGCGCCTTGTTCCCTGGACCCCGGCACCTGTCCTCCCAAGGGCTCCGTTTCTTGAGATCTGACTGGTCAGCCGTTCAGCCAAGGCCCCCGCGGCGGCTTCCCGGCCGGCTGAGCCCTGAGCTGCCCCCGTGCAGGGCCACCGTCCCTGAGCAAGGGTCCTTGGTGGCTGTCCCCTCCACCTGCTGGGCACAGGTGAGGCCCACCCTCTATCAGAAGCCCCTGAAGGTGACCAAGGTCTGGTGCACGAGGAAGAAAAATCGCCCAGGGAGACTGTTCTGACCGCAGCCCCAGCTTGGCCGCAGGAAGGGCAAGGTCTCGTGTTGGATTCGGCCGAAACTCAAGACGACAGGCCCTCGGGAGGCCGTCACAACCAGCAAGGCCCCCACAGGCAGGGCGCCGCGGGGGAAGGGGGCACACGCTGCTTTTATCTTCAAAGCTAAAGGCCGTGCCACGTATTTGTCACTCACGGGATCACACACAAGACCAGGGACCCTAAGGACGGAAAGAAGGCTGGAAACGGAGAGCTCGAGCCCGGCCGCGAACTGGAGGCTCGGTAGGCAGGGCCGCGTGCTCCGGGGCACACTGGGGTGGGGCCGGGCCACCGGGCTCCCCACTGATGCCCCGCGGGGCAGATGCTGAGCCTGTGGACAGGTGCCTGAGTCCGTCCGACCACGGCACCGCCGCCCCCCCTTGCAAGCTCCCGTCACCTCCTGAGGGTTCTATTGGGGTCCCCCCCCAACAGCGGCTGCTGGCTGGGCTCAGGAATGAGGAGCGAGTGGCCTCAAGGTCTCCGGGGGGCAATTTCCATCTCAAACACAAATGCGCTTATTTCAGAAGCTAATGTTTTTTCCCAAATTCGATTCTCAAACACGCTGCATTTACTCTTTCCTTCCTCTGCGTTCGTAGACAGTGACACGGAACCCGGAATGTAGACGGTCCATCCTGACGGCAGCTTTTCCCTCTGGCTTCCACGGCCTCCACGCCCCGCAGAGGGGCGTCTGTCACAGCCGGCTCTGTGACAAGAACGCTGGCGTCTGAGACACAGGCAGCACCTGCCTGGCCGTTCCCTCTGGTCTTGGGTCTGTGCCCGCACGCGGTGTCTCGGCACAGAGAAGCGAGTGGAGCTCCCGTGGAATGTCTCCTTACGTCACGTGGAAAACAAAAGACAAGAGAAAGAGGCAGGCGGGACCCCTCACAGGCGTGGGCTCGCAGCTGCTGCGCAGTGGGCTGGGCTGGGCCCCGGGGACCCATCGTGCTCCCCGGCCCCTGGCCGGGCCCCACACTCGGCCATCCCTGGTCCCCTGTCCTCAGGGACCAAAGTGTCCATCGGGGGCAGCAGAAGGTATCTCTCACCAGATGGAGGGAGGCGGGAGCAGGTGCAGGGGGCTCCAGGGGCCCCGAGACCACCAGGTGCAGCTGGACATGGTGTCTGCTCAACGGCCTGGTGGCCCCTGAAGAAGGTTCATGTCCCTCCCTCTGGCCTGAGCCCACCAGCCTCTGCCTGCAGGACTGGCAGCCCCTGGTTTACAAGCCTGTCCCCGTGTGCAGTGCACCTGCCAGCTTGTCCACGGCCACCTCCCATGCTCGTCTCTACGCCGTTCAGGAGCCCCCATCCCCAGCTCAGGCCGACCCCGCCCGACCCAGACGCCCCCACTGCGCCCACGGCTCCCCTTCCAGGACCCGCTCCTCCCGAGCACCATGGGCCCCCATGGCTGTCCCCCACAAGCCCGGGTGGCACCAGGTCCATGTGGACGAGTTCCAGTTCCAAGAATCTGCGTAGCCATCCTCCACCCCTGCCCACATCCCCCCTCTTCCCTCCCCTCCCACCGGGTCCCGCAGGGCTCAGGCTGATAACAGATCTCATGCTCGCTGTAATTAGCACGTATACCATTACCCTCTTTACCCAATTTCCTGGAACGCATGGCTATGTCTTCCGGAGCTCCTGACGATTAAAGGCAGCGTGAGAGGGCCGGGAGGGTAGAGGCGTGCTCCCGGATCCTCCTTGATGGGGAGGCACGGGCTTCCCTGGAAGGCGCCAGGACGGAGCCAGAGCGCAGGGGGTGCGCGTGGGGAGCGATTGAAGGCATGCTGGGAGGAGAGAAGCCAAGGACATTCACTGCACAAATGGGCAGGTGACAACGGTGGGCCCTGGGGCCAGTCCCACCGGCAGCCTCGGGGGGCTCACCTGGAACACGCCCACACCTGCCTGAGACTTGTCCCGCCTAGGATGGGGACATGGGGGCTACCTCCTGGTCCCCTTGCTCCTTGGTTGAAAATCATCCACGGAGAGTTCGTTCTCTAACCCTGGACGGTCCTCGCGAGCCCAGGTCAGCCGGCTGCCCTGCAGGTGGGTCCAGAGGGGAGAAAGGGGTCTGCCCGCTTCCCCGACCTCCGGGCCCTCCGACTCCGGCCCTCGCCTCCCGGTGCTCATGGGGCTTGACCAGCGCCAGCCGCTTCTATTTTGACAGATAAACAGAATTTTACGCCGTCATTGCACAGGATCCTCCACTGGACGGATTTGCGTTTGCGGGTTATTTTCACGCCAGGGACGAGCGGAATCTGCCCCGGCAGTGAGGGGGTGGCCCGCCCCCCTTCCCAAGGGCGTCTTCGCGATCAGAACACAGTCTCGTTGCTAATACTCGGTATCTGAAGCTCCAGATCGCCGAAGGCCACAGCAGTCAGTCCAGGAAAGGGGAGCCACAGCACAGGAACGAGACAGGACGTAAACTCCAGGCAGAGAGCGGGAGGATCCAGGTCACAGCGTTTACGTTCCTTACTGTCGAGTGCTGGGGCCGTGGGCGGGAGCGTGTGGTCTGTGAGTTCCTCTCTCTAAGGGACTTGGATCCCAGCTCCACGGGGCTCAGCGGCGTAGTCCGCCACAATGCCAGCCAGTTTGTCCGAGGCCACTCACTGCTGGGAAGCCGTCACCCACAGAGGGACCCTAGAGAGCACGGCAGGTGCGGGCCGTGGAGTTCCCGAGGCAGGACCCGGGACTCTCCAAGGGTCTTTCCTCCGTGGGCCTGGGAAAGCCATGGTGCTTCCACGGGATACTTTGCAGGAAGAAAATGTTCTCAATAAAATGTTCTAATACATCTGTCTAAATAAGCGGGATCACATTAATAATCTGCTCTCCAAAGAGACCAGCTGCTTCATAGGCTGAAGTTTTTTGTTTTTTTTTTTTTAAAGCCTCTACTGTGGTTTGCATAGTAAAACCAAATAAAAATAAAACCTTCCTTGAGCCATCAGATACATACTACCGCCGAGCCACAGGCCCCTCCCCGATCTGTGGTCCCCACGGGAAAACCCCAAACACGCCCTTCTTAAACCACGAGAAACCCACAGGACCTGACTCCATTGTTCCGTAAGTACATGAATTTCTGGACCGAAACTTTGTACAAATGCAATAAAAAATCTGATTAATCACTCAGTCCATGAAAAAAGTGACCTTTCTGTGCCTCATTTTTAAGCAACAAGCAGTCTTACAGGCCGAGCTATCAAATTCTCTTGAGCAAGAGTAACTTATAAAATCTGCCGGCACATTTTATAGAGTCACGGAGTCATAAACGGTGGCATTGCTTTATGACATCAGCAGTAAAGTCAGACTGATCTTCTCCCTTCCCGAGCTGTGTGGGGGCTCCTTGCGAAATCCTCCTGAGACAGGGGTTCGGGCTTCACCGCAGACTCTATTTCCCAGGGGAATCCCAAACCCCGGGGGGGGGTGCTTTGCGTTTCTGATGGTCACCCACACCATCTACATACGGTTCTCACACAGCAGAACCTACGAATCAAAGGCTGAAAGGAATCCCTCACCTCAATGAGGCAAGAACGTCATGAAAACCTCATTAGTGAAACTGCTCGACCTCGGCCCTGGGGATACATTCAAGAAACCGTCTAACCCCGGCCGGCCAGCAGGCTTGGGAAGGCCAGGTGGGTGTCGCCGGCAGTGCTGAGCTCCCAGGGGGCTTCGTCCGACGCTGTGCTGGCCAGGCTGGGCTGGGCGGACCCCCAGACACAGAGATGGGAAAGGCAGACGAGAGAAAATAAAAGCCGCTTCCCTTTCTCACTCGCTCCTGATGCCATCCCGCCTCAGGGAAGAGGGATCTGTCTCCCACTGGCCGGTTCGACCGGGACAGACTGGCCAGGCCCATCCAGACACTCGGAATGATGTATCTTTCTGCACGTGACAGGGCACGTCAATCGTCGCCTAATGGGAGCCGAGACAAACCCCGGGAGCGTCCGCGCCAGCGGCTCTCCAGAGCTGAAGAAGCCTATTCTGGCGATTCTGTGGGGGGAGGAACAAGTTTGTCTCCCTCCCGAGCGACGCCGTAGACCCGTCGGGCAGATGCCTGGCGGCCACGTGCGTGGGGAGGGAGAACTGGGAAGGCAGTTGCTTTGGGAGATGAGCCCCTTCGTCGCAGGGCTCCGGGACCAGCAGACACGGGCCAGGGGGCACGTGTAGCAACACCAGAGCCCAGTCCCGGGTGGCGTCCCTGCGGACCCTGAGGGAATCTGGGGAGGGCATCGAGTGACTACTGCACACCAGGCCCTGGGGACCCAGGGGGGCATCAGGCAGTCCCGACCCTGCAGGCTCTGAGGCCTCTCCAGGCAGCTTGGACAACGCGGAAAGGACTCGAGGCAGCCACGTGGCATCCTGTGTCAGCCAGGGCAGGGGCGGCAGGGCAGGGGCCCCGAAGCCAGAGGGGAAGGAGGGCAGGGCATGGGTGAGACGGGACAGGGTGGTGGCCAGTGGTGACACCGGAGCCTCCAGGGCCATGAGGTCAGCCGGACTGTCACAAGCCACGGAGCCCCGTGAGTGGCAGTGACCGCATCTGAACGCAGCCAACACGCTGTTGGCGGCGTCCGGGACGCCGGGAGGAAGGCGAGGCAGCCCGCCGTGTCTCCAGAGGGCCCGGCTGAGCAGAGCGCAGGGTGGGACTGAGAGCAGAGGAGGCCACAGCGAGGGCTGAGGGGCTCCCGGCTCAGTGGCCCTCTCCCATCGGTGACGTCAGCCATCCGGGCGGGAGGTCAGATGCCCGCTGTTCCCCAGGGCCATCGCACCCAGCCGTGTTTGTTAACCAAACCGTCTCTACGTCTCGAAAAAACTTTTGGGCGGGAAGGAAGGAACTGACGTCTTTTTGAAAATAAAATTCTGGCCTAACACATGCAGGTTTGAACATCATGTCTTTTAAAATAAAGCATTGGCATCCGTGCACACAGGCCGTTCCGCACGGGCCTGTGCTCCCGGCATCCCGTCCGCCA
Source organism: Paguma larvata (assembly GCA_030068075.1). Lineage (NCBI taxonomy): Eukaryota > Metazoa > Chordata > Mammalia > Carnivora > Viverridae > Paguma > Paguma larvata. Next base: position 16,302,323 of record CM057837.1, on the reverse strand, counting down.
CCGCCGTGTCGCCCGACATCCGGGCTCATTTAGGCTCACTGACCACACTGCAGTTTTGACTTCGTGAGGCTACTTTTCCTTCCAGGCCCTCGAGGCCAAGGGCTGCGTTTCACTTGTAAGCGAAGAACAGGGTAGATAAAACCCATGGTGCAGGGGAAGAGAGGTCCCCACTCAGGGCCACCTCTGTCCTGCCTCGGATACTTAAGAGTTGAGACGTCCCGTTTCCCTGCACCCCCAGGGCCTCACGCCAGCCTGGCTCTGGGGAACCCTGCTGGCCTCCCACCTCGGGGGGGGGGGGGTTTCTCCCGACACCTGGCCTCAGGGCCTGCTGCACCTGCTGCCGGGAGGGCCAGCTGCTGACCGCGGAGGGAACCGGCTCCCTCTGTAGGGCCTCCCGAGGCCACCAGCGTGTTCAACATCATCGCGGCCACACAGAGGCTCCCGGTGCTGCGTGCGGCCTCACTTTGTGAAGTCCAACCGGGCTATTAGAGCAGACTCGTTTTATACCCCAGAGCCAAAGCCGGCTATGAAAGCCATTGCAAGGAGACTTGGTGCTAAACTGTTTCTCCCTTAAATTCAAAACGAGGTTCAGAAGTCAACTATGATGAAGACATCCTAGTTTCACTAAAAAAATAGTTGAATTGACCCACAGGTGTGAAAGCCCCAGCTTGGGAGGAAGGTAAGCACAGGGGCCACCCCTCTGGGAGGCGTGGACCCCGAAACCTGGCCGGGCTCCAGCAGGAAGCTGATCTGCACAGGGGCTGTCTGCACGCGATGCCCGGGCCCGTCCCCCTGCCCGCCTCTCCGGGGCTGGCACGTGCAGGTGGGGAGGGGGCCGGGCGACAACACCGCAGCCCTCAAGGCAAGAGGCAGGGGCTCCATTTTATGTCACTTCGGCCTCAAATCGTTTGGCGCCTGAATTTCACTCAGCCTGACTCCATGAACTCAGCGAGGAAGGAAAAGTGTCCGTCAGGCCGCGGGGGAGCTCACTTGGTGACTGGCTTCCGAGGGGAGCGGGGTCTGCATTCGGGCCCTTACCCCTCGCTCCAGGAGCATGTCTCGGAAGTGGGTCACCCTCTCCTCCAGCGGCAGCAGGATCTGGGGTGGCGGCGTCCTGGTGCCCTTGTCGGCTCCTTCCGCCGCCTCCGGCCCGGGGCTCGTATGGCCTTCTGTCCTTTAGGGCACAAGACACAGATAGTTAGACCTGCCCTTGGAGACCCACCCGCAACCTCTAAAAGCCCTCAGGAAACTCTTTGAGAAGTAAATACTCCGAGAACCTTCCAAGGCCTGGTGCGGGCCACCTGGCAAAGTGGCGAGTTTTGCTCTGGGACGCAGACTGCTTTGGTGCATTTGGGGCGGAGCTGAGACCGAGACCCTGACCGCAGGGGCACTGGCAGGGAGTGAAGGCAGCAGTGGGTGTGCGCGAGGGCCCACAGGGGAGGGGGGGAAGCCCAGAGTCGCCGTTTCACTGCCCAGACCCGGCGGTCGGCGGAGGTGGAGGGGCGAGCCTTTCCATCCGAACAAACCACCGGCGCTCACGCCCGCGTCTGTCCCTGCTGTTTGGTTCGTTTCAGGGAAGGACTCGTTTTGGACAAATGCAGGGAGACAATTCTCGGAGACTATCCCATCAACACTCCCGCGACAGAAGACGCTGTCCTGGGGTCTAACCCGACAGGGAGATTTCAGTGACAACAGGGGGAACCGGACCCCCACCCCAGGCAATCTGCTCGGTGATCGGTGCAGAGTGGAACCCCCCACCCACACACACACACAAGCCCTGGAGCTGTTCCCTCCCTCAGCCCAGGGTAGGGGCTGCAGCTGAAGCCCAGACATGGTGGCGGCATCGGGAGCAGGCGTGAGCCAGGGTCGGGCGGGCACCGGGGGATCCAACAAGCCACCTTCGCCAGGCTGGCGGCTGGGAGGAAGGAAAGAGCCCACTCTTACTAAGCACCAGCCTGGCACCCACCTTCTGTTACATGCACGGCACCCCGATAGCGCTCCTGGCTCTGCGCCTCATTCCAGCAGCATTTGGGAGCCTTCCTCCCAAACACCTGGGCGTTTGCCGCTGACAGATGCCCAGGGAACAGCAGACATGACATGGGTTCCTTCTGTGCCCCTCCCCACCCTGATATGGCCCGGATGGAGCAAGCCCAGCCCCCCTGACCTGACCCGCACGGGATCAACCCTGTCCAGGCGCACCGCCCCTCCTCACAGCCTGGGCCCCCCCTGAGGCATGTCCTCCCTCTGCCACGCCCGAAGGTTGGCGTGCTCTGACCCTGAGGAACCCTCTGCCGGGCCTCCTCCTGGCCCACCCTGCCCCACCCTTCCCCACAGTCAGGTCCCACAGCCAGTGACTCCAGCAACGACAGGTGCAAATCCTTGTGTCCTGAGACCCCCGGGTTCAGAGAACCTTCACTTCTGACCCGCTTTAACAACTGTAAAGAGAGGTCCCCAGGGAAGCACCTGGGCTTGGCGCCTCCTACAAGCCCGCCGGCACCTGCCTGGAGATGCCAGAGCTGGGGACGTGCCTCTTGAGAGCATGACAAGTCCCTGCTCCTTTGCAAGACCAGCCTCACCCCAGCAGTCAGTCAGCGAGAGTCACTCAGCCCAGATACAGGTAGGGGCTTCCTGGCACATGTGTGCATGGTGCCCTCCCCCAAGGATGACTGCGCCCCTGGGGGCATTCGGCGGTGTCTGGAGACACTGGCGGTTGTCACCACCGCGAAGGTGCTGCGGCATATGGAGATGTAGAGACCGGACATGCTGCTAAATGCCCTGCAATGCACAGGACAGACGCCCACAAGGGGTTACCTGGCACGTCTCCACCACCCTCGAATTTGGGGGGGGGGCAGGCCCACTGAAATTCATACCATCACTTAGTGGCCAGGACCAAGCTGGTCCCTGCCTCGTGACGCCTGCTTTTTCCATCACTGTCTGCCCAGGGTACCGTGGAAACCTGTTAGTTACCAGCTTCAGGATGTGCTGAGAACATTCGGGATGTGCTGAGAATATACACAACGTTCTATGTCTAACACTCACCAGGGGTCGCGGTACGGATTAATCCAACCTAATACAAAATGTGCGAAGAAAAAAAAAAACAAAAATGTTGGCTCAGCCCATTAGGGAATCTTATTTATAGACCGCCTATTTCAGGAGAAGTTACATTCTTTGCCGCTTATGTGATTATGTGGATTTTCAAAAAGAGAAAATCACCAGTGGGTCTGCAATCGTATCATAATCCAAAGGGTGTAATTAGGATTTCTTTGTAATAAATTTTCATTAGTTAAAAATAGAAGTGTGGAAACAAGACGCGTATTGTTGTAACGTGAAATAAGATTAATAGGAACGGTCGGGCTCGGCGATGATCACATATTCCTGCTCCTTCAACACAGCACTTTGTTCCGAGCTGCTGGGCGCCTTCCATATTGTGAAGCTTTCGGTTCAATTAGAATTGGTCAAAAGTAATGCAAACTCGCTAAATATATTTTTAATATTCTCATGGCTGAATGAGTTTTGTACCTTTACCAAAAAGCAAATTTTAATAATACTTTGAATACGACTAGCTCAAGGCCCAACTACCAAGGAAGGGAGACAGCATACCCGAGGGCACTGTAACTGGTACCCCGGGTCTTGCTGGCTGGGCGGGGGGAAGGCCTCTCATCTGGAAACAGTTTTACCCCATGGCAGGCCCCCCCCGGGGTGGACACCCTGCTTTGGGGAATTTTCCAGGTCAAGAGCACAGGTTGAGAAGGGCTCGGTCTTGCCCAGCCTTTCCCCCAGAGCTGGGGTCCCCAAGTGGGGGCCACAGGGCTAGGGGTCTCTTTGCTCTGAGGGACAGCTCCCCGGCTCCTGGCTCCCATGGTTTTGGGGACATTATGGTGACCGCCCCCTTTCTGGAGAAGGGCTGTGCTCCCGCATTCTGCCCGCTGCCTCTGCCCTCCGGCTGCTCCGAGCTTGCCCAGCTGAACCGTAATGGCCTGCGTCCGTGTGCACCGTGGCGCCCGGCCGGGGCGCTAAGTCTACAGTGACAGGGTCGCTGACCTGCCCATGCGTGCAGGGCAGCAGATTAGTCGGTAAGACTCACTGGCCTCATGCAGGCCCCTGGACTCGGCACAACTGCTGTGTGCCCAGAGGCCACCTCCAACGCGCCTCTCCGCACCACCCGCATCTTTCCGTGCAGAGGAGGGGCGAGATCCAGAAACGGCACCGTCTGCAGAGCAGGTGCATACAGGGGGCCTGTTGACACCAGTGTCAATATGCCGTGTGCCGTCGTCCTGCCGCCGCATGCGGAGGCTCCGCCGGGGCTGGACGCATCGAAGTCCCAGCCTCGGTGTGCACCAATGGTCTGAGGTCCACACACCTCAGGGTCATGTGAGGCAACGACGGTGCTCACCTCCCCAAGGTGTGAGGACCCCGTGAACCCCTCCCAGCACCCTCCCCCCTCCTCCTCCTCCCTCCTCCCCTCCCCTCCCCCGAACACTGTCACCTGAGGGGCTGTGCAGAAGTAGGAGATATTCCCTCTAACGCGGCTCCATCGCGGAGCACGAGACGGGGAGGGGGGCAAGGCGGACTCAGGTGGAGACGGTGACTCCGTCTCACGTGAAGACATGCGGGGTCTGCGCGAGTGCCTGGTTCCACAGAAGAGCCTGCACATGGAGAGCAGAGTTTAACGTGTCTCAGCCTCCTTGGGGACGGCCTGTTGCAACCTCTTGGGCAAATTATGGAGGCCCTCTGGACCCTGTTTGGGCACACAGCGGGCGGGCCGGACACGATGCTTGTGTCAGGGCCACCCGTGGACCTGCCTCTCTGTCAGGTAGTCCCTGCAGGCAGCATCAGGCCTTGTCACTCGCTCTTCTCTAGCCCTGGGCACGTGCTGGGTACCCAGAAGGCAGCGACTAAATCGTTGACTTAGATTTTGTGGGTGAGTTTGCTCCTTTGATTCCCTAGGAGGCACACTAGACGCAGGAGAGCTCCGGAGCTCGCTTCCCAAAGAGGACGGGAGTTGTGGTCTTCAGACGTCTTCCTTACAGCCACGGGATGGTGCCCTTCTGAGCGCTTCCTCTAGAATCCGTCTGGAGGTAATTAACACATTTTTGTAAGCCTTCTGAACGCACGGCTGTTCTCTCTGAGCGGAGTTGTCAAAGGAATTTATAGAACAAGGTTGTTTTTGTAAATGTACCGTGGTTTGGTATCCACCGCTCTGTGCCGTGTAAAGTCGCTGAGAACAACACTCCCGGACCCAGGCAAGACTAGAACCCTTTCATGGCTCCTGGTAACTGTCTTCTGGATTTTCATTAGCCTCCATAGCCCTCATCCTTGAAAGGGGAAGGAGGAGGAAGAGGAGGAGGAGGAGGAAGAGGAGGAGGAGGAGGAGGAGAGGAAAGAAGAGGAGGAGGAGGAAGAGGAGGGGAAAGGGAAGGGGAAGAAAAGGAAGAAGGAGAAGAGGAGGGAGGGTAGGGAGGAATGGGGACGGGGAGAGAGACAAAGGAGAAGGAGAAGTGGGGGGAGGGGAGGGGAGGAGTGGGGAGGGGAAGAGAGACAAAGGAGAAGGGGAAGGAGAAGGGCAGGAAGAGGAGGAGGAGGAGGGCAGAACTACATTGCAGGGATGACACAGGAGGCAGCGTGTTGGGCATTAATTAATAGTTCGATCTCAGCAGACTTGTCTTTGAACTTGGACTTTCATAAAACATGCTGTGTATTTTCTGACAAGTTTCATCATTTTCCTGACTTTTTTTTCATCTGTAAAATTGGAATTATAGTACTTGACACTTAAGATTTGTTGTGAGAATTCAGTGCAGTGATATGAATAGCTCATGTCTGCTGGCATGCTGTGTGTAAAACCCTACCCTCCCACCTTGCCTACATCACCTCATTCGATCACCGTGCTCCAGGGCGACGTGGTCATCATTTTACAGATGCGTGAAATGTAGTTAGAAGATGGCTGGTCTATAAATAGTACTGAAGATTATTGTGGTGGTGATGGTGGTGATGGTGGTGGTAGTGATGATGGTGGTGGTGGTGATGGTGGTGGTGGTGGTGATGATGGTGATGGTGGTGGTGGTGGTGATGGTGATGATGGTGATGGTGGTGGTGGTTGATGATGGTGGTGGTGGTGATGGTGGTGGTCATGGTGATGATGGTGATGGTGGTGGTGGTTGATGATGGTGGTGGTGGTGGTGGTGATGGTGATGGTGATGGTGGTGGTGATGGTGATGGTGGTGGTGGTGGTGATGATGGTGATGGTGGTGGTGGTGATGATGGTGGTGGTGGTCATGGTGGTGGTCATGGTGATGGTGGCAGTGGTGGTGGTGGTGACGGTGATGGTGGTGGTGATGGTGGTAATGGTGGTGGTGACGGTGGCAGTGGTGGTGACAGTGGTGGTGACAATGGTGACAGTGGTGGTGGTGGTGACAGTGGCGGTGATGATGGTGATGTTGGTGGTGGTGGTGATGATGGTGGTGGTGATGGTGGTAGTGATTATGGTGGTGGTGGTGGTGACGGTGGCGGTGGTGGTGACGGCGGCGGTGGTGGTGATGGTGGCGGTGATGGTGACGGTGGTGGTGGTGATGTTGGTGGTAACGGTGGTGGTGATGGCGGTGGTGGTGGTGGTGATGGTGGCGGTGGTGGTGATGGTGACGGTGGTGGTGGTGGTGATGGTGATGGTGATGGTGGCAGTGGTGGTGACAGTGGCAGTGATGATGGTGACGGTGGTGGTGATGGTGGTGGTGGTGGTGGTGATGATGGTGGTGGTGGTGGCGGTGGCGGTGGTGGTGATGGTGGCAGTGGTGGTGGTGGTGGTGGTGATGGTGGTGGTGATGGTGGTGGTGGTGGTGGGGGTGGTGATGGTGGTGGTGGTGGTGGTGATGATGGTGATGGTGATGATGGTGATGATGGTGTTGGTGATGATAGTGATGATAGTGATGATGGTGGTGATGGTGATGGTGATGATGGTGATGATGGTGATGGTGATGATGGTGATGATGGTGATGATGGTGATGATGGTGGTGGTGGCGGTGGTGGTGATGGTGGCAGTCGTGGTGGTGGTGATGGTGGTGGTGGTGGTGGTGGGGGTGCAGGGGGGGTGCGGGGCGTGGGCTCCTCCAGCAATGCCCTTCTTAGCGGGTGGTCAATCCTGAAAGCCAGGCAGAGCAGGGTGCCTCCCAGGACGGAAGGCGGCCACAGGCGGGATCCTGGCTGCCGGGCGCGGCTCCGGTCCCAAGCAGGATGGAGCGAGGCGCCCTGGGAGGTCAGGGATGCGGCTGCTCTCCCCTGCACGCAGAGGTGAGGCTGGAGGGTGGGCAGGGATGGAAGGGGATCAGGGCTCAGGCTCCTGGCCGGGGCTGACACCTTCTGGGGGGGCGGGGCCGGGGACCAGCAAAGGCACCCCAGCTCTGCTGAGGCAGACCCCACCGCGGTGGGGCGACTGCACCCAGCCTTCCCATTCTGTGCACACGGTCAGGACGTGCCAGTCAGGAGCCAGGACCCCCGCCGCACTGCGGCGTTGGTGGCCCCGGCCTTCGGAGGGCCTGAGGCAGTGCCAGCTGCAGACTCACTGGTTGGCTAAAAGGCCACCTCTGTGCTCGAAGGTCGTGGCCCCCTCAGTGGGAAGCAGCTGTTTTGTGGCCCACGGCAGGTGGCCTCACCCTGGGATGCATGAGCTCGGACCCCCTGTCTCCAGAAATGGGTCAGTCTGGTTGTCAAAAGGGCAGGTTCTGAGCCGAGTCCCCGCTTCATGATCCGGCTCCGTGAGGGGCCACCTGTCCTGGCTTCAGTGCTTGCCTTGGTGAAATGGGAACGAATTCCCAGCAGCAGGGGGTCCTCAAGGCCCTCAGCGGGTCCTGCGCGGTCTCCTCATCCGGGAACGTGCGAGGCCTCAGAGCCCAGGAGCTGATCTCACACGATGGCAGCACCAGGGGCCCAGGGATGGGTCCTCATTGTTCCTCAACCAGCCTTTTCCTCCTTGTGTGGGGCCGGGCGCCCCGCGCTGGCTCCTGAGCGTGCACAGCCTTGGGGGGTGAGGTTGGGGTGCGTCCTCGGCTTGGGGGACATGGGCCGTGGCTCACAGAGGCTGCTGAGTCACTTGTATTGCAACGGTCACGACGGAACTTTAGGGAAACACCAGCGGGAACGCGTCAGCCCAATCCCATGAGCGCAGGGACACGAGACTCTTGGACTTTCGAGGACTTAAAACAGAAGCGGACCTCCTGGTGTGAGACAAAGCCGAGGCAGAAGTTCTCGGCGTCCCCAAATCCTCAGGCCAAAGCAGCCTGCTAGGACAGTGGAAGACAGCCCGCGACAATGTCTCCACAAGCGGGGCTGAGGCTTCCCTGAGAACTCTCACCGTGGGTGGGCACAGCCAGGCCCCAGGCACCAGCGGGCCCTCGGGTATCAGCGACAGCCCTGGGAAGCAGGGAGGTGACAGAGGCCCAGGGAGCCTGAGATGTCCCTGGGGTCGAGAGGCAGGCGGGGGGCAGTGGCTGACGGACTGGGTGTCTGTCGAAGCTGGAGGGGCCCCAGCTTCAGAGACGCCAACATGGCCAGGCACTTGGAAGGGCGAGGTGGCCCGGCCTGTGAACTTAGGGTCCCTCAGGGTAAAACCCGGGACAAATACAAAGAGAAGCTGGCGTGACATTATTGGAATTACAGAGAGACGCCAAGGAAAGGGAAGGGAGGGCCCCGGGAAAAGCGGGGTCCCCGAGGACAGGCTCCAAACACGGGCACATTCATGTGTCACGATGAGGAGAGGGAAGTCCAGAGCCTAGTGACCAGGACCATCTCCCTGTCACCATCTCCTTTAACCGCGAGCTGCAGAAAAAGCTCATTGTCCAGTCCCATGCAAACGAGTAAGAGTCCCCGCAGACAGAAGGAGCAAGACCAAAAGTCGGTCCCAAGAATCTGATGAAAACATTAACCGACCGGCTGAAAATGAGCTAACTGTTCTTTTTTTCTTAGGTTTATTGATCTATTTTGAGAGAGACAGAGACAGGGTGGGTGGGGGAGGGGCAGAGAGAGAGGAGACAGAGAATCCCGACCCGCTCCCGAGCTGACAGCACAGAGCCAGACGCGGGGCCAGAACCCACAAACCGTGAGATCCTGACCTGAGCCGAAATCCAGAGCAGGACGCTTAACCGACTGAGCCCCCCTGGTGCCCTGAAAATAAGCTCACTTTTCAAAGGCTATGATAGAGGTTGTAAAATCACAGCATACATCAGAACAGGTAACTCAGGGGGAAAAAGGGATGTTGCACCAAATAAAGATCTGAAGACACATCTGAACGAAGCGGGAAATTACCAATTAAACGGAAACAAATTAGAAATGAAGAATAGGGACACCCGGGCGGCTCCGTCGGTTCAGCGGCCGACTTCACCTCAGGTCATGATCTCACGGTCTGTGAGTTCGAGCCCCACATCGGGCTCTGTGCTGACGGCTCAGAGCCTGGAGCCTGCTTCGGATTCTGTGTCTCACCCTCTCTCTCTGCCCCTCCCACACACTCTCTCTCTCTCAAAAATAAACATTAAAAAAATTTTTAAAAAATGAAGAATAACGCAGAAGTCGCACAAACATGTCTTAAGGTTAACAGATGAGAACGAGAGGAAAAAACCAAAAGAAACCAGGAAAAGTACAAAAAGGGATGCAAAAGAAAGTGAAATAGAACGTGACGCAGAACGTGACGCAGAAAGGCAAAGAGCGAATCGTGCGCTTGGCGCGGCCGGTAAGGAGGCTCAGAGCGTGAAATGGGAAAAATGCTAAAAAACAATTCAAGAAAAATCTCCTCGTATAAAAGATGTTCAGCTGCAGTTTGAAGAGGCACACCTCGTGCTCGGGACAGGTAAGCAACGGTCACCGAGACAGCGATGAGCTCTTTTTTTAAAGGACAGAAGCAGAAACAGATGGAGACACATCGACCGCGTTTAAACCTGGGAGCCCGTCGTGCGTTCGCCATCTTTGGAGGACACGAGCAAGTCAGCGCGATGCTTTGACACTGAGCTCAGAAGGGTACGAATGCAGCTTTTGTGCCATGTTTTCTCTCCGGACTGTAACTCGGGGGAACCAAAAAGTTTATGAGGCTATTGCTCTTTGTAGAGTGCTCAAGCTAGCAGGCACAAACAAATCGGTAGGATTCACACCGGTATTTAACACTCCTTAAAGGGGCGCCTGGGTGGCTCAGTCGGTTAAGCGTCCGACTTCGGCTCAGGTCATGATCTCTCAGTCTGTGAGTTCGAGCCCCGCATCGGGCTCTGTGCTGACAGCTAGGAGCCTGGAGCCTGCTTCAGATTCTGTGTCTCCCTCTCTCTCTCTGACCCTCCCCCACTCATGGTTCATCTCTCCTGCTCTCAAAAATAAATAAAAACATAAAAAGAAAAAAAAAATTAAAAAAAAAGCCCTCCTTAAAGAAATGAAGGTCCTACACAAATCCAGGCTCGCCAGGCGACCGGAAGTGGTCAGCGCGGAGGGAGCTCATGGCAACTGCGAGGTTCCTCAGCGAGCGTGGACCAAGCCGGAGCTGGGCAGCCTGGCGGCGCACAGACGCTCACGGGCGGTGGAGCCCACGGACGTGAGGACACAGACGTGGGACTTCTGTCGGGGGAAGTGCTGATTTCTTTCAAAGCAAATGAAGAAAACCACACTGGGGCAGGAGAGGAGAAAACTGAGGATTAAAACAGACTGAGGCAGGCGAGCAGCAGGCGGGAACGCACACCTGATCCGGATACTGGTGGGAAAACGCAAAGCCTAGGAGAAAAGAAAGCCATCCAGGAATGTGAGCTGCGTCCCGGCGGCGTCTGGGTCGTGGTAAGGAGTTGTCGTTTGCTGCTTGTTTTCACAGGGGACTGTGGGTGTCTTCTAACAATCCGCTGTGTTAGTCCTGCACCCCGGAACATGTACAAACGGAATTCATATGGGATCTGGGTTTGTTCCCAAATGGGCTGAGAGGGGGGCCCGGACAGACGCCAGCTGTGCCGGCCGCGACCAGGCGCTGAGGCAGGGAACGTGCCGCCTGGAGGGCAGGTGCCCGCTGTGCTTTCCGTACTGCACTCGGCCTCGCTGGCCCGCTGGAGGAGGCGCTCAGGGCTGGGTCTGCTGGGGTGACCTCGCCTGCGTTCCCCCCGCGCGTAATCCTTCTCTCGGGCTCGCTCTCGCCCGGGACTGTCTTCTCCAGGCCGCACCTGCTCCGTGTCTGTCAACCACCGCCCTGCCTCCCGCCAGCTGAGCGTCCCGGCGGTAGAAGCGACTGTCAGGTGGAGCAGAGCTCACCCATCACTTGTCCCAGGTCTGCGGCCAATATGTTCTTTCTTGTGGGACACGAGAGAAACAGTTGCCTCAGGTCGTCACACACGTATACCTCCCGGGGTCACGCGATGAGCCCAAACTCTTGATAACCAGTCTGGAGGAGAGAGAGGTGAGAGGGGGTCTGGGACGTGGTGCCATCTCTGAGTCCCTGCCGTGGTCTCTCTGTGTCTCTGTGTCCCTGCTGTGACACTGCCATCACGCCACTGTGAGGGTCAAGTCGGTCACTCGGAAGGGCTGCAGGAGACGGGCCGCTGTCTCAGTGGGCGGCCGGCTCGCAGGCCTCGCCGCCTTCCCCTCGCTGGCCCTCGGGTGCGCCCACGCCACAGTTCCGGTGATGCAGAAAACTCGTTTCCGCTCCAAAGAGCTGCCGTGATCTCGGACGTCCTAACGGCAACCCAGCCCCGCGTGCAGGTTTCCGATACTCGGTCGCTCGCTCCCGTGGGAAGGCGGGCGGCTTCTGGGGAGCAGCTGTGGCCGCAAGGACCGCTCGATAGGGACAGTCGCCCTGGGGGCGCCGAGCTCGGCGGGATGGAGAGGGGTCTGGGGAGGGGAAATCCCCTGGATTCCATTTAAGAGGAGAGTTTGAGAGCGGGGATTCTGAGGAAATTAAAACTGTCTTCTCAATCCGAAGACGGCCTCCAGGGACGTTCTGCCTCAGCTCCTGGGGAGCAGGCGGCAGAGGGCAGGGCACGGGGGTCCCCGGGGAGGCCCCGGGGCTCGTCGTGGGGGAGAGAGAGAAGGCCACCGTGAACCCAGACCCCACGCGTCCTGGGGAAGCCTGCCACAGTCCTGCTTGTCTGAGACTCAGCTGACGCCTCGCCTCCCTGCCTGCCTGCTGTCCGAGGGGCCTTGCAGGGACCCCCCGACTGCTTTCTCAGGGAAGGCAACGCAGATGGGCATGGCTCCCATGTCGACGTCACCTGTGACACACACGCTGGGCCTCTCCTCCAGGGCAGGGACTCAGACCAAACAGCAGCTGTGGTCCTGTCACGCAGAGGCCCCAGGAGAGGCCAGACACCCACGGAAGGACCGACCGGAATCAGGGACTGTGCCCGGCCCCAGCGCAGGCGTGGCAGACGGTCCTCATGCCGAGGGGAGGGGGCTGCAGCTCAGCCATGGTTTACCGTTGGCCTGGGAGCTTCAACACTGAGAACACAGGAAGGCAAGTTCAGGGATCGAGGGCCAGAGCGGGGGAGGGGGGGGGACGGGGGGGGGGTGGTGACGAGGTGGCACCAGGGACGGAGACATTTCTGCTGCAACCAACTGGCCCCAGGGTGCCCCAGGCCAACGAGGAAATACAGTCGGTCCAGTAGCCACAGCGAGGCATCTGGGATGCTGACATGGCCTCAACACTCCCGTCCTCCTGGGCTAGAGCTGCCGGAGACGGGAAATGACATCCAAGGGCCTGAGTGTCCCCTGGACCCCACACAGCAGGTGCAGATGACATCTGCTCAGACGCAGTCAAAACAGAAGGGGAAAGTCAGAAATTGGTTATCATCTGGGAATGTGGCCACCTGTTTGTCTGACCCTCACTCTGTCTGTCTCTCCAGGGTCACGGCCTTTCATGGAAGGCCCAAGTTCTCCTGAATGTGATCATTGGACAGATACAGGCCTCGCCCCAGAGGTGTCCATGCCACCAGAGAGACGGGGGCCATGGGAGCTCCCAGACAGGACGACCTGGGGCACGCCGGGTCCCAGACACACAGTTTGATGGACGTGTGGGCCGGAACCTAGCCTATCTCTCTGCTTGGGAGGGGCCTGCTGGCCTGCCTATGGGTCGGTGCCATGCTGGACTTAGATGGTCGTGGCACGCTGGGAAAGTCCCCAGGGTCCCCTGTGCACCCTGCTCGTGGGTGAGCTCTCGACGCACGAATGGACGCCTCGTGGAAGAAAATTCTCCCGCAGGCTGCCCCCACTCGAGGGAAGACAGACTAGTCACAGACCCCACGGTACATCTCAGAGTCCACACCCCTGCTGCCAGCACTGAAGGTCCCCGGGACCCCCAGCCGGCCCGCCTGGGGACCTGCTGCGGGAAGGTAAGTGACGACATCCCAGAGTCCCAGGATGGAAAGGTCGGCTGACAAAGAGCCAGCAAGGGGGTTTCTGGGGCCGGCGTGGGCCGGCCTCCTGCAGGCAGATTCCAGATCTCTCCGTGGGAGATCCTGGCGCCACAGGGGACAGGAGCAGTCTGCCTGTTCACCCAGAGGCAAGGGGCAGCGCCCGCCACCTCTTCGTGCAGCCGGTGTCTCCTTCCCAACGCTGGTATCTGGTCTCTCCTTTCAAAAATACAGAGGTTTAGAATTCTTTCTGAAGAGAAAATAAACGCAGGAATATCTGTGTTCCGGTTTCAAAAGTGAAATCCCAGCACAACTGATCACTAGACCCCAGAGGCAGCTGTCACAGGGTGACCTGGGTAGGACGCCCTACTGACCTGCGGCACAGACGCGACACTGTTCGCAAAACCACAGGTTTCTAAACAGACACCACTGATCGACGGAAACCATGAATTATGGACAAAGATAACAACACGGAAGTGGGCGTTAACAATGTGTTTTCCGTGTGCGTCAGAGACCACAGAGAGAGGGCGCGCCGTCCTGTCTTGCGGAATCCCCTGAGAAGAACGCGTGACTCCCACAGTGACCCTGGAATGCGGCTCAGGCTCATTCCCTCGGGCGAATTAAAGATGTAAGTTCATAGCAAGTTTATTTTTCAGTCCATTTATTTCTAGCATCATCTGATAGCATTTTAAAGAAGCAACAGCCTCACTTTCTCAACAGCTAACCTCTCTGGGATTCTAGAGACCCGGTACGTGTAAGTGACAGAGCTTGCCCCCTGGCCGTCCCCGAGCTGTGATGCCTCGCCCGCTGCCCACACTCACTGACCAGCGTTTGCCTTGGCCAGCGATCGGCAGCCTTCTGACCACGGTCAGAGGGTTTCCTTCCATCTTCCACAGCTGGCTCTGTCCGGATACGGGCTTGACTGGGGAACAATCCCCGGGGTAGTGTCCACCAAACCTCCAGACTTTATATGAGGCTCGTCTTCTGGATGGTAATAATTTGTTCTAGATGGATTCTCCCAGCCTTTGGTTGCCCCCAGGTGGGGTGCAGAACTCCAGGAAGACAGATCGTAACCTCGCGGCTCTTTGCAGGGCGCCTCGAGATGACGTGTGGACACGGAGGATGGGGGCTACCTCCTCAGGCGACCCCAAAGATCCTTCAAGACCAGCCTTGTCTGGAGGCCCTGCTCGGGGAGTGCCTCGGCTGCTTCGGTTTGCCAAGAGGAGAATATGCAGAACGCACTTGGGGGAAACAGAACAAGGACCAGGCACTTCCTGCCGATTCGATGCTCTCTCAGGTCCCCGGCCCTCGCTGCACGCTATCCCAGGAAAGCACCCAACCGACATGACGATTTTATGGGATTAGGTCAACTTTACCCCTTCCACCCAAAGCCATCACCTGGGCACCCCCTGAACTTACAAACTACAATTTTACAAACTTAGAATAAACGATACTCCAAGCCAGGAGGTTTCTTTTGGTCGCCCACAGGAAAAGAAACCTGCACCGCGGCCTGTGGACCAGAGACAGCTGACAGATTGAGGCCACTCTCTCGTGCTCCAAAAGCCATCAGTGAGGAGGAACCCCCCGCCCATCAACGGGTAAAAACTGGCACCTCGCGAAAGGACCAAATGTCACGCATATACTCGACAATTTCTTCCTCACGTGCCTTGCAGATAATTTCGTTCTGATGTTTAAACTCCAAGACTCAACGTTTGCTGGATCCTTGAAATAATACCTTTCAATTATTTGACATAAATCCTAAGTTCTTAAAATAGACCGCACATTTGAAAAGCATGTCCGGACTTAGAGAGGCCCGCACACCAGAACCCGGCAGGTCCTGCGGGCGCTGCGCAAGCGGGGAGACGCGATCACTGTCCCGGTCCCGGGGAAGACGCGGTCCCAGGTCACGAACGCATTCCATTAAGTAGTAAATGGCAAGGTACTTGAGAGGGCGCTCACCAGGGCATTTAAAACATTTTAGTTAATTCGAAAGCTTGTCACTGTGACATATTTCTCTTCCCAGGGAGTTTTGGGAGAAGTGTCATTCAGACCTGAATTATTTGAACAATCGATCTAATTCCGTCTGTGGGAGAGTGTGTACGACGTATCTGAGTTGAGTCAGGTTTGGGAGAAAGGCAGGAGCAGAAAGCAACGTCCAGAGTGAGCGTGCGACTTACTCCCTTTTCCCCCGAACACGGCTGCTGAGGAGTCGCACACCGGAGGGAGATTTGACACGCCCTGATGACGAAAAATCCTATTATTTATACAAAAAAAGTAGGTCAAAAGGGACTGATTTCAGCAGGTCTCTGATGGAGTTCTCTTAGTATATATGCTAGAACCTGCCAATTAAAAATACACAAGAGCGGTCAGGAGCTTGAGAAGAGCCTGGACTTTTTGACAATGACCTTCCCAAAGACAGACACAGCGCAGGGATGACGCCGGCAGTCTGGCGGCCTGGGGCCATCAGCTCTGAGCAAACGCCACGCGGGTCGGGCTGTGGGGGGAGTTTGGAAAAACCACACAGGGGTGAGGCTTCCAAACAGAACACCGTGGCTTGTGTAAATGGCTCAGAGATGAATGGCCAGGACAGGTGGAATATTCTAGATCCCCAGTCCAGCTGCATCGCTGCAGAGGAAGCAGTTCCTCCCAGCACTCAGCGGGAGAACACGGCAGCCAGGACGGGGACGCCGGCAGCTGGGGACGGAGGCTGCAGGGGGAGACGGGGCAGCGATGCCCACGGCCTCCAGGTCTGCTCCAAAGCTGGCGCTCAGTCTCGGAAGTCGCCCCGACAATTAAAACCGAAACTAACGTTCTGACGTTACTTGAATGCCGACCGATCAGAATTCCAGGCCAGTCCCACGGGAACAGGAGCGAAACGGGGCCACGCGTGGGCAGGTGTCCCAGCTAGTCTGCATCCTCTCCACGTCTCCAACCCAGCTTCAGCGTCATCAGACGGTGGCTAGACGTGCCCCAGGACGCTCGCGTTGCTTTTAAGGTCGTTTATCCATTTATGCAAAGACCGACAGGGACCGGCTTGGCTGGTACCCGTGGTCGGAACATAAAAATACTCCCTTTCCTGGAGCCCTTGGCCCCGTGGAAGGCACTTGGCCTCCACCCCTGTGGCGCATGCAAGTGCCCCTTGATGCCCAAAATGACTTTCTAAAGAGGAGGCAGACACTGGTGTGGAGGGGGGCGCTCCTCACGCCAGGGCGCAGGGAGCCTCTGGCCCTGCCGACCTGCAGCCCTGGTCCCCTCCGTCCCAGGGAGGAGCCATCCTGCACCCGACAGCTCCCCGTCTTGGGGAGGACAGCGCTCGCCATTCCCTGCAGTGTTTCTGGAAAGTTCTGTGGTATCTGCTTGTGATCGGTTAAAATTACAATATACCTGAGCCACGGTCAGCAAAATGAATGTTTTACGGGGAGCGTAACAGGGAGGGGCCCAAAGGCACCGACACAAAAGCACTGGGGGCCACACGGGGCTAACTCTGCAGGTCTGTCCCCAACCTCACTTGTCCAGCCTCTGTCCCAGAGAAGAGTCCCATGCTGACTGGGGCTCAGGTGTCAGGCGCCCGGTGCCCGGTGCTTGCTCTCTCTCCCTCCCCCTCCTTCTCCCTCCCCTTCTTTTGCTAGGAAGCCACCCCTAAGGGCTGAAGAGACGGGAGTGGACACACGCTCTGAGGGGAGAGGGCATTTTCCTTCATCCCTGCAGACAGGGGTCACTGCGGGAGTCTTACTTCTAAGGCACTTTTCTTTCTTTCTTTCTTTCTTTCTTTCTTTCTCTCTTTCTTTCTTTCTTTCTTTCTTTCTTCCTTTCTTTTTTTGGTAGAAATAATATCGAGAGTGTATTTTTAAGACTTTATACAACATAAGGTTAAAGCATAATCGGGTGACAGAGGGATGCCTGGCTGGCTCAGTCGGTGGAGCATATGCCTTTTGATCTCGGGGTCCTGAGTTCGAGCCCCATGTTAGGTGCAGAGATTATTTAAAAAATGAAATCTTTAAAAAAATTAAAAAAGAATAATTGGGCGGCATGAAAAGGTGACAGGTGATGGCTTTCACCGAAACAAACACATCAGCGACGCGAGGTCTGGTTTTCTCAGGCAGACAGACGATGGCTTTTCTTCGCCGCTATAATAATCACACTTCTCGTTGTGATGCTATTAAAAAAACACCAATTTTCACAGGTTGCCTTTGGAGTCTTACCGACACCTTCCTCCTTGTCTTCCACACGCTCACAGCCCCGGCTGGCGGGCTGGAGCCCACCCACCCAGCCATCTGCCTCCCTGGTCCGCACAACCGAGCTCTTCTTTGCACTGTTTCTGTGTCCGGAGACTCGTCTGAAACTCTTTCCCTTTCAGAATGATTTCGAACTTGAGGCTTTTTTCTGCGTGAGCAGAGCGGGGGGTGGGCTCTGGCTGCACCGCCTGCCTCCTGAGCGCACTCGGGTCTAAGGCACATTTTGCGAGGAGAATGTACCCACGGTGCTGACACTCTCGGGCACACTGACCCCTGCTGTGGGCCTAGGCCGTCCCGTGAGAGGCCTGAGGAGGGGGCGGCTGGTGCGGGGCTGGTGCACCCGCTGGGCCACGGTGAAGGCCAGGCTCGGGCAGGACGTTGGGCACCACCTGAGCTCAGGACGCGGCTGGTGACTCCCTCTTCATGGGCGGCCCTCTAGATCCCCCACCTTCTCTGCCAGCGGCAGGGGGGACAACAGGGTCACGCCTTCTGCCCCCTTCCTCGGAGCTTAGACACTCGGACCCGGGAGCTTCACCCCGGGCGTGGGACTCAGAAGGAGAGGAGCCGCAGCCTGGGTCCAGCGGGAGGGGCTCACGGGGTAGCGGTCAGAGGCGGGTCTCCTGCTGCCGGCACCACAGCCACAGGGCGACGAGCACAGAGAGCTGTGTGTTCTCTGACGTGACCACAGTCACACGGCCCCTGCCCCATCTGCTGCCGCTGGGACCTTCCGCGACCTCGCACAGGTGGGAAATCTGAGGTCAGGGTGGAATGACTTCACCCAACATCACGAAGCAAGCAAGTGGCACCCAATTCCAGCCCCAGAGCTGCCCGACCCACACAACCATGTCCTCACCCCCAACATCGGCACGATCTGGAACCTTCCACCCACGCCTTCATGCCTCCGGGCGCCAGGCCAGGGCTGAGCACGTGGGCACCGGGGAGGGTCAGTGGGGGATGGGTGCTGGCCCGGGTCCCAGGTGCCTGGAGCCACCAAGGCACCTGCCCGCGGGGGCACCCGGAGCAGTCACCGAGGAGGGGCCTGGGGCCTCGGGCGTCTGTCCAGCGGCCACATCGCTTCATCGCTCACTCAGAGTCAGACTCATCCCGTCTCCTCCACACCACGCAGCTACCCACTAAGGACAGACGCGGGGGCAGCCGGAGCAGTCACCGAGGAGGGGCCTGGGGCCTCGGGCGTCTGTCCAGCGGCCACATCGCTTCAGCGCTCACTCAGAGTCAGACTCATCCCTTCTCCTCCACACCACGCAGCTACCCACTAAGGACAGACGTGGGGGCACCCGGAGCAGCCGGAGCAGTCACCGAGGAGGGGCCTGGGGCCTCGGGCGTCTGTCCAGCGGCCACATCGCTTCAGCGCTCGCTCAGAGTCAGACTCATCCCGTCTCCTCCACACCACGCAGCTACCCACTAAGGACAGACGCGGGGGCCAAACGCGGGGTCACCTACCGGTTCCTCTTGGTTCTCATGTCGCGGTCTTCCCTGCCGTCCTCGGACCTTGACCCGTCGCTGTGGTCGGCTGGAAGAAAACCAAGTTAACAAGGTTGCCGCGTCAGCACCCGTCACCCTGGCGAACCCCAGGCAGCCCCCACTTCCAAGCGGGGTCAGCTGGAAGCTCGGGAAACGGGCTTCCCGAAAAGACTGAACCCAAATCCTGAACCCACCTTCCGTCGGCGTTCGCTCTGTGTCCCGGCAGAGGAGAGACCTGACTCTCTTCTGTGTGGGAGACGTATCTCTAGCGGCCGTCCGTGTGGAAGCTGCTAGATCACCCAGAGAAGCCAGAGGTGGGAGAACGGGAGGCGGGCCTCGCCCAATTCCCCCCTCCCCCACCCCCCGCAGCACGGGACGCAGGCCTGGATCAGCCCTTCTGTGTCACGTGTGTCCCTGCAGCTTCTCGAAAGTGACCCGAGAGACCCTGGTCCCCTCTGTCCACTGAGGCGAATCGTCCCACTTCTGCACGTGGCACGCACTTCACTGCTGGCCACGTGGCTGCTTCAAAAACCCAAATTAGCTTTGAAGATGGTCCCCATTTCTATCCTGAGGAGTCTGGCCTTGCAAATATCTGATGCGCTTTTGGAATGAAGAAGTAAACAGGCTTGAGCACCTCCTGTTTGTCTCCAAAAGGGGAAGAGGAAAAATGAGGGTCAGGACGGTTCTAGAGCATCGTCGCCGCAGTCCCGACAGACGAGTGGTTTCTAAACGCTCCCTGGGGTCAGGGAGGTCAGCACGGGGTCCCTGCTCTCTTGCCCTGCTTCTCATCCTGTGTCCATCATGCACCCGAGACTGCTTTCTCGTGCCCGTGCCCCGTGTCCGTGTCCTGTCCCCATGCCCTGTGTCCCGTGCGGGCAGAGGTGCAGGGGGCTGGGCTCCATGGAGCATCCCTAGGTCCCCTCATCGCCCAGCCCACCCGGCTGCCTAAACCCCGCCCTCCTGGGCCACAAAGGATGTGCTGTTCGGAATCTCCGCGAAGCCTCCACCCTCCACCTATCCACACATTTCTCTCGATGTTCTGCGTGGGGCTGTCTGTAGGATGAGAGTCAGGTTTTGGAGGCTTCCGGCGCCCCCCCCCATCCCCGAGGGAACACGACTGGGGCGCCCGGGGTCTCAGGCGGCTGAGCGGCCGACTCTGGCTCAGGTCATGATCTTGTGGTTTGTGAGTTCGAGCCCCGCATCGGGCTCTGTGCTGATGGCTCAGAGCCTGGAGCCTGCTTCCCATTCTGTGACTCCCTCTCTCTCTGCCCCTCCCCCACTCATGCTCTGTCTCTCTCTCTAAAAAATAAATAAACATTAAAAAAAAAAAAAAACGACAACACACTAGCGGAGGGAAGGTCACGCATTCGGCAGGGCAGGGGGCCCTGGGGCCGGGGGCTCCTCTGGATGCCCACCGAGGCCCGGATTCGGAGGAGCCCGAGTAGCCACCAGGATGAGCCGCCGCCTGCACTGACCACGGAGGTAACGGAGCAGAAACTCCACGGGCCACACGCAAGCATCACACTTCTAAGAAAACAGTTTGGAAAACTCACGAACGGATGCCTCCGGCTCTCGGCAAGCAGGACCAGAATTCCCCGAGAATGCGAGGGCTCGCTTTCCCGGATTTCCGTGTACTAAACCCAGCAAGTCCAGTTCCCAACAAAAATCACAACCCATGCAAAGAAATGGGAAAGCGTGGCCCATTCACGAGAAAAAGGAATTGGACAGAAACCGTCCCTAAGGAAAATTAACTCTGAGAGATAAATTGTCAGAGCTGAAACCATAAAACTCCCAGGGGAAAACACGGGGCATCTTGACATTGGAGTTGGTGATGGTTTCTTACCCATGACACCAAAACAGAGGCGATAAAAGACAAAAGAAACGGATAAATGGGACTTCATAAAATTACAAAGCTTTGTACATCAAAGGGCGCTGTGACCAGAGAACGGGAGGAAGTGTTTGCAAATCACATACCTGCCGCGGGACGAGCCTCCAGAGAGTGCAGGAACCCCTGCCACGCCCTGACCCCACGACTAAGACAAAAACAACCCGATTAGAAAAAGGGCAAATGACACGGACGCACATGCTCTAAAGACACCATACGGATGGCCAAGAAGCACGTGACGAGATGTTACACACTCCTAGCCATCAGGGAAACGCCAGTCAGAACCAGAGTGAGGCCCCACTTCGCACGCACTAATGTGGCGATCACAATAGCAGTGATAATAATACTGACGGTAAAAACGAGATCGGCAGGTTCCGGCCGAGATGGAGAAGGTGGGAAGGCTCGTGCGTTGCTGGCGGGAACGTAAAACAGTGTCACGGCTATGACGGAAGAAGTTCTGGCCGCTCCCCGGGAGGTCAAACATAGAATTGCCCCTAGAGCCGGAAATTCAACTCCCCAGTGTCTACACTAAAGGATTGAAAACAGGGACTCACACCAACATTTGTGTGCCGATGTCTACACTGGCACGATTCGTAATAGCCAAACGGCGGCAACAACCAAGTGTCCATCGACCGACGAAGGGACACGAAATGGGTCCACACGATGGAACATCATTCAGCCAGAAACAGGAATGAAAATCCGACACAGGCTACAGCGTGGGTAAGCTGTGAAGACATTCGGCTCTATGACGCACGTCAGACGCAAACGGGGCAGGACTGCGCGGTACCGCTCGCAGGAGGCATCGGAGCAGGCGAGTCCGTAGCGATGGGGGCGGAACGGAGGCTCCCGGGGCCACGGGAAGAAAGTCACGGGGACTTGCCGATAATGGTTACGAGTTTCCGTCTGGGATGAACAGAGAGCTTTGGAAGCGGTAGTGATGGTTGCACGACGTTATGAAGGAAGTTGATGCCGCCAAATTGTACACTTAAAAATGGTTGCAGCGGCAGACTCCAGGTTATGTATATTTTAGTACAATCAGAAGAAATCCAAGACCATTTTTTTTATGGGAAAAAAATCAAAAGACGAGGAAAAATATTATACCTGTGCTGTAGCCCTAATGTTGATATTTACAACAGTCCTTAGATTTCAATAAAAACGACAAAGACTTAAGCATGTCACAGGAATACAAAACAATACAAACGGCCAAGAAACCCTTGAAAAGGTTCAATTTCACTCAAAACTAAAGAAATGGCAATTGAAATGAAGAAGACCGGTTTTAAAACCCAAATGCGGCTGACCCGGGGTGCTCGTGGCCGCGCACGGGATCTGTCGGCGGCCCGGGGACTGCGCTATCTTCGTGGAGGGAAATTTAAAAGGCATGTACCTTTTGACCTGGTGGTTCTGATAACAGGAATTGCTACAATACAAACACTTGTAAGGATGCTCCCAAGATAAATATACGTGCACAGAGATGTCTTATCAGCATGTCCAGCCGAGGGAGAGGGAGAGGGAGAGGGAGGGAGAGAGAGGGGGGAACACTGCACGGAGGACCTGAGCGCTCTGCGGGAGAGGTCTGGGCCCCCGGGAGCCAGGGTCAGGGCTGGCCCGACTTCCGAGTCCCACCTACGGGGCTGCCTCCCGGGCACACACGGCACGCAGCGCTCAGCAGGCCTGTCCTTCTGCTGGACGGGGGGCCGAGCTTTGACAGGGCAGCTCCGCCCTACCCCGAGTTCTCTACCAAGCGTCCTGCTCTCTCTGCATTTCCTAAAATCCTTGACATTTGCGACACGTCATCCGTTTAAAAGCTGTTTGTCCTGTTGCTCTCTAGGACTGGTCGGCCTGGTGCTGGTGAGGCACCGGGGAGAGGGGGCACCCCAGTTCCCTCGGAGACGCAGAAGAGAGGCAGCCCCCAAGACTGTGGCTGCCCTGGCCAACAGAGGGGCAAGGGGGTGCACTTTCCTGCTTGGCCACGCGCCCCAAAGCCTGTCCGCCAGGCTGGGTCAGGGCAGCTGGCAGAGGTGGGTGGGGGTGTCAGCAACGGGGGACACGAGGGAATCCCAGGGTAGACCCAGGGCCCTGCACTGTGGCTCCACCGTCCCCACCAGCTGGGGGCCTCCTGACACCAAAATTGGTCTCTGCATTCCTTGTTCATCTGCAGGTCGTGTTCAGTTTCTGGACGAAGTGCAGAAATACAAAGTCGGGCAGAGAAAGAGCCAGAACAGAGCTGGGCAGGGCTGCACGGGCCCCAGCGAGGGGGCAGGAGCTGCCGTAGACACTGCTGGGCCAGGGGGCCAGTGGGACTCGGGGGCCAGTCACCGTGAGGGGCGAGCCTCCTGGTCACCTGGAAAGGCTGGCAGACTGTGCTCACTCATGCGCGCCCCCCACCCCTGTTCGCCCGGAGCTTGCCCAGGCTCCTCCCGCTCCCTGAGCCCCCTCCCCAGACGGACGTACCCCCCCCTTCCCGGGTGCAGTGGAGCCGCTCTTCCGCAGGGAGCTGCCTGGCCGCTGGTCTGGGACTCGCTCTGCTCCTCCCCCATGCCCACGACACGGCACGGCCCTGCCCCTGCGCCTTCTGCTGGCCACTGGGGCCGGGGGGTCCAGCCCCGGGCGGGTCAGCCCAGTCCCCAAGTGCACAAAGGATTGGTGTGGAAGGGAACTAGCGTCCTCCTCCCTCCCCTTACTTCCCTGCCCCCTTCATCCCTGGGTCCACGGTGGGGGGGCGGGGGTGACAGCTTGAGCCATTAGGTGCTGGGGGAAACCACTTTGAAAAATGCTCTTCCAGCCTCTCCGGGTTCACAGCTGCACAGACGGGACAGCCCTTGCATCAGCGCTAACTCAGCGGAACAGCCGCCGCGCCCCTGCCCTGCCGCTCTGGCCACCAGCTGCCGGAACTGAGAGGCGACAGTCACGAGCCCCGGCTATCTGCGGATTCCACTAGGAGTTCAGCAGGCCTCCGGCCCCTGCCTCCGGAGGGATGGCCTCTCCCCACTCATCCGCCTCCTCTAGGATCTGGATCATTCATCCTGCGAAGGGGAGGGCACGGGCGGGGCGGGGGGGGGCGGTGTTCTGCGTGTTGCGGGGCGCGGAAGGCAGGTCCCACGTGAAGGTCGGCGTCCCTCCCAAATAGCCGGGACGGCTGAACTCTGCACCCCGACCCCTGGGGACAGGTGCTGCCCACACTGGAGCGTGCAGGACAACTCGCTGAGCCCGGCCACCTGGTCCCACTGCGGCTCAGAGATCTGTGTGCCGTCCCTGGGCAAACAGAGCCCGGGAAGTCACAGCTGTGTTGACTCCCGGGGACGGTTCTCTGTCCCACTTGGCGAAATGAACATCATTATCCCCGTACATCTGTCTTGAATATAAATGACTAAAATGTTTACAAAGTAATTGAAGCCAGGCGATGTCCGTGCCCCCTCTGCTGCAGGCTGGGGACAAAGCTGGCATTAAAGGACAAAGCCGCCTGCACCTGCCTGGGCATGTCGGGCTCAGGGAGAGATGCGTCCCCCTCACAGGCTCACAGCTCACGGGAAGCCTGGGGAGGCTGCCCTCCTCGGACGAGGAGTTGGACCCACCAGGGTGTCAATCCAGGACCCCGCCTGACAGAAGCAGGTTAATTAAAGCAATCTCTTTTTTATCCCCTCTTCTGTAAAATGGGTCTAACACCAGCAGGCTGCAGAATGATGACCCCATGGACAGCCATGCCCGGTGCCCGGAGCCTGCGAATGTATCAGGTTATCTGGCAAAGGGGGAATCTGCAAAGCACCTGACCTTGAGAGGGAAGAGCGTCCCGGACCGCCCAGGTGGGCCCGGTCTAATCAGAAGGACCCTTCCAAGCGGAGGAGGAAGGCGTCTGAGGAAGGCTGAGTGAGGGGCCTGGGGCCGCCGAAAGCAGGCGGCCAGAAGCCACCGCCGCCAACACCTGCTGGGACTTAAGCACCGTAACAGGCCAGTGCTGTGGCCGGCCGCTAGGTGTGTGCTGACGGTGTCACCGCAGCGAAGGGTAGTCCACACAGCTGGCGCCCACCTGGTGAGGCTGGGGTCACCAGGCTCCGCACCCCGTCTTCCGTGCAGACTCCCGTGCCCTGCCCCACCGCGCCCCCCACGGCCCAGGTGCATGTCCCGGACAGCCGGAGCTCTCCACCCGGCAGGAGGAAGGGAGGGCTTTGGTGCCGCAGGTGAAGGGGCCGCAAGCTGAGCTTCTGGTGGGGCCGTGGACGCCGCAGCCCGTGGGCAAGCGGGAGCATCCCCGCGGCCAGAGCTCCGGTGAGGCCCCTGCACGGCCGGCCGGGTCGTGGGTGCGGGCCGAGGCTGGCGCTCCCAGGTCACTTCCCTTCTGCAGGTATCTGCTCTCAGCCAACCGCAGGCCTCGGGAGCCGCCCAGGTCTGCGCCTGCTGCCAGGTCCTTCGGAAATGGTTCCGGTCTCTGCCTGAATCTCTCAGCGACGCCAAAGGAGTGAAGAGGGGGACTCTCTTCCTTGTCCGCTGAGTGATGAGTGGCTCAGCACTTGTGGCAGTGCCGCGCCCCGGCCCCCGAAGCCGTCCAACGCCGTTAGCCCCTGCTCGTCTGCCTCCGCCGCAGCACACACACGCTTCCAGAACCAGTCGCAGCTAAGCGTGGAAACTATTTAATAAAATTCGTGTATTTCATTTGCCTCTTGAAAAATAATTGGTATCAATTGGGAAGCTTAATTGTTCCAGTTCAGACCAGAAGCAGGTATTAATATATTCAAATCCGTGATGACTCATAGTCGAGCAAAATGTGAAAAACAAAATCCTCCACCAAGAACCATCTCGCCTCGAGCTGGTTCTTATAATAATTAGGATCAAATCATTTGATGGATGGACAGCCGGGGAAAAGTGGCACTTGCCGATGCCTGGAGGTCGTCACCTCGGCCCACGAACCGCTAATTAATCCTCCAGAAACACCTTCGTTTCGCTGCAGACAAAACAATCTGGGGGGGGTGGTTTAGGAAGTTAGAGATTATGCACGTAGACGTCAGTTCCACTCTGCAGCGGGAAGTTGAGAATTGGGGTCATCTGCAGATCTCGAAGATTCGGGTTAAAAACATACTGGCCTAAGAAAAGCTCTTCCTCATTCTGTAAGAGGAAGCGAGGTGAAAACGTGTTTTGTACCTACACGTAGTTTTATCAATCACGTGTCTATCTAGGTAGTGTGGTTTGGGCCACGGTACTAAGTTAATGGATGACAAAATATCCTGATATATTAAATCTAAATCCATCAGATGCTTCCGGTTGTGTTTGTCAGACTTAAGGCTCGATTCTCTACCTTTTTAAGCATTAAATGAGATTCTCGTTAGGAGACCGAAGTGCGGCTCTGACCTACGACCCAGGTAATTCCGATCCCTGCCGTTAAATTAATTAAACTAAGAGGCCGCTAGGCTGGCGGGGCTTGACTCCTGGGAGGCCGACTTCAGCAAACTGAAATCTGAGCCAGTAAACGCCTCGGGTTGCTACATCGATCAAAACACTCAGGATGATGGGGCGCCTGGGCGGCTCAGTCCACTGAGTCTCCCACTTCGACTCACATCAAGATCTCGTGGTTCGTGGGTTCGAGCCCTGAGTCGGGCTCTGTGCTGACAGCTCGGAGCCTGGAGCCTGCTTCGGATTCTGTGTCTCCCTCTCTCTCTGCTCCTCCCCTGCTCGCTCTCTCTCTCTCTCAAAAATAAATAAACATTTAAAAAAATGCTAAGGATGACCAATCACGGATAGGCAACTACGTTTGAAGCTGCCGCCAATCAAATGGTTTCCCTTCTTTGCTGCCCCACCTTGTCTGTACCTCCCCCCACCCCACCCCACCCCCGCTCCCATCAGCCGCTCTGAACTGCTTCTGACTTGGCATTGCCTGCCTGGAACCGGCTTCTGCTCAAGTAAATTCTTCAACTGTTTAATATCCCCCAGCTAATCTTCACCCCTGTCCTCCACACACAATCCTCGCAAACATTGAAATGGCGGGTGACTCAGCAGGTAGTTCTGTGCACGCCTCTCTGTTTCTCCTAGACCCGCTTCATCAGATCAGAAGGACAGAAGCCACAGCACAACCATGCATCGAGTATTAACGAGTTCCTTCCTTATGCCCACCAATACTCCAGGGAAAAAGAGGAAAGGGAGGAAAGGGAGGGAGGGAGGGAGGGAGGGAGGAAGGAAGGAAGGAAGGGAGGGAGGGAGGGAGGGAGGGAGGGAGGGAGGAAGGAAGGGAGGAAGGGAGGAAGGAAGGGAGGAAGGGAGGGAGGAGAAACAGCACTCAATTACCTACAAGTATGTAAGCTAAGGACACTGCCCACATTATTTGTCTTTTGCCAATCAAATAAAATCACACAGCCATAGCTGCACCTCCGTGTTTCTCATGGGACTGGGGGGCTGTGATGCCCCAAGGTGTGCCGTGTCCTATTGTCCATGAGTCAGGGGAGGGTTTTCTATTTGGATTTGTTTTCAAACCTTCTTTCAACAAAATATTCCTTGTAAAAATGGGCGCCACTCAGTCACAGGAGGAAACTAAATCACAAACCCAAATCTTACTGTCCCCGAATGCAGTTTAGTTTTTACAGACTCAGTTAACTATGCACCAAAAACACTTGCCTTTTCCCAATGCCAGTTGGCCCCGACTCTCTGGAGAAGGGAGGGGTATCTTAGCTGAAATGAGGGGATTACCCTGTCACCTCTCAATCTAAAGGACTACCACCAGCTTCGGAAGGACATTTTCCCGTCTCTCAGCACTGTCAAAAATGCTAAGAAAACTTTTGTAATGCCATTTTCTAAAGTTCTAGGTAATGCCTCTGCCTTTGACTAAGAACTGTGGGTAGGTGCTGGCCTGGGTTGGCCCTATATGATGGGAATAAAAGACATCAGCGAACTCAACAAAACGCCCCATGAAAATAAAACACAGACCCTCTTTCCGGGGGTCAAGATCCAGGTTCTTGCCTCTCGGCCAAGTGAGTGCATCTCAGGTGGGGAAAGTGCTGCTCTTTCAAGGTTCCCCCGTGCAACCAAAGCTATCTTAACCCATGTGCTCAGGGAGGCGGGCTCTCCCAACACCGCAGCTAATAAAAAGTATATGGCATCTAATCGGAAAGTATCCTTGCTGAAAATGCTAAACGTTCTTCTCAGACTCCAGGGAAAGAGATTTACACGGGTGTCTTCAGACGCAGCCGCCTCCCTGCCAAGTACCACGTCCCCCACAGCAGGAATGGCCCCCCATGCCCGCCTTTCCCTTGAATTCAAGCACGCCTCAGACAAACGATGGATGGATTTCATCCAAAGAACTGAAACGGAGGGAGAAGGAAATATGCTCTGGTTTGGAGCATCTGGTCTCTCCAGTGGAGTTCACGAAACATTAGGGAAAAAAATTTAGCGTTGGCTCACGACAAGGCTAGAAGCTTCGAGAGGGGTGGACAGAAGGCCTCTGAGTTCACAGCTTTCCATAGCGTGGGAAGGAAGCCCCAGCCAGCCCCCGGGAAGGAAGTGCCCTCAGCAGAGAGTGTCAGAGACACCTGATTCCTAAATTCTAAAGTAGCGAACACCATTCTCTAAAAACAAACAAACAAACAAAAAACAAAAAACCCCGCTTCCCTGCCTGGCCGTCAGGAACGCGCAGCTCGGACACCCAGGAAACGCGCGCGACGGCCTCCGGGTTAGTCACCTGCCGGGGCCTCCAGCTTGCGCTTGTGCGGCGGGTCCTCAATGATCCGGTTGAGGTCCCCGCGGTTTTTCAGGTCCACCGGCTTCTCCCACACGGACAGCTGCATCGTCGGGTTGAAGAAGAAAACGCGGTCGTCCCCTGTCCACACCACACACCTGTTTGAACGGAAAACTCACCTCAGTGACCCTCGGAGACATTTAGTTAAGAAATCTTTGGCATGCACCCTCACCCCATAAGCCCCTGGGGCCCGAAATCCACACATGTGCCCAGGTTGTCTAGGTAACGTGTGAATGATAATGACCGTGTCTGGCTTCTTAGGGTACTTCGCAGCTTCTCGTATTTCCCCATTTGATTACCAGGTCGATATTATCCTAACGATCCTTTCACCAGGAAGGACACCGACGTCGAGCAAAGCAGGCAGGCTGACAAGGTCCGTGGAGGTCCAGGCTCTTCCCGGGGTGCCAACAGTCTCCGTTTTAGCGTAGCTCCAACTCGGACCCCGCGCTCTGGCCCACCCACCGCAGACCCGGGGACGGCGTGCTTTGTCGGGGGTTCCTGGTAAACCTTCCTGATTAAGTACCGAACACGCGGGCAGATTCATGGGCCATCGTGGCCGACGGGAGTCCATCCGCTCTGGTATCAGAGATATTAAAAGGGCTGCTCCGATTAGCAACTGTGGCCTTCACTTCCTGGCTTGTTTCTAAGGGAGCGAAGAATGAAGCTTTGTGTTTTCCTATGTGGGAATCTAAAACCTCCAGCAGGAAAAATATGTGGTTTTAGGACCCCCATATCTGTGGAAGGTTATCAGGCAGGAGAAAAGATTAAAAAGAAGGGAAGAAAACAAAAGAATTCATCTCATCTGTTCCTACAGAGTGTGTGTGAGTCCGTAAGGCTCTGCACACGGGGACTTGGATCTGGCTGCACAGAGTCCCGAAGAACGCGACCCCTCGGGGGCCACCAGTGTAGCCTCCGGCTCTGTCCCGAGACTGGTCCCGGGACGGGGCAGAGAAGCAGCCCTTTCTGGCCTGGGCTCCCAGAAGCTTCCTGTTAGGCAAGGCCTCTCCCCTTCCTGGGCCTCAGTTTCCCACAGTGGCCCCCAGAGCCCTGTAGCCCCAGGCATCTTGGACCCCCAATGCTGAGCAGGAGAACCCGTATGTGCTGAAGCCCTCCGGCTGTTGGTTTTCCCCTGAGCTGGGGCCTCTTCCCTGATGACTGGCTCGTCCCCGCCCAGCCAGAGGCGGGGGGTGTCTGCTGTCAGGATGGAGCCGCTCCGCTCAGAGGAAATTCCTCTGGGCTTGAATGTGCAGCTCAACTCGCCCAGGAAGACACTGCCCACGGGCCGCGCAGAGGGCTCGGGGGCTGAACCACGTTCTGGGAACTCTCGACAGACCAGGCTCCTTCCCGGAGGCGATGCTGAGATGGCCTGTCGGGTCCACCACCCCAGCCAGGCCAGGGTCAAGGGCGCGGTAGGCTGAACGGTGGCCCCTGAAACGTCCTCCTCCTAATCCTTGGACCGAACCCAGCGAGGGGCGCTCTGCAGATGTGGTCCAGTTATAGCTCGAGACGGGAGATGATGAGCCGGGGGCAAGAGGAGGCAGGAGGGTCCCAATCAGAGGAGGAGACGTCTCGGAACCAGAGGTGAGACACACGGGGAACGGGGGAGAGAAGACCCCGTGCGGCGGCTCCCCGGGGGGAGGAAGGGCTGAGGAAGGCGAGCGCCTCCAGAGGCTGGAAAAGGGACGGAAGAGAATCTCCCCCGGAGCCTCCAGAAGGCACGTGCCCCTCGAACCTGCACTCAGTCCCGTGAGACCCGGGTGGGACTTCTGACCCCCAGAATCGTGAGGCGGTACGTTTGTGGGGTTGAAGCGTCTGGGTGCGTGGCAGGCCGGTCATCGGGCTCACCCGTGGCCCCTCTCCGTCCTGGACACCAGCAGCAGGGCCCGTCTCCAGCCGGCAGTGACCCGGAACTCAGGCACAAGGCCCACAGGCACTGGCCACCGTAGGCCCAGGCGTCCCGGATGGAAGAAGGCAGAGACCTGCCCTTAACCTTCAGGTGACCTTGCAGGTCACCCTGTGGCCTCTGTACCATCATCTGTGCGGGCAGGGGGTGGAATGGACATTTGCAGCATTCCAACACCCCCTGCTGTGGGGACGTGAAGGTGAGACGCTTCCTTAGAGGCAGGAGGGTCCCGGGCCCCCAGAGGTGCTGTCCCTGCGCTGGGGCTGGAGGTCGAGGGGGAGGGCTGGCCACCAGGAGAAGGCTCTTCCCCTCCCTCCCCTGCCCCAGGGAGCCTGGGCCGGCCACGCCTAATCCCTACAGGCGGCAGGGGGACGCTTGCCCTCACAGCGCACAACTCGGCCTATGTAAAGCTTTCAGAGTGCAAAGCTGGAGCAATTATGCCGCCGTCAATGAGGCAGTTCAGCCGCGTGAGCTCTCCAGACGGGGTTCCGGGCCAGCAGGACCACAGGACCCTGTCGGAGCGGCCAGGCTCCTTCCCTCTGGGACGCAGCTCTGGGGACCGAAGGCTCCCAGACCGTCTCGGGGTGGGCCGCACTCCTCAGCACACGCAGCCCTTGTCTGGGCACCCCCACGCCCTGGCCTGCGATCTCTGGGGACCAGAGTGGGGATGGTTTTCCTGTCCCGAAGACAGGTTCTGCGTGCAGCTCCCCCTGGGAAAGGGCTGTGGTTCCGGCCATGTCGGAGGCCAGCAGGCCAGCTCCACGCAGGGGTGAAGGCAGGACCCCTGGGCTCTTCCTACGTGCTGTCCTGCGTGCATTCGAGCTCCGGGTGCACACAGCCCCACGCGCGGGTTCGGGCTGGGCTGCGGCTGCCGCAGGACCAAAGCTCCAGGCCGAAGTGTTGTGCGTGCTGCTCTCCTGCACGGGGCCTGAGTGGAACATTCTGAAGCATCCCGGCTCCCTGCATTCTCCCGCTCGCTTTATATAACAAAGCCACCACGTGGGCCCACAGCATCTCCCTGGGAGCCCAGAGAATAACCACTGCCCGCTCAGCCGGCACCTGACGGGCACCTCAGCCCCTGGCGGCAGGGCGCCCTGTCCCCACTAGCTCCCACCAGCCCCGGGGCCCACCCCAGTGCTGACTGACCTGTCCTCTCCCCTCGAGCCACGGAGGGAGAGAGCACTCAGCAGGGAGCCCCGGGGCCCGGAGACCTGCCCTCCAGGGCGGCTGCGTCTCTGCGTCTACACCACCCGGGCCTGTGGATCCACCGCCTCCACGCCCTCGTTTTCGGAAGCAGGCTGGTGGACGAGGATCTTGTCCCAGATGGCCATGTAAGTCCCTCCCGGCTTCGATTCCAGTTTCTATTCTCTTCTCTTAATTTTCCAGTTTGGTGCCAGGACCCCGGTCATGGTCAAGCTGGCGCCCCTCCCCTCAGACAACGTTCTGGGCTGGCGTGCCCACGCCCGCCTCCCTGAGCCCAGCAGCCTTGGGCTTTCAGCTGCACGTCTCAGATGGTTGTGCTCAGCCAGTCGCAACTGCACCCGGGGCAGTCTGCAGCCCCCGACTTCAGCTGGGGTGAAGGGCACGTGCGGTCCTGGTCCGGAGCCCCCACGTTCGGCCTCAGCTGCCCGGCCCGCTTTCCCTCTCCCCTCTGCCTGGAAGTCGCTCCTTGGTAACACACAGGCATCCAGACCCCTGTCTGCCGCTCCTTCTGGGACACCTGATCCCAACAAAACCCAAAGGGGAGGAAGCACTGAGTGTTCCAGGGGACATTCCAACAGGTGAGACAGTAGGGGGGGCCTGTGCCCGGGACACCATTGCCCCCGTCTGCCCTTTTAACAGACCTGCACTTTGGTTTTCAGAACCAAGACCTGATCCCACCAAACACAGCACTGCCATCGCGACAATGACTCAAGGACCCGGCAACAGCCTGAGTTGTTCGTTGAGAAATGGGTGGTTCACTAGGGTCTGTGGATGTGACACGGTCCTGGGGCACATGGATTCATGCCCCAGGACCACGAGAACTACTGAGGAGCTGGTCACCTCAGAAATGCAGGAGCAGAGACGGGGCAGAGTCAGCTCCGGGTCAGCACCCCAAAGTCCACCATGAGGAGCAGCCTCAGATCACCCCCAGGCCCTGGCTCTGGGGGGCTGTTCCACCCAGGGAGCAGCTGGCCTCCTAGGCTGTCTACCGTTAGTCACTGGTTTCCCAAAGAGCCGGACAGGATGCTGTGTCCTGAGAAGGTTCTGGTCAACAGTGGGGAAGACACTTGAGAATGAGAAGCTGAAGCAGGGGAGTGAAGACACCCACGGCTCCTGGCTTGGGCAAGCCCACACCGTCTTGCAGTGCCACGGGGTTTAAGAGACATGGAGTTTCAACTCTGGGTCCTACGCTGCTGCTAACCCATCCCGTGTTGTCCTGGCACCGGGCCGAAGGGAGCCCCGTGGGTCTGGGCAGGTGACCGAGCAGGTGTGTCTGGCAGGTAAGTTTGGGCAGTTGAGTCTGGACAGGTGGGTCTAGGCAGATGGGCTTGGGCACATGAGTCTGGATGGAAGGCCCAGGTAGTAGGGTCCAAGGAGGGGTCTGGACAGCTGTGCAGAGAATTAAGGACTCCGAGGAAGCCTACCCCAGAGAAGCTGAAGGGCGTGAGAGGGACCCCTGGGTACCTGGCCTCCCCTAGTGCAGAGAGTAAAGTGGGGAGCTGCCCGGGCTGGACTGACCTCCAGCAGGGCCTGTGAGGCTGCACCTCCGAATTCCTCCCAGGGCCTCGGTTTCCATGGAAAACCAAACGACACTCCAGCACGGACCAGAACGAGTCGGGGAAACCCGGTTCTCTGGGGAGGCGCTGCTGAGGGCTGACAGTCCGACCTGCGGGGTCTGCCCTGCTGCTGCCTGTCCTTCCCCAGTGAAGCCGGTATGCGGGGACGCTGGAAAACACATGCTCCAAAGAGCCGCCCGATGGCAGGCCCCGATGTTCTCGATGGACAGACACGGCTCGTTTTGTCCCGTGGGGCTTGCCGCCTGGCTCCAGGCGCCACTGTTACCGCGAGGAAGAGACTTCACATCTGGGGACTTGTTTGGCACCACTCCCCCCAGCTCCTGGATCTGTCCCCTGTCTCAGGGACACGCTGACTCTGTAAGGTCCCGATGCTGGGTCCAGAGACACCCGGCCG
Source organism: Paguma larvata (assembly GCA_030068075.1). Classification (NCBI taxonomy): domain Eukaryota; kingdom Metazoa; phylum Chordata; class Mammalia; order Carnivora; family Viverridae; genus Paguma; species Paguma larvata. Next base: position 16,268,584 of record CM057837.1, on the reverse strand, counting down.
CCATCCGAATCCCGGGAAGAGTCAGCTCCCCAAACCGCCCCAAAGTGTAGGAAGTACTCACGGCTCCCTGACTCCCATCACTCAGCTTCCAGAGCGGGGGAGATTGGGGCTAATTGGGCACTTAATAGGGGATTATTACCAGGGAGAGAGCCGAGTGACAACAATTAACTTGGCACACATTTCCACCCGGGCCCCACAGAACCCGGTTCCTGTGCCGTGGGGACACGTGTGGAACTGAACCAGAGAGCTGGCGGCAGAGTAAATAACATGATCCCCCTAGAGAAAGCTGCCCATCCACTCGTTCTGGTTGGTTTCAACTCGATGGAGCCAGCTGTAACATGCAAAATTAATTTTATGTATCATTTTATGCACATTTTAAGTAATATGTATACGTCCGCCTTCTTTAATCAGGCTGCATAATTTCTGGAGAGCTGCCACACTCCCTCTCCTCCTTAACTGTCCCAGGATCCCGGGGGGACGTAATTAGCACATCAGAGGTACTCAAGGCTGGGCCGGAACACCCAAGCTTAGTGACCCTAACAGACGAGGATCTGGCTCCCATCGGGTGAAGTCTGGGCTTGCAGTTATGGTGGCCCTAAAGGGTTCCCACGGTCACCTCGAACAGAGAACCCCCAGGGCCGCAAGCTCCAGGGACGGGGGACGTTTCTGCTTCTCTCTCCAAGCATGCCCACCCTCCTCTCCCATAAGCGCGAAGACTTGCTTTAGGTCCCTCCCTGTCTCTGGGACGTGCCAGTCCCAGGAGGACTGTCCTGAGGGGACAGACCCTGATGTCCCCTGCATCTCACCCCCAGGGCCAAGGGCTCCAGACTGAAAGGCAGGGTGTGGGTGCCCTTCGCTCTTCCCACCCTGTCCTCATCACCCCCCAAAGGGCTGACCTGGCAGCACCTAGTAGCTCTGGCTGGTGCATGGGAGGTTTGGGTGGGGGAGGGGCGAGTAGAAACTTCCCTCCTGTGACAGTGTGACATGGAGTAAGAAATACATGTTTGGTCTTGTTACTGTTTCTGGCACAATGTTCCTAAAATCCTTGGGGGTTCCTACGACATGAGAGCAGAGACAGAGAGAAGAGATGGGGTTCTTGTTACTTGAATCACAAGGCTTTTATGCTAATAAGGTGACTTTGGGACAGCCCCGAAGGATGGGGGCAGGTGGCCAGGGAACCAGCCGTGTGACCAGAGGGTCGGAACTTTCAACCAAACCCACCCGGTCCTCAGGGGAGTGGGGAGGGGCTGGGGGTGGAATCCATCACCGTCGATCGTGCCTACATGCTGAAGCCTCCATAAAACCCCGAATGGAGGTGGGTGCAGAGCTTCCAGACTCTGGTGACGCGGAGAGCCTGGGGGAGAGTGGCCCCCCGGGAAAGGGCACGGACGCTCCTCCCCCTCCCCCAGCGCCTCGCCCCGTGCCTTTCTTCCACCTGACCTGGCTGCTCCCTCGTTGTATCCTTTTACAATAAACCAGTAATCTAGTGAGGAAAACGCTTCCCGAGTTCCATGAGCCGCTCCAGCAAATGAATCGAGACAGACGAGAGGGTCTTGGGACCTCGGATCTATAGCCAGTCGGACAGAAGCACAGGGGACAGGCCGGACCTGGGATTGGGGTCTAAGCTGAGGAGGAGGAGTCTCGGGGGGCCGAGCCCTTGACCTGCAGGATCTGAGTGGACTCCAGGTAGACGGTGTCACACTGAGTTAACCTGCAGGACACGCGGCCGGTGTCACCGAATGCTTGGTGAGGGACAGCCCACAACTGCTGGTGTCAGAAGTGAGGTCGTGCTGCGGAGTCCCGTGACCCTGGCAGACCCGGGGCGTGCTTCTGTCTGTACCTCCTCAGCCTGCTCTCCACCCCACGGCCCTTATTTGGGGAAGAGCACACAGGTGACCAGGCGGACACCTGCTACTCCAGAAGAGGGCACTGCCACACCCCGCAGGACCGGTCATCATGGGGAAACGCTGGTGAGGGCTCCTGTGCGCTCAGCTCGAGGGCGTGGAGGCCGGTCAGCCTGGTGATGTCACAGTGTCTGTCACGGCAGATCATAGTGTCACGCCAGACAGAAGATCGTCCTGCTGCTGGGAAGCGTGGGTGCCACCCGGGGAAAGTCCAGGACGATGAGGGCACACAGCCAACCCACCACGACGGCTCAGTACTCTTCCTGTTCCCGAGTAAGAAACGAGGCCCCTGCCCCCTCCTGTGCGGGAGGCGGAGCCTGCAGGTGAGGACGGGGGCAGTGGGGAAGGCTGGAGCGGCCGCTCCCGGGCCCCGTCCTCCCCGCAACCCCCACACAGGGCATTTTCACAACGAGGGTCCACGGGCCCCGTGCCGACCAGGGTCCACGGAATCCGTGCTCCCGACGACAATCGCTTCCATGCCCTTGCAGAGCTCCTGAGAGCATCCAGCTGTCCTTCTCTGGTCATTGCACGATGCCTCTTCCCCCATTTCCAGACGAGCAGCCGGAACGCCAGGCAGTCATCGGCCGTTGGCCTCCTGCTCCAGGGGCCTGGCCAGCTGTCTGTCTGGCCCCTCGGAGAGGAGACGCAGAACCCCAGGAGGCTTGCTCTCAACTTCGGAACAAGGCTCAGGACCCCCAGATGGTCTTCACGCCCTCGGAAACTCCGTCCTGACCACGGCCGAGACTTCCTGAAGAGTCTGCCTTCATGGAGATTCAAAGCGCCACTTCCCGCACTGTATGGCAACCACAGGGCCTTTTCACTGCTGTAAGTCCTGGCCACTCAGTCCCCTGTCCAGCCAGAGGCGCATAGAACCACCAACCTGCCCGATGCAGGTGAGGGGCCACAGCAGCTCCTCACCCCTCACCCCTGTCTCAGCATTAAGGTGAGGCCACCTGAAGACTAATAAAACCGAGCCGAGAGCAGAGCTGAGACGGTGCGCCCCACGCTCCATTCCAGGAGCCGCTCCCCGGGGGGCCTCATACACGTGGGTCTCTATGGCAGCCCCCTCCGTCACTCCCTCCGTCGGCCTTAACTAGCCCACTCTGACATTTCGCCGAACATCAGGCTCCCCTCCCCAACGAGTAATGTCTCACCTGTCCCCTCTCCAACATAACGAACGGCTCGATTATGCTAAGGGGACAGCGTGACATTTGGCTCCTCTTCAGCGGTGCGTCGGCCCGGCAGTGATGGTGTGTGGGCTCCAGTGACCACACGGGAGCCGCGTGCGCCCGCGACGTGACTGGCCCAGCGCCTGCAGGACTTCTTCCGGCTACTTTTCTCTTGTCAAACACCATCCATGCGTGTTATGCTTTGGAAAATTTCCTTTCTTTCTGGAAAAGCTCTACTGACTTCATCCAAGAACATGTCTTTTATGTTAATTCTTTTAATGCCAGTCAGGTTCACTACACAAATTTAGAAAAATCTAGAGAACCTACTTTTAAAACATTATACTCAGTAAATTAATAGTTATGAGTGTATAAAAAGATGCCACCAATCGGCACTAAAATATCAAATAAGGTCAGAATAAAGAGCATGGTGTTATATTAAGTCAGGGGGAGCCGGAACTGCCTCTGGGAGGCCGTACCTCCAGTCACCTGTCCCCACGGGGCCACCCGAGCCTGACATGCACAGTGGCCCCACCAACCACGTCCCTCACTGCCTCCGGGGGCCTGTCGCTGTTGCCTGCCCTGCCGCTCCAACCAGCCAGCAGCTTCCCCGTGGCCACGCTGGGACTCCTACGGGAGCCCGCCCCACGGCCACGAGCCACACGCCTCTTGCAAGACCGCCTCCGTCCTCACAGTAGCCACACGAAGCCTTGCCGCCCTGGCACCTGCCGACGATGCCGGCTTCCCGATGGTGCCTGTCCCCTCATCTGTGAGCACACTGTCATCTCTTCGTCAGCCCAGGAAAGAACTTCGGTTTTGCTACGATAGCATTGCCGACATCAAACCTGTACTACATCAACCCTGACTTTTTGGAAAATTGTACTATTTCAAAACCAAGGTTCGTTTTTTTTAATTGTACAAAAATAGCCTATTACTTGTAAATCCATGGTCTTTTAAAAAATTTTAAGATGTTAATGATCAGCATTGGTATTTATTGTCATAAGTGAAAAGTTCATTAATTTTACACTTTGTTTAATAATTACTTTTGATTTTTTTCCAATTTAACAATTCCAAGGAACACGGTTTAATTATTTCCCAATAAAGAGAGCAGCTTCGTTGTCCCAGAATTGCTATGTGGGTCAAAAGCCAAATTATAAAAAAGGAAGTAGTGGATGAGAAGGAGAAATGGAGAAACAGAAATCCATACGCAACTACAGACGGCTGTTCTAGAATTAACACTCCTGGAAACGGGAGCGGACTTGAGGGGACATCTCAGACCCTCTGGCTCCGACTCCCACTTGGAGGTGGATGAGATGTCACTTTTTATGAAAGTTCACACGTGGTCTTCATTTTCCTTCTTCTTCTTAAAATACCATGACTCCAATTTTGGCATCTCTAAAACTTCCAAAGGGTATCAGCCTAAACAAGCCTCCGAATGGCAGAGTTGGCCGAAGAAACTTTTCTGGGCTCCGTGACCATGCCCGGTGGTTAGGCTGGCACACGCTGCCCGTCCCCCGTGTCCACTCAGTATCAGGGTACTGACTCGGCCTTTCTGAAGTGCCGAGTGTGACGCCAATATTTTTAAGAAGGCTGTACGTCCGGCCCCTGTCTCCTGGCAGTGAGAAGAGCAGGGAGGATCGTACCCAGTTCAGGACAATTCAGAGGCTGGCTGCTCGGCGCTCCACGAGTACCGACGAGCCCTCCTGCCTGGAAGGAGAGAAATGGCGCCTTCTCCGCTCTCGCCTCCAGACCAGCGTTCGCGAACATCGGGGTCTTTGCTGACCCTGCCTCCTTCCTCCCACACATCCCATTTCTCAGCTCCAATTTGCTAAAAACGTGACCACAGTGAACGAGGTAACGGAGTAAGAATACTTTGATTTTCATTTTACATGTTTTGAGTAGATTCCAAATCTTTTGACTTTTTTACTGTGATTCCAGCTGCCCCCCACTCCCAGCTCTGCGATGGTCAAGAGGATCCCTTCTGAGCCCGTTTGGCCTGCACCACCCACCCTGGATTCTCGAGAATCTTCTAGAAGTCCCAAGTTTCCCTGGAGAATGTTGGTCCAAGTTTAAGGCTCAGGCTCCACAGGTGATGTGTAATTCTCAGATCTGACCAGAGCTGGCAGCCGGACCCCCCAGTCTGCTCCCCAAGGCAGGAAGGGGACCTCCTGACCCAGGAGACCACCATGCAGAGGCTGTGCCTTCCGGAACGAGACTTGAGCAGGAGCCCTGGTCATTGGACAGTGAGAAGAGACCCACTTATGAAACCACAGAGTTTCTTGGAGGTCCTGCCCCTCCTGCGTCACCTGACAGCACCTGCCGGACATGCCAACATTCTCGGCTCCCCTCCAAGGGACCCAGTTACACCCCCTACCCTCCCTGACTTTCACGTGGAACACCTCACATCAATCCCTTCTGGAATATTCCATCTGGGTGAGGGTGTCCTTAACACACCATGAGCAGATTCAAATGCCGGGACACACAAGTGGCCAGTGAGCATGATGGGTGATGGAGCCACCCGCACCTGCACCTGCCGTGGGTCCCTCTGCCCCCTGACTGCCTGAGAACCCGGCTGACTCTTTAGAAAGGGTGACTACCCCCAGGACGAGCTGGCAGAGGATGGCTTGGGTTAAGTTAGCGACGCAGACACAGCTCCTCCAGGCAGGAGAGCCCTGCTCCTGGTGACAGATTGCAGTGTTGGAAAAGTGTGCCGTCACAGAGGGTCCTGCGTGTGCAACGCCGAGATTAGGCAGAGGATGTTGGGCCGTGCTGCCCTCGAAGCCACCTCCCAGCTGGAGAGTGAGGGAATGGGGGTCTTCACCCAGCAAGGTCGTGGGTCCGTCCCCATCTGCAGGGGACACGCAAACCCCGCCCCTAAGGGGTGAGGGGGGTGCGTCCACACTCACACCCTTAACCCGAAACCTGCGCAAGAAGCCCAGAAGCTCTCCTTCACGAGGCACGAAGGCAGAGAAGCACGAGGTGAGGAACACAGAGGCGGCGGCAGCTCCCGTCACGTCGGCGAAATAACACAGGTTCCGGCCGGCAAGTGTCATTCTGACTCAGACAGTGCATCCCCGTGCACGTGCACTGGCGACCGAGCCGCCGCCCAGCCGGCGTCCTCAGGCCCGCCTTCCCCATCCCACCGGAGGGTCAGCGAGAAGACACCGGAGCTCGGGCTCCACTGAGGGCCGCTCGGCCGGAGGCGCGGGAAGGGCCCGTGCCGATGTCTAATTTATGGGCGGAGGACCCACACCGCAGCGAGCGACAGCTGGGGACCGTGATCTCCCCAACCCCGCATAGCACTTTGCGTTCTAACATGGTACTGCTGAGGAAGAAAGACCATGGCTTCACAGTTGGAAACTTCCAGTGCTCAAGGTCACACAGTCTACCTAATGATAGCCCTCCAAGGGCAGAAACCCAAATTCAGGGCCACAGGCCCACTCGCCTGGGCTGAATTCACCCCAACCCCCTAAACACGACTTGTAAAGTGGGCCTGCCTTAGAGACGCGCCAGAGAGAGCTTGCTGACCGAAGCCCCCAAGCAGCGTGTGCCGCATGGTAAGGAACAAATATTTGGTCTTCGTCCTTCACTGGACTCCTGGTACCGAGCCCCCAAACCCTGGGAACCTGCCGAGTGATCCAAACATCTGTTTTTATTCACCGGGAGCCTCTCTGACCACCGCTGGGTCCATGCGGGTGCGGTGACTCCTGGAGGACGGGGCTGGTCGCCAGAAAGACCAGCCAGGTGATTAGAAGGTTGGTCCCTCTGTCCCACCCCCAACGGTCAGGGAGGGACGGGGCTGCGGATTGAGTCCAGCCCCCTGGCCGGTGACATAATCGGTCATGCCTTTGTAACGAATGTTCCATAAAGCCCCCTGAACACTGGGGTTCCGAGAGCTTCCTGTCCGCACACACTCCTGGGCCGACGGCGGTGCTCTCCAGGGCATGGAGGTTCTTGCGCGCCCTCCCCACACACACAGCTCAGGCCCCGGGTCTCTGCCGTTGGGAGTCGTGTGCTTCACAATCAACCCGTAACCACGAGGTTTCCCTGGGCTCCGTGAGCCACTCTAACAAATTATCAGAGCTGAGGGGAGGTTGTGGGAACCCCTGAATTTGCAAGCAGTCAGACCAAAGTGTAGGTGGCCCGGGACCCCATTTGCGTCTGATCTGATGGGAGGGCGGCACTGGGGGACAGAGCCCTCAGCCTGTGGGGTCTGGGCAACTCCGAGTCGGTGTCGGAACCGAACTGAATTGTAGGACACTCCCTAACGGTCGGGACCACTGGAGAACTGGGCGTGAACTGTGTGTTTGCAGGAGGCTCTTTCCCAAGGGGCATTTTCAGGGTGCAGAGTGGCTTCAGCTGAAGACAGAGGGCGGGAGGCCGCCAGGCGCTGGCCGGCACTGACCGCTGACAGTGCAAAGCAGGGACGGATGTCCAGTCCTCCAGTTAAAACCATTATTTACCACAACGAACAGGGGATCGGGCATCGCCAGTCACCAGGGACACCATGCACGGCTGACATCAGACGGGGCGGCAGGTGGCTGTTCCTATCAGAAGGCACGTGAGGCCGACGCGGGGTCCCGCGTCCGCCGTCTGAATTAGCTGCTCCTTCCAGCTCTGTCCTGCCTTCTAATCTTCAGGTTTTAAAACTAATTTTTATTATAATAACCTTTTTCTTCTGCTTCCAAATGACTCCATTATAAAAGGACATTTTTAAAAACCAAAGACAGTGGCTCCCTCGTGGAGAGTATTTTGAGCACGGCACACTCAAAGATCAGGAATCCTCACAGGGCAGCTGGAGAAAGCCAGACACATCTTTAATTAACAGCCGTTCAGTTACTATTTTCTTGGAGTAGAGGGAAGAAAGCTCTTTGAAGGGCAGCGCCGGCTCCGTTTCCTTCTTCACTGATATATATGCAACAGCTTATTATTTTAATACAGATTTGCAGACGCACGGGAGCGGGATGACTTATCACTTAAATGCCATTTTTCCTTCCCCAGAATGTGACAACAGTGTGGCGCCGTGCCCGCCACGAGCTGCACATTGTTTCAAGCACAACATTATGTAAGGGACATGCACTTTCTCTGTGGTGCCAACAAACGGGCGTGGGGCCCCCGCTCCCAGGTCTCGGGGAATCTTACCAGGGGGATCCGGGCACCGGGGTGGAGGCCACGGGTCTGTTGCCCTTGGCGGTGCTGTCCTCTCTTGTGGCTAGTATCGACGGAGGCTCCTTTCAACAGAAAGAGAAGGATAGCACTTTTTTTTTTTTTTTTTTTAATTTAAACACTCATCTTCAATTAGGCAACCAAGTGAAGAAGAACGCGTCTCCTGCAGACAGACCTGCCTACGGCGCCCGCCGGATAATGACCCGCTCAGTACGGCGAAGCAAACGGGACTGAGCAATTACGCTGAGAATACAGCATCTAAGGCCCAACGGACCGTGCTGAGGAACTCAGACAAAGGCATCTCCCTAATTACCCCAAACTGGCTCAACTATCTGCTTTTGCAGATACAGAGACAGGCAGCCGCCGCCAAGAGATGGCTTCCGGGGGCCTTAACGTCTCCTGGGCAAAATAGCACCCCAGATTCATCTTCAGAAATGGGCCGACCCAGGGACTGCAGTCCAGTGCTTCCAAGACCGTGCACTCTGGTGGGGAGTCTAGAAGCCGCAAGGAGGCTGGGTACGCCCAGACTTGCTCATCCCGGGCCCCTGGGGGGGGGGCGAGGAAACAAAACCAGGTCCTTGCAGCACGGGGTGATGGTCTCCCCTTCCCGACACCTAGCTGGGGGCAGAGATGGGGGGGGTTACATGGCACAGGGGATTCTGGTGCAGAGTTGGGTTTGAAAACCACTCTGCATCTGTGCCTCCATTTAGAAAATAAAGAATGTTTGAACGTTACAGCGCCTAGAAGAAAATGAAGATGTATCCTCTAATATTAAAAATGAAAAAAAAATAAAACATGGCTGGGGCACTTGCTCATTGTTCATTATGGAGACAATTTGGAGAGAAACAAAAGTTGCTTGAGGAGAGGAAAGCTAGAAAATATGGGGCAATTATAACACCAACAGGGAAGCAGACCGAAGTCTTGGATTAACGCGTTTAGCTGCGTTCATGTGTGAAGAACAGTGGATGTTTGTCAGGCAGGGACAGCAGAACCGAATTCCTGCGGGCAGAGCCACAAAACCACAATGCGGAGTCTTTTAGGACGTGTCATCCCCGCTCTGGAGCCGCGAACAGGAAGAATGGAGTCCTGGCGGGCGCAGTAAGCTGTCGCGGTGGGGGAGGATGTTTTTTTCTCCTCCAGACTGCCTCTCCAGTTTTCATCTCAAATTTAGAATAATAATACCGTGTTCTCTTTCTCTTAAAAAATCAAATGACATTAAAAACGCCCAGAACACTACTCAGAGCAGCGACCAGGTTCTCGGAGGAGAGCGCCAGGGGCAATTAAGCTCCAGGTCCATCGAATCAAAAAAAAAAAAAAAAAAAAAGAAGGCCATCCTAAAATTCCGGAATCTCTGGTCCCACCACTGTTTGTGCCGGGACTTTACAGGGCGCGATGCAGTGGGGGAGATGATTCGCCGCCCGCGTGGGTGACGGGGCTGGGAGGCTGAGGGCCGCCACTCGGCAGAGCCGGCCGGCAGGGAGGGCGCGGGCGCAGAAGCCCACGCGCTGCTCCGGGGCCTGAGGGCGGCACCCCGTGTACGCCGCGTCGCCTCCCTTCACACGGAGGAGCTGCGCGGGCAAGCGCTAGATCCTGGAGGCACCGGAACACGAGATCAGGGCAAAAAGCTCACAGAACCCAGTGTCTCTGAAGCCCGGGCTGTGCTAAGTCCCATGCAAGTAAATGTGGCCTCTGCGGGGCCACCCCGGTAGCCACCTGCCGGCCCACGAGCTGGGGACTGGAAGGGCCCACGTGGTCGGGGATGAATGGCCAGTGTTGGTGGAGCCGGCCGAGAGGAAGGACGCAGCTGCGGGATGAAAACGCTCCTCCGGGGGAGTCCCTGCGTGACCTCGGGTGGAGGGCGGAGGGGAAGGCACGTCTCCCACGACAGACCAGTGACGCCCAGGGGACGAGGGGTGGGCCGCCTCTTTCCTGCGTGTGTTTTCCAACTTTCATTGGGGGCCCCTACGGCCCTTTGCTCACCGGCACAGAAAATTTCACCGAATACATGAGGTTTAATTTATATAATTATCCTTAAGTTCTAAAGTTTAAGAATAATTTCTTCAAGACTTTCAGGTAGTAGGAGATGCCTTCCCTTCCTGTGAGAAAAAAAATGTCAGGATAAATAATGAGCCAGACAGGAAGGACTCAGACGGGGGTGTTAAAAAAAAAAAAATATATATATATATATATATGTTGAGACCAGAGTTTCTATTACTAACCCAATTAGAAAAACGAGGAGAGATTTCCATCATGAGGCTGAACGAACAGTAGAAACCCACCGAGCGCCTCCGAGCAGTAGGCTACCCTGCTAATTACCCTGCTTTGGCGGGGCATGATTTGTGACGGGGACTAACATCCAAATTTGGCAACGCTGGGATTCTCTACTGCTAATTACCAGGGTCTTCTTCGTGTCGCACAGGCCGGTTATGATTTCCTGTTGGTGATAAAAATGGCTAATCATGGCATAAAACTCCCTTTCTGTGCTGAAGTGATAAAACTGAATTAGAGGCGTGGAACCCAGTGATGAAGAGAGTGGTTTCGGCCCCGGAAAGGGCAGCTGTTTAATAAATACGTAATTCTGGCCCAAGTGTTAATCTCTCACAGAGAAATCCTACGTCGGGGAGCAGAAGTCTAACCTGCACTAACATTTGTGACCCACTTACGCCAGGTGGCATCGGCCCTAAGGACGGGAGGAGGTGCCCGCGTCTGTGACCGTGCCCAGGACCGTCCCTCGGGGGAACCGGCCGAGAGCCGGCGGGAACAGGAGTGTTCTCGGGGCCGGCGGGAGCCTAGACGCACCCGATGGAAGTGAGGTCGGAAGGTTCGAAAGACTCCGGGGCGGCCACGGGCCCCCCAGGATACTTGACAGCTCGGAGCGAATGAAGTGCCATTTGTGACTATCAAAGGCAGCGATAAAAGCTAATCCCTCGGGTCCTTCGTGGGAAGGCAAGTGTGCCCAGCACATCCACGGTCAATCCTTAAAATGCCATTTGGCAGAAAGGCAGAGAGAAGGGCCTAAGACTGGAATGTGTGGAGAAAAAACAAACGCGTGGGGTTTGACACACATGAGAATTTTAAAAATCTGAAAACAGGCTCCGGCCTTGCCTCCTGGGGTCTGTGGACCCGCAGCCCGGGCCTGCCTCGCCCTCTCCCGAAAGCGGGCGCAGCACCCACGGGGAAGCCAAGGTCACCGCGCAGAGCCCCGACCTGCCAGCCCGGGAGCCAGGACCACGGGGGCTTTTCCCGAAGCCCCGGACACCCGGCCCTCTCGTCCGCGATCTGGAATCCACGATGGTGCCGGATTTGGCTCCGTTTCACGGATCGGGCCGCAAAGCGTCAGCCCACAAGAGACGGGGCGTTGGGGCGGGGCCCGAGGGGTGCTCTGGGCCCAGGACTCCTGACCCCGGGGTTCAGGCCTGCCACCGGCAGAGTCCAGAGACCCACCTTGTCTTCTCCGTCCCCCGCCCGGCGCCTCCTGTCCGCGTGCAGCATCAGGCCGGGCGGGCGGGGCACTCGGCCGCGCTCTCCGCTTTTATCTGTTGGGCCAAAACAATCGTCGTTAGCATCCCATGTGTCACACCACTGTGGAAAAACAAACAGGGACAAGAAGTGGCCTTGGAAATTCGAACTGACGGCACACGGTAGGCCTCCCACAGGAAGGCCGTGCTGTCACGGGTCCTGACCGCAGGCCTTGTGACAAAGGGCCTTAGGACCCCGGCAACTCCATCGAAGCCCGTGCCGCGGCCACAGCACTACCGGCCACAGCTGGTGGCCCAGGCCACGTGGGGTGTGGATTGACGGCCATAACCAGACAGACTGAAGGCCTCCTCGAGGAGGGAAAGGGCCAGCGTGGGGCGGAACGACCAGGCTTCCTTAGGCTTTGGGGGCTGTGGCCCCTCGGCCCCCGTCCCAACCAGGGGAGGGTGGGGGCCACAACGGGCAGACCCCAAGTTACCGCTGTACACAGATCACCAACGGGGGCGCTGGCTTTCTGACCCACAGAGCCCTCTGAAAATCAGTTGTTTGGGGTGAGGGAGGGGAAAATGGCAAAAGCACGGATTTGGACACCAGAACAAAGATTAGATTCCATCTTCTTCGAAAATGTCCGCTCAACCCTCAGACACTTGCGAGTGGGAAGCGGGCCCGGTGCAACACAGCAGGATCAGCGCTGTCTTCACACTAAGAATTTAAAAATCCCAAGCCATCTAAACACACCAACCTAACAGACAGATTCTCCCTGGAAGGGGCTGGAAGCTCAGGCCCCCAGGGCTGCCGTCTGTCCAGCACAGTTAGGAAGGCCCTGGGTTGATCGTTCCCTGGGGAAGGGGTAGCAATCGGCACCCCTGGCCCATGTGTGTGTGCATGCCCCCGAGCGCATGCGCACACATGCACACGACAGGGGGAGGGAAGGTCCCTGTGCCCGCAGGGCAGAGGAGGGAAGGGCAGAGCTGGAGGCCAAGGGAGGCCACGCACCTCCATTCTCCCTTCTTAACCCGCTGCAAACTTTAGCTTCCCCTGCCGCCGATCCCGGCCAGACAGCCGTGGGAAGGGGCCACACGGGGGGACCCCACGTGGGGCCCCGCATCTGTCCAAGGGGGGGCGTCCACACCCAGAACCCTTAGGGCCACAGACCAGGGTCCTGCAGGGCAGCCTGTCCCAGAGCCCAGAGGTGGTCAGCGCTGACCACCGGGCCCCGGGGCAGCCGTGACCACCCCCAGGGGACACGCGTGAGGGCCTGGCAACCCCAAACCCAGGTTTGCCTCCGGATCAGCCCTGGGGAAGAAACCATCCAGCTTTCGTTGAACTGCGTAACCAAACCCGAGTCAGGAACATTCTAACCTCACGGGCAGCAGACACATCTCAGTATGGATCATGGGGATAAGCGGAGCCCCAGGACCGCGCCAACGTCTCCAGAACCGGTAGGAACTACTGCCCAAAGCCCGCTTCTCGTCCGGGTGTGAGGAGCAGTGGGACGCCCGGGCGTCCAGGTCTCTGCGGGTCCATCAGGCCCCGGGCCACCACCCGAAGTCCCGGCCCCACAGCACGGGAGGAGGCGGGGCCTCAGGTCCACGAAGAGGGAGGAGCTAAACGGGGGAAATGACAGATGTGGCAGCAAAACACAACAGCACGTGAGGCCCTGCCTGAGGAGGCGGAGGGGAGACAAGCAGGACTCAGTTTACCAGATGTCTCAGGAGGGTGGGATTTTCACCCTGAAATCACAAGACCGCTTCTGTCACTGTTTTACGTCGTACTCGGAGACGCCTGGTCCTCGGGTTAACGATGTCTGGTTCACCAGCGCCAACGCCGAAGCCCCTTCCACCCACACTTCCTCCCTCGCTGCCCACTCCCTCCTGTGCTCCGCGGGGACCATTCGTGCGTGAAGACTCATGGTCTAAACACCCGTGTTTTTTCCCTCTGCTAGAACCAGCAAGCGTGGGCGATTCAGTTAGATCAAAGGTGGACTTCCTGGGCACTCTGCCTCCCGCACCCATCCCAGGAGCCTCTGCCTGTAACAGGGCCTGCCAGACCCCAGGGATCCCCATCTGGGCTTCAGCCCACGGCCCCTCGACCCGGCCACCCACCAGCTGTGCTCGAGACCGGAGGGGGCTTGTCCAAGAGCCCTCTGAGAAGCGGATGTGGAGCCCCAACTCCTCTCCCGCCGGCAGAGGAAACAGGGTTGGGAGAGCGTGCAGCCACGTCTGGGTGTGGGCGGGGGGATGTCTAGACGGGCCAGAGACACGCGTGGGCCTGTGTCAGGGGGACCGTGGAGGACAGGAGGACCTGCGGAGGGCGGGCGTCCCAAGGAGCCAGGAGAGGGAAGGAGGCCGCCCACTGGCGGGGCTGCTGAGCCCTCAGAGAACAGAGTTGAAGGGGCTCCCAGAGCCACCAGATGGGACCCCAAAACCATGCTCCTTGCTGAGCGAGGGACATGGAGAACAGAAGTGAGCTGAGCCCACCCTCCTGTGTCCCTGTGGAGACCCCGTGGAGACCCAGCCCAAAGCAGGCCTGAGGGGCAGAAGGACTCTGACGTCCCACTCCTTAGTGATGGGCTTGGACTCCGCCTGCTTAGTTACGGCACGGAGCCCCGCTTTGTCGCTAGAGGCGAGTGGACTGCTGTTTCTTGCCTCGGCCCGAGTCAGGCCTGAAAGGGCCGAGCGGGCAGGCGAGGAGGTCGGTCTCATTCTGCACGACAGTCCACATTTCCCTGGGGTGGCTCCGCAGAAGGTCCCGGCACACGTGAGCCGCGACGCGTGTCAGTGACTCCTCCGCCCGGGAACAACACACACCACGGACAGCGTGCTGGGAGACAGGGCCGAGGGCCGTGTGCTCGCCTGGCTCATCTCAAATGCGAGTTGCCGAACCGAGGTTTATTCCCTCATTATCTCGAGAAGACATGGAAACCTTTCTTCTATTGGAAATAGTTGATCCTGGTAAAAATCAGCTGCTCGGACCTGGCTTCGGAGGGAAGGGATTTGCAGGGCTCCCTGTGACTGGCTGGCTGAGGCCGGTGAGCATCATTGAAAGCCCCACATCACAGGCCCGGACCCCCAGACTCCCCGGGACGGGTGCTTCCGCGGAGCCCGCGTTTCCTAACAGCCTGGGCTTGCAGCTGCCCGCTGCACTGGGCTCTGACCCGTGATCGGTCGGCGTCTGTGCCGTTCCACCATGGAAATGCCTGCCCCACTTTCCCCGCGGGCCACTTGTGGGGTCCGCTCTGACAGGCGCAAGGACTCCCGGCTCTGGGCCTCTCCACAGACTCCGCTGACGCTGTCATAACACTCTCCCTGCAGTGTCGAGGAGAACAAGTTTATGGAAGGAAATGTACCAGCTGTGACAGCAGAAGTGCCAAGGTCCCCGGGGCCTCGAGGGGTTCCGCTGACGGAGGGAGGGGTGCCCAGAACGTTCGCACCGTCCACCTACTGATCACGCCCACTCCGCGGTCTGAAGTGCTCTCAAATGGCCCGTTCGATCTTCCTTCTGGCCGGGCTGAGAGGCGAGGGGGGACTGGAAGGGCGGCCTGGAAGTGTGGACGGAGGGAAGGCGTCTCTGCTGAAAATCTCTGCGCCCGTCAGCTGACAAGGAGTAACTCGCTGCTCGCGGGGAGTCGGCACAGCCCTGGTGCCGGTGGGGCGGCGTGGGGAGAGCGGGCTGAGCGACTGGATGGCTCTTCCCCCGAGTCCGTCAGGGCGGCAGGGGGAGACAACGCAGCAAAACACTCAGAAGGTGAGTAGTGGCCTTGAAAACCCCGGGGTTTCAGGCCACAGATCAAAGGCAGCTCCAGGGGGCGCAGGACGGGGCAGCAGGTGGGCTGGGAGCAATGCTGTCTGTTCGGTTGCATGTATCGGATAATCCGCTGGGCTTTTTAAAACACATTAAAAAAACTGGGTTTTTTAATTATTAAATTATTTTTAATTATTAAAATGAACTGCAGACAAGTCAAAAGTGCCTGACTTATCAAAAAGTTATGAGAACTATATCGGCATTTCCTAATCCACGGGAAAATCCCACGTTCCATCTGATTCCATCTCCGTCAGTACTGAGCCCCGTCTCTCAGTTTCTCCATCCCCAAGACCAAGTAATCTCCTGGTTTCTTCCAGTCTGGGGATTCCAAGATCACCTCGATACTGGGAACTCGTGCGGGTATATCCCAAAGGAAAGAGAAGTGACCTTGGGGGGCTGGTGAGGACAGTCTTCGGGGTTCCCGAGGGGGAGAAGGGCCAACTCTGGCAAACGGATTCACCCCAAGGCAGAGGACAGGAGAGAGAATTAACCGTTTCTGTTCTGAAAGCCAGTAGTGACCTTTGATGGATGATCCCTTCGGAGCCCACCTCCTCCGATGGATTTGGAATTAAGTGGGAAGCCTCCTCTGAGGATGAGGGACTCCTGACTCACCCACATCTCCCCCATGGGTGACTTCCCAGGGTGCCAGCGGGTCGAAGGGGACCGAGGACATCCTGAGTCCTCCAGCTGCTGCAGACCACTGGCCGCACAGGAAGCGCTTGCAAAGGAAACCCACTCGCTGACCCCGCAGCGCACGCCGGCCTCGGCCTGCAGCGTGCTGGACATTAGCCGCGAGACGGGCTCGCCAGAGGCCCGTGGCAGGGGAGCCGTGCCCGCGCGCAGGTGTCTCTCCCCAGTGGCCTCCACTCCCGAGAGGCCGGTACACACGGGTGTCGGGACCATCCTGCAGTCACGGGGCTCCGTCGTCTGTTTGCCACACTCGTGGTGACCTCTTCTCCACGTCTGAATGCTCTCACCTCTGAGAACAGGTAGTTCATCGTGTGCAGACGGCAGCGTCTTATGGAGCATGAGGGGCGCTCTTTCCACCTTGCAGGCGGTCCCCCCCCCCCCAGGCGCCGGCTGGAAATGACCTCCCTGGCGCTCGGGTAAAGCGGGAGTCATCATCTCGCTCTACGTGCGAGGCAAACAGACCAGGTGAACCGTTTCCCAGGATAAACCAGGAGGGAGGGCGGGAGCGGTGTGGCAATTTAAGCGGCCTCAAGCTCCCCCGAAAGACTTGACAATAAAGTCAGGAGAGAAGTGCAGTTGACGGTTAAGATAATCAAAATGACAGACTCCGGCCCTTTGTACATGGTTCCAAATGAGGCTTGGAGAGCGTGGAGGTTTTCAGAGTCTGCCTCCTGGGAACTAAAGCCTCAAAGGGAGACCCGGTCCCTCCCTGGGAAAGGGGGGCTTCTGGCCTGACGGCTGCCCAGTGGCGAATCAGCAGGGGCTGCAGGTCGGGACACTGACGGACAGACGGACAGAAGCAGGAGAGGCACAGACTTCAGGGACTGAGAACAGGTGGGGTACCAGCCTCGGCGTGGTGCCGGGGGTGGGGGGGAGCGGCTGCGGTATCCTGGAGCGGGAGGTCGTTCCTTCCATCCCCCGGCCGTTCATCCTGCCCCCCCTCCCCAGGAGACCCCATCCCTGTGGGCCCGTGACCACACCAGCAGCAGGACAAGTCCTGGACCTAAGTTCCTGGGAAATCCCTGCGGTGCGGAGAGGCTGGGCAGTCAGCGTGGCCGGGCACGGGGGAGGCAAGGCGCGTGGTCATGGGGGTGCTGTTCTCCTGTCCCCTCCTCTCACCGGGGGACACACAGGCTGGGTCTCCCGCCTTCTCAAGCCCCGTCACCACACAGAGTGGCCGCCACAGCCGGGATCAGGAGGCCACGAGTCAACGTCACGGGACACCTAGGAGCGTGGCTGCCTGGGGGTGGAGACGAGGCTGCAAACCTCCACACGGACACACAACTGCGGGGACAGAGGAGCCATGTCATCGTCTCACTAAGAACCACAAGGAGACTCCCGACAAGCCCACGCACCCACAACAAAGGCAGAAATTCCGACGTGCTTTGGCTGTTTTCTCAGAGAGTCGCTCGTGGGGATGGGAAGACCGACGACTGCCCGGCCACGGGGCCTCCGAGACCTTGGTCTCGAGCCTGCTCGGTGGGTGGACCATCGGGCGGCCGGCACACCGTGTGTGGGGCAGGGTCTGGGGTCCACAGGGATGTCGGAAGGGGGCAGGGATGTCGGGAGCCGCCGTGTCCTGGCCCACCTTTCCGCTCCCCCAGCAGAGGCTGGCAAATGAGGTCTCAGGGCGCCTTCTGGAACTCCGGTAACCAAAGATTCTTTTCATATAAATGGCAAATCATTTCTGAGTCCTTCTAAATTTTTCATGGATAGTGATTCCCAGAGTTGACAAGCTGTGGAGAAAACTCATTTCCTACCTGTTTGTAACATCCTGGATCTCACTTTGCAGGAACAAAGGGTTTTAAAAACACTCAGATTAGAGGGCGTGAGCTTGGCTGCAAGGCGGCTCCATCCCGGTGACGGGCTTCTGTCCCCTCCGTCCCCAGCCAAGCTCCCACACCAGAGCTTCCGGATTTTCCTGCTGGTCCGTGTGCCTGAACAAGGAACTGATGTCGCCGCTGTGGAGATGACGGGTCATCCTAGCCGGATCGTTCTGGAATCGAGCCCCTGCAGCTCTCTGAGGAAGGCAGGCCTGTGCTGGGGTGCTCTGGCCTCACGCTGGGGTGGCATGGAACAGAGCAGGCGGTGGAACGCTGGAGGGGACGGTGCAGCTCCCTCGTGGCCTGCAGGAGGCAGGGAGGAGTGGGCAGTGGCCCAGGGGGAGATCAGGGACTTCCAGGGAACTGGCTCCAAGGCTGTGACACGGCCAGAGAGCTTCTCCAAAGTCACCGGGACCCAGAGCAGAGGAAGTTGGCACCCAGGCGCATCTGAGTAGGGCCAGTGCCCGAGCCACCTCCCTGACCCCAATAAATGTGTGTTCAGTGAGTGACTGAATGACCTACAGGTGAGTCCCACACAACTTCAGAAACTGTGTCCGAAGCCATAATTATCATCCGAAAGTAAGGGTGTTAAAGGCCCGAGGGACACAGAGAATGAGGATCTCCATGAGAAAGAAGTTTCCGGCACTGTCCGGTATATGGTGGACTTTGCCATGAACGCAGACCTGAAGAGGAGAAGAATGGAGCAGGTGGAGACAGGGGCGAGGAGGGGCCTGCGTGTGTCCACAGGGCTGAGGCAGAGACAGGCAGGGAGGGCGGGAGAGGGAGGGAGATTCCTGTCACCCTGCAAACCGTCGTCTGCATTTCCCACGGGCTCCGGCAGGATGTGCTGCAAACGCACAGCGTCCGAGCTTTTCCAAAAAGTGCAGCCGCTTCCCCGTCCGGCTGTGTCGTCCGCGCAGCACCCACCGTCCGGGCCGTGCAGAGTGGCCGCCTCTCTCCCTGCACGCGCACTCTCCCTGCACGAGCACTCGGGCCGTTCCCGCAGACTAGCTGTCGTGAGGCCACAGCAGTGCCGGTCCCTGCGGTCACTGGGGCACCTGAGCTGCCACGCGGGGCTCGGGGCTGCCCGGAGGTGGACGCTGCGCCCCCCTGCACACAGGCGGGCAGACAGGGCTGGTCTGGGGCGCCTTCTCGGCCGGCACGGAAGATAAACCCGTTGGCCACGACCCATTGCTTAGTCGGCCATTTCAGGACCACAGGAGCCAGGAATAACGGAAAAAAAGTCATCCCTATTACAGAAACCACAAGTGCTGCGATGCTTTCGGAACACAGACATCTTGGAACGCCACCCCGAAGCACGTCATCAGCGGGAGCCCCTCCCCTGGCCCCCAGGGCCCCCGCGCCACGGCCTCTTGCTCGGCGTTCTGGGCCCTCCGAGGGCCGGGGCGGGGCGGGGGTGCCACTCACGTCCACGCGCCTCCTGGGCCTCGGCGAACACCTGCGTCCAGGACGCCGAGCGGCTGGGCCGGTAACGGGCTCAGGGACGCAAGCTCACGGTGTCCGGCCGACCGGCCTCCCCCTCTGCACCCACATGGAACCGTTCGAGACCCACTCTTCTGGGTTTTCCCGTCTTTCGTGAAGCCTGGACCCCAAACAGTAGCCAGCCAGCCCCTCAGGCCCCTGGGGTCAAGCCGTTGCCCCGGTTTCCTCTGCTAACTAACGGACCTTGGCCTGCGGCCGTCTCTTATCTGAACAGCCTGTCCGTGTGGGACAGTCACAGCCACCCCGTCCACCCTGGGCCCTTCTCCAGCTTCCTCACGGTCTCCTCAGAGCTTTCCCAAACCCGAGGCTTGAGGTCCCGAGGGAGCCGGTCCTTCCTCGGATTCGGAGATGAGGCAGCCCTCGGACCCCCTAGGACCGGCCGCCCACACCCCTGCACCGGCAGGTTCACGCCTGGGCCCCGGGACGCCGCCTCACAGCTGCCTGTCTCGGGGAGCCCCTGTGTCACTTTAACAGGATCATGAGCTTAAAACCACACGATGGCACGAGGGACGGCCAGGAGCCGGGTGGAGGCTTCCCGGGCTGACGTCGGAAGGAGATCGCTGGTGGGAGGCCCTCCGAGTGGCTTTGGAAAAGGCCGGCGCAGGTTGGCAGCGCGCGCCCCTCCTTCCCGTCAGCCGAGCCGCGATCGACGTGAAAACGAGCCTCTCGTGGCTCCGGACGCTCCTGAGCGGCTGGGAGGCCACCTGACGGCCGAGTGCTGACCTCCCTGACCTCGGGCAGGACCCCCGGTCTCACAGGCTCTTCCAGGGCTCGGAAACCAGCTGTGGAGACAGCGGGGCTGATGCCCCCCTTGCGGTCCCCCCACAGAGGGGTGACCGCCATTTTCGTCTCTGTGCCCCCAGACAGCGGTCCTCTCCAAAGACAAAGGGTTTACTGCTGTTTCTTCCTCTCTTGCTCCAAAGTTTGCGCCGAGCACTGCCCTCTCTAAACCCGGCATGAGGCGTGAGGGGGCGTGCGGGACAGGAAGGAGAAGTCTGAGGCCAGCGTGAGCTTTGGCGGTCGGCACTGAGTGACCAACCAACACTGTCGCCGGGGCGTCTGCGTGAGGCCAGGCCAGTGGCGCTGGCGACTTGCTCACGCAGTGAACACGGAGAGGGTTTCCAGGACATTACACTGAGCCCCCCAAGATGGGAAGGGGTGAGGACGGGGCGGGGGCAGAGCACCACATGGAGATGAGGAAGAGCCGATGCAAAGGCCCAGGGCCAGATTTCCCTGTAGCGGCTCCACCCCCAGGGGCCAGCGGGGGGCGGGGGCGGGTGGGGGCGGGGGGGGGGTGGGGAGTGGGCGGAGGAGGGACGTGGGGCCAGCGGGGAGCCGGGCCCCCTGCCGCCCGGTGGGCCAGCCCCCTCCCCACATCCACGAACAGCGAGAGATGGAACCGTGGGGACAGTGACATGGGAACGACATAAGCGATGCTTCCAGGCTACATCACAGGCAGAGTGTTTATGTTTATACAGTAACGGAAGTGATTATTATTTTTCAAGGCCCCTAATTACTGTTCCTATTATTTCATAGAAAAAAGGAACCTCGAGGGGGGCCTATGATACCCTCGGGTACGTGCTCACAATGAATCAAGTCTCATAGCTGCACGGTTCAAATATTGCCTTAACACCGTGGTTACGCTGGTGCGGGCACCCGTAGCTTCAGATGTTAAAACATCTCCAAAGCACCTTTTCATAACCTTTAGTTACATACGGGAGAGAAGCACGATCAAATATATGCATATTTTACATCACATCATGAAGTTTTATCAAACAGGAACATTTCTGTAGGACAATGGGATCCAATATTAAAGCGATTGTAACGTAACAGGAGGGTGTGCACTCCGTACTTCTGGAGCCAGAATCGTGATCACTGAGTGTGTCCTGTTACGGCCGGGCCGTGGCTGCAGGCTTGCAGGACAGCGTGCAGTTGGGTCTCTGGGTTCAAGAGCGCCCACTGGCTGCATCTCCTGATGGGCTCAGGCCAGGAAGGGCACAGTGCTCCCCCAGTCACTGCCCCATGGAGCTGGCCAGGCTGGGGACCCCGCTGCTCCGGGTCTGCCCAACTGAGACCTCCAGTCCTCCGGCCCCACCACGGAGCCCAGGCTGGGAGGACGGAGCCGCACTGGGGCTCAGCGAGGAGCCCCCTCTCCCTTCACCTGGTCTGGGAGGCCCAGGATTCAGGGAGGATGGGGCAGCAGTCGGGGCGCCCTCGGGGGGCCAGACTGGACAGGGGCTCAGGACCCAGGCTGGGCCTGGGACTCACGGCTCGGCTCCGCTACGTCCTACCCGACTATGGGGACGACGGGTGGAGGGCAGGCCGCCAGAGTGTGCCCCTTCGGGATGCAGACTATCTCCAGCTATCTTTGAGTCCCGAGGGACAAGGTACCTTCCCAAAGGTAGCAGTTTTACGTAAGATTCTCCTCACAAGGCCCTGCAGACACCTGGGACTCCCACTCCCTGTGAACTGTCCTCCCTTGGAAGCCGGACCCCACCCCTCCGCCCTTAGCTCCGGGTGACAAGTGAGCCTCTACTGCCCGACGGTGGAGGGGCCTCTCGCGTCCGTGCGGCTCCGGCCCTCCCGGGATTCAGCTTGCTTTTCTCCTGCTCGTCTAGTTGACGCGAACTCACCTGTCGGGCCGGCCAGGAACACAGGATGGAAGGTCTTCCTCGTCTCCAGGGACAATCGCGTCCCTTCCCTCAGTTTCAGTTTTCCCAAAGAATGGGACAAATAATGTTTGAGCTGCCATCTCAAAACGCCACCGGCTGAGGGGGCCGAAACGCACACACGTGTTCCTCACAGTCCCAGAGGCTGGGAGGGGCCGGCGTTTCGGGGCCCGGTGAGAGCCTGGGCCTGGCCGGCAGACGCCACCTTCTCGTGCGTCCTCAGGCAGAGGAAGAGTGCTTTCTGGTCGCTTGTCTTATAAGGGCACTAACGCCATTGTGAGCACCCCCAAGGCCACATCTAAACCTAATGGCCTCCCAAGGGCTCCGCCCTCAAAACCATCACCCTGGAGGCTCGGGGTTCGATATGGGAATTTGGGGAACACGGGCATTCAGTCCATGACAGAACCACATGGAAGATTCTGGCGACGGGCACTTCCCAAACAGTGTGTGCCCCGCGGTGTGCGCGCAACGGGATTCTAGCAACCACAGGCAGCAAAGCCATCCTAGAGCAGCTTCACGCGGGGCTGAGCAGGTGCCGAGGGCCCCGCGGGTCAGCAGCAGAGGGGCCGTCTGGGTCCCTACTCCCCCCACGGGCAAACTCGGGCCCCTGGGTCCTCTGACCAATGCAGCTGAGTCTTTCAAAACTTCGCATAGCAACTCTTCTATGACGAAGAGGTTAAGGGAAGCATTCACAGTTCTTTTCAAACCAGCCAATGGCTCCCAAAGCATCACGGCTGTCCTCAAACGTAGCTGGAGGTCGGGACGTGGACCCCAGCAGGGCTCCGATGCCGCAGTGAGTCTGTGTGCAGGCGCCCGCACTCCCAGGCTCTGAATCAAGCCACCTGCTGAGTATCCTAGACCCTTGCCCTGCTCCTGGGGCTCCTTGTGAGCAGACGCAAGAAACACACCCTAAAGAGTTTCCTCACGCGTCCTAAGAGCTGTGTCCGACACTGTCGTCACACGGCAGAGATGAAACCCGTATCGAGGGAATAGTATCATCATAAGACAGTGAGAGGCTGCCCTCCTCACCCAGCATCTTTCTGGTCCCTGCACCTACCTGGGGGATGGGCACCGGTTGGGCCTCATTACGTACACAAATTGAAAGGATTAGCATTTATTTAAAACAATTGTCTTAGCTATAAATCATGATTTGTGATAAATGCATCCTGACCTAACTCATTTGCACGGTGTAAATGAACAGGTAGGTCCCAGTGTATACGCCCAGTGCACAAAAGTGTACTTGTGTCTCTCGTAACCGTGTGCCTAAAACAACAGGCGACGGTACAGGGAACGGTCGGAGGCCACCGCACACGCGATCGCGGGGCCCGGATTCCCGCGCCTGCCGCCGCAGTGCGTGCGGTCAGCTCCTTCTCCCAGAGCTCCCACGGAGTCGCCTCTGACTCTGTGCAGACGAATCTGTATGAAAACGCAGCCCTCCTCTCGCCGATTTACGCTCATACTTAGACGTAATAAAATTAATAGTGCACTTCTCATCTCAGCTGATGAAATTAACTCAGACTTTCTAAAAAAAAAAAATCCGACTTCTTCCAAGTATTTTCTTTATTTTCAAAAGGGAAGTTATTCCAGTCATTTGATACAAATGGCTTTAATTAGTTTAAGGCAAACATAACCTTTAACAAATACGGGCTGGGGACGGCTCGCTGTGTGCTGAGGGGTATGAAACAAGGCTGCACGCACGGTGATTTGTGGCGGGAGCCTGCGCGATCTGATTTGGTGGCACCAGAGCAAGCCCCCGTCACCTGAAAAGAATGATCCCCCGCGGAGGCCACGGGAAGCCAGCCCATCCGCGGCACACACGGACGCCGGGGAGCAGGCGGCCCAGCACGTCTGTGTGCTGCGTACTCTGTTTGGTGGCCCGAGGTGCAGGCTTGCACTGCCTTAGAAGGTGGGAGACGCCTTCCAAGGAACCTGCATTTTTAATGGCTTTTTCTTGTAACGGTATTAAAAATTAAACACAGTTAATCCTACTCTTACTATGAAACAGGTGGTAAAAAGAAACCCTTCATTGCAGAAATACGCAAACGAAGGTTCTTGTCCTGAGTTCCCCAGCTCTCCTGGGCTGGTTCCACACGGGCAGCTTCTCGGGGAGCATCTGCCGCGGGTCCCACGCGGGGCCTTCCCGCGGTGCCCCCTCCTCTCAAGACAGAATCGAATCCCCTCCCTTCCCCGTCAGCATCTGGTTCTCTGGGAGCCCCCGCGGCCTGAACCCGCTCCCCAGACAAGGTGGGATGCGCCGTCCACACCTGCTCTGGGCGGAATGCCGTCCCCACCCCTCCCCCGCACACGGCTTGGCACTCATCCTCCTGCGACCTTCCAGGACCCGCCACACCCTAGCTCTGCTTCCACTCTGTTTCTCGGGTCCTTACGGATTGTACTAAAATTGTCGGCTAATGAATCTCTCCTTTTGGAAGATAAACTTCCAAGTATAAACCGTGTCTTCGGCATTTCTGGCCATCACGCACACGCACAGGAACTGGGGTTCCACGGGGCCACCCAGCTCCGTTAGCCAAAGTCGCTCTTCTACCCTGGTGACTCTTCCTTCTCTCCGCACCTGGCCGGGCCGAGCTGTGGGCTTTTCCAGCTCACCCACTGTCTGTCTGTGTCTGTGCCTGGGCCTGTGTCTGTGCTGGAAGTTACTGTTTCCTGGAATCTGTCTCCCTTTCTGCCTGACAGCCCTCCTCCTCTCTGCGGGAGAGAATGCCGCTGCTCCCGTCCCCCGCAAAGCCTTCCCACAGATGGCTGCACAGAGTGAAGACCTGATTGTCCTTCTGTATTTTCAGATATATTTATTTGTATTCTAGCATATCACATTTAAATGACTCATTTCATGTCTGTGAGCTCCCCGAAAACAGAAGCCATGTCTTTTAATCTTTAAATCTACTTTAAATCAACTGTGTGATGGGCACAAAATAGATGCTTAATGACTGTTGGATGGCTGATTAAATATAGACTCAAACGAATGAACCAGCATCCTCTGGAAGAGAGAAGCGGGCTTATCAATCTGTCCCCTCCCGTCTGCGGAGCAGTCAAACCAAAGAGAAACAGATCAGCAAATAAACAAGAAACTGGACACAATATTCAGAAGCCAAGGCCGCCTGTATGGGGATAGTCCATTCCAGAGAAAAACCAATCACTTCAAACGCCAATCGTTTAAGGGTCCCACCGCCACACGGCTAGCCCCCAGCACGCCCAGCCTCGAGTAAGCTCTGCCCTTGGACGCTCCGTGTGGATACCGAACTCACAGTCAACTTTCCGCCAGCTGACGTGGAAGGTGGAACAGCTCGGGGCTGCCGGACACCTGGGCACGCCTGCAGCACGGAGACCAAGGTCAGCTGCCGGACACAGGTCGGGGGCCAGCAGTGCACCTCCCGTCACGGAGAGGAGAACGTGACGCGTTCTTACTAGGGTCTGCTCGCGCTGTGCATGGCGTCCTCAAAGGCATTAAGAAACTGCTTTATCCACGAAAGAAGAGCAAAACGCTGCCAAAAACAACAATCAGAAAGCATAACCAATCCCTAAGAACAAATGTATAAAATAGATAATACACATTATAGTGTGTATATATATATATATATTTCCTAGTGTATTTGCATATACTTCTATTTCCCAAAGAGCTGTCTCACTCTTTACTTGCACATATATGTATGATACAGGTATGAAACTATAGCGATATATGTATATATCCATGTGAAAGACAATATCAACTATCTCGAAATAGAGAGGAATGTGATCAAGATCTTTAAAAGACAGAGCCGTGACCTTGGGTTTGGCAGTGGATTGCTGGCTAGGACACCAACGGCACGAGCCACGAAAGAAAAAATAGATAACTTGTACCTTCTCCAAATGAAAACCTTGTGTGCATCAAAGGACAGCGTCAAGAACGTGACAAGAGCCACGGGACGGTAGAAGATATTTCCAAATCATTTATCCGAAAAGGGTGGAGCATCAGAATATACCAAGAACTGTTACAACTTAACGAGAAGACAAACAACCCAATTCGAACATGATTTGCTCAGAAGGCTTAGGACCCGTCTGCCTGTCTGCACTGGGAACCCCCCAGACGCCCTTCCCTCGAAGCCCACGCCCTCCCTGAACCCCAAAACACGGCTCCGGCGCCCCCCACAACCACATACGCCCTCCAGAGACACACCGTGGCTCCACCGGTAACCTGGAAGGACAGGCCAAAAGCGCTTTGGACAGAGGACACTTGTCTCTCAATACAGACGACAGTGACCTCGGTGACGGCAGGGCAGGCCGGTCAAGGATGCCATCGTCTCACTGCAGCCGCCTGTGCAGGAGAGTGTGACCCGCGGAGGGGGGAAGACACGAGTAGCCGGCATCTGCCGGGACTCATCGAGGCCGGCCTGCACACCCCCGTCGTCTGACGTCCAGGGGGCCCGGCCACGAGCATTCGGTCCGGCCCTCCGCTCTGCCTATATTCACCCCCATGGCCTCAGTAGGGACGGGCCCCATCCCGACACCCCTGCTCTGTGCTGGATGTTTGCAAGGGGGAGGCGTGTCTCCTGCGTTCTGTCCATTCCACACTGAAACGATAAAGGCCAAGATAATCTGCCCCTCGTGGGTCTCCTTGGTTCTCCCGTGAATTTCCACCTTCCTGAGGCCCCGTCACCATCTGCCAGTGATGAAACAGCTCTGCGTGGGGTGTGTGGGCCATCTGCCGCTTTGGGGTGCTTAGGGTGAGCGGTCAAAAGAAGGGGAGACCCGCAGGGTCCTCGGCGGAGGGCAGCACCCCACGCGTCCCGCACGGCCACTGCCCCTCTCTGGCTGGTCTCTGGCCCGGTGGAGGGATCAGTTGGGAAGTGAGTTAAATGCACGCTCTGTATCCCCAGGTTCTCTCCTCCCGAAAGGCAGCCTCTCCTTCGCTCTGTCCCCAGCACACCCCGCCACCGCCCACCTCTGTGCAATTAGAGCCGCGAGCTCACGCCTTTTGACAAGAAGATGGAGGGCTCCGCGTCCCGGCGGCTAATTGGCGGTGTTATTTATGTGTGCTGAATGCTCGTGACGTTCCCTGGCTGTTTCTGATGCAATTAGTTTCCTTGATGGCAAGGTTTATGAGTTGAAATCGTGGACATCTAAGTGCCGCCTGAAATAGGACACGATAAAAACGGGCGCTCGCTGCTAGTTTCCATGCAGAACACCGAGAAAATGGGTTTCAAAGTTTTTACGGGGAGAGAAAAGATCCCCCTGGCGTGCTCGATTACCCTATCCGCACCGGAGGCGCACGGGGCACGTCAGAGGGCAACGAGCTTCGAAACGCAAGGCAGATTCCACTTGCAGCCGGCTCCACATCTAAGCACTGCGAAAAGAAATCCGAGTTTCTGTATTCCGGCGACTCCTACGTTCAGTAGTGGGCACATAATTCACATTAATTCAGGACAATTATTCCAGAAAACTCAAAAGGTGTTTTACATAAATGCTTCAACGCTTTCCACTTCAGGTGTTTTGCATGTGACAGTTACACACGTAAGCGTATGCGGTCCCTGAGTCTGTGCCTTTCTTTTTAAATCAACTTCAGTGTTGATAGATATCACCCGACGACTAATTATTCAAACTCCAAAAAGTACAGAAGAATACAACAGGAAATAGCTCCCTTCACGCCTCAACCCAGACGCACACCCTCTTTGGAATTAGTGAGTGCTGACCCTGCCCCTGTGAGCTTCCCTACGTGTTCTGGGCATTGACGCACGGATAGGAGTACACGCACTTTCTCCCGGTTTCAGTACACACGCGCACAGTCACGTATACTTGCTTTGTGCCTTTTCCCTTAAATCTAACCATGTATCTTTGAGATCCGTCTGTAAATATTCACTGTATTGATGACTGAGGTTCGCATACCACCCCCTCCCCACCTCCAGGTGCTCCCCGCGGAAACACCCCCTCCCCACCTCCAGGTGCTCCCCGTGGAAACTAGCAGAACGTGCTTATATTTATTGTATTCTATGGTTTGGGCGTGAAGATTTTTCTAGTCTTTTGCTATTACAGCTACTACTGCCACCAGCAGCCTCGCACACACAGTCCCCTCCCCAAGCAGGTAAAGTCTCGGAGGCCAGCAGCTGAGTCAGAGGCTATGGTCTCCATGATTTTGACCTTTGTCAAATTGACCATCCCATTTCCTACTTTTTTTTAATTTTTAAATAGTTATTTTATTTTTGAGAGAGAGAGAGAGAGAGAGAGAGACAGAGCATGAGCAGGGAAGGGGAAAAGAGAGAGACATACAAGATCTGAACCAGCCTCAGGCTCTCAGCTGTCAGCACAGAGCCCAACACGAGGCTTGAACCCATGAACCATGAGATCATGACCTGAGCTGAAGTCCGATGCTTAACAGACTGAGCCCCCCAGGCGCCCCCCTTCCACCGTTTCTCCTTTCAGTTAGTGACCACAGCTCCCACGGAGGGGAGTGCCTGGCATCCCGGCCACACGAAGGGGCGTCAAGTGCCGCGTGGGGCCAGTGGGAGAGGCGAGAGACGTGCATGCGGTGAGAGACGTGCCTTTGTGTGCATGCGTGCGCGCGCGCGCGCACACACACACACACACACACACTCTTTTAAGATCAAAGGGCAAAGAGAACTGATGGTCGAATTTGGCAGACGACGCACCCGTGTTATTAAATCCAACCCCCGACATTTTTGCCGGTCCTCACTGCGCAAGTGGGTGTGGCTGTCTTGCTCACATGTGGCGCAGGTCTCCGCTCCGAAATCACGCAGCGAGACGCCTGCAGAAAGGCCTGGCATCCAGAAGCCTCAGAACCCTGAGTACACCCGGAACCCGGCCTGTGAAATCGAGCTCAAACTGAATAAAGGAAATCCCAGATTTTCAAGGCTTAGTGTGGGGAATCCCTTCCTGAAATGGGTGCCAGGAATGCTGGCTTATTCTTGGAGGGTCTCCCAGAGGGTCTCCCAGCTCTGTCCTTCCCGGAGCTTCCATTGTGGGGAGTGGGGGGGCACAGGACCACGATGGAAACCCTTCCTGGTCCTATGCGCCCGTCAGAGAGGCCGTGGTCCCGTCCATGCCACCTGAAGCTGCCACACAGGCAGACACGCCTGCTGGGTGCCGTGATGCCGAGGGCTCTGCCTGACAGCACAGATATTCCGGAAAGTTCTGACTTCTGGTTTTGTGGGATTACCATGGGACACCACGGTGTGTTTCCCATGTACATGCTGCCTGATGGAATATACTCAGACAGGACTGCTCGTTGTTAGAAATGAATCCTTACTGGGGCGCCTGTGGGGCTCAGCTCAGGTCATGATCTCACGGTTTGTGGGTGTCGGGCTCTGTGCTGACAGCTCAGAGCCTGGAGCCTGCTTCGGATGTGTCTCCCTCTCTATCCTTCCCCTGTCTGTACTCTCTCTCTCTCTCTCTCTCTCGCTCAAAAATAATTAAACATTAAAAAATAAAAAAGAAATGACTCCTCCCCTCACCACTGTACGTATCCGAGGACTGAAGGAAGCGTTCCCCCGCCTGCTTCCCACCTGGTCCCGAGGGACGGGGCACCCCCATGCCTCCCCCGCGCAGGTGCAAGCAGAGGAGGCTCCCCTGGGAGCCGTGCCCCCTGGCGTGGCTGGCCTTGCCCTGCCGGAAGCAGAAACCTACCCTCATGGCTCCAACCACACCAAGCGCACTCCTGTTCACTTCCCCACGCTGCGTCCCGGGCGCCCGGGAGCACCCCACCACAGCCCCGAGGGAGGAGCCAAGGCGAGGTGGTGGGGAGAGACAGCACACAGCGGCTGCATCTTCGCGGACTTGGATGTGGCACAGGGTCACACGCACACACGGTGCCAGGAGCTCCCGGGGGGTTGGGAGGAGCCTGAGGAGGGGGCCCTGGAGCTCCGGCTCCGACCAGGTCTCTGCAAACCCGCGGCTGAACCGGCGGGATTATGTGCCTTATCCACTATTTTCACAGACCGTGTCCATGCCTCCAAAGGTCTTCACGACACGAGCGCGATTTTAATAGCTGCCTAATCTCTCAACGGAAACGTAGACTGCAATTTGCTCAGTCCCTGCTGTTGGGCCCTTAGACTTTTATTATTTTCGATTGCCCTATTTTATACCATATTCTGTGACTGCGGGCCTGTCATCATGTTCTAGACTCTCAGCTGCTATTTCAAGCTTGAGATCACGGTCGCTTTGCCAAGGAGCCTGGTCCCTACCTCACCCCACGGCCCGGCGAGCCCTGTGTGCGTGGAACTCCTGTCAGCGCCTTTTAGAGGGGAGGAAAGAACAGATCAAAAAAGCAGATGCCAAGCCCCAGGGCGTCTTGGGGTGGCCGGCTCAGCCCCGCCCAGTGGGCTGCAGCGCTGGGCTGGACTGCTGACCACAGGGTTTCTTAGGACTGAGCCCCAGGGGTGGAGCTGCGGGACTCAATTATTTGTAACATTAAGCATCTTGATTGATATGAACCCATTTCTTTCTAGAAGCATCGAACCAAGTTACATCAGCAGCAGCTACATCTGATGCTTTACCACCTGCTTGCAGAAGCATGTAGAAAAACCTCCCCACGGACTGTTTGTAATGTGTCCACACCAGCAACACTTTGTCCAACAACAAAAAAATATGTTTACGCCCAGGCCATGGAATATAATAAATACGTCTACGCCCAGGCCACGGAATATAAAAAATATGTTTACGCCCAGGCCACGGAATATAATAAATACGTCTACGCCCAGGCCACGGAATATAATAAATACGTTTACGCCCAGGCCACGGAATATAATAAATACGTTTACGCCCAGGCCACGGAATATAATAAATACGTTTACGCCCAGGCCACGGAATATAATAAATACGTTTACGCCCAGGCCACGGAATATAATAAATACGTCTACGCCCAGGCCACGGAATACTCCCAGAGCAGTCCAGACTGGAAGTTCCTTCTGCATCACTGCACTTTGGTCTTCAAGGTACGTCGCTAAGTAAAAACTCAGAAATGCGTGCACTACAGACCCCGTGCCAGTTAACACAAGCAGTTCCCGCACATTCGTGAGTACAAGCGTGCACGTGACGCATTCGGAACGTTCTGATTATCACACGAACCTGCTAAGAGACGTTTCTTCTGTGAGAAGAACAGGGTTGAGAGGAGGTAGATTCTATATGCTTCTAAATTGTTCCTGTTTCTTAAGTAGAATATATCCACATTTTACAGGTTAATTAGAAAAAAGCAAACACTTAACTAATTAAGTCTCTAGTCCACGGAGACTCACACCTCGTTAGAGACTGCCGGAGCACGTGCAAACCACTGCCACCCTAAGCGGAGGTTGGGGGTAAGAGGCTTCTCTGGTCCACGGAGGACGGGAGAGCCACGACGGCCGAGCTGACAGGCACACGCCTGACGCACGGCGCCCACGCCACTCGGGAATTCAAGAACCATCGTGACAACAGCCCCAGAAGAGTCTGGAAGGGCTGGGAGAGGACTTGTCGGGGAGCCGCCGTGGGAGTGAGTGGTGCTCACGCCGCATCGAGGACCCCCAGACCCCGCGATGCCCTCGGCGCGTCCTCGGGGAGAGGCTCCTCACGGCGGCCAGCGTGTCACCGCGGCGCCCCACGCGGCACTCAAGGCCACTCATTCTGGTGAAGGACGCAGGACGGGGTGTAAATGAGGTTGACGACGGAGAAGTGCCGGACTGCTCTTTTGTCATCAGACAAACCGTTTCTGGTAGAATCTCTACATCGGCCCCGAGCACGCACACGCGTCTCTGCTTTGAGGACACGCGTGTACAGGACTCGCGGGCTCTCCCTGCGGTGCGGAACCGCTCGGGTTTGAGACGATTCATCACTTGTGTCAGAGCCGATCAGCGTCAGTGACAGTGACTCCTTCTTCTTCGGGGGCCCGTCGTCCCCAGAGCCTCAGCATGGCCGGGGTCAGAAGGAAGGCAGGGGACGCAAGGTGGAGGACACACATCCTCTTCCCAGCCGCCAGGGACCTGACGCTCGTCACTGCTGCTTACGCTCCGCCGGTAGCCCTGGCCGCGTGGGCCGCCCTGGCTCTGGGTGTCCCGGGGCACCGCAGTCTGGTCCCAGGAGCCACTTCCCAGCTACAACCACACAGCTCAGAAGGGACGGCTGGGGTCTCCACCACAGCAGGGCTGAAACGGTGGCTGGGGTGGCACATCAGGCCACACACCAACAAGTGGGCTGGTGTGACCTCTCCACCTGCCCGGTGGCCACAGCTCATCAGGGCCCCGGGTCTCAGCTTCACCAGGGACCTTTGGGAATCCCTCCTCAGGGTCCCGGCGGTGGTCTGCTAGATCCAGGACAAGGGTCCTGGGCAGGACCTGGCGCTCTCTCTACTCACACTGTTGCTTGAAGGGAGACTGGAGTTTCACTGCCTCGGAAAGCTGGTTCGCCCAGGGATAAAGTGAATGCTTTTGGAGGAGAGGCTTAATTATAATATTCGCTCTTAATTACAGTCATTTTAACGGCGTCATTTGGCCTTGAGTGTGCTGCCGCCACCACGCGTGGACTCCAGGATATCCCAAAGATCCATGGGACGTTTGGACGAAGCCTGCCCTTGGCATGCGGCTAAGACTGTCAACCCACTGGGCTGCTCGGTGGACTTCACCAATTTCGAACACCGCTGCGCCTTCACGGGCTGCCGATGCTCTGCCAAGCCTCGGCAATAAAAAGCCGATGCTTTATGCCGTGGGAAGGGTCCTGGGGGGCCTGGCTGGGAGGCGCAGGGTCAGCCTCCCTGGATTCCAGGACAAGCCCTGCCCCTACCAGGGCCTGTGCAAGCCGGGTGTGGTCTGGGTGGAGGGAAATACAGGGGCAGCGGGGGAAGAGGGGGTCCAGGAAGAACAAGGATCTCGACCCAGACCCACCACTGCCAGGCTCTGAAAACTAGCGACTTCAACCCGGGTGGGAGCAGACACGTTAGAGTCCCCCCACCAAGTGCCAGGAAACGGCTGTTCAGCTCTTCCCAAAGGGAGGGGCTCTCTCGAAGGCCAGCTGACCCCCACTCCCGGCTAAGCCGACAGCTGGCCGCCATCAGCTCCGATGTGGTGCGGGCCACGGGTAAGCCATGCACCTGTGTCCTTCAGGGGAGGCACTTGTCCTCCGTTCTCCTCTGGTGGCCACAGTGTGATGAAGGGAAATTTGTTTTCAGAGCAGAAGACCTCCCGTGAGGGAGAAGCCACCTTAGAAGGGGACTTTTCCACCAGCCCTGTGCTGCCCGGCCCCCAGGGTCAGTGGGTGGCCACAGGCCAGACCTGTGACAGCCCAGCCAGCGGAGAGTCTCCGCAGTAGCGGAGAGGAAAGCCACGGCAGGATGGTGGGGGAACCGGGGGTTGGGGGTGGGGGGTGGGGCGCTGCAGGACATCCCGGGCTGTGTCACGTACTTCACACACTCTCCCAACATTTCCAAAAAATTTCACTCTGCTCATTGTACTAGGGTCCTGGGGCTGCCCGAATAAATTACCGCAAACTGACTTAAAACAGCAGAAATGTGTTCCCTCTTGGTTCCAGGGTCCAGAAATCCTAAATCGAGGGTCGGCAGAACTGTGCTCCCTCCAGAGGCTCCAGGGGAGGGCCCCTCCTGCCTCTTCCCGCTCCTGGGGGCTCCAGGCTCCCTGGGCTTGTGGCTGTGTCTCCCTCCACTGGCCCCCGATCTCTTAGGCTCTGTTTCCTGTTTCTGCGTCCTTGTCCTTTTCTTGAAAGAACACGGGTCATTGGATTTAGGGCCAGCCCAAATCCAGCCCAGTGCCCTTCTGAAGTGCGTTTCTTTTCAGAAGATGCTACAGAGTATGGATCCTGCTCCCAAGTTGTTACAAACCGAAGCCGCCAAGGGGTTTGGGCAGAAGAGTCCCAATGGATACACTGAGGTGCTCAAAAGCTTAAACGTCACTTAGTCCTTCACACCGAGAGAAAGTCTGGGGAATAACGCCAGCCACCGCCCGGCTTTACCGTGGAGGGAGGGGGAGGTCTGCGGGCAGGCTGGAGACGTCCCGGACCCCACGCCCAGCACCACGTCCTCGGCCCGAGGGCTCGGCCGACCTGCGTCCGGGGTCTGGCCCGGGGCCCGCTCTGTCTCTGCGCTGGCCCCGCACGCTCTGTCTCCGCGCTGGCCCCGCGCGCTCTGTCTCCGCGCTGGCCCCGCACGCTCTGTCTCCGCGCTGGCCCCGTGCGCTCTCTGGGCGGCCGTGGGAAACCGGCTGCGTCACACCAAACGGTTCATTTCATAACCAGACCCATCCTCCCTCAATCCAATCTCATCAGACGTGATTTCATTGCCTTTTGTGCTTGATAAGTGGCTCCCTGAAAAAGGGAGAAAAATGTTCGTCTTCGCACTTGGGGCTTTCATCCTGCAGACCTCTCGGGCGGAGCCGCCGCATAATTAAACGGGGACGCAAGGCCAATCAGATGCGTCCTGGTGACTGGCGGCGTCACTTACCTCTAAAACGTGAAGCTATAAAACCTAAACAGGCTTTCAATTCCTCCTAACGTCAAAAAAATGGCAATAAAATCAAAAAGTGAGAGAAAGGAGAGAGGAGGTAGGCCCTGGTAGCGGCACCCGCCACGAAACCACATCAGACGTGAATCGTTGCCACGAGGACCCCACGGAGCCGCCTCGTTCCCGCCCGGCTCTCATGCGGACACTCGTTAACAGACAATGTGGATTTGGGAAAAAAATAGAACCTTCCTCCTACGTAGCTCCAGCTGCAGAGGACACCCCTTTCTGTGGCCTCCCTGTGTGGACCCAATGAGGGCCACATCCTGGAACGGCGGCCCCTTCCCCAGAGCCGCCTCGATGACGCCCCCGGCTCCTGGAGGTCCCATGTTGCGGAGACCCGACCATTTTACAAGCCGTGCTCGAGTCACTGGAGGCAAGGGAGCCTGAGACGTAGAGCCCAGGATTTGGCTGGTGTCCTGGGACCCAGGTGATGGCTCTGAGCCCGCCCACCCCCCAGGAGCTGCTGACCTGACCTACAAACACTCACGGCGTCACCATTTCCATCTGGGGAACTGCATTCTAGAAGAACCAGTACAGACAACATCGCCAGGACACGTTGGGCATCCACTGACCAGCCCTGCTGGGTGTCCAGCCAAGAGAGAGAGGCGTCACAAGGAAGGCTGAGGGTCCCCATCAGAACCACCAGGACTGCAATGGGCGTGCTGGCCCCACAGACAGCTGTCAACCCCGGGGTAGACGGAACGCAGGGGGGCCCAGCAGAGGGTCCTCCGGTGGACACTGAGGCGGTGTGCCCAAGCACGGGGCTCGGGGGATCGGGACAGGCTGGGGGGCTTGTCACTGCCTCCGAAGCCCTCCAACACCCAGGAAGGACTGAGCTCAGTGCAGGACACCAGCCCTCCTGGACAGGCACCAGGGCGGCAACGAGCCATCGGAGAAGGCCAGCTGCTGACCCGGCTGGCCGTCAGGAGGGTCAGAGCGCTGGACCCTTCGTGCATGTAGCCAGCACCTGTGAAGGCCGATCGTGAGCCCGGGCACCAGGCGCAGAGTCCATGAAGACAGGGACCCCCGTCGCAGCCTGCAGCAGGGGGAGGGGCGGAGGCAACCGCACCTCATGTTCCAAACGGTGACTGAGAGCCGGACCGTCGTGGAGTGAGGGCGTGTTGCTCTGGGAGCCGGGAAGACAGGGGAGCACGGCGCAGGGTGGGAGGAGGCTGGGGTATCTGCACGCGGAGACGAGGCTTGCAGAGGGTTAGGAACACGGGGGTGGGGGAGGCGGCGGGTGCCTGGCTTCTGCACGTGTTCACATGACCATTGCTGTAAATTAGATCCTGGGTATAATTTTTAACACAGGGACCCTTGGGACCAACCCCAACCACTGAGGAGCTGGCCCCGCCTAGCCCCCCAGGAGTCCAGGGCACAGGACCAGAGGCTGTGAGAAGACAGAGTGACCTTGCTAAGCTACCTCTGACCTCCTCGGAGGTCCAATCCTGCACCTTCTTCTGAGGGATCCCCAGATCCGGCATCCTCCCCTGAGGGACCCTAGATCCAGCACCCTCCCGAGGGTCCCCAGATCCTGGACCCTCCCGAGGGACCCTCAGATCCTGGACTCTCCCCTGAGGGACCCCAGATCCGGCACCCTCCCCTGAGGGACCCCAGATCCTGGACCCTCCCCTGAGGGACTCCCAGACCACTTCCATTGGAAAGCTCTGAGGCTCTGTCGTCGGGTCACCCTGACCGCCACACCCACGCTGGCCTTCCTTCCTCAGCCCCCGAGGGCTCCAGCTCCCCGGCACCGGCAGGGACACCTCCGCGTCCAGGACCA
Organism: Paguma larvata; assembly: GCA_030068075.1. Lineage (NCBI taxonomy): Eukaryota > Metazoa > Chordata > Mammalia > Carnivora > Viverridae > Paguma > Paguma larvata. The sequence goes on along the minus strand of CM057837.1, from coordinate 16,232,115 downwards.
CAAGCTCCATCGGCACCTGATCAGGGCAAGGCAGGGATGGCGCGTGGTCCCCTGGCCACCGAGAGACCCCGGGTTCACACGGCTTCTGTGTCCTCGGCACCCTCTTCATGGCATGTGTTTTAGCGGAGAGATGTTCGCAGTCGGGGTCAAGTGCACACAGCGCTGATGCACAAACCCCGTGTAATCCGTCCCCGCGCAACCGCCGCCGGCCAGCAGCAAAGGCCAGCGTCCACCTCCAGGAAGCCTCTCGGGCCTTCACGCTCCCGGAAAACCAGGAACCTTTTCAGTGGAAACGTGGAGGAAACACAAAGTGGATACTTGCCTACTGTAATTACGATAAAAACTGGAGACTTGTTTAAAAAGCACAAGGGAATCGTTCTTAGAACCTTGAGGACAGACATTTTTATCTGCACATGGCTTGACTTGTAAAATAATTCTTTTATCATGAATGTGAATGTTCTAGATAAACGTCCACATAGATAGAAAATGTATCATCCCTGCTGCCTGCACGGCAGCGGCTTCTCCGGGATCGCCCCTGCCTGCCTGTCCCCGCAGCCCAGCGCCCGCCGGGCACCCCTGCGCTGACCAGCACCCCGGAGCAGCGTCCCAGGAGCCAGTACATTTTAGAATCATTTAAACACTTCCTACAATACATTACTAAATAAGCCATCTTATAATTATCTGAATAAATATCAGCACATACTTTTAAGCTGAAAGAAGACTTTATGGTTTTAATATTAATTTTCAAAGATAAATGCTTTCTCAACATTATTGTCTAATAAATCAGAACCTCGACAAGGCAGCTCCGAGGTAGCACGATTACAAATATATCCCCACCTGCAAACGCAACTTCCATTGACTGGAGCTTATTGGGAAGTCACCATCACTTTACTGGGCCGGTCACACCGACAGAAGTGACAATGACAAATCTAGAGGGCGCCTGAGTGGTTCAGTTGGCTAAGCGTCCGACTCTTTGTTTCGACTCAGGTCACGATCTCTCGGTTCAGGAGGTCGCGCCCTGCGTCAGGCTCTGAGCTGAGCAGACCCTGCTTGAGATTCTCTCTCCCTCTCTCCCTCTCTCTCTCTGCCCCTCCCCACCCTCTCTCTGAAAAGAAAGAAATAAACATTAAAAAATCTAGAGGATGTTATCCTTTTCCTAGTTTCCAAAAATGTGTTTCTGGTTAAGCAAGGAATGTCAGTGAGAGAAAACCCAGCCTGACCTGACCTGGCAGCTGCGGGAGCCCATTTCGCAGACGGGGACACAGATGCTGGAGGCAGGCGGTGCCCCCAGACCCCAGCTCTGCAGCAGGTGTCTGCTCACCGGTGGACATTCCGGTCCCTTGCGGCCCCCCCGCCACCACCTAGTGCAGAGAGGAGGACCTGCCCAGCTTCTCGCCCTGCTCCCTGCGGGGACCTCGGCCCCCCAGAGCCCCCTCCGGCAGGGAGCTCTCAAATGATGGGGACTCCGTGGGCTACATCAAGAAGACGGAGAAACGGGATCATCTCCGGGCGGGGACGAGCCGTGCGCTCACGAGCGGGGCCGCTTCGCCTGACGGCTGCTAAGATGGCTGAGGCAGAGTCTTGCAGGATCCGATTGGAAGTCAGGTCTGTCCTGGGGCCACCCTCCCTTCGCTCCCCCTCCCGGGGACTCCGTCCCCCCCCCCGCTTTCTTGTTATTCTCTCTCCCAGCTATGCTAACTACCCCATCAGGCCCAGGCTGCAGACATATTTTGCTTATTAATAATAAATTATATCTGTAGTCAATAACTCATTTTCCAAAAATTAATTTGGGAGCTACAGTACCCAGTCCCCGTGTAAGACCCAGCAGGCGCTGAAAACCACTGAAACCCCGAGTCATTATTTCATGTCCTTCCCATTTTCTCATTTTCCTCCAGTGAAGATTTACATTTTCCACAAGGGGCTGCCATGCAGTTCAATGTTTTAATCAAATAAAATGCCCACGGACATTCCGTTCAATCTGCCCCTCTGACTCAGACCCACTGGGGCCACTCCAAATGCTTGTTTTCAGGTGTTGCCTGCGGTGTAGACGCCTGTGCTCTGGGAATGGCCGCAGAGGACCGCGGGGTGGATGGGGAGATGGCGATGCCATCCGGGTGGCGGGGCAGTCGGGCCCGCTCTGCTGCGGGCACCACAGCCCCCCTCCACAAGTATAGGAGTCGGGCCAGCCTGGAGGGACACGGGCCGCCCGGGCCTTCAAGGACCCCACAGGAAGGACTCTAATTAGTCTCGACTCCCCAGATCAGGACAGCATCTGATGAGCCTGGAGAATCTGGCCGGGCCCTTGAACGTGCAGCCAACGGCAGCTCTCTCTCACCCACCCTTGTGCCGGGGTGGGGGCAGGATTCCTACTGCCATTGCCTTCCTGGCACGTGGACCCCTGCTGTGCCGGGGAGCCTGCTCTTCATCATAATACTCCTACCACCAGGGACGAGAGTCACCGTCCCCACCACCATCACCATCATCATCACCACCACCACCATCATCACCGCCATCACCACTACTGTCACCATCACCCTTACTGTCACCATCACCATTACTGTCACCATCACCATCACCACCATCATCATTACTGTCACCATCACCATTACTGTAACCACCATCATCACCACCATCACCACTACTGTCACCATCACCCTTACTGTCACCATCACCATTACTGTCACCATCACCATCACCACCATCATTACTGTCACCATCACCATTACTGTCACCACCATCATCACCACCATCACCACTACTGTCACCATCACCCTTACTGTCACCATCACCATTACTGTCACCATCACCATCACCACCATCATCATTACTGTCACCATCACCATCACCACCATCATCATTACTGTCACCATCACCATCACCATCACCACCATCATTACCGCCATCACCACTACTGTCACCATCACCCTTACTGTCACCATCACCCTTACTGTCACCATCACCCTTACTGTCACCATCACCATCACCACCATCACCATTACTGTCACCATCACCATCACCACCATCATTACTGTCACCATCACCCTTACTGTCACCATCACCATCACCACCATCATCACCACCATCACCACTACTGTCACCATCACCCTTACTGTCACCATCACCATTACTGTCACCATCACCATCACCACCATCATCACCACCATCACCACTACTGTCACCATCACCCTTACTGTCACCATCACCATCACCACCATCATCATTACTGTCACCATCACCATCCCCACCACCATCACCATTATCATCACCACCACCACCATCATTACCGCCATCACCACTACTGTCACCATCACCCTTACTGTCACCATCACCATCACCACCATCATCATTACTGTCACCATCACCATTACTGTCACCATCACCATCACCACCATCATCACCATCACCATCACCATCACCACCATCATTACCGCCATCACCACTACTGTCACCATCACCCTTACTGTCACCATCGCCATTACTGTCACCATCACCATCACCACCATCATTACTGTCACCATCACCCTTACTGTCACCATCACCATCACCACCATCATCACCACCATCACCACTACTGTCACCATCACCATCACCACCATCACCGTCATCACCACTATCACCGCAGCCACCGTCGCCATCCTCAGTACAGCTACTAACGCTTTCTGGAGCCTTCCTCTGTACAAGGCCCTACAGTAAGCATCCTTAGATACGGTGTTCCACTTAATTCTTCCATTCCCCTCTGCTGTTCACAATTCATATTTTAAACTGAAGAAACCGAGGCTCGGAAGTTAAGTGGCTTTTCTAAAAGTGGATAAAGCTAAATCTTGAACCACAGATATGTGACTTGAAGACCAGGGATTCCAAGCCCGCAGCCACTGGTTAGGGACCTGTGCTGACCAGCGCCATCCTCCTCATCCCTGGGCCAGACATCTCTTCTCTAGCACCAGCCCCGATTTTGGGAAGATGAGGCTGCCATCCCCGATCCCCTTTAGCCTACAACCTGGGCTCCCACCCAGGTCCCATCCTGCCCCCCAACTCTTGCTCCGTGTTGCTGCATCCTAACCAAGCTGGGGTGTCCTGGTCTACTAGGCGGCAGCTGGTCCTCCTAGAGGGAATGAGCCGAATCATGCCGGTTCTAGATGCACGCCCCCCCCTCACGTGCCTTCTCCTCTGAGCCTCCCCAAGGCTCCCTGAGCTGGGTCCTGCACCCTGGACTGTCACACTCAAGTGTGGTCCACCGGAGGCAACCCAAGGTCAGGGACTGAGCATGGAGCCACAGAGTCAGGAGGACTTAAGATCTAGGGAAGGGAATGTAACCGGAAGCAGACACAGGCAGGGCCCCCGCCTAGGAGTTAAGGACAGCGGAGGCCCAGAGCACCCGGAGAAGAAAGAGCCCGCCCTCCTCAGTCAAAGCCGTGCAGGGGGCAGTGCTCCAGGAAGGAGAGCGAAGACACACAACACGAAGGACAGGTTCCCGTGGCAGGTCCCCTGTGCTCAGCCTGGCTCTCTCTCTCCCCCTATGTCTCTGTCTCTCTCTGTCTCTGTCTCTTTCTGTGTCTCTGTCTCTCTTTCTGTGTCTCTCTCTTCCTTCTTTCTCTGTATGTCTCTCTTTGAGTCTCTGTGCGAGTATCTCTCTTCCACTGTGTTTCTGTCTCTCTCTGTGTGTCTCTCCCTGTTTGTCGGTCTCTCTCCCTCTGTGTCTCTGTCTTTCTCTGTGTTTCTCTCCCTGTCTCTCTCCCTGAGTCTCTCCCTGTGTCTTTTTCCCCCCGTGTGTCTTTCTCTCTCCTCTCTGTCTCTCCTTGCACTGTGTGTCTCTGTGTGTGTAGCTGTCCCTGTCTCTCTCCTCCCCACTGTGCACGTCTGTGTGTGTGTATCTCCCCATCGCACCTGCCCACATATGAACACTGCACATGGTGGAGAAAAGCAGAAAGCTGGGAGGCAGTTTCCCCACCATAACCATCACGACCCATCAGCAAAAGGAGACATTTTCAGGATGAAATTAACTAACATGCAAAGTGACAGAGAGCCACAGTAAGTATCTGCATTCGCACAAGGGAAAACCCATCCCTGGCGGAAGGTGGCCTCCTCTGGCATCATCGGGGAGCTGGGGGCATCGGGGATCTGGGGGCATCGGGGATCTGGGGGCATCGGGGATCTGGGGGCATCGGGGAGCTGGGAGCATCGGGGAGCTGGGAGCATCCCTTTGCCTTCCTGCTCAGTGCCTCGGTGAACCCCTCAAGCACCTGAAGTCAGACACTAAAGAACAGAGGCTCTCAAATGGAGAAAGCAGAGCCCCCAAGGCCATGGGGCAGTGGGGTCCATGGACGGTCTCCCACATTTCAGAGCCCGGCCCTCACCCGCAGGTGCCATCTCTCCACTGAAATGGGAGAGGTCAGCGGTGACAGTGATGTCTGGGTTCAGATTTGACCAGCGGGGGCCTGGCTCAACCTGGGAACAGAAGTAGGACACGGACGCAGTGAATTCTGCCACAAAACCTTTAAAAGAAGGATCCGTGGTGTGAGCGGTGTAGACTGATGGGGCCTCGGGCGGTAAAAGCCGGAGGGGCCCGAACTCACGCCAGGTCTGCTGGCAGCTCTCCCGCCTGACGAATGAACGGGGACGGCAGGAACACCCTGGTAGGAGTGACGTCATTGCTCGCCCCCTGATGGGAAAGGAAAGCCGGGTCCTGGGTTTCAGCCACAGGAGGACGTTTGCCAGAAGGTCACGCGTGGCCTCGCTCATGCGCGCGATGACGTTATTAACACTTAGGCTTCAGAATCGCCCGGCCAGGGAACCGGCATCGCCAGGACGTGGCCTCGGGCCTGGCAGTGGGCCGCACCCGACCACCCGGCCGCCCACCACGTGCCCCCAGGCGCCTCTTGGACGTACAGCGACTGGCAGCATCTGTTACTCTGGCTGGAAAGGATTACGCGAGGATTGTAAAACAGCAAAGTAATCGAATTAGCAGAAGTTTCCACAGCATTAATCCGAAGTGAAATTGTCTTTTTTCCTTTGCTGGGAAGGTACGCGACTACCCAGAAGTCTTCTTATTTCTTTCCCAGGTCAGGAAGCAATGACAGAGGCTAAAACACAGCAACTCTAAGGATTTTGTGCAGACAAGCACCCAACAGGTTCATGGGCGGCTGTTCTCTCCGCGCGAGCCGATGGCGTCTGCAGAGGCAGAGGGAGGGGCCTCCGGAGAGAAACCACTCTGGCCCTCTGGCTGTGGGGACACGGCAGACAGGCACGGCCTCTCTGTGTCTCAACTCCCTCATCTGGGGAGGGAACCACGATACCTACCGGCACCTTCCCCACGAGACTGCAAGGAGAACAAGACGGCCAGTATTGAGAGCCCTGCCTGCCCTAAGGTGCGAGTTGGTGCCGGCTGCCGCAGTCATTATTATTCCGGGATGGGATTACTGGGAAGTTCAGGGGAACAGTTTGCATCGAGTTGGCTCAGAGAGAAGAATTCTATTTCCAGGCTACAAGGGCACAGTTGCTCCCGCCGCTAAAATCTGCCAGATGAATTTAACTCCCTGTGTTGTCTTGGCCCCAGCAAAGCTTGCAGACACAAAGCGCCAAGAGTTTGTGACTCAGGTGTGCCCTGGATTACGTCGCCCTCATTTTGCGGGTGGAGGGGAGAATGTGGGTCTCACCCCTTGTGTGAGGTGCGGACCTGCGGTCCGGCCAGCTGAGCGTGCGTCTGCTTCCTTGTCCCCTCTCTCCACCTGCTGCCACCACCCTAACACAGACTCAGAGCCTGGGCAAGAAGGCTGTCCCCTCTCCCCCAGTGCTCCCAGACCCGCAACACGGTTCACTTGGCAAGGTCTTTAGGAAAAGACCTCGAAGGTCCTTCTCAGTGTTGTAGGGCCCAGGGCGGTTGCCCCCAAAATGTGTCACCTCGGCATAGTGATTACTTTATTTGTTATATCATTGTTTTTAAATTTTTAATGTTTCTTTATTTTTGAGAGAGAGAGAGACAGAGCGTGAGCAGGGGAAGGGCAGAGAGAGAGGGAGACACAGAATCCGAAGCAGGCTCCGGGCCCTGAGCTGTCAGCACAGAGCCTGACTCGGGGTTTGAACTCATGAGCCATGAGATGGCGACCTGGGCCGATGTCAGATGCTTAACTGACTGAGCCCCCCAGGCGCCCCCTCATGTTGATTATTTTAAATCAAAGTCACCTAGGAGACCGGCTTGTATAGGAAGGACACTCAGACTTCCCTCTGTCCCCTGAAAGCAGGGAATCTGCCCCACATAGAAGGACTCCCGGGACCAGGAGAGAAGAGACCTCCTTATCACCAGCCGTGGGAAACACAGGGCTCGGAGGGCCTGTCTGCTCCTCGCTCACGTACCACCGCAGCCACTCCGCCCAGCACTTCCTGACCGCAGCTCCCGGACAGAAGTGTTGTCCTGGCGACTCCCCACAGATTTATTATCTCTTTGTCTAAAAAGTATAAAAACTGCCTGCCTTGTTGTTCCTCTAGGTCTCCGTTTCATTACTGGGCCTCTGCGTGCGCATAATAACACTTTGGGTTTTCTCTCCTGTTCATCTGTCTCAGGTACATTTCATTCTTAGTCCGGCTAGAAGAATGTGGAAGGGTAGAGGAAGACTGCCTCCTTCCCCACAGGGTCCACACCCGTGACCCGAAGTTAGGAGTACTTCGAATGCATGATGGGAAACTTCCCTCGTTCATCTTGGCATCTGCAAGATCAAAATTACAAGCCCCCAACGGATGAGTTTATCATTAAATTAACGTTCAAAGTGGAATGACAAATAGAAGAGGGACGTTTGCAGGTGGTACGTCCAGCGCGTATAGACAACTCGAAGGGTCTCAGACACCCGCTGGTTTAGACGTGCGCGCGTCTGCTCTTCCAAGACTCTTAAGTACCCTGGAACTACCAAATTAGGCCTATTAACTGGCAGCTAGTAAAACAGCTAATTAGCTCGTGAGTGCTGTGAGCGCCCACAGACGCAAATAGAGCTCATCTTACAATGGGATAAAGAGAACGAAGGGTGCGGAGTCCTGATGGCTGGACGGCGCGTGCCGGGGCAGGTGGCGCAGGCGCGGTGCGGGGCCACGCCCCTAGAGCACTCTTCACAGAAGGGCTTCGAACCCACTCTCCCCTCAGCCCCTTGATCTTCAGCTGCACGTTGGAGCTGAAGACTTTAATTACTAATCAGCTTGAAAATGCTCCTGTCTGTGCCTGCGAGGCAGGAGGCCCAGAGAGCCATTCCTGAATCGGCCTCCGTCAGCGGCTGCGCGGGCAGCGAGGGCTGGATGTGGGACCGAGGACCGAGGACCGGCCGCCGCCCCCAGAGTCTAGGACCGGTCCCCTCCCGGAACCAGCGCGGCCCTGGCACCAGGAAGAGGGCTCGTTTCAGACCCAATGCCTGCACGCGGACCCTCCTCCCAGGACCTTCACGGCGCTTGATTCGCAGGCAGCCGCTTGTTCAAAGCGTCTACAGAAACGCGAATATTGAGAATAGATAAAACTGGAACAATAGTTCATAGCGTAAAATCTCTTCGCTGGAACTAGATATTTCCAAACTCCCATAGGTGTCTAAACACGTCTGTTCTGCGAATCCCTAGTGACTCTCAGGCGGTGGGGAGGAGCTCAGCCCTGCAGCCTCAGCTCCGACTCCAGCTCAGCCGGGCCGCCCTCTGGCTGGCTGGGCTGTGTCCTATCTACGCAAGGGGACAAGAGGCGGAGATGCCTCCAAAGCTCCTTGGTGAGAAGGTTCGATGGGCTCATTTACGCACAGCACTGAGAACTGCACCTGGCCCAGGTAAGCCCTGAGCAAACGTGACTCTGTGTATCCTGCTGTCAGCTGTGTTTGCTGAACAAAAGCCGAATTGAAATAACAATTTACACAGAAATGTGAGAATTCCGTTCGGCCTGGACTTGGGTCTCCTGATGTGCTGAGCTCTGTGCACGCACTGGGCACCACGTAGGGAGAAAACACAACTGCTGTCCCAGAGAGGCTCGGCGGCAGGACTGTGGTCCCAGGTCCTGAGAAGGGCTCACGGCCGGTCTGTTCTGCAGTGAGGACGGCTCCGGGGACCGTGGAGGTGAATTAATACCACAGCAGAGGTTTTCGTACCGGGATGAGGACATGCTTTTTTTTTTTTTAATTTTAACGCTTATTTATTTTTGAGAGAGAGAGAGAGCACGAGTGAGGAAAGGGCAGAGAGAGAAGAAGATGCAGAATCAGAATCCAAAGCAGGCTCCAAGACTCTGAGCTGTCAGCACAGAGCCTGACACTGGAGCTTGAGCCCACAAACTGCAAGATCATGACCTGAGCCGAAGTCGGACGCTCAACCGATTGAGCCACCCAGGAGCCCCTAGGAGGAGGACACACTTTTAATGTAAAACCAGCAAGACAAAACACAACACAATAACCCTGTTGACCGCAGAACTGGACACTCGCTGGTGCATTCCCGGCTCCTTGAGAAACCCGCAGGCTTCCGGATGTCCCCGCAGGGGTGGGGGACTCACATCTGAGGCCGAGGCTGAGGTGGGTTCTGGAGACGTCTCCACTCCTCTCTGCCAGACGCCAGTGTAAGGGCAAATCGGGACTGATTCCATTTTGCTTAAGGGCAAACTGGGACTGACTCCATTGCGTTTCCGTGTCCTCCACCTGAGTCCCCAGTGCCTGCGCAGAAGCTTGACCTATGGAACAGGACCTTTGACCCTTCCTCAGCCAGTCGGCTAGGGTCACGACCATCACCCCTCCCACTGCCCCTAGACCCCTTTAAAACTACTGTGTTTTTGGAACGGGCTCTCTCTCTCGACCCACCGCTGCGTCGATGCGGTAGGAGACTGAGCTCGAGCTAGCTCAAATAAAGGCTCTTTGTTCTTGCATCGGACTCGCTCCCTGGTGGTTTTTGGGGTCCCCGAATTCTGGGCATAACAACAGCACCCTCCCCACCTTGGCCTCTCTGCCTCTTGGTTTGGAAGAGTCCTTCTCCCAGAGTGAGGCCCTCCTTCTAAAAAACCGATCTTTATATTTGCTATTTAAATAGTTTTTACTGTCCTTGACACTTCGATCCCCACTGAACAGTGAGTATCAGGAGGGAAAGGAGGTGCCTCCCCATTTAAGTGAACGCAGCAGGCTCCTCACCACCCTTGGCTCTTGGGGAGTGCCGAACCCACTGTGGGGGAGGGGGAGGCTTCCGTTCAGCCTAAGGGAGGAATCCTCGAGATGGTCTGGGGAGGGCATGGGTGCCATTCTGCCCACACGCCTCCAGGCCCCGATGAACACCGCAGGAGTCGTCACAGCAGCCCTGGTGGTGGCCCCACGAGTGTCCCCGCTCTTGGACGGGCAGCTGGCGCTCCAAGCCGGGCTGAGCGCCTTTCCCGGGGTTGGCATGAAGCCAGCCGAGCTTGGGATCGGCCAGGCTGGCGGCTTCCAGTACCTCCCTCGATGCCGCACTCTGTCACAAGGGTGACACATCCCCACACGGATATGTCCCAGTCAGTGCCACTTTATTTAAAACAGCACCGTCCTGAGGACTAACTGATGTGGGAAACAAAGGCCGAAGGAAATGGTAGAGAAAATTAAATTTCCTTATAACCTGCAGCCCATTGACAAATACTTGGGGCAGGCAGAGTAAAATGTTTCTCCAGGAACTCCCTACTGTCTTCATGCTAATACTTTGCTGGAGGGAAAAACACCCTTAGCTTGACAATAGCCCGACCTCTTTAGCATATGAAAATCTCACTGGAAACTTCCTCTGGACTTTACCACCACCACCCCCCCCCAGCTCCATCCTATACAACCAGTCTCTCCTCAGGGTCCCCTGGGCCGCTTCTCCTGCCCCCGGGTCCTGTCCCTGTGCCCCAGTGTCCCATCCCCATCCCAACCCCATCCCAACCCCGGGCTTTAATAAAATCACCTTTTTGCACCAAAGACATCTTCCAAGAATTATTTCTTGGCCGTCGGCTCCAGGTCCCGCAAACTCCACTATTACCCCCAAAAGCCTCATCGCTAACGATTTCTGTTCCTGTGGAAACTCCAGCCCGTGGGTCCCCCAAGCTTCTGTGTCACCCCACACACCCGTGATGTCCCCGCGGAATCCACGGCACCCCACAGGGACTGGACGCACGCCAAACACGTAAGACTCTAAGTCATGCTAGTGTTTTGAATTGGGAACTCACCACTGGTAAGCGTATCGACTGCTGAGAGAGAACTTCCCTAAACGTGTATTTAAACACAAATGGAAATCGCCCCTCTGATGCAGCTTGACTAAAATGAACAAACGAATTGATGGAAGCAGAAGCCTTCTCGTGTCGGGAGGTCCCCGTGTGCACGAGACCTGGGGACCCTGGCCCGAACTGGGCCGCGCTGGGTGGGGCAGGTGCCAGCAGAGGTGAGGGACGTCATGAAGGAGCGGAAGGAGCCGGAAGGAACGCAGCGGGGAATGCGGGCTCCGGGGGTGCTGCACCCCGAGAGAGCTGGCTGCTGCTGGAGGAGGCGAGAACCAGGGGAGAACGTGGTCGTGGGCCCGGGGTTCGCGCTCCTGGATCGGAGGCAGAAACTAGACGCAGAGAAGGACAAAGCCAGTATGTTGGGAACAAACACGAAAACATCCTTCATGGCAAAACCGCAAGACCAAGAAAAAGAGTGGCCAAACTCGCTGGGAGAGGCCACTTGAGTCGAAGCAGCGATCTGAGCAAAAGCCTGCCCTGTTTCAGACGGAGGAACAGACAAGAGTCCTGAGCAAACAGACAACGTGCGAGGCGTGTGAGGTCAGAGCGGGTCAGGTGCACACGACAGGGAGCTGGGCACGGGGGCTGCGGGGGCTGCCGGGGGCTGCAGAGCTCGTGGGCACGGCTTTGGAAGCCACCCATGGCGTCCTGCAGGAGAACTCTGGGGACGCTCAGACCCAGGGACACTAATTCACTTCTGCAGCTGCTTTCCACTGAGAAACCATCCCTTTCTCAACCTGTGGACTGCAGGCACCGGGTGTGGAAGGTCAAGGCACCCGTGGCTCACACAAGCCAGCGCCTCGCCTAGAACTCCCTTCTCGTCCAGAAGCTGACCGGCAAGGCGCGAGGAAGGTGCGCTGCGGTCAAACAAGGAGACGGAGGAGGGTGTGGAGAGGGGACTGTTCGGCAATCCTTCGGCGAGACGGCCATGAAGGAGCCGCACCCACGCGGGCTCCGGGACACGCCCACGTCGGTGAACTCACCAACTGTCAGATCAGGACCTGAGCTGAAATCAAGAGGTGGCCGCTTAACCTTAAGCCTGAGCCCCCCAGGCGCCCCCAAATCCCTTTTAAATGCATGTCCCCTGTGGCCCTGATGTATTCCAGTTGCATTGAAAATGACAGAGTGACCAGTGCTAAATGAGTCCAGATAAATGAGTCCAGTGCTAAAAAGTAAGATACAATTGTATAAATATAGAAGAATATTTAGGTGTGGTAATAATAAGTTAGCAGGTGTAAATTAATTAAGTTGCTTAAAGACGAAGAAGTCACTGTGTCCTGCATGCGGGGCAGGGCCCTCACACCCAGAGCCCTGCTGGGACCAGGATTCATTGCTCACTCCGCTGGATTCTCGGAAACAGAGCTTCAAAAGGAGCCGTTTGTTCGTCCTGAGCTCTGTGCTTGGCCCCGGAGGCAGCCAGAGCCCCACCGCTGGGGCTTGATCCCAACCCCCCAGGAAAGGCCCCCCTCCTCCCGCCAGCAGGGCTGAGTGTCCTAACAACGCACTCTAACCCACCCAGGACTCCAGGGCGTTCTGTCTTAACCACCCTGGTTTAAGCAGCTTCCCCTCAATGGAGGGAGATTCCAGTCACTGGTCTTAACTCATCAGGACGCCTCCGTTCGGTGGGCTCTGTGGCCCAGACGCCAGTGGGAGACTCTTAAGGCCCCCTGGGAAAGCTCTTCAGGGGGACGTGGGGACGTGGTGGCAGTGAGGAAGCAGCCCGGGGACATGAGCACCCACAGCGCCGCCCCCCCAGAGCTTAGGATCCAGGCCACAGGCTTCAGGGAGGGCCGAGTGTCACCCAGCCCACCAACAAATATTTGCTGAGCACCTACTGTGTGCCAGGCCCCTCATCACCACAGGGATCACGTGGGAGTCAGCGAAGCGTGGACACAGTCCGACATCCACGCAGCCTGCTGCAGGCCGGGCAGGGAACCTCGAGGAGAAATCACTCACAGGTGCCTGCCAGCAGGGAGGGCGGGGGCGGAGCCCAGCTCGGAGCCAGGGCTCGGGCTGGAGGGAGCCCTTGTCCTCCTGGGGCAGCCAGCACCCGCTTCCTGCCCTCGCACACCGACTGGCGAATCATTAAGGGACATAAGAGATTCCCGTCCATCCAGCTGGAGGTCTGCTCTGCCTCTGGTGTGGACTGAGATAGAAAGCAGACGTGCTGGGCGTCGTGGCTCCGGCGGCGTCCGCGGGCCACCGGGGACAGGCTCCGGACAGAAGGGGGAGCACAGGGACCTTGGGGGTTGGGGAGACGGCCCTGTTCCCCCAGGTGCCCTTCCTCGGATGTGGGGAAGGGGCTTGCCTGACAGCAACTCCGACCTTGATAAACTGTCCAACCCCTTGGCAGTGCTTGAGGCCCAGGTAAGCAAGGGCGGTGGGTGGTCCCCGGGGCCAACCTCACGCTCTGCCAACCGCCCTCTCAGCTTCTGTCCTGGAGCCGGGGCCACACAGCACCGCGCCATCGGGTGGCCCTGCGTCCCCCCCTCCCCGGCCAGGGTCGGCCTTATCTCCGTTTTCCTGCACCCACAGAGCAGCCGGGGAAACGTCTCCCACCCGAGGACAGGTGCGGCACCCTCCTGGCCTGCCGCGGGGCCGGAGCCTCTGGGCAGGAAACGTGGAGGAGTAATAAGAGCAGGCTGGCTCGGAGAGGTGGCTGGGCCTAGAGGGCCCCCGTGGCTAGGACACGGGTGTCCCAACCAGCAGGACCCCTTCGGAAGGACGGGTCCCTCAGCCTCCCTTCCTCGCACCAGCCCTGGCCAAAACACGCTCCGGTCAGCGCCTTTGCGGGCCTACCATGCCCGTGCATTCGCCACAAACATTTATTTGGGGCCCAACTTCAACAAGACCCCGAGTCAGGCCTGAGGGACACAGCGATGAGAAAGTCAGCTGTAAGACCCAAGGCAGCTGCCCTGACAGCTCACCTTTTAGGGGTGACAGCAGTAGGCACAGTGACAAGTACCAGAGGTGTCCTGAGTTGTGCTCCAGGGAGAAGGCAGGAAACATGGGGAGAAGGCCCAGGGGACAGCGTTCCCCCAGAACCCACCTCCACCGGGTAAGTAGAAGCGAATGGGAAATTTCCCGAAGACACACAGCAGGGAGGCAGCATTCAGAAGTAACACATTTAAAAAAATATGCCAAACACGGGTTAAAAGTGACCTTTCTTGCTATTACTCATTAAAATCAGAATTATTGACCCAATGAGCTTGTCGGCTGCCATCTTTCCCAGCTGGCCGGGTCCCCAAGCTGAGTCGCAGGTCAGACGCCAGAGCACGTCACGCCCAGACAGGGGCCCGTCTGCCCTCGGTGTCCCGGCGTCTCCGCACACCGCTCGGCCGACCCGTTGCTGTAGCACACCGGGCTCTGCGTGGCCGTCCCGGCGAAAGCCATCCTGCAGCCAGTGCGCGCGGCTGACCGTGGTTGCGGGCGTTCTCGTTTTCACCCGTGTCCTGTGGCAGGTGGAGGACGGAGTCCCGTCGCTCATTCCTCAACACCCCAAATCCGCAAGAAATCTCCCTCACTCAGTCTGCACCGAAACGCTGTAGCACTTCACGCAGTAAACACGAGACGGCCTTACAGGTTCCAGGCCGTGACGACGGCCGTTGCTGGCGTTAGTGCGGCAAACGCGACGATTCATCGAACAAAGGAACTACTGACGCCCACTCAGGCATCCGAGTGTCCACATGCGACAAACGCCTCAAAATCTCTGCAGATGGACGTCTTGTTCGGGCGGCGGCAGGCCGCCTCGGAAGCCCGCTCTGCTTACGGTTCTGTGTGAAATTGTGCCGTTCCAATCGGCCGAGAGGCTGAGAAGTGTGTTGGCCTCTTCCCGCAGAATCCAGCATTCCGAGAAAGCACGGGTCTCCACCGGCAGATAGGAAACCCACCACAGTCTCCGAGCCCTCCGCTCCCCGCACCCCTGTCCCTGGGGACCCACAGTAACCAGCACCCTGAGGACCCACACTACACATGCTGAGCCCCGGTCCCCCTGCGGGCACTGTGCAGGGCTGAGTCCCGGCCGTCCTTCCAGACCCCTCCCTCCTTGCTCTGTCCCCACGGGCGGCGGTGAGGGCAGCCCGGCCCACCAGGGCTCTCCAGAGGACCCCCGGTGTCTCAGAGACCCTTCCCACCGTCTGCCGCGTCCTGCGACGTCCCCAGATCCTGAAAATGCCGCCCCAGCGTTGCTGTGAGGCTGGTCACCCAGCCCGTGAAGGCCCCTCCGTCCACCCTCCTGTCCTGGCCAAGCACCTCCGGCCGAGTTATCCGACCGCCTTCCAATATCAGGCTTCTCCCTGGGACCCGGTGGTGCCCCCTCCAGGGGTCGGCGGGTGGGAGAGGGGGGACCTGAGAGCCGCTGGCGTCTCTGGTCCCCGAGGCCCCTCCCTCAGGTCTGTGTCAATAACAAGAAGGAGCGTCTGCAAGTTCCACCTTGACAAAGCGACCTCCCTACTGAGCAGAGCGTGGGGACTGGGGGCACTCTGGAGTCAGCAGGGAGCGGACGTGCCCGGTGGGCAGCTCACGGCCACGAGGAGCGCCATCCTGCACCGTGCGCGAGTCACCCGCCAAGCACTCTGACCCGCTCCTGACGTCCGCGTATCACCTCTGGAGAAATCCGTGCGTCAGCCCATCTCGCAGCCGGGCACAAGGAGGCTCTGAAACCCGAGGCCCCCGCGCAGGGCCACCGCTGGCCGCGCCGAGCACCCCGACGCTGGAGCTCAGGCTTCCTTCTACACCCCGCAGCTCACCAGCTGCGTATCGGAAGGAAGGGCTTTGCGGGGGGCGGGGCTGGTGTGGCCTGATGAGGCTCCCCCCGTGACGGGCCCTGTGGCCTCAGACACAGACATCCGGCAGCAAAGCCCAGAGAACACACTCCCGGCCGCGCCGCGCAGACTGAAAACGCCGCGCTACAACCAGCATCATAGGGGCCCCTCCGGAATGGGCTCAGAGGGGAATTACACCTGCTCCCGCGAGCACAGCGTTCTCCCCACACGCAGAGAGGCGAAAATCAGAGGCGTCCCTCACGTTGTTAATGTCGTGACCTCAGGGACACCAGCCCACAGCATCACCTCTGCCCTTTGAGCTGCCTTCGAGACACCCAGCTGGCTTTGACTTCAGAGCAAGGTCGTCGCACTTAAATGCTGGTGACCAAAGCAGCACACGTGAAGGGAAACCCCAAATCCCACAGCCCGCGCGGACGTGATCCTCCCACACGCCAGGGCAAGGACTCCCCGAGGGGCAGACGGAGACGACGCTCAGGTCAGTGTGCACCCCGGACACCGACCAGCCCCTCACAGGAGTGCCGCTCTGATCGCAGGCCGAAGTCAGCGTCAGGCCCCAAATGCAGGCAGACCCCAAAACAGGGACTCGTTTCAAGTCTCCCGAGGAGACGAACTGAGTTAAGGAGCTCGCACCCCACAGTAACACACTCCGGGCCCCAGGTATTAACTGGCCTTCGGTGTCTAACTGGCCTGGTGCTTCCTCACTCCGGGGAACCCCGGTCAGTCCCCGAAACAGGTGACTACCTCCCAGAATAGGGGGGGATCCAGAAAATGATTGGGTTTTCAACATTTCCTTCCGAGCCTTACGAACCAGGATCACACCCGTGAAAATCAGCATTCAGGGGAAGCAGGCCTCCCGCTCGGCGGCCGGGGAACCGAAGCGTGTGCTTATTAAGCAGACAAGCAAAGGAAGCGGGCCGTCATCGCTGGGACAGCTGGTGTGAGAGGCAGAAAAATATCCACAAATTCAATTTCAAGGCATTCAAGGTAAATTAGGCGCACAGTAAATACATGTAATCAAAAATAATTATGGTTTCTAAGTTTTAAAGCCGACGTAACGAAAACCAGGTTCAGTCTGAACAAAGAAAAACCCTGTTCTTCTTCCCCGAGGCGGGATGGACAGACGAAATGCTGTATTTTAACGCTGGGGTAAAATTTGCGGGGGACTCAGGTTTCTGGCCTCAAAGTAAAAGCACCAAAATCAAACAAATGACCCAAATGTGGGGGTTCCTACGCCTGCTGGCCTCTGTCCCTCCTGAGGCTGGTGGCCACTGCGCCGGGCCAGGCGGGCTCCAGGCAGGAAGGAGGCCCCCCCACCCCTGGTGCTCACCTGCTGCCCCGGCGAGTCCCCTGCCTCTGGCCTCCTCACAGCGGCAATGTCGAAAACCGGCTTGGCCCTCGGCCCTCCCGGGCCCCAGGAACGAGCAAGTCTCCACTCGGAGGCCTGCTCTCCAGAACTTTCTGCAGGTGTGACCACGGCCCGCGGGAAGGGGCATCTCCTTTCACGTGGAGCCCGCCACCAGGCTTGGAGACGCGACGGCCCGTCTGAGCCCAACCCACCACGTGTCCCCGTGGAGGGCTGCGCTCTCAATGCCGGTTTGTGGTGGTCTCGGGAAAGAGCCCCTCACTCTCCTGGGCGGGGCTCAGAGCTGCCCAACAGGAGGAGCAGATGCGCTCAGGTGGGCCAGCAGGCGTGGGCAGAGGGGACGGGTCACCCACACACACCCGTCCTCAGTCTCCCTGTTGGCCCGGCTCGGCAGGAGGGTGTAGCCCCTCCCGTCCCCCGTGCGCGCACGCCCGGCGCAAGCCTGACGTGGCCAGCATCCCCACGGACCACCGGGCTCAGGCTCGGGGAGGAAGCCTGGAGCAGCTCGAACCAGCCGCAGTCACCAGCCCCGTGCTCTGCATCGAACTGAGCGCTCGGCTCAGCCACACAGCCGGACCAGACCAAGAGTCTGAAGCGGTCACGCCGGCCGTCTCGCTGGATGGGCCGTGCGGGGTGAACAGACGAGCGGACACGATCCGCATCTAAGACATACACCGTGATTTTCCAACAAAGATGACAGTCAAATTCATTAAAATATTGATCACTTATAAATGATCTTCTTTATTCCACATTTTTTTAAGCAGAGAGGGAAACTCTTCTCGTGGTATCTGTGTAGCATTTAAATTTCAGTTTGAGCACCATTATCTTTAAAGTCAGTGCTCCCACCATTGCCCTCCTCCTCCTCCTGGTCCTCCCTGGGTCCCTGCGCCCTGATGAGGCTGCACCTGTCCTGCCCAGCCCCCAACCAGCTGGTGCTTCTCAGGGACAGCCCGGCGGCGTTCCCTGGACTGCCTCCACGTGCCTCAGAGCAGAGGAGAGGGACTCTCCCCTCCCCTGTGGGCCCCTCTTCCTGGTCTAGCCTCTGGGTTCGTGGCCTATGGGGTCCGGCCTGGGCCCGCTGCCCCCGCACGCCCTCCACTGAAGGGCACGCTCACGGGGCTAACGCATCCTTCAGAATTCCCTTTCTTACTCTTTATTTCCTTCCTAAGGGACGGGTGGGGAAGGAATGTCTTCACATATCATACCAAGACCTTCAAGAAGGGCGAGCTCGGGTCAATGACGCACACGTTTTATGGTGCCCGCCCTCGGCGCCCGCCCCCAAAACGCTTCCTCAGCATTCATCCCACAGCGGTGCGCCTGCTCAGCCTCACTCCTCATGCGTGAAGGTCAAAGTAACAGGAAAGGTTACGAAACGGGTACGGACACCAACTCATCAACTTCTGGTGCTGGGGGTGAAAGAAACCCCCAGGTAACTCAAGATACACTGGGCTCTCCCGTGGCGAGATCGCTGATGACTGAGAATAACGGCGCGGCCTGCGTGACCTCCTCCCTCTCGTGGCCGTCTGGCCGCGGACGGTCATGACTGCGCTCTGCGGCACCTTCCACACTTCCTGTCACTGCGTGTCACGAGGACAGGGTAGTTCCTTTCTGTCCTCCCTGTGCAGGCCTGGGCCTGAGCCCCGAAGCATCTCTGAAGCAGAGGAGGGCCGTCCCGGTCACCCCCGAGCTCAACACTCAGCTTCTCGGCACGAGGAGCCGATCGCCAGCACGTTTGTGGGTGGGCGTGGTGGAGCAGGGAGACTCCAGCCCTCCGGAGTGTCCTCGCCCAGCCGTGGCCGGCCCACAGCCCAGAGAGCAGAGTGAACGGAGACACGCCCCAGGCAGCGGAGCTCACACGCGTCCATGCTGGGGGCTGCAGGTGCATGCCCCGTGGACGGCCGCCGGCCCCGTGGCTCACACCTTGGATGCGTCACACAGGCAGGGCCACACACCTGCTTGGTCAGAGCATGTGTTCCGTAACGCACCTTTAGAGACTGTGACACAGCCTGTTCAGAGCACCTGCGGTTTTGCTATTTAAAGACACTTTCTTAAAACATTCTATAAAGAGAGTAAGACCTTACTTATATAATTAAGTTTCTACTTTACCAGCTTTATGCGTACATACGACCACCTGCCAAGACTGTGACCTGCAAGGAGCCCAGTCAAGGTGAGCCGCTGCCTGGCTGACCTGCGGTGGACGGCCACGGGCACCTGTTGCCATCCGCCACCAAGGTTTTGTCCGTCCCACAGAAGCGAGGAGAGAACAGATCACTGAAACCCTTTGCACTCCTGGCCCTCGAACTCCTGGCCCTCACACCCCCAGCCCTCATACCTCTGGCCCTCGCACACACATGTCTGAACCCCAAAGAACGGGCTGGGACGAAGTCTGCACACTCAACTGACAGCGTGTGCTCTGGTCCACAGCCCAGTTTTGTTCACAAAAAACTGAGTTAGAGGATTTGATGAATCCCGAAGTAAGTTTAAAAATAGTGTTTGTCCCTTCTCTTCACAATTGCATTATACAGAAAAATTGTCAAGAGTGAGGTGACTGTGTGCACAGAAAGCCCTCTGTCAGGAGCTGCTCGTGGGGGAGGGGCGCCTGCAAAGCGCCCCACCCGGTGCTGCCACGCAGACGCCCTCCCTCCGGCCCACGGGACAGAGGCCAGGGAGCCACACTCGCTCTAACCCTGCTCATCTCTGCTCCTGAAGACGCCGGGTAGGACCAGCCTGGAGTCTTTGCAAATAGCTTTTAGAAAAGGCCACACAGAAGAGCCACCTCAGAGCGTGATTCAGAGGCGGCCCTGTGGGGAGGGAAGCTGCTGACCGGGTTGGATGTCAGAGACTGCTCTGCCTGGAGCCAGCTCCCGGCTCCCGAGACCGAATTCCCCCAGGAAGGCTGTGGGTCAGCAAACGACAGGAGTCCCCAAAACGCTGGCACAAAGATACTTTATTCTGATAGAAGCTGTGTCTGAGCCTCCTGTTCCGCCGCAGCCTCCTGGAGCAGGGAGGTCTCGCTGTTACAATTTGTATTTTTTGATTATTAACAAAGTTACACTGATTCTGTATTTTTATTAACTGGTGTATTTCTACTTTCTTGATTCCTTAATGTTTCTATGCATTTTGTTTTTATAAATAAGAGCTAACGTTAATACACTCGTGTGTATAATACATGTGTGTATATACAGAGAGAGGAGAGACACGAATTTAGATTATGCATTCACATTTCTGTCTTTTTAGGATTTTTTCTTTCTTTTGTACAGTTTATTAGTCCTTTTCTGTCCCCATATTTTCTCTTGTTAGTGCTGGTTTTCATACGTAATTTTATAATCCGTTTTTTACCACTACATTAAAGCATAAGTTCTGAAACTATTAAATAGACTGCAGGGATAGAGGATCTGTCATTTTAATTTTCATTAAACATTTGGGAATGTCCTTAATTCCTTAAAAGTTCTTGAAGGCAGATCATCAGGTATTTTTGCTGTGATTACTTCCTGCTCCAATCAACCCCAGTCCATTGCTCCTAAGAGACTCAGTCCACCTTCTAAGTAGGCTGTCGGAAAAATTCGCCATGATAAGACAAGCTGATTTCAAACCGTCATTTCAGGGATGGTTGCTATGACAAATAAATTTTTTTTGCCGTCTATCACTAGCTGTTAGACACACCACGTTGTTAAAATAGTGAATGAAATACGAAGGGCTATGGAGCAAATTATTAAAATCTTTTATGGGAAAGTTCTGAGAAAACTGGAGACGGCTCAAGGGGTCAGATGAGCTGCAGGACTGTACGTACGCAGGAAGCGTGCACGCCCTCCTTCTTGTTCCCAGGTGCAAACAGTGAGCACCCCCTTGCGGAAAGTCCCTAAGGAGCCCCATTGGTTCAGCAGCGTGGTGACAGCGGTGTAAGGAGGTGGCCGGCTGCCCTGCACGGTGGCCACTTCCCTCGAGTGACAGGTCGAGAGTGGCGAGAGCAGCAGGCACTCCAGCGCCATGCTGCCAAGGGACCCCACACCTGCAGGAGGGGCCGCGGCAGCACCGAGGTCGCTAAAATCCTAAAACCAGCACCTGCCACAACTCCATGGTACAAGCAGGGGTGTTTTCCACGCGAATTTCAACGATGGCGACACCCCGACAGGGAGGCTGGCGGGCCTTCTGGGACACCAGTGGGCACCATTTTTTCAATTAAAAATTAAAAAGCATTTAGCTTTCAACTTTTGGGCCAACAATTCCATTCCTGGGAGTCTGTTCTGAAGGAAGTGCACGTGGGGCGCCTGGAGGTTACGTTAATTTTGGCTCAGGTCATGACCGAGTCCCACATCGGGGGACTGTGCTGTCAGCAGAGCCTGCTTGGGATTCTCTCTCTCTCCCTTTCTCTCTGCCCCTCCCCTAAACTTGCTCACTCTCTTTGACCACAAGCTAAAAGCAATATTTATAGGCCAGTGAGTCCCTAAAATGGGGAGAGAGTGTTCACATGCACTTGAACAGAACAAGGGGGATCTAGGCGTGCTGACAGGGAAGCCATTCCGGCAGAAACGATGATGGCAAACTATGAGTTCTCCCATAAGTCCTGCGGAAGAGACCATCCTCCCCCCGTGTGTTCCCGGCACCTTGCTGCCGATCGGTTGACGGTACGTATGGGTTTACTTCCCCATCCTCTCCCATCCGTCTCCAGGTCTGTCCTCACACCAGAACCACACTGTTTCAATCACTACTGCCTGGTGGTGTGTTCTTAAGCCACGAGGTTGATGCCTCCAGCTTTGCTCTTTCTCAAGGTTGTTTTGGCCCCTCAGCGTCGTTCTGTAGCTCCACGTAAATTTTAGGAACTGCTTCTATTTCTCTAAACAATATCATTGGGATTTGGGTACATATAGCACTGAATCTGTAGACTGCTCAGTTTTCAAAAATAAAAGTTTCCAGATTGTGGACATGGATGCCTTTCCATTAATTTGTATCTTTAATCATTTTCATCAACTTTTATAGTTTCCAGTGTGGCCCCTTCAACAGAGAGTCAGGAAAACTACCCGGGCACGTGGGAATGGATGAGATAGGACCCTCACCACACTCCACACACGGAAGTCAACTGAGAACGGATGAAAGATTTACGTGTGAGACCTGAAACCATAAAACTAAGTGAACGGAAAAAAGCTTCTTGGCATTGCTTTGGCAATGATCTTTTGGGTCTGATACCACAGGCCGAGCAACAAAGCATAATTAATTGATTGAATTAACTGAAAAGGCAATCTACGGAACGGGAGAAAATATTTGTAAACCGACATGTCATAAGAGATTGATATCCAAAATATATAAGGAAGTCCTACAACTCAACAGCTAAACAAACAAACGAACAAGCCATCAACTTAATTAAAAGTGGGCAAAGGACTTGAAAAGACACTTCTCCAAAGAAGCCGTACAAACGGCCCACAGGCGTCTCGCACTGTGCAACTTCACCGGTCGTCGGGGAGGACAAGGTCGTGAGCCAACAGCTCACATCTGCTCAGGGGGCTGTTCCCAGAAAAGCAGATATAGTAAGTGTTGGGGAGGATGTAGAAAAATTGAAACCCTTGTGCACCGTTGGCGGGAACGTGAATGATACAGTGACCAAAGGGGGGGACGATATGGAGGTTGCTCAGAAAATGAACCCTGGAAATGACCATAGTCTCCGGCAGTCCTATCTGAGGGTGTATCTATCTACCCCAAAGATTTGCCGTCAGGATCTTGGAGAGACGTCTGCACCCCTGTGCCCACTGCAGCACAATTCACAAGAGCCGAGACACAGAAATAAGCTAAATAAGCAGTCACGGATGAACGGATCAGCCACACGTGGTGCGTGCCTGCAGTGGAATGTTACACGTGACGGCAAGGATGAACTTGGGGACTTCATGTTCTACGAGGTAGACGAGTCGCAGAAGGCAAGTATCGCATGATTCCACTTCCATAGCTTCTGGGAGTCACAGCAGCAGAGAGGAAGGAGCTGTCCAGGGTCCTGGGGCCACAGGGATACAAAGTCTCAGTGCTGGGAGAGGAGCAAACGCCTGAGCTCTGTTGTACAGCATGACGCCTGTAATTAACGTGACTGCCTTGTGCACACAAGAGCATGGTAGTGGGCAGGCCTCATGTCCAGTGTCTAACCACAGTTAAAAGAAGAACTACTTGTTGAACAACATTTATAATGTCCTCTTCTTGCAGGCCTCTGAACAGGCCTGTGTCTGTTTGCAGCACAGAAAAAGCCTGGAAGTTCCAGAGGGGCACCAAAGGCAGACAGTGGGGCCAAAGCGGTGATGTCTTACTCTGTGTTCCTTTGTTCTGTATGAATCTTATAACATGAAAATACAGGGATACCGGGTGGCTCAGTGGTTAAGTGACTGCTTCGGCTCAGGTCATGATCTCACAGTCTGTGAGTTCAAGCCCTATATCGGGCTCTGTGCTGACAGCTCAGAGCCTGAAGCCTGCTTTGGATTCTGTTTCTCCCTCTCTCTCTGCCCTCCCCGACTCACACTCTGTCTCTCTCTCTCTCTCTCTCTCAAAAATGAATAAACGTTAAAAAAAAAAAAAAGAAAAGAGAAAATGCATTTGTCTATTACCTTAAAATAACAGATAATGTCTAGGAAATGGTTTCTGAAGTAAAGAAATGCACTTGAGGGTATAGTACGATTATAATGACAACAATGTGTCTCAAGGTGAACAAATGAGAGACATTTCGTCACACGGATGTCCACCTAGACGCCTGTGCCAGGCGGGGAGTACCCCTGCGACACCTAATTAACCCCCAAATGCCGGGGCGACTCTTCCCTCTCCACCTCCTGGATGCTGTGTGTTATATCTTGCTTATGTGCAAACCTCAGGTTTTGGACCTTGCTAGCCCTGCTGCGGTCAGCCGTACTCTGTGTCTAAGTGCACAAGGCCACACTCCTCAGTCTATGATTGATGATCAATGCATTCAACCACAAAGACCGTTAATACCGAGTTCTCAGAAAACTAGGCACTATTGCTATTTATTCAAGTGAAGTGAGGAGAACGTGGGAGCCGGCCTCACGGCCAGAGTGGGGCACGTGCGCCACGGCACCAGGAGGTCGCTGCTGCTCGGAGAAGGGCCTTCGAAGGTGCTGCTCCACGTCGCATCACGGCATCCAGATTGTGTGTCAGGAAACACGACACAGATTCCATCACGGCCATCCCCACGGGCCGGAAGGACTGGAGGTCTTTGTACCAGCGCTCCCCCCACCCTGCATCACAGCTGTTGACTGCCCATGGGTGGAGATACTGGACAGAGGCAACTGAGCCTAGGACAAGAGGCTGCCAGGGGCTAAGGCTCGAGATGAGAGGCACTAAGTCAGGGAAGTAGGAACCCATGCTAGAGGCTGGTACTAGGAACAGAGACACCTGACACATTAGCTTGATACGAATCGAGGACCCGCGGTTCTGATAAGTTCCATCACATGGACGCTTGACACACTGCCTTCTCAGCAGCAAGGACAGGGAGTAGGACTTTATGTCCTGCGTGGCCACCGGGAAACAGTGGGATGGAGTCTCATCCGAGAGAGCCACTTTCTGCAAGTTATGAGGGATCCTATTTGTTACTTCCGGTGTTCCTTCCAAGGTTCTATGAAATAGAAATCGCACTTCTGTTTGCATCTCCACAGCCTGAGCTCCAGCAGGGAGAGTAAGACCTCGGTGAGAAGCACACTCGGGAGAGGCTTGTGGAGATCGCTCCGGAAGTCCTGGGGGCTGCATGCCGGAGAGACGGGCCACCCTGTCCTCACCAGGAGGGTGGGGCCGAGGCAGGAGGGGGCCCGGCTGCAGCTTCGGCTCCCCACACCCCTGCCCGGGGCCCGTGTGCCCGGCCGCACTGGTCGCCAGCGTGTCCCCGGCAAAAACCACACGCCTGCTGGCCCCGGAGTCTCCTTCCTGCCACATACTTGAACTCTGAGAACATGAAAACAAAGCCCCAACCACTCTTTCCTCTGCTCTTAACCAAACCGCGCGCGCTCCCCAGCGACACGATATTAAGGGCTGCCAAACGCCAGGAAGCTGGGACCCAGTGAAACGCAGAGCTGAGCCCCTTTCCTTCCACCTGGAAACAGAAGTCAGATCTGCAGCCGCCTTTCGAAGTTCTACTTCTACGCCTTCGCTTGAATGTAGGCTTTATCAGACGTAAAAAAGAAATAAGAGTCTGAAAGTTGTTGGCTGGTGTGGGAACCAAAGATATGCAGATAGAATGGGCCTGCTGCGTAAGACACTTACGTAACACCCAGATTGAAAATGAGAATGAAATGTCAACGTACATCTTATCTCCTAAAAATAAAGGCATGTCAGACAAAGAATACATTCCCTCGTTATCTGTGCATTTATTTAGTACCCCGAAAGAAAGCCTTTTGCAGATGTGACAAGTGGTCAAATAAAGGAAACAAGTTTGGTAGCAATCAGACACCTCCCCCAACACCACGCTCCATGATTTGCATCCGCAGGAGCTTCCGAGCCCCACGTGCCCAGAGGAAAAGTGACCAGAGGTCCACAGGGCAACACGGGCAGAGGGTCCTTACAGGACCGACCTTGACCTCACAGCCAGCACGCTGGGGAGAAATCGCTTTCAGTGCTGCGGAAATCTCTCCTCTTGGCTTCACGCCCAGTCTCTTGCACAGTGGGGACTGTAGCCATCTGCGGAGCTCCCGCACCAGCTCGGGTCTGAGTCAGGACCTCCCAGGGCTCCTCATGACCCCCGGCACGGGAGGTCTTCCTAAAGCCTCCCAGGATACGGAAGACAGCAACCCCATCCAGACAGACACGAGTCAGGTGGTGTTGGGAAATGGGGTGCCTGGGGGGGAGGGCAAGGGACCCTCCCCAGAACGTCCTTGCAGTCCTGGCCCCGTGTAGACCTTAGAACTTCAGACCCTGGGAAGCCAGCAACACCACATCAAACCCATCTTGAATTCCCTGCAGAGACGCGTGGCCTCGTTCGAGACCACATTCCCAGCCTGAGGCAGTCTCCTGTTACACCCAGTTCTGGGCATGGGCCGTACACGGAGCAGTGTCCCTGCAATGTGGCAGACACCTGTGTCCTGCCGCTGGTAGTGGGCACTCTGTCACCCACACAGGAATTAAGTTTTCCTCCTACTCCTACACTTTCCCTCCATTCGTTCATGGAATACATTTATGGGCTGATTTATTGTGCCTCCTGTGGGTAACCCAGGAGCTTCTGGAGAGCAGGGACTCCTGACTCTTCTACAAATTGACCTTCTCCAGAATCTGGCACAGTTCCTGGCACACAGTGAGTGCTCAGCCCATGTCTGATGGATGAATGGGTGGGTGGGTGAATGGATGAATGAATGAATGGGTGAACGGGTGAACAGGCGAACAGGCGAGCATCTATGTGGGAAGCCAAGCCCAGGGCAAGGTATGGAGGTGTGACAGTGAGCACAATCCCGTCTGGATGGAGTTTAGTCTCGTGGGAGGGACACTGGTCAAACCTCAAAGAACAGTACCCACCCTGAGGCCTCAAAATTTTGGGGGGAGGTGCCTGTGCTTTGGGGACTCCTGATATAGACGCAGAAGAGCCAGAAAGAGGTAGGGGTGGGCGAAGGGGGTCCCTAACAGGTGAGAGACTCCCACAGGTCTTAGGAAGGAGAAGCAGCCAGGAGCCGGGTGCCCTGGGAGGGCACAGAGGCTGCGGGCCCCTTGGCTGGACCACGAGAGGCTCCCCCACTTCTCCCACACAGATGGGACCCGAGCCTGCCCAGGACTTCTCAACTCGGGGAGAACAGCTGTGCCGACGAGGCAGAGGCGAAGAGGGAGCAGGAAAGACAGACTAAGACGAGACGATCCAAGAGAAAGTCACCAGGGGGACTGAACGGAGCGGCAAGTGAGATCGAGCGAGTCACACGAATGCCACGTGAGCCACAGGAAGGAGAGAAAAGTGTGAGGAGAGACACCTGCTCAGAGAAGGCAGAAGCACGCTGGAAGGTGCAAACAGGTGTTTTAAAGCTTCGGTGGATTTGGAAAACGAAGGTAAGGAGGTCTCCCAGAACTGGGGAAAAGTCAGAGAGGCAGAGAATACGAGAGAAAAGAAGAGACAGGAGGGACTATCCGTGAGGGCTGGCAGCCCGCTGACAGGAGCCCAAAAAACAAGCACACGACAGCGGGGGAGGGGAGTTACAGATAGTGAGAAATTCCCGCTACACTGTATGTACTGTGTACTTTATGCCCTAACGTATGTAAAGTATATAACGTACTTAATACACGGTATAATATACAACATATAACATCCTGTATAACGTACACTACCTAATACACAATACAACGTGTGGCATAATGTAAAAATGCACTATATAATATATACTAAGAGCACACATAGGAATGTATGTCTGTGTATGTACAGACAGAAGAGAATCTTCCAGAAGTAAGGAACAAGAATCTTTCTATCAAAATGCTCATAGAATGTTCTGCTGAATTAATATTTAAAAACGTGTAGATACCGTCAGAAAGTCACTGAACTTCAAAGACAAATGAGATCCTACCACCGTAGCACTTTTCCAAACACAGACACCCCACATGCCACCTATGAAGTCACACAGACTGGAATGAGGCCCTTGGCGAGTTCAGAAGGGACCCTGAAGATCTTAGAAGGGGACACAGCCACTCCTTTAAAATTCTGAGGGAAAATCCGTCCAAGCAGCTGCTGGATCACCTACAGGCTGCCGGTCACGTGACGGCACGTGAGAAACGGGAACATTGGAGAAGCGGGGACTGTTTTTACTGGTCAATGGGGCAGAGGCTCCGCACCGAGCCCGCTGCTCTGGGGCAGGACGAGGAAGGGGACGGAAAGTGCAGCGAGCAAGCGGAGAAAGTCGCTGGGAACACCCAGAGCGGGGAAATGAGGAACCGCAGGGCGCCAGGCAGAAGCCGGTGGGAAGGAGTCCCCGTCCAGTGTGACGGAAGCCAGCGAGGTGACGGGTGGGAGCTGTCGGACGTCGATGCCAAAGCGTTTTCCCCGGAGGGCGATTCTCCATGGACCCCCACCTGCTTCGTTATGACACTGAAAATTTACGAATTCTTTTCTTAACTGTTAACCGGCAGAACCAGGTCAGAACAAAGCAGGAAACTGGGGGTGTGGCCGTGGACGGGGGTAACCCTTCCCACCCACGACAATGGGCAAGGAGAGTGTAGGACTCAAAGTTGAGGGGGAAACAGGGAGGCGAGTAGCCTCACGTTATTCAAAAAAGGAAAGAAAGTCGCCATTTTAGGGAAGGCAATGTTACGGAGGAGGAGTTAGACATTTAAGTATTCTTTTTACATTACTACCCCTTACTCGAGAGCGCCCAGTGTGAACCGCCCACCGAGGTGCAAACAGCGCCGGGGGCGTGAGCAGAGGCCGTGGGAGCGACGAGCCCCGGTTTTCTCCCACCTCCGCGCCCGTGTCCTTTGGAAGTCCACCCTCCCCGGCCTCCCACTGGCCAGCAAGGCGGCGGCAGACGTGGCGTGGACGCGTGAACACGGCTCGCACCTTGAGGCTCCCCCTCGCTTGCTGCTCCCCACGCTCCGTGTGAAAAACGTGGTCTCGCCTAGTGGAGGCACGTGGCCAGCGCCCCCTCTCCCCGGGAGAAGGCTGCCGACCGGCACGGGATTAACGCCAGCCGCGGTCAGCCAGCCACGGCCGCCGGCAGAGTGACGGCAGACGGCGGTCCCCGAGGGCCACAGCCAGGGCAGCAGGAGACCTGCACGGAGCCGGAGTCACCGGCTAAATCAACACCGGCTATTTTAAGCCACAGGTCGTGCTCGGTCTGTTATATGGTGGTAGATGACCGTCCCAGACATCGGTACGGAAGGTGCTGCCAAAGCAAAAACCTAAAACGGGTGGCATTTACACAAGGGCCGGTCAGAAAGTGGGCGCCGTAGTGTAGCGTGTCGTGTAGTGTGAACGATACTAAGGGAGCATAAGGCAAGCGAAGGGCAGAGCCCGCTGACAGCCCCCCCCTCACGTGGGACCTGTGTGACAAGAACAAAGGAAAGGGAAGAACCAACGTAACTGACAGATCACAGTCCCGCAGGAAGGAGCCTCCGTCAGTTTACACGTGTTAGTGAATCACACGAAAAAGGCAATATTCTCAATAGCCTAAGCTCCAGAAACCCAGAGACTCAGCTTCCTGGAGCCCCAATATCACCCTCCCCTCCACAGTGATGTGGGGACAGAGGCCAGAAGGAAACGGCAGGTGACTTTTTTTTTAACTTTTTTTTTAATTTAATTTTATTTTTTTTTTAATTTATTTTTGAGACAGAGAGAGACAGAGCATGAGTGGGGGAGGGGCAGAGAGAGAGACACACACACACAGAATGTGAAGCAGGCTCCAGGCTCTGAGCTGTCAGCACAGAGCCCGACGCGGGGCTCGAACTCACAGATCGTGAGATCATGACCTGAGCCGAAGTCGGCCGCCTAACCGACTGAGCCCCCCAGGCGCCCCTGGCAGGTGACTTTAAAGTTCCTTCTAACCTGCAGTCCTTGGGCAAATACTTGAGGCAGACACAGGGGAGAACATTCCTCCAGGAACCCCTTGCCGTCCTGATGTCTGCCTCACTAGAAGCAAACAGCCTTAGCTCGCAGCAGCGAGCCCTCAGGCGCCTTAGGAGTCCTCGTTAGCACATCGAAGTCCTTCCGAGGCCTCCCCTTGGTCCCTACCTGCCCCAGCCCCGCAGTGTAAAACCAGTCACTCTCCACAACCTCAGGGCAGCTCTCTCTGCCTGGGGTCCCGTCCCTGCGCTCTAATAAAATCACATTTTTGCACAGAAGATGTCTCAAAAATTCTTTCTTGGCCATGGGCTCCGGACCCCACCGTGACTCCCAAGTCTCATCATGAACACCCCCCACCCCCCACCACCCCCCCACCGCCTGTAGGACAGGGCATCCCCTGCTGTCCCAGAGGAGGATTCTGGGGAAAACACCGTGTCAGTCAGCCCGTCGCCCGCTTGGATGAGATGCAAGAAGAGAAAATTAGCTGCGGAAAGCAGCGTTCCGTTTTCGAGAAGCCTTGAGAGGGGCCAACACGCACTGGGTCGGGGGGAGCAAGCGGCCTACGTCCCGCCCGCGGTTGGTAAGTGATTCCCAAAGAGCAGTGAGGCCGAAACCGGAGGTGGAGGACACGGAGCTCCTGTACACGCCGCGTGGGACCCGGGGGACCTGGGCCCCGTCTGGTAGCTGGACACGAGTCTCGTAAGGAGTCTTACAGGGATCGTCCTGCAGACGCTAATCCTGCAGTCGCTGGAACTGGAGCCGAGACAGGTCTCGAAACACACCTGTCTGCTGCTTTTGTCGGATCTAATACACAGGAAACCCGCACGCTTGGTAGGTTCGGCTCCAGAGGACCCGCTGGGCCTCTCCAGCCCACGGCCGCTGAAACCACGGCGCACGGTGACCGTGCCTCTTCCCTGCGGACAGACTGTCAGTGTGGCTTCGACACACCACGGACGGCGGGGTCCGAGTCCTGCTTGGTCACCAGGTAGAGTCTCAGGGCATTTCCCCCCGGGAGGAGGCGGTCACAAAGGACCAGATGTCTCTCGACCACAGGTGGGGTTGGGTGTCTTCCAGCCCAAGACCCCCGGACCTTGGGGCAGAAACACGGGGAGCAGGGGCAGGAGGCCCTGGGGGGACCCGGATGGGGAACGCTCGGGGCACAGGGTGAGGAGGAGCCCCGTCCAGGCGGGCCAGCACCACCAGGCCCAGGCCCCCAGGACACCCTCACACTCTCCCGCCAGCGACGGGCCGGCAGCACCCGGCGCACGCCCCCGGGGTCTCGCTGGCGTGTCGGCCCCGCGCCTAGAGCCGGCACCTCGGTCCCGTGTCACGTGGAGAGGGGGTCGGAGGAACTGATCCCGGAGTCGAGCGAAGGAGGCGGCAGGGGGATATTAATTACAGCGTTTAATCCATTAGGCAGTGCCGCCAGCTTAACCTCTTTGGAATTCTTAGAGTCCGTCTATGATTAATTATTTTTGGAAATAACAGCCAGCATCATAGCTTGTTAATAGGCTTAAAATAATAAATTTTAAAGACACTGTGAGAGATTTACACGGGATTTAGCTTCCAGAAAGCCAGCAGTAATTTCACGTCTGAAGCACATCAGCCCAGTGCCGCGACTCGCTCCCTCTGCATGAGGCCACGGCTGCGCGCGTGCGGGAGCCCGAAACCCGCCAGCGGCTCCCGGCCCTCCCCCACCGGGGACACAGGAGTGGGGTCCTGACAGTTGCAGGCCTACCGGTCAGCCGGGCCCTCCCGGACACATGGTTTCTCCAGCAGCCTTCCGTGGTGACCGCCCAGGCCAGAGAGGGGCTTCCCAAAGCAGCCCCTGCGACTCATTCTGATGAATCGTTAAATATTATGTCTTAACAAGGAGCCGGTCCGGGTCCGCATGCGTGGGAGGGAGGGGTGCGGCGGGCGGGGCCCTGAGAATGTGAGGCTGGACTGGAGTCGGCAGGTGTTGGGGCTGAGGGCCGCCGGCTGTCAGCACCAGGGGTGCTCCTGTCTGTTCCTGAGCATTCTGCGCCCCCGGCTCGGACACTCCTGACCCCGAGAACCACTGCCGGGAGGAGGCGCTGGTGCCCTCCACCAGGGTGTCCATCCTGGCCGCGACGCCGGCCGGGCACCTCCCGGGGCTCGCCTGTGCCGGGCAGGAGGGAGGCTACACTCCAGCCGGGCCCTCTGGGGCAGTCCTGCACGGCTCGACAAGAGCGGATGGGCGCAGCGGCCGGGCTGGGGCAGGAGCGCCCAGGAAGGCTTGCTGGAGGTGACGCCGGCCGGAAGTCTGAGGGCGAGCAAGAGCCGGCCAGGACCACCGAGGACAGAGGAGTGGGGTCCCGAGAGATGGGGAGTGAGGGAGGGACACACGCTGGTGAGGGCGGCAGAGGTTGGGCTGGGAGGCGCCGGCCCAGGGGGTGCTGGCCAGGCCCGGACCTGCTGCCGGGGCCCGAGGGGGTGCAGGCTGGGAGCTGCAGGGTCTGGACGGGGCACTATGCCTTGTGTGGCCCTGGAAATAATGGGGAGCGCTGAAGGGTGTTTGCCAATTGGGGAAGGACAGCAGGAAGGAAAGAGAAAGTTGGGGGGCCATGAAACCCCTCCCCTCCATCCCCTACCCACCCCTGCAGGGAGCCCCTCCATGTCCTGCCTGTGCCAGAACTCAGGGGCCTCTACAGGGATGCCGCCGACGGGGGCTCGGTCCAGAGGAGACCCGGGCGCCACCTTCTGTCCTCAGGCGGGACCCCCCCCACCCCCAACGAGGTGCCCTCACCGCTGCTGACCCTCCGTGCGCCGACCTTCCCGGGGCCCTGCAGACAGGCCATTGGCAGCCAGAGTGACGCAGCCTGTGCTCAAACCTAACTAACAAACACCCTTTCCCGACACCCTCTCCACCGACCGCGCCAATTCCCAAGCCGACGGACGTGTGCGGAGGTGGACACGCAAGTCCGTCCACCGGGAGCGCGGATGAAGTCACGG
The DNA here is from genome assembly GCA_030068075.1 of Paguma larvata. NCBI lineage: Eukaryota > Metazoa > Chordata > Mammalia > Carnivora > Viverridae > Paguma > Paguma larvata. Next base: position 16,199,290 of record CM057837.1, on the reverse strand, counting down.
CACCGCTCAGACGAGGTGCGAACGTGAGTTACACAGGCGAGCGGGTTCGCGGCCCCCGCAGCACTTGCGGCCACCGGCACGTCTCCCTCACCAGCAGCAGCCGACGCCGCGGTCCTCAACCCCGCCTGTGTCGGGCAGACGCAAAGTGTCTTGTGTGTAAATTCATTTCTCTTAATTGCTGTAAATTAAGTATTTACACGCTTAAGTCTGACCGCGATGAGCTGTAGCAAACCACTCTGCAAGCTCTTGCTCGTGTCACCTGACTCTGCACCACGTGCATATGAATCGGGGTCGTCTACACTGCCTGCCTCGCCTCCTTCTCGTCCTGCCCTGGGACCGCCGCCCTCAGACGACCTCAGGACCCCAGCGGACAGGCCCCTGGGGCACAGATCCAAGCCTGTCACCTGAAGACAGGCAGGACGACAATGATGGAAGGAAGCAGGAGGGAGACAAGTCCTCAGGGCCGGGGGCATGTCACGAAGGGCTGTTAGCACAGGCCATCTGTGACACCCTGTCCCCACGGCTGTCCTAGGCCCTCCCGTGTCTGTCCCCTCACTGTTTCCCAGGCCCTCAGACCCGCTTCTCAGAGCTATTTCCCTCCGCCCCCCGCCCCCAGCCCGTGCCCAGCGTCACCAAGGCCAGCCGCCCCCTGCGTGGCGCCCACACACCCGTGTGACGCGCACACACCCTCAGGCCTGCACACGCACTCTACGGCCACCACCGACTGGCACACACATCTCGGCACGTGTTTGCACACAGATGCGAATCAGGGAATGTTCCGGATTCTGGGCACACATTCTGAGTCCGAACCCTCTGCTCTTCCAAATGCGCACGAGGACCGAGAGAGTTCGGCTCGCACGGGGACGCGCGGGTGCGCGCCGTTTCCCACGCGAGCAGCTGCCAAGGGGGGTCTGCAGCCTCAGCCGCTTGCCCACTCGGGGGGGACGGCAGCCAGACGCCCTCTAGAAAGCGGGGGCTGGGGCCAGGGACCCCACCCTCTGGGCCGAGGACACCCTGACTTGCTGGCTCGAACTTTTCCCCACTGAGGGGTTTGCATTTGGGGGCAGCGTGAGCCCGAGTGTCCCCACTGGGGCCTGGGCTCCACTCGGGCAGTGCCTGGCACGGCGGCAGGGACAGGACCTTGAAGGACACAGCACAGGCGGCTCTTCAGGTCGGAGGGACAGAAACAGCCGCTGTGACAAACACAGGCCCTGCTCTCAGGGCAAAGCAGGGGCTCCAGCGTCCGCTCCTTCTGGGAGACATCGAAGGACCTTCTGGAGGTTTCGGCCGGGACCGCTCTGCTGCAGACCCAGCCAGAACACACGCTGCCTTCCCGTGTCACCAAGAAAAGGATTTACAAAATAAACCCATAAACGTGAGTAAAGTAACTCAAATAACCGTTTACCCGTTTGGGAAGACAATGAAATCACTTTCAAAGTCACGGATTCCTCAGTTACTAAAATGTGTCTGAGGACGTGTGTGTGATCACTCGGGGGGCGTGTGGTTTGGGTACCAGGTCCTCTTTCTGCGGGTCCCCCTCTACAACGATCCTGCCTTCACCTCGTACCAGGTCACGGCTCCCATCCCGAGGGCCCAGAGAGGAAGGGCCGGTGGTGATCCCCTCCCTGTGTTAACTGCCCAGGAACCCACACCTCAAACCAGACTCAGCACCCTTCTCTCCCTGGGACCCCAATCCTGGGGATGCAGGGGCATGCACTGTCCTTGAGTCCTCTCTCCTGCCCTCGTCCATCCCCCATCCCCCCAGACCCACAGACCCTCACCATTACCCCATCCCCCACCCCCCAGACCCTCACCTGTATCCCCATCCCCCATACCCACAGACCCTCACCCGTCCCCCCATCCCCCATCCCCCATCCCCCACACCCACAGACCCTCATCTGCATCCCCATCCCCCACACCCACAGACCCTGACCTGTACCCCCATCCCCCAACCCCCAGACCCTCACCTGGACCCCCATCCCCCACACCCACAGACCCTGACCTGTACCCCCATCCCCCAACCCCCAGACCCTCACCTGGACCCCCATCCCCCACACCCACAGACCCTGACCTGTACCCCCATCCCCCAACCCCCAGACCCTCACCTGGACCCCCATCCCCCATACTCCCAGACCCTCACCCATACCCCCATCCCCCACCCCCATCCCCCACAGACCCTCACCCATACCCCCATCCCCCACCCCCATCCCCCACAGACCCTCACCTGTACCACCATCCCCCAACCCCCAGACCCTCACCTGGACCCCCATCCCCCAAGCCCCCAGACCCTCACCTGGACCCCCATCCCCCAGAACCCCCAGACCCTCACCTGGACCCCCATCCCCCACCCCCCAGACCCTTGCCTGTACCCCCATCCCCCACACCCACAGACCCTCACCCATCCCCCCATCCCCCAACCCCCCAGACCCTCACCTGTACCCCCATCCCCCAAGCCCCCAGACCCTCACCTGGACCCCCATCCCCCAGAACTCCCAGACCCTCACCTGGACCCCCATCCCCCACACTCACAGACCCTGACCTGTACCCCTATCCCCCAACCCCCAGACCCTCACCTGGACCCCCATCCCCCAACCCCCAGACCCTCACCTGTACCCCATCCCCCAAACCCCCAGACCCTCACCTGGACCCCCATCCCCCAGAACTCCCAGACCCTCACCTGGACCCCCATCCCCCACACTCACAGACCCTGACCTGTACCCCTATCCCCCAACCCCCAGACCCTCACCTGGACCCCCATCCCCCAACCCCCAGACCCTCACCTGTACCCCATCCCCCAAGCCCCCAGACCCTCACCTGGACCCCCATCCCCCAGAACTCCCAGACCCTCACCTGGACCCCCATCCCCCACACTCACAGACCCTGACCTGTACCCCTATCCCCCAACCCCCAGACCCTCACCTGGACCCCCATCCCCCAACCCCCAGACCCTCACCTGTACCCCATCCCCCAAGCCCCCAGACCCTCACCTGGACCCCCATCCCCCAGGACCCCCAGACCCTCACCTGGACCCCCATCCCCCAAGCCCCCAGACCCTCACCTGGACCCCCATCCCCCAGAACCCCCAGACGGCCAGGCCAGTGCAGCAGGGCAGTGAAGGGACTGAGACCTGAGACCTTCCCTTGCGGGACCCGGGGGCCCTTCATGAGCAGCCCTGGGCCTCTGACATAATGATGGCTACAGTCACGCAAATCTGCAAAGCTACCCAGAAAGACTTGAAAATTACTAGAAAACATTCAGATAGAAAATTACTGAAATGAGTCGACTTGACGGAGCACTCTTCCACTCTCCCCGGGAGGGGTGTTCACCGCCGGGCTCTGAGGCGGTTTTCGCTGCCGCTTGATTCCAGAGAGATCCCGGTACGGGGCAGCGCAGGGCTGCGAGCCGCCCCCCGGCAGAGCCGCAGCGGGGGCTGTGGAGCAAGCGGGTGCCGGCACGCGTCCGTTCTCCCATGATGGTTTGACCGAGACACAATGCACACACCACAAAATTCACTCACTTGAGTCGGACGAGTCGGGTGTCTTACCAGATTCACGGAGTTACTGAAACCAACACCATGCCCCTTTTTAGAATGTCGTCACCCCAAAAAGAAACCCCGTGCCCATTTGCGATCACTTCCCTTTTCCACACACCCTCCCACCGTCCCTCTACCCTACAGGGCCTGTAATATTCTACCTCCGTCACTGATTTGCTTAATTTCTGATGACGTAATGGTATCCAGCGTCTTCTCCTGTGCTCACTGGCCATCGTGTGTCTTTTGCTTTGGAGAAATGCCTACTCGGATCCTCTGCTCAGTTAGTCATCGGGGTCTTCATCTTGCATGTTCACTGTCACAGGTAATGGATCTTTAACAAACTTGATAATTCTACGACGCCTGGAAAGTGACAGCTACAGACACATAATCCACGCAGATCGGGTGGTTTATGTGCCAGCCTGTCAGACCACAGGCTTCTTAGCAAAGTCTCCAGGTCCCCTCCAGGGGCGAGGCCACATGCTCAGTGGCCATGAAACTCTGACACAAGGACACTGTAAGCCTCCTGCCACCTGTCCCTTCAGCCGTCACCCATGACACAGCCTCCATCGTAGATCTTCTCTCTATTTTCCCCCCCAGATGCCGCCTTGAGAAAAATGAGCACAATGAAATCGTGAGCTTGTCTGAGAGCATTACGAGGACACTGGGCTCAGCCTGGGATCTGTTCGGTGCAGGGTGGTTATTAAGCGTGCAAGTGGAACGTCGCGTAGACATCTGGCCGCACGAGTCGGGAACGGGGGAAGCGGCCCAGTGTCCAGCGGTCCAGGACAGAAATTTGGGGCAGCACTCCACACGTGCTAATGTAGCCGTGAAGCTGGATAATTGTATTAGAAGTTGCACCAGCTCAGGTGGCGGTGTTGGAGAAGCCAAGCGTGGATCTAGAAGGTAGGAGACGAGGACTGAGCTGGGGGAGCTCGGCGTTTAGAGGGTGGTCGGTCCGCGGAGCAACACCGGGTACGGAGGAAGTGCCCACGGAAGGTGGGACTGGCCCTGCACACGGGGCAGCCGGGGGGCAGGACCGGCAGAGCCATTCAGGGAGAAAGTGATTAACTCTGTCAGATGCAGATACCAAGTCAGTAGCAGCAGGACTGAGTACTGACTGCAGCAATGGGATTTAGGAAAATGCAGCTCTTGGTCACCTCATACGAGCAATTTCAGTGGAGTGGAGGAACCAGTGTCCACTTGGATTACATTCAAAAGAAAATCAGAGTTGGGGCACCTGGGCGGTTCGGTTGGCTGAGCGTCTGACTTCAGTCCAGGTCACGGTCTTACGGTTTGTGAGTTCGAGCCCCGCATCGGGCTCCGTGCTGACAGCTCAGAGCCTGGAGCCTGCTTCAGATTCTGTGTCTCCCTCTCTCCCTGCCCCTCCCCTGCTTATGCTCTGTCTCTCTCTCTTCCTCTCTCTCTCTCAAAAATAAATAAACATTAAAAAAAATAAAAAATAAAATCAGAGAGAAAGAAACTGAAACCAGCACATTTAGGGCATGTATTCAGAAAAAAGTTTTAAGACGAGAGACCAGCAGGCTGACCCTACAGGAACGAGCCGGCCAGGGGGCCCTCAGTCTACCTTCCCAAGTCCACGCTGCCTGACCCCTCCTCACTGCTCCCCCCACCAATGGATGGACAGGCGCTCCCACCTGCTCCTGTGTTGTCCGGGCCAGCGTCAACAACCGGTCATTCAAGAACAGTGGCCTGGAGGACGGAGAAGCCTGGCGGACAGGTGTGAAGAATGGCCTAGAGTCTGGGGGTACCCTTCCCCCACCAACATCTCAACTCCTCTTGAACTAAGGGGGTTCCTTTCACAAAACCATCATTGTCTCAGATGCCACCCAGGCCCGGACCCAGCCCCCGGCCAGAAACGTCATAGTTCGAAGAGGGCGGAAAGGTCTCTGTGCCTTACTAATGATGACCTCTGGAAAGACCAGGCTTTACCCAATCTTAATGTCATTGCCCTGCCTTGTTCCCAGGGCACACACATTCCCCTGGGCCACCGACCATACCTGCTGTGCCACCAGAGTCCCTGAGTGCTCAGCTTCCCCATACATGCCAACGGCCACTGCCTGCTCCCACCAAGTCTCTCTCGGCCTCGGGCCTGTCATGCTGAGGGCGGCCTTGGACCCGGTGCAGGCCGAGCCCCCAGGAGCTGCCCTTTGACCAAACACAGGGGAGAATCAATGGAAGGACCCTCGAGGGGAACACCCTGAAGAATATGCTAGAACTTTCCTTGAGTCTCCGGCAAGCCTGAGCCCCCACGGCCAAGAGGAATTAAACTCCACGGAGGCCCCTCTGTGCCGCCATACTGTCCTTCCCCTGTGGCGCTCACACCACAGCTGCATCTCAGAGTCTGCTTCCGGGACGCACTGTCCACTCTAGGCCGGCTCTCCGCAGGACTGGCTGACCCCGAGAGGAGCAGGGTGCTGGTCTGCGAGGCGATTCCCCTGATTTAGGGCATGAGCATCCTCCTGGGGGAAGGGTCTCCTCTCTGCTCACTACTGAGCACGCGAGCCTAGCCTGGCACCGGGAATACAGTAGGTGCTGAGAAGTGGGGCGGCTGGTGGTTTATTGAGCAGGGAACAGAACAGAGTAATTTATTCAAGGAAGTTGAGATTTATTGTCTACACCGTGCAGCTGAGGAGCCGTCATCTCCGGCTGTCCCTGTCATCCCAGCAGGCACCATGTCCCAGCTTCTAAAGAAAACGGGGCCAATGGAGCTCTGGAAAGCCGTTCCTCAGGTTCACATGGTGCTTGAACTTGTGAGATCCCGACAGTGGTCTCCCCCTGGCTGGGTATAGCCTAGTGTCTGTGAGTTCCTAGACAAGAATTGTCCTTTGCAGGTAACGGACACACACACACACACACACACGCACACACACGCACACGCGTGCGCGCACACTCTGGGTCCTTTCCAGCCCAAGGAACATGGTTACTATTGTAATTTCAGTTCTTTTTTAATTTTTATTTTAGAGAGAGAGAAAATATGAGCAGGGGAGGGGCAGAGGGAGAGAGACAGAACCCAAAGCAGGCTCTGCACTCAGTGCAGAGCCCGACGCAGGGCTCAATCCCTGCACCCAGCGATCCTGACCTGAGCTGGAATCAAGAGTCAATTCAACGACTGAGCCCTGCCCCCGGCACCCCTGTAATTTCGGTCCTTGATAAGCCTCAGACATAACTCTTCTTCCCCCTGTATAAATGACCAAACTCTGTACATCCCCCTGAAAACCACACACGGCTGCTTCACGCTTGCACACTGGCCACCACGGCCGCTGGGCTTGCGCATACAGGCCGCGTCCTCCTGTCCTCCCAAACCACTGCAGGGACACACCAGCTGACCGCCCGGCACAGAAGAACCCGGGACGGAGGGCAGGACTCGGCCCTCGCTTGCGGAATGGTTCTGACACTGGTCTTCATGCCGTGAAGACAGTTGTGCTCGCAGAAAGCAGGGTGCACCTGCCCAAAGAGCACCTGCTCAAATGCACCGCACCCAGACCTGCTCCTGGGCCGGCAGAGCCACCGGGAGAGGACAGAGTGCTCACGTGGTCAGCCGTGAGGGTGAGTGGACCAGAGCAGAGGGCCCGCGAATCGACTGAAGACACATCCTGCCTGCATGTCCGACGGCAAGCCGGCGGCGTCCGCGTGGCCCCCAAACGACCCTCTTAGACACAGTCCAGCTCACACCAGCAGCCCCGGCGGACGGCGCGGGCTCTCCTCCAGCGCTGCACCAAGCAGGACTGTAAGGAGGTGGGAAGGAACAGCGAGCGCCGAGAAGAGGGCGCGACTCTGCGCACACGGGCTGATCCCACTTCGTCCCGCACTGCCCGCATTGAAGAGAAACGTCTCCACGCTTCTCGGAGGCCGAGGGATTACAGGCAATTTTAATTTTCTCATTTAGGCTTCTTGATTATTTTCTAAGTGTTCGGCGAGCATTAATCACTCTAATAATTGGGGAGATCTATGAAGGATATAATGAAAAGGAAAACAACAGCCAGGAAAAGATGCCTTCGGCTCTCCAGCAGCCAGACCCTGAGGCCGCCGCCAGCAGGACTCCGTCACAGCTGTAAGGGATGGCAAGCTGGACAGGGGGTGGTGGCCACAGACACACCCACCTGGCGGCCGACGGCAGGCTGGCTGGGGCGCCCAGAGAGTGGAGGCTGACCGTTCTGCGGCCAAGCCCGTTTTATTAAGCCACACTCTATGCAGGCACAACAGGGATTTGACAATCACGAGCAGCCTAGGGATACCTCACATCAGGAAATTTAAAAGTTTAGGAGAAACGGTCAAAGTTCAGGAAAGAAGAAATATTCCAAAACTGACCCCTGAAAACAAAGAAAACTTAGTCATGTGGTTAGAAAAAATACTAAATTATTACTTAAAACTCTCCCAATAAAGAAACAATACAGCTAAATAGATTCATAGGAGGGTCCTTCAAGAAACCGGCTGTTTCTGGGGCGCCTGGGGGCTCAGCCAGTTAAGCATCTGACTTCAGCTCAGGTCACCATCTCGAAGTTCACGAGTTCGAGCCCCGCGTCAGGCTCTGTGCTGACAGCTCAGAGCCTGGAGCCTGCTTCGGACCCTGTGTCTCCTTCCCTCTCTGCCTCCCCCTGCTCATGCTCTGCGTCTCTCTCTTAAAAATAAACACATATTTTAAAAAAAGAAACCAATTATTCCCACCTTACAGAAATTCTCCCAGAACGAAGAGAGAGAGAGAACATGCATTCGACTTACTCTCTGAGGCCAGGACGAGCCGGTCTCAAAGGCTCACACAGTGTTTGACCGTGTCCACACAGAACCCGTCACGGCAGCTCAGGGGCGGCCCGGGGACAGGCGGAGCCACAGCGGATGGGCCGATAATGAGCTCAGGGCTTTCTGGGGAGGAGGAAGGCGTTCTGAAACTAGACGGTGGGGTTGGTGACCCAGCACTCGACCCTGTGAATGACACCGAGGTGCATGCTGCCAAGTGGCTCGTGGTAAATCTTACGTGTGACTTTAACCCGATAAAACCGTGCACGCCGGCCTCCCTCATGAAAGAAGACACGCTTTGGGAAGTCGTCCGTGGGAGAGGTCTCTGAGCGAGGACCTGGGAGGTCTCCAACCCAGCACAAGGGGCACTGCTCCAAGGGCAGGGCGGGGACGGCAGGAGCTCGCCCAGCGCAGCCGACCCGGGAGGGGCCTGGGTGAGTCTCGCCAGCTGGCCTGACCAAGAAGAGGGCGAGCGCTCCGTGGGCCCAGGCCGCGTGGGGAGGGCCGGCGGCGTCTGCGCCACTCTGTCAGCCTCTTCTCCAAGACGGGGACGGCCCTCCGTCCAGACGCAGGGGGCTCCTCTGCGCCCAGCCTCCCGGAGGCAGGCCTCCCTGGCTCTGAGGCTCCACACCGGGGCCCTCCCTTCTCGCCCTTGAGCGGGGAGGACCTCCCCAGCCCATGTTTAGCACACGGTGACACCGGGCCGCTTCCCGGCCCGTACGAAGGTCAGTCCCACAGTGTGGGTGGGATGGTCCTCCTCAGGCCCCGTGCCTTGAACTCTCTCCTACGTCAGACGGCACAGGGGCCTTGCCAGCGTCTCTGCAGCAGGGGGCCAACAGGATGGCTCCTGACGGTACCTGCGCGGCTGGAGAAGGAACCAGCAGCACGCACGTCCCTGAGCAAAGCCATGCCGGTGCCGCGGGCTCAGGGATCTGAGCGGACCAGAGACGTGGATGACTCTGTCAGGAGGAAACGGACCCTAAGGACTGGGCTGTTTCTTTCTCAGGACGACAGGGCCGTGCTCCCGGGGCGGACAGCAGGGAAGGACCACGTTCTGTACGTGTTGCGTAAGCGGGGAAGGGGTTATTTTATGAAGCCGTATAATTTTAACAGTCCAGCCTAACGTGACCAGCGGAAGTCACTGCCTCTCCTCCGGCTGCCGAGTCGCCTGCCTGAGCCGTTCTGAGCCAGGGCGGGGTGCAGAGGCAGCACCACGGGGGAGACGGAGCCTGGACTTGTAAGCCATTTGCTGCCAGGTGAGGGATGGGCCAGGCAGGCACAAGGTGAGTGTGAAGCCTGGAGAGGTTCTGGCAGCAGAGAGGGCACAAGGCGAGGCTGGCACTCCACCGGACTTCCGGAAATGGGCTGCAGGTGTGGACGGAGGGAAAGAAAGGCCGTGGAAAGCAGGCGGGAAGGCAGCCAGTTAGGCGTCAGGCTGCAGTTCTAACCCTGAGCACCTGCTCCTTTCCGAGGTCCCCCTTTGTCACGAAGGTGGTCCCTCAGCCAGTCCCTGGATGGGGACGAGGTGCCGGGAGAGCCTGGGACCCACGCGGCCGGCAGCCCTCCGCCCCCACCAGCTGGAGTAACAGACAGCAGGAAGGACGAGGGTCCTGCTGTGGGAACCTGCCCGAGAGAGGAGTGAGCTCCCAGCAGCCAGAGTGACTCTCTCAGCAGACCGGGCCCCAACAGAGCCGTGCTGCACGGCCCGGGGTGTCAGTCTGTGCTCGTCCCTCTGTCTCCACTCCGGGCTCCGGCAGGACGAGCTAAGGGACTGAGTGCCAAGCTCAAGGTCATGCTGCACACTGTTCCCCGTGGCACCCCGTGGGCCCACGTGGCCTCAGAGAAAGTCACCAGTCTTCTGGGTGTCAATCTCATGACCGATGGCCTATGGGGGTCCCTGACCAGCTAGCTCGCTGGGTGACAAAGGTGACTAGCCTGTTACTCGTTCTGGAATGAGTCGTCTAAAAGCACACAGCGCCCGGGTGTTCTGTGTGGCAACGATCTACTCGAGTCGGGGGCACGCACCGTGGGAGGAAACCGTGATCAGGTTTTCACTGATTAACTGTTTTTACAGCGGATCGATGCCCACCAACTGTCACGCTGGCCCCGGAGGAACGCCCAGCACACACCAGGTCGCCGACCCCACGGGGACACCTGTGCCTCCAAACAGAAGGACGGCAGCCGAGTGCCGGAGTCCTGGGAACCGGGAACCTGGGAGACACCACTGGGCGGTGAATCGAGTCCTGGGTTGTTCATGACCCAGGCTGAGCACTGCCGTTCTCGCTCTGCTTGGGGAGGAGGGTGAGGCGTGAAGCAGGCTCACTCATCCGCTTGGAGACGGCACCTCTTTCCCCGCAGGAGGCCTCCCGGGGGTGAGGCCTCCGCACGCTGGTGGGTAAGTAGCTCACACTCTTCATCGCTGGCGTTTATAAAACTTCAAATGCTGACCGAGCGTCTCGACGGCAAGCATCTCTCCCGGCTTAGCGGTTTCCCGGGGCCCACTTCTTGTCTCGAGACCGCGGGCCGCACTAAGTGTGCAGACCGCCCGCCCCTGCACTGGGGGTCAGTGTGAGCCCCACGTCCCGGCTGCTCCTGCCGCGGAGGGTCGAGGGCCGGCCGGAATTCTCCGGTTCGTTACATCGGTGGGCTGACAGTCGGTGGGTCCCCGCCCAGGAGCCCCGCTCACCACTACTGCACATCCTCCCGGCCCTGGGGAATCCCAGGACCCCGCGGACAGGACCGCACGCTCACGGGGCTCCCCCAGGTCTGCACCGACAGCCTGGGCCCCGGCCCCCATGCCCGGCTGCGGCTCTGCCTGTCCACACCGAGAGCAAACCTTGACTCTCCTACCCCACCCTGCCCGTGCCTGCCCTTCCTCCCCCCAGGACAACCTGGCCCTTCCACCCTCTGCTGCTTCCGTGACTGCGATCCTGCAGGCAGAGACCACTCAGCCCGGCCCAGGGTCTCCACCACCGTCTGCGGTCTTCCGATCCCACCCAAGGCCGGCCAGGCCACCTGCCGGGCCAGGAGAGTGCAGGCCCCTTGCAACGGCTGTTTCCCCCCACTCAGAGGACTGCCTTCCTCAGCGTGCCTCAGTTTCCACTGTGTTCCAGACGGCTCAGGTTGCCAGGACTCCGGCCCCTGGAACGGCTATCATCAGGGCTTAATCAGGGGAGGTACAGAAGCTATCTGTTCGCAAATAGGACTTACGATGCAAATCATAAGAGTAAGATGTTTTCTCTACATCTTCCTCAACGCTGTTCTCCTGGGACTTTGCAAATCCCTAAAATGAATTCTACTTGGCCACAGTGCGTGGCCTCGACCTTATTTCCTCCCCCAATGGGTCTGTTTGAGAGTGAAGACCGAAGCAGCTTAGCCCAGAGACCCTTGTGGGAGGGGCCCTGGACCGGCTGCCTCCCGAGGGCACGTGGGGGCACCATGCCCTTCCCCAGCCCCCGAGCAGGCGCCACCCCTCTGCCTCCAAGGGCCACTGGCTGCGGATGCCACTTCAACGGTGCCGTTCTCACGGATGCAGGGAAAGGGCCCAGGAAGGAACCCAACGACACGGAGACTGCGCCCCGGTTTGTGGCCACGGCAGCCAGGCCTCCTCGGAGGAGGTTTTCCATTAAAGCCACAGCCGACCCCTGGCTCTTCTCTCCCTCCTCTGGCTCAGACCAGCCCGTCTCTCTCACAGTCCTTCCAGGGTCTCTTGTAAAGACAGCCCCCTGGGAAGACCACCAGGCCCGTCGCAGGACCCACCACACCGTGTGCACCACTGCGTGTGTGTGGCTTTGCCACTCTCCCCCACCCAGGCTGGCCACTGACTGCTGATGAACCCCTCCACCCCCCCACCCCCGTGCAGCCGGGACTGTCCCCAGGGCTGGATTGGTCAACGTCCCCAGGACACCGACCGCCCCACCGGGAGTCCTGGTCACCGGTTTTTAGCATAAAATGGCTCGGCGGATGGCGGAGTGTGAATGCGGCAGGCGGGAGGGAGGGACTGCTGGCTCTGGGACGGGGGCTGGGGGCCCGCTGCCCTGCCCTTTCCAGCACCCGGATGTAGGTAGGGCAGCCTTCCCGGGGCCCCCACCCTGGCTCCCAGCTGTAAGGATCGGGACCGGTTGCGTGGGGTCCAGGAGCCTTTTCAGGATGAAAGTCTGGGGTTCCAGGAAATTCAGATCTTATGAGGATGTAGCAACTGAGGCGCGACCTCTGCTTTGAAGTCCGTCACCACTAGTGCCAGCCGAACAGCAATGCCGGGAGCGGTTCTGTGGCCCCAGCGCTGCTGAGCAAGCCCGTGGCCTGGAGAAGCCTCCCTGTGTCACGACCCTGTGGGTAAGGCTTGGCCGGGCGAGGAGGGGTGTAGGGTGAACCCCTTCCGAGCAGCCCGTCCCCCGTCCGGAACAACAGGCTATGCTGCTGGGTGTACCACATGCACCAAAGACACAACAGGAGCCAGCTCTGCCCCAAGCACCGGCCGTGGCTCTCGACTCACAGGGAATAACACACAAAGCCCTGCCCTTCTGGATCTAACATTCGAGGTTGGAAGGTGGAGAGAAAATAAGCCAGAGACAGACAATACGGATAATTCTGGATGGTGGGAAATGCGACAAGCAGAGCCGAATGGGGGGCGGGGGGAACAACCAGCCACGAGCGGTGCTGGGAGAAGACAGCGGGGGTGGCCGGTGCCAAGGCCCTGAGGCAGGGTGGGAAAATGAGACTCGTGCCAGCGGCAGCCAAAGCACGGGCCAAGGTCACAACAGCTGGGTTCCTGACTCTGGGTAGAAGTCTGGGGTTTGCTCCAAGCTCCTGGAGACGACGCCTGGGATCTCAGGCAGGCTTCATCTGACATGTATTTTTTTTTTAATAATAGTTTATTTTCAAATTGGTTTACATATAACACCCAGTGTTCATCCCAACATGTGCCCTTTTTAATGCCCATCATCCCCTCTCCCCCCTCCCTCATCCCCCTCACCCTCAGATTGTTCTTAGTCTTTGAGAGTCTCTTATGTTTTATCTCCCTCCCTCTCTGTGTCTTTTTTTCCTTTCCCCTCTTCCCCTCCCCCTGGTTTTTGCTTAGTCTCACAAAATCCACCTATGCGCGGAAACATATGGTATCTGTCTTTTTCTGACTGACTTATTTCACTTAACATAATACCCTCCAGTTCCATCCATGTTGCTACACATGGCCAGATTTCATTCTTTCTCATTGCCGCGTACTAGTCCGTTGTGTATACATGCCCATCAACTGACGAATGGGTAAAGAAGATGTGGCATGTATTTTTGAGAAGCGACCTGGTGCCCCTGCATGGAAGCCGGCTTGTACGAAAGGGCGAGGTAGGAGCAGAGAGCGCGTGCCGCAGCCACGGTCTGAAGGAGGCGCCGGCCCAGACGAAGAAGGCGGACTTGGGTGCGAGTGTCCGGAGGGGCAACGGCCGATGGGCCGGACGTGACGGGTCACATAAAGGGAGGGGCCGAGGATGCCCCCGTGCTGGGCGGACTGGCAGGTCCTCGGGAAGAAGGGGGCTTACCCGGGGGACTGCCGGAGTTGAGTTCTGTTTTGTTTTATGAGCAGAACCGTGGGTCGGGAATCAGTACCTCCTTTACAGCAGAGTGCAGTCTGAGGTCTCCGTCAGAAAGTGCAGGTGCCCCCCAGGAAACCAGAGCCACCCACGCTCAGGGGAGAAACGGGCCCCGGAGATGAGGCTGAGCCAGTTACCACCCGGGAGACGGTTTGGGAAGCCGGAGAGGCGTTCCCGCACACTGCAGAGTCCTGTGCACAGCGCCCCTGCCCCCCAGGAACACCAGCAGGGGAGGAAAGTGCTTCTAGAAGGCAGGAGAGGGCCACTGTGCTTAGCATTTCAGAAAGCATCCCAGACCCCCACCAGCACCGGGACCCAGGACGCGTGAGGTAGCTTCCCACAAAGGAAGGCAGGGTTTCCAAAGGGACGTGACTACAGGACAAGTGTACGCGTCGCGGTACGACTTAAAAACACAAACAACAGCACAACCATCATTTTGAGCAAAAAAGGCAATCACAGCAGAATGTGTGAACTATGATATTTATGTAAGATTCAAAAAAGCCTAAATTACACAATATACTGTTTAGAGATAACGCACGTACAGTGAGCATATTTCTAAAACATCAAACAACGACTATACATCTTCAGGAGAGCCCTTCCCCCGGGGCAGTCAGGAGCTGAGGCTCCCGGGGGCACAGGGCACGGAATTGTCTGCTTTCCCAGGCTCCGAGGGAGGTGTTTGCGGGTTCTATTGTGTCGGCGTTCTTTCCACTCGGCATAAACATCTACGTGCTTTTGTGTGTGCGATGGATTTCCAATTTTTCCTTCCAAACAAAGAGTGAATCAGAGCTAACAGGCAGCCGGCTAACGGAGCCAAAGAGGCCAGCGTTTCTCAGGGCGGGTAGCAGGGGGGGCCGGCCCAGGGGGAAGACAGGGCAGGGAGGACCTTCTCCAGAGCACACGCCCTCGCTCACAGGGAGGACCCACTGTGGCGGTGGATCCCCAGCCCCTGCGGACCCCCGCAGTGGGGTGTCCTTTTAGGAAGATCTGCACTCGACATGCACAAAGCCCGTGATGCCGACTTGGCTATTCGCAGCTCAAACCCTTCACCCGAGTTCACCGTGGACAACACACTATACGCAAAGCCATTCTGTTTGTTTAAATCTAGTGACTTTTCTACTAAAAGCAGCAACACATATGTCTTTCTCACAGAAGCCAGCTGAGTCCCAGGCACTTTGGGGTGTAAGTAATTTCATCGCGACGGTATTTTTGTCTCTGAAAGTCTCTGAAATGTTAATAGGCGTATGACGTTTTGGACTACAGTGGGAGAGGAGATAATTCCTGGATTAAAAAGGAAAAGACCTCCTCCCCAGCCGCCGGGTCATGGTCGCGAACCTGTTTTAGCCTCCGCACACGTCGCTACCGAGGGGAGCCACGGCCCAGTGAAAGGCGGCCTGGCAGCGTGCTGGCGCGGGGGCTGCTCCAGGCTTGTCCTGGAGCTCGGGCGGCGCGTTCCTGATAGAAGAAAGAATAGTCACTTCCCAGCTGCTGTGTGGCAGGACAAAATGGGAAATTTAAACCATTAAATAGTTCTGGAAGCGAGAGAACAGGTGGTAAATGGTTTGCAAGGCAGATGGTACTTTTTAATCGCTGTGTTCGATCGTCGTCCCCTCGGCCAGCGACCATAACTATCACTCATATTTTACCTTTTTCACGCGAATGCTTGCAAAATGGTGGCAAAGGTTTAAAAATAACTACCGTCATTCGTAAAAAAAAAGAAAAGGAACCAGTTCATTTATTTCCCCAAATAGGGGCGGTGCCAGAGCGAGGCTGCACTGTGGCCAAGCGTGGCGG
The DNA here is from genome assembly GCA_030068075.1 of Paguma larvata. Classification (NCBI taxonomy): domain Eukaryota; kingdom Metazoa; phylum Chordata; class Mammalia; order Carnivora; family Viverridae; genus Paguma; species Paguma larvata. The sequence continues at coordinate 16,183,627 of CM057837.1, read as the reverse complement.
GAAGACAGAGGCGTCAGGCAGGCTGGGGGTTGGGACCCGGGAGGCCGGGACAGCAGCCCTGTACCGGGCGCCGCGTCCTCCCTGGAAACCTCAGGGTCTCCATGAATAGGACGCAAGATACGTCTTTCCCCCAAGTTCTACCACATAAGGGACAGCAGGAGTAGAGGCAAGCTGCACGCAGCCGCCAGCCCGCAGGGAGAGGACCGAGGATGCCCACCCCTGCCCGCCCTCCCGCTGCCACACACCCTCATCCAGGGGCCCTGCGCTGCCAGCATCCGCCCGGGGCAGCCGCGTCTCCGGGTCGCCTCGGAGTCACCTGTGACTCGGGGGCACGTGTGCGAGACGCAGCAGGTCGTGTGAGTAATAGAACCGTGTGTGTTCCAGGTCTGCGCGTGCGGTTGGCGGGATGGTCGCCCGGGTCGGGGAAGCCGAGGTAGGATGCGGTGCCCAGAGCCAGGGGTCAGCAGCCAGTACCCAGCACACCCTGCTGCCCGATGCGGGCTGGCTCGGGAGACGAGGACACAGCCCCACCAGCCCACGACTCGCAGACGGGGGTGGGGACAGACGTGGGACGGACGCGAGCACGCAGTCCGTGGGGTTCCCGAGGCGTGCACGGGTCCTGCGGGAGAGCCACGCCCAGGACCCGCTGGGCCCCACGAGCCCCGTTCGCGACTGGTGTGGACAGCGGGTGGTGGCTTCTTCGAAATGCTAAACCACGTAAAAGGCACGCCATTAAGCGTAACTCTTACGACTGGTCTTCTTTCCAGCAACAAGCCTGTGTCCTTCAGTTGCCAGGTCCCTACCCTCCCAGGGGAGCCTGGGCACACACTAGTGCAGGTTTTCACGCTTCGTTAAGTGGAGTTCTAGAATACAAACCAGGGTTTCTCAGGAGAAGCACTAGGACCATCGTGGGCCCGACACTTCCTGATCATGGGGCTGCCCCCGGCGTTGTGGGGTGTGCAGTGTCCCTGGCCTCTGTCCCCAGACCCAGGCACAGCCCCCCGACTTGTAACGACCAAAAGCTGTCAAGCCAAACTCATCCACCAAACGTGGGAATTCCCTGAACAAACGAGGCCCTCCACCTGCAGATAAAGGAAATCCCCATGCTCTCGGGAGTCAGTTTCGATACGGAGCCCACTTCACGGAAGGTGCGTTTCCCTGGCCTGTGAAACCTGCTTTGCCGGGAATGCGGTTCCGGCTTGGCCCCGCCAGCCCCACCCAGCCCTGATGGGCCACTCCCTCCACCTCCTCCCATCCCCGCACCCCCACCCTGTCCCTGTGTCAGGGGTGTCAGGAATGTCCCAGCTGGCCACTTGAGCCTGCATCAAGAACATTCTTCAACCTCATTGAGTCTCATTGTACGGAGTCACCGACCGCAGTTAAGACGAGTTGCTCAGATGCCTCCAAGCTACAGGCCTCAGGAAGCGTTCACGGAAGTTCTGGGAAGGCTTCACCACAGCTATGGCCAGCGTCACTCCCTGACGTCAAGGGGACACCGCCAGGGCAACCCTGCTCGGCGGTGTCATCTCCCAAACAACCTGATTCCCGGGTGCCCCGGGGAGGACCACACCCACACTGGCCCCAGGGACGGGCCCGGAGCTCAGCGGCCGCCCACCGGGCAGGGTCCTGTGTCCAGACCAGCCCCCGGCCTTGATTTCGTTTCTGCAGGCCTCTCCGCGGCAGCGTGGGGATTTCGGATCAATACCACGTGGGCCCTTGCGAAAGCCGTCTCTGGAGTGCCGCCCCTCCCAGTTCCCGACGGCACACGACAGTTCCCTACAAGACAGATAACGGCAGAGCCGGTCTCCCGACTGAGTGCGCATTTCGGCAAATTTGATTACAGGGCCTTATAAAATGCAAACACAGAAAGACACCTAATTATTATGTCACTTTATAAATCATATGAGGCGTGGAAAGTGAAGCCACTCAGGGGCACATGGGTTTTGGTTCCTTCTAAGATTAATTTTCTCAGAAAAGAGTAAGTCATCCTTAATAAATGCCAATGGACTGATGGATTTTAACTGAAATCTTGACGCGGCTGTAAATTACGTTCCCACAAGAGATTATTTATGTGTTTTATTTATTTCCCCATCACACCCTAAATGCATGTTCACTAACGGCCTGAAATAGAAATAAGATTTTGTTCTTGAGACTACAATGTTCTAGCGACCAACTAATTTATCACGCCAATAGAGAAATACGGACGCCAAAGGTCTAGTAAAAAGACTACATTAGATTTACCAAAAACAATGTCAGGAAACCAAAACAGGAAAATAATGAAACGAGGTTATTCCTCTTTCTGCCATGAACTTGGATGTGTGTGCATGTGTCTCACAATCTAGGGATGGTTTCTATTACTGATAACCTAGCGATTACCTATCGTAATGCTAAAATTAGAATTCTAGTATAGGGTTAATATTAGAACACACAGAATATTTTTTTAATTTTTTGAGAGAGATTTTTTTTAAGAAAGAGCAAAAGCAGAGGGAGGGGCAGAAAGAGAAGGAGAGAGAGAATCCCAAGCAGGCTCCGCACTGTCAGCTCAGAGCCTGATGGGGGCTCCATCCCAAAATGGCCAGATCCTGACCTGAGCCGAAATCAAAAGTCAGATGCTCAAACGACCGAGCCCCCCAAGCGCCCCAGAATTTTATTCAGGTCTTATCACATGCAGACCTAACACTGAAGAAGGAGTACTAGCTCTCAAGATTGAGTGCTTCCTAAAAGTCATTCCAAATTAATGTGACTCTTGCCACATTTAAGGAAAGGACCTAAGCCCGCGTTCATGGGTGGCTCGGACACACGGCCTGCTGGTCACTGTTAACAGACACACACCTACAGCTGTGGACGCACACGGGCAACGGGGCTTCGGCCAGCCCGGGAATCGGAGCAGCCCCCAGCCTCCCTCCTGAGCCCCTCAACACACACCTGGGCTCCGCCCGGTCACCAGCACGGCTACCAGCCCCACATCCCCTTGAAGACTTTCTAGAAGAAGTGCACAGACATGAATAAGGAATTTAAGAACCTTCGGGGCCACGCGTGCCTCAGGGTCAGCAGCACGCTGCGGGGACCTTCCGAGCCCCCAGCCCTGTACTCAGAACTAGCTCAGCTAGTTTCTGGTGTGTCGTCTTTGCCTCCTCCCGAGCTCCATGCACAAAAACTACAAGCCTCGGGTGTCCTGACCCCGTCAGTTACTTCATCACTCCCCTGAAAACGTTAGGCAAGGGAAGCCTCATTTCTCCACGCAGCGACTTTGAGCTTGGCTTTTTGGCAGCAAAAGCCCAGGTGACTTAGCAAGACCTTCTCCAAAGGAACTGAGGTCCATCCTGCAGGCTCAGATGAGCAGAACCTGTACAACCACTATCGAACGCCCCTGCCTGAGTGGCCTCGGGCTCGTGAGTCCACGGGGCGGGCCGCTCCCTGCCTCCTTCCCCGCACGGTGAGCTCGGAACAAGCTCCAGGCACCGAGGGCCCATGCTCTGTGCTTACCAGAGAAGGGGGCTGTCCGCAGGGGGATTTTGATGGGTGCCAACGTCAGGAAGTGGCAGGGCTGCACGCTGGGCGGGGGTGGGCCGCCCAGTCCCTCAGGGTCCACAGACACCACGGCGGCGGCGGCGATGGCAATGGCCGGGCTGCTGCCAACAGGCTTAAGGCTGTTGTGACAACCACCTGCAGAAGAGGGACAGGGAGGTCAGCATGGGGTGCCCGGTGGCCACCAGAGAGAGGCAGCATTTCACCACGCCACACCCGGGCACCCAGAAAACCAGGGCAGCACTTGCCCCGTTCTCGGAAGCCAAAATCCCAGAAATAAACGGGGCGCGTTCTCAACCTGTCAGAACGTTGACTGTGCACAGAGCACACGCACAGAGCACACGCACAGGGCACACGCACGGAGCACACACACAGGGCACACGCACGGAGCACACACACAGGGCACACGCACAGAGCACACGCACGCTGCCGTGCAACATTCAGAGGCATCACGCTTAGTCACCAGGGACGTGTGTGCCCTCAAGAGAAGTGACTCTGTCGCAGTGCACACGCGTGGCACACACGACCTGGGATGCTGGTGACGAGTTCAGAGCTACTCGGAGCCGCTTGAGGGCCAGGGAGGAGCACATGAAGGCAGGCGGGCAGCTCGGAGCAGGAGGCAGCTGTGGGTGGGGGCGGGAGGGTTTTCCAGAGCTCAGGAGGCTCGGCTGGTCCCGAGGATGCGTGTGTCACCTGCCCGGCCTCTGCGGCGGGGAAACTCGGTACCTGCCTCAGCCCAGGTGGCTCCTTGTGAGGGGTCGGGCTCCAAACTCGAATTCAGACTGTCTTTCCTGGTGTAATTGGAAAAATGTGGAAGTTTGCTTCTGTCTGTGCCTTTTCTGTAAACTTCTATTTATATATTTACTCATTTTTATTAATTATTTTTATTTTTAACTTATATCCAAGCTAGTTAGCATATAGTACAATAATGATTTCAGGAGTAGATTCTAGCGATCCATCCCGTATGTATAACACTCAGTGGTCGTCCCAACAGGTGTCCTCCTAAAGCCCCTTGCCCATTTAGCCCATCCCCCCGACACAACCCCTCCAGCAACCCTTGGTTGTTCTTTATATTTAAGAATCTATTACGTTTTGTGCCCCGCCGTGTTTTCATATTATTTTTACTTCCATTCCCCTGTGTTCATCTGTTTTGTTTCTGTAATGCTTTTTTTTTTAAGGGTTCTTTGGTCCCTAAAATAAGTGTGGTTTCTAAGGAATATTCTGTAGCTACCAGCTTACATTGATGGTGCGGGATTAGACACATGTTTTTAAAATGTTCATACAGATCACAACTTTTGACCTAATGTTTCCCTTCCTATATTCGCCCGCGTGTCCAATGCCTTCAGATAAAGGTTTGTCGTGAGATACTAGAAATACCAGCAAAGGGCAGGTGGTTTCCACTGCGCATCCACTCGGTGAGCCGCCGAGCAGCCAGTAGAATCATACAAGGAGGAACACGCGATGCCACGGGGGACGGTCCCCAACGGCGCCACGGGGGACAGTCCCCAGTACGTTCAGTAAATAAAGCAAATTACAAAATCATTTCTATTTTTACACCATACGGTCATTCTGTCAACAAATCTTTATTCGGTGATGAGATGCCAAGCCCATTCTCGCTCTCAGGGATGGAACAGAGAACGAAAGAGACAGAGGCCTGTCTTGGGGACCACACCTCCCAGGTAGGGAGGGCACACGGTGTCTACTTTCCTTGTTTATTTGCTTTGTGTTACAGGCTGATGGGCACGACGCCAAGGAGTGAAGCAGGGAGAAAGGATTGGGACCTGGTAAGTGGGTTTCTTCACGCGGGGTTGTCAGGAAGGCCTGCTCTGGGACAGGAACCCATAGGTGACAGTCTGCAGAGGCTGGAGGGGATGAGCAGCCCAGGAAGAGATGAGGAAGTGCAAAGGCCCTGAGGCCCGCCCAGTGTGTTCTAGTGTGTTCCGAGGCTACGAAGAGACCAGGGGGCGCAGGGGAGGGGCAGAGATGAGGAAAAGTGGCTGCAGGGCGGGGGGTGGGGGCCGGAGCAGTGGGTGACAGGAGGGCGTGGTGTGGGGGAGGGGGGCATGTTCTGACCTCCATTTTAGTGCATCATCCTGGCCGCTTTGTTGGCAACAGACACGAAGGCACGAGCTGGGTTCTGGCCGCGCTCTGCTGGACCCCGTTCAGTCTGTCTTTGTTTCTGTCTTGCGTATTTTTCAAATTCCCTTTGACAGGCACATACAAGTTTTTAAAATTTAACGTTTATAGAGTACTTTCAAGTTTATGGGGAAATGGAGCAGCAAACACAGGGAGTTCCCACACACCCCCTGCACCCCGCCTCGCCGTCACCCCTTCCACCAGCCTGGCGCACCTGTGTGACTGACGGGCCAGCGCTGAGACGTTAGCGTCCGGGAAAGCCCGCAGTTTACGGCTGGGCTCACGGTCTGTGCCACAGTATGCGAGCTCCGCCAAAGCCATAATGTCCTGTGCTCACCGTCTCCGTGTGGCACAGAGGGTTTTGCTGCCCTAAAATCCTGTGCTCCGCCTGTCCATCCCCCTCCCCCCCGGACCCCCCAAAATCACGGATCGTCTTACTGTCCGTATAGTTGTGCCTTTTCCAGAATGTCGTATAATTGGAACCACACAGGGTGTAGCCTTTTTAGACTGGCTTTGTCCACGTATCAATGTGTCTTTGACATCTGTCATTTCCAGGCAAGATAGCTCCTTTCCTTTTGTCACTGGACGATATCCCACTGTTTGCCGGGACCACAGGTTACTCATCCAGTCACCTGATGGGGGACATCTGGGCTGCTTCCGGGTTCTTGCAATTATGAGTGAAACGGCTATAAACACGTGTGAGAACACGAGTTCTCCATGTGGGTAAATCCCAAAGAGCCGGCCTGCTGGGTCGTGTGGTGAGACAACACGCAGCTCTGTAAGCAGCCGCCAGACGGGCTCTCCAAGCGGCGGCGCCAGTCTGTGTCCCCAGCAGCAGCGAACGAGAGCTCCCGTCACTTCTGTCCTGGCCAGCCTCCGCTGTCAGTGTTCTTCTGTGTCCTGGCCATTCCGACAAGGCCGTGGCGGTGTGTCCTCACGGTCACATGGGTTTATGGTCAGAAAAAAACCCACTACTCAGAATATATGCTCTTACTTGATAATAAAAGCCCATTACAGAAACTTTAGAAAATGGAATGAGTAAATGTATTAAAAATGCCCCCCGGCCTCCCCAGCTGAGCTTCTGGCATGCGGGAAACCAGCAGCCTCCTGGCCTCGGGGTCTGGCCGCATCTGAACGGCGCCGCCGTCGCAGCGCAGGCACCGCTTTGTCGTGAGCGTCACAAAATAAACACTCCCCTCACCATCAAGCGGCTTGCCCACGTCCAATTAGTGATCGGAGTCTGGTCTTCCGGGTACTAGACCTGCCTCACAAATTTGCCACAGTCACTACTACCCCCGTCCTATCGGGCATCGCCTCCTGTAAACCAACGTGACATAAGCGACCGTTTGGAAAAAAAGTCCATTTCTGCCCACGGATTGCTCTTCGACGGCAGGGTCGAAGTGGTCCCAGCATTGTTTGGGTGTGCGCGTGTCAGTTTAACGAGGTTGTTTTCTGAAAGTCGACACGCTGCCAAGCCCTCTACGAATGTCTCTTGTTAAGCGTGGCTTCTCTCCCTCAGGAGCCCGTAGGTGTTCAAAGATACCTGCTTGTGCTGTTCACAGACCTGCCAGTGTGACTCGGCACCAGGTTCCACGGCCTTGGGGACGTGCTGCCCCCCTGCATCCATCTAATAAACCCAACCTATTCTGCAAAACGAGGGCGGCCGTTGAGCAATAAATGGCAAAGCAGTTACTGAGGTTTTAAAAGAAGGAGACGCTAAGGCAAGAGCGTTTTGTAGACGGAAGTGTGGGGACATTTTTATTATCATGGGATTTTTCATTGTCAAAAATAATCCTCACTTCCTGATTTCAAGCTATATTATGAAGCTGTAACTACCCAAACAGTGCGGTACGGGCATGAAAGCAGATAAATCGGCCAAAGGAACAGAATCAAGAGCCCAGAAATAAAGCCAAGCATAAATGGTCGACTAATATTTCACAAGGGAGCCAAGCACACTCAATGGAGAAAAGACAGTCTCTTTAGTAAACAGTGCTGGAATGGCCTGGATAAGTGAAAATGGACCCATATCTTACAATTTTTTTAATGTTTATTTATTTTTGAGAGAGAGGGGAGAGAGAGAGAGAGAGAGAGAGCATGAGCAGAGGAGGGCAGAGAGACAGGGAGACGCAGAATCGGAAGCAGGCTCCTTGCTCAGTTAAGAGCCCGACGCAGGGTCTCCATCTCACGAACATGAGATCAAGACCGAGTTGAAACCAAGAGTTAGATGCTTAACCAACTGAGACACCCAGGCACTCCATTAATCTTAATTTAAATTTTTTTTAATGTTTATTTATTTTTGAGAGACAGAGAGCAGCAGGAGAGGGGCAGAGGGACAGGGAGACGCAGAATCGGAAGCAGGCTCCAGGCTCGGAGCTGTCAGCACAGAGCCCGACGCGGGGCTCGAACTCACGGACCGTGAGATGGTGACCCGCTGGGCCCCCTGCGCCCCGAAACTGGACGCACATCTCACACCACTCGCAGAAATCAGCTCCAAGTGGATTAAAGACAGAAATGTAAGGCCCGAAACCGTGAACCTAGAAGAAGGCAGATGGCAGTTTGGAAATCACACCTAAAGCTCAAGCAACGTGAACGAAGCCAGCAAGCGGGACCACGCGAGGCGAGAAAGCGTCTGCGCAGCAAGGGGAACCCTCGACGAGCTGACGGGGCGGCCTGCAGATGGCAAAGAGAGTCATCTGCGAACCATGTACCTGGGAAGGGGTTTATACCCAAAATGTAGATTTAAAAAAAATATAGCTCCTACAGCTCAATAGCAAACAAACAAACAAAAAAAGCCCAAATAATATAATTCGAAAATGGGCAAAGGATCTCAATGGAAATTTCTCCAAAGATACAAGAAAGGCCAACAGGTAAGTGACGGTACTTCGCACCACTCATCACCGGGAGATGCAAATCTGAACCACAGGAAGGCATCGCCCCAGGCCTGTCAGAACGGCCATAACCCTAAATAAGATGGGAAATGCTGTCAGTGGCTTTTTTTTCTCCCCCTTCCCCTCTTCCCCTCCCCCCTGGTTCTCTGCTAGGTCTTCCAAAGCCTACCTATGCATGGGAACATATGGCATCTGTCTTTCTCTGCCTGACTTTGTTGTATAGAAACCAATTTGACAATAAACTATTAAAAATAAAATAAAATAAGATAAAAAATAAAATAAAAAAAAAGATGGGAAATGCTGGCGAGGCTGTGGAGAAAAGGGAGCGCTCGCGCACTGCCGGTGGGCGCGTAAGCAGGCGCAGCCGCGGAGAAAGCAGTGTGCAAGGCCCACCGAAACCTTCAGCACAGGACTACCCTGTGACCTGGGCGTCCTCGTCGGGGACACACCCAAAGGCAGTGAGAACACCAACTGAGAAATCTACGTGCACCCCCACGCTCAGAGCCTGATTCACAGCAGCCGAGACACAGAGGCCCCCCAAGTGTCCATCGACGGATGAATGGATGAGGACATTTGCATATAACAGACTGTTACTCAGTCATAAAATATGAGGAAATCTTACCATTTGTGACAACAGGGATGGACCCCGAAGGCATTATTCTAAGTGAGATCATTCCGACAGAGAAAGACACACACCGCATGATTTCACCTATACGTGGAATCTTAAAAACTACAATAATAAAAACCAATAAACCAAACGCGTAGAAAGGGATCAGCCCTGTGGCTACCGGAGGCAGAGGGTGGGGGAGGGGGAGTGGCGGGAAGCGTCAAGACGTAAAACTTCCAGTTATACAACGAACAAGCGCTGGGGACGCCACGTTCCGTGGCGACCGTGGCTGACCCCGCCGTACAGTTTATAGGAGTGTGGTTAGAAGAGCAAACCCTGAGTTCTCATCGCACGGAGAAAACTGTTTTCTTTATTTTCTTCGGGTTGTCTCTATATGAGCAAGTGGGCATTAGCGGAGGCTATCGGGGACCGTTTCACAATAGGTGTAAATCACGGCCTTAAGCTTCTACAGTATGTCAATTACTTCTCAATAAAACTGGAAAAAAAGAATGGGTCAATCGAAAAGGAAAATAAAGAAACCTTATCTGCCTCTTAAAAAAAAAAAAAAAAAGAGCTTGGAAAGATAGTTTTTAACCTGCTTTGAATTCACTGGGTTACGAATAGAACTGCACCCTTCTCCAGTTCACAAAATCGACTAGTATCAGTGAAGTTAGTCAGTTACTAACCAACATCAGCAAAACGACGGTCGTATTGGGGGATGGGATGGAAAGGAGGCCCAGACTTCCCGCTGCAAGGGTGTCACCGGGCTCCAGGCAGTGGAGTAACTGAATTTATCGTGTTGACACACGAACCAGGCGCCTCCACCGGAGCAGACGCCGGCGCCCAGCCTGCGGCACGCCGGGAGCGCGCGGGAGCCCGGTGCGCATGCGCGTGTGTCCGGCAGCGCGCACTCGGGGAGGCTGGCAGGTCATGAACTGTTGCCGATGAGCACGCAGTACTAAAATCCCGGGCGTCCAGCTCCGGACGGAAGTTGGCTGCTTTGTGTTTTTCCTCTCGGTTTCCCTTCCCGCACCCCTTGGCCAGGCATTTACCGAGCATCTCTACCTGCCAGACTGCGCGCAGCTTGGGACCGGGAAGACGACATGAAAGGAGACACCAATGCAAACAGATAAGCGCCCGCAGGTGCCTCCTGCCCCCAGGACACCAGCCGGCAGGTGCACAGAGCCAGTGAGAGCTCTGGGACGCCAGCTGCTCCCCCGAGGGACGCCCCTGGAGCCAAGTCTTGGAAGATGAGCAGGCACTCAATAAATTGTGTCGACTGATAATAATTATCATAACTCGCTTTCCCGAAGGACTGCAGAGAATCCCTTAGTTGAGTAAATAAACAGTGAGATAAGAAGTCCAGCCAAAAGAAAACTGCTAAGCCAGCTAAAAGATAAGCCAGGAATGCTATCCCATAAGGATTACTTATAAAAAATCAATGTTTTAAGCAAAACCGTAATTAACCGTGAGCTGCGCTTGAGGTCGGGCTGAGGAGAGTGCAGGCCGCAGCTGGGGGGCTCCGTGGGCCAAACCCTCGGCCCCCCCGCTGCTGTCTTATCACTATCCCCACCGTCTACCTCCTTCTCTGATTCCAAACTTGCAAAAAAAGCTCTGTTTGCATGTTTTATTCCGAGTAGTCCCTCTAGTACCACACGAAGGAGAAATTCTACTGTCTTTCTTTGTAGCCAGAGGCCGCGGGCGGAGTGAGGCTGGAGGAACTTCCCAAGGGCGCCTGAACCCCAGAGAGGGCGTGTCTGACTCGAATCCCCTGCAGAGCCAGCGCCGGGACCCCACCTGACTGGCTATGCGCAGTCTGAGACCTGCGGTGGACACCAGCGGCTGGAGGCCTTCCTCCTTTGCTCGCAGGAGCCCACTGGGGGCCACACGCACAGGGGTCGTGGCTGGCATGCTGGCTTATTTAATCCGCCGCTGGCCTCAGGACCCTGGAGGGCAGGCAGGCTCTCATCATCAGCTGTGCTCACAGGCACAATGGCTGTGGACACCCTTCCAGAAGCTTCCTCCCAAACGGGAAGTCAGCCAGCAGGTGCATTTTGCTTTTCTCAGGATTGGACAAGGAAACAAGAGAAAGGCTGGTGGCCATGGGAGCCGGGATGTGGGAGCCTGATGTGGTCGGGGGTCTAGAACCGCCCGGCACAGGTTCACGTTCTAGCTACGCACTCGGTTTGGACGGCGTCGTCTGTCCTGGTCCCCGGGTCTCCCCCCCACTCCGCCCCCGCTCCAGGCGTGCTCTCCGCCCAGAAGGCCTCTCAGCTGCGTCCTGCAGACAGGAGTGGGGGCAGGCGGTGCCGGAGGGGTTGCACCCCCACCCCGGGCCTCTGGCCACCCCTCAGGACGCGTCAGAATGTTGCCAAACACGAAGTTGGGGTTTAAACCACTGGTGGGTTGTGGAGCATATAAAGGCTGACGGGTTAGCTTCTGCGTCTTCTCGGAACAGGAGGAAGGCGGCGCACACCTCGTGCGTCTGTGAGAGCGCCCCACGGAGGCCGGGGCCCATGGGTGTCCAAGACACAGCGGGTGCAGAGTAAACACTGGGCGGCTGGCACATCCTCGGGGGGGAACCTTGCCTGACAAACGCCAGCTGCCGCCTTCTCTGTGCTGAGCCACACATTCCAAAAAATAAACAATCATTAGTTTATTATGTCTATTTAGCAAATGATTTCGGCTCCGGTGGAAATCCTTCAGGCGATATATCTACCAACTGGTAATTATTTCTGCAAAAACGACTCTTTGATCAGAGCGGTGACTTCGGGCGCTCGGCGCATATATGCACGGTGCTCGGGGCGGCAAGTCCGGGTCTGCGGCGGCCGGAGGAGCAGGACGCAGGGCTCGGGTCAAGGCTCCAGGTGCCGTCGCCCCTCCAGGCCCCCGAGAGCCCAGACACTCCGCTCCCGGGAGTAAGCACAGCCTCTGAGCTAGACGGTGACGGGCTCTGTGTGCCCACTCGGCGAGCCAGCTTCTCCCGAGGAGCCGAGTCAGGGCCGGGTGGCTTTCTGTCTCTTCGTGTGGACCCTCGGGTGCTGTGGTGACCGGGGACCTCTGGAGCCCCCAGCCACATCTCCGGGCTCCCCCCAGCATTCTGCCTTGTTACCTCGGGCGAAGCTGGGCCGACCCGGGGGCTCGGATCCAGCCCACGGCTGTGGCTGCAGAGCTTGAAGGTCCACAGCCGTGCTCTGAGCCCCGCTCCCCGTGACTGAGACCCCCGATGATATGACGAAAGTCGTCCCTGGTTCCTGGACCCTGGCATTGAAGGGGCCGGCAGCCAGGACTAATTCAGCTGCTTCTCACAGCCACGGGGACCCTATGGGTCCCCTCCCAAGGAGCTAAAGAACAGAAGACAGAGCCTCGATGGGTGTCCTTCCCAGGGACACCTGACGGTGGCTGCTCAGAACGGTCACTGGGTCCCAGCACATCTGCAGCAACGAGAACCCACCCTGCAGTGGACAGAAGCCCAAACTCCTCATCGCCGAGTCAGCCCCCGGGGGCAGGAGCATGGGGGCGGGTCTCCTTGCCTGGGCGCCGCAGACGGTTACAGGACCGGGACAGCTGAGCTATTCGATGCTAAGAGGGTGGCAAATTCACTTCGCTTTGCGAATCAGTTTAGAAATACTAACTTGTTTTATTTTTACGATGTCATGTAACTTGGTACACAATAATTTGAAAATTCATTTTATTAAAACCAGAGATTAATTATACCACCCCAAAGAACAAATTGCCACTAATACTGGCTAATCTAAATGTCCTGATTGCTATAATAAACCGAGTCAGGGGAGGAAAGGAGAAGAGAGAGCAGGGGGGCAATCTCCTTCACTAAGAAACAAAAGACCGTCTAACGGTAGCTTCTACGCAGCGCTGTGAACCCAGCCTTCCGCTCTGGCCCAGCGCCTGCACGGCAGCCGGCTCTCTGGAACCCCAGCGCCATCGCGGAAAGGAGTGGGGCGGGCGGCAGGCCGGGCTTGGGTGCCCGAGCTGGGAAGACGAGGAGGACAGCCGGCCACACCGAACCCGAGGGCCGGCTCACTTCCGGTCAGCACACCCAGGACACAGGCACCTCTACCAGACACACTTAGAAATTCCTTGGGGGCCGGGCTGTACCTGTAAGACATGCCAGGTAGCGTGCACGCAGTAGGTGCTTAATGGATGCATGCCAACCGAGCAGCTCTGAGACAGCATCTGTCTCCCGAAGGACTCCCTCCATACGTGGCTTAGTGAGTTTCCAGGGTCCATACGGACTTCCGAGTCCACTGCCGAGCGGGGCTCGCCCTTGGGGGGCCGAGGGTGCGCAGCCGTCCCTAAGGGCAGTGCCTTTTTCTATGGAATGCAGTGGCTTTGGTGAAAGATTAACCTTTCACCTTAAAACAATGTATTTCCATTCCCGACAGGAAGCCTGAGGTTTTGCTGACCTTGAAGCAGGACGAAATCTTATTTGTTTGCATGACAACAAAAGTTGTGTGGAAGGTTCTTTAATGCGTTAAGCGAAACCACGCTGTTTATCATCAGGCAGCTGTTTCGAAGCCACTTCATTATGCTCGGCGCACACGGGATTTACACCCGCCGCCTACCTGCCTCTCCGCGTCCCCCGGCAGCCATAAAGCTCAGGAAATCGCTCTCAGCCCGTGTCTTTCTCTTCAGAGACACATTTAGACAGCGATGCCATCAACCAGCTGACGGTTTTCAGGAATTTTCCTGCCTTGCCGTGCCCATCTTCATTATGAAATTAAGATGATTGAATGCCTCATAATGGAGACACCAAATCCGCCTTTCCCCTCACCACCTGCCACAGCGGTCCTGTCCCCCGAACTTCCCCAGGTAGGTGCGCGCGGCTGCTCACTTGCGAGACGGCTCAGGACGGTAGGTGGGCTTTCCTGGGTCCCGCCAGGGAGCCCGTGTCCACACTGATGGCTTTCTTCCTCAGGACCCCGGTGTCGTCCCTAAACACAGCCTCTGGGGCAGGGTTCTGCACCCCTCGGTACTTTCAGAAAGACAGTCTTGTCCTGTGTAGCTGCTGCTGAAAGCCGCCGTACAGAATTCGTGTTTCGGTTACGGCACAATACAGTGCAGGCCTGTCTGTCCTTGGGGAAGTGACACCCTAAGTGAGACAGGAGTCCGAGTTTTCAGAGTCCAGGCACCGGTAGAAGCCAGGATAGTCACAGCCTTGCTCACACGAGACCGCAGGGAACAGGACTCTCTCGCAGACGGACCTGGCCCAGCAGGCGCCAGCCACGCTTGGAACTTCTGCTCCTGCGGCCCACGCGCTGACCGCCCAGGACACGGGGCCTTAAAATCAGGGGAGTCATTACAGAGATTATGAAAGATACAAAGGAGATTTTAGTCACTTTTGGACCCCGGCCCCTGAATCGTAAGGACCCTCTGGGGCAGGTGCGCACCTGCCCCGCAGCCTCAACGACAGTCCCTGTCATGGAGCCACGGCAGCTACCGGGACGAGTGGCCGAGGACCTCCGCAGGCGGGGAGGTGGTGGCTGGGCCGGGCGCGCGCCACACAAGAGGCACCACTCTGCTTCCTGCCACGAAGGTCGGTGTCCCCGTGGCCACGTTTGTGAGCTCCCTAGTGCTCCTGAGCACCTCCCACAGGCGGGCGCACTCGGGGACGGCCCGCCCTGCCCTCGGGAGGCTCCGGCCTCGTCTGCGGAGCAGTAACAACAGGCCAAGGGAGGGGGTTACGGTGCAAAGCCAGGCGCTGGCGGGCCAGATGTGCCGGAAAGGACGCAGAGGCCCGGGAGCTCCTCCGTGAAGGGGGCCGGGCCAGGCGGCTGCCCCTGAGGTCCCGTCTCAGCAGAGATCGTGAGGGAGCAGGGGTGAGCCGCGGGGCTTCCGGAGGAAAGGCGATCCAGGAGGGGGAGCAGCGATTGCAAAGACCACGAGGCAGGTGCTTGAGAAGTGGAAGGAGCCAGAGGCGCAGGAGCTTCTGGGGGCTTCCTGGGGCTTCCTGGGGGTGGGCGGGGAGTGACGGGAGCAGCTGGGGGGGTGGTGGTGGGGGGAAGGAGTGGTGGGAGTGGGGGCGGTGGTGGGGGTGGGGGGGAGTGATGGGGTAGGGGGGACAGATGGAGCAGGAAGGAGCGGATAGGGGGGAGCAGCAGGGGTGGGGAGCCACCCTGCGCTTTGGGCTTCATTCCGCATGCGGACGGAGGCTTTGCTCACTTGCCCAAGGCTCAGGCTGAAAAGCTAGAAAGCTTCTCAGATGCTCCAGGAGAGGCCCGGAGAACCAGGTTGCTCAGGAGGCCACGTGCAGCGGCCACTGGCCCCGCCCCCCCCCACAGGGCCCCAAGGGCCTCGACTGGGGACCCTGACCTCACAACTCCAAGCCTGGGGTCTTGGGAAGGACCTGCACGGGCCCCTGTCTGTAACATGAACCTCCTTGGGGTCCCGTCTGTGCAGTACGGGCAGGGTGTCCCCCGCCCCGGCTGTCTCCACACCTAAGCCACCGAGGTCTTTTCAGCACTTTTCACGCTGACCACCCTCCTGCCTCCGGGCTGCCCCGAGAGAGGCTGTCAGGTCCCTGGAGGCTCAGGCTCTGTCCTGCCAAGGCAAGCACGGTGGCCCCGGTCACGCGGACGGTTTCCCATGTCCTCCTCCGTGATGAGCCTCCTGCACGGCCACTAGTCCCCGTGCACCTCCCCCTGCTCCGGACATCCGCACCTGCATATGCACTTATGCGTCCGTGCCCTGAAAGCCCGTGTCCCTCACAGCCTCAGGGCCACGACAGCCAGGACCCTTGGCAGGCTGGTTTAACAATGACCTTCCAGAGCCTGTCTGGCCTCACGGCAGCACCCAGTGTCCCCAGACACTGTGGAGTCCACAGAGCCTGGGTGAGGAGCAGGGACCAATTCCCCTGAGAAAGTGCCTGCACACAGCTCATGCTCACTCAAAAACAGGTCATTGTCCTTGCGATTTTAAGGTTTTGTAAACATGTGCTGACTTCGCAGAGGGACGGAGGGAGGGCGGGGGAGAGAGGGAGGCAGAGGCGGGCAGGGAAGCAGGAGCATCAGATGCTTGGTGCACCCCATTCTCCATAACCACCATTCCTATCTGTAAGTCCTCAGCCTCGTGTCATGCCTCGACTTCTTATGAGCGAAAGCATTCCCAGGAGGGACCGAAGAAGCTCCGAGCCATCGATGTCCAGAGCAAAGCGCACAGGCCCTGGGAGAAATGACATCTGGCAAGACAGATGCGTGTCACACGAGCAACGGCCCCCAAAGCGGAGAAGACCGTGGTCCGGAATCTATGAAAATTCCCAGCAAAGGAGATGGAAAATCCGGACGGACCCAGGAGGAACACAGGCCACCCCGTGTCCTTCAACAGACCCCCCTCCACGTACTGTGTCCCCAAAATAATCCAGAGGAATGGAAGACGGATGAGTTCAGAGCCTTCGTGGGTCCCCGGCGGCCACAATACCCAAGGCAAACTCGTCTAAACCCACTTCCAACCTCTCCTCCTGCCTCCCGTTGTAGCGGGGAAGCCGCGCCCTCAGGCGGTGCATCCTAATCCCGCTGGGAATCACTTGGAGAAGCTTCTGCCTGTGTGACGGGCCCAGCAGAGCGGGCCCTCGTCCTTCAATATTGAGCCACGCGCGGCATCCGCGCCTGCCCGGGAACACACCTGTGGGAGCACACCTGTTGCCTCCGTGGCTGCGATGCGTGGAGTCAGCCACGCCTTGACCTGAAGGCCTTGGAGAAGCCCCTGCGACAAGCTCAGGGCGGGCAGCGGTGGGCCTCGCCACCAGAGGCGGCCCAAGTCAGGCTGTCCTGCAACGGAAGGGAAGAACTTTTGCCATCCGTGGGGTCCGAGCGAACCCCGCGACCCCAGCCTTCCTCCCCTATCTGGACCTTTAGACTCGATCACATTTCACTTATAATCTCGTGGTCCTCCGTGAGAACTGGTTTCCTCTCAGCCAAGCCCACACTGGCGTCTCTGCGCCTCTTATGATCTAAGGGCAATAATCCTCCGCAAACAGTCCCTAACCTTCTCCCTTCCCTTGCAAACTGTAAAACTCCATTCTCTGCATTCCAAACTGCGTTCGGTCTTCCTTTCAGTGAATCAGCAGACGCTTTCTGCGCGTCCATTATGTGTAAGGTCTTGCAAAAGCGCGTCTAAAGGGTGCCGTGCCTCCCCCACCCTGCGTAAGCAAATGTTCGAGGCAGGCTTGTCTCTCTTTCATGGGGAAGGAATGCAAATAGGCTAATTAGATCAGAAGAGATTCAAGGTTCATTTCCAATTAAAAAAATCCACTCTGTTGAAGATAGCGCTACCTGAAATGAATACTCATTTTCCTTAAAAGAGTGACTAATGTATTGTTTATATAAAAGGCATTCGTATTGATGTAAGGAGGCACCAGGAAGTACAAGTGAGACCCTGGACCACCAGGTCATTATCCCAAGAAGAAGGACAAGGATTGGTCACTGGGACACGCTCAGATAGTTATTCTTTCCAAAGGCAGATCTGACTTGACACTCGTGAGACCACCTCCAGAGCGTCCATTCACACAAACTCCCAAGCCTCTATCTTGAATTCCTATTAGTCATTTTGTCTTCTTTTCCTTAAAAAGGAAGCAAAATTTGCATACGTGTCATGGTCCGAAACACCTGGCCCACCACTTCTTCCCACCTTCAGTATCTAAAAGGAAATATTGCTCAATACCGCCGAAAACCCGTGTTTCTGCAAAGCCGCCTGGAAAGAACTGGTCCCATCCCCGTCTCCCGGAACCCCCGTCAGAGCCAGTACTGAGGTCTTAAGCTTTCAATTTTCTTAGACTTCTAACTGAAATCACATTTACATGAATTCATCGATTTAATTATGAAAACTATGACCGTGACTTCATGGCATTTTACAAACAGGCATCACTTTTTAGGACTTCTAAGGCAGTTTTTCTGTTGTTTGATTTATTTGTAGTGTTGGCGGTGCCCAGTAAGCAGACGAGAACTGATTCTTCCTTAAAGAATCCAGGGTAAGTAGCCTCGGGTGCCGCACCGGAGAGACCAGGCGTGCCTAGCTAGAAACTTCCCGCCAAGAGTATTTTGATCCATTAATGCAAGCGATACACTATAATGCTAACAAAATAAACTAGAATGTAAGGCCGATGGAGGCAGACCTTTTAATCTGCTTCATTCGCCATCCATCCAGCATTGACAGATGCCGGATCTCGTCATGACGAATGGGACATTTAGGAAAACTAATAACATACCAGGCCGTAGAGCGAACCTCAACGTTTGAAAAAACTCTTGTTAAAGAAGCCACACATCTCACCACAACTTATTTAAATTATAAATGAATAACAAAAAGAAAATTACAAATCCTATAAATTATAAACTTAATTAAGCAGCTATATCCTAAAAAATCCATGAGACATAGAATTTCAATAAAATTTTAAATCTCTAAAACGACGACAGGTAGAGATTTACAAATCTGCGGAACGCAGTGGGGATGAGAAGTGGAGAGAAAAGTGTAGCTTCAAATCTTCTATCGGAAAAGAAGACAGAAAATTACTGTGCAAATATACAACTTAAAGAGTTAAGAAAAGGAAATTCTGAGTAAATCCAAAGAAAATACAAACTAGAACAAAGGGCAGAAATAAATAGGTTGAAAATACCTATAGAAGATATTTTTAAAGAGCAAAAATTATTTCTTTGAAGTTCTAATAAAATGGACAAATCTCTAGCGAAGTTGAACAGGTAAACTTTGTTTTTTTAAATAAAGAGGTTTGTAGGGGCGCCTGGGTGACTCAGTCAGGTTAAGTGTCCGACTCTTGATTTCGGCTCAGGTCAGGATCTCACGATTCATGAATTCGAGCCCCGCATCAGGCTCCGTGCTGAGAATAAGGAGCCTGCTTGGGATTCTCTGTCTCCCTCTGTCTCTGCCCCTCCCTCCCTCTCAAAAATAAATAAATAAACATTAAAAAAATAAAAAGGTTTTGTAAATAAGCAGCATTACATGTTTAAAAGAAGATAACTGTTCATATAGTATATTAAAACCATAAGTAAATATCAAAAATAATCGTATACCAAAAACAATTTGAAAATTTAAATCAAGTATGAATTCTAGAAAATGTATCTGTAACTTGTCGGTCTTTGCAAGGATAAGAAATCAAAAGCATGAATAGTCTTATGACAATGAAACACATTAAATCGGGAGTTTAAAATCTTTCCACAGAGGAAACCAGGACTTATGTTTCGACCGGAAAGTCCTACGGATTGTTTTCTGAAGTATCCCATTCTGTTCTAAAACCTTCCAGAGAGTTCAAAAAGAGGTTCCTCTTCTCAATTTATGCTGTGCAGTCACCCACCTTCCACGCTGAACCAGGCGAGGAGGAGAGAAGCAGATGAGAACGCAGGAGCACAGATCGACCACCCAGAGCCACAGAACAACGATAATGCAGCACTCTGTATAAACTGGCCGTTCGTAACGAGGAACCCGGATGCACCCCTGAACGCGAGTGATTGAACACTAGAAATCTGTCTTTAAATTTATTTGTTTGTTTGTTTGTTTGTTTTGAGCGAGAGAACGTGAGCAGGGGAGGGGCAGAGAGAGGAGAGAGAGAGAATCCCGAGCAGGCTCTGCGCCGACAGCACAGCATCAGTGCCACAAACCGTGAGATCCTGACCTGAGCCGAAATCCAGAGTCGGACGCTTAACCGACCGGGCCACCCAGGAGAGCCCCAACAGGATAAATCTTTTTAATAGCATTTACTACAGTAACAAATTAAAAGAAGAAAAATGTGCTTATCTGAATAGAAAAAGAAAAAGAAACTGAAAAAAATTACTTCTACATTATGACAGCAAGCAATAACCACTAGCAAACTAGGAACAGAAGGAACTTTCCTAAGCTCCATCAAGGGTCATTAATAAACCTGCCGCATACATCGCTGTTAATGGGGAGGATTCAAAGCATCCCTTCAAAATGCGGCCTGCAGAGAGGACCTAGGATCATGACTACATTAATTATCGCACGAAGGTCTTAGACAGCAAAGGTAAAAATAAAATGTTTAACAATAGAACCAAAAAGCATGAGAATGGAAAGGAAGAAGCAAATCCTTTCACCGATCATCAACACTTGTGTGGTTCTTGCAAAGCAGTCTCGTGTCCTATAAAGCAAGGCGAAGGCTGTGACAGTTTGGGTTGAGAGGTCTTTAAGAAGTCTGGGGAGTAAGGAAGAGATTGTGCTAAATGCCTACAGAACACATACGCACAGTGAAAATGTGGAAATAGCTTCCTCTGATGCGTTATGGTAAGTAAACTCTGATTCATCAGCTGGGTTTTGAAACAAATTAGTAAAGGTAACATTTACTAATTTACTAATCTATTCCATCATGGAGAAATGCATCTTAAAATATTAAGTCAGAGCAGAAGGCAAAACTGCGGTTCCAACACGGCGTCGCGTCTGGCAACGCAGCGACGTGGCAGCGCCGCTCAAAACATTTCCTGGAGCCCGGGGTGACTTTTTTTCCTTCCCTCTACATTTTGGTGGTTTCCAAATTTTCCACACCTAACAAATATTAGAGTTCTTAAATGGGGGAAATGAAACGTGTTAAAACGAAAGGCAATCCATTTGTGCACATAAACACCACACATGCTAATCATCTTCTAAACATTCTAGACGTAGGATGAAATTGGTGCCTTAACTATTTTTATGAGATCATAGGCACGGAAAGGTCACATTCAAATTCAAGCCGTTTGCAGACGGGCATTGAGTAAATTTCCTTGAAACGCTGCCTCGACACCTTATTGAGCAGGCGTTCTGTAGCGTATCCTGGCAGAGAGCTGTCTGAGGTCCCCGCAGGCACGCTTGGTCACTATTTCCCACGCTGCCCTGTCCCACACAGGGGACGTTAGCCCCACGAGGCAATCGAGCGTCGCCGGTCTGCCCTGAGGTATGTCGTGCGTGTGAAAGACACGCTAGACTTCAGAGACAATAAAAAAAAAAGGCAAATATCTCTTTAATATTTTCATACTGATTACATGTTGAAATGACAATGTTCTGGACATGGTGAGCTAAATAAAATTAATTATTAAAATAAATTTCACCTGTTTCATTATGCTTTTTAAAATATGACTACCAGAAGATTAAAAATTCTATACAAGGTTCACATTACATTTCCAAAGGAGAACAGTGCTTTAGAATAGGTACCAGCTTCTAGAAACTTCCGCTGAGAGGAAAGCAGGAATAAGTGTGTCTAATTTCGATTTTCAAGTCCACAGTTTTTATGGAATTCTGATGTTTCCCTAGTTAGTTTCTGAACGGAATCAGCACTAATACAATGAATCAGGGTCAGATCTGTAACTTACAATTCTCTCGTCTTTAAACAAACGGTTCCATTACTTTGCGGGATGTCACCCATAAAGTCAAAGAGAAAAAGATCCCAGGGTGCCAAGCCCGAGTTCTATAAAAGGATGGGAGTTATGTTGGTTACTTGTTTCATTGTCCAGGCAACCTCTCAATTGTCGTTGACGTCTGAATGCTTCGCCACCGGTTCTAGGGACAGGACGATGTTCGTACAAGTGGAGCCTCGAAGGACAGTCTAGACACAGAGAAAATATAAAATGGACCCTCGATGACCCCGAGAAGGCACGGCCCCGCCCTGACTGGAGGGGAACACCTCCCCAAGCAGCTGAGGAAGCGCCAGCGTCCACGATGCCACAGGGACACGGCCGTTCACGCCCACTACTCGGGTTATGATAATAAGGCATGGAAGTCTCGAAAGAACCCCACGTTATGGACAGGAAACGCTGTCCTCAAGATCACACAGCTAACAAGTGGCAGGTCACCTTGAACTCAGGCCACCTGCCACCTGCGATGCCACTTCTCCGACGCGAACTTTTAAGCCACTTTTAGAAGATGACTTCAGACCCGTGTCTCCACGTAAAGTCGGGGGTCCTGGGAGATCCATGTGCTGTTCCTCTCGCTGCGGAAACTGCCGGGCCCTGCTGGCCAGCTTGCGAGCTGAGGCGTGGGGGCTGCGACGTCACGGCTGTGCTTCCAGGGAGCTGGGCTGAGTCCTGGCCGGTGGCGGCAAGCTCTGCGCACATCCTCCTCCACCCGTCTCGCCCGTCCCGGCACCTGGACGTCCAGTCCTAGGGGCGCAGATCAAGCTGCCCGGGGCGGGCGCACCGTGGGGACACAGCCATCAGGAAGGCGGTGCCCGTCCTGGCCCCCGGGATCCACAGGGCTGTGTATCCAAGGAGGAAATGAAAGCCCTCTCCCTGGGTTCTCCACCGTCCGAGGCTGCCCGACAGGATGAGCTCCTTCCCTGGGTGGGCTGGGGGCCGAAGGAACACGGCACACTCGCCATAGCCAGGCCCTTTCCTCGTGGCGCAGACGGGCATGGCTCCACTGTCCCCCTTGTGCCGGGGTCTGCCAAGAGGCCCGAGAAGCAGCTCGTGTTCTCACGTTCAAGGGCATGAAGGAGATAGAAGCATTCTCATGTATTTTAGGGCATCTTTCTAATTATAAAGTAATAGCTGCTCATTAAAAATGGAAAAGAAAAGACATTCTATAGATGGTCAAAGGTCCCCCTTATCCCAGCATCCAGAAATAGGTATTACCATCCGTTTGGGTGTGTTTCTTCACCGTTTATCAGAGTGTGCACCAGTGAGTGTGCATGTGTGAACGGTGCTCTCAGATTTGAACCAGCCTGTCCACACACTTCAGAACCCGCTTTTAAAACTTATTAAAACAGGGGCGCCGGGGCGGCTCAGTCGGTTGAGCGTCCGACTTCGGCTCAGGTCATGATCTCGCGGTCTGTGGGTTTGAGCCCCGCGTCGGGCTCTGTGCTGACGGCTCAGAGCCTGGAGCCTGCTTCGGATTCTGGTCTCCCTGTCTCTCTGCCCCTCCCCCACTCGCACTCTGTCTGTCTCTCAAAAATAAAATAAATGTTAAAAAAAAGTTAAAAAAATGAAACTTATTAAAACAAACAAGAGCATTCCCCTTTGTCTGCATAGTCTTCCAAATACGATTTTATTCATGGCTGGAGAGCATTTGCTTTTTAACACTGATGTACCCCACCTCACTTGACCACAGGTCCAGCCGCAGACATTTGGGACCTGAGTTTTCTTCTTGGTATCGTACAGCAGGATGTGCTGAATCGCTGTACACGCATATCTGCTCTTTCTTTAAGGAGTAGAATCACTGGGTGAAATTATATCAACTTTTTTAAAAGATCCGAAAGTCAGACTGCACGACCCGCTGCACACGGATTTCACAGCATTAAGAAGGAGGGCACGTCCCGCTCCCCGCTGCCTGCCGCACACCCTGAGCAGCGCCAAGGTTTCTGAAAGTCTGTGCTCATTTAATAGGAATATTACATTTGGCGGTTTAAATCTGCATTCCTTGAATTACTGATGAGTAATCCACATACTGCATACTGATCGTTTATAATTATTCCCTGAATCATCCGTTTATGCCTGTCCACTTTTTATTATGTATTAGAACACAGTCTAGATAACAGTTCTTCCTACACGCATGGCATGAATCTCTATGTAGATTAGTAGATCCGTACCGCATTTTAAAAAACTGATTCGACTTGAGAATAATAAGTTAAGTCCATCTCGCAGATTTTTAAAAAGACATATTTGTTCACCTCATGTGCATATTCCATGATCAACACTTTTAAAATGATTTTCTCGAATTCCGAAAAAGTAGTATCGTTGGCGTTGTGTTGTGTCCATAAGCTGGTGTGAGAAGGATCGATAGCCTCCCAGGGTTCCACTTTCCTGTCCAAACACGTAGAGAGTCTCTCCGGTGACAAATGTCATTTTCAGTTTTCTGTGTTTAGATTCACACACAAGTGAAGATCCTGACCCACCCGCCCACGTCGGCGGCCCTCGACGGCTGCGTGCGGGGACTTCCCGCATTCTCCTCACATGCTTTCTCATTTCTGCACTTGCCCACGGCTGCCTCTGAGTAACTAGCAATACGTAGGAAACATCATCTTTGGTATGTTTGTGTCTTATCAATCTGTTTTGCTGAGCTGCCTTTCTAATTCTCAGTTTTTAAGCTTAAGGTCGTGAGTTTTCAAAATACTAAAGTGTATAAACTTCAAGTGGTGTTTCGTATTTGCGTTTCATTTCTTATTGCATTGGCTGGAACTTCCAGCAAACCGTCAAAGTAAAAGGTAAACGGGGACCAGTTATCACGGGAATAACGGTGATGTTTGCCGGGTCATATGGCGATTTTTAGATAAATGTTACATATCGTGCTGAGGAATTACACTTTAGTTTTTAGTGTTTTCATTTTTTAAACGGCGGTTGAATTTTCTCAAACAACACATCTGGCTACGATCCAGTTAAAGCCCTTTTTTTCTTATGAAACCTCCAGACATGACGTTGTCGCCAACGCCTTGCTTATTATTATACAACTTCCACGACCAGGAAACGCACTCCACTCGACCCTGCCGGGTGTTACTGTCACTACACCGTTACGCTTTCAGTGATGCTTTTAGAATTTTTACAGCCGCCTTTCTGGCTGAGATCTGTCCAAATAACTTATTTGCTTCTCCTTTCTTCTCCTATCTTTGAAAAACATTGGTAAAATGGGTAGCCGACTTCATAACCTGTATCAGCATCTTACCATTTTCTACATTCTGAAACGAACTCTGTATCCGGAGAAGACCCTGGCTGGAGTCTGGGAGACCTTACGGGTGACCCCTGCGGGTGCCGGGCTGAGAGAGACACAGGCCGAGGGAGCCGTGAGGTGAGTGTCTGAGCACCCGTCCCGTGGGGCTGTGACCCAGGCCGGCCTCACCCTGATCCGAGCTGAATAGCTCACTGCATCCCAGAAAACAGTTCAACTAATTATTTAAAAAATTACTGATACAGAGCAGAAATGTTTCCACCTAAGCTGTTTATTTTTTTCTGACCATGGGTGGGGTGTGTTTTTTTTAAATCAATTTATGTGATATTAAAACTTACGAATGTATGCCTTTATTTTTATCATTTGCTTCTGTACCTTTTCCCTATCTCTCTCTAACTCCCTACTGCCCTGACTGAAGGCGGATTGAGGCTGTGCTCTCCTAGCGGCACGGCAGTCACGGGGGCCAGGGCGGCGGCACCCCGCGGCCACCCCCCTCCGCTTCGCATGTGTGCCCATCACGTTTGGTCACTGCATGAAGCGTTTCTTTTCGTGGCACCGATTTCTGTTTTATTCATTTATTTTGGGGCAGTCTTTTCACTTCGCGGATGCTGGGGTTCTCCTTACAGTTCACCTTCAAGTTTCAAAGTCAACGAGAGTGACAGGCAGGTGGCGTGCCCAGTCCCTGTCGTGACCCCTTCGGGGTGCTTCCTGGTGTTATTTTCTTACTCTTTTTTCCTTTAATTTTTATCATGAAAACTTTCGGCACTGATATAACAGAGAACAGTGTCCTCAGGGCCCCACAAGGGTCAGCTCATGCTGGCTCGTGACACGCCCACACTCACACCCCAGCCCCACACCTGGATTCCAATCCGGTAACCCCATCACTGGTTTCAACTCTACCAATGTTGCACGAGTACCTGTCAATTAGAAGGTTCTTTTTTAAAGCATAAGCGTGGAACTCTTATCGCACCTGCAAATAACAAATTAACAGAAATTCCTTAGAATTACTGACCACTTAGTGTTCAGAGTTCTCCAGTTGTCTTACAATTTTTTTGTTTGGTTTATTCAAACCAGGGTCGAAGTTTTACATATTTTACTGGGTACGTCTCTTATGACTCTCTTTAAAAAAAAAAGAAAAAAAGGCAGTTGGCTGCACTCAGATACAACTTACGTATAGCGGCATTTGCTCTTTTCAGGAGTAGAGCCCTCCAAATGTTCCGCGGCCACCCTCACAGTCCGACAACTGTCCACACCCCATGACGTGCCCTCTGCCCCTTTATGGTCGATACTCCCCGGCCACCCCAACCGATCCCTGGGAACCAGTGATCTGGTTTTAGTCTTACGGCTTTGCTCTCTGTGGCATGTCACGAAAAGGGAATCCTACACGACACAAAGGTTTGATTCTGGACTCTCACTTAGCATAATGTTTTTGGGATTCGGTCACATTGCTGCCAGGGGTCTGTTCCTTGCTGTCCCCGTCACAGTCCATTGTTTGGACGTGCTCAAGTTTGTTGATCCATTCAACAGTGACTGGATATTGGGATTGCCCCCAAGTTTGTTGCTCACCAAGGAAGTCAGTACAAACACTTGTGTCTAGGTTTCTATGTGGACATGCCTCTTTGTTTCTCTTGGATACACACCTAGTGATGGCCTCACTGGGTTTATGATACAGGTATGTTTACAGGACACCGCCCGGCTGATTTCCAAAGGGATCCTGCCGCCTTCCATCCCCACCGGCAAGTCAGGAAAGTTTCAGCCGCTCCACAGCTTCACAGGGACGAGGGACTGCCAGCATGTTGTCTAAATTACAGCCCTCCTAACATGAAGGGGAGGTCTCAGTTACAGATTTTATTTGTATTTCCTTAATGATGGAAAACATTGAACATATTCTCACGTGCACAACTGCCGTCCATATATCTTTGTTGGTGGTGTGGCTGGTCACATGTTTTGTCTACTTTTGTCGGGTGTTTGCTTACTTATTACTGACTTGTAAGAGTTCTTTGTCTATTTTGGATATCAATTCTTTATCAGATATATGTTTCGCAAATATTTTTTTCCCACTATGTGGCTTTTCTTCTCATTTTATTAAAAGTCCTTTCGAGGGGCGCCTGGGTGGCTCAGTCAGGTTAAGCAGCCGACTTCAGCTCAGGTCATGATCTCACGGTCTGTGAGTTCGAGCCCCGCAGTCGGGCTCTGTGCCTGACAGCTAGGAGCCTGGAGCCTGCTTCGGATTCTGTATCTCTCTCTCTCTCTCTCTCTCTGCCCTTCCCTTGCTCACGCTCTGTCTCTGTCTCTCAAAAATAAAATAAAAATGCTAAAAAAAATAAAATAAAAGTCCTTTCGAAGCACAACACTTCATGTTGACGAAGTACAATTTATTGACACATTTTCTTGTATGGTTCAGGCTTTTGGTGTCCAGTCTAAGCCATCTTTGCCTAATTCAAGGTTAAAACTTTTACTTTTATGTTTCCTTTCAGAAGTTCTAGGGGCTCAGCTTTTATAATCAAGTCTGTAATCTATTTTGAGTTAATTTTTGTATTGGAGACAAAGCGTTGGTTAGGGTTTGTTTGTTTATTTTAAAGATGAATGTTCAATTGTTCCTAAACCATTTATTGCAAAAGGCAAGTTTTCTGTATTGAATGCCTTTGCACCTTTGTCAAAAATAAATTAACCATGTACGCGTGTGTGTTTCTGGAAGGCCTATTACTATGTCCTATCGATCTTCGCTCCTAGGCTTCTGCCAGGTAGGTCCTTCTCATCCCGTAGCTTTCTCATTTTATCATGAGCATTCAAATCAGTTACATATGATTCCTCTGCAACATTTTCCAAACTATTGCGGCCATCCCGCGTCCCTCAGCTTTCCAGAGAGACTCAGCTTGTCGATTCCAAGGACATGGGATTTTGTCAGGATTACATGGAGTTTAGAGACCAATTTGGATAGAACTGATATCTTGACATTATTGAGTCTTCCAGCCCATTAATGCAAGACATCTCTCCATTTATTAATGTCTTTGATTTCCCCAATCAATGTTTTGTAGTTTTAAGGGCATGTATTTTAGTAGGTTAACCTGTAAGCATTTCATGTTTTTGGTGCTTTAATGGTACTGCTATTTTATTTTAATTTCCAATTGTTTATCACCAGTGATACAGGAATCCGACTGGTTTTACACTGACCTTGTGCCCTGCAACTTGCTAACTCAAGAACTAGTAGCTTTTGGTAGACTTTTTGAGATGTTCTATATGGCAATCATTTTGTCTGTATGTCATCTGCATTCTGTCTGTATGCTTTTCTTTTTTTTTTTTTTTTTTTTTGGATTATTGCATTGGTTAGGACTTCTAGTAAAATTTTGCATAGGAGTAGGGTGAGCATAAATCCTGGCCTCATTCTCTGTCTTAGAGAAAAAGCATTAGGAATTTATTAATATAATACAATAATACATAATACTGTATTACAAGTATAATATAAGCTGTGACTCTTTAAAAGATGTCCTTTCTGGGGCGCCTGGGTGGCCCAGTCGGTTGAGTGTCTGACCTCAGCTCAGGTCACGATCTCACGGTTCGTGGGTTCGAGCCCCACACTGGGCTCTGTGCTGAACACTTGCTCAGAGCCTGGAGGCCGCTTCAGATTCTGTGTCTCCTTCTCTCCCTGTTCCTCCTCCACTCACACTGTGTCTCACTCTGTCTCTCAAAAATAAATAAATGCAAAAAAAAAAAATTTTTAAAAGATGTCCTTTCTTAAGTTTGAGGAAGTTCCTTTTAATTCCTAGTTGACTTAGAGGTTTTTGGGGTTTTTTTAATTTTTTTTTTATTTTTCTTAATCTGAAAGGATGCTGAGTTGACCAATGCATTTTCTGCATCTATTGAAATGGTCATATTGCATTTCTTCTTTATCCTTTTGACAAAGTAAATAACATCGATTTGCTAATGTTGAACCGGCATTGATTTCCTACAAAAGCCCTGCTTGGTCACGATGTAGCATCCGTTTTATACAGTGCTAATTCGTGTTGAGGATATTCGTATCTCTGTCTATGAAGTATGTTGGTCTGTAACTGTCTTTCTTTGCACTACTTGATTTCCGTATCGGAGGAACGCTGACCTCATGAAGAAATGTATACATACATACATTTAATTAATTAACTAATTAATTAAAATTGAGAAATGTTATTCCCGCTTTTATTTCCAAACAAGTTTACTTAAATTTAGTATCACTGTCTTCAAGTATTTGGGAGAACTATACTGAAGCCGTCTGGGTCTGGAGTGTTCTCTGCTGGAAGGACCGACGTTACAAATTCAACATTTTTAAGAGATACAGTGCTACTTGTGTTTCGACTCCTTCTCGAGTGAGCACGGGTGGCTTGTGACTCACAACTAATTTGTCTTCTGCATCTAACCTGTTGAGCTTATCATCATGAAGTAGTTGATAACAGTTTCCTGTTTCATTTGTATGCTAAAATCCATAGGGACCGTCCCTCTTCTGAGTCCTGACGTCAATAATCTGTGTTGTCTCTCTTTTTTTCTTGTTCTCTACAGCTAGAGGGTTTTCAGTTCTATTGATCATTCTATAAACAAATAAACAAAGCCATTGGTGACATTGACTTTCTTTATATTTTTCTATTTCTAGTTTCTTTGACTTCTGCTCTTGTTAATATTATCTCCTTTCTGCTTGCTTTTGGTTAATTCTCTCTCTCTCTTCTCTAGTCTCTTAAGGTGGAAGCTTTGATCATTGATTTCAGAACTTTCTTCTGGTTTTCTTGGTTTGTCTCTTTTTGGTCTGCTAGTGACTTCGAAGCGTATAAAGCAGCCTTGTTGACGGTCATCACCAAGCTATGCCTCCGTTCCCCAGAAGGGATCTGTCTTCCAACTGCAAGTTCGTGCATTCTGACCAATATCTGCCCTGTCCCTGCACCCCCAACCCTGGTGACCACCAGTCTACTCTCCGTTTCTATGAGTTTGGCTTTTTTAGATTGTGCTGAGGGGTGAAATTACACAGTATTTGTCTTTCTCTGTTTGACTTATGCCAGCACAACACCCTCAAGGTCTGTCTGTGTTGTCAAGACTGGCAGAATCTCTTTCTTCCTCATGGCTGAGTAATATCCCATCGAGTATACATACCGCATCTTCCTTATCCTTCTCCAGTAATCCCTAGACAGACACTTAGAATGCTTCCATGCCGCGGCTACTGTGAATAATGCTGCAACAAACACAGGACTGCAGGGATCCTCTCAAGACCCTGATTTCAATTCATTGAATATATACCCAGAAGTGGGATTGCTGGATCATAAGAAAGTTCTATTTTTAATTTTGGGGGGAACCTCCATATCGTTTTCCATAGTGGCCGTACCAGTTTACAGCCCCACCAACAGTGCAAACATGTTTCCTTTTCCCCAGGCCACCACCAATACTTGTATCTTGTCTTTCTGGTAACAGTCATTCCGAGTGCGAGGCAGCGCCTCACTGTGGTTCCGAGTTGCATTTCCCTGATGGTGAGTGATGTCGAGCATCTTTTCACGTACCTACTGGCCATCCGGGCGTCTCCTTTGGGGAAATGTCTATTTAGTTCCTCTGCCCATTTTTTAACTGGAACATTTGCTGTTGTTGTTATTGACTTGTAGGAGTTCTTTATATATTTTGGGTATTAACTCCTTAACAGATACATGATTTGCAAATATTTTCCCCCATTCTGTAAGTTGCTCTCTCGTCTTCCAGATTGTTCCTTTCTCCACAGAAGCTTTTAAGTTTAATGTCCTCCTACCTTTCCACTTTTGCTTTTGTTGCTTGTATCTTTGGTGTCGTGTCCAAAAACTTGTCGCCAAGAGCAACGTCAAGGAGTTTTTTCTTTGTTTGCTTCTAGGAGTCTTACAGTTTCAGGTCTTATGTTTAAGTCTTTAAATTTTGTGAGTCGTGTAAGACAGGGGTCTAAATTTGCCTTTTTTATTGAAGTACAGTTGACATACAACATTATAATGGTTTTGACTGAATGACATAGTAATTCAACATTTATATATTATGAAATTTTATTTTTCTGTCTGTGGTTACCCAATTTTCCCAGCACCACTTACAGAAGAGACTGTCCTTTCCTCATTAAATATTCTTGGCTCCCTTGTCAAATATTAGTTGACCATATATGTAGGGGTTCATTTCTGGACCCTCTAGTCTGTTCCATTGGTCTGTGTGTCTATTTTTATGCCAATACCATGCTGTTTGGATCATGGTTACTTTGTATTATAGTTTGATGTCAGGATGTGTGATGCCCTTGGCTTTGTTCTTTTTTTTCAGGATTGCTTTGGCTCCTCAGGGTCTTTTGTAGGTTCCATAAATATTTTAGGATTTTTTTCTATTTCTGTGAAAAACGCCATTGGAATTTTGATAAGGATTGCATTGAGTCTATATACGCCTTTGGGCAGTATGGACATTTTAACAATATGAATTATTCTGATCCATGAACACAGACAAATGTTTTTGTTTTTGTTTTTTCCTTTTTTGTGTGTGTGTGTGTGTGTCTTCTGTAACTTCTTTTGTCAAAGTCCTATGGTTTCCATAGCACAGATCTTTCACTTCTTTGGTTAAATTTATTTCTAAGTATTTTATGGTTTTGATGCTATTGTGAATAGGATTGTTTTATTTCTTTTTCAGATACTTTAGTGAAATAGAAAATAGAAACAGTGTGCTAGAAAGGTGACTGACTTCTGTGTGTTGATTTTGTACCCTGCAACTTTACTGATTTCGATAGTTTCCAACAGATTTTTGGTTTACTCTTTGGGATTTTCCTTATATAAGATTATGTCATCTGCAAATAAAGACAATTTTCACCTTTCTCTCCATTTTGGATGCTTTTTATTTCCCTCTTGGCCAGATTACACTGGCTAGGA
Source organism: Paguma larvata (assembly GCA_030068075.1). Classification (NCBI taxonomy): domain Eukaryota; kingdom Metazoa; phylum Chordata; class Mammalia; order Carnivora; family Viverridae; genus Paguma; species Paguma larvata. Next base: position 16,151,999 of record CM057837.1, on the reverse strand, counting down.
CTTCCAGTACGACGTTGAATAATAGTCGTGACAACGGGCATCTTTGTCTGGCTCTTGATCTCTGAGAAAAAGCTTTCAGCCTTTCACGGTTGAGTGTGATGTTAGCTGGGGGCTTGCCACATAGGTCTTTTTTCTGTTGAGGTATGTTCCTTCTATACTCAGTTCGTTGAGGGTTTTTATCATGACAGGATATCATATTTTGTCAAATGCTTTTTTCTGCATCTATTAAGAGAAATACATGACTTTTGTCTGTCAGTCTCTTACTGTGATGCATCACGTTGATTGATTTGCGGGTGGTGAAGCATCCCTGCGTCCCACGATGGGTCCCACTTGATCGTGATGTGTGCTCCTTTTAATGTGTTGAATTCGATTTGCCAATATTTTGTTGAGAATTCCTTTTTTTAACATAGGTATTTTCATGCTATAATTTCTGTCCATACTTTGCTTTAGCTATGTCTCACAAGAATTTTTTTTAATTGACTTTCATTTACATTCAATTCTAAATATTTTTAAATTTCCTCTGCCCCTTCCCCTTTCAGCTGTTCCTCACCTGGAAGTTATTCCTTTAATCTCCAGACATTTGGAAATATTCTGGAACTTTTTTTTTTTCCTGCTACTGATTTCTAAATTACTTATATTGTGGCAAGAGAACAAATATACACGTCTTTAATTATTTAAGATTTGTTGACTTGTTTTCTGGCCGAGAATATGATTTATACTGCCGAATCGCAAAAACTATGCGTGCTGCTCTTGTTACGTAGAGTGTCCACGAATGTCGATTTGACCGAGTTGGTGGGTGGCACTCTGCAAGGTCTCTAAGTCTATATGATATTTTGCCTTCTCTCTCTGTGGTTTCCTGACAGATGAGTGCCGAGTCTCCAGCCGTTATCGGGTCTGCTTCTTTGTTCAATCCATCCTGGTTTTGTGTATGTGGAAGGTCTCACCGGACACAGACACATTTAGAATTGTTACGTCTTCCTGGTATGTTTTTGAGTATGTTTTATTAGTTACATAATGTCGCTTTTCATCCCTGGTAATTCTTCCTACTCTGAATTCCAATCTGCCTAATATTAATGCAGGCACCCAGCCTTCTTCAGATTGGTACTTGCATGTTGTATATGTCCCGTAGTCTCACTTTTATCTACTCTGTATGTTTATTTTTAAAACGACTTCCTTGTGGACAACACATATTTGAGGATGAATATTGCCTTTTAATTTGGGAGTTTACACCTTGGTATTTAAACCTACCGTCTTATAGTTATTATTTTTTTTAATATTTATTCCATCTGTACTTCGATCCTTTTCTATCTCTGCCTGCTTTTGTGTTATTTGTTATGATTCTAATTTTACCTCCACTATTGTTTTATTAGTTACAGCCCTTTAAATAATTTGTGAGGGCTCCCTTCATGCTTTATAATATGTATTTGCTTCACAGAGTTTGCCTTTGAATAATAATATAGCCCTTGACATGTGGCGTACTAGACTTAGAGTTCTACACTTCCAATTCTCCCGTCCCTTCTCTGTGAGCGTTGACATATGTTTTGATTTTATATCTGCTGTCTACATATATTATACCACTACCACTCATCCCCTCCACAGTTAGTTATCTTTTGGAGCAATTAAGAAGAAGGAAATTGTATGTTACCTTAGTGCGTTTTATCTCTGGAATTCTATATTTCTTCCTGCACATGCTAGCTGCTTCTTCTATCTTATTACTTCTGCTTGACAAGTTTTTTTATATTTCTTAACTACAGGTTTACCGACAATGAATTCACTTCAGCTTTAGTTTGTTTGGGACAATATTTATTTCACCTTGCTTTTGAGAACTGTTTTTGCTTGGTAAAAAGGTCTTGAAGAGAGATTTTTTTAATTTTATTTACTTATTTTGAGAGAGAGAGAACACAAGCAAAGAAACGGCAGAGAGAGAGAGAATCCCAAGCAGGGTCTGTGCTGCCAGCACACAGGCCAAGTCAGGGCTTGAACTCACGAACCATGAGATCATGACCTGGGCTAAAAGCCAGGAGTTGGACACTTAGCCAACTGAGCCACCCAGGTTCCCCTTGAGGAGAAGTTTTTGCTGTGGTCCTTTTCAAATGTCATTTGTGCCTTCTGGCTTATATAGATTCTGACAATAAAACTACAGTTTTAATCTTTGTTTCTACGTAATGTGCCTTTTTTCTTTACTTGTTGTCAAGATTTGCTTTTAACCTTTGCATCAGAAGTTTTAATGTGATTTGTCTAGTTTTTGGTCTTGGAGTTTGCTGAGTCTCTTGGAGCATGTTTGGATGATTTCTCTAATTTTTTTTATCATGTTTGGTCATTATTTCTTCAAATATTTTTTCTGTCATGTTTTCTCTCCTCTTCCTCAGACTTCAGTGAATGGATGTGTTAAACCATTTGTTATAATGTCAAAGCTCTATATTTTCACTCATTTTCTCTTTGTGTTACCATTTCAGTAATTTCTATTGATGTGTCTATATATTTGCTCATTCTGTCCTTGGGTATCTATTCACGAACACACCAAAGTAGTTTCATTTCTTATAACATGCTTTCTTATTTTCTAGTATTTCAGCGTGTTTTTTTCCCTATCTGTGATGAAATTATCTATCTGTTCCTACTCTTCTTTTCCATTAACTCATGAAGTTATTAATCAGAGTAATTCAAAGTCTCCGTCTGAGAGTTCCAACATCTGTGTCATCTGAGGATCTGCTTCTGTTGCTTGCTTTATCTCTTGATAATGGTTTATCATCTCTTGCTTCGTTTGTATGTTGTGACTTTTTAGTTGAATGCCACACATCATGAATAAACAGTAGAGAGTGAGGTGAATAGGATTTCCTCCTAGAAGTGGGCGCCCCTTTCTTCTGCGAGGCTGCTAGTGAACGAGGTATGTCAGTGTATTTGGGGTTGACCTGGATTTGGGTTTTGTGGCTGCAGTTGCCTCCAGTGCTCCTGAAGCTTCAAAACTCTTTAACAGTCCCTTTTTCTGAGGATAAGCTCTGGCATATCTGACAGACCTTCTTAATATCTGTGCCCCCGCCCCCTCGGTTTTCAGCCGTCCTCATACTCCTGCCCCACAGAGAAGGGTCACCCTCCAGGTCTTACCCTTTGGCACTGGCTGTTCCTCTCACTCATCTGTGCCAGGCTGGGCAGGAGCCCTGGTCCAGTCTCAGGCTCGGATAACGTTATCTGGGCTTCAGGTATGAGACTTTCCTAGTGCGTCTGCTTCTTTCAACAAAGTTGAGGAATTTTGAAAGAGTTTGTACTCATGTTTCTCATTTCTGCTCCTCCTAGTTATACCAACGCAATTTGAGGTAGCCTATTCAGATTATTATTATTGTAATTCCTTCTCTATGAAGATTATTGCTTAGAATTTTTCACTCATTCCTGTAACCAAATTAACGAGTGTTCCGTGTGACTGACAGGTGGTAGATGATCATAGATATTTTGAAGGCTGACTAATCTCACTCTTGGTTCTCGATTTAGATTAATTTCTCAAGTAGTGGAGGATATTAAAGAGAGAGAGTCTACATTTTTATGGTAAAATTTTCCCAAATTTCTCATATACCATAAAAAAATTCTAAAGTGATAGTGCTGTCATGATTTGGAAATTAGAGGAAACAGAGGATGAAGTCTGCTTTTCAAAATCTTATGGGCAATTGCTTGAGAAAAGAGGATCACTATTAACATTTTCCAAATAACCATATAAAACAAACGCGAACCAAATCAAAACACAAACGGCACAGCAAAAGAGTAAAAACATATTAAAACAAAGGAATTACAGGGAACAAACTGAGGGTTACCAGAAAGGAGGAGGGTAGTAGGAGGGTAGGAGGAGGGTAGGAGGAGGGTAGGAGGAGGGTAGGAGGATGGGTGAAATGGTGACGGGGATTGAGGAGCGCTCATGTCCTTATGAGCACCGGGTGATGTGTGGAGGTGTGGGATCACTGTACTGTACGCCTGAAACTAATAGCAGTTAACACTATATGTTAACTAACTAAAATTAAACTTAAACCTTAAAAAATTATAAAACAAAGGAATTACAAAATACCATTAAAAACAGGAGATAATAATATGGCAGAAGGACTATAAAAATGGGAAATCAAATAACAACATGCTAAGCTACATCTTTAAAAGGCAAAGGCGGAGGCTGTGCTTTTAAACAATTAACCTGAGCTTAAAACGATGGAGCTGGCAACCCTGACAGGAAGGACCAAGCAGAGCGAGGAATGGCTGTCGAGGCAGAATGGAAGCAGCATTCGCTTCAGACACAGCGGACACAGCGGACTCGAGGCGAACACTTTGCTGTGACAAAGTTGATCATTGCCTATTTGAGAACGCCTTTTCCCTGCTTACGTGTATGTATGACTTTCCTGTTGGAAACATGTTTCTTTAATCACAAACTTTTCGCTCGTAATTCTCTAAAGGCTCCGCAAACAACTGATCGCATCTAATACTGCAGAGTGTGTGAAGCTATGTCTGCTCCTGTGTTAAGCAGGGCTTCTCCCATTCATAAAATTTATCAGGAAATAGCGAGCAAGATACCAGCCACAAGTAATCCTTCTGCTGCACTCTGTTTTCTATGGAGGGCAAGTAAAAATAGATGTGCTGTTAGGCTTCTATTTTCCGTATCACTTTCTCTCGTTATTCTCATCTCTGTTTGTTGTCCCAGATACGTATGCTTGAGACTTTTCCTGTGTTGTCTTCCATCATTACATTCAGAATCAGTTCTTATTGGTTTCAATGGCCAGGGTTCAAAGTTTCCTTGTGTTCTGTTCTCATTTCTTCGAACCATCTTTCCCCATGACTTTGCACCTTGGCCAGCTCCCTTTCAGTCTCATCTTTAGCTGCTTTTCTATAAAACCTTTCTTTCCCCACTGAGGTGAACCACAAGTAGATTTACCCAACGGACTCCAAGTTACTGCGCAAGAACCTTTTCCGAGGTTTGTTTCCCTTCCTCACCTGTTGAGTAAATAAATCTTTTATGAACAGGATATTTCTGAGTTCTCCACCTCGGCTTCCATTTTCTCTCCCTCCCTCTCTCCCTGATCATCTCCGAATGAGGTGTTGTTGGGGGTTTTTCCCCACAAGATGTTGTCAGAAAGAACGCTCTTTGATCTTAAGCTGAAGAGCAATGTTGCACAGACAGCTTTGGACAAATCTCCATGTTCCAGCAAGCTATTACTTCACACATCTTTACGGGACAGAGGCTGAGTTAAGTATCTTCTCCTCTTATTGTTTGATACTCTGAAGCTAAGTGATTTTGTTTCTGAGCAGCTTGAGAGACTCTGCAGTTCTCATTTCCACAAGTAGAGTACAGACTCCTTAGTGGGCACTATTTCCACGCTGGCCTGCGTCCACCTCTGCGTGCCATTATCCCAAGAGGCGGTGCAAACCCATTTCTCCTTGGGCAGAAGATGGGCTCCCAGCAACGTGCAGGGTGGGGGGGGGTGGTCCACAGAGGAGGGAAAGTGGAGAGGCTGTCCTAAGAGTGGAGATGCTCCTCCTCAACGGGGAGGGAGGCCGTGTTCGTGGAGAGCCGCCTCTCCTCCCCAGCGGTCCCGCCTTGAATCACTTTCTGATGTTTGGGAAGGAGGGAGTCCTGGCTCATTTCTCAATTCAACCCATTCATACTTTAATTAGGGATAATTCCTTAAAAAGCGCTAAATTATTCATTAGAGACTTAAGTTTCTAGTACAGCTGTAACTTTGCATATTTTTAAATGCTTGGATTTACTTTTCAATGAGAAAACTCTCTGTCTTCTCTGTGTCTGTTCTGCTTCACTGTGCTGAAGGGACCACGGGTCCTGAGCCAAGGAAGGATGGAAAATTCCGCAGCACTCCGTAAAGAGCTCGGGGCTCACTCGCGGCAGTTCCAGAGGGATAAGGGGGCTCGTCTTGCAGAACCAGGGCCACTTGGTGCCCCCTCCATTCTCCTCCCCACCTACGTCTGTGGTGCAGCCACACTCAACCACTTGTCGTGACCGATGCAACATTTCTCACAAGTTTGTGCCTTGGGACATTCTGCTCCCTTTGTCTGGAATCCTGTTCCCCTCTTCCTGGCCTGTCCAAGTTCTGCTAAGTCTCGGTGGTGTGTTTCGGGTGGCACCCTCCCGGGGGTCTTTTCTGATAATCCCCCTCCTACGATCTCCTCGAGGGTCTGCAGTGAGCACACGTGACCCACGAGGTGTAACTTCATCTGCTGACTTGCAGATCCCCCATGGGGCACAGCCTCCTTCATGGCGCCTCGCACGGCCCGGCCCCACATCACACCTGCAGGGCTGCACAGTGACAGCCTACCTAACGGAAGAGGGCAGGAATATGATACTAACTATCAGCTTCCTCAATTAAGAGTGGCCAGTGGGCTTTCTTCAGAGCTGCGTGTGATGACAGACCATCACTATCATTGTCAACATGAGTGGGACTCGTACATACACAAGTCCTTTATAATATTCATGAGACTTCTGGAGACTCACCCAAATTCAAAGTTGTGCTAATCTTACAGGAGACCCTGTTGCTATACGTTAATTCTTTTTTTTTTTAATTTTTTTAACGTTTATTTATTTTTGAGAGACATAGAGACAGAGTATGAGCAGGGGAAGGGCAAAGAGAGAGGGAGACACAGAATCCGAAGCAGGCTCCAGGCTCCGAGCCATCAGCACAGAGCCCGATGCGGGGCTCGAACTCACAGACCGTGAGATCATGACCCGAGCCGAAGTTGGCCACTTAACCAACTGAGACACCCAGGTGCCCCTCGTTAATTCTCAACGATGTATGGGGGTGGCACAATACTGGTACGAGTCTCTCGAGGACCACCCATGCCAACGCCTCTGCCCGTTTCAACCTCTAATTCAGTTCGAAAAACAATGCACTCGCTCAAACGGAGCGGATCCTAGCGTCACGCCATGTGAGCTCGTGCTGTGCTCCGACATCGCCCCACACTCAACACAACGCCGCGCGCAAACCGCTGCCTCAAAGGCAATTACTACGCCAAAATTACCATCTATCAAGAAAGGAAAGTGAGCTTCACCCAGTAGACCTGTTTAAAATGAGGGGGACTAACTCGTTCTTCTGGTTCTTTTGGATTCTAAGAGTGCTCCTTTGATTAATTGAAAAGAGATGGATAAAATAGATCTATGATGGGAAGCCATTTACTTATGAACATAACAATTTATAACAAGATCGCTCAATTTAAAATATCAATTATATAACATATTTACAGAGAGTACATTAATATATAGAATATTATGTTTAAAATGTATAACTGTATAATAACAAATTAAATATAATATTTAAATGTACCAATTTATAACAGGACTTAAATTTAATAGCAATTTTAATAATTACTTTTAATAATATATCTAAAAATTGACATGAAAAATGTTTCAATAAAGTTTTATTTTCTTATTAACTAAGGTGAAGCTGACATGATGCCTCTTACTTTTCAGCTGACCTGGAGCTGACCTCGCCCCCCACAGTTACCGGCGCCCCCTCCCAGCTCCTGTTAAGCAGTTAGTAACATATAAACAAACCGCTAAATGTGCTCTTTGGACACAAGATATTTAATTCATACTTTCCAGAATAGCAATCCCTAAAAAGTCTGAAATTTCTCAAAAAATTAAGGCTTTCACAACGAGTTCAGAAACTCCCATCTCAAAATACATGCATTTAACTGTTATAAAATTACCACTGAGGGCAGACAAATATTTCCCCAAAAGACAGTAAAACTGTAAGTGCTATATTCTTATGATTTATAAGTTAAAAAAAAAACAGGGAAAAATAAAAGCAGAGATTTGACAGATAGTAGACCACGTCAGAATGGTTATTCTATTATCCACCATGTTAGTAGGAAATATTATTTTCTTTTGTCTTTTAAGATAGATTAGTCAAAATTCAAAGGTAAAACTAACATAAATACACTTGGAATAAAGTACGAGAAGGTTCGCAAACAATAAACCGTCTCCATATGAAAGAAAGGCTATAAGTTGCCCTTCGCTCCTTCGAGGAGGTATCTCATGCATTCATAGTAGTAGTGCATTCATCTCATGCGTCCTAAGCGTGGACTAGGTACGCTGGAAAACGTCTCTCTGATACTCAAGGATGGCACTCAAGCCAGTTAAAGTCACAGAATCTCACACGCGACACGCTCTCTGATCATCTTTTAGGGTCATTAAATTAAATAGGAAACAGGACCGTCTCAGTGTAAAGTGTTTATAAATGTATGTATGACGCTCGTTCAGATTTTAATAACTTACTAATGCATAATTACAAGGACACAAGGCAAGATTCAGTCAAGAATCATTAAAGCCTATGAAAAATGCTAATAGTTGAGTTGTTCTTCCTGACATATTACTAAGCAAGATCCACAGCAAATTAGAATAAGTAAGGTAGGCGAAGAGAGAAGAAAATAAATATACCTCCTAAACCAGCACTGCACTATCCACAGGAGCATGTCCTTACTACTAAATTTTAGAGACACATATTGAGAAAAGCTTGGTAGGTAGGAAATTACAGGGAGATAATGTAATTCTAGAATCATAAAATATTCCATAATGGAAGGCGTTGCAAGATAATCTTGACATGGACAACATTTGCTTTTATAACATGACCTATGTTAAGGTGATTTTAAAAATCAATTTAAAAATTCATAAGATGATTTTATTCTCCTGTTGCTGTATAGGGTTATTGTACAATCTTTCATCCAGAGATTATATGTTCTGCTCCAGGACAAATGTTCTTTCAAGTCGCTAGACTCCAAAGATAGAACAAAATCCATCTTCCAAACAGTAGGCGACATGCATAAACCTCTCGCGTGTGCTCCGTCCTGTGGACAGGCGGCTTTGCTACACGCGCCTCACCTTACGCGGGTACCATGTGTTTAACCGGTTCAGTTAGTGCTCCTGTTAAGAGCTTTCCACAGAAGAGTTGGTCCCGTTCTAAAACTTGAGCAAAAAAAAAAGATTCTGGGAAAATCCCCTCTACCGTATCTTCATCTTAGAAGCAGATTCCATAGTCTAAACATGCAGTGAGCGAGCTAACACTCAACTTCCTTATAAAAAGGAATCACGCTCATGAAAAAAATTATAACCATTTCATTAAAACGACAAATACAGTTTTCATACCTAAAATTAACATGACTAAAACAAACATATATATAATATACATGTATATATACATACAGGTTTGCTCTATATAAATATATATATACATATATATATATACACACACACACACACATATGTACATATGTGTGTATACATATTTGGGCACCGGGCACCAACCTGGTATCGGCTGTGGTGCTAGCACCAGTGTGGGAAGAGGCCTGGAGGCAGGAGCTGGTCTGGACAGAGACATAGCCACTTGATTTGCCAACAAATGAGGCTTTTCGTGCCCATGGAACAACCTTGATTCCTCAGGATAGATCCATGTTGAGTCCAGAGCAAAGGAATTATTAAAAAAGATCTGTCCAAAAATAAAGCAAGCAAACATTTAAGAAAAGACACATGGTAAAAACTAAACACTGCTATGAAATATTTCTTGTTCTGACATCGATTGAATATTGGAGATTCTGTAAGTGGGAACTCTGTAAAAGCATCATTCTAAAACCTAAAGATCTATGAGGGTCTGATACCAGCCACCTTCTGGGTAAAGTCTTCTGGGCTGATCTTCAACTATTGACTTGGTTAACTCAGTCTAGCCGCCAGATTACAGACTGAAGAATCAGTCCAGCGAGGTACACAGTCTGTCGTAGAGCAAGTCACCGTATTACTTGCGTTTAGTTTCCAAGTAAACAAAGTGTGTCTATTAAGTTTGGATTCAAAAGCCAAGAAAGATCATTAGAAAGATGGACACTCAAAGCAACAACAGCGAGAAAAAGCCACTTTTAAATTTTATACTTAAATTATATAATGTTTCGGCTAGATTTTGATCAATGGTTATAGATTTAAAAACTGAAAACTTTTAGAAGTAGATTCTGATTGGAAGTAGAAATAATCATATTGTTCTATGAAATCTACATTTTTAAGCTAAAATAAAAGGACCCCCCCCACACACACCTCTGCTGGTGCTTTTGAACAGACTGATCTTATTCTGAAAAGGTTTCTCTCTAGACCTACCTAGATATTACAATCAGAAAATGCACAGTGTTTTCTGCTGTTATGGTAAGACCCAACAAATTAATAATTGAAGGTCTCTTTATCTAATTAAACTACTTGCATTTTACCTTACAATTAGGTATCCTTTTGTCTATCCAACTTTTCCCAACAGGAGGTGGAAGAGCAGATGGGCAGACATGCGGGAAAATGGGTACCAGCTCCACAGAGGAAGAAGGAGTCAGTCCTATGGACGGAGAAGGGCCACCAAACAGCCACTGAAACCCAAGGAAAGAGAAGGGAGTGCTCATCAGCCAAAATAGATCAGCCAGTTTGTACCACAGAGACTGGGATAGCTGCTTTGAAAGAAGAATTTAAAAATGTATGTAATTGATTAAGAGAGAAGTTCCCTCCTTCGACAGTGAAGGAAAACTATAAATGTTCCCCAAATTTTAAAAATTTATAAAAGTTTTCATATCTGAATCATCACAAGGCTTCACTAACATTGCATTCTTCCATACGGAGAAAGAATTTCTAAGCACAAAACTGTAAGAATATGGTAAGAAATGGGTTTCTGCCTTGAGATAATGAGAAACCACAATGGAAAGATAAAATGCTGGGCATTCCTTTTATAATTCTTGAATTCTTTTCGTAAGCAAGCAGGGACGTTATATTTTATGATAATCTTTTCAATAGAACATGTTGTATCAATTACACTTATCATTTAAAAAGCCAACACAACTAATATTTTCAAAATAAAATCAGCTAATGAGGGGTTAAGATTCGAAGTTTCCCAAGGTCCACAAATGCAAATACATTCCAAGGCAAAGAAAAGGTAAGTGGGCTTATCACACAACCGAAAATCCCAACGCACAGAATAAGAGAGCAAACACTGAAAGGGGGCAGACAGTTTAGGAGACAGTCCCCCTAATCCAAACAGCTGAATCTTCATCATGGGAAGATCATTGCTCAATGGCATGGAACGATTCAATATCTGTTTGTTTTAAGATCATAAAAGCGTTTTTGATTTTCCTGTTATGTGAAAATATTCTTCTGGTTCTAAATATTGTTATCTAACAGAAAATGGGTAGCACAAAAATATTTAAAAGATAAGAGTTTTGGATTTTTCTTTTTAAATTTACATACCCACACACATAAATGCAGTGTTTTATACAGAAAAAAAAAATCGTAGTTCCTTGACATTATACACCTCTAGTGGTAGCGCTCTGATATAACAATCCCTTCAAAACATGGAAAAAGCTACCAACGTTTTATCCAATAAAACCCAATATGAACTGTAACGCACATCAAAATGTGATATCCAGCAACGCATATGTGATGTATCATTAAGTCTAAAGACTAAATTAGGAGGAGTTTAATGACATCCTTTAGAAAACCCCACAATACTGAAATTAAATTAATTACATGATGTATTCTAACACACCACTCATTTGAATATGCTAATGAAGGCAATCTTTGGAATAAAATACATGTTATTCCCTGATTTAAATGCATCTGCATAGTTAGATAGCAAACAATGGGTCTTGACAAAACCAGGCTGCCTCGCTCCGTTGCACCATTAATCAAAGGCACAGTGACTTTTTCTTTTTAATTCCAGGCTTTAAACCCCAAACTCTTTTAACGTGCAGTACGGCATTAGCTAATCCGGTGGACTCAGGCTGACCTAGGGTGGGAGCGGAAATCACCGGAAATATTTCTCAATATTAAAGGCTGGATTTCCTTGCCGGCTTCCATTGGTTTGAATTCTCTTAAGCATTGTCCTGAGTCTATTTAAAAAAAACAAAAAACAAAAAACAAAAAACCCAGATCAGAATCAGAAATAGCTATTGATTCCCAGCTCGCTTTTCAAGTCTGGCAGAGACTGTAAAAGTATTAACTTCTCTGCGATAAGTCAGCCCCGGTTCGCGGCTGCAACCGCGGCGACTTCAGCACCGCGCTCTGGACAGCGACCCCGGCCCTGGCGAAAGTTGTGGCCAGCGCGGTCCCAACTTGGCCTTGGGATGCCGGGTCCGGAGCGCTCGGCCCACAGCCCGGCACCACCGGATGCAGAAACTGCCGGGAGGCAGAGCGGGACGTCGAAGCATGAACTTTGTTGCCGATGCATGGCTGCCGGGCTGCGCCCTGGTGGCTCGGGAAGCCGAGGACCACCGGGGGAAGGAAAGGGCGCGAGCCGCAGGGCCAGGGGCTGCCCCCGGGGCCACGCGAGGGCCGCGCCCAGGGACGAGGTAGGGCGGGAGGGAGCCGGCGACCCCGATCCCGGGGCCGGGGGCCGGGGACACGTTACCTGCCCGTGGAGCAAGGGGTAGTGGTGCGCGGCGGCGGCGGCGGCGGCGTGGTCTGGCGCAGAGGGCAGCGGCAGCAGCGGCAGCAGGGGCTCGCCGGGGGCTTGCCAACCGGGCGGCCCCGGGAGCAGCGGGCCGGCGGGGGGCTGCGCCGCGGCCAGCAGCACGGGCGGGGGCGCGACCCCGGCGCCCAGCCGGAGCAGCCCGGCCGAGCCGGGGACCATCCATACCCAGGGCGGCGGCGGCGGCGGCGGCGGGTCTGCATTCATCGGCCAGAGGAGAGGCTGCCGCCGCCGGGGCTGCTGCTGCTGCTGCTGCTGCGGCAGCTGCCGCCGCCGCCGCTGGAGCCTGGCGCCCACCAGCATCCTGCATCCCGCGCGGGCGGCGGCGGCGGGGGCGGCGGGGGCGGCGGGCGCCCGAGGTGCGGGCCGGCGGCGGCGCGGGCTCCGGAGCCAACTCACTTGGTTCCGCGGCGCGGCCGCTCGCTCCGCCCCTGCCCCGCGCGGGGAGCCCCTCCTCCCGCCCGCTGCCCGCCCCTCTGAACGCGGCCGCCCGCGCCGCAGCCGCCTCCGGGGCCCCGGCCGGACCCGTGCGCCCACCGACTAGAGGCTGCGGCCGCCCTCGCCCCCTCCCCCCGCCCGCCGGCCGTCCGCGTCCCTGGACCCCCAGCGGCGGCGCGGGCGGAGACGGGGGGCGCGGGCGCGCGGACCCGGATCCAGCGGATCGCGCCCCCGGCTCCGGTGCGGCGCGGGAGGCGGCCGACTCCCGCGGACGGTGCGCACGGAGGGGCTCCCAGCTCGGCCGGGCCCGGGAGCGCAATCCAAGCGCGGCGGCGAGCGGAGACCAAGGCGGCGGCGATGGAACCGGGCACCTCCGGCCGCCGGGCGGGGATGGGGGCGCCAGCCGCCCTCTGCCCGGATTAAGCTGGGCCGGGGTCTCAGGTCTCAGGGCCCCGAGCGGATGCAGGCCTCGGACCCGACGTCCCGCAGGCATCCATCGCCACTGGGGGCGAGTAGATTCTCTCTCGGGAAAACCTGCCCAACATTTCCCTGAGCCCCCAGCAGGTCCTCTGCCCCGGTGGCCTGTGCCCCACGCCCCACTAGCTCCGTTGCCTCCGGGCCTTTGCACAGGATGGCCCCGTGGTCGGACTGTGAATTGGTCCTGGATTCTCTCAGACCCAGGACCCACCGCAAGAGGCTTCTGCCGAGCACCCTGAGCTGCCTGGGGCTGAGGATGGACCCCTCCTCCTAGGACCCACGCTCAGCCCAGAGCATAGCCTATGCCTGCAGATCAGGTACAGCGCCGGTCACAGCAGTCACCGCCAGGCGGCGCGTTGCAGCCGCTCGGGCCCACCTCCTTGTGCTCCTGGCCCACAACAGCAGTTCCGAGACCTAGCCCAGCCCGGGGTGACTCGTGTGCTAATAAATTGCTTAGGTCGCTGAGCCAGAGAAGCCCACCAGCAGTCAGCAGAGCCCAGGCTTCTTCGAGGCGTTTGATGAAGGGGCTTCTTGCCGCCTAAAGGCGAAAGGGAGGCGGTCTTAGGAATGCACGCATTCAAGAGCTTGTCTGGAAAGCTGGCCCTGACCTGCAGGGTCAGCATGCACCCACCCCACCCACACCCACAGACAAGTCGAGACCCCCTGGGACCGCATTAGCTCATCACCTCTGAACCGGTGGCCACATCCCCGAGAGAAGGTGGGGCTTTGCTTCTAGCCTTGCATGCTCGTCCTAATTTGCTTAATTTCCTCCTGGCCTGGCATGATTTCTTCTAGACCCAGGCATATGCTAATTTACATAGCTGGCATTCCCCCACTTCCGTCCGTGCAACCAGTGTTCAATTAGCAAGTTTAGCTTTCTCTTTGATGCAGAAGTACTGGCAAGATTTTGTTTTTTCTCACCTAAAATCAGAAAGCTCTGCAGATTAGAGTCTGTTACTATTCAGCTTAAGCCCTTAACTCATGTGCATACATTTGCATGCGCATGAGCACACGACCTTGATGGTCACAGCCAGACGAGGCTTTTCGGGGCAGGCGTCTTTACCAGGCTCCTGTGGACCTCTCAAAGGTCCTGTTTGCATAGGAGTCTTTGTCCCTCCCTCATCGCTCCAGGGCTGGAGACCCGGGACCGCTCTCAGCAATGCCAGCGTGTTTGCTTCCGTGTAAACATGGGGCCGCATGCACTGACCCGTGCGCCAGGGAAGGCAGGGTTGAGCCACCATCTGTGGGTGCTTCAGCGAGCACTTGGGCAGGAGGCTCACCCCTTCCTGCGCAGCACTGTCCTTGGAGTGGTTCTACTGAAGTCAGCTTTTGTCACCTGCTGGTATTTACTCCCTCCCCAGGGATCCCAGTGCCCCGAGCGCACGGCGCGCCTTGGGCAACTGCTTGGCTCTGAATGAGAGCTAGAAAATCACAAGTAACTGTTCACTCACAGAAGCTCAAAGCAGTCCAAACTCTTCTGCCATTTCCTGCCAGGGGCTTAACTGTATTCGTTTATTACAACGCTTTGAATTTCTTCCTGTGCCGTGCTCAGTTCTGGTGACAACACAGATGCAGAGTGATTGCCACTAAGAGGTTAATGGATACGACGGGGGACCCAGCGAGGGGCTCATCTCCCACTTCTGGCTCTTGTTTCACTCACCTCACCTCAGGGTCTCCCACACACGCCCCACTCAACCTGGGAACAACCCTAAACCCTCGGCGACAGTAGAGGCTTTCCTCACAGACACTCTAATCCCAGCGGGGACTGAAAGGACTCTCTTTGAGCAGGAAGCCCTATTCTCCTAGAGGACCAGAAATCAAGGAGCTGCCCACCTCCAGGGGGAGGCTCTGTGCCAGGTAGACGCTATACTACTGGCGAGCAGGTCTGCTTACCTGGCAGCGCCCCCCGGTGGGTCGGCGCTGTGCAGGGCACATGGCGAGCACCCCACAAATTCAGGTTGGTTATCTCAGTAAGACATTTTCTTTATAAAGAGTTTTATACACAACTAGTGTCAAGCTCTCCTAACCAATAAAAACAGCCTTAAGTCTGTCTGCGTCATTCAGGGAAAACCAGCAGAAATTTCTAACTGAGACCAACACGGAAGAGGAGACCCACACCAGGAGACAGCGTGTCAATTACTGACAGATGCTAATGAGTTCTGGATTATTTACTACCTTTCAGGAAAAAATAATGTTGGGTGTTAGAGGTTAGAGAGAGGTCAAAAAAATAAGATTTCGCAGGCTATAAAAGATTTTTCTTTGTATTCCAAGTCGTTTTACTCTGTTTTCCTAAGTAAAAAGCAATAGAATCCAAAAAATGAGAAAGAAAAAATGCTCCCTTTCAGACCTCGGAATTAAAACAAGGCCCAGGAGGGAAGGAGGAAGGAGGAGCACCGAGATGTCACCCCAGGGGGGCCCGCCCTGCCCACCGCCCACACTGCCACAACGTCTCCACAAAGCACACACAGATGCCACCTCGTCCTTCCCTCCTGGACACTCAGCAACCGTGGCCTGATG
This sequence comes from Paguma larvata, assembly GCA_030068075.1. NCBI lineage: Eukaryota > Metazoa > Chordata > Mammalia > Carnivora > Viverridae > Paguma > Paguma larvata. The sequence goes on along the minus strand of CM057837.1, from coordinate 16,136,115 downwards.
AGGTCCTGGGCGAGAGCCAGGAACGCTGCCGCCACGGTGGGAGCGACAGTTGGCAACGCGGTGCCCGACTCGGTGTGGGGTCAGAAGAAGCTTCCGAGGGAAGTTCTGGTGACCGTGGGACACTGTGCAGCCGGGCATCCCCTCCGGAGGTGAGGACTTGAGGGGTGACCAGCAGCGAGGAGAAGGCGGCCCCGAGCAGGATGGCCGTGGAGCCTCCGTGGGGAATTGGGGCACATCTACCACGTCACAGCCGGAAACGTGCTTGGGAGCAAAGTCGTGGAAGGGTGCAGGACTGGGATCAGCCCGGGAACTGAGGGGGACAGCCGTCCACAGTCCCTGGGGTCAGGGAGGGGGTGGGGTCACGCCAGGTGACCATGCATCTCGGGTACTTGTCACATAGAATGCATCCTATAATACTGCATTTCCTATTAAGTTGTATTCTTTAATAAAATGGTTTTAATTCATCTTGTGCTATATATAACTTTAAATCTTATTTTTCTCCCAACTTCATAGCATGAGCATTCCTCCACATTACCAAAATTCTTAGAGGAGCCCACTTACCAATAGCAGAGCAAATCCCTCGGTGAGAATGATTGGGAGTTGAGATGCCCTAATGGGAACTGAGTAGCCAACACAACTCTGCCTCTGTTTCATTTTGTAGTTACAAAACTCTATCTATGTATGTATGTATGTATCTATCTATCCATCATCTACCTACCTACCTATCTACCTACCTAATCCATCCATCCATCCCTCCATCCATCCATGACACGTGTGAAGTGTTCCCAATAACGGGGCGTGTAGAGGCGTGGGGAACAGGGGGAGGTCTCTGTGAAACCAGAGCCCTGGGTGGTTGCTCCCTGGATTCTCAGGACCAAGGGGGACCCCTGCTCCTCTCCCTGTGCCCACAGCCTCCGCCCTCCCCAGAGGCACGTTTCCAGGTCCACACTGACCCCGGATCATAGCACATGTGCACTCTTGGGTCAGCTCAGTTGAGAGGCCAGGGATGGCAGAGACCAAATGCTCTTTTCTCTCTCCCTCAGCACCCAGTGAACAGAAGGTTCATGCCGGAAGCTCCATTCCTGAGCCCCCGGTGGACAAGGAGACAGATCTGCTACCTGACCACGACCAGCCAACACACAGTGACACGGCCGGGGCTTTGCAGGCTGTGGCCCAGGAGAGGGGCTGGGACCCAGCCAGGCCATCTGCCAAGCCACACGCCAGATGTGTCCACCCAGAGGGGCGACTTCCTGAGATCCACAGCAGGGCAGCCTGGGTGCTGAGCTCCAGAGAATGGCAGAGAGAGAGAGATAGCAGCTGTCCCTCACGAAGTGACAGCACCACACGCGTGCTCATAAGAAGCAGCAGGCCCGGGGCAGGGGTGCGGCCGGTCCTCCGTGCTCCGAGTACACTCCACCCTCCCTCCTTTCTTTCTGCTCTTTAGACAAGGAAGACCTGGGAAGGCAGGGAGGTCAGAGGCAGAGGGACAGGGGCACTCCCAAGACAGGCTCCTGGCGGTGCCAGGGGATCTCTGTGCCCTTTGCTGCTCCACCCCGTCAGGCAGCCCCAGCCGCTGGGGGAGGGGGTGGGGTCTACGGTGAGAACTTGGCTTACCGGGCACTGACAATGAGGGGAGAGGAGACACACACGCAACAAATCTGCACGAGCCGTACAATTTACCTGCCTCATTCTCGGCACACATCTGGGGGCATGATTTGTGGGTTTTGGAGGCTCGAAATTATTTGCACTTTGACTACGAAGCCCGACCAGACAACTAGAAAGCTGCCGCGATGCATGCTAAGCAGACCCAAATTCCCCCTTCTGACACAAACCTCTGTCCTTTCGTCTGGTTTTATTTTGTTCTGTCAAAACACGCTGACCTCGTGCCGGCCGAAGCTGCCGTGTTAACCTTGCTCCTGTCTGTCTGGCATTAAGGGCTTTCCCCAGATTTCTTAACTAGGCAGGAGAAGGGGGTGGGGACTCCAGCATCCACGTCCCTGTGGAGAGGCACCTGCGACCACCACTCAGCCCCACTGCCCTGTAGCCTTGCCACATGCTGACTTGTCAGAGGGGCCATGACGGGAAACACGCTGGACCGTTTCCGCTAATTGGAAAGAACTCGGGGAGAAGCAGGGTGGTCTGAACCGGGAAGAACGTCGAATATCGAATGCATTTTTCACACTGTTTCGGGGCGTAACCAGCAGCACAGTAATAGGGAGTCGAGGGGAGGTCTGCCGCCCTCCTCGAGCAGGTGCGAAGCTTTGGCAATTAGCGCACCGAAGGCGGGTCGTTCCTCTTCGCAGGGCTAATCAGCCCCCTCTGTACGCGGGGCGCACTTTGCAGATTCCAACCAGGTTCAAGTGAGCACAGACTCCCAAGCACGGGGTCCGGTTTCACAGCAGAGCCCAGAGCGCGTTTCCTTAGAGACACCGGAACAAGATTCTTGGGGAGCAGCCGCCGGCTCCGCTCCTGCGGCTCAGCCTCTCCCCGCCACGCGTGCCCAGCTGACCGGAATTCTGAAGACCCCCAGCCTCCGCTCCCCGCCAGCGGCGTCCGAGCAGCCCGGGTGCAGCGGCCGCCACGCAGGCCGGGACTGTCCCTGTGCGGGTCTGTCCCTGTCCGGGTGCAGACTGTCCGCCGAGCTTGGAGCACAGAACCTAAGGGCGGCAGTGGGCGTCTTTAGGTCGGGCTGAGGTGTCTGTCCTTCCTTAGCCTCTGTGCGAGACTCCACGCTCCCCCTCTGTTCGGAGGCGTCTGGGCCCGGCAGCCTCGCTGCACAAGTGTTTGGTTTCATCCAGCAGCTCCCGCTCCCGAGAAATGACAGCTCTGAACTCCGCGACCATAATCCTTCAAATCCAAATTCTCTCTTCTCGATAATAAATGACATTTCAAGCGAAAATAATCGAGGACGTGACTAAATGTGCTCTCTGCGCCATTGATTGTCTTAATATTTTTCACCTTGATAAAATATTCTTAGGGCAAGAAAAAAAAGAGAATTTCATAGAAGATCGTCTGTTTTTTTCTTCCCTGAACCATTAACTTAAGTAATTCTGTGCATTCAGCAAATTCTGCCACTTAACCTTTTCTCTGACTCTTCCAACTCATTAATAAATATATTGAAATATACTTGCTTTGGGACTAATCTCTGGGGCATCCGACTTCTGACCTTTTTTCCATGTTTGGAATTAGACAGGGCAGAAGTCTGGAGTATTTAAAGAGCTAAGTGGTAAAACAGAGGTACAAACACGAAAGCCCTGGGCCCCGAGAGTGAGGTTTTCACAGGAGTGCTGGCAGAGGGACAGCAGGGCCACCACGCTGCTAAAACGCTGCCCCGTGAGCTTCTGGGGCTGCCACGAGGTCACACAGGTGGAGGTGACTCAACGGAGGGGCAGACCCACCACCGTGCCAGCCTCTCCGTAAGACGTCCACCAGGGCCCGGGGACCCCTTCCAAGCCCCCTCAGCAGGTCGCAAAGATTCTGTTCCTCCCAGGTGTCCCCCTGGCGGAGCCCCTGACATCCCTGGACTTCAGGAGTCTACGTGTGAGACAGGTTTGGAGGGAGTCAGCAGTCTCCCGTGAGCGCAGTCTGGGTTGTGTCTGGGGGGCCGTGAGAGTCTGGACGAGTTCTGCCACCTGCATAGACTCAGGTTCCCCAGAAGGAAGCCAGAGGCAAGTCACAGGCCTTAGCGGGGCTCCCGCGGAGGCAAAATGAGCAAGAGCGCACGGGGGGTGTTTGCCAGGGGTTGTTGGTAAGACACACGGGTTTCATTCCCACTGTCCTTCTCTGCAACAGCAGTGCACGGCTGCTCACCGCCTTTGTGCCGGCTGTGTCCCCACCGCCCGGAACGATGCCTGGACCCCAGTGGCTCAGGGAGGAAACACGCACACCCTGATCGCCCGGCCGCTGCGGCAGAACCCCGGAGACGGCGGCTTATACGGGAACACCCTCTTCTCGCGGCGGGGGAAGCAGCTCTGGTGCCGGCGACATCCTGCGTCCTGGCTCCCAGACAGCTGTGCCCCACACGGCAGACAACAGAAGGAAGCAGGCTCTCCGGGACGGTTACAAGGACACCAAGTCCCTCACGGCCGAGCTCCTGGCCTCAGTAAACCGAAGCCCCGCCCACATGCTTCATCCCCAAACACTACCCCGTTGGGGGTGGATTTCAGCGTGGGAATTCGGGCGGGGCGGGGCGGACGTTCGGACGCAACAGTACCGTATAGAAAAGCCGCTGAACTCCATTCCGCAATAAACCAAGACGTGCCAGGAGCCGGGGGGCGGGGGGGGGGGCGTACTGTCAGAGGGACTCTGTCCAGAGCCACCTCCCAACAGCAAAGCTGGCTCAGAGATTCAGCCACCCCGGAGCCCGGGACTCGGGAGGCCCGGCCTCTGCCTGGGCCCCGGGCCGGTCCGGGAAGGGCCTGCCGCGCCAGCCCTCTGGGGCCTCGGAAGGGACACCTCCACCGCAGTCAGAGAAAAAAGCAACATAATAACAATAAAATACAATAGCCTGAAAGAGGGAAGAGAGTGAAGCCTAGGGGCCGCACCGCCCGTCAGTGCCGGAGGCCTCTGCTCACATGACCGGACGCCGTTGGCGCACCCGGAACCAAGCCCAGGCTGGGACGCAGGACCTTCCACAAGCTGCCGCAGCCTCGGCTTTGGGGGTTCTCGGGGCAGGGGGCCACGCGCACCGGGCTCCCAGGCCCACCCACAGAGGGCGGAGCTCCAAGAACCCCACGTCCCACCAAGTCCCGCGGCCTGGCCGAGGGGCCAGTCAGGCCAGGTTCCTGGTTCCACGACCCTTGTTCTTTCTTCCATCAGCGCGTGAAGACCTGTGACAGACGGACAGACTGGCTTGGGGACGGAGAGGACTGTCACACAGGAACGCCCCAGCCCCGCCAGGGCGGGCTGCGCAGACTCGGGTTTTCTTTCGAGGGGCTCCCTTCCCTCCCCCCTCAGCCCCTCCCCCTACTCGCTCGCTCTCTGACCAGGGTGACTGTGCGGATCTGCAGAGGTTAAGCCTTCACCTGAAATGACAGCCACCTGCATCAGCGGCGCGGGCCGCAAGGGCTGAGGTCCAAGGTGCGGTGGCCCCTGCAGCTGCAGCCCCGTGCGGCTGGCGGCAGTCCGACCCGACAGTCGCGGGCACGGGGGCTGGACCGCAGCAGGTGAAGCGACCTCGCCTTCCCTCCTTTCCGTAAGGAAACTGGGGGCCGCCCGAGCGCCAACACCACCCCCGATGTCCCGCTCAGCCCGCCTCCGATACCCCGACCGCCTGCCAGGACGCGGTGGGTCAGCGAGTCAACGGGGCCCGGGCCGGCCCGCGCCCCCCCGGCTGTGCCCGTCCCCCGCCCCTGAGGCCTTCGGTTCCCGCTCCTCCACACCCGCCTTCTCCACGCACAGGCCACCTTCTCTGCCGCTGTTGCATTTCTGGCCGCCGAGGGGCGTTTCCGCCGGCCCGGCACCCGTCGCCCCTCGTCCTTCCTCCTGCGACGGATGGAAGCAGCGCCTCCTCGCGGCTGCCCCCACCCTGCCCGCAGGGCGCACGGAGCCACCATGCGCGGCGCTGGCCGCGGGGACGGCCCGGGACAGGCCCGGCGGCCCGCGGCGTCCTCCCCGCCCCCCTCTGCTCCGAGCCAGACCCGCGCGTCCCCGGAAGTGGGGGGCAGCGGCCGCCCGTGAACACGCACCCGCTGAACGAGGCCCTCGCGAACTGCGCGTCGTGAGCAAGGTTTCCAGGATGACGCGTGCAAAAAACGTACGATGGGAAGTTTCGAAAAACACAAGGCCGAACTGGTTAAAAACAAGTGGAGGAAACGCCCGGGGGCAAAAGTGACGAGAAAACCCAAAACGGAGCCGTGACAAAGCGGCCACGGTCCTCTGGCCAGGTGGCATTCACCGCCCATTGGGGGCGTCTGTGCCCCTTGTACTGTCACTGGGAGACCACGCGGGGATGGCAGGCACCCCGCCTCATGCCGACACCCGGGAGCTGTGACAGCCACCGTGTGAGTCAGGAAGAGCGTCCCTCCAGGCGAGACAGGAGCCTGCCCGCCGCGCACCTGCCGCCCGCCGTCGGGAGGACACGTGTCCACCGGAGAGTCGTAAGCACCTGCCGTCCTCACGCGGCGCGCGGTTAGGGTTCACACCGCTGGGTCGGGGTTCACGCCGCGGGGTCGGAGTTCACGCCACGGGGTCAGGGTTCACGCCGCGGGGTCGGGATTCACGTGGCGCAGACTCGGGGTTCACGCCGCTCACGCTGCGTGGGGTCAAAGTTCACGCCGCGGGGTCGGGGTTCATGCCGTGGGGTCGGGGGTCACGCCACGGGGTCGGGGTTCATGCCGTGGGGTTGGGGTTCACGCCACGGGGTCGGGGTTCATGCCGTGGGGTTGGGGGTCACGCCATGGGGTCGAGGTTCACACCGACCGTCCTCACGCTGCGCGTGGTCAGGGTTCACGCCGCCCATCCCCACGCTGCGCGGGGTTGGGTTTCACGCCGCCCATCCTCACGTTGCGCGGGGTCGGGGTTCACGCCGCGGCGTTAGGGTTCACGCCGCCCATCCCCACGCTGCGCGGGGTCAGGGTTCACGCCGCGGGGTCGGGTTTCACGCCGCGGGGTCGGGTTTCACGCCGCCCATCCTCACGTTGCGCGGGGTCGGGGTTCACGCCGCGGGGTCGGGGTTCACGCCGCGGGCTCGGGGTTCGCGCCGCAGGGTCCGGTTCGCGCGCCCGCGTTCAGGGAAGTGTTCGAAGCGGTCCGCGAAGGCGGGCGGCCCGGGCACCCAGCGGCCGAGCAGTAGAAGCGGTGGGAGAAGACAAGAAGACGGCAAGTCCGCCCGCGGAGACGAGCCTCGGAAGGAGATCAAAGGCGCACGTTCCGCCGGGACCCCCGGGACAGACGTCCTCACCGCTCCAGTTCGAAGCGAAGAAATTAAAAGGGAAGAGTCAGACCCCAAGACGACAGTGTCAGAATTCTCGACCCAGAATATAAAATATGTGTGCTTGACACATTGAAATAAAATTTAAATAGTTCACTCGGTAGAAACTTTTTAAAATAATGCCCTGGGGCACCTGGGTGGCTCAGTCAGATAAGCGTCCGACTTCGGCTCAGGTCACGATCTCAGGGTCTGTGAGTTCGAGCCCCGCGTCGGGCTCTGTGCTGACAGCTCAGAGCCTGGAGCCTGCTTCCGATTCTGTGTCTCCCTCTCTCTGCCCCTCCCCCACTCATTCTCTCTCTCTCTCTCTCTCTCTGTCTCTCAAAAATAAATAAACATTAAAAATATTTTTTAAAAAAGTAATGTCCTAAAGTTGCAGCTAAAGAATGAGATTATGAAAATCTGCTAAGTGAACTTGTAAACTGATTTAATGACCCTCCTAGAGAAAAACTCAGTGTCTACAGTGTGTGGGTTAAAAAGCAGAGTAGATGCCAGTGAGGAGAGAAATGACGGAGCGAGGAGGAGCCTGGGGGCCCAGCAAGTTCAGACGATGAGGGGAAAGGGCTAGTGTGTGTTTTGTAAGAGTTCTGGAAGGTGACGGAAGGGAGAGAAGAGAGGGGAGGCAATCCCCTAGAGATACTGGTCACTTTCCGGAGCTTACAGAATCCCAGGTCCCAGCTTCTGGACGTGCAGTGGCTCCAGGCACAATGCCCATGTGTGTGCCATCAGGGAGGAGGGCCCAGGACAAGCCCTGGGGGGCTGTGGGCAGCAGGACTGATGGACAGCGTCCAGAGTAAGGATGCAGCTACCTGTCGGGAGGGAACGCACACAGGGCACCGCCCCGGGCTCCAAGCAGCCGCGCTCTGTGAGCCGCGACAGCACCACGGCCTTCCTCTCAAGTCGGGAGACCCGAGATCGGCCAGGAGCGATGCACCTGGCAATAAATAACACGCGGGTAGCAGTCTGGGCCCCACCAGGAAGAGATGGTGTCTCGAAATGACCAAGGGTCTTCACGGTGCTGGTTAGAGAAGAAACCAGCACGTGGGTCCTTCTCGTCTGCCCACTGTTCTGAACCTTCCCGGATGAATCACAGTACCTCAAACGGAGCCCATGGATTTGCTAATACATTTTAAAACCAAGGTACCTGCGTAGACAAGACCCCACGTAGAGTATTTGCCCGAGGCCCCACAAACACTGGAGGCAGGCGTGATAGGAGCGGCAGCTGGAGGAACTCTGCTGTAGGTACACTGATATCAAGGAAACTTGGAGACAAGAAATGTGATCAGAAGACGCAGCGAATAATGGATAACAAGACATAACGTTGCCGAACGCGTACACGCCTAGCAATGGAAACTCAGAATCCATAAGATCAATGTTAGCAGATTTTTTTAAATAGACAGCTTCGCAATTGTGGAAGTCTTGGCAACCGATAGAACAGCCAGGCGAGTACGGAAACCTGCAAGGTGCAGAAGAAATCAACAAGGTAACGCTGCTTGCCTTTTTGATCAACACGGAACGCGGGGCCCAACATCTGTGGAAGACAAAGGCAAGGGCGAAATAAAGCTTTGTGTCAACCGATAAAAACGGAGAGCATTTACTCCAAGAGACTCTCATTGGCGGGAGTTACGGAGAGGTTCTGGGTGGAGAAAGCAAGTGGTCCCAGGAGGAAGGTCAGAGACGCCGGGAAGCACAGCGAGCAGAAGCAGCAGTAGATGTGTGCATAGAGTATACACCTGCACCCCCTGACAATACTCGGTGGAGGTAAAAATTAAGTTAGGAATAACATACTGGGCAAAAAAATGGAAAAAAAGCACATAAATCTAGAAAGAAATAAAGATACTAAATTTTAACCTTGTTAAATTAAATATGCATGTTAGAATTTCTAGAGCAAATACTAAAAGAATAAAAATAGAGTTTGGCAAGCTTTTAAAAATCAATATATAAAAAAGTTATTTGCATTTCCATAATACATGCAATTGGAACATAAAACTTAAAAAGATGCAATATTTAAAATAGTAATAAAAATGATGAGGTTCCTGAGAGTGATCTAACAGAAAATGTGTAGTTTCTTCCTGGATAAAATTGTAGAACTTTGTTGAGACATTGAGGAAAATCTTAAAAAGTGGTTAAAACGTATAGACAGATATGAAGACTCAATATTTTAAAGCTGTTCAGTCCTTCCCAATTTGATATATAATTTTAATGCAATCAGGATCATCAAAAGTTGTTTTTAAATAGAACTGGAGACGCTAAACCTTAAACACATCTACAAGCGCAGGGTTAAGAATAACCAGATGTGGGGCGCCCGGGGGGCTCAGTCAGTTAAGCGCCCAGCTCGTGATTTTGGCTCAGGGCATGATCTCATGGTTTGTGAGATCCAGCCCTACATCCACTCTGTGCTGACAGTGTAGAGCCTGCTTGGAATTCTCTCTCTCTCTCTCTCTCTCTCTCTCTCTCTCTCTCTCTCTCTCCCTGCCCCGCCTCTCTCTCAAAATAAATAACCATTAAAAAAAAAAAAAAAAGAATAACCAGACATAATGAGCCATCCAATAAAGAAAACTATTCAAAGGTCTTTTCTTTTTTTTATTTTTTATTTTTTATTTTTTTATTTTTTTTTAATTTTTTTAACGTTTATTTATTTTTGAGAGACAGAGAGACACAGCGTGAGAAGGGCAGGGACAGAGAGGGAGGGAGACACAGAATCCGAAGCAGGCTCCAGGCTCTGAGCTGTCAGCACAGAGCCTGACACGGGGCTCGAACTCACAGACCGTGAGATCATGACCTGAGCTGAAGTCGGACACTTAACCAACTGAGCCACCCAGGCGCCCCTCAAAGGTCTTTTCAACAATCAGTGACGGAAGTCTCGGATAAAAGTACGAAACACAACAAAACAAAATGTTAAATTTTTGCTCTTTAGAAGACACCATTAGGAGAAATTTAAAAATAGTTCACAAACTGGGAGAAACAAAATTCATAGCACATATATCTGACAAAAGATCCAGAAACTATAAAGAATATCCAGCCTGTATAAAGAACTTCTGTGCATTAATAACAGAAAGAATAACAGTTCAATAAAAAAAAGTTGACTGGACATTTTATAAAATTCATGGCTATTGCCCGTGAATGTCAGCAAACTCTGAAAAGTCACCGAACATCATTAATCACCAGGAAAAATGCAAATCAAAACCCACAGGAGACGCGCTGCACGCACGCCCAGGATGGCCAAAATTAACTAACCAACGAACAAAACTGACCATCACAAATACCACGAGGCCATGGAGTAACCGGAACTCACACACTACGGGGGAGAGAATGCTATGGTCCCACCAGCATGGAATTCTGTTGGCCAGCTTCCTTCCATGTTAACCTTGGTCATGTGACCTACAATTTCATTCCGAAACACAATCAACATGCCCACAATAAGACTTGTACAAAACATCTTAGCAGATTTAGTCGTAACAGCCCCAGAGTGGAGACATCCCAAATGTCCATCAACATCGGACAACAGATTTGGGCACATTCAGAGAGTGCGTTATGACTCAGCAATAAAGTAATGAAAGTTCCTGAAACCTGCAGTATTGATTAGCATTGAAAACGTTATGTTGGCTAAAGGAAGCCAGACATAGGAAAATACATACTTAATTCCATTTTTTTTACAAAATCCGAGAACAGGCAGAAACTAATCCACAGTGACAGACATTCGGGCAGAGGTTGCGTGGGGGTGGGGCAGACTTGAAAGAGACCCGAAGAAACTGACCCGGGGGGTGAGCATGTTCTAGCACTCCAGCGGATGGAGCCCCACGGGGGTAAACAGTTGTCAACACTTGCCAGACGTTCCCTCGAGATATTTGCATTTTACTCTCTGTACATTTATGTCATAGAAACATAGATAAATGACCCCTACGGAAGATACATTCTACTGGATAGAACCACTTGTTTTGTGCTTTGGCAAATTCAACTTTTTGTTTGAGATCGTGGCTGATTCAGGTGCAGTTGTAAGAAATAACACAGAGAGATTCTGTGGAACTTTACCCGGTTTGGTAACACCTTGCAGAACTCTGGGAAAACATCACAACCAGGATATCGACATGGACATGGTCAAGAAACGGAGTGCTGTCATCGTCCCCAAGACCCGCACGCCGCCCGTCCAGCCACACCCACCTCCATGCCCTTCCCACCACCTCCTTACCTCCAGGTGGATTTTAATCTTTTTCCAGAATCACAACTGGGTCACTTCCGGATTCCGGCACGAGTGGAATCCCACGGCGTGTAAGCTCTGTGGTAGTGTTGTCACCTCAGGGTAATTCTCTGAGGACTTACCCAGCTTGTCATATGCATCAATACTTCATTCCTTTTTAGCTGTTCAGTGGTCTTTCATGGCCGTCTGGATTGTTTCGTGTTTTTGGCTACGATGAACAAAGCGTCCGTAAACATTAATGCACAGATTCTTATGGAAACACGCTTGCATTTCCCTGAGAAATGCAATTTCTGGGTCACATGGAAATTTAGTTTTCAAAGACACCGTCAAATTGTTTCCCAGAATGGCTTTACCGTTTTATGTTCCCATATGAAAAATCCAGTTTCTCCTCATCCTCACCAGCATTTGGTGTTGTCACTTAGAAAAAATAAACAGCCAGCGTGACAGATGTGAAGTTGGGGGTTTAGTCTGCATTTCCCTCATCGGTAGTAACATTGAACTCCTCTTCCTGTGTTTTTGCCATCTGTATTTCCTCTTCAGTCACACCCTCCTATATCTTGGTCTATTTTCTAATGGGATTGCTTTTGTAACGTTGAGTTTTGAGTATTCTTTAAATATTTGATATAATCCTTTGTTGGACTGGTGGGATGCAAACACTTTCTTGCAGTGTCTACCATTCTTGTCATCTTATTAATAAGGTCTTTCACAGAGCAAAATATTTTGATTTTTATGTCTAGTTTTTTTCGTTTTTTTCCCTTTTGTGAGTCATAGTTTTGGTATCGAGTCTAGGAGCTCTTTGGCTGGTCCCAGATACCGACGTTACCTCTGGTGTTCTTTTATTCCTTCCTAAAAGTTTCACTGTTAATATTTTACATTAAGCCCATGATTGATTTTGAATTAATGTTTGAATAACACTTGAGAATTAGGTTGTTTTGATTTGTTTGTTTTGCCTGTAGATTCCAGTTGGAAACACTTGCTGAGAGGGTATCTTTCCTCTCTTGCATTGTTTTTACTCCTTTGTCAAAAGTTAGTTAGGCAGGAAAACAACCCGGACGCCCAGCAGCTGAAGAATGGACACACGCGGCGTGGTGGCTCCTTACAACGCAACGTTAGCGGTCAGCAGGGAAGAAGCGCTGACGTGCGATGACACAGGTGAGCCGTGAAACCGCGACGCCGAGTGAAAGTAGTCAGTCACGAGAGATCACGGGTTATGTGATTCAGTTCTGAGGACGTGTCCAGAACAGGCAAACAGGTGAAGACAGAAAACAGATTGGTGGTTTCTTTTTTTTTTTTTAATCCTTAACTCCATATTTGTTGTATTTCTTTTTTTTTTTTTAATTTACATCCAAATTAGTTAGGATATAGTGCAATTATGACTTCTGGAGTGGAACCCAGTGATTCATCCCCTACATGTAACACCCAGTGCTCATCCCAACCCTCCTTAATGCCCCTCGCCCATTTACCCCATCCCCCACCCACCTCCCTTCAGAAACCCGCAGTTCATTCTCTGTATTTAAGAGTCTCTCTGGGGCACCTGGGTGGCTCAGTCACTTAAGTGTCCGACTTCAGCTCCGGTCATGATCTCATGGCTCATGAGTTCGAGCCTCGAGCCAGGCTCTGTGCTGACTTGGAGCCTGGAGCCTGCTTCGGATTCTGTGTCTCCCTCTCTCTCTGCCCCTCCCCTGCTTGCACTCTGTCTTTCTAAAATGAATAAATGTTAAAAAAATTTTTTTAAAGAGAATCTCATGTTTTGTACCCCCCCCTGTTTTTATATTATTTTTGCTTCCTTTCCCTTCTGTTCATGTTTTGTATCTTAAATTCCACACACAAGTGAAGTCATGTATTTGTCTAGACTGATAGTTTCTTAAGGCTGGAGGGGAGGTGGGATAGGGAAACAATAGCTAAATATTGGCCGTTTCTTTTTTTTCTTTTTTTTTTTTAGTGTTTATTTTTGAGAGAGAGAGAGACAGAGTATGAGTGGGGGAGGGGAAGAGAGAGAGGGAGACACAGAATCCGAAGCAGGCTCCAGGCTCTGAGCTGTCAGCACAGAGCCCGACCCGGGGCTCAAACTCACAGACCAAGAGATCATGACCTGAGCCGAAGTCGGATGCTTAATCGACTGAGCCGCCCAGGCGCCCCTGGCCATTTCTTTTTAAGGTGATGAAAATGTTCTGAAATTTATTGAAGGGATAGTAGCACTAAAAACCACCGAAGTATCCACCTCTTCATGGGCAGCGTGTACCCAGCAAAGCTGTCCGGCTTCGGACCGGGTTGCCCTTATGGTGGGGCTGTCCTGCCATTACAAGATATTGGGCAGCATCCCTGGCCCTTCTCCATAGACACCAGTAACAGTCCTCCCAGTCACGATGATCAAAGAATGTCTCCAAACATTGGCAAATACCCATGAGAGGAATCGCCTCAACATCGAGACCCGATGTCATTGAATCAGAAAATAGTAAAAGAAAGAAAAAAGCAAGCGTAGAAGCCTCGTCAAGAGACCCGCCATCAAGACAGCCAAAGCGGAGCCGCCCGGAACAAAGGCCGGCAGCTATTATGCACACCTGCACGCCTGCCCAGCGCTCACGTGACTGAGAGCAACATGGACCACTTTGGGAGTCTTCTCCTTAAGAGATGGCTTCCTCACTCCTGGGGTTCTGTCTCTCTATCCTGTGCTTGACCAGGAACCACGCAGAGGCTGGGGAACAGGGCCCTAAATCTCCCCATTGCTAGCTCAGTGAAAAGGTGGGGCACGACTTTGCACAAAGACATTCGTCCGCGCTACTCCATTGGGCGTCCGCCTTTTCCAGTTCATTTTGACCAAGACGGCTCAGGCTTCGTGGTGAAGACCTCCTCCCGTGGCTGATGAAAGCATCACACCCTGAAGGAAGGTCCAGCTTCAGTCCTCTTCCACTTCCGCTTTGTCGAGGAGTGGCTTCAGGGGATGCCACAGAGTGTCTCCACTCTTGGGGGACATCAGGCTGAGTTCCTGCTACGGCAGAAAGACTTTCCTCCCAGCGGCGCCCTAAACGGAGAGCTCCTGTTTGCATCCCTCAAGGGAGAGCATAAAGCAACGCAGCAAGCAGCCACCGACGATGCCACTCCTGCTGTTTCATTCAAACTTGACCTTCCATAGGAAAAAGCATTAAAAAGCCCTATCTCGAGATTGATGGGTTGCACCACAAGAATAATTCCACTTTTACTATCAAGTGGCAAGATGCTTTTAAATAACATCACTCATGCTGTTGTGGATGTCCCCTGGGAGCCCGCTTCATGAAGAGCCCATGAATAAAAGATGCAGAAGCAACCTCAGCAGAGGCTTGGAGGGGTGAGGGGTGAGGGGAGCCCTTGAGCAGGAAGCCTGAGTGCCTTCCTAGCACCAGCGACAACGTGGCTTCCACACGATTAACCCCACGGGCGTGTCTGCTGGCCTGGAGACCCTCGCTGGGCGGTGAAGTTGCTTCGGGACCAAGTCGCCCTGATGTGAACGGTGCGTCTTCCCACGCTCCTCCTAAGACCAAGCACAGGCTCCTCAGGAAGGTGAAATTCCCACTAAGGAGGAGCGCGCTATGGGGTCACCGGTGTGCAAACCCACCTTGGAAGTCATGGAGAAGAATGGATTCGAAACCAGTAGGGTTTCAAGTATGAACCAGTTGGTTTTATGGGGCTGGAATTTCATCCTCCGCTCCCTCCAAAGCCTCCTCCACAAGACAAGACTCTCCACCAGCAAACGCTGCCAGCCGGTGGGACCAGCTGAGAGAGGACAGGAGCCACATTGAGGCCGGCAGAGGACGAGCCTCCCTGAGGGGGCCTGTCCAGCCTCGAGGGTGAGAAGGCAGAGGAGGGAAAGAAGGACAGCCTTGCCCGCTGCAGGGAGACACAGGGTGGAGGCCAGGCAGGGTCACCAGGGACGCCCTAAGGGGCGATTTCTCCATCCAGCTGACTGAGCACTGGCCACTCCCAGCGTGCGAGAAAGTTTGCTCTGGTTTCGGCCTTCGCTGTCCTCTCCTGGGGCGTGCTCTTCCATCTCTGCACAGCCTACTGTCTCTCCAGTGTCCACCTCCAGGTGACTTTTGTTGGGACCCAGCACTTGCGGGCAAGGTGGTCACTGCCTGTCCCACGTTCATGTAGTGTTGGCACCGGTGGCCATGAAACTTCCATGTTAGTCATTCCTCCCTGAACTGGAGGACCTCAGGTTTATTCAGGGCCCAGTGCAGTGCTTGGCATACACCAGGGGTCAGTGCATGACACAGTAATGGATGGATGGAGAAGAGGAAGGAAGGAAGAGAGAGAGAGAGAGAGAAGGGAAGAGAAAGAAAAAGAGAAAGAAAGGAAGAAGGAAACAAAGAAAAAAAGAAAGAGAGAAAGAACGGAAGAAGAAAAGCGGAAGGAAGGAAGGAAGGGAGGAAGGGAGGAAGGAGAGGGGGAGGGAAGGAGGAAAAAAACGTATGCTGTCAGCACACGGGTATAGACCATGACTGGTGATGCAATCAGCTTGTTAGATGCACACCCTTACCACCCCAAACATGATTGCATAAACACAAACAAATGAGAAGATGCAAATATCTAAAAAATATTTTCAACAGATAAAGAAAAAAAGTGGCACTGTTCTTCTCTTAACCGTCAGTCCCTGCATGAAATCCTTCCCACCAAACGGGAGCTGGTATCGGAGCAGCAATAGTAGAGAGAGCCCCGACAGGCAATTTTAAGACCACAGAGTATCCCAGGACTGCCCCCCGGCGTCAGATGTGAGGGTTCAAAGGATGGAAGGCCCCTTACCCAACTATCCCGCCAGCATCGAGCAAGCCTACACTCGTTCCGTTGATGGGGAGAGAATCGTATTTCATGCCAAGGACAGATTTTCCTGATGCATTAATTACCATCAGCCCACACACTATTTCATCCTTTCTCACAAATTGCCAAGAAGGGGTTGCCGTGTGAAGCCTCAGCATCGGAGGACAGTTGGTGCGCGGATCGTTAGAAGTTATTTAGAATATTTTATGGGGGCGGATGGTGGGATGCAAAGACGTGGAAAAATGCTATGTGTACCTATTTTCCATATCATTTTTAGTTACTTCTGTCCACTCAGTGACCAACTCCACCTTGGCAAAACGCATTTGAGTTCCAGTACTTCCGCAGCATGTGACATCGCCCCTCAAGTATTCTCGGATTTGTGGACCTTTCCATAAGGAAGATGCCCCGTTCGGTGCCTCCATTTACCTAGTGTATGTTTTCTTTTTTATTTAAATTTAAAATTTTAAAACACTGATAAAATACACAACATATAACAGTTATCATCCAAACACTGTGAAGTATACAGTTCAGTGGCACTGTGTGACAAGTGTCATTGTGAGTCCCCACCATCCGTCTCCAGAACGTTGTTGATCGGCCCATTAGACACCAGCTCCCCATTGTTCCCGTGTCCCAGCCCCAGTCCCCACCATCTATGCTCTGTCTCTGTGAGTGCGGCGACTCGAGGGACATCAGATGAGCAGAGTCACAAAGCATTTGTCCTTTTGTGCCTGGCTTATTTCACTGAGTGTCATGTCCTCACGGCTCACCCGTGTTGCAGCAGGTGTCAGGATTTCTTGCCTGTGTACGGCTGAATCATGTTCCGTCGTTTGGAGAAACCACATTTTGTTCATTCGTTCATCCATGGTGGCACTAGATTGTTTCCACTTTTTGGCTAATTGTGAATAACACTGCTGCGAACATGGGTGTACAAATACCTTCAAGACCTTGCTTTCAAAGCTTTCAGGTACACACCCAGAAACAGATGGATCACACGGCAATTTTATCGTTAGTTTTGTGAAGGACCACCACGATGTTTTCCATGGAACTGCACCACCTTGCATTCGCACCAGTAGTGCCCAGGGTTCCGATTTTTCTACGTCATTTCCGACACTTGTTTTCTTTTTCTTTAGTAGTGCCTGTGAGATGGTACGTCGTCGTGGTTTTAATTTGCGTCTCCCTGATGATTAAGGAAGCTCAGCATCTTTTCGTGAGCTAATTGGCCATTTTTATGTCCCTGGAAAAAATGTCCGTTCTAGTGCTCTACCCATATTTTAATCAGGTTGTTGACTTTTTGTCATTGAACGTAGAAGTTCTTTATATATCCTGGATATTTGCCGCTTATCAGATGCATGAATTCACGATGCCTCCTGCTCTGTGGGTTGCCGCGTCGCTCTGATTCCGTCCTTCGGCGCACAGGCGTCTCGCTCGTGTGCTCCCACATCTCTTGACGTCCGTCTCTTCTGCCGCCGCCCGCTTCCTCTCTGCATCCTCCCTGGCTCTCGGCCCCGACATCCTCTCCCGTCCTCAGTGACCTGCCGAGCCCCTGGCGGCACTCGCTTTCTGGGAAACATGGGCATTGGAGTCCGGCTACCAGAGTTCAAATCTCCGTCCAACCACTTTCTGAGCGATGACAAGCAAGGCATTTTATGCGTGCCACTCAGCCTGCTCTGGGAAATAGGACAGACATGCTAACATTTACCTTACAGTGCTGTAATGACACAGGCAAAGCCACGGTAAATACCCCCTCTCTGTAGAGTTCTCTGTGCCCTGCCTTCAGGAGCACGCGGGCTGGGTCCTCACGGTCAGGGAAGCCCCATGGGCGTGGTGTATATTCCCTAAACGCTGGGTAAACACAGAACCCCGTCCCCTACCCTGTTCACATTCTGTACTGATGACTTAGGCCTCCCTCTCTTTTCTTCTCTGCTCCCCTCCGTTTGTACATAGGATAACGGATTTCTGTATAAGCGCACATGATATAAATGCCCCATAGTTAAGATTACCCTAAGAAATAAAATTGTATGTACTGTTTACCAATCACTGAAATTGGGTGCAGCTAAAAAGGAGCACAAATAAATATCCGTTTGCTTTGTCTGTGTGCCTTGTTTAAGCACTAATATTTCGGGTTTTCTTTCTCACACATAGAAGGGCCAGGGACAGCCACCCAGGACAAAGGGTCTGCTCCCAGACGACTCTGAGGGTGAGCCCTACTGCTGGGTTCCAGAGAGTCCCAGGTGGAGCTCCAGCTATGGGGAGGCGGGAGGAGGAAAGGGAGAAGAAAAGTCGACAGGGGCGTGCCAGCTGGTCTGGAAGAGAATTTCCGAAGACTGACACAGGCGCGCTCTTCAGGCCCATGGCCACACCTGTCTGCCAGAGAGTCTGGGAAACGCAGTGTTTAGAATTGTGAGGCGCAGGGTGTCTCAGCTAAGAAAGCCTATTCCTCTGTAGAAGGAAAAGTTTGTTAGACGACAACCAGCAATCTCAACCATGGAGAATTTACGCTTTGAAAAAAACGCGCGTTTCCAGTAAGCTGTGGCAACGGGTTCAGACCAGACTTGCGGACAGCCGGTGTTCGGGACAACACGAGATACGAGATATGCCCTTTTGGGAGATACGGCAAACCACGCGGAGCGGCCGAGCGCCTAAGTGTGCGCCCTGACTCCCAGGGTCATTACTCTCTGACCTTGAGCTCTCTGCGCCTGGCGCGTCGCAGGCATTCACGTAAATCTGCACAACTCGTAGCCGGGGTATTGTTTTTTTCTTGTACGCAGAACGAAACTGAGGAGACCATCACCCCAGTCACGCACAGGCACCGAGTGGGGCAGCCAGCTTGGTGCTGGGCACCCAGGAGATTCGAGAAGCCACCTTCTCAGGCCCAGGCACCCCGTGCTCTGGCTGTTAGCCGGCTCGAGACCGCCCACGTTCCAGCCACACACGCGGTGTGCCGCAATTTCTTCCCAAAGGTTCCCAGAGGCTGCCACCCTCTTACCCTCATAGGGACCAACGACAGGGCACCCATGACTCTCAAGACTGGCAGGTTCTCCTAGAATTTGGGGAAATACATGGCATTTCTCCTGTTACTTTTGGATAGTGAATTTGCTCTAGGGGAACAGTGATCATTTTGATTCTTGCTTTTTATAGGTGTTTGTTTGTTTTTTGTTTGTTTTTGTTTTTTGTTTTTTACTTCTTAAACTTTACTGGGATGGATATGTATGCAATATAATGCATCCATTTCAAATGGCTTTACAAATATAAACACCAGTGTAACCATCTCCACAATCAAGATGTAGGCCGCGTCCGTCACCTCCAGCGGTGCCCTGCGAATGTCATCCCACAAGCCACCCCCACCGCAGGCTCCGACCAGACCCTGACCTGCTTTGCGTCCTGTTAGTTTTGTCTGTCCCAGAATTTCGTATAAAAGCATTTTTACAATTTTCACCAGTTTGCGCCTTGTTTCTTTCACTCTGCGTGACGTCCGTGGGATTGGGGCGTGTGTTTGGGAGGACTAGAGTGCACTCCTGTTTATTAATTAGAGGCGTTCTGCTGTCTGAGGAGACCACGCCCGGCTTATCAGCTCGTCTGCCAGCCGAGCTTTTAGTCGTTTCTAACTTAGACATAGTGAGCGACACTGCTGTAGAGTCCCGTGTACAGTCATCGTGTGGACATATGTTTCTATTTCCTTTCGGGAAATGTTTGAATGGAATTTCTGGGTTCTGTGAAAGTGTGCGTTTAGCTTTATAATAAATTGCCAAACGATTCTCCGAAGTGGTTGTACCGCATTTAAATCTCCCCAGAAACGTAGAAGGGTTCCAGTTTTTTCTCGCGTTCACCTAAATTTGTTTAAGATTTTATCCTTGTTAGAACACCTGTAGGCCCATCTTGCTTGGACTTTAATTGGCCTTTTGATGATTCCCGAGAATACTGAACATCTTTTCACATGCTTATTGGTCATTATTATATATTGTTTTATCTGTGTCTCCTCAAATAGTTTGCCAAGTTTATAATATTAAAATTTAAATTAATTCCACTGAGACTTAATTTATGTAGAATAAAACGCACTGACTTAAAGTGTATAATTCCATGTGTATGATGTAATACCTTCTTTGTCGAAGTGTCTTTCCAAATATTTGTCCTATTTTCTACCGGAGTGTTTATCTTCTTGTTATTGGCTCATGTGAGTTAGTTATTTTTTGGATATGATTCCAAGATTCAGCCATTTTTCCTGAAGAAATGCTCCCCGGATTACTGAAAGCCTATGGTTAATTTATAGGTGTTAATATTAAAAATAGGTGTTGATAATTCTTTACTTTGTTTTCATCACTTTACGGATTTTCAGAGGTCGTAGCCATGTTGGAAGCGGCTTCTAAAAAGACTGGCCCCACAGATTAACTCTGACATTATACTCCGTTTCGATCTATCCCGAAGGCAAATTGCACATTTTCTTGATTAAGGTAGTTTTATCCTAAGTCTTGAAATCAGATAGTATGATCATTATGAAAATTAAAAATAACTAGAAGAGCCAAAACAATTTCAAAAAAGAACAAAATCGGGGAAGTTTTAAATGAATTTAGCAAGGTCAAAGAATACAGGGTCATAGTTTATTTTAGATGCCCTTAAGCAGGGTGCGGTAATGCTCTTATATTCATAGTTTGCTGGTATGATTCCACAGGGATGGATGTTGGGTTCTGTCAAATGCATTTTCCACATATATTGAGGTCACTTATTTTTTTACTCTTTTAATATGGTAAGTGACATTGGTTGATTTTTTAATGTAAAATCACTCTTGCATTCTGAGAATAATCACCACTTGATAATAATATATTATTCTTTTCTATATTGCTTGATTTGAATTGCTAATATTTAGCTAAGGATTTTTACATCTATATTCATGAGGAAAATTGGTCTGTAGCTTCCTTTTCTTGTAATTTTCTTTTCATAAATGAGCTGGGAAGAGCTCCCCCTCCTCTATATTCTGAGGAATCTTATGTAATATTAGCATTACGTCTTTCCTAAACATTGATAGAATTCACCATGAAAGCCACCTGGGTCTGTGGTTTCTTTTGTGAGTGAGTTTTAAGTATAAATTCAGTTATACTCCCAGATAAGAGATATTTATTTTTGTATCGTTTTTGTCACATTACTGTTTCCCAAGGAATTTTCTAACTTTGTTTACATTTTTATATTTATTGGAATATAGTCGCTCATGCTATTATCATACCGTCTTATTAATTTCTGTAGGCTCTATAGTGATATCACCTCTTTTACCGATGATATTAGTAGTTTGTGTTTTTTTCTGTTTTTAAAAACAAGTTTAGCTAGAGACTCACGGATTTTACTCATTTTTAAAAG
The DNA here is from genome assembly GCA_030068075.1 of Paguma larvata. Classification (NCBI taxonomy): domain Eukaryota; kingdom Metazoa; phylum Chordata; class Mammalia; order Carnivora; family Viverridae; genus Paguma; species Paguma larvata. The sequence continues at coordinate 16,114,852 of CM057837.1, read as the reverse complement.
ATCACTTTGCATTTATTTTCTCTGTTTTTTGTTCACTTTTTCACTTCATTGAGTTCTCATATTTATTATTCCTTTCTTCTGCATTCTTTGGGTTTATATTGTTCTTTTGCTCTAGCTCCTTCATGTGCAAGTTTTGATGATTAATTTTAAAACTTGCTTCTTTTCTCATACAAGTTTTCCAAGCTCTAAATTCCTTTCTATCTCAGCTTTATCTGTATTCCACAAGTTTTGATACACTGTGCTTTTTATCACTGGGTTCAAAATATTTTTGCTTAATTTTCAAATATTTAGAGATTTCCCCGATATTTTTCTTCTTGGTTTCTAATTTAACTCCAGTTGGTTCAGAGAAGATACGTGATTTCAATTCTTGTAAATTTATGTGGATTTGTTTCAAGGGAACACATCTTCTATCTCGGTGAAGTTTCCTAGGTACTCGAAAAGAGCGCGTGCCTTGCTGCTGGGCGGCGTGTTGAGTGAGCACTAGATCAGTGTGACCGATGGCATTGTTTGAGTCCTCTGTTTCCATACTAAGTCCAAGTCTTCTCGTTCTTGGATAAAAGAGAGGAATCAAGGAATCTCTAACTATAATTGTTGGTTCCTATTTCACTTCTGAATTTCGAGCTTTGGTCTTTAAATATTTGAGGCTTTAAGACCATGTCTTCTTGACAAACTGATCTATTTATTCTTGCAGAAGTTTGTTATTCATCTCTTACAATAATCTCCCTCAAACATGTTTTGTGAAGCAAACTGCATAGATTTGTGTTGCATAGTTACCCAGTGTGATAATCTGCATTTTCATTGTAATTTAGACCATTTACATTTAGTGCAACTATTGACATGGTTGGGTTTAAGTGCATAATTTTGCCATTTTCTTTCTATTTGTCCCTCCTGTTCTTCTTCAACTTTTCCCCCTGCTTATCATCTTTTTGACTATTATTTTAGATTGAGAAATTTTAGTATACGCTTTCTTTTTCCCACTGGCTTATTAGCTAAATCTTCTTGTTTGTCTTTTTAGTAGAGGCTATAGAAACTGAACATCATTAAAATACCGCAATCAGCCTTCAACTAATACACAAGTTCACATTTAATGTCATAAACCTACAACCAGACACTTCATTTTCCACTTTCCCCCGCGTAGGTTACCTGCACTCATCGGACTCCAGTATGTGCTGTGAACTCCACAATACATCACTCTTTTTGTCGTCGTTTCCCCTCATGTCTCTGACGGATGATCTGACGGCCACTTTCCTTTGTTTGGCCAGTCGGAACACAAACGTCTTCCAGCTCTGCGCGAGCCGTGGGAATCTCTCTTTTTACATCCACGGGCAGTTTTCTTTCAGTCGTTCTAACTTTTTATGTAAACTTCCATGTTGTGCGTGTGCAGCTTAATATTCAGCCAAAGATTCACAGGACTGGCTGACGGAGGTCCTATGAAAATTCGTGGAGCTCCCTCTACATGGCTTCTTCTGGTCCAGTGAACCGCTCTGCAAATTCTAGACACATCAGCCTTGCTAAAGTCTGACTTGTGTCCTCAGCTCAGCAAGACTGTCGTACACCACATATACGTACGCCACACACACAAGCCTCCGCTCCTCATGCCGCAACCTGGGAAATGCCTCCAGGGAGAGAGGTGAAGGTATCACCGGGCTCACTTACTTGGTTCACCTTCTCTCAGGGACCGCAGTCTTAAGTTGCAAGTTAACGAAAGATGCCAAAATCATGTTTATATATTTTGTCCAATTTTCTAGTTAATGGAGTAAAGATAAGTTCTTATAAGCTAACTTGTCAGAAATGGGAGTGGAATAAGAATCATATAATATTATCTTACATTTTTCTTTACCACATTCTAGTTTTATTTAAATACTTCTTGTTTAAATTTATTTTTGTTTAAAAAATAAGATAACTAGTCTCTAACCATTATCTATTTCAGCGTTAAAAACTGTAGCCTCCAGTGTTTTTACACATTCTCTTTTGCAAAGTTTTATTTATATGTTCTTGCCTTTTATAGGTTATGATAGCATTCATTATGCAATTTTGTGACAAATTTTACTTACACTGTCTTTATTTTTCCATGTCCCTAAATTTCTGACAAACGTGATTTTAAACAGCCACGGAATAGTCCGCGTCCCTGTGTTGAAGGTTTAGGACCTCCCAGTCTTGCTAATCTTATGGCTGAAGGCCAAAAGGCACAGGCGCTTTTAAAATTCCTGACACATACTGTGAAGTCAGTGGTGCGGGAGTGTAGTCAGTCCATCTCGTGTTGTTACAGAGCGTTAATCATTTTTGAAATCCTTCAAGCCCGGCAGGCAACAACTCACCCTTTCTTGTGGTTTCAATTTATATATATTGGATTCCTACTGAGGCTGAGTCATTTTTAAAAACATGTTTATTAACTAATGTCCACGTGTACGCTTTCTGTGATGCGCCCTGCTCGTCATTGCACGGTACAAATGTCTTCTCCTTATGCTAACTCTGCCAAGAAAGTTACCCACCATTTTTCCCCTCCTCGTGTTTCAAGGCCCTCATCAATTATCTTTGCCTCTAAGAAGCATCTTATTACCTCTGTGGCATGTCTAATCCCACTCCCTGCTCTGCTCCCAGAACTCATCGTGTGTTTTGATTGTACGACTATATCGTTTTATATGATTTTCTTTGAGGACAGAAATTCTATCCCAACTGTGCATGTACAGCAAGCCCTCACCTGGATGAATGGATGGATGAATGAATGAATGAATGAATGATTTGTGCTCTGATGATGCCGAGGCTCCCCCCTCAGTGCTCACAGGTCTGAGGAACGGACTATAGCAAGGATGCTTGGTTTTTCGTCCAAGGACGAGCTGAGGAGACTGGCCGGTGTTCTTGCATAGCAAATGTGAGGCAACATGAGGAGACTGGCCTTTGGCAAGGACGGAGACAGAAATAAGGACAAAACACATTCTCTGAGTAAAGAGTGTGGTTGGAAAGGTGACACCGGCTGCTTGGCAGGCTCAGCGCACGGACAGCCTGCTGGTCAGAACTCCACCGCCTTCCACGCAGTGCCACGTTGGTGAGTCATATGGAGGTGTGGGGACACAACTAAGAGGTCCCTCCGACCACCAGCCTTCTGGTCCTTGCCGACGCTCTTGTCTTTGAGGCAGCCCAGTGCAGCCGCGAGCTGACAAACCTTGTTCTGGGCACGCTCAAAAGTGCTGGAGGGAACCAGGGCACACGTGTCCGTGAGAATCCATCCTGTCTCCATGGGGCCCCCCCCTTTCCTGCCTCGCTCGCTGGGGCACCCTGCGCTCTGGGACCCGGCACTGGGGGAACCCTGACTGCGTGCCCCCTCGCCAGTGAAAAACATCCATTTGCTTTCTTCCCCTCCTTCCTTGAGATTACAGAAAAGCAAGATTAATGTGACATTTTTTTTCTTGACTCTAAGAAGTACATTTAAATGTCAACTCTCTGAAAGGAAAAATGCACTTCAGTTGATACGGTGTGTGGTATATTTCACATAATGGGAGGTTTCATGCAAGGTCAATAGTATATGTAAATTTTACTCATTAAAATAAAGTCATTTTTATGTTTTCCTCTGGCACGGAATAGTTAAAAGAAAGCTGTTTTAAATTGCCAGCTTGTCTCATTTTCAGGAGTAATCGAGATCCCGAAAGAACTGGAAGCAACCTTTTTAAAAATGTTTACAGAAATGAATTTTTCTTTAGTTCAAATAATGGGCAGCCCGCGTCTGTTTCTGTTTCAGATTTTTGTTTCATGTAATTCCACCAATGCCCTTCTCCTTTGGTTCATCACTGTCCAAATGCGTCATTTTATCTTTTTAGTTTTGATTATTATATCACCGTCTCGTAAAAGCACAGCACATCGTGCGGCCGCATTTGTGGTGAGATGAGACAGTCCATTTCGGAAAGAAAAATCGGGCTTTGCCTTCCCGAGATTCCTGAGTATGATTCATTCTTCCCCCGGACAGTTTGCTCCCAGGAAGGCACCACTTTCATTCCTGAAAAGGGAGCACTTCCACTCCTTTGGATGTCCTTCCCCCACAGAGTGTGGGGCGTCATCATTCAAGCCACAAAACAGAAACATAGTTCCCTACGCACCACGAGGGAGTGTGCGGCAGCCAGCGCCAGCAGGAGGCTTTCCGGCCCTCCCTGTGATGCGCTTTGTCGACGACGGGGCTTGATGGGGTCGGCGGCTCCACGGTGCCCACAGGCAGGTCCCTCGTGCGGCTCTCCCGGCCTTGACCAGCACCCCGGCCTCGGCGGGAGCGGCCCCCGGGCCTGCGTTTGCATCTCTCAGTTCAGATCGGGCAGGTGCATCAGTGATACTTTTCCACGACGCCCGCTGCGTAACAAAGACCCCCACGCACGATGGCCTGAAGCACAATCTGGCTCCTGAGTCATTGGTCTCTGGTGGTTCTTTTGGTCTTGGCTGGACTCACTCGCCCGGAGGCGGGGTGGCTTCCACGGGCCTCCACTGGCTTTCTTCCATGTGTCCTCTCCCCCAGTGCAGTGGGAACGCGGGGCAAAGGCGGAGGGACAGACGGAGAAGCCCGACCCAGCAAGAGCTGTCCGGGCTTCTGACTGCACCAGGTCGACTCTCAGCCCCTGGTGCAGGGCGTCCCCGGCCGAGGCGGGGGTCAGTGTGGAGGGATCGAGAGTCGTCACAGGTTTGGGAGTCTATCATAGTGGGGTCTCCTCCGGCCGCACACGTGGACTGCACCCTGTCGGTGTCCTTCTGCCTGACAAAGTGAGCTCGGTCTGATGCCGTCGGGCTTGGGAGGGGGTCTGCCTCTGCAGCAGGGTCCTGGGGGCACCGAGCGCTTCTGTGGACCCGTGCGTGGGTCCCAACAAGGGCCCGGCCTTGGCACGTTGTCACCACAGCTCAGTCAGCACCTGCAGGGACCGTGGGGGAGGCTGACCCTTGGGGGAAGCGTCAGGGACAGGAGAGGAGGACAGGACATGGGATGGGACGGATGGTCCCTGACTGAGCAAAGGGGTCTGAATGGGGAAGCCATGCCTTAGGTGCCCTCCGCTGCGGCCCTAGGCTGACTCCCCACAGTTAGACAGAGGCCTGGGCGGGACCTGTCTCCCCAGCCGCACGGCCGCCCCTCATTGATGAGAGAAACCGTGCCCCCCAGCCCCTGTGCACACAAACCGTGCCCCCTCCCTGCATGCACACAAAGTGTGTCTCCCTCCCCGCGTGCACAGACACGGGGCCCCCCTCCCCGGTTCTAAGGGGCCTGCAGGAGAACAAGCAAGCTAGTTAATATGTAGACAGGCCAGTGAGCCCTTTCTCACCCCCAGGGGGTGAGGTTTCACCGAAAATAATTTTCCAATTCCACCGAGAAAAAAACCATATAATACAGGGAAGCTGCAGGCTGGCGGTAAAACTGTTTGGAGACAATTGCATATATTTACTGAGCCAGCCATTACTTCACGCCCTCATGTACACACCACGCATGCAAACCTCCAGCAGGACTTGGAGACGGGGGCGGGGTGGGGGGGGTGACCTCGTGCTTTGCAGACGGAGAGACTGGACAGAAGCGCCGAGGAGCCCGATGCAGTTCACGAGCCTCGGAAGAGGGACGGGGCAGGACTTCCGAGCAGCAGCCAGACTTTGGGGGGGGTGCACACAGCGTCCGGGATGCTAAGCTGCTGGGGCGGAGAGGAGACGCTTGGCCTTAGGGACTCACTGGGCATGCTCGTGCAGGCTGCTCCCCGGGACCCCCGCAGGGGGTGGGGGGCCGCTGGTGGAGGGTGGGACTCTGGCCGTGCGCTGTGCACACACAGGGCCGGCTCATCTCCCGAGATGCTCACACGACGGTCACAGGGAGGCGCAGGGGTCCAGGCAGGCCGCCCTGGCCTCTGGAGAGAGTCCTTCTGACGGGGACACTGGAGAAGCCCCACCGGGTCTCAGTAGATGATGCTCGGGGTCCCGTCGATGCCAGATTGGATCCGGTTTGGCAGGACACCGTGACCTGCCTGGCAGGCTCTGGAGTGGCGGCCTCCGCTCCCAAGGCCCTGGGGTTTCCAGGAAAAGCAGACGGCGGCCGGCTGACCTGCTTGGGAGCATCACCTGGGCTCGTCACCGGGGCTCGTCACCTGGGTGCTCCCTCACTGGCCGTAGCTCCTTTGAGAGTGGGCACACCTCCAAGGCGGCCTGCTGCCAACCGACTCCCTGCACACCTTGTCCTGGGCGCCTGCTGCTGCCCGGGAGCCCTCGCTCACAGGGCTCAGCAGGTGACCCTCGGCAAAATCCCAAAGGCCCCTGCACTTGAACCCCAGGAGGCCGAGGGAGAGCGCCCCGAGTCCCTGTGTCCCCCTCAAGCGCCCCCTGGCTCCCACGTGGAGGGGACAGTGCAGCGTCCAGCCCCTGGCACGCCTCCCCGCCGGGTCCCTGCCGCCTCGGCCCGGTGGCAAGAACGCAGCCGCACGCGCGGGCCCCTCGTCCGGCAGCTGGGAATGAGGCTAACCTCCAGGCTAAGTTATGCAGGTCACCTGGGAGGGGAAGCACCCGCTGTCGGGAAAGCCTGGTGCCCGCGGAGCAGGCGGTGGGAGAGGCTCCCTCCCTCCCCGCGTCCCTGCAGAGCCGTCACTCGGCGGGGCCGGTGGGGGCTCGGAGAGGGGGACCGGGTGCTGCAGACCCGTACCGGGCCCGGTCCCTCGGGCGCGGAGCCCTGCAGACCAGGCCTACATTTGAGGCCCTTCCTAATTGAAACTCATTTCTCCTCTCGGAGCCCGATGAGAACAGCCGAGGAGTGACACTCGGACGGGAACAGCGCACAGATGGACGCCCAGGGCGTTTGCAGGGGCGCAGCAGGGGGACAGAGGCCACCGAGTCCTCGGCGCACGAGGAGCTGCGTGCGATCTCAGCACCAGCCTCCTGTCTTCCTGGGAGGAAAGCTTCTTAAACACGAAGAGTTCTTTCCGTCGTTACTTTGACCTACTTCGGCCCTGTGCGTGCGATGTTATTGAGAACGGGCCCCGCAGAGCCCTGCGGCTTTTTAGGTCACCCGGGGGAGGCAGGCGGGTTGATGCTTTATCGCAGCCTGTGACGGGGCTCCCAGCTCTTCCTGGGGTTCAAATCACTGCCTGAGACCCGAGCCACGGAACATTTCCCTCTAATTTCCAGACTAAAAACCTGACATAAGAAGCAAATCTGATCGGCGCCTGCTGTGACGATGGGCCTCGAGCACTCGCAGCCAGCGCCCATCCGTGCTCAGCCGTCGCTAGGAGCCAGCACCCATCCTGCCCAGCCGTGTGGGCGCTGAGCCCGCTCCTTTAAACACGCAGCTCCGGGGGCGCCTGGGGGTCTTAGTCGGTTAGGCATCCAACTCTCAGTTTCAGCTCAGGTCGTGATCTCATGGTTTGTGGATTCGAGCCCCAGCTGGGGTCTGTGCTGACAGTGAGTAGCCTGCTTGGGATTCTCTCTCTCCCTCTCTCTCTGCTCCCCCCGCCCCGCTCATGCATTTTTCTCTCCCTCTTTCTCTCTCAAAATAAATAAATATACTTAAAAAACTAAACTCACAACCCCTTTCACCCCCACCTCAGACCTGGAATGTAGTTGCTTCCATTATCATCACCCCCATTTTATAGCGGAGTAGCCCAAAGCACAGAGAGGCTAAGCAATTAGTGGAAGGTCACACAGCGAGGAGGGGACGGCGGGGATTTGAAGCTGGGCTTGCATCTGTGTTTATACCTTCACTGTCCAGTCTCCGAGCATATTATGAAAACTGCATGAGGTCAATGCCGCGGGCCTGGGCTCAGCACCGCTCGGCACCCAGGGCGCAGGGAGGGGGCAAATCTACGTGGTGCTCCGTGAGTACCCTCGACCGAGGACTGTCAGAAGTCATTTTCGTCTGAGCGGCACACGGAGCGGCAGGTTTCATCCAGCCTCACGGGGTCCTCCTCCTCGCTGAGCGGAGGGGACGTTCAGTGACGGAAGAGGAAGGTCCGGTTCAAGACCACTTCCCTGCGCCTCGAGGCAGACGCCTGAGGCCAGGCTGCTGCTTGGGACTTGCAGTCCAGCTGGCGTTGGGCCCCGCAGGCTCCCTGCACCAGGAGCTGGAGGCCGTGGGGGGCACGGTGATGGGCCCCAGGGAGCAGCCTGAGGGTGGCTGGGTGGGCCGACGTGGGGCACGGGCAGAGTCCCGAAGCGACGGTGCAGAGCCCCATAAACCGGGTTTCGCTGGCACCACAGGCATGGATCCCCTGCTGAATACAACAACAAACGACAACAATAATAATATAATAATTCATCTCATGCGGCAAGTAGAACAAGAACTGGATGATTCTAGTTGCTGTTTCATCTTTTCTTACTTTCTGGCTATTTTGTCAGAAGCAGGATGCATCAAGGGGCACCTGGGGGGCTCAGTCGGTTGACCATCTGACTTCAGCTCAGGTCATGATCTCAGGGTTTGTGGGTTCGAGCCCCGAGGTGGGCTCTCTGCTGCCAGCTCAGAGCCTGGAGCCTGCTTCTGATTCTGTCTCCCTCTCTCTCTGCCCCTCCCCTGCTCATGCTCTGTCTGTCTCTCTCTCTCTATCTCTCTCGAAAATAAATAAACAGTAAAAACAATCTAAAAAAGAAGCGGGCGGGGTTCATGGATGCACTACATACTCGGTCTTAAATTTCTGAAACACACACTCGACGCGGGCCCCTGACCCGAGCGTGCTGCCAGCAACTGCTCACAGGAGAAGCGATTTTTTCCTCTCTCTGAAAAAGGAAATTCCATAAGCAAATTAGTAGTGGGGCCTCCAATAAAAATTAAATGCATGTTTACTTTATTGTGAAATTTGAATTTTCGACTGCAAAAATAGCCTCGGAAAAAAATTAAATGATTTGAGTCCCAGCTCGCCAAAACCCCCCGAGGCAGCTTCCGGGAAACAAATTAAGCAGTGAGCGAACTGGACTCAACAACATCCAAACAATCTATTTATTTATAATTTTGCTCTCAGAATTGGTATTCTCATTTAGAACAGTTCTCCCACGCGAGGAAGCAGCGGGGTTACGTGGCCCGTTCCGGAGCCGGTGAGGGACGCCTCAGGCCCCGTTCGCGCCCAGCCCCTGATCGGGTTCACTCTGGGCGACGTCCGGGCAGGTGGACGCTCACGGTTTCCCTGAATATTTGCCAAGACAAACGAAGAAAAAGCTGCTTTGTGCTTGCGTGTTTGTTCTGACTAATCGTATCACCAGCGAGGGTGTCCTAGAGGAACAGCCAGCAGCAGAGTGTGCGTGAGGGCGAGCGCGCGTGGCGCCCACACCTGCACCTGCACCTGCGCCGTAGCGACCATCTAGCTATCGTTCCACGGAGAGAGGGGTTTCAGGAATTAAAAGGCCGTGGAGACGTCAGCTCCTCATCTGGAGGCTCAGGCAGGACCGCTCAGAAACCGCAGCTTTTGCTCTTAAGACCCTCGCCTGATTGGATGAGGCCCACCCATGCCATGGAGGGTGACCAGCTGTGTGCCGTCACTACCACCACACCTAGACTGGTGTTTGGGTCAGTCGGTGGCACCCCGGCCCGGCCGGGTCACACGTGAGGCTTCCCATCGCCGCACACGAAGCTCTCAGGGCTCTGCCTGAGAACAGACATGCCCCCGCTTCCCCTGTTTCCTCAGGAGCAAAGGTCGAAGACTCTCTCCGCCACATGCCAGGCTTGTCCTGGAGCGGGGGTGCGGCTCGGCCACCTGGGAGCCCCGAGTGCAGAGCCTCAGCTGGGCAGGGGGTCCGGGATCTCTCCCATCAGAGCTGGAAGAGGAGAGGCCCCCCGACCCCCATCGGGCACACAGCGGAGACTGAAGAAAGGGCAAAGAGGGAAGGAGAGACCCCGGGGCCACAGGTGGGGGTGCCCTCGGCCGAGCCCGGGGCGGACGGATCTACCTGGGACCCCTGGCCCCCCCGCGGCACCGTCCCTCCCGCATCCGCTCTGAGCGGCCTCGGGGCAATGTCACCTCCCCAGGTGTCCACCCTCTCCCAGGCTGGGCCAGGCACCCAGGCCCCAGGCCCTTGGCTGCCCTGGGCCCTTCCCGCCTCCCCCTCCAACTGCACTCACCCCTGCTGCGCCCCCCCCCCACCCCCTGGCGAGGAGCATCGCTGTGGCCCCTCCCCTGCAGGCACCTTCCCTCCTTCTCCCTCCTTCTGTCCAAACACCAACCTGATTCCACCCAGCCCATGCCAGCGTCGCTGCACCTGCTCGGCTCCGTGTGGCCGCAGGGACAGCAGGGACCGCGGGCAGGACATTCTCACTCTGGGTCCAGGGCCAGCCCTCAGAGCGGGCAGAGCGCGTCACTGTCCCGTGCTTGCCGCCTCCCTCCCACCCTGTCTTCAAAGCCCAGGCCGCGCCCGAGCGCCAGCGTGGCTCCTCCCTGTCCTCACGTCTCGTGCACCCAGGTGCCTGCGGGTCCCGGCGCTGCTTGTGGTGCCCATGGCCCGTATGTCGCTCCTGCAGGGGACAGCTCCCTTCCCCTCCTCGCCCCTTCCACTTGCCAGCCTGCTCAGGCCTGGAGGCCTGCCTGTGGTGGTGGCTCGGCCTGGTGCTGCTTGGGTCAGAGGCCCCCAGAAGCGCCCGTCTCTTTGGGAAGGTTGGCCAGCAGCTTGCTCTCTCCCCCGCCCCTAACCCCCAGCACCCTCTCTCTAGGGCACCCGGCTCACGCTCACCTGGGCCGCGCCCCTGCCACACCCATCTGCCCGTGGCTCATCGGCCTTCACACCTGCCGACTATCCCCGCGGCACCTGCCGCCTAAACACTGTACTTGTTGTCTGTGTCTGTGTCCCGGACGTGAGCCGTGAGGCCCAGGAGGACAGAGCCTGCGGCGGTGGCGGTGTTGACGTCACCGCCTTTACTCATTACTGCTCTCGGGCCGACCGGTCGCCGCGCGCTCTGTGACCCGGGCCAGCCTCCACCGCCTGGGGTTGGATCCCTTCGTGCTCCCCTGGGGAAGGGGGGCTGCAAACACCCTCCTTCCCCGTGGGGCCGCGTGCACCTCCCGCGGCACCAGGCGCGTGACGGCGCCCCACGAACAGCTGTGAACGAAGGCAGCCGGCTCGGTCTGAAACCACAGGGGGGAGGTGGGGGGATTTCCTCTCCTAGTGCCCCAGTTCGGGGCGTCCCCAGAGTTTGGGCCACCCGTTTCAGGGCGTCCCCAGAGTTTGGGCCAGCTGCCCCCTTTTGCCGTCTCCCCACTGAATGACACAGAAGTCGAAGCCGTCCCCAGCACTCAGGACTCCCTCCTCCGCTCTTCCCTCTGTGCTCGGGAGAAGACAATGACCGCAAGCACGGCACCCGCGTGGGACTCGGAGTCGCAGGGCAGCCGAGAAGCGTCCAGTTTGTCACTTAGAGCCCGTCACCTAACACTCGGACTTCTTTGCATGGCAGAGAGCGTCTGAAGAGGTTTCTCTTCTCGTGAGTTCAAGAGGAAACGCGGGGTTGTTTGCAATGTCACCTTGTGAAACTAGAAGCTGAGAACGCTTTGAAGCCGAGCTGGATGCAGTTTTCCGGGGCTTCGCCCAGCGTGAGCCGACTCCGTGTCTTCTCCCTTTGGCCACGTGGCGGGATGATAGCCCTCCTTCCAAATTGGTTTATCTCCGTCCACGGCAGCTTATGGCTCCGCGTCAGGGGAAGCAGCCCTGCCTTGGAAGCATGTCAGCGGAGACTGAGGGTGCGGCCAGCACGGGACATCATCTCCCACAAGACGTGGCGGACGCTCCGACGTGTCTGTCCCTGGCTCCGTCCCGGACGGCTTCGCAGGGGTGGGAGCACGCCACGCCGCAGGGAGACAGACCCCATCCTCATCCACAAACCTCGTTTCCCCCCTGCACTCAGGCTTCCACAGCGCACACCCCTTCCTCGCGCCTGGGACTGCCATCCAGCCCCCTTGCCCCGCGGTGCCGTGGCCCCCCCTCGAAACGGCCGCGGTGAGTGGGAATTTGACAGACATGGCCCGGAGATGCCCCAGGGCACGAGGGTCCTGAGAAGACCGGTCCAGCAGCCCCCACGTCTAGAAGCCCACCCACGAGCCCTGCTAGTGGCCCAACGACCTGGCGGCATTAAAACGCTACACCAGGGATGAGTTAACACAGCACAGGTGGATGGGCCTTCCGTCGGGACACTCTCTAAAAACAGGCGGATTCACGGCCAACGTCTCCCACCGGCGAGCACGAACTCTCTGTGCCCACGAAATCGGTAGTTTGCGCCCGGACCGTCACTGATTTGCATCCCAGTTGGAGCTCTGCGTGAGGGAAGCAGACTCCCCACCACGCACCCCCAAGCACCCCGCAGGCCTCAGTTACCCGGGGCACGGCCCTCGCCCTCCGCTGGGTGCTAGGACCACAACAGATGAGGATGACCACAGGGGCCGCGCCCTCACCCCGCTGTCACAAGCAAACTCTCGGAGCTGCTCACAGCCCAGCCAGGGCCCGCCCGTAACGGCCACGCACCACTCGGGGGCTCGTCATAACCACAAGTGTTAGTGCGGAAGCCCGGCACTTCGAGACCCACCACGTCGTTCCAGACCGGGGCTCCCAAGAGCCTACGACACGCTCGGAAGATGTAACGTACTTTATTTTGTGAGAGACCCTGGGTGTGCAGAGCCTTCCTCTTCACTAATTATTTGTCGGGCATTGGAAAATCAGCCAGCCGTTTCCGCCGCTTCTCTGTCATTTCGCAAAGACCGTCTCCGACTCCCTCCCTCCAGCTCGGGCGGCCCCGCCGCCTGCAAATGAAGGTTTGGGTGCAGAAATACGAGGGCGCATCCCGGCAAGAGAATCGGACACAATTATCAGTTACTGCGTGGAGACAGACGGGGACAGGGTCGGAAACGTGCTCACATGAGGCTGGATTTTAACAACAAAGAAATGAGCGGGAAAGATAGCGTTTCCTGCAGCAGCTTTAAAAATCCATTACTGCGGATCTCCAGTGGGGAAATCTGTCTGCTCAGCATAACTGTTTTCATCTCCCGCATTCGCTCGAAACGTCCCGCTGGCTTCCCGGCTCTGCGGCTCCCCACCCGGGTGGGCCCGGGGCCGGGGATCCCCGGCTTGCCCCGAGAGGGAGCGGGCGGGGGCTGTTTGTCCCCGTGGCTGGAGTTCGCTGCGCGCTTCTGGGGCTCGCGGGCTCTGCGGCCGGCCCCTCGCTTCTCGCCTACAGCGTGAAGAGTTGAGGCCGCAGACGTCAGTGGCGATGAAGGGAGGCGGGCCGGAGGGAAATGCAGTCTGCTGCCCGGATCCCCCCCTACCCCGTGCCTCGGTTTCCCTTCCCCGTCATCACGCGTTTGCGGGAGAGGAGTGGCCGGGGTCACCCGTGAGACCGGAGCCCCTCCCGAGCCAGCCTCCGGTGCTCGCCTCCGCGCCGGTAGACACCCGCGGGACTCACGAGGGGGCTCTATGTTTGAGGGTCTCTTCCCTCCCTGCGGTCCCTCCCGTGGAGCTTCTGAGCCGATGGCTCCTAATGGAGGCCTGTGGGTCAGTCCCCATCGGAACACCTCAAGCAAACGGAACGACGGGTGCCAGCCCTTCCTTTCAAAGGAAGTGTCCACGAGTCACCTGAATACTCACCCACTCAATTCGTAACCCTCTCTGAACTGACTCTACTCACAGGCAACATGGCGGCCGGCGGAGGCCTGAGCTCGGGGGACCCCCATCCTGCTCCCCGTCGGCTGTCCGTCGCGTGTCGGGGGTTCTGTCCCTCCACACGGTCTGCAGGCCGACAGGGGCTTCTTTCTGAAGGTGAGGAGGAAGAGCACTTGGCGGAACGCCCCAGAGCAGAGAAGGCCCCTCCGGTTGAGTAAGGATTTAGGGAACTTGTCCACACAGCACGGAGACAGGGGGCGCCAGGGCAGTCACATACGCAGAGATCGCGGCCTCCGTGGCTCCCTGGAAGGCATCGTGGACAAGGTTTCGGGCTCTGCTGCCACCAGCCTCACCCACCTCCGTGGCACTCCCACTGCTCGGGTCCCTGGACTGGGCAGCCCGCCCCTGCCGGGGAGTCTTCCGGGTCTGAAGGTCTGTGCGTGTGTATGTGTGTGCACACATGTGTCTGTGCGTGTGTATCGGCTGTGTGTGTGCGTGTCTGTGGCTCTGCACGTGCGTGGCTGTCTACATGAGTGTGCACACGTGTGCCCGTTTGCAGGTGGGCGCATGTGTATAAGCGTGTGTGTGTCTCTGTGTGTGTGTATGTACACACATGTGTGCACAGGTGTGTGTGTCTAAGCATTCTCGCGGAGGAGGGTTGCAGGTGGACGGCTCCAGAGAGAGACGCTCTAAGCCACCCCCAGCACCCCCGTGTAGACAGGTGCCCACCCACATCTGAGTTGCCCACTTCGTGAGGCAGACGCAGGCCTGCCGGGGAAGGGCGGGTAGCGCGCAGAGCTGTTCGCGGACAGTGTGAGATATTATAAGATTAAACCAAGGACAACTCCAGCAGAAGTGTCTGCTTAATTAAAATTAAATTCTAGCGGTGGTACAACATGTGCGTCCCATTTAAAACAAACCCAGCAGAAAACATCCCTAATTCACATAAACAATAAATTAGCAAGCAGTTATTTGCGTCCTTACAATCTTTCTCCTCCTTGCAAAGCTCCCATTCGTTCGTTTGTTGGACAAACATGCCTGAACCCATGCCGGGGCTCTCACAATAGATAAGACAGACACGCGCTTGTCCTGAAAGGAGCTCGTGCCAGAGAGGGGGAGGCGCACGTGCAAATAGGGGGTTGAGATAGAGCGTGACCAAGCGCCTAACGAGAGCCGCGTTCCAGTGACAGCGGGAGCCCCGGGAGCGGGCGGGGACCCAGCGCAGTGCGGGGGAGAGGACGGAGAGGGAGCGATTACCGCGTGCGGGGACCACGCTCGGGCGGGGCCCGGAAGAGAGGGATGCCAGCCCTCGAGGCGGGTGTGTGTGTCAGCGCGGGTGAGGTCACGCAGTCACAAACATCTCCGTAACTCTGGCCTTTGCAAACAAAGTTGAATTTCCTGTTCCTGTAAGATCTGCTGGGGTTCTGGGAACGCTCAGGGTAACCTCCCTCCGTGTGGTGACTCGCGAACCAGAGACGAAGGCCAGACCCGGAGGCGGCACCACCTGGGCGCTCGGCTCCCTCTGTCTGTGTTAACAATCAAAACCTTGGCCTGGGGGTGACCCGTGGCGATTCTGTCCCAGCTGGCCGTGTGGCCCGACTCACCCCGAGCAGTCATGGGAAGGTGTCCGGTCGCGGGAAGGTGTTCCCCCCCACCCCTGCTAGTCGGGAAGGAGAAAAGGACCGGACCCTGCGGAAGAGCAGGAGAGCCCAGCCGCGTCAGGAGACATGGAGGTGCGCAGCCCCGTGCAGACCCCCGCACCGCGAGCGCGTAGGGTTGTCCGGAGAGCCTTGCGTGGGGGCGTGTGGCTGCTCTCGAGACCGGAGGGGACTCAGCACTTTCCAGATGCTCCAGCCTTCCATGCCAAGGACCCCCTCCCGCTACAGAACGGTGCACGGTGCCCGGTGAGACCAGGACAGTGTTCGACTCTGGAGGCGGAAGGGGAGACGTCTCTTAGAAAGGTTAAGGCTCCCCAGCATTTGAAGGGGAAAAAAAAAAACAAGCTAAGTTTGTGTAGAAGATATGCTGCTCCTTCTATCCTGATCTTATCTGTGCAGTGACATTTGAACAAGATGTGATTCACAGACAGAGTCAGAGAAGTTCCCGTGGGCGAGAAAGGGACACTCGGAGGAGGTCCTGTTGCCAAGTAGCGATGACACATGGGGAAGAGGCTTGAGAGAGCCCCGGTTTCTCACAGTGTCGCCCGGAACGCTCCCGCAGATGAGGCAGGCGCGCCTCTGCTCCAGATCGAGACATCCTGCAAGCCAGGAGCCCACCAGGAGGCGGCGGGGTAGCTGGAGCCATGCGCCTCGGATCTCAGGCCATCGCTGTTGAGTCCCTACTTCCAGGGGAGGTGGAGCTGTGCCGCCTGTGGGTCCGAGCGTCTCTGTGGATGGAGAGGTGGCCCCGTCCGTCGGAGCATGGCTCTCGCCCCTGGGACCGGAAGGGAAAATGGCAGCACCACTAAAGGGCAGGGACTCACGGTCAGCGGCCCCTTGATGTTCACCGGACCCTCACGTACGGGATCCTCGGCACGGCTGACTCCCGGTCGTTAACGCCCCGGGGCAGTGATCCGGAGGGCTTCCGTGGCAATATTTGCCTCCGTTGGTTTTTCGTCAAGTGAGCCCGCTGAGCCTCGTTCGAACTGAGGCCCCGCCTGGCGCAGACCCGGACCCGCAGCATTTTAAGCCCATTGATAGAGTCTCAGCCTGACGTGGGAGGGAGGGTCAGTCCGGTTCTCGTTCATTCAAAGTATCCTATTGAGTGTCAGGACTCGGATTCCAGACGGGAAGACGTGGCGGCACACCGACGGGTCCCGGCCCGAGCTTTACCCGGAGCGTGACGACGGGCGACGGCTCTCGCTGTCTCTCTGCCTCTACTCCCGCCTCTCTGAGCTGCCTTCTCCTCTCTTGGGGCCGGAGATCCAGACCCTTCTCGGGAACGCCCCGCACGGGACGCCCCACACGGCGTCTCACAGCCTGAGCGTCACCCCTCGGTTTTCTCAAACTCATCTGCCCTCTGCCATCTCATGAGGTACCTGCCCGGAGTGACCTCGGGTGTGTGCCACCGAACCCCCCGCAGCCCCCAGACTCTGCTCTGCCTCCTCCCGGCTGCACAGGGGACACCTCGGGGTAACGCCCGCAGCTCTCTCTGTTTCCTGGGCCTGAACGTCTGCTCCCTTCTGAATCGAGAGTCGGACGAGGAGGCCCCAGCCTCTCAAACGCCCACTCGAGACATTTCCAGCCATCTTCGATGCACACGCGCCCCTCGCTGCCCACGCGTGCTCGGTCCTGGATCTGACCCGAATCCGCCCAGGTCTCTTCCGTCCTGTCCGTCTTCCTGCCTCGGGGTCCAGTGACAGACGACAGCCCCGCTCCCTCAGGATGCCCGGCTCTGGGCCCCTTCCTTTGCCTACAGCACCGTCCCCACGCTTCCGGCTAGAGCGATTCCGCCACCAACACCCCGCACGCCTCCTCCCCGCCCCTCGGCACCCCTGCGCCGCCCGCGAGCGCCTCCGCCTGGCCTGCCCGCTGCTCCTCTCCCGCCCCGCGCTCCGTGCCCAGCAGCCCTCTCCCGCCGTCCGCGGGCCTGGCTCCTGCGGCCCGATCTGGGTCAGATGCTCCTTCCCCGGAACTTCTGCCCGAACGCCCCGAACACGGCGGCCAGTCCTCCTTGGCGCGTCTCGAAATAACAGGGCTGTTCCTCTCACATGCGTGTGTCACACTGTGCTGCCTGCTTTCCTGGGCCGGCCGCCCTCACTAACTGGGACTCCGTGGGGCAGGGCGTGCGTCTTCCAGAGGCTGCCCCCGGTGCCCAGCTGTGCTCGGCATGCCCGGGGCATCGAGGGCGTCCGTAAGGGAGGAAAATACGCCCAAACTTCTATTTCGTGCACCAGCTTCCAGGTGCCGCGTCCATCTGCCCCTCCCGCCTCCTTCCCTCTCTGTCTCTAAGCCGCGCGGATCAGGGGAGAGGGGTTCGGTCTCGCGCCTCCAGCTGTCCCGCCGCAGGCACCGGACACCCAAGCGAGAAGAGGCTTTGATTTCGAGTCCAGAGGATAAGCGGATCCTGCCTCCTGCCGCGGCTCTGCCTCCACCTGGGAGGGAAACCCACACCAGCGTTCGTGGCCACTAGGAAGCCCAGACTCCTCACCCGTTGTGAGGACGCACGAGTCCTGACACGGTGCCTGGGACACAGGGGTATCAGAGCCGTGTGCCTGACGAGTCCCTCTGCTGTGGTCGCAGTTTTACCAGATTCATTTAGTTCAGAGACCAACCCATCGAGCAGCTCTTAGGCTCCAAGTGCTGTGCCTCCCTGGGGACACGGAGGCCGATGGGACACGACCCCGCTCCCGGGAATCCACTGCCCGGTCACGTCGTGACAGGGGGTGTTGTCAAATCCGCCTGTTCCAGACCCTGAGCCTGCGAACCAGAGCCTGTTTTCTGAAGCCCGCCGTAGTGGTCATTCATGTGTCCTGCTGGCTGAAGAGACAAAGTGTCCTGCGGCTCAGGACCACGGGCAGCCGGCGACACTCAACCACAGAGCACGGTTCTGAGCCCGCCCGGGCCTCCCGACAAGGGGCCTGGGCAGTCCCGCAGCCAACGCTACCACTCCGCACCTTCCCCGGGGAGATGGCTGCCTCGTGGTGACTGTCACCACTGTCACCCAGCCAGCAGGCTTCCCGGAGCTTCTCCTTCTGCGCTCTGCAGAGGTGGGAGGAGAAATATTTTCTTTACAAAGTTGAGATGAATTTTTAAGCCGTGCTACTTGGCAGCACCGCATTCTCAAGCTGTTCTGTGTTGTCTTGGCTGCTTTTCTGACATGTAAATTAAATTATCATCCCGGCCCCCGCGATTTTTTTTCTCTTCTGGTTCACAAAGCGAGTGCTGAATGCAAGTTAGTGCCACGCAAGCGTTTAAAATGGCTTAAACATTTTACTCCTTCATTATCGGAAATATAATTTCTCTGGACTAAGCCACCTCACCTCCGAATAGCATTCTGTGCCCTCCCCCTTAGGATTCGCTGTGTGTTACAATTATGTCCCTTAAAACAGGGCGTGGAGGGCACCTTGTCGCTACGCCGTGGGGGAGTGTGCGTGGGAAGACCCCGAGTGTGGGGACCATGCTCGCATGGGGGGTGACCGCGGTGTGAGAAGGGACGGGAGGGGAGGGGACTTAGCCCACCGCCGGGCTCTTAGCAGCTCTGAAAAAAGCAAAATGCCTAATTTAGTGCATGAGTCAGGTCTGTTGCTTGGCCGGGTGGGTAATTGTGATATTTAAAAAATAAAAACCAAAACTCCTTTCAAAACAACAACAACAACAGCATGAAATGGAGGCAGGAACGTGAAGCCTGAGATTTTGGATCTTGATTTTCTGACGTCCAAACGCACGGACCGACTTAGCTGTGTGACCGCTCTTCTCTGGGCCCCGATTCCTTCATTTAAAACTTGCTGTAGGATTGTCGGGTCGCTGACGTCACATTTCTGGAACAAGTTAAGACAGTTTCTCCTCTTCTGCTTTGGAGCTCGGCGTGTAATCTCCGGGAATAAAGTTCAAACATGAGGAAGAGCTCGCGGAGTCCAAATGCGCCTCCCTCGCTCTCCCTCGCACCTCGGCCTGACCTGGGGGGGGGGGTGCAGGGCGCACCTCCGCCCCCTCCCGAGCTCTCCCTTTGCACAGACGGCGGCAGGGGGCGGGCGGCTTCCAAGCTGATTTTGTCCCACACGGTGAGAGGTCGGTGTATTATTCTGAACGCTATTCAGCCTCACTAATTTTGAACCAACACCTGCATCTGTAGACAAAGGCGACGCGCCCGACCGACGTCTGTTTCTTCATGGGCGGTCTGCTTTTGAGTCATTTCTCTGACAAACAAATCGTCACTTCCTAAAGCACAGACCACGTTTTGAGAGCACATTCTAAAATTGACTTAAGAGACCACAGAGCCAAGGAGCAAAGTTAGTGGCGTTGCTGTCACGGACACAGGTGCCCTCAGGCAGCCAGGGTGCTCGCCTCGCCTCGCCTCGCCTCGCCTCGCGGGGACACCTCTCCCCTTGCGTCCGCCGTGTCCCTGCAGCGCTGCTCTGTGCGGGCTGTTTAGACTCACCCGACTGCCCTCAGGCTCTGTCTTTCCAGCTCGCTCTCGCATCCATGTGAAGGGGAGCCATTGATTTCGGATGATAATGTCCCTCCCGTTTCCCTCGCTGAATGTGCTCAGCGTGTTATAAACAGATCAGTAAACAGCTGGCAGCCCTTCGCGGACTAGCGCGGGACCGCTTGGGGGGCGTCCCTGCGCAGCCGGCTCTGCTCTCCGAGGGCACCCAGTTGTCGGGATCACTCGGGACAGTTCTGCATACACGAGGGCACACTCCGAGCCACCTCCCGGTTGTCTACCAAATGCCCCCGACTGATCCATTGTGTGTCCCTCAGGAGCGAGGGGGACCACATCCGAGAGTCTGCTGCTGCTCTCGCTCCATCCCCAGCACTCATCACCGCCCACTGGTTGATATATACTCAGTCCCACGGTATTCCTTGATTCCAGGAAAATATTTCCTCCATTCTTCTATTGGGACATTTATATTTTTCCTTGTTTTTGGCACTCTGCGTAAACCCTTCATTAAGTGTGTTAAGCTTTTAGGACACTGCACGGACCGTGAAGATAGCATGTGACGAGCCTCCCCAGTGCACTGTCAGCGTGGCTGCGGCCGGGTCAGGACACAGACACGTTTGCAGAAGCCCTCCCGACACCTGGTCATCCACGCCTGCGCCCGGGTCCCCCGTCCCCTCCGGTGGCTGCACCGGCTGCACACTGTGTGTGTAACTGGAGTCACACGGGGCGAACGTTTGAGTTCGTTCCCTCACGGTCAGAACTAGGTTCGTGGTATTTGCTCGTGTCGTGCCACGTAGCTTCGGTTCAACTGCCCATCAGTGATTGCCGTACCGGATTCTTCTGTAACCCTTTCCGCCGTCGGTGGGCAGCTGAGCTGCTCTGGATTTGAGCTGCGGCCAATAAGGCCGCAGGGAACATTCTAGAATGTGCATTCCGTGGAACGTGTGCATGCAGTCCTGCTGGAGCCTTATCTGGGAAGGGGGTCGCCCCGTTGTATGCTTTTCTCGGTTCAGTAGGGCCCCGCACAGACTTCTAACGGAGGCGCGTGACTTGCATTCCAACCAGGAGTCCGAGAGGGTTCCAGTCGCTCTGGGTCTCCTCAAACACACACCATTATCTGCTGTGGTCATTGTGACCGTTTCGTCGCGTGTGCGGTGGTACAACATGGCACTTTAAATCAAATCTACAGAAGGACAATTTACATATTATGAAACGCACTTATTTTAAGTGACTGGTTTGATGAGTTTTGACAGCTATGTACATTTTCATCATCTTAAATAGGCCCTAATGCCCCTTCTGGCCAGGCTCCCGGCCCCTGTGCTCAGGCAGCCACTGACCCGTCTCTGTCTCTGTGGGCTGGTTTCGCTCTCCTAGAATTCCGGATAAACGTAGGCGGAGGCCTGAAGTATGCTTTGTTTTGTGTCTCGAGTCCTTTTGCCGAGAACCTCGGTTTTGAGGTCCGTGCGTGTGGTCACGTAAGCCAGTACTTAATTCACGCTTATCGCTGAATACGATTCAGACAACTCAGTTTTTCATTCTCTTACTGAAACACGTTCAGATCGTGAGTGAAGCAGAAACAGACAAACATGAGCAAGTCTGTCTTGACCTTAGGTTGTCCCCTCTCCTGGGCGAGCTCCGAGGACCGGGTTCGGGGCCAGGTGGCAAGTGTGTCGGACCCGGTGAGAAACCGCCCGGCTGTTGTCCAGCCGGCCGCGGGGCCTGGCGCCCCAGCCTGCAGGCGCGGGCTTCCAGCCGTCTCACGATCTCACTCTACTTGGGATCATCGTCAGAACGCGTGAGCCTCTCCAGGGACGGACGCCGGCCGCTCCCTGTGCTTTTGCGTCTAGTAGACTCTGGCCGTTCGAGCGGTTTGGGTTCACGCCGACATTGACTAGAAAGTGCTCTCGTTCCCCCGAGGACTCGGGACGTGGATCTTTCGATGCGTTGCTCAATCATTCAAATATCTTGTTTCTGAGAAGCGTCTGTTTTGCCTAGTTTTAATCAGGTCGCTGTGGATGGAGTGTCTGTGGCTCCCTGTCCCCAGGTTTACATGATGAACCCTAAATCCCCAGTGATGGCTTTTGGAGGTGATCCCCGCACCACGCGTGCACAGAAGGAGACAGCAGTCAGTGTGCCCAGGAGGGCACGTCCCCACGGCCAGACCTGGCGGCACCCGATCGCTGTCTTGCGGCCCCCAAGCCGGGAGAAATAAATGTTGGTTAAGGCCGGTCCACCGGGCCGGGACGACCGGGGTCCTGTCACACTCCGCCGAAGTGCTCAGCACAGGTGGGTGGTCGGTTACGTTCCCTCCCCGGTCCGCAGCTTGTGTTTTCATGTTCTAATGATATCAGACAAAGAGCAGAAGTTTTTACGTTGACGAAGTCCAACTCACCGATTCTTCTCAATTACGGTGAAGAGTGATTCAGAAATCTTTGGCTAACGCAGGGTTCTCTCCTACGTTTTCTTCCAGAAATTTTGTGTTTTTAAGTTTTTACGCTCTGGTCTATTTCTGTGGAAGCTAAATTTTGTGTGTGCTATGAGGTAAGAGTCCGCGATTTATCTGCCCGTTGGCCTGATTTCATCCTGTTTTAGGGCGAGCCTGGAGCAGCTGTTTCTAAGGTGTGATCCCGGTGAACCGGCGAACGTTCTGCATGGTCTGGGGTCCGACTGGCGGGCCCACGGACACCCCCACGGGCTCAGGACGTGCCCCCACGGGCTCAGGCCTGCAGCACACCCCTGGGCCGTTCCTCTGAGAAGCCCTCCGTGCACGAGCCCCTCCCCCCTCAGGTGCCACCCATACCCCCCCAGCGATGGACCCTGGTTCAGAAAGTTCCTGCTGAGTGCTCACTGAATTTCGCTCCTTCCCTCCGACTCCACGGTCTCGCCTGGGGCTCCTGCTGCTGGTGTTTGCGAACTTCCCAGCCTGGTGTTTCTCACGCGCCCCACGGTTCTGCACGCCCTCCCTCACGGGGCTTCCGTTTGGGGACGCCGGGTCTCCCCGCAGCTCCTCTGGCCGCCGGAAGACTGTCGGGGGCCTCCTGTCTGTCAGCGGTCTCTCGATTCCAGGCTCTCCCTCCCGCCCGTCTTCGTGAACCTCTGACCCTCGGTAACAGCCCACGTGTTTTCGTGAATTTACCACATTCTGCGGCCGCTGTCTTTGCCCTTTCACATGGTTCCCGCAAAGTCCTCGCCACCAGCCCCAGGGTCCGCATCAGCCCCGATCTGCTCCGTGGTCTCCTTCCCTCCCGGGTCTGCAGCCTGTAGCACCGCCGCCCGGAGACACCGCTTCGTGGAGCTGGAGACACCGTCCTTAAAATGTCGGAGAGTCTAGTGACGTTACCCCTTCCGGCGGTCACCTCGTTCCAACCTGAAGCTGTGCCCCCAGTGCCTGGTCTCAGCAGGGCTGCCCGAGGCCCCCAGGCCCCTGCGGCCACCCGTGTCTTGTCCACAGCTGACCCCTCCGTGGGCAGGAATTCTAACCTTCGGCTCATGACAGTGACAGGAGCGCCCACATTTTCAGAGGCTTTCTGTGTGGCTTCTGGTTTCCAGCTTTGTGGCGGGAGCCTGCCCCGAGGCTTCCCCGCGCTCACACGGCCCCGCTGGCTACTTTGTCCCCTCGGTCCCCAGCCCACGGCCAGAGCCGCTGCCTCCAGGGCTGCTCTCCCGCTGCCACCCAGCAGGCGGCCGCTTCCTCTGCTCCCCTCCGTGTGCTCCGCAGGAACCACGGGCTCCCGCCGGCCCTCCCGCCTCCCCAGAGACCCAGGGGCCGCAGCAGTACTGCCGAAGGCTGCGGAAGACTCCAGAAGGCTGCTCCTGTGCCCCGAGAAGGACAGCGGCCTTTCTGACCTTTACCTCCCCCCGGGGCCATTCCCCGTCCTTACACGTACTGTTCCGTCCACGCGGGGAGTGTGACGTGGAGCCCAGGCCTTATTCTTGCTCTCCTCGGACGGAAGTCAGGTCGCTCTGACCTCCGAGACTCTGCTGGGCCCCCGAGCCTCCACGTTGGCCTCCTGCCGGGGGGTCCGAGTCTGTTTGCCCGCGTCGGTGTTGTTTGATATGTTTGTCCCATGCAAGTTATAACTTTCATCCCTGTGACGCTAGAAGGCACTTCCCGACGTCCTGACGAGTGATTTCTCTCTTCCTGTCTTTCCACACGTTTCAGAATCAGTTACTGCGTCTCTTAAAAAAAAAAAAAAAAAAAAAGTGCTCTACGATTTTGAGAGAAATTGCATTTCAGCGTGATTGACAGAGAATTGACTTCTTTGCAATATTAGATTCTAAATAGTCGTTGTTAAAAATACAAATCTGTGTTCCGGGATGCCGGGCGATACACTGAGGATATGCCACTGAGTTTTGAAGTGGAGTCTTGGAATTTAGCGCTCTCGTCGCTGATGCTCCGGGCACGTGCGGCACCTACAACGTCGATGCCCGAGTTTCGTACGGACTCTCTCCTTCCTCTGACTGTCTGTCTGTCGGAAGCACCCAGGTGCCCTTCCAAGTCGGGGGGTGACGCCGTGATGCACCGCCCCAACCCCTGCCGCTCAGGACAAAGCCCCCGGGAGCGTGGCCAGGGTTCCAGCCTCGTCCGTCGCGGGAACATCAGAGCCTCTTGGCCCAGGGTCCTGCTTCTCCACTGGGGACGCCCGGTCGGTGTGCCGGCTCAGCCCCGGCCCGCAGGCCGGGACGCTCCGGAGGGGCCCCAGCCACCTGCCCTCCCAGCCTGTCCCTGCTCCCCGTGGGCGTTGTCGCCGAGAGCACCCCCTGCCCGCCAGCTTCCCACAACTCCAGCCTCGCCTCCGTGAGCTGCGCGAGCCCCGAATGCTGACGCCCGAGCCCCTCCCCCGAGTTCCGGTCCAGTCGTTCTGAACCGTCCAGACTCGGGTTTTTCCAAGCTTCCCGGTGATGCTGCCGTGTGGCCAAGGCCCAGGCCTCTGCCCTTCGGAACATCTTCCTGCCGTGCCCTCCGCCCAGGAGGCCCTGGGATCGTGGGTGCCGACGTGAAGGCACCACCGACCAGCCTCGAAGACGTGGGGGCCGGTCCCCCAACCCTGCCCTCCCCGGACCTCGCAGCCACTGCCACGGTGTGTGGGCCCCAGTGTCTGGGAAACGCCAGGGGGCTTTCTCGGTCCTGGGCTGGGGCTGTCCCCTTTATACAAGGTGCAGAACCCAAATCCGTAAAGTCTTTAAGTGCAAAGAAATTGCCAATTTTAAACTTGATGTTTTCTTGACCATTTTATTCACGAGGCGCTAGAGACTGAGAGGTATTTTCTTTTCTGTGTGGAGCTCTCTGGACGTCAGACTCTGCTCGCCTCCGGCACGAGCAGCCCCGTCTCTGAAAATGTGACCGTCTCACAGACTGGTTTCTTCCAACAAGCCCCAGTCTGGAAAATCAGGGCTCCTCAGGGAGCCTCGAGGCGAAAAGAAATGTCTTTTTCGTAGCCTCTGACAAGCGTCTCTCCAGCACATAATATTTGCAGAAAATGTCTCATCACAATAAAACTTAAATATATAAAAAAAAAAAAAAAAAATAAAAAAAAAAAAAAAAAAAAAAAAAAAACTTAAATATACACTAAACCAGTTGCTAACGATGATTTTTATAATTATTGGAATACTCTTATTTTATATTATTAAAGTTGGATATTTTAAATGAGATTTTCTTTCCCCTTGAGCAGCCCAAAATGCAAGTTTTTTTTTTAAATAATTGAATTCCTCTGCATTTTGATTAAACCCTTAACCGAGATTACCATGTTGGAATGGCAAAGTGAAATTGCTTCTGAAACTAGAGTTGACTTCAACATTTCGATGGATGACCTGACTTGAAACACTACTGATTTGTTTAAAAACCTAGGCAGAGAGCTATCCTCATCATGTTATAATTGTCTGAAAAGACCCCACCCCAGTCTCATCTCACACGTGCTGTGGTTTGTTCTCTGGGCTCCAACCCCCCCATCTTCCTACCACAGGTCCCTTGCACGTGCTGGGCTGCCAGTGTTTCTGCTTCCCCAACATACCATCCTTTCTGCCCTCCCCTGCTCATCCGAGGGCCCTCGTCCCAGCTGTCACTCCACAGAGAAGACTTCCTCACCCCTGCCAACCCAAGCATAGCTCAGTCCCCTCCTGCCCTCAACCCTACCGCCCTGGGAACCTCCTCGTCTTGGCACTCACATAGAACACTGAAACCCTCATTGTCAGCTGTGCGATGGCAGGCCTTGCTCCCTGACCGTGCTCCCTGGAGCCAGGCTGTCCGTGCTGGGGGAGGAGCACCGCCCAGGCAGCCTCAGGTCAGGGGTCACTCCTGCCCCGACTGCGGGACTCGCACTGCCACCTGTCAGGGGTATAATTTCGCGGACTCAGAAAGGTCAGACGGGAACTTCCTTTCACGAAGAGAGTCTGGAATGACAACGTTTTGTCTAAAGGTCTTTAGGACCCACGACATCGAAACTGGAATGTTTAGGACTGCTGTCGCGCACAGCATGTCCTTGTTTCTTTAGGCTCTGAAAATAGCTATGTGATATTTTAATTAAGACAATTTTTTCTGGTGACAGAATTTTTCATACTCTCGTCCACGGAGAAGAGGCTCCGTGGCTTCAGAAAGATTCTATCGAAACGGCTCTGGAGGCTTCCCTCTGCCTACAATATGCCCCTTCCCTCTCGGCGCTGTGACCGCGGAGGAAGAGCGTCCAGCCCCGCTGTCCTGGGGGCCCCGCTGCCAGCCTGGCCTCTGCGCTCAGGGCAGCGTG
This sequence comes from Paguma larvata, assembly GCA_030068075.1. Lineage (NCBI taxonomy): Eukaryota > Metazoa > Chordata > Mammalia > Carnivora > Viverridae > Paguma > Paguma larvata. The sequence goes on along the minus strand of CM057837.1, from coordinate 16,088,453 downwards.
GACACACGGTACCCAGTAACGAGCACAAGAAGGGGCCATGCAGCTCTGGGGGGCGGGCAAGCCTGTTCCCTAGCTGTGCTGACAGGTCCTGACGGCTGCTGAGCCCAGGGACCCTTAACGAACCGGGAGCCTCTGCAGGCCTGATTGACGAGGCATCAATTTCTCTATTTGTGTCCCTGTTGCCTCTTTGGGCCAGCAAAAAGAACCTCAGCTATAAAGCGTCCTGGTCGCTGCTTTAAGGGACCTGCTCCCCGGAGGCGGCCACGTTATCTGTGCCCAGGATGGGCGGAAACAGAGCTCAGCTCAACAGCCGTGTCTGCGTTCCCCCAAACCCTGACGCCTGCTCTCCTCTCCCTGTGGACACTGTGATCAGAGCCTTCCACACTCTCCCGCCAGCGAGGGTGCCCCCGAGGGTGTCGTCACACATGTCCCATGCCCGCCTGACCTGCGCTTGGGAATCCGCTTGGCCTACGGTTCGTGAAGAAAGCTCGCTGTTGATGCAGCCAGCAGAGGCCTGCCCGATTCCTCCCTCCTGGCTGATCCAGACGGGCGGGCACGCGGGCGGCTGGCCAGAGGTGTCACAGCTGGAGCCGCCAAGGGCTCGGACCTGCAGCGGCTCGCAATAAAAATGTGGACAGGATGCTAACGGTGCGCCTGCATTTCAGATGCAAACGTCCACCAGTGAGAGAAGGCGTTGCTTCCCTGTGACTTATCCCCACGGCTACTCTGAATGTGGGGGTCCTGCGCTAGTGTCCCCTTCTGCACTGCCTGGCCTTGGGGAGCCATCAGGGGGCAGAGGTCAGGGAGGGGCGTGGTTTAGGGGCTGTTCTACAGCCCTGGCCTGCCATGGACAGGAGCGGCAGACAGTCTCCCCTCTCCCCTCCTCTGTGCCCCCAGGATTCCCTGAGTGCCTGGGCCTCAGCCCTGGTTAGGGCATGGGGTTCCCATGCCACAGATGGGCCGGTCAAAGAACAGAAGGTGGCAGGTGGGGGCAGGGAGGTGAAGTGGGCTGGACTGGCCTGAAGCTGGAGCTGGGCAGGGTGGGGGCCTCAAGATGGGGTCACCCACTATGACTGCCGCAGAGCCAGCTGGATCCCACCAGGACCCACCTGGGCTAAGCCCAGCTCAGGCATATTTTATACAGATGGACGGATAGATGGGTGGATGGATGGATGGACGGATGGATGTGTAGGTGGATGGACGGGCGGATGGGTAGATGGGTGTGTGGGTGGATGGGTGAATGGGTAGATGGATGGGAAGACCTAAAAGGAAAGAGAATTTTAGAAGCAAATAGAAAAATAAAATGTTGTACAAGAGGAAAGACAAATAAAAACAAATACAAGCAAGCCATTTACATTTTAAGCTCCCAGGAAGACGCTGCTACACGGCAAACACTGAAGACCTCAGCTGGGCAGAGCAGGTCGTTCTGGGAAGAGACATAAATGTTGGGTGGTCCCCCAGGGTCCTGCTCAAGTCTAGGACACCTGCTGCAGGCGGGCACCACGCCCAGGATTCCCCAGCACCCCTCCTCCACTTTCTTCCGGAAGGTGGGAGAGTACCTGCTATCTAAAGCTGATGCCTGGGCTCGGGTCGGGGGAGATCACCCACAGACCCCGCTGCCGAGGTGGTCATGCCTTGAACCTTGGTTCCAGGTGCCCAAGCCCACGGCCTGTCCTGCACCCCGCCACCGTTGTGGGCTCATGGACAAGAGACACTGCCGGGCAAGGACGCTGGAGAGAGAGGGGGCCTCGTGGGGGCTCCGAGCCTGCAGGACGTGGAGTGAGCATGGCAAGCGTTGTGAAGAACACCGTGAGAGCGTCTCGGTCCTGTTTCCCGGGAGAACCCAGCCGGAAACAGGGCGCAGAGACTGGCAGGTGGAGAGAAGCGCCCAGCCCCTGCCGATCACCCCCAGCCCAGGGCCAGTCCCCCTGGAGGTGCGCGCTGGTCCCGGGAGCAGGCAGGACATCGGAAGGTCGGAAGGACGGGTCTGGGGTAGGGGGTCCTGCCGAGTGTGAGGCTCAGCTACGAGCCCCAAACCCAGAGCTGAGACCACCCCCGAGGCCCGTTCTGGCATGGACAGCACCCCACCCGTGGCTCCCACGGAAGCAGAGCCCACTCGGAGCCCTCTTGGCGGGAGGGGACGGTGCCACGGTCAGTCTGTTTACAGACCCGCCTCCACAGGCCGTCCGATGATTGGAGAGAAGGGCAGGGCCACTAACGGGCAGGATTCACACGTCCTCCTAAATGGTCATGTTCCAGGAACAAAGCTTTCTACTTCGTTTTCTCATTCTTCGTGCAGAGATCCATACGAAATGTTTTAGGCCCTAAAAGGTCAATTTGATTTTACAAACACAGGAAGCTGGCCCCAAGAGAAACAATGCCATCGGAAATGGCAAAGCTTTCTTTTTTTTTTTTTTAATGTTTATTTTTGAGCGAGAGAGAGACAGATCTTGAGTGGGGGAGGGGCAGAGAGAGAGGGAGACCCAGAATCCAAAGCAGGCTCCAGGCTCCGAGCTGTCAGCACAGAGCCCGACTCGGGGCTCGAACTCACGAACTGCGAGATCATGACCTGAGCCGAAGTCGGACGCTCAACCGACTGAGCCACCCAGGTGCCCCTGCAAAGTTTTCAAACAGGGGGCGACACTGTGCTGAGCTCGGTGGCCAGCGCCCGACGTGGCTCTCTCCCAACATAACGCCCGTATGTGACACCCGAGTCGCGTCCCTGATCCAGCAGCCAGCAGAGAAGCGCCGCCGTCCACACACACTCCCCGAGCTGCTGGAGCGCACTCTGAAGGGCTCGGGTTTTCGCAAAGATCCGCAGCTGGATTTATAGGAGGATTTTCCTGCGCGGGAGCGTGGGGTCTGCGGGACGAGCAGGACGGCGTGCCGGCGGGAGACCTGGGCGCGTCCGGAGCCGTGTCCCCTGCGCCCGGCTCAACTCCTGGGGCAGAGACACCGCCACCAACCCTCACCTGAATTTCCTCGGAGCCTCAGGAGTCGCCACAGGACTCTGGGGCGCAGCTCAGGAATGTGGAGAAACCCCGATGGACAGAGCCTCACCAGAAGGCCGCACCTTCTGCTCGGCGCGAGCCACCTGCGGTCTGCTGGCCCTCCTCCGGGGGCCTGGGGACACGGTCCTCTGTGTCCTGCAGACAGAGGTGGGTCTGTGCTTCCCTCGGGGTGAAGCCCTCGCCACCCGGTCCTTAGGGCAGGACCCCAGGGTCCCGAGACTCCCCCGGGTCCGGGGTCCTGTCTCCCCACCAGGAAGGGCGAGGCCTCTTTCATCTCTCCCTCACCGCACAGCTCTGCTCCTGTGTGGCCACACCTGGAGTTCAGAGTTCGTGAAGGCTGTTCCGCCATTTACTGGGCCGAGTGGCCTGGACACCCCCCGGGTGCGGCTCAGCTGATACCCTAGCGGGAGACATTCAGATGCACCTTTCCGAGGGTGCCCCCCAGGAGACCACGTCCTGCCGTGTTCCCTGTTGGGGCTGGTGCCCCCTCCCGGCAGAGCCGGGGGTCTGGCCCGGGTAGGGAGAACCGTCCTCGCCCTGGGCGGCAGCACAGCCGGGGGCCTCATTGACACACGGCCACACCAGGCAGGGATGCTTGTGATTTTCCGTGAGACACACATTATTTTTGTTTAGTGAGTTCAGAGCGGCTACTTGGAGACGATCGACCAATATGGTTTATGGCTTTGACTCTCGGGTTGAGCAAATGGCACCCACGGGCGTCTCAAATGAACTTGAAACGTTTGTGAATGTCTGGAATGTTTTCAACTGTGTGTATGTGAGAGAGAGGGAGAGAGGGAGAGAGACCAGAATCGATGCTCACAGCTCACCGCTATCTTTATGCCTCATCTGTTCTGGGTACCTTGTTCCGCAGGGAAGGGGGTGAGGAGCAGAGAAGGGGGAGAAGCAGTCCCATAAAATCGGGCTCGCGGAACATCACCGGGCCACACGCCTGGAGCGTTGCTGGCCGGAGCCATTCAGCCGTAGCGTCACCGAGGCTGACCTATAGCTCTCTTGACCATGACACAGACACTCTGCCCTCGATGAGTGACCGATGGTCACAGTGTGCAAGGACAGAAGGCGGCCTTGGCTCTACTCCAAGTGCCGTGCCGAGATTTCACGTTAACGTTTCACTGTAAAAAGTTAAGCTTTGTAACATTTAGTATAATTTCCCTTTTTATTGACTGTTTCCCATTGAGCCAGGCACCAGCTCATCGGACGGCAGGGCCTCTTGTAGCCACGGCGATGCTGGCATCGGCATCCCAGGTGGCCACGCTCGGGCGGCAGAGGGGCCGAGGGCATCCGGGGCCCCACAGACCCGAAGGCTCCACCCACGAGTGGCCTGCAGGGGAGAGCTGGGCGGGCAGGGAGCCTGGGGGGCCGAGGAAGGATGTCCGGGAAGAGGCGACTGCCCTGCGGAGCGCGAGGGGAGTGTGGATGGATGGCCGTCAGGTGGGAGAGGCCACGAGGGGCAGGCTGAGCACGGAATGCCGGCCCAGATTTAGGGCCAGCGAGGCGGCGGGGGACAGGGCGGGGGATCCGGGCATCCGAACTGCACACGGCTGGGATAAAACCTTCCTGACGTGGAAAGCCCTGACTCAGTTAAGCCTTCCGCCTCCCTGACACAGCCTGGCTGCTGCTCTGGGGAAGCAGGGGTCCTGTAACTGCCCCAGGAGGGTGGCCAGCCCGGGAGGGGTCCTCGGGGCCCACCCCTGTCTGTGTCTGGGCTTTTAGCTTCCTATCCCACCTCCCATTCTGTCCACACGGTCCTGTCTCTCTCCTCTCCGTCTCACCTCTCACCTGTCCTGACCCGTGTTCTGGGTGGGTTCGGAGGCCACCAGCCTACCCACGGCCGTGAACATCCCCCATCCCTACACCGAGTAAACCCTGGCTGCCAGCCCCCAGACCCTCCAGTGTCCCCAGCACACAACCTCACTTATCCCTTCCCAGACTGGAAACCAGGCACAAAAGGACACTCTCCCCAGGGTCTAGCTGACATGCATGACAGTCAGTGTCAGTAGGGACCCTCCAGGGGCCACTAGCTCCAAGACACCCCCAGGATAGCTCCTCCACACGGTGGGGCCACCAGGTGACAACGACCTCAGGGAGGCCGTCGACCGGCACCTGCCTTCTGAGAACGTGTCTCCACTGCCCATTCCGCCTGCACCCTTTCTGGGAACAGTCAGCCCGGCCTGACTCCCTCTTCATTCTTCCCAGCGTCAGCGACCACGGGGGAAAATGCCCACATAAAACACCCATACGATTTTATCAGTTTTCTGTCGCTACGGTAGCTAATCACAAACTTGGCAGCTCAAACACAGAAGTTCACCACCTAACAGAGCTGCAGCCGCACGTGCAAAATGGGTCTCGGGCTAAAACCGAGGTTTCAGGGGAGACCAGCTTTTTGCCTTTTCCAGCTTCCAGAAGCGCCTGTCTCCCTCAGCTGGTGGCCCCTGGCCTGCCTCTCCGGCTCAGCTTTTTTTTTAACGGAGTGTTGACTTTAATCGCGAAAGGAGTCAGAGGCAGACGGAGGCTCTGGAAGTGCTCGCAGGGGAAGCACCAGCCCGAGGGGCGCCCCGCACCTGGAGTGGCTGTCGCCCCGCCCGCACCTCAGAACCGCCGAGGTGGGAGGGGCAGGGCTCACACCGGCTCCCCTCCTGGGCACACGGGAAGACCAGAGGTGGCAGGTAAAAGAGGGGACGGCGTGCTCCGCGCCACGGGCGCCATCACAGAGGCCGCCGGCCGCGGATCCTGACCCCTTGGGGGCAGCGGGAAATTGACCTAAGCTCATGTCTTCCTCTTCGTCCTTCTTGTCCTTCCCGTCGCCTTCTTGCTCGGACCCGGCGCTGTTCTGCACGGCTTTGGCCAATGCCTCCACGTCGCCTTTGCTGGCGGCCTCCACGGCCTCTGCGGGCAGGCCAAACTGGCACACGAGGGGGCCCAGCCGCCCCGAGGCCAGGGCTGCACCGAACATGCCCAGAGCCTGCTGGAGCCGGGGCGAGGTCAGCGTGACCTGGATCTCCTCCGGCAGTGACTCCCCGGAGGGCAGGTAGGGCAGCAGGTGCTCCCGACGCCCGCGTTGGCGAGGGTAGGTGCCGTGATCTCGGGCTTCAGAATGCTGGCCAGGTCACCTTGCTGGCCCTGCCGGCGCGTTCATAGTGGCTACGACGCTCTGAAGGTCGCTCAGCTGGATGGGCCGGGTTGGCCTGGCTGCCCTGCTGGTTCCATTCCCTGAACTGGGTGCGGGGCTGGGGCCGGTCACCGAGGCAGCTGCTGGAGCGGGAGGGGGTGGAGGACGGGGTGACCGCGGCCGACGGGCTCCGCCAGCTGCTCGCCAGAGGCCCTCGGCTCCCCCGTACGCTGGCTGGGCCTGGCCCCGTCAGGGCCCCCAGCCCCCCAGTCCTCCGGGGCCCGCAGGTCCGACGAGCTATATGAGCTGGCTGTGACTCACGTTCCCCAACGGACACTGCAAGCCGCCCTCGCCGCCCGGTGCGGAGCGCTCGTGGCCCCCACTGCCGCGCTCCGGGCGTCGGGGGCTCGCTCAGATGCTCGTTGACTTTCCGGCAGCGCTCCTCGTCCCGGTCCGTCCTGGGCTCCCGCGTCCGGGAGAAGAGCCGTTTGGACCCTGAGCACGCACTCCCTCCCGCCGGGGCACTGCGGCTCGCGCTCCAGCTCACGGTCGTCAGGAAAGGTGATCGAATCGTCCTCCCCGTTCCCGGATGTCCTGCCTTTCCAGCAGGAATGAATGAGGGGGTCGTCTGTCTGCTGAATGTGCACGAGCCCTTTCCGTTTATCTGGGGCGACCCAGACAATATCGGCCTGTGACCCCAATTCCTGTTTCAGGGACCCCTGATGCACTGAGCCCGTCCGGGTGGTCCAGGACCGCCCCCCTCTGTACTTAAAGCCTGCTCATTCGTAACCATAATTCAGTCCGCAGCGTTAGCTCTCCTTGCCCAGCAGCCTCACCGATTCCCAGGTTCTGGGGTTTGGACACGGACACCGGTGGGCGTGTGCGCGGGCGCCATTCTGCGTACCACAACTGTTAACTACTATAAAGCAGTCACAGAATAACGTACGTGTGATGGTGGAACACTTCCTAGGTACTTCGCAACCTTTTTGACTAAAAGAATCCGAATAGAAATATTTAGACAATCATTCTCCCCACACATATTGAAAAAGAAAGAAAGAGAAACCCATCATCCAGGGCAAAGCCGCACATCGAGATCTGTTGGTATCGATAAACGGGCTCTTTGTTTGCTTAGACTGCAAAGGACTTGAACCTGTCGTAAACATTTAACGAGGAAAAGACCCAGCACTCTGCTGGCCTCAAGCTAACCCACGAGGCGGACCTGGCCATGTGCCCAAAGCCTCTGCTCCCAGGCGTTTTCCCACCAGGATCACAGTAAAATTCCGTCCCCAAATTCCAGGGGTGGTCGTGGCAGCGGCTGAGGCAGGGAGCAGGGGTGGTCGTGGCGGCGGCCGAGGCAGGGAGCAGTGGGGGGACAATGGGGCATCCGTCGGGTTTGCTTGGGACTGAGGGTTCCTTGGGACGCCTTTCAGTTTGGAAATGCAGGTGGCAGCACGCCGGGACAGCGGCTCCCCTGGCTCGGGTGTGAGGTTGCCCAGATCGGGACACGAGGGTGCTCTGCGGGTCCTGAGAACTGGAAAGATGGATTTACCGAATGCTCGCTGCGTGCATCGCCCCATCTCCGGGGGAGAGAGCCCCGCGAAGTCCTCCCGGCTCATTTCACAAATGGGGATCGGGGCTCAGAGTCACACATCTGGAACACGGCACAGCTGGGGCGCAAGCCCAGGCGTGCGTCACCCCGAAGCCCGCACTCTGAACCTCAACATTCGGAGGCTCCATTCGAAAGCTGTCAGCCCTTGACTTGCTGCCGCATCCACTCGCCTCCATGGTTGTGGTAGTTAACCGAAACGATCGAGCATGGCGTGTGCGTGTGCGTGTGCGTGTCGGTGTGTAGGTGGGGGGAGTGATATAAATCCCGAAGAATTCCCATCTCTCTCTGGCTTTATTTAAATCCTTCGTATAAACCTTTCCTAATGAAGGCTCTCTGGCCTTCAGCTTTGACCGAAGCCTCAGCCAAAATCAAATGCAACCTGCTTCCTTCCCGAAATTGCTTGTGTCAGCCTGGCAGACTTGGAATGGAGCCACCTGGGACCCGGACACGTGTGCGCATCTCACTCGGGTCTTCCCGGGTCGTCTGAGACCTCTGCTACTGACACTGGGTGTCTGCGGCGCGCTCGGCACCCTGCTAAAGCATAAGCCATCTGTGTACAAGGTGTATTGGATGGGAGGGGAAATAGTAGGACATAAATAAACACGAGGGAAAAGAAAGGCACATAAATTGAAAGCTTAGACTAATGTATAACTATTAAAAGATTCTGAAAAATTCATCTTATCTGTTTAATAATCTCTGAGGTGAAGGGGAGAAGGATAACTCTCTCCGGCTGGAATTATTGGCTAATGTTATTCATAACCGAGCGTTATCGGCCTCCATCCAGCCGCATATTTTTATACTCTGTTAAATTCCGCCTCCGTGCGCACCGGCCCAGCAGGAGGACTCGTGTGCCGCTGCGCTGGCCGGGCGGAACAGGTGAGCAGAGGTTTAACGGACGAGCCTTCAGCCGGGGGCTTTCCTGAGCTCATCACCACCCCCCAACTGTAGGACTACCGGCCAGCAGCAACGAGCCTGCGGGATTTTTCCATGAAAACCCTGCCTAACTACCTGACTCCGGGGGCCACTCTGGGGGCTCCCTCGCCCCACAGGGGACCCGCCGTCCTGCCGAGGGGGGAGACCACTCCCCTCCTCCCCTGGGCTGGAGCTCGCCCCACTGGCCTGCTCAGACTCAGCCCAGGAGGCTGGCTGGGCGTTTCTCTTTCCTTCTCTGGCGACGTGAAAAGTCGGACCTCGGGCGCAGACCACAGACACACGCCTCGCACACATGTGCACACCGGCCTCAGGGTTTAAGCGCCTGCAAAGCAGACTGCTTCCTGTCAAATACGGCGTTGGACCCGTACGTAAAAATAGGTCTTTATCTTATTTTAGTCTTTTTCTTTAAAATGAAAAAGGTTTATTTATCTCGAGAGAGAGAATGTGTGCGCATGTCAGTGGGGGAGGAGCAGAGAGAGGGGAGAGAGAGATCTGTCGGCACAGAGCGCCTCTCGGGACTCGATCCCGTGACCCGCGAGCTCACCGCCTGAGCCAAAATCCAGAGTGGCTGAACCGACTGAGCCACCCAGGCGCCCCTCGTCTTTCTCCTTTAAATGATGAGAATGTGTGTCTCTCTTCAGGGTAATTGTATCAACCTTTTAAAAACGATCTTATGTTTTGCGTCCTCGGATGTGACACTGTGACTTCACGGGGCGTGTGGCAGCCCCGTGGAGCCACCGGGGTGTCTACCTGGGGCCGTACGCTTCACAAACACGCTGTTATGTGCGCTTACTTGCAAAAGCTGGGCCTCGGAACCGTCTAGAGACCAGAAGCCAGCCACGCTCACCAAGAAGGCTTGGACCACCCTCTCCGGCGTCCACGGCGCGCTCTTTTCCACGCGGCACTGAGGCCGGCTTTCTCATGAGCCGAGGTGGTTCGATGGGTCTGGCGGGGGCACGGAAACGCTTCCAGAGGCTGTGAGGCCGCCTACGCCTGCCGCTTCTGTGGGCCCGGCAAGCGCCTCGCGTCTGCAGGATTGGTTCTCTTGACGTCGTCGTCCCGAGCTCCGGCGTAGGATGCAGGCTCACGTGGGAGGAGGCGAACCCAGCAGGCGGCGACAGCCAGTGTCTGCTTCCTGTTCTCTGTGGCCCCCAGGGCACTCTGCCCCCTCTGACCCTCACGGCTCCCCTCACACTCCCGGAGACCTGGACCCGTCTTTCTGGTCTTCCGGGTCGTCTTTGGTTTGTCAGCGCGCGGCAGCCTCCCCCCACCACGGGCTGCGTTCCGTGGGCACAGGTGCACCACGAGCGGACTCGCCGTGACCTGCCGGGAGGCATTTTCCTAAGTGATGATCGAGTGCGAGCGGGGACACGCGGGCCGGCCACCTGCTCGCTGGTCCCGACGTCACCGCGGTCTCCAGGTGCGGAGTAGCAACTGGGATCAACTAGGAGCTGTGATTGAGGCTGAATGCGATTAATTACATAATTTGAGTGACTCGGGTTTTAATTATACTAAAATTACGCCGTGCGCCCAGCGCGCTTGGAAGGGTCCCCAACCAGAGGCACCCAGGCAGGGGTGCAGCCCCTGCAAGCACCCGGCGCTCACCTGTACCACACCTCCTCCGCGTGCCCGGCGTGGACCGCTGGCGCTCGCAAACAGCCGTGCACCCGATGCGCGGGGCACTCGCTCACCCACTCCCGCAGCCCGCCAGCGGTCAGCGAGTACGGCGGCCTGCGGCACGGTCGGCTGCGTTGCCAACGGGAACGGGCAACGGAGGCGTCGCCCTGTTCACCCGTGGACCGAGCTTTAGGTCGCCCTGGGGTAATGCCACACGGCGTCTCTTCCAGGTAAAGCTTAACGCAGATTCCAAGCACTCGGTTTTAAACCCTCCACCTCGGTGGGCTCCTCCGAGGGACAGTCATTGATTGGATGATGTAAATTCTGCGTTGTTAGTTCTGGCACTGCTTGGAAATCTCTGGAAAACGGGACGTTTGTTCAGACAGGGATTTCTTATTCCTCAGAGCAGCTCCGCAAAGTCACCTGAATTGAACCATCACACAGCCTGGCTTTGTACCAATATCACTGGGGAGCAGGAGTCCTCCGTCCTGAGGGCTCCTGGGGGCCTCCGTGGTGGGACTGCCCACTGTGTGCACTGGGGACAGGGCCTCCTGTGGAGACAGCCCTCTCGGTGTCATGTTCCGAGACGCCGGATCCGCAGTCCTGATGGCCGAGCACACCTGCGACCCGCTGCTCATTGGAGCGGTCACGTCTGCGGCCGCTGGCCCTCCCGGAGGGCACTCCCGGCACAGCCGGCTCAGCATTCGCAGAGGGGAGAGTGGGAGGGGGCCGCGCTGGGGACAGACTCTGGCCGAGGGGAAGCCTCGAGGATCCAGGTGTCTGGCCCCGGTTTGTCTCCGGCCTGGGAAGCAGGGTTTTACCCCGTCGGCACTCAGTCCTCCACCGTGGCCGTGGGCTCCCTCCCTCATCCATCTCCTGCCTCCGGAGCCTCTGGAGCCTCCCGAGCTCCCTCCGCGAGGCGGCCTGGAATCTGACCGCCTGCCCGGCCGTGGCCGCCGGCCTTCCCCCCAGAACGTGTGCTCCAGTGACGACTACTTGTAGAAAGTGTTGTCTGCGTTCTTAGGAGCAAGTCTGCCATCTGGGCGTCAGCGGCTAAGTCTCCGTCTCCGCAGGAATGATGAGGCCCGTGGTCGGCGCCCGCGTGTGGGGAAGGAGCGGGTGATGGACGCCCAAGTTCCCCATAAACTCTGAATACGCAGAACGAATGTGGAGTAGTCGCGTTTTACATTCCGTATTAAATTCCCTGCCGTCCCCAAAGTACCTTCAAGAAACCTTGCACCCGTAGACAGCGAAGTGAATCGTTCGTGTTGCTAAAATCGCAGAATTCTCAGCTAGAGAAACTCCGAGCTCATCCCGACGCCCAGGTGCCCTCTCTCAGGCACGCAGGCATTCAAGTCCTCTTAAAGCTACAAAGACGGCTACTAGCCACCCCGAGCGCCGGGTAGGTGTCCACACTGGGGAACTTGAACACCGTCTTCCAATTCATATTTCCGAATTCTGAACATCAGGGGAGCTTCCTGGGTAAAGACAGAACGGGCTGCAAAGCCAAGCAGTGCGATGCATTGTTCTTTGGGTTTTTTCTTGCAAACAGGATGGTTAGCCTGTGCCCGGGGGACCTGCTGGCCGACCAGCTCAGTCGTGTTTGCTGACTCGGCTCTGTGCGCGAAGGACCTTCACAAATAATCATTACCAGCTTCGCTGAACTCCTTGCATCCTAATAAATACGTGGAACAAGTGACGGGATCCATCGGTTCGTACTTCAAGCCGTATTTTTAAAACATTGGACCCCCGCCGACTCTGCCCCCACGCTCCCCGGTTCATCCCGTCCCTGAAACAGCTGCTTACTGTCTTCGTGGGGTGGGACGAGGCCATTAGCGCCTCCGCCAGGACAGCCACGTGGCACTGCTGTCCAAAAGTCTGAGGCAATGGCCTTTCTGGGCGTGCATATCTGTAAGGTAATCCGAAGGTCTGTGCGAAGGTGTAAGCCCAGGACACTCGCTGAGAAGGGAGTGTTGCAGTCTCAGCAATAACGGCCCTCTCGGCTGTCATACTGTTCCTGAGGGTTCCCTCGCAGGAACCTGCGAGCCCAGGTCTGCTGGAAGAGCGCTCCTCCGTGAAGCAACACGCCAGCAAACTATCGAACGAGAAGTCTGATTGAAACGGGACGACTCACAAGCACACGGAGTGATAAAAGCAGGAAGTGTATGGAGGCGGTCGACGCTGGTCGCAGGTTCAGGCACCGCGTGCCTCGGACAGCTCGGCGCCGTGAGTGGGCGCCTTCATTCCGGGAACCACGTCACCTCCCGGTGGGGCCTCCTGCCCCCCCAGCCCCGGGCGAGGCAGTTAGAGGTCAGATCTAGTCACTAGGAGAGCTCTGGGGAAAGTAATTCCTTCCGAATGTTGCCGTCCACGTCTGGGAGCTCATCGGTGCAAAGCGTGGACTTGACACAGCATGGACTTGGCAGCCTGCCATAACCTCCCTCTGGGCCCTGCAGGCCTGTCCCTGCGAGGCCCTGACCACCCTCGGGCTCTGGCCCCGGCCTCCTCAGCTGCCGTCCACTCTGCAGATGGGCTGGGTGCACCCTGCCCTCCACCTCCTCGCCCCCTCCCTGCGACCGGGAGCTTCTCACCTCCCCCACCGCCCATCTTGAAAATCCCACCACCTCACTTACTGCTTCCATCTGGAAGTCCTCCCTGACCCCTCGTCTGCGCGGCCCCGAGGGAGAACCCCCACGGAATCCGGGAGGAACCTGCCCCGGCCGCCGAAACCTCGTCACTCATGGTTTTACCTGTGCGCGTGTGTATCTGCTTCCCGTGGCTGCTGCAGCAGGTACCACGGGCTTAGTGGCTTCACACGCTACAAATTCATCCCCTTAAACTTCTGAAGGAGTGAAGCCCAGACCCCGTCCACTGGGCTGAAGGCAGCCTGCTGGCACGGCCGAGTTATTTCCAGGCGCTTCAGGGAAAACTGGTTCCTCAGTTTTCCCGGCTTCTAGACGTGCCTGAGTTCCTTGGCTGGTGACCCCTTCCCTGACTTTCATGACCAGGCACACGGCACCTTCCAGTCCCAGTCAGCTCCTCTGACTGTGACCTCCAGCCTCCATCTTCATGAGGACCCTCGTGATGACGTTGGGCCTACCTGGATCATCCAGGCTATTCTCCCCAGTTAAGGTGCTTAAGTGAAACATGTCTGCAAAGTCCTATTTGCCATGTAAGGTGACATAGTCACAGGCTCCAGGGAACAGGGGGTCTTTAGCCAGCTGACCTCAGGGTATTTAACCACATTACAAGATCTGGAGAGCAAGGACATGTCATTTCTCACTCACTGTCATTACCCTGGCATGTGACACGTGGACTGGCCTGTGGAGATACTAAAACATACACTGAGATAAGTATATTAACGAATGGATGGATGGATGTGTAAATAGGGCAGTTGGATGGGTGGGTGGGTGGGTGGGTGGATGGGTGGATGGGCGGGTGGATGGGTGGATGGGTGGGTAAGTGGCTGGTTGGATGGGTGGGTGGATGGGCGGGTGGATGGGCAGGTGGATGGGTGGGTAGGTGGGTGGATGGATGGATGGGTGTATGGATGGGTGGTTTAGTGGATGTTTGGATGGGTAGGTGGGTGGATGGATGGGCGGGTGGATGGGCGGGTGGATGGGCGGGTGGGTGAATGGGTAGGTGGGTTGATGGGTGGGTAGGTGGGTGGATGGGTAGGTGGATGGGCAGGTGGATGGGCGGGTGGATGGGTGGGTAAGTGGCTGATTGGATGGGCGGGTGGATGGGCGGGTGGATGGGTGGGTAGGTGGGTGGATGGATGGATGGGTGTATGGATGGGTGGTTTAGTGGATGTTTGGATGGGTAGGTGGGTGGATGGATGGGCGGGTGGATGGGCGGGTGGATGGGTGGGTAGATGGGTGGGTGGGTGGATGGGTAGGTGGGTTGATGGGTGGGTAGGTGGGTGGATGGGTAGGTGGATGGGCGGGTAGATGGGCGGGTGGATGGGCAGGTGGGTGGGTGGATGGATGGGTGGGTGGGTAAGTGGCTGGTTGGGTGGGCAGGCAAGCAGATGAGTGGATGAACTTCCAGGATGCCCAGAGTGCACTCAGGATCCTCAAAGCCAGGCTGAGTGCAAAACAGCTCGGTTGGGCCCATTCCGTTTTGGAGATATCTCGGTCCAGAAAACTCACATTTCAGGGCATTTCTGGGGGAGCCTGCGGTGCTGGCAGCCCACACTCAGCCTCGCCCCGGAGAAGTAATTGCCCATCCTGTTTCCACTCTTTTGAGCACCTGAGCTGGGCAGGGTCCAGGCTGAGGACGTCTGTCGTAACAGGAGTCCGGAAGCCACTGCCGGCCAGACGAGAAAGGTACTGTGGCCACGGCAGGTGTTTCCCGACTCCCACACTGAGCTGCGTAACAGCCATCCAACCTCACGGATTCCTGGGAGCTTCCACCTAGTTCAGGTGTCAGCGTCTAACTCGGCTACGCTAGTTCAGGTTTCAGCATCTAACTCTAGCTACCTGACGCTCATTTGGGGAAACTCCGCACACAGAAACCAGGCTGGCTCCCGAAGCGCTCCCGCAGGGAATCTGCTCACAAGCCAGCGGGCGGGTTCCCTGGACTCAGGGCTCGGTGCGCAGATATTTGCAGGGACAAAAGTCATGATGACGATCCGTCAAATCATGCACATCCCGCCTGTGGGATCGCCCCGCCGGGCTGTGGCAAGCTGAGCGTGAGCTGGGCGGGACCCATGCTGGCCTTGCGTCTCTGCCTGCAGCTGCGGCCCGCAGGCCCGGGCCCCGGTTCTGTTCGGGAGGAAGCCCGCATCTCAGAAATACTCATATGACACTTGTCCCGAGTCATTGATAAAGTGACCTTATAAATTCCAGGCCGAGATGTTTGAATTCACGAGTTCGCATCTCTGCTTTGGTAACACTCAACAACGGCTTGTGACCTAGTAGATAGTTAGAAATCCCCCAAAGTTAAAATTAAATATACCCATCGGTTAACCTAAATTCTGCATCTACTGTCGTCTTTCTCTTCAAGTTCTCATTCCATTTACATAGGTGCTGTAAGTTTCCCATATTATTGCAGGGGGGATCAGCTCTCTTGAATGCATGTGACGCTACAGATGACGTGCAAATTGTCCATTCCTAAGGATTCACAGCCTCCATGCCCTGCCCCTATGACCACCCGTATCCTCCCCCATGACCACCTGTATCCTCCCCCACGACCCCCTGTATCCTGCCCCCATGACCCCCTGTATCCTGCCCCCATGACCCCCTGTATCCTGCCCCCATGACCCCCTGTATCCTGCCCCCATGACCCCTGTATCCTCCCCCCATGACCCCTGTATCCTCCCCCCATGACCCCCGTATCCTCCCCCCATGACCCCCGTATCCTCCCCCATGACCCCCATATCCTGCCCCCATGAACCCCTGTATCCTGCCCCCATGACCCCCGTATCCTCCCCCCATGACCCCCGTATCCTCCCCCATGACCCCCGTATCCTGCCCCCATGACCCCCTGTATCCTGCCCTCATGACCCCGTATCCTGCCCCCATGACCCCCATATCCTGCCCCCATGACCCCCTGTATCCTGCCCCCATGACCACCTGTATCCTCCCCCAACGACCCCCATATCCTGCCCCCGTGATGGACGAGGTTAAAATGCATTTTCACAACATTAAAGAGGCTGCAGAGAGTCTACTTAAAGAGAAACTCTCCAAAAATGAGCTTGATCTAATTTATTAGAGGCTGCTTATCTTCGTCTTCCCAAATAATACAACAAACTGGCAGCACAAAAGAGATTATCCGCAAGCCCAGAGAGGGGGGAGGAAGGCCCACTTGTCACCACCTAAGTCATCGGCACAATGAACTCATCTTAAATTAATGTCCACATTTAAGAAGCATCTTGTTATCTTAATGCATTGTTAACTCTTCCCTGAAAATAGCTTGGGGAAAGCCGGCCTGGGGAGGCCGGGAGCTGCAATCCTGGGGCGCGCGCGGGTGGTAGAAAGGACGAAGCCGTCCGCCGGGGATGGGGAGCCACTGGGAGACGGGTGTGACTTCAGGCTTGTTAGTCGCTGACATTTAAAGGCCATCAGCTCCGTCCAAGCTTGCGGGCGACATCTCTGCCTGGTCAAGGGGGAAGGAAGTCAGCTGTGGGAGCAGAAATGCCATTTCCAGAGAATGCCCTGGGTAATGAGGCCCCGAGATTTCTGGGGCCTGGATGTCCTTGTGGTGCTCTGGGCACGGGTCTGTCCTCACGGCTGCTTGGCCTCAAGTCAGGCTTCCGTAGGGCTCGCGCTCGATGAGCCCCTCATCCTGCTCCTGCCTGCACGCTGGCCACGTGTTTGCAGATCTTCGTTTTCTCAGGTCACCTTGCCACGGAGACTGTTTTTTCTAAGTTTGCGAAATGCGCCAAGTGTGCTGTGTGATGAGAAAATACCATTCTACCCTCTCCCATTTGCAATTCTGTTCTGTGCCCGGGGGTCAAAGTTCTACCAGAACCTGTGCTAAGTCCCGAGTCCGGAAGCTGGGTGGGGCTCTCAGACGTGATGGTGAAGACAGGCTGGCTGTGCTGGTTCTCATCGTGTACTCGTACGTTGAATAAATACGTTTGAAAACTCTGGAGGCCAACCCAGCGAGGCGGCTGGAATTAATACCATGAAGATACAGTTACACACAAAGCACTCAACACCGCCGTGCGGAACATCCCGCCCAGTAGATGGAGCAGAAGGGTGCTTCGGCCAGGCTGGGGCGGGGGTGTTCACCACTGCTGGTGCCCAGTCTCTTCTCACCCTGCCCACTTCTCGATTATTTATTTATACTGATTTTATTTTTCAATGTTCATTTTTTTTTGAGAGAGAGAGAGTGAGTGGAGGAGGGGCAGGGAGTGGGAGAGAGAGAGTCCAAAGCAGGTTCCGTGCTGGCAGAGCAGAGCCCGACGCGGCGCCTGAACCCTGAGGGCTCGGACATCGTGAGATGATGACCTGAGCCGAAGCCAAGGCTGATGCTCAACCGACTGAACCCCCAGGTGTCCCTATGCGGATTTTAATCCTAAAGTTCCAGGCGGCCTCTCTGTTCACAAGAGTCATGAGGACAGAGTTAAAGAGCGTGTTACAGCCTGAACCCCCTCCACACAGCTGTGGAGGGCGTCACTCGGGGACCCTGCCGCTGACAGGACAGTGTGTTTTGTGAGGGACGAGTACGGCAGGCTTGCTCAGTGAGCACTCGCCAGGCATGGACTCAGCCCACCCTGCAGCAGCCTCCCAGCCAGACACAGCCGTCACCCCGCTCCGTGTGAGGAAGACGGAGGCGCAGGGGGAAGAAACCTGGCCCAGGACCGCCAGTGGTTCACGCAGACGTGGCTCCGTGGGCCGTACTCTCAGCCACCACAGCCGCCGTCCGGACAAGGTCGTGGCCCCAGCTACCACTTCCTGCTGCTATTCCTGGTCCCCGGATGGGAGGCTGGCGGCGCCCGGCATGCTCTCTGGATGGGTGTGGCTCCCCGCGGATGGCGGGTCTTCTCCAGACAGCTGCTCGGGGACTGCTCAGCCGGACTGCAGTGGGGTGTCCCGTCGGGTCTTGAGGCCTCAGCCGGACTGAGCAGAATGCGCCGTCGAGACGCAGGCACGAGCCCGGGTCCCGCGCCCACAGGGCCTCCTCCCCACCCCCACCCCCTCCCCTCCCCCTCCCCCTCCCTCTCCTCCTCTGACATATTTACTTAAAGACGCCTCGAACAAGCGACCACCTACCCCCATCCCCTGCCTGCTATCTGGCCTGTGCCCCAAATCGAGAGAGGAAAGCTATGCTCTCCTCACTCAGGAATGCGGGTGTAAGCCCCAGGCCTTCCGCACCCCTTCTCCAGGGCAGGGCCCTCATGACACTGGTCAATGTACCCATGTCTACAGGAAGCCAACTTTCCTGCGCCTCAGAGGACCCCTGCACACCGACATCGCACCACAAATGTCACACAATGTGACAAATGTCACCACAGTGGATGCTGCATTTGCTTGCTGGTTAATCCTGCCGTGTGGCGCCTGCGCCGGTGAGATGCAACTGGAGGCGCCAGGAGCACCATCAACCCAACATCAACGTTCCCTCGGCAAAGCCCCTTGGAGAACGATCCCAAGCTGGCCTCCACGCCCTACGCCCCCAGTTTAATAGTGTGATTGAGAGTAAATTGATGTAGCTTGTTTCGGCGTAGACACCCGCTCTGATGGGGGTCAAGCTTCCTTCCACACCTCGAGTTTCATCGGAAGACCGTTTGCCTGCAACGCGGCTCTGACTGTGGGCTGAGAACCTGGCCAGTGTAGACCGGGGTCTGAAGGCTCTCTCAAGACAGACCAGGTTTCCTGGGGAAAGGGTCTACAAGGGCAGTCAGGAATCCTGGGCACTGACACCCCCTCAAGCACACGAGATGCGGAAACAAGGAGGGCAGCGGGTGGAAGCATAAGAAGGAACAAAATACGGTTCCGGAGAAGCACGCCATCCGTCCCAGTGCCTGGAGTACTTAGCTTTGGCTGCCGGGTTCTCCGACACCAACGGCCATTCCTGTTCCCGCAACCAGGAGGAAATCTCGGAGTGAGAGCAGCACGTAGGGGGCTGGCATCCCTGGGTATCGGCCAGGCTTTGTCTCCACTTCAGACCCCTCCCCGGAGTGCTGAGATGAGTCAGACGCGGGCTCTGCCCTCGAGACCTGGATCGCCCGGCCGGGACCCAGCCCAACACGTGTGCAGGGAGAGATGGCGGAGCGAGTGCGTCCAGGTCAACCGTCAGGGACAGAATGGAGGGTGGGTGTGGGCAGAGCAGAGGACAGAAGTCATGGGTGCCAAAGAAGCCGGGGGCAGTGAACTAGTCACCACTCAACTAACGGCGAGGACGAAACAGATGTGAAGCCTGGAGCACAGCCTGAGACGGCCGAGGACGAGGGCAGCGCACGATGGAAGTGAGCCCTGATGTCCCCTGGGCATGTGACGCTTTCGGGCAGCGACGTGGCTAGGCCATGGGGTGGCCAGATATTTGGCCAAACGTTCATCTAGGTGTTTCTGGATGAATTTAACGTTTGAATTTGTAGACTGAGTAAGGCATATTGCCCTTCCCAGCTTGGGTGGGCCTCACCCAGTCAGGTGAAGGCCTGAAGAGAACAAAAACTCTGACCCTCCTTTGAGTAAGAGAATTCCTCCTGCCCGATGCCTTAAATCTGGGGCCGTGGGGCTTTCGCTTCCGTCAGGCTCGAACTGAAGCATCGGCTCTTCCTGGGTCTTGAGCCTGTATGGTTTTGGACTAGAAGGACACCGTTGGCTTCCTTGGGTCCCAGCTTGCCGACTCGCCCTGCAGATCTTGGGACCCTCTGGCCTCCATAATTGCACAAACCAATTCCTTAAGATAAGTCTATGTATCCATCCGGTTGGTGGTGTCTCTGGAGAACCCCAGTACTCCGGGCGACCCCCTCAGGGGCGCGCTGTTATTCAGTCTGCATCCATGGCATGTTCAAGGGCGCTGACCTGAAAGACGGCACAGTGGCGACTTCGAGGTTTACTCCGTGTGATTAGGAACGGGTCGCAAATGTTTGATTCTTCCTGAAAATGAGACTGAAAACTCCTACAGCAGCTGTCTTCACAGAGCTAACCTGGTCGTCGCTGCCCCAATGCTGGACAGGTGTGGGATGGGACAGGCAGCGGGAGGCACTAAGGAGGCCTGGGGTGCGTGTAGGATGGAGGCCCCAGGAAAGCGGCCGGGCTGGGGGGCGGCGTGGGGTCGTGGTTCTGCAGAAGGAGCAGGCAGCATACGGCTGGATTCGGCGTGAATCTAGCCTTAGAAGCCTCCGTGCACTCTCAGCACCCTGCACCCCCCACCCTCCTGCCCTCGTGCGCTCTCGGCACCCCGCACCCCCCACCCTCCTGCCCTCGTGCGCTCTCGGCACCCCGCACCCCCACCCTCCTGCCCTCAACCGTATCCCAGCACAGTTGCATCTCCTAGCCCATCTCTGATTCACTCATTCATTTATTTTCTCTGTACGGCGATGCGAGTTCAGATACCATTTCCCGACTGGTGTCTTCCCCACCCTCCCGCCTTCTTGGGTAAACCCTTCGGCGCTCCCACGACCGGGTGCCGTGTTTGCTGATCCCTTTTAAGTCCGGGGCGGTTCAGCTCGCAGACAATTTCTGTGTCTCGAGTCCCTCTTAATATTGATTGCAGCCTGTTAATGATCCCCTAAATCCATATCAAACACTTCCGTTGAGAATGGGCAAGTTTGCCAAAAGAGAGGCCCGTTCCTGATTCTGGATGGTGCTGACAGGTGGAGTGGTCACTGTTAACCTAATCAGCACGATACAGAGGTGGCGAGAGCTGCCGAGTCCTCTGCAGTCGGAAACAGGAGCCCCGGCCAGCTCCATGCGGACCGGACAATGACATTTTTAGTAGACTGTCTCAGTCGACACGCCGCTGACCGCCAGCAGATACAGCCCAGCATTAATCACATTAAGACTGAAGTTATTTGCAATCGGATAATGTTCAATCACACTTAGAGAGTCTGTCTTCAGCGGGTTTGTGTGGCCACAGCTAAGTTATCCCGGTGGGGGCCCAAGACGTGGGGGCAGAGACAGCTTAGTTCTATGGGTGCAGCAGGCAGCTGGCCCAAACGCTGCCAAGATTTTTGAGGCTTCGCCTTCGCGGATGTGTTACGGGTGCTGCCCCCGTGGCCCTCTCGGGCGTGTCCCGGGTGCTGCTCCCGTGGCCCTCGAGGGCGTGTCCCGGGCACTGTTCTGATGGGAGGGGCAACAGCTTCGATGCTGCACGCACCCAGAAGACGTGTTTAAGAGACGCCCGCCTGAGGCCTATGTGCCCAGACCCAGCGAGGCCAGGGGCGCAAGTCCAAACCCACGCTCAGAGGCGCGTGGTGGCCTTCTGCTCCGCCGGGAAGGTGCCAGGTGGCCAGTGCTCCTGTTTACTTACTTATGACTAATTTCAAGCCCTCAAGTCAGACTAACGGGGAGCCCCGGCACCCCCACGCGGAGCAGGCTGCCATGCGTCAGGCTGCCCTGAGATCCGGCTTCCAGAAAGCACCCCGCTGTGTCCCCGTCTCCAGATCCCAGCGGAGGGCTCTCCCCACCATCCGTGACCCAGGGCCTTGAAGTCGCTCCACCCACCGTCGACCGGGAGATCCTCCTGTTCCAAATCCTAATGACCGTCAGGAAGCCACCAACCGTGCGGAGAACAGCTTCCCAGACTTCGAGCATGAAAAAGCGCTCATTTAAAACAAAATGTTCCTCCTGATTTGACTGTTTTCGGCTCTCTGGCTTCCACGGCGCCACGGCCACTTTAGGAGGCGGGAAACTGCCCGTTCCCGATCCCTCTGCATCCCGTAGAGCAGGGTCTGACGGCTCGACTCTGAGCTCGGAGCAAACAATTTCCACCTGCTCTCGCCGCTCATTAGAGGCGGCTGAGCAGCCGGCAGAACCCGAGGACACAGCTCTCCACGGGGATCCATCACGTCGCCCGTCAGCGAGCTGGGAAGGAGGCCGTCACGCTGCGCACTTCACCCCCAAAGTCATCACGAGGAACAAAACAACAACAACAACCAGGGCAGATGAGCGGCGGGACGGGACCTGAAGAGAAACCCGGTCTGCAGGGAGCGGGAGGGAAGGGGGGGGGAAGGGGGTCCTTGGCCACTGGCCTCGCCGCGGCCGGGGGAGGGGCAGAGGTCCTGACCTCGAGCTGACCGCTGTGGCCTGGCTGCTGGAACCACCCTAGCACCAGCAGGAAGAGCCAGTTCTGACCGCCTTGCCTCTGGCCTTTGTGACCTGAAGTCCCGTGTTGCCCCCGTGGCCTGGCCAGGCCTGTTGTCCGGGAAGATGAGCCCCCACACCCGGACGTCCAAACCCCCACAGTCAGCTCGGGAGCCAGCCACGTCAGCTCGGGAGCAGAGCCGAGCGCCAGCGTCCACTAACGGGGCCTCGACCCCGCCACAGGGGCTCGCAAAGGCACAGAGCAAGGCGACTGGGGGTCTGCAACGGCAGCCCCTCCACAGCAACCCCTCCTGAAGAGGACGCCCCTGGTGATGAGGTTCTAGCCGTGCCTCTCATTTTGGCCACCCAGCTGCCACGTCACCCGGGAACCACCTTGTCTGCGGGCACAGTTTTAGGCGCCAAAGTAGACCGCAATCTTTCTCAGCCTCCAGGAGTGCCTCCAGGCGTGCCTCGCTGTCACTCACAGGGGAGCTGTGGGGGGGACACCTGTGCCCCGCGAGCCAACCGTCGAATTGGTCAGATCCCGTAGCAAAGTTGAAGCCCAGTCTCCACCAGCAGCAGCTGGCGATTCGCCCTGAAATACGGGCTCCGGTTCCAGGGATATAGGAACGGGCCGGGGGCGCGGAGGTGGGCACTTCGGAATTTCACGTAACGTGCGGGGCTGTAAACACTAACCAACACTGATGGCGGAGACCCGAATTCAGATTTTCTTCTCGGAAACGGCAATAAACAACATGAAAACATCTTATACATCGGAAGCCTTATTTGCCTGGAGCATCAAAACAGATATGGATGACATTTCTTCGAGGAGCAGGGAACGGTTCAGTCTCCCCACGAGAGAGTTCCCGGTGAGAAGCTGGGAGCGGGCGGGGGGGCCGGGGGAACCCGCAGACTGTGGCCCGCCCCGTCTGCTCGGTGGAAACGCCCCGAGGTGGCAGGAAGTGGCCCTGACCCAGGGCCTCCGCAGGACCGCGGAGTGAAGAGAGGACGCGGGGCGCTGAGCAGAGAGGGGAGGTGAGGGGCCGGCGGCCTCCGCCACGCCGCACCTGAGGCCACGGGCCAGGCCCCACGTGTCCGCCTGCCCCACCGCGTTTCATCTGCCTCCTCGCAGAGCAGGGAGTGCCGTCCTCCTGACACAAGGGAGGGGACGAGGACCAGAGCCGGCGAGGGAGACACGGAAGGCCGGGTCCACGCACCTGCAGGGGGACGTGGGGCGATCGCATCCTCCTGCCCGGAGCCCGCGCCCCTCATATCCTCCCCTCGGACCTGCAGAGCCTCCAGGAGGGACACACGGGGCGGGGGAGGGGGGCGCAGGGGAAGGCGGCGCACGAGCGAGCACGCAGGAGGGATGCGGGGTCCCAGGCAGATGGAGGTGGGTTTGGGTGGGGGGCACGTGAGCGTAGCCCGGACGCTTGGGGAGAAGCCGAGAGTGTTTGGGAACACGGGGTGGGGGCGGCCGACCGCCGCTGTCGCGCTTCCACACCCGGGAAGGCCCGCTCACCACGGTCGCTCGTAACCCCAGCTCGATGCCTGCCTGCCTGTCTGCAGTCACTTCCGACGGGTCAGGGCGGTGAGCTCCCGGCGGTGCGCACTCCCCGCCGAGGTCACGCACGCGACACGCCGCCTGCCCCACTAGGCTCGGAGACTCCGAGCAGGTGGCACGTCACGGTCCGTCCAGTGCCAGACTTTTCGCATCTTTGTGCTTTTTGCTGGTGATTTCGCAGTTCCACCAGTCCCCAAGCACAGTGTTGAGGTGCCGTCCAGGGATCCCGTGTGCGAGAGGCTGAGTACGAGTGCCTTCTGGAGGAAACCGTGTGCCAGGTAAGCTTCCTTGGGCACCGGTCACGGAGCCGTGGGCCGAGAGCTCGACGTGATCGAATCCACCACACGGGTTACACAAGGTGTCTGAGCCGCGTGTGCTCAGCAAAGCCGTGTACTAAGAAACATGCCGTGTGTGACTGCGGGCTCTCAGGACCAAACCCCACAACTCCCCTGAGCCGTGGCTCCGTGTTCCCAAATTCTGTCTGTGGTGCCACAGACTCAGCCGCCTGGGGACGCGCACCGTGGGGCAGGGCCGCCAGGAATGCAGCGTGGCGGCCCCGGGAGCCCGCTGCACCGGCACTGTCCAGGAATTCATGTTGTCCCCAGGACAACCCGAAAATCGGGACTCCTTCCTCTCACCAACCCCCCGGGGACCGAAGTCTGGAAATCTTGTCACTGGCCAACCTCACACAAGCACCAGACAAGGGGAGAGCCTCACACCCGGGCCAGACCCAGGGCCCTCGCCCGGAGCGCCTGCCACATTGCACACAGGGAACGCCATGTGAATGCAGAGGCAGAAACTGAAGCAATGTGTCTCCAAGCCATGGGCCACCAATGGACTGAGGACGCGGCCGCCCCGGAGGGACCTCCCCCTGCCTGCACTGCGACTATGAGCTTCTGGCCTCCAGACAGTGAGACAGTACTTTTCCTGCTCCTTTAAGCCACCAAATTGGGTGTCTTGTACCTCGGCCCCAGGAATCCAGCGGGGGCAGGAGCCACCGCGCCCCATCTCAGAGGGCCGTCTGCATCCACTGAACCGAGCCACGGAGCTGCACTGCCCGGGGGGACATGATGGATGAACTGTCCCCACACCCCTGGGAAAGCTGCTGAGGACACCAACCAGCCAGCTCGTGCCCGGGCAGCCACCCTCACATAAGAGGGAACTACCCTCGCGGTCCACGGCCCTGGACAAGATGCTTCAAAGAGCATTGCTCCCAACCCCCAATTCCGGCCCTTCCAGGCACAGGAATTAAAGAGAAACAAGTTTTCACTTTATTATTCATAAGACCGTACATTGCTTCAACTTTCCAGAGAAGTACGATTTCTGGGCAAGTGTGCTGACGTGAGGCACAGCTGCTCTTGGCAGGAGCGCAGAGCGTGGAGCTCCCGGGAGGCGCAGGGGAGGGGGACCTAGACGGGACTTTCGGAGCATTAATTTCTTTACAAGGAAGCCTCCGGCTTGTGCATGGCGAGTTTCCAGTGTCGGGAGGAGGGTGAGACAGGAACCAGAGCCGACAGGAGCGCCGCTTACAACGCAGGTGACACCACTCGGGAGGCCAGCAGGTGACAGGCCGCTGCCCTTGGGGTCCAGCGCCCCCAGCTGACAGCCAGCCCGCATGCAGAAGCGAGGAGATTTGCTGCTCTGATTCGGCCGCCTTCTAGCGTCTTCCTCCCAGGGCCTCCCGTTTCCTGCCTCCGAACCTGGCCGCCCCGCCTCGTTGTCGCCAGGGCTGTGGCTAAACCAAAGATGCCGTGAAGCCCCGTGAACCTGGGGTGCTGGAGGAAGGCAGTGGGGGCGCTGCCTCCGTCTTGGGAAAGTGCCACTGATGCTGGACCAGCCGCCCAGGTGCCGACGTGTGGCTGCCCCTCGACACTTGTCCCATCCCCCACCCCGGGATGTCAGCTCGGTGTGTCCACGCCCCGAAGCAGTCAGCAAACCTTCCCCACAGAGGACCAGCCAGCAAGTACTTTAAGGTCTGTGGGGCGGGCGGCCTCTGGCGCAGGGCACAGGCGGCCTGGGCACCAGGTGTACACAGGGGCCCCCGTCCCTCACCTGTGGATGCTGTCACAGAGGTCACAGCACCTTCACGTGTCCTCACGGAGCTGCTCTTCTGTCGACATTTCCGATGACTTACAAACAGGGCCTGATTCCCACGTCCCTGTGATATTTTAGCTCACTGCCGTGAGATTTTCCAAAGGTGCGTTTTGCGTGTTTTCTGAAATCTCCACTAGTGATTTGGTTTTATGATTATATATCATTTAAAAAGTCTCGTGTTGGCACCTGTGTAAATTTACGGACTTGTGTATTTAATGCTAACAAAACATAAAGTGACATTTAGGTGATTTTTACAACGTCCTATCCCGTGAGACGGGCACCCAACGCTGCTGTGGGGGAGGCGAATTTGCTAGAAAAATAAGACGGAAGCCCGCACCAGCCTGATCGGGGACACTGGCCACGAGTGCAGTGCGCGGGGGCCACCGTCAGTGCGGGAGCTCGGCCTCCGGTGACGCTAACTGACGATTCAGATGCGGACGGACACACAGACACACCGCGCAGAGACCCCGCGTCGGAGCAAACACGGGCGGGCGCAGGCCGAGCTCGCGCCTGCCCTGGGTGCGTCTCTTCCACGGCCAGGGTCTGGGCTGAGAGGGCGCAGCGGGTCGAGAAGCATCTTGGGAAAAGCCTAACCCGGAGGAGCCTCCCTGGGAACTCTGCTGGGCCGAGGGCCTCCGCCTGCCGGCTCGGGTCCAGCGATCTGGCCCTGAGTTCCGCCGAGCACCGGGGCTCCTGGGCAGCCACGGGAAGGGGTGCGGGGTCCGGCTTGTACCCCTGCCCCACTGCACTTCCCCACCCTCGGCCCCCCAAACCATGAAGCCCCCGAAGCCTCCCTCTGCCCCATTGCCTGACTGTCCGCAGCTGCCCCCAAAGGCATGTGTGGCTCCATGAGGTTGTGGGGGGACCCCACCTCTCAGGCCTCACCGCCGAGCCCCTGCCTCTCTCCACCTCGTGCCTCACCCTCGGCAGGTCAGCAAGTACCGACTCGGAGACGTCTCGAGGTCTTGGGCTGTCGGGAGCTTCCTGGGGCAGCCCCGGGAGGCTTACGCAGCAGCCAAGGACACCTCGGTGCAGGTGGACAGGTGTGGGGCTCCCGCAGTGGGGGGGCATGGAAGGGGGTGGGGCTCCAGCAGCAGAGTGGGGGGTGGGCTCCCACAGTCTGCAGGGGTGCAGGGGGAGGAGCAGGAAGAGGGGGCGGGGAGAGCAAGGGGATACGGGCAGGTCACCCAGGACCTTGGAGCCCGTGGATCCAGGAACTTTATCTGAGGAAAGTAGGGGGTCCTCCGGGGCTCCAAACAGGGTTAATGTCCACTTCACAATTTAGAAAGAACCCCAAGTCCCTCCAGGGAGAACAGACCAGAGGAAGAGGTGGACAGAGCTGAGTCACGAGATTGGGGCAGAAAGCTAGCCCTCATTTGGTGTAATTGTTCGGACGGGAACACCAGTGCTAGAAATAACATGCAGGGGTGAGCAGGGTGGAGACAGGGGCAGGTGGAAGGGGGAGGGCATCTTTGCCTACTGGTCACAGAGCCCCCAGAATGCCCCCAGAGACAGGGAAACAGTCCTCTCCGTGCAGATGGGACTGAAGGCACTGGATGGAATCCATTAACAATGGGACCCCAGAGTGGCCAGAACTTGTAGCCAGTCCTCCTCTGGGCGGCCAGCAGGGCTGACTGGGCTTCTGTCTCACGCTGGGGAGGTGTGCGTTGTCAGAAGCAGGGGTGCGGGCAGAGAAGATGGTGGCAACAGGGAGGGAGCCAAGTGATTCCTGGCCAACAGGGAGCAGCAGGGCCTCCTCCCGGAGCCCTGGAGAGTTCTGGAAGACTCTGGAGAGCTCTGGAGAGTTCTGGAAGACTCTGGAGAGCTCTGGGGAGTTCTGGAAAGATCTGCAGGGCCCTGGAGGACCCCAGAGGACCCTGGAGAATCCAAGGCACACGACTCCACCTGAGACTTTTTACTGTGTGTGTTTTTCCCTCCTAATAGGTTCCATAACATAACTATCAGCCTTCAATTTGAAAACCATTTCCTTTGTTCACCTTTCCAGAAAATGTAACACCCTATGGGGCCCGGCTATGAAAAGGCATACTGCGGGCCTGCACGCCGGCCACTCAGAAAAGATTACCTATCGGGGTATAACCAGGAATGATGAGACTATTTTGGAAGTGCACTTAGAAGCAGAAGGGCGATAGGGTCACACCCCCCCCCCGGCGTTTCTCTTTTCCAGGTGAGCCTGGACGTACTTAGGGCTAGAAGGCAGGAGGGGTAACAGCGCCAGGGGCGTGAAGGATGCGCGTGCGCCTCCCCGGAAGGGAGAGAGAATTTCATTTTCTCACTTATTATCCCCTGCGATGAGTCACCAGCGGTCTGTGAAAGGAAAAACGGGGAGGACCACAGTAAATTTTCTCGCTGAGCTAAAAAGATTAGGGAAGAGGCAAGTGAGCTCTCGGCCTGTATTTCTCTGTGAACCTAAAAAATTAGTTTACTAAGCAAATCTTTTAATGTTCCCATTGGCTAAGAAAATGAAGAAAAGAGAGAGGGGCCGATGAATGGATCTGACAGCTAGGAAAAGTTGTGTTAATAACCTCATTTGGGTAAATGTCCTTAGAATGCTTTTTAAAAACTATAAACATGAGGTATGTTCGACTCGGATTCATTTTCTAAATGTCCCGTTGCGGCTGCTGCTAAAATCACTGCAAGTGCATTTCGGGAGGATGGGGCGTGCCCTGCCGAGTAGAGACCGGGCTTTTTCCTCTCCGACTGCAGAGAGTGCGCGACCTTGGAGGGCAGCCTGTCCTTCCTCATCTATAAAATGGGGGTGCGTCTGAGGAAAGGTACTGAGTTCTGTTGAGTCCTGCGTTCCTGCTGAAGGCAGCTCGGAAGGTATTCGTGCCAATGCCTGGGTTCACTGGATTGTTTTTCTATTTTGATTTTTTTAATTAAGGCATTATTTTTAAAAAATTCTTTAATGTTTATTTTTGAGACAGAGACAATCAGAGCACAAGCAGGGGAGGGGCAGAGAGAGAGAGAGGGAGACACAGTTTCCAAAGCAGGCTCCAGGCTCCGAGCTGTCAGCACTGAGCCCAATGTGGGGGTCGGACCCACAAACCACAAGATCGTGACCTGAGCCGAAGTAAGACACTTAACTGAGCGAGCCCCCCAGGTGCCCCTAAGATGTTATTTTTTAAAAGCAGTTTCGGGGCGCCTGGGTGGCTCAGTCGGTTAGGCGGCTGACTTTGGCTCAGGTCATGATCTCACGGTCTATGAGTTCGAGCCCCGCGTCGGGCTCTGTGCTGACGGCTCGGAGCCTGGAGCCTGCTTCGGATTCTGTATCTCCCTCTCTCTCTGACCTTCCCCTGCTCATACTCTGTCTCTATGTCTCCCAAAAATAAATAAACATTAAAAAAATTTATAAAAGCAGTTTCAAGGGCACCTGGGTGGCTCAATCGGATAAGCACCCTGCTCTTGGTTTCGGCTCGCCATGCAAATTATCAATTTGAAACTGAAGACACACTCAACTTCACTAATAATGAAAGAAATGTAAATAAAAGCATTAATAGCCACCATTGCCCCTATCGGATTGGCAAAGACTTTGTTTTAAGTCCGTAATTTAGCGAGGATGTGGGGAACGGCCATTTCCGTTGGCCATCGTGGGGAACTCAGATCGGTCTGTCGCTATCTAGTGACACGAAAAGTGTGTATGTCCTTCAAAGGGGCAGATTTCCTTCCTGATTTTTATCGAGAAAAAAAAACACCGTCACAAGCTTACGAATAAGCACAAAATGTGATAATCACGTAGGGTTGAGTGGAAAAGGAATAAAGGTTCAAACAACTTTCATGTCCACGGACAGAAGACTAAATACATAACTTCTCGGTCATCCATACAAGTGATATATTACGATGCCATTAAAGCATGATCTAAAAATCTGATGTATTAGGATACTTACGCAACGTGGTCAAGTTAGAATCCAAGTCCGGAACGTGAGTGTGTAGTGAGACCACCCCACGTTGTGACATCGAGGCTTGTGATAAACAGCAGATTTCACGACCTTCTTGTCTCGCGGATTAATCCACTTAGAATACGCTCAGATGAAACCACGCATGTAGAAGATGAGGAGAAAATGTCGCCCACTCTTACCTAAATCTACACAAAATCCAGAGGAACTCATGGGCAGGAAGATTCCTGAAAGAAGAGATGATATTTTGAATAGCAACGATCTCTGGCTCTTATTTCTAAGCTAACCACGTTTGTCAAAGTCGAGATTGAAAGTGATCACTCAGCGAGAGGTGGGCGGGAGTGGGCTAAACAGGTGATGGGGAGACCGCACCTGTGGCGGGAGCGCCGGCGGTGGGGTGGAGGTGTTGAATCACGGTTTCGTACAGCTGCATCTAATCCTGTACTGTATGTTAACTCACCGGAATTTAAATAAAAACTTTAAAATTATTTTTAAATACATTGGCCATTTGTTATTTTATAATCTTTCATAATTGAGAAACGTAATCAAGGTGAAAAGGAATGAAGAGGAAGGGTTGGGACCTCTTCCCCAGGACAGGAGGCCCACCCGAGGGTGAAACACCTTCTTGAAGAGGTCGCCCCACGGAAGATGAAAGAAAAATAAGGTGCCATCACGCCTCCATCACCTCAAAGTGCACCAGACAGCGACTCCCACAGCGACGCCCGAGCTCTAGGCAAAGAGTGATTTATTGAAACTTAAAACAATAAATACATCTCTAAAGTGATTTTCTCCCTCTTTGCATTAACTTTTAAAGGTTATCGTGCATTATTTTTCCATTAAGAAGCTAGACAAATCACAACGCACTCGGCATTAAAATTTGTGACTTTCATCGGCGACCTCTGGCTCATTTCTTCCAGTAACGATTCCAGGCTTTCGGCTGCTGGTGCAGAGCGTTTAAAGCTCTTTTTTCTTTTTTTCCTAATAGCTCACATGATAAATGCCCATGGCTAATTTAAAAGAGAATAAAGAATCAAGAGCTGGTGGCTTTGGAATACTTCTTCAGCTTTCTCTCTAACTTCTGGGGTTGCGGCTTAGTGATTAAGTCGTGGAGACATTGGATACTCGAGCCGAGTTAATAATCTCCGTAACCGGATGACGGCTCCGACGGGAGCCCTGCTGGGGACGACTCGCCCTGTGCCGCGTGCCTCCTGCAGGGCGGGAAAGCGCAGAAGGAAGACAGCCCGTTGTCCCGGTCAGGGTGCCGGCAGGCAGGAGGGGCCCCTCCGCAGGGTCTGAGCCAAGGGGGCAGGGTCAGAGCTCAGGGCTGGAGGAGAGGGATGGACACACCCCGTGTCTAGCGACAGATTGGGTGGCGGGCCAGTCTGCTCTTGCTGAGGACGTGGGGACTGGGTCGGGGACCCCGAACCTCATCCTTCCGCCTGATGCTCTCATTGGCTCAGCCCGACCGGAACTGGAAGTCAGGGACCCAGTGATGCCGGCCCTGAGGCCCACCTTCCCGGGTACAGAGCAGGGTGAAGGGGCGGGAGGTCGCTGGTGGACCCCGTGCTTCGAGCTGACACCACGCACGCAAGAACCGCAAACGACACCCGACTTCTCCTTCCTCCGAAGCCTGTTCTGGGCTCCCTGAGATCTTCAGGGCCACCGGGTCTTCAGAGGCTCATTTGTGAAATAGTTATTCTGTGCCCGGATTAGGTGCCTGGCCTTGGCGGCAGGCCTGATGCCGGCATTGCCAGCGGGAAGGAAACAGGTGGAGATCTGGGGGTCCTGACTCAGCCCCGAAGTCGATTCGGTGGCCTCCACTCTCCACAGGCGGCAGGGTGATCTTGAAATTGTAAATCAGGTTACGTCACTAGTCCAGCAAATAGCTTGCAGGAGTTTCTCCGTGCCTTCAGAATTCAAAATAAACAAACAAACAATAAAAGCCCTTTCCCGCCTCGCCCCGGGGCTTGCATGGACAGCACGCCGGCCCCTTGCTCCTGGTCCCCACCCGCGTCCCACTGCTGGGTCCTGGGACCCTGCCCCGCCAGCCCCAGAGCAGAGAGCACCGGCCCTCCCTGGCCTGGGCCCTGCCCCTGCTGGTCTTGGCCCGCAGGTGTCATCTCTGGCCCCGAGCACGGCCAGCCAAGGCCTCTCCCTCCCCCACAGGGGCAGCCGGGGCCTCGGCGAGCTTCCCCGTCTCCTCTGCGGCCAGAGCCCTGCACCCCGCCACGCCTCCTGCTTCCTGGCTTTCTCCTCCACAAACCCTTTGTCCCCATGGCAGCCACCAGCTGCTGTGTTCCGGTCCCAGGGCGGTCTTGCTGCAGCGGGACGCGGTCCACACGTGAGGGTGAGCCACGAGACCGGGCTCGCCCACGGCCACGCTGCCACGGTGCGCCGAGCCAGGCGACCCGCTCCAGCGCCCACCCCAGGGCCCGCCGCTGCCTGCCTGAAAGCATAGGGAACAAAGACCCACCTGGTCACCCGCGAAAAGGGGGGGCAGAACTTCCACACCCTGGGCCCGCGGAGGGAGCCACCCTCACGGTTCACCTGGGTCTCTGACACCTTCTTACTGAGCGGAGTCCTGCAACGTTGGGTTCTGGGTCATCGTAAGAAGCATCCTCTAGAGTCAGGTGCTCTCTCCGTCCCCAGCTACAGGGGGTGACCGTCTGCTTCAGGACTGCCTCCTCCCCCCGCCCCCGGCTTTCACATTTACGCCTCAAATTGGTGATTAGTCACCTCGAGCTCCTCACTGTCTCTCGTGGGAATCGCGGGCTCCGGGCGCCCTCGCCCTGCCCCAGGGTCCTGCAGCCTCCCGGGGACGTCTCCCTCCTGCGTCCCCTCAGCCTGGGCACCATGTCGATCATCAGCGGTGAACGTTTTCATGGTTGCTCCATGACGGCGTCCGCACCCCGTCTCCATCAGCATTAGGTCCTGGTGCTCACCCCTCTGGGGGAAGAGCCGACTCCGGACCCCGAGTTACGAGCTTCTTTCTAGGAAAACCCCACCATCCACCTGTCTTAGACTGGGTCCTCTGACCCAGACTCGGAGACAGAGCTGCATCCGCCCGCTTCATCGAAGAGGGAGGGGGGCGCACAGAGGGTGAGCGAGAGAGGGTCCTGAGAGCTCGGCCCGCGGCTCTGGCGGCACGGCTGGCCTCAAGTTCGCCTTGCTGCCCAGGGCGTCCCCCTTCTGTATGCCTTTCACGAAAGAGTGGGGCCTCCGCCCTTGCCGGCTTCTTCCTACCCGGTGCTCTCTCCTGTGCACCTGGGACCCGGTCCACACAGGACCCCTCCATCCCTGTGACACTGGAGTCACGTGCAACTTGTTAGGAAACAGACATTGCGTCCCATGGACCTCCCTCCCCGGCTTGCTTTCCAGCGGTGATGACAGACTCCGTCTGAGCTCACGTGAGTCAGATGGGAGCTTCAAGGCCTTCCCTGGGGACCGGGATATGGGAATGAACAGGGGGACGGCAGAAGTAGAGGAGGGCAGGGCCGTGCGGGGGACCCGCCGCCGTCCTGAAGCCACCCCAGGGGCTCCGAACAACTCGAGCCACACCTTCAGTCCTGACCCACTCCTGTTTCCCGCTCTGTTGCTGTGGGAGCAGAATAGACACGGGAGGGGGGGCGTCCCTGTGGGCCCCGTGGCTCAGCAGCGGGGACGCGGAGTCTAGGCAGGCTTGTCCAGAGCATCTGTTGTGACCTCGGCCTGAGCTCCCGGCGCGGCCGACACGCAGCCCCGGGCCCTCCTTTCAAAGAGGACGGGAGGGCGGGCGGGACGGGGAATAAATACGTCCCTTCTCTGTGCACGGAGACGCCAGGACCGACTTGCCTCGTAGGGGCTGGAGCAGCCGAGTCTGGGCGGCTGCCCAAGTTTCGGCCGGAACATTGGGTCAAAGCCGCTTCCCTATCCCTTGGCCATTACTGTTTAATGTGCCCATCATTCAAGTTTAGGAGACTTTGTTTTCTCAGATTATAGCTGGACCCCGCGGCTTCGTGGGCCAGAACGCCGTGGAAAAGGCTGCTACCGGACAAAATCAAGGACATCATGGCGTGGCATCTCGGCTGCTGTCGTGTAAGGAAGCTGCCCCCGGGCTGCACCCCCAGCGAATGAGCAGCTTTAAGTCCGCGTGCACACGCACTAGCCCAGCGCCTCCGATGCCCAAACAAACAGCCAAGGCAATGGAGGTGCCCAGACTGTGCGCGCTAATGTTCTAGGCTTGGGAACGCGCCTCCCCGGGGACGACCGGACGGCAGGTGCGTACGGAGCCCCGAGCGTGGACCCCTCACCCACTGCAGGCCTTCTCCGTCACCCGCCCCATCCCACAGGTGAGGGACCTGAGGCTCAGGGAAGGCAAGCAGCCGGCGCCCGTGGGACAGCAGAGCAAGCATGCAGTCGCAGGCAGTGTAGACCGGCACAGGGCACCGCCCTTCTCCCGAACCCACTCGTCTGCAGCCCCCTCTGTTGCCTTTCCTCCCAAGGTTCATCTAAAGTCAGAAGACCCCAGACTGAGGAATTGGCCCTTCGTCCACCCGTGCACAACCGGCGTGCACACTCTCCCGGCTCAGGGAGAGGCCGCACTTCTGTCCGGGTCCTCTTCTGCAGGAAAGGGACAGGGGACAGGCGGTGTCCGTTAACTGCCATCAGGCGACAGGCAGAGGGTAGGGGTGCGTTATCAGTGCCTACCACAGAACCCCCGTCTTTGTGTTTCTGAGTAGGGGACGCTCTCTCCCTGGAAAGTGCTGGGTCTTTAAGACCTACGTTCAAATATCAGCTCTCGCACACATGTCGGCTGTGAGCCTTTGCCTGGTAAATAGTAGCCATTCGAAAGGACACTTCCATCCTTCCATCCCATAAATCGGGGAGAAGCAATTTGCAGAGGTCAGATGATTAAATCTACCCCAAACCACGGCCAGATTTTCTGACTTTTATTGGAATTACAAATCACTCATCAATAGCGGTAGGGAAACACTGGGTTAGTTAGACAGTTTTCTCCGCCGAGGATGCCAGCCGGAAGCGGGCATTGTCTCCGAATGTGTGAGGTGGCTAACACGCAAAGTTCTACCTGTCGCTTCTGGACTTCAACGCTGTGTCAGCGTGGTGGACTTAATCATTTCAGAACTTGAAAATTCGACTATGGCTTGTTTAATTAACACATGTCCGATATGAGTACACGCTGGTTTGGGCACACTTAGGTCTGTGAACCATGAGCCAAGTCCTGGGCTTTTATCGAGTGATTTCCCCCCAGAATCCCGTTCCTGTGTCTCCACACACTGGCTCTTCCTCTATTTGCTTTCTTTCTAGACGATTTGGTGACAGAAAGTCCGTACGATGGATTAAATGTGAGGATGAGGTGGGGACACTCCAGCCGATGAGAATGGGCTCAACCCAGGCCGCTGGCATTGCTGGCCCGGCACTATACCCACCCTCCTCCTCAACGCCGGCTTCAACCCCCTCGCCCCTGGTCCCCCTCCAGTGTCGGGGACAAGCACGTGGCTCCTGGCCGAGTGCAGAGCAAGGAACGCATCCACCAGAGGCCTGGCCACCATCTGGAAGGACTAGAACCCAGAGCGGCAAGGGGAGTTCGGCGGTGCAGGACTCCCTCCCCCATCGACGCTGGTCTCCCTAGACCCGCCAGCCCCGTGGGGAGGCGCCCGCAGCCCCAACAGTGTGGGGCAGCCCCGCTCATGCTACGCCCCAGAGTGGTTTGGAACGGCACTGTCTTCTACCTCAGGTTCCTGCTTCTCTCAATAGCCACCCTCTCCAATCCGGGCAGAGAGCGAGTGAGAGAGAGAAACAAACGTAAATTGTTTAGATGTCGTTTCTACTTTGTAGTTTTGAATATCATCCCCAGTGTTCAGAGCGTGCCGAAACATCGACGTCTGGGCATCGGGCAGAGACGCACGAGAAGGGACGGAAGGGACTCCCCCTGCCGCTCCGTGGCCATCGGTCTCTGGGGAAGAGAAGAACCCCCCCACTCACCCCTTACCCCCCGCCTCACCTCTGCATCGTCCAGAGGACCTGGAAGGTTTAGGCTCAGAGCTTACCTCATCCCGCAGCTCACCCTGGAATTCTTCCTGCAAACTAGTTAAGGATTAGGAGGCCCGTGGTTTTGTTTCTGAATAACCTGGGCTGGGGCGAGGTCTGTGGCTCCCCTTAGCAGGCCCTTTCCCAAGGCCCCCGCTGCTGTGCTGGGTCCCTGCTTCCCCCGACCCCCTCTGTTCCCCTCGGGCTCACTGGGGCTCACAGCACGGGCCCCTCCCGTGGGTCTGGCCCCCACCACCGAGGGTGCCCCCCCAGCACCCGGGGAAGACTCTCCAAGTAACGTCCCTGGGGCCGGCCCGGCGGAGGCAATGGTGAAGGACGGGGTGGACACATCGAGGGGGACCGGGGTGCAGAAGAGCCCGTGCACGAGGTTTCCCGGTGACCTGGGGCACAAGCTCGTTCTCTTTAAATGAACACACAATCCCTAAACCCCATGGAACCTGGCACTGCGATGCAGACCGCCCCTGTGGGGGTCACCTTGCTGACCCCCACCGTGCCCCCGGGCACGGCACACCCTGTGAGCATCGGCTGAGTGAAGTAAGGACCCGGGGAACCACCGAGAGGACCACGAAATCATCAGGCAGTTATATTTTCAAATTTCAAATGAAGTAGTGAGATCCAGAAACACGGAGCTGAACGTCGAGGGAGATTCCTGAGGGTGGATCTGCTCCTTTAGTGACGTCACACCGCACGCAGACACGCACGCACGGACACACGGACACACTCAGACACACGGACGTGCATGCAGACACGCAGACACGCACGCACAGACACACGGACATGCATGCAGACACACAGACACGCACGCACAGACACGTGGACACACACAGACACACGGACGTGCATGCAGACACGCAGACACGCACGCACGGACACACGGACACACAGACACGTGGACACACACAGACACACGGACGTGCATGCAGACACGCAGACACGCACGCACACAGACACACGGACACTCAGACACGTGGACACACACAGACACACGGACGTGCATGCAGACACGCAGACACGCACGCACACAGACACACGGACACTCAGACACGTGGACACACACAGACACACGGACGTGCATGCAGACACGCAGACACGCACGCACACAGACACACGGACACTCAGACACGTGGACACACACAGACACACGGACGTGCATGCAGACACGCACGCACAGACACACGGACACTCAGACACGTGGACACACACAGACACACGGACGTGCATGCAGACACGCAGACACGCACGCGCACAGACACACGGACACTCAGACACGTGGACACACACAGACACACGGACGTGCATGCAGACACGCAGACACGCACGCGCACAGACACACGGACACACAGACACGTGGACACACACAGACACACGGACGTGCATGCAGACACGCAGACACGCACGCACACAGACACACGGACACTCAGACACGTGGACACACACAGACACACGGACGTGCATGCAGACACGCAGACACGCACGCACACAGACACACGGACACTCAGACACGTGGACACACACAGACACACGGACGTGCATGCAGACACGCAGACACGCACGCGCACAGACACACGGACACTCAGACACGTGGACACACACAGACACACGGACGTGCATGCAGACACGCACGCACAGACACACGGACACTCAGACACGTGGACACACACAGACACACGGACGTGCATGCAGACACACAGACACGCACGCGCACGGACACACGGACACACAGACACGTGGACACACACAGACACACGGACGTGCACGCAGACACGCACGCGCACAGACACACGGACACACAGACACGTGGACACACACAGACACACGGACGTGCATGCAGACACACAGACACGCACGCACAGACACACGGACACACAGACACGTGGACACACACAGACACACGGACGTGCATGCAGACACACAGACACGCACGCACAGACACACGGACACTCAGACACGTGGACACACACAGACACACGGACGTGCACGCAGACACGCACGCGCACAGACACACGGACACACAGACACGTGGACACACACAGACACACGGACGTGCATGCAGACACACAGACACGCACGCACAGACACACGGACACACAGACACGTGGACACACACAGACACACGGACATACATGCAGACACGCACGCGCACAGACACACGGACACTCAGACACGTGGACACACACAGACACACGGACGTGCATGCAGACACACAGACACGCACGCGCACAGACACACGGACACACAGACACGTGGACACACACAGACACACGGACGTGCATGCAGACACGCAGACACGCACGCGCACAGACACACGGACACTCAGACACGTGGACACACACAGACACACGGACGTGCATGCAGACACACAGACATGCACGCACAGACACACGGACACACAGACACGTGGACACACACAGACACACGGACGTGCATGCAGACACACAGACACGCACGCACAGACACACGGACACTCAGACACGTGGACACACACAGACACACGGACATGCATGCAGACACACAGACACGCACGCGCACAGACACACGGACACACAGACACGTGGACACACACAGACACACGGACGTGCATGCAGACACGCAGACACGCACGCGCACAGACACACGGACACTCAGACACGTGGACACACACAGACACACGGACGTGCATGCAGACACACAGACACGCACGCACAGACACACGGACACACAGACACGTGGACACACACAGACACACGGACGTGCATGCAGACACACAGACACGCACGCGCACAGACACACGGACACACAGACACGTGGACACACACAGACACACGGACGTGCATGCAGACACGCAGACACGCACGCACAGACACACGGACACACAGACACGTGGACACACATGCACAGACACACGGACGTGCATGCAGACACACAGACACGCACGCACGGACACACGGACACACAGACACATGGACACACACAGACACACGGACGTGCATGCAGACACACAGACACGCACGCACAGACACACGGACACACAGACACGTGGACACACACAGACACACGGACATGCATGCAGACACACAGACACGCACGCACAGACACACGGACACACAGACACGTGGACACACACAGACACACGGACGTGCATGCAGACACACAGACACGCACGCACAGACACACGGACACACAGACACGTGGACACACACAGACACACGGACGTGCATGCAGACACACAGACACGCACGCACAGACACACGGACACTCAGACACGTGGACACACACAGACACACGGACGTGCATGCAGACACACAGACACGCAAGCACAGACACACAGACACACAGACACGTGGACACACACAGACACACGGACGTGCATGCAGACACACAGACACGCAAGCACAGACACACAGACACACAGACACGTGGACACACACAGACACACGGACGTGCATGCAGACACACAGACATGCACGCACAGACACACGGACACACAGACACGTGGACACACATGCACAGACACAGACATGCGCGCAGACACAAAAACAGACAAATATACCCACAGACACACTCACACACACAATCACGTTCAAACAAAACCGGGGTCGTATTACGTACACAGTTTGAGATCTGTCGTTTCTCTCTCGTTACTAAATCCAGCCTCTCCACGCCTGTTGTGCAGACAGGCAGGTAGACCCTGTCAACGGTCAGCGTCCCCCGCGTCCGATGACCAACACCTGGTGGAGACAGCTTTTAGTCTCTGTGTGACCCTCTATCATAAGTGATTCTTAAACATATGTTAAAACGTTCTTTCTGTCCTAGAGAAATTACCCCTAATTG
Source organism: Paguma larvata (assembly GCA_030068075.1). Taxonomy (NCBI): domain Eukaryota; kingdom Metazoa; phylum Chordata; class Mammalia; order Carnivora; family Viverridae; genus Paguma; species Paguma larvata. Next base: position 16,049,030 of record CM057837.1, on the reverse strand, counting down.
TAAGAATAATAAGCATATATTCCACACAGTGACAAGTGGGTCACTCCAAACACTATTTTTCAAACAAAACTGGTAAAATTTATTGAACCATAAATTTATTCGACCATGTAACTCCGTGATTTGGGGCGTTCCGCAAAGAGAGTAGGAAAACCACGGCGTCTCCTCTCACGACCCGAGCCTGACGGGGAGGCCGGCAGGCTCGAGAGAGCGAGGGCATACTCATGACAACAGGTGGCATGAGGAAAGCTTTGCAGGCAGGGTGACGGAGGGCAGGAGGAGGGTCGCTGCATAGTGGGCGCTTAGCAACAGCGTCTCTGACGCGGGGTATTTGGGCCTCCGTTTTTCCTATAGTTTTGTCTTGCTTAGGGGTTTAGGTGTGCACATTTACTGACAAATATATCCCTACACATTTGTTATGATTGCTACTGTAAATAAGATTTCAATATATTTGGAATGTTTTCAAAAGCATTTGTCAAAATGCTGTTAGCAGCACTTAGGTATTTGGAGTTTTACATATTCATTTTTAACCAGCCAATCATCCAACCCGCTGTGGCCTCCACGTGGTTTTTATCTGAGTCACTCAGGGTCTGGACAGACCACCCAGAAGTCCTGATGATGTATTTCTGCCTCTCTTTACATCAGGACATTTCATTTCTCATGTTTTATTTATTATTTAGAATTTGAACAGTAATCTTAAATAACTGTGATGACAGGAACCATTAATTGTTCCTTTAGCAGAGTCCCTGTGTCCACTCTTAGGGCAGGAGGGAGCAACCGGTGTTTTTCCCAGTGTGAAAAAAAAAGCCCCCGTACATTAGGAACTGAAGCAATTTAATAAAATCTGACATCTTATAGACTAGCTTTCTGGCACGTGTTCACACCATCAGACCGTGTTTCTCCGTTACCTCCGCCAACCGTCCAACGGCCTGTTGCAATGAAATTCTTCCCAATACTCAACCGTCCCCACCTTCACCGCAAACTCCTGTTATGGCCTTCCTTTTTACGTTTCTTTATTATTTGTCAAGTTTCCTACGGTCTAAATCTTATAATAATTAGTGAAAGTATACATTTATCATAATGGGAAAGTTGATCAACTTGGACACACCCCAAAGAAAGGCTCCATAATTATTTCTGTGAAAAAGCAATTTAATTGATTAAATGCTGCATATAAGCGCTTCTTGAGAAAGACTTCACAAGTGTGTTTCTGGCTTTCAGGGTTTTGCCAGGGTGGCAGCTGGTAGCGAGGCCGTCACACCCAGCACACGCGGGCACATGTACGGACCTACCGTGTTTTCGGCTTCCTGCATTCCTCACTTCCTCAAGGCCTTATTAAATGCCTACTTTGAACCAAAGATCGTATTAAGTATCAGGAATTCAAAGATGGGGGAGAGGGTAGCACAACGAGGCAGGTTTTCACGTTATTAACATGGACGTAAATATCAAACTCAGGTGGGATTTAGTGGGGCAGGGGACTCGAGTCATCCGCTCAGACGACAGATGCTGGGCGCCACTGCAGGCACAGAGCTCGGCGCTGGGAGACATCTGTGCGTGGGAGCACTCACGTGCATGTGCACACACACGCGCGTGTGTCCGTGCGTACATGATTCGTGCATGTGTATCACCCCGTCCGAATTCTCTAGCTCACAGTCCGCTGAGACGCGAGAGCAGATAAATCCATGGTAACGTTTTCCGAGTGAGATTCTGATAGCACGTCTCGGGAGGTTTGAGGGACGGGGAGGGAGCACGGACCCACACGCGGCCGGTGGAGGAAGGGCCGGCGCGTGAGCCTCCACAGGGTCTAAGCGCTCCCCAGCGAGCGGCTGTCCTGGCAAAGCCGGGGGTCCGGCACCGGGAGCGTGGGGCGGGCGTGGCTGAGGCCGGCGGGAGAGGCACACGGAAGGCCGGCGGGGGACTCGGGCTGGCCCTCGGGGGCCGCCTCCACTCCTGTGCGAGCTCTGCACCGCCGACATCGTTCGAAAACAACAGCAGAGCGCCCGGAACCCTGCGGCACCTCGCCTCGTTGCCAAACAGTCCGAACGATCACCCGGACACGAAGACGCAAGAACAGGAAAAGAGACGCTATAAACGCGTCCCGAGATCACCGAGACCGTGAAGGAACGACGCGGTCGAGGCGCCTGCGTGCTGCCGTCGGACACCAGCCGCGCGCCCCGAGTTCCCGGGCGGCGGCGTCACGGGTGACCGGTGGAAGGGTGTCACGTGGGTCCCTGTCACTCACCAGGGGAACGCATGTCTCTGGCCGTTCTGTAACCTGGGCAGCTTCTTGGAGCACAAAGGAGACTTGAAGGCTACCCTTAATTCACACCGTCTGCACATTACAAAGCCCGTTCGGCCTCCAAAGTATCACAGCCGCACACAGTGTCCTTCCTTAGAGTGGGGACAAGCTGTGGGTTCCCACCGCCGTCTCTCGGCCGCTGCGCCAAGGGCAAGCCACGTTGGACGTGGTTGTTCAGGCCGTTCTGCCCACGCGCGGTACCCGGCTCACCCCTCCCACAGGCCTACACTAATCCAGATGAGCCAACAGCGGCTTCTTGTTAACGAGCTCTAAGTCAAAAGAAATTTATCTCCGCGGCTGCCACCAGCAGGTTGGCCGAGCGCCCGCAGCTGCGGCCAGGAGAAGCCTGGCTCTGTCGAAGGTCCGTGAAGACGCGTCTTGCTTCCCAGGGCCGCCTACACAATTTCCTGTATCGTAAGTGTATTTTGAAACTAGAAAATCATTAACCCTACCTATAGTTAAGTGCCCTTCCTTTTAATGGCTAGAATTGATTTTTTTTAATGTTTGCTAATAAACAGATTTGGAAACCCTGTGTCATTCAGAACGTTGAAACTTTTTCTCGTGAAACCTGACTTTTACCATGGCCTTGACCAAACACGGAACCCATTTAGCCCAAAGGAGGAGCTTCTGTCTGACGGAGAACTTTTCACCCCCCCCTTCAGAAATTCTTGTGAAGATTAAAATCACTCCGGGTACGGGGGTGACTGAACCAGTCCCCCGAGTTCTCCTGAGCATGTACCATGCGTCGGGCCCCGCGCAGGTGGTGCTAGGGAAGATGCCGTCATCACAGAGCCGCGCTGTGCCAAGGACAGTGACAAACAAATACATAATTACCGATCAATGAGACAGACGCAGAGCCAGTCACCCAGGGCGGCTGAGCACAGTTCCTTAACCGCCGTGTCAGTGTCAGTCACGGCCCCGCCCAGACATGACAGTAAACCCGAGCCCTGAATGTGACCTTCCAGGAAAAGAGGAAAGTAAAAAGTGTTCCAGGCAGAGGGAACGGCAAGACAGCAGCCCAGAGGCTCAGAGCTCGGGACTCTCTCGGGATTCGAAGAAAGCCCACGTGAGCAGTTCAGTGAGGAAAGAAGGAAGGCTCCTGAGGTGCGTTTGGGAAGGTGGGCGAGAGCCCGCTGGGATACGGGCCCGCGTGGAGGCCACAGCGAGAACCGGGGACACCACACAGATCTTCCGCCGCCCAAGAGTGACCACGGTCGTGCCTTTAGAATATCACTCAGGCTCCCCTGCAGAGAACGGATTGACGGGGGTGAGAACAAGGGGGTGAGAACAAGGAAGTAAGAACTACAAAGCTGGGGGTTTGGGAGCTTGGCCATGATCCAAGTGGGGGTGACAGCAGCTCCGAGGGTGAGCACGGGGTACGTGATGCAAACAGGGCTGGAATCTTCTGTAGAGAAAGAGAGTGGTGGTTCAGGTTAGGGTTAGGGTTAGGGTTAGGGTTAGGGTTAGGGTAAGGTTAGTGTTAGAGGGTTAGCGTTAAGGTTAGAGAAAGAGGTTTAGGGTTATGGTTAGGATTAGGTTTAGGGTTAGGATTAGGGTTAGGGTTAGTGTTAGAATTAGGGTTAGGATTAGGGTTAGGATTAGGGTTAGGGTTAGGATTAGGGTTAGGGTTAGAGTTAGGGTTAGGGTTAGGGTTAGGGTTAGGGGATGCCTGACAAGGAAGATCCTCCAATCTATATCTCGAGTTGAATCTAGTGCAGTAACGCCTCTCCTGTTGTCTAGGCTGGAGCTCTGGTGGCCTAGGATATTCTAGGGTGGGTTTGTGTTGGCTGGGTACTGTCTAAGCTTGGACACAATGCTGCTGTGGACAGGCCAGGATTGGGCTCTCAGTAGGTGTCTCTGTGCCAGATTAAACAGGGTGTCAGGAAGTCTTGCCACTGGTTCCCCTTTGAGACCCGGGTAGACAGATACAGATGTCTTGTATCTAGAATGGTCTATGTTGTTGGCCACATAGAGCAAAGGCTGCAGACTTTGCCTGGAAATATCTGGAGGAAGCTCATATTGAGTAGAGATCTCATACATGTGGGCCTATTGTAGGGGGGAGACCAGGAGAGCCACCCACCTACAGTCGGATGGTGAATGTTGTTGGGCCTGGCTTTGGGCAGGACCCCTTAGAAGGCAGTGCCAGCCGTGTTAAGGCAGCCCCGGAGAGTAGCGTCCGTAGAGGTCAGCGTGTGTGCTTGCAGTCATCAGAACAACAGTCCGTGTGGCCTGTGGTAGTCCTGACCCCTCCCTCCCTTGCCCTGGGACCCCACCAGGCAGCTTTTGGGTCCTGATCTCAGGATTCATCCAAAACAGGAGAACGGTATTGGGCAATGTTCTGTCGTTGTTTAGACAAGTGTACTAAAATCAGGTAAAGATGTAAACATGCTTTGGAAAGGGGAAAATGTTTCTGTCTTACTAAACATTAGTATGTGAATCAGTGACGCTCAGAAACAGTCTGATCTGATTAAAAAACAAAACTGGGAATCTGGAAGCAGTTTCTCCAGAAAACACGCCCACCGGTGACAAGACGTCCCGGCTTAGAAGAGGTGGATCAGTTGAGAGTTTAGTATGAATCGGCTAACTTGCCCCAACGGCCTTGCTCATCGGGCGGCGACCACCGAGAAAGGATTGGGAGCCCACTCCCATGGAGGCGGGCCCCCGGCAGGGCGTCTCACGGCACCCTGAACGCTGACCTCGCTGTCTCTGTGGGGCGCACGGGCCCTGCACGGAGCTGCAGAGATGGCAGTGACAGGTACACCGACACCCCCGGGCTGGACACGCGCAACAAGGGACGAGGAACAGAAAGGTGAGGGGAGGCGAGCAGGTTAGTTCGTGCTGTTTGTCAACCCAGAGGTGGGACCAGGGCCTCGGGAACCATGCTCACGGGATGCTGAGTGCACGGGGCGCCCTCACGCACCCCTGAAGTCCGTGGGCCATAGCAGGCGCTCAGCAGACGCTGAGTCTTGCCTTTAAACCACAGAAATGCTCTATAACGTGCAAAAGTCCCAGGTTCCGCAGCCCGGGCTACAGGCTGTGTCATGACTTCTGGGGGAGGCCAGCTGGCACCATGTTGGATCTGGGCAAGCCGTGGCCAGGAGAGGCTGACCACACGCCTGGGACGCGGCAGAGCTGAGCTAGGTTGGGTTGACCTCACAAGCTGACCGGGCTCGAGGGATACGCTTTTAGTTCAGAGAGTTGGGGAACCACCGCAAATTTACTCTCTGAGCGAGAAAGTCCGAAGGAGTCACAGCACACCTTTCCATCCCAACCCAAAGGTCTGCGTTCAAGATACTTAAAAATAGCCCAAGTCACTGTGCCACGTGGACCGTGCCCACATTTGCAGGGGACCAAGCCCAGGGACTAATGGGCTCGACCGGCTCGGGCTACTGTCCTCCTGTCGGGCCCAAAGCCACCACGCCTTGCAGCCATCTCTGCTGCATCTTAGAGCCCTAAGCGCTAAGAGCAGGACCGTGGGCTTGGTGGGCTGGACCCTCCCTCAATCCAGAGCCTGTCACCGGTGTCACCGCCCACGACCCCCGTGCCTCGGACCCTCCAGGGGAGGTGGGGCTGGCAGCTCGCTGAGAGGGAGCCTCTTTCAGAACCACGTGTCTGCTCGCAGAGAGGTCACGGCTCTCTGGGGACCGTGCCCACCATCTCCCAGGACGGGCCTACGGATGGAAACGCCCGTTTGAGGGAGGGCAGCACGTGCACAGCCGGAGCCCGCCGCCCGACGGAAAGAAAAACTCACACACCCGGAAGCGAGTGGGTGATTCAGCCTAACACCACCTGCTCTGTTGAGGCCAAGGTCAGTCCTACGAGTTTGGAAGTGTCATACGGAATAACCACTTAATGATTTGGTTCACGGCGAAAATACTACGTGTGTGTGTGCATGTGTGAGTATTTTAGTTCCCAAGAAAGGAGGAGGCGGGGACAGCCGAGTGCAGCCTAACGTTGTAAGAAGACAAGAGGACCCTGCTAAGCGGGTTGTGAATTTCCGAGTTCCAGCAGGAATCACGACCATTGTACAAGGTTCCGTTCCGAACTGTCTGACCTCGGGTTTTCATTCCAAATGTATTACAAGGGATTTCAAGGAGATTGTTAGAAGCAGATTTTCTGGTCGGAAAAGAGGGAGCTGCAGGTCTTACTAAAGGATCTTGACTGCGTGCTGCTTGAAGATCACTTACTAAACACGCAGGCTTCGTGGTGGGGACTCGTGCAGCCTCGGGGAGCCTGGGGAGGTCATTAAGGCGCCAGCGTCCCTGGGGCCGGGCCGAAGCCCTAAGGGCTGGGGTGGCCCCAGCAACCTCGGAATATTACAGTCTGACACCAGTCAGCAAGATAAGAAGAAACTCAGCCAGCCGTTGCTTTTTCCAGAACAGAACCAGAAAACGTGTGACAAGGGGATTCGATTTCTGCAGGCCTAAGGTTTCTCTCTAAATACGTATGCTGTGCATTTTTAAATGTTTTTAGTCTCTCTGTTGTACCAGATAAACAGTAAATGTTGCCCCCAAACTGGGAACTGAATTAATGTAAAGGCTGGAATTGCTGGTTTACTGTTGTTTGGGCTTTTTATTGTCCTTTTTAAGAAAAAGACACTTTACTTGGGGGGACCCCATGAGAACCACGGGCACAGAGCCACTCTCGCTTGAGGGGAAGAGCCCCCGTGTCCTCTGGGGCAGGGGACAGTGACAGAGGGTCTGCAGAGGCCTGAGTGGGGTCACCAGGTTCCCGCTCTCACGCCCTCCACCCTGCGCGCTGTCTCTGCTGGCCGGGCGCATGCGAACAGAGGACGGGGCACTGAGCTCCACGGCCGTGCACAGCCCCTGGCAGATCAGGCTCCTCCCAACCCTGCTCACGCGGGCCGCTCGTCCAGCAGACACTTCCAGAAGGCCGGAGGCGTGGCCTCGGAACTGGGCACTCAGGCCCCGAAGCAAAGCACTTAGTAACAACAAAAATGTGTTACCTACGGGTTTCTTCCAGAAACTGTTGTTTCCTCCAAAGGCCTTGTGTCCGCCAGTGAGGGGACCACCCTGAGCCTTTACTTTGAAAACCAGAAATCGAAGCGGAGGGTTCTGGGGTGCCTCTGAATGGCCGGGGGTTCCTCGGGGTCGGGGTCCCCGGCCCGCGCCCGGGCGGCTCCATCTGGAGATACAGGAGGGACCGGCTTCCGGGCAGCCTGCAGAACCCCAGCCGCCTGCAGAGCGAAGCCACGCCCTTAGAGGCAGGTGACAGTTTCCCCCGCCTCTGCGATGACGCTTTAGCGTCTTGGAAACCGTGCAGCTCTGAGCCACATTGGGCCATTCCCGATGGACGGCCGGTGAGTGCTCGGGGCACCCACCCCGTTGAAAGAATTCTGGCAGAAATGCCTACCTACCTGACTTGCAGTGGTTAACGCTCCGTCGGACCGAGGGTGCTAATTCCGCACGTGCGGCCGAGGAAGAGGGGGGCTCTGGAGGCCGACAGGAGGGCCCTTACAGCCAGGCGACACTGATGTCACAGGGAGACCCGAGGACGCCTGCCACCCCAAGGCTTGCTTCTCACTATGTGATTTATTTCCATTGGGAAGAGAAACTTGGCAGAAACTAAAATTGCCATCATTTTTAAGTCTATAGCCATCTTCATCAGAAAAAAAAAAAGGCCCATTCATAGTACAAGTGACATAAATTTGGAAACGTCTCAGGGTAAGAAGAGCCCACCCCCTGCTCCCTCCCCACCTCCATCCCCAGAGCCGGCCCCCCCTCCGACCTCTCCCATGCTGGCTCCACGCCATCCACACCTCTCCCTGCCCATAAGTCCCCGCCCACTGAGCAGGCCCCCGTCTCCCCCTCGTTGCCTCCCAGTGGAACACTCAGGGGGTGGGGGACAGGACCGACCCCAAGTGGGATATTCAGGGTTGGGGGGCAGGACTGTCTTCCAGTGGGATGCTCAGGGGGTAGAGGATGGGACTGTCCCCGAGGGGACGCTTGGGGGGGCGGGGACAGGACCTCAGCCCCAGCGGGCAGACAATCCGCCTCCCCCCGCCCCCACCGTGCTCACTGAAGCGCTGGCCGCAGGCAAGAGCATTGTTCCCGAGTCTCTGCGGGGCCCCGGCTGCCTTCCAAGGTGGAATTGTGGGTGATTTCCCGGGCCCGCGCTGGCCACCTGCCTCAGGGAAACTGGCGTGATTGGGAAGTTCACGTCCTGGCAACGAGCCCGAGCTGCTGGTTTTGAACGCTGCTGCAGCCCGAGCTCCTCAGCCCTGCCGGAGCCCTGGGACCCCTCCCCTGCACCGGCTGCCCCTGCCCTGCACCAGAGCAGCCTCTTCGGGGTTGGTGTGGGCAGAGCCCAGACCGGCTCAGGGGACTCACGATCTTCCCCAGCGGGGCGACCCTGGCCCACCTCCTGGCCCCAGAACCTCTCGAGGACCGAGGCGGACGCTGGGGGACGTTCCCACCCTGGGCACTGACGCCGTGTGTTACTGTGAACCAGGTAAGGGCGCTTCCTTTATTTAATGCCTCTCAACTTGGATTTTTGTAAGTATTTGTAGAAAGGTCTCAACTGCAGGCCCTTTCTGCTTAATGTGAACACACGCTCCCCGTGGGCCATCAGCGCAGCTCTGGGCCGGCTCAGCGAGGAGTCAGGTGCGGGAGCTGGAGCCCCCAGGCCGTGGGGCTCCTTCCAGAAGGGGACAATCGTAGGCCGGAAGGACACCCGCGATCACACCCACCCAGTGCCAGCGTCTGGACACAGAGGGACTGCTGCCCACCCTGGCCCCTACTCTGGTGTCTGTTTGGTGCGGTGGGCGGTGGACACAGCTTTCCGGAACGTTCACCAGGGGTGAACATCGGTGCTGCTGCGGGCCACGTGCACACATCTTTCCATGTCTTACCCCAAATCACACCTTTCAACAGCAAAAAATCACAAAGTGGAAACGATCTGACCCGAGAGAAAGTTCCCAGTGTCCATCTCCGTCACACAGTGTCTGACTGCAGCAACATCAGGAAGCAAGCAGCGAACCACTGACCTCGTCTCAAAAGATTACCAAACAGTTGCCAGAATCACGTCTGATTTATGAAGGCAAGAGGCAAGGACCCGTGTTTACGCTGTTGTGCGGGAAGTAGCCAGAGCTCTCCCCTCCCGTTGGCCGCGTTACTAACGTCACCCGGTGGGGTCTTCCTAGGCGGCTAACACATGTTGCAACAGTCTTGCTCCTTGACGTCACCAGAGCGAAATAACATTCTTTCCATCAAAAGAGGCAGTAAGTTTCAAAACGGACAGGGATCGTTCACACAGAACTGCCTCCTGCGTGCACCGTAGGCATAGCCGAAGCGTGAATTAGGATACGTTTCACCCTACAGATTCAGCCCCCCAAAGTAGAACTTTGCAGGGGCGCCTGGGTGGCTCAGTCGGTTAAGTGACAGACTCTTGGCTTCGGCCCAGGTTGTGATTCAGCGTTGTGAGACGGAGCCCCGCGTCGGGCTCTGTGCTGACGGTGCAGAGCCTGCTGGGGCTTCTCTCTCCCTCTCTCTCTGTCCCTCCCCTGCTCATGCTCTCATGCCCTCTCTCTTTCTCTCAAAATAAATAAATAAACTGTAAAAAAAAAAAAAAAAAAGGCAGGACTTTGCAGACTCCTGTGGGCCGGGGTGGCGTCAGGGCGCCCGGAGCTGCGTGCACCCCGAGGTGCAGGGGGGCGGATCTGGGAGAGGCCTCCAGGCCAGTGGTCTCCTGCACGTGAGCAAGTGAAAGTCAGGGAAAGGCCCGGGTTCCCAGGCCCCCGGGGACGAGGGGGCTCTGCGTGGAGCGGCTGTGCCTGCGTCCGTGCGGGCAGTCGGAGGAGAGCTCGCCTCTTCTGAGAGCCGATGACGAGTCAGCACCCGTGACTCTCCCTTCCACGCGTGGAGCCAGGCTCGATGGCGCCTGACCTGGACCCGCAGGCGTCCTCCTCCCAGAACCCAAAGCCCAAGCCCTGGATGGATGGGTATCAGTCCCGCCCACCACGCCGGCTGTGTGCCGTGTGCCGTGTGCCGTGTGCCGGGGACCAGGCCGTGCTCAGACGTGCTTGCAGTCGCTGGAGTGTCTGTGGCTGCCTTCTCGAAAGTCCTCGTAACGTCTGAACAAGGGCCTTCTCGTTGTCACTTCGCACTGGGCCCCACGTTAGGTAGCTGCTCCCTGACCCCACGGGGCCAGCACGTGCCCTTGGCCAGGCTCTTTGGTGTGATCGCAGCAGGGGCGACCCGGTTCTTAGGTCAGAAACGCCCTTTCCTTGTGTGCCCAGCATCACCTAACCAGCTCGCAGCATCGGTCACTGGGTATTTCTAGCCCCTCCCGCCCTGGATGCACCTGGAACACGATCGCATGAAGGCCCTGAGGCTCTGGGCGCTGTTGCTGAGTCCCCCAGGCCGACCCAGCAGGAGGGGCGGGGAGGGGAGGGGAGGGGCGTCCATGGCCTGGAGGAGGGGACAGGGCCGTGAAGAGCCCGGTGTCCCCCTGGGCTGCCACCCGGGGCTGGGTTTGAGCCCCAGCACGTGAGCCGCCTCGGTGCACACTGACGGCCCCCCCGTTGCTCATGGAGATCGAAGGCAGCAACAGGAAAGAAAATATAAAATAATTTCAATTCATGTTTTTATCTCTAAAATCCCTTTTTGCACATTTAGCTATATTTTATATTTTTTTAAATTAAAATTTATCGATTCCCTGATATCTTTATGTGCTCATGTGTGTGTGCGTGCGTGTGCGCGCACACAAGAGGGGGATGGAGAGTAGGAAAGAGAGTGAGAGAGCACCAGAGAGAGGGACGGAGAGAGAGAGGACAGAGAGAGAGAGAGAGAAGGACGGAGAGACAGAGAGAGGACAGACAGAGAGGGAGAGAGAGTCGGGGAGGGGGGCAGATGTACGACGCATCCTGGACACAGAGGCAGCCTGGAGAGACGGCTGGGAAGGAGCCCCCCCCACCCCCCAGTCTTTGGGACCGGGCGGGAAAGCATCGCAGGATGGACGTGACCCTCTGTCTGAGAGCCTGCCACTCCTGTTGCTGGAGAACTGTGCTCGCGAGACCAGCTCCTCCTGGGGCGCAGACCCCAGCGCGCTGGCCGCACGCCCCGGCCCCGGCCCGGCTGCCCCGCCCGTGAGTGAGGACGGCCACTTACCTACCGCGGCACGCACGCCGCCGAGTCACGTGTGTCTTCCCAGCAGCCCCGCCCCTCCCGGCCACCCCGCAGCTGCTCTGCCTTTTTTCTGCCTGGTTTGGCCCGTATCTGCCCGCGGAGCCGCTGACTCCCCTAACTAATTATCGGACCCGGAGTCTGATCCGCAGACGTCGGGCTCCGACTCCTCACATTTAAAACAAACGGAGCCGATCTCGTGACTTGAAGTCCAACTTGAAAGTGGGCAGGGTTTGGTGTCTGCACTGGACGGGACCCGAGGGGGAGGGAGAGCCCTCACGCCCCGGGTCCAGCCGCAGCCCCGCCACGTGCTAACGACACTCACCTGCGGCCCCACGTGACCTAATTAAGACTCTTGATCACACCTGTTCGGGCGAAGGGCCAGGCTTTAGAAAATGGATTCTGCATTGTTTGCATCCCTGAGAGAAAGTTCCTGAACGTCTCAGGCCCCTGAGCTGGGGGGAAGGGGCAGTACTCAGCCTTCTCCTGTGTCCCGGATGGCTGGGACGGCCTGGAGCCCCGTCTGAGTTTGCACCCCCACCACGCGACAGTTATCGTCTCCCCGGGTGTGAAGACGGTGGGGCTGGATGGGGGCCCGGGGCCCGGATGCCTGAGGGCTCGGGTCACAGGGCAGCCAGGGCGCCGTGGACACAGACTGCGTCTCCTCTCCCTGCTGCCTCCCGCCCCCCTGCCCACCTCTTCCTCCTCCTCTCCGTCCCCTTCCTCCTCCTCCCCTCCCTACTCCTCCGCTCTCCCCACCCCTCCTCCTTTGTGGACACACCCCCTGCACACTGAGCGCTCCTCGTGGCCTCATCTCTTGCTGCCGTCTACACACCTGTGACAGGTCCTTAGCGCAGAGAAAATGCTCGTTATTTCACAGAAGGGACAGATGAGCTGTGACCTCTGGGGGGTGAGTTCAGTCTGGGGCACGGGCAGTTTCCAGAACTGCAGGGGGCTTCCCCGCCCCTGTGCTGGAGGCAGGCCATGCCCAGGGACGCGGCAGGGCCCACCTGGCCAGTGCAGCCCGGAACCAGATGGCAGGGACACCAGGCTGCGTGAGGTGTCTCCGGGGCTGTCGTCCACCCGGATGCCGGGCTGCGGCAGGAGAAGGCCCAGGGACACCAGCCTGCGGGCCGAGCTCAAGTCCCCCGGGGGTGAACGGCAAAACCACAGAAGAGCCATGTCCCTCTCCTCAGTGCTGACTCGGATCTACCCTCTCTCTGGCCCAGAGCTGGGCGCTCTAAGGGAAGGGACAAAGGAAGGGGGGGACACCCTGGTGGGAGCCCCCAGCCCTCGAGCTCCTCATGACCAGCCGTGTGGGTGAGTGGCAGAGACGCGGCCTCGGGTGAGACTGAGGAGGGGAGGCAGAGACGCGGCCTCGGGTGAGACCGAGGAGGGGAGGCAGAGACGCGCCCTCGGGTGAGCACACAGACAACGTGAGGAGTATCTTCTGCTGAAACAGGGAAGACACGGAATGTGTCCAGAGAAGGATCCGGCCACTGGGAAGGCCGGGGAAGCTCGGGTTCCCTGGTCTTTGGCTGGTGCAGGAGGAGCCGAGACCTGCCCGAGGGTGGAGGCTGTAGAGGCCGGAACTGAGGGAGGAGGCATCAAAGCTCCGTTCTCTCACTGCTGAGGGTGGGCCCATGGGGCAGGAACGGGCTGCACGACGTGGGGGGTCTTGGGTGACGGGTGAGCCACCGCGGATGGCTGGGACCGTGGGCAGGAAGGCCGTCCCTCCTCCCACGCTGGGTCACGACCTCTGCTGTCACAGCAGCACCCAGACCCTCACCGGAGGCACAAGCAGAGGCAGCGGAGCCAGCAAAGGAGCCGCAGGATGAGGGGAGCCCCACGGGAGGGAGCCCGGGGGTGTGATCCTTCACACGGAGACGGCCAGAGGTCTCCGGTGCGGCAGTCAGTGAGGACACCTGGTCACAACACACTGTTCAATCGAGGTCTCTAAGGGGAATATGAGGCCCCCTCGTTGACCTTGGTACCCCGACCTTGGAGATTTCTTGATCCCGTCGGTTAGGCTCAGACACCAGGCAATGAAGTGCTCAGGGGACTGTGGTGTAGCTGGGCCGATACCCTGGCGCCCCAGCTGTGGCCTGAGAAACAGCGTGAGCCCCGGGGGGGAAGGGGAGGCCGGCAGGCTCCCTGAAGTGACCGAGCCCGGGCGGTCGGTCACTCCCGGCGGCCTGGAAGCTTGCGCTGCAGCGGCAGCCTTGGCTGCCACCCCCCTCGCTTTTCACGTCGTCCTTGGAGGCGCAGATTCCAGAACGTTCTTCCCTCGGCAACGCCTGCCAGGCAGGAAGTGACGAACAAGGTCGTTCTCTCCCCGGGAGCCGCGTATCTACACAGGTGTGGCCGGGCTGCGGGGTGCTGGGACAGGGTTTAATAGTCACACAGTGAAGTCCCGAGGACCTGTTGGGAGTGAGCTATTGGAATGCCAACCCCACTCGTCTTTACTGAGAAAACAAAACCTTCCAGCGTTCTCGGTCTCTGGGATTACAGAGCACGCTGGTTGATGCTCTGTCATTTTCAAAACCAAATAAGGAAAGACCATTAGACCTCTGAATTGGATATAATTTGCCGGGTCCAGGTCTCCAAGAGTGGCTTGCCGCCATCTGTAACTGCTGGTTGGCTAGCCGTGGTGTCACCGCGTGATGTATGCCTCAATAACACCCTGCCAGCTGGCGAGACGCGTTTCGGGGATTCAGGCTGTGTACGTCAGATCAAAAAAAATATCAAGATAGATAATGTGATAGAAAGATAGAAGAGAGTTTTCGCTAAGATGGTAAGAATTCAGAGTTTGATACTGTGTATTTCCCCCAAGTGGTGGAGAAAAGGAGGCGTTGGCACTCCGGGGAGTCAGCGGAACACGCAGGCGAGACCATTGCTGTAGTCAGGAGCCCCCAGTCCCGGGCACCAGCCTCTCGGAGGGTGCTTTCCCCCCCGAAACCTGAGCCCCAGCCCTCACCCGAAGGGGGACAGCTTGTCCCTTGGGCCATAGGGTTCTCCAGGGAACCCCAGAGGACTGCAGGTTAATGGGGACTCATGCCTCCGTCCTCTCCATGGCCCTGATGTTGCAAATCTACTAAGAAAAAGAGTTACTGACTTTCAAACAGAGGTCCGAATACAGCCCGTGTTCTTGGTTATGCGCCACAAACCTACAGGAAGATTTGGACCAACAGGTGCATGCTAATAAATGTGACATCGATGTCATGTTGGCATTTTCGGTCAGATGTGTCTACACGAAGCTGGTGACACTCATAAGCCATTGACTGTGGACAGACAGACAGCTGATTCAGAACGCAGACATCGGCCAACATTGTGGGGCAGGGTTGTGAGGAGCAGCCGTGTGTCAGGCGCCATCTCAGCCCTGGGAACGCTGTCATCAGCAGAGGAGAAAACAAGGGGGGAAGATCCCTAACCATCAGGCACAGAACACTCTGATCTTTTACGTAACTTAAAATTGCAAATATGTACTTATTTTATATAGAATGGCATACTTCTAAATGTCAATTTATGTCATTGTAGCTGTATTAATAATTACATGTTATATATAATTTATATTGTATTTCTGTAATTTGCTAGTGAATTTTGTGTCTGAGGGGAGCTGTTTCTGGCTCTGCCGGGCTGTGCCCTTATCAGAGGAAATTATATAAAAGGTACGTCTGCGTCCCGAAGCATCTAAGCCTCTGCTATTGACTAAGTCTTGAGGCTTATTTCGGTCAACCTCCCGTGGGGCCCACGGAGACACGTCACGCCCTGCACCTAAGTGCCCTCGCCGCTTTCCGTCACTAGAACTGGACCACAAACCTCGCCTCCTTTCCCAAATTCCATTCTGCCTGTTATGTTGCTTCTCAAGGAGCAGGCCACCTGTCCTGTGGAAACAGCTATCACAGCACCTAAATGGCACCGTCCCCGCCAAAGTCACATCCCAGCGCACGACCCTTTAACATACTCACACTTGACCAAGTGCACTTTTTTTAAAAAGAACACGGGCATTGAACACTGAGATCCTTGAAAATAATGCGAGTCGGATGCGGCGTTAAGAATTCGGTTAGTTCTTCTAATTTTATTTCTTATGAGGCGATGCGGTGAAAAGGAAGACTTGACATTCTCCAGAAGTCGGTATTCCCCAATTCTCCGGGAAGTGACCGTTTTCTAAAAACTAAAGTGGAAGCAGAGACACAAGAACAGAGTCAGTGAGATGTACAGACGACGTAAGAGACCGAGAGAAGCCAGCTCGCTTCGAACCTTGGAGCTGAGCGACACTTCAGACTCCCAGTGAGATGCTTCTCAGAGAAAACACTGAGTTTTACATTTCTGGTTGTCCCTCTGGAGCCACAGACACCGACTTCAGGAAATAGGCTCACTCCTCAGGAGCCTCGGACCCAGCCCTATTCCGTCCGGGAGCACCGGGACCCAGCCCCTGCTCCGTCCGGGAGCACTGGGGAGCCTTGACGGTCCCAGAAGTTCCCATCGACTCCTCTGCTGGGTGCCCCATAGCTCACTTATGTCCCCCAGACGACCCACCCCAACGTGCGGGGCCTTCGGCCGGTGGGAGCAATCTCTGCACACGTGTGAGCAGAGCCTCGTGGGAGGAGGTTCCATGGATGGCCAGGCCCCCCGCGGAGCTCCAGCTCTAACACGGGTGAGCCAGCACGCCAGACGTGCACACACACACACACCCATGCATGCAGGGGACGCACATGCACGCATAAGCATAGTGGCCTACGCGCATGTGCACAAAGGTGTGTGCATGTACACATACACACATGCACGCATATGCATGCACTGTACACACCCACGTATGCACACACAGGCACGCACAGGGACACGAGTACATGCACACAAACACACATATGCACGCACGTGTACACACCCACGTCTGCACACACAGGCACGCACAGGGACACGAGTGCATGCACACAAACATACATATGCACGCACGTGTACACACCCACGTATGCACACACAGGCACGCACAGGGACACGAGTGCATGCACACAAACACACATATGCACACACATGTATACACCCACGTATGCACACACAGTCACGCACAGGGACACGAGTGCATGCACACAAACACACATACGCACGCATGTGTACACACCCACGTATGCACACACAGGCACGCACAGGGACACGAGTGCATGCACACAAACACACATATGCACGCACGTGTACACACCCACGTATGCACACACAGGCATGCACATGCAGGGTGCACTCGTGCACACCCAAGAACATACGTGCTTGCACGGACATGCACACGCGGGTGCACAGAGTGCCTCCGCATAGGGAAACGCCTAGCTCAGTGCCCAGGGAGTATAGGCGTAGTTCAAGAGCGAGGGAAACAGCCCTGGCTGCGTCTGTGGGCCGAGCCGTTTCTGGAATTGGCAACGGATCCCAGAGAAGAGTCAAGCTGCCTGGGAGTCATCGAGTGACGGAGAGATTTTGAAACGGCTGCCTCGGAGGCGCCAGGGGAGTAGAAGGCTCGGGGCGGCGGGGGGAGGCAGGCAGGGCTGCGGCATCAGAGGCGACCAGCGGCGCGCCGCCCCCCCCCCCCGCCTCTCCGCAGCGCAGGCCGCCGGTGCTCACCTGGGGCAGTCTCCGCCCGCGCTGCCTCTCCCGCTCACGGAAACCCTGGGAGGCAGGTGCCTTGGGCCCTGCTGTGCCGAGGAGAGGCCCCGGGGCAGGCGACGGGCTGAGCCGGCCCTCCCTCCCAGCCCCCTGCCCGGGCACCCGCCCTTCCCAGTCAGATCCACCGCCAGAGAAGACACGGCTACTGACCGCGGCAGAACCCCTGGAAAATCCAGGCCAGCTCCCCAGAGCCCCCCCGGGGCACGGCAGACCAAGATCCACGCCCTGGGAACGGCACGGTGCTCAGCAAACAGCAGACTTCCCAACTCCGTTTCCTGGGGCCCCCAGGCCTTCTGGAGCGCTCCCCCCACAGGCCCTGCCCCAACCCCGCCAGGACGTGGCCTTGCCGGTCCTGGCCCTCCCTCCCGACCTTCCCCTTGACACCGCAGCCTGACTGTGCCGACCTTCTGTGCCCATGTGCCACCCTCGCCTGCAATTCTTTTCCATGCCCCGTGCACCCGGCCCCACCCGACCCTCCGCCGCGTATTCGAGGGGAAACCAGATGGCAGAGCCCATCCCAGCTCTGTCACTGTAGCCGACAGCTTGTTCCGAACTGCTTGGCTACGAGCGTCCACAGACACGCGGGGCCCTGGTGGTTGGTCAGCTCAAAGGGGCCCCGCCCAGAGCCACAATGGGACCCCAGGTTGTCACAGAATGGCTCTGTAGGTACGGATTATATTACCCACAGCGTGAGGTTGTTGGCGGGACTGAAAAGGTTACAATTCGGATTTTGGCGTCTGGCTCATAACAAGTACTTAAAGGCTAATTCCCCTGCAGGGGCCCAGACCTCAGCACCCGGGAGAGACGCTCCTTCCTGGCGTCCGGTGCCCACAGGTGGCACGCGCTCGCTCGGAGAGATGGTCGCTGCTCCGCGCTCCTGGCTTGGCATTTCACACGCGGTGACCTGAGTCAGTTGCTCAGACCTCCCGTCCCCCAGTCCTGCTAACCCGAGAGCAGCGTCCCGCGCAGCAGAGAGCGACCTGCCCCTGAAGAGGCCCCGAGAAGGGGAGACCGTGCGCCCCGAATGTTCTCTGACTCAGGTTGGGACTTTGGGGGGAACCCAGACCGCACTCGAACATTCTGTACTGGCTAAATTCGTGCATATTCAAGTCTGGGATAAATGTGGCCTTTCTTCAGACGCCTTAAAAGCGTGGAGCAGGAGCCGGGCTGCCGGGCTCCCCTCCCCCTCCTCACTGGCCCGGTCTCCGGGCTGTTTTCCAGAATCGTGAATTTGCACCGCGGCGACGGCCGGCAGCAGGGACAGCCCTTTAGCGACCAGACTCTCCCCATATGCTGGAGGCTCTCTGATCCCGCACGGTCCCGGGGTTGGAGACTGCTTTTCACGTGGTCCAGACGGCGCCCACAGCCCTTTTTACTTTGATTTAAACACCTGCACTTCTTCTCGACTACGGAGAAGGTTTTTCCCTTTACGTTCACTTCTGTTCGGTGTTCTGGAATATGAATTTGCATCCCATTATCATAATCGTCGGGCTTTTAACGTGCTTAGCCAACGCGGAGGTTTCCTGTTCCGAAATGGTCAATGAACTGCCGAGAGCCCGCGGCCGGCCATCCTCTCCCTCGGCATCAACGTTTCTATTGCGAGCAACGGCGGAAACGCAAGCCGCGGCTACACATTGTGCTTCAGATTATAATTGGGTTCCATTAACTTCGGCGGAATCAGTTCCCGGCTGCACCAGCCGCACGCACGGCGATGAGAGGCCTGCCCGGAGCCCGACAGCTCGCCGGAACGAGGGGTTTGAGAAAACTATGTTGTGGAACCCATAGTTCAATGTCATGTTTTGATCGCCCGCCAGGAAGTATAGAGCAGAGACACTGGGAAGGGTCTCAGGGTGCAGACAGGGGACCGGGGCAGGGGGAGGGCCCAGAGCCCCGAGCCCCGAGCCCCTGCCCCCCATCTCCAGCCCATTGTCTCCGGAGGGAGCACTGACCACAGCCTCTGACGATCCCAGAGCCCCCGGCCCCCACGCGGTGGCCCAGCCACGCGCCACCTGACGATGCCATTACCAAGCTTCCTGTCCGTAATGAGAGAGTGACTTCTCTTCGAAACTCACTATAAGGGCTCCGCGGATTCCGGGCTCATTTCCACCCTCGACATTGTCGGAGGGTTAAAGTCTTCTTCTCGAATACGTATGTTTTCCATTCGAGGCACTTCCCTTCGAAGGCACCTGGATCAAATCAAAGTGTCTTCCTGTCAAGCGACCATGATGCTTTCTAGTTGTGAGTTTGGATCTATGAATGTTAAGCTTTCCTGAGTCAGGGCCTCTGTTTTTTTTAGATATTTAAATTTCTTTTTTAAGAGTTCTGACAAAATGTTCCCAGATCATTTTCCTCACTCACATGTATTGTGAGGAAGGAACTTATTAACCTCAACTTCTTGAGGTTACCAATCATCAGAGTGGATACGTCACACCAGTGACTCCACCGCGGTGTGAAATGTGATTCTCCCAGGACAGAGGGGCCTGCGTGGCAGGGTCGCCGTCCCAGCAGCACGCTGACGGTGGCGTCTCAGAGGCAACACACCGGGAAGCGTCACTAAAGGAAACCGGAGTATCCTCGGGGGCTAAGCGGTTGATTATCTCAAGGGGGAAGTCAGCCGGACCGCCGGTCGGCGATCACGAGTCCCACAGCTCAGAAGTGCCACGAGAGGAATTCGAGGTGACGGACCCTGCCCTCGTTCCGTGGTTCGGACCCGCCCAGAGCACGCCCCCGGGCTGGGCACGTGGACATCCCATCTGCCCAGACCCGCTGCACCGGGGAGGTTTCCAAGCTCTGCCCCGCTGATGACTTTCTCTAAAATGTGCCTAAGAAAGAAAAATGAGCCGCCTCTCAGAATGTACAAATGCATGTTAATGCTTTTCGGTCAAAATATCGCACCGTCTAGACTTCGCTGAAACTCGGGCTTTGAAAATCCGTCTCTTCGGAATCTGTATTCCATAAATGCAGCTCTTACAGAATGTATCAAATGTGAAGGAGAGAGCCGATAATTGCAACGTTTGAAGATTCGATTTAAAAACTGAAAATGGTCCAGGGCGGCCCCAGGGGACCCAGGTGGAGACTTTGCGCTCTTGTGGAGGCTGAGGTTTGAAGTATTTTCAATATTTAGAAAAAAAGAAATGGCTTTGCTCTCTTCTAACAGTCCGGCCAGCTGACAGCTCACGACGACGACTCCTTCCGTGACAACGATGCACGGTGAGCTCGACACGGGCCCCGGGGAGCGTCTGGGCCGAATTTATTCGGGGTGCTGCCCCCTGACGCCCCGATCACAGTTCTGGCACCCCAGGAATGATCTGGAGGGGAGAGGGCATGAGCCGGGGTGGGAACGGGCCCTCTTCCCTTCTGGAACAGCGAGTGGTCCTCCGAAGTGCCTTCCGGATCAGCTGGCCACGGAGTTGGCTGGCATTTCACTTCCTCTTGTAGCTGCTGGTTCACCCGCATCTTTGAGGCTCTCGACCCAGGACGGAATGTCGACGGCTGCACCTTCTCCGTGACGCCGTCCTGCTCAGCACGTGAGTTCACTCCAACTCGAAGGGGAGCCCTGTCTCTGGAGTCACCTGCCAGAGCGGAGGCAGGGGGCCGGGGAGCACAGGAGCTCACGCTCTGCTGTGGGTCCCTCGGGTTGGTGGGGCCCCAAGAACCTGTGCCTCCAGCTGGGACGACCCCCTGTGCGCCCACCCAAGTGGGGGACAAACACATGTCCCGTGACCTCTGGAAGGCGGGACCGTGTGGAAGCAGGTCGGGAGACAGAAACAAGAAAAGAGAAGTGAGGGGGGTTGTTGGTGACACTGAAGAGGAGGGGGTGGCGCCCAGACGCAGGGGGGCAGGACACCAGGGCCTCCTGGCGGCAGGAAGAGCTGTCTCGGGTCGCAGGGATGGTCAGGCCGGTGTCACCCCAGAAGATAGGAGACGAAAGTCTTCCCAGAGGCTGAGCTTCTGCCGCTGGGGTGGAAGGCCGCCGCGGCGGCAAGGGTGGCTGGAGGGCGCCTGTGCCCCCACCGTGCACGGGGAGCCCGGGTGCCGTCTGAACAGCTCGAGGGCTGCACGGTCTGAACCCCTGGACATTCCGCTGTCACGGTGCGCGACACGCTGACTCAGTACACGCACAGACCTGCACAGCCGCCCCCGCAAGCCGGTTTGGGAGCATTTTCATCGCCCCAGAATGTTCCCTGACCCCCGTTTCCGGTGGATCCCAGACCCCATCCCTGGTCCCAAGAAACCACCACTGTCTTTGCTCTCTCTCTCTACACGTGCCTTTGCTGGACGGGCCGTGGCGTCACACGCCGTGGCTTTGAGGGTTAGAAGAAGTCAGCAGCTCAGTGCGTTTCGTGGCTCGATAGACAGCCTTCCGTGACGCGGCCAGACCACATTTCTCTGACGCTGTGTGGACCGCGAGGCGGTCGCCGGTTTGGAGCCATCGTAAACACCGCCGCTGCGGACACGCGGCACCGTCTGTGCGGGCTCGTCCGTGCTCCCCCTCCGGGACGGTCCTGGCGTGGCAGTCCTGACCCCGCTGAGAGGGCCCCACATCGCTCGACCCCGGTCCTCGTTCCCTGCGGGGGCCTTTCTGCTGCCTCCCGCCCACACAGAGCGCCCCCACAGTCTTCCGCTCAGCCCCCCAGACTCCCCGTGCTGTTACGTTAATTTGTGTCCCCTTAGTCACTCCTGAGGGGGAGTAACTGTGCAGGTGTTTGTCAGCCACTCTTCACACCTTCCAGTCTCTTCCTTTTCTCAATCGAGTTGTTTTGTCTCATTGAGCTGGAAGAGCTCCTTGTGTATTTTGGATGCAAACCCTTTATCAGAATTATGATTTGCATATACTTTCTCCCAGCTTCTATCATGTAATTTTATTAGTGCCTTTTGAAGTACGGAAGTCTTTAATTTTAATAAATTCACACATATCCACTCTTCTTTGCCTGCCAAAAGGCCATGAAGAATTTGTCCCACATTTCATGCTAGAGTTTCCGCGGGTTTATCTCATGCGCTAAGTTTACGATTCACTTTGAGTTGATTTTTGTGTATGGTTCAAAATAAGAGCATATCATTTTTTTTTGGATTTAAATATGGAATTGTCCCAGTACCCTGTGCTGAAAAGATTCTTTTCCCTCTGAATTGTCATTGTACCTTTGTTGAAAATCTATTCACCACGTATGTAAGGGTTTAGTTCTGGACCCTCGGTTCTGTTCACTTGGCCTGTATGTCTCACTGTATGCCAGTCCATACAGTGGTCTTAATTACTAAAACTTTGTATATTACTAATGCTTTTTTAAAATAATTATTTATTTTAGAGAGTGAGAGAGAGTGTGTGAGCAGGAGAGGGGCAGAGAGAGAGGGAGACACAGAAACTGAAGCAGGCTCCAGGCTCCGAGCTGTCAGCACAGAGCCCGACGTGGGGCTTGAACCCACAAACTGTGAGATCATGACCTGAGCCGATCAGACACTTAACGGACGAAGCCACCCAGGTGCCCCACTAATATTTTTTGATGTAACGTAGAGTAAGTCTTCCAACCGTGTTCTTCCATTTTCAAAATTACTGTTATTATTATGTATCCTTTGCTTCTCCCCATAAAATTTAGGACCAGTTTGTCAGTTTCTATTCTAGAAAGTTCGATAGGGATTGTGTTGACTCTATAGATGAATTTAAGGAGAATTGCCATCTTAATGACACTAAGTCTTCCTGTACGTGAACATTTTTATTTAGTTCTTCTATAATTTATTCAGTGATATCTTAACAGTTTTCAAGGCACAAGTCTTACACTTCCTCTGTTAAAATTACCCTTAAGTATTTTCTTCTTCTGAAGCTGTTGTGTGTGAATGGATTGATTTTCCTGATTTCATTTTTAAGTTGTTCATCCCTCGCCTGGTAAAAATACAATATATTCTTTATCGATCTTACATTATGCAACACTGCTACATTTGTGTTATTATTGCTGGCCGTTTCTCTGAAATCTTTGGTATTTTTTGTATACGAGGCCATGGTATCTTCAAATAAAGGTAGTTTTACTTCTGTCCCGGACGCGATGCCTCTAACTGGGTGGCGGTGTGGCGGTGCTGACTCGGCCCTCCACACTCTGACGAGCAGCAGGCCAGGAGCCGCTCTCCTCCCCTCGGTCTGGGTCTCGGGGAAAGCATCCGGTTTCACCGTCAAGTACGGCATGAGCTGAGAGTTGTCAGTATGTGTCATTCGTCCATTTGAGAGAGTTCCCTTCTAGGTCCGTTTATTGAGTGATTTCGGCCGAAATTGATGAGTATTTGTCAAAAGCTTTTTCTGTCTCTGCCGAGATGATCGTGTGTGTGTTGTGTGCAGTATGACTCACTCCATTAATTCGTTTTTAGACATTACGTCCACCTCGTATTCTTGGACCGGATCCCACTCGGCCGTCGATCTGTTTTATACGTTGTTACACTCAGCCTGCGGAAGTTTCGTTAAGGAGCCTTGCGTCTGTCTTCCTGAGGGAAGTTGGTGGCAATTTTCTTCCCCCGCGATGTCTTGATTGGCTTCGGTGTCGGAGCAAGCCTCCGTCTGTTCAATAACACGCTGCCGCGGCTCCGGATTGGGGTTCCCCCACGAGCGCTGTTGTCTCTGCTGTTTACTTGGTGTCTCCCCGGGGTTAAGTGCTGCACCTGTTGCCTGCAGCCTGCAGGCATCTTGTTTGTCTCGTTTCAGGCTTTTATCGTTAGCGTGGTTGATTCTTTTTCTGCCTACCTTCCCAGGGGTTGCTGCTGCCTCTGCTGAGCTTAGTGGTCAGCTAACGATCCGTCAGCACCTGGGCTGAAATGCCTGCCCGGCGAAGCTCCTGTCCTGTGTGCGTAGACTTGGGTCCGGGTTCAAGGCTGCATTCCAAGCCCGGATCTTGTCAAGCCCGCCGCACTCCCACGACCTGCGAGCCCTCCTAGGCCCTCCCTGCAGCTCTGCACACAGGCCCCGGCGGGGATGCTCGGAGACTTCTCGCCGAGTCTTTCCCATGTCTCCCCGTTAGGGTTCTAGTCTGTTCCTTGTCCCACGCAGCCATCTCAGACTCAGCTGCCGATTGGGACAGCACCGACGGGCAGGGAATTTCCCCTGCTGCTCCCAGTCGAGCCAGCTTCGTGCTGGTGACTCGTGGCCAGGCCTGACCAGCTACAACTGGCAGACAGGCGGAGCCAGTGGGAGCAGAGGGGCCGAGGCAAGGACACCCCGGGCCCCTCCTGTCTTGCTCCGCGGTTTCACACGAATAAGCGCATCCGCTTCTCAGGAGGGTTTGGTCCACTTGCAGGAATGTTTCCTGGTCATTTTGTCCAGCTTCCCTTCCTTCTGGGGAGAGCGCTGGAGCCCCCCTCCCTCCGCCACGTCTGACGCCTGCTTCCGCTGGCGCTTCCTGTGCTGCTGGCTGAGAGTCGGGACGTCTGGGTTCTGGTCCGCGCTGCTCCAAACCAGCTGTTCACACTCCTTTCGGAGTCCGCCCCTGCTGGTGTGAACGGGAGTCTGGCAACGGGAATGTCTCCGTTCACACCCAGCTCTAGCGCTCCGTGGACTCCGAGAGCCAAACGTGCACATTACGATCCACGAGAGTCAACCGCTCGCAGGTTCAGAACCGCTCCCGTCTCGCTCGGGTCGGAACGCGCATCCTTCTTCCAGGCGGGAGTCTGCGCGGGGCCCCTGCTGCGTTCGGAGCGCAACTGAACGGGTGTGAGTCGGCATGACTTCGTTCGATCCAGGGCCGTCAGAAAACACCGTCCCTCAGATACGCAGCCCGCACTTCTGGGATCTGAACACGCTCACTCTGCTGAGGGTCTATGTCTTTGCCGTGACGATGTCACCGCACGGTGATGATGTGTGTGTGTCCTCATGTAGCCCAGGATCTGTGACTATTTGTCTCTCCATGGTAAGCCCAGGGCAGGAGCCCATATGTCCAGTTTTGACCAATGGTGTGGTTCTCTCTACCTCCCACCCCTGCCTCCCTCCCTTGCACCCATGCCCTGCTCCCCACGGCCCCCCACGTCACCTCTCGCTCTGTCTGGTGTCTGTCGTTTCCATTTGCCACTTGCTCCCAACTTACCCCCTCCACTCACAACTGACGAGCACTAAGGAGTCGTAGAAAACCACGTAGTGTGGCTTTTGCGTCCGCTTTAGAGTCACTTAGCGGGACACGGAAATGCCCCGTCTACCCATCAGCCTCCTTAGCCCCCCTCGGACTACTCTTTCATACGTCCCCCCCAAGAAATGCCTGTAACTGCTGCATGTTGCTGCGATAATGTGACAACTATTTGCAGGCGTGACCGGGCAATTTTTTTTAAACCAGTTCCAGGAAGCACACTAACTGTCCATCCGCTGAGGGACGTGGAGCCGCCCCCTGGTGTCCTACGAGGTCCGTCTCTCCCCACGTCTACCTCTCAGCCTGTCACTCGTCACGTCATTAGTCTCGCTTAAGTTTTATGTTTGCATTTTGCTCGAAGTCGGTCTGCTGGAATGGGCGCGGTCTGTGACACCGCGGTCTCCCCGGCGGCGTCCGCGGGGAAGCGTGAAGGGGCGCGTGACAGCTCCACAGGATGGAGCTCGTCCTCGAGAATTCCCCAGGCTCCCGTGGCTCGAACCCAGTGCTTTCTCTTTCTCACTCCTCCGCAATCTGGACACCTGCTCGTGTAGTGGAGAGCACTCCTGATGTTTTGAGGACCGAGATTTGAAAAAACAAGTTTGAAGCGAGAGCAGCGTCAGGGCGGATGCCTGGCCGCCGGGAAGCCCAGGAGCCGTGGCCGCCGAGGGGACCGGGAAACAGGTGCGCGGGCTCTCTCCGTGCTGTTTCTCACAGCTGCGCCTAAGTCTACGCTCATCTAAAAAGGAAAAGTTTAATTGAAAATTATCTTCGAGAGGAGAAAAAAATCCACAGCCGGTAAATCCTCACGTTTTTGAAAGCTTGGCGATCTCAGCACAATTCACGTCAACAGACACACTTGCTTTCTCTCTGTCTCCAGCCCCTGCCTGGGTCTCAGCTCCGTGGGGCTGTCCTCAGTCACCCCGTCACTCCAATCACGGGGGAGGGTCCGCGCTGTGGCCTGTTTCCCCAGGAGGCATTGTTGGGGGACGCCCGTGCTGGGCACAGGGCTCGGATCAGGAATTGCTGGGGAGCGGTCGGGGACTCGGGTCCCCGTAGGGGCTTCCAGCCCTGCACCCCTCATACTGTGGGTCCCCACTCCCAAACTCGCGGAGGCAGCAGGGGGCAGTGGGACTTTCTGTCTGTTTCTGACATCATCTATGAATGAGGTAATTTCCCAGAAAGTTCCTTGGGACACATCAGCCACGCGGCTCTCGGGGGCAGTGGCTCCTCCCGGGAGACTTCTGTGCTCATCAGCCTGAGATGGGCCCAGCCTGGCTCACACGCCACCTCCGGGAAGCCTCCCTGAGCTCCTGCCTCGCCCTCCTCCGGGAATCCCCCAGAAGGCTGTGAATTCTGACCCTACGACGTCTCGCCACCTTCTCTGCGCCCTGGGCCTGAGCCACAGACTCGCGGGCTTCTCTCTGCTCCCCCCCACCCACCCGTTAAGTCCTAGTCAATACCATGCAGACATTACGCAGAACTACATGAATCAACAGAGATGACTATAAAAAACACAACGCCAAATGCAAAAAGTAAGTTAACTTCATCTTAAAAAATAAACAGGGGCACCTGGGTGGCTCAGTCGGTTGAGCGTCCAGATTCGGCTCAGGTCATGATCTTGAGGTTCGTGGGTTTGAGCCCCACATCAGGCTCTGTGCCGACCGCTCGGAGCCCAGAGCCTGCTTCAGCTTCTGTGTCTCCCTCTCTCTCTGCCCCTCCCCACTCTCTCTCTCTCAAAAGCAAATAAAACATTTTTAAAAAGAAAAGAATGGGCCAGATCTCTGCATTTTGCCCCTCAATCACAAAGTTAACCACACGGCAGGCCCCAAGATTTGTCTGGACGTCATGCGGGGAACTCGCCCCGTTGGGGAGCCTGCGGAAGAAAGAGACAAAGCCTTTTCCTCCGTCCACAGCCTGCCCCCCGGGGGGTCTTACAGCATGAATCAGATCGATGGCTTGCGGATTCTCTCCAAATGAGTCAGGCTCTTTCCCTCCACCTGCAAGGCCCGGGGGGGCACCCCTCCGACTCTGTCCACGGACAGAACCTCTGCTCACGGCAGTATCTCCACCTGCGGGGCTTGGCTGGGTCCTGCTGCTCCTCAGAGCCCTGTGGGCACAGCTGTTCCGACAGGCCGCCCGGCCACCCACCGCTGCCTGCGCCAGGGCCGCACCTGTGTTTGTCCCGGGTTACAACATAGACTCGTTTCTCTCAGTTTCTTCCACACTCTCCCCACCTGGGCTCGAGCACGAGTTCCCCTCACGATGTCCAGACGAATCTTCAGGGCTGCCGAAGGACCACGGATGGTGTCTGGTGGGGTGGTGCTAACGGGCGCCTACCGCGGCCAGACAGTGAAGTGGCAAACTGCATATGTTGCTTCCGACCTCCTGGGCTTCCAACAGGGTGTCCTGGATTTAGCACCGTTTCGGGAGCAAACAAATAAAATGCATCTGGCCTGTGTGTGCCGCTCACCGAAGGGCCATCGGCGGAACTCAGCAGAGCCGTGACGGCCCGGCAAGGGGAGGGGCGGGGGTCCGACCCACGGCCCCTCCACGCACACGCACCTGCAGCGGGCTCTCCCCCCGCATCGCGGCTCTGACGGTGTGGGAGAACCCGACCCACCGGGCTGGCGGCCTCTCTGCCCCGTGGACGTTGGACGCTGCATCCAGACTCACCGCCATGAGACGCACTTGGAGAAAGGAGGGAAACCCAACACCATGACCGGCTCAGACGTGGGTTTTCTCTCCCGTGAGGGAACAGCCCAACCTCGATAGGGGTTTGAAGGGCGCAGATTCGGGCTGAGTTTGGAGGAAGCACGTCGCCACCTTCTGTCACCAGTTCGAGCCAACAAACATTTTCCGAAAGGCACAGCACGTGCTAGGTGCCGAAGTAATTTCTTCAGCTCACAAGACCGAGTTCACTTTACGCCAGGACTCGGGCCAAAGGCTGAAGCCTCAGGAGAGGGGACGCGAGTGAGGCACAGCCCCAGGTCTGTGGCCGGCGAGCGTGTCCGGGAACTCCTGGCACCAGGTCACATACGGCCGGGCCAGAGAAGATAGCCCATCCATGGGCGCCCAGGAGGGCTTCCGGGAGGAAGTGTGGCCCGCGAAGGGCCGGTGTGATCTCACAGGCTGTCCCAGGAAGAGAGCACAGCACAAGCTACTCCTGGGGACTGTCACCACCCTGGCCCCCGCGAATGAGACCTCCCAGTGTCCTCGACTTTGGCTAGTCGCCCCTCGAGGCCCGGCCGGTTCTGAGACTTGATTCTGACTTGATTCTGACCGACAGGACGCCGAGGGAGTGAAGCCATGCAGCGCCCGAGCCTGAGCCTGAAGAGGCCCTGGGGACGTCCCCTTCCTGTGCTTCGAGACCAGAGAAGGAGCCCCTCAGGAAGTCCGTCTGCCCTGCGGGAGGAACGGGTGACAGGCCGATGAGACCGACAGGGAGGGAACCAGGTGCTGGTCGCCTGGACAGAGCACGGGCTCGGTAAATCTTCCCAGGGGAGCCCATCCACTCGGAGCTCATTTCTTCCACCCCCAGGGCTTCCATCCTGACGACGGAAGGACCGTCCACCCCGAGAAGCACCCCAGGGACAACGCTCACGTGTGGCTGAGGCTGGAGGCACACCGGCTCAGCTACTTCACCCCAGAGTCTGCCCCCCCAGCCCCCCGCCAAGCCCGACCCTCTCAGGAGGCTGCCGCGCAGGGAGGGGGAAGGGGGGAGGGTCCCCTGACCCTCCTCAGGAACACACAGGGAGGAGGACGTGCTCGGGGAGGGACAGGGCGGGGGGAGGCTGGGCACTGACAGCGGGGGCTGCTCAGGCTGTGCCGTGCCCTCGGTTCGCATCGGACATTGTCCCTGAAGGTCTGAGTAAAGGCCCGAGGAAGCAAAGGTGTCACTGTGGTCCCCTCCCAGGGTGCGTGGAGCCCTCAGCAGTGTGATACCTGGTGAGCCGGACGGACAGACGGACGGGCGCCCACTGGCTTGCAGGCTGAGTCGGGGCCCCCAGCCATCTCCGGGGCCCTTCCAGATGCCCCCCGACAACCACACACACCCTTCCCCCACACACACCAGCGACGGCTCCCTTTCAAAGGTTCTCCGAGAGAGGTTGGGTGGAGCCTGCGTCCAGAGTTTTCTGCAGCAGGAAATCAAAGGGAACAGCTTAGATATTCTGAAACAACAAATACATACAAACGCGGGCAGGGCAGGGAGGGGCCGCAGTGGGGTGGAGGCCGGTGTCCTGGGGGCTTGGCCTCCCACGGTGGGCGCGCCCAGCCAAGGACCGTCTCCTCAAAGAGGCCCTTCCCAGTGTCACAGACAGGTGGCGTGGACGGGCCTTCCCGGGACGCGTCGTCGGCCTCGGGGCAGGACGAAGGGTGGGGCCCTGCCCCGTGAGCCACCGCATCTCGGTCCCGTCGGCAGTGTCCGCCGCCGCTCCCACTCTCCCCCCCACCCCGGGCCCATTCGTGGCCTGTCCTGCTTCATCGGCTCACGGAGTCACGTCAGCCGGGCGGGCCCCGTGCCCGTTCTGGCTTCCTCTCGGCGGGAGCGCGTCCCTGTGCAGACTCATCGCTGACACCGGCGCGGGTGCTGGGGCAGCCTGGTCGTGAAGGCGTGGATTCATTGTTTTAAAGTCACGCTGAGTCCCCCTGACACCACACAACAGCGCATTGGCCAGAAATGTGGAATGAGAACGTGCCTCCCGTGCACCCGTCCCTTCCCAACGCTGTTCCTTCCCCCGGAGTTACGGGGAATTCCCAAGGACGCGAGGCGGCATTGACCGCGTCTGGCCAGGGAGCAAGGGCTTCAGCCGCTTGGCGAGGTGACTGGTGTGGGGGCCTGACCGGCGGTGGTGTTCCCCCCGGGCCACGCGGCCAGGAAGCCAGGAGAGGCGCGAGCCGACCGTGACGGGAAGACCGCTGTTCTCACCTTCGCTGCTGGGCCGCAGACCTCCGGCCCCCAGACACACGTGCGTTGCTATTTTTCACACGAACACGGCCCACTTCTGTGCTCACGGCTGTCCCCTCCCCCTCGTCTCCCCTGAGCAGCAGGAGACAGTCCTGGGAGGCAGGGATCATGCACTTTGGCCAGTCGTGGACTGGGGAACATTCCAGAGCAGGAGAGCTGCAGGGTCCTGGGAGGCAAGCCCCCCTGGTCTCCCCAGGATGCACGTCCCTGTGTGCCGGGGGACCCTGGCTGCCCTCCTCCTGGGACAGCGCCCGAGGCCCCAGACACGCCTGCTCTTGGTGTTACCTGGCTCCTAGCCCGACCCCTGCAAAGCCTTCCCCCGGGAACGGAAGCTTCACAACACACTGTCCGAACTACAAGCAAGATCCACGGAATTTCCTGCCCTCGGGCTGGGGCCGCACGACGCGGTGCCTGAGACAGGACGCTCGCTCGACGGCCCAGCAGCAGACGCAGACCCCTGAGGCCAGGCACTCCCCACGCGTCCTGGGCCTCGGCGCTTGGGATCCCTTTGGTGAGTAATCGAGGGGTAATTGATCCCGTATCTACAGTCTTGTTGGTGACAGGACTAGGGCACGTGTGTCTCCTCACACGCCCTGGGCTCCGGGTACATAAAGTGTATTAGGAGTGAGTATTGATGGTATTTGGAACAAGTAACGAGACTGCATAACCTTCCCCAAGCCACTCCCCTGCCCCGTGCCTCAGTTTCCCCTATAAAAAGGGGGAGACGAGCGCTGACCCCACGGCCCAAGAGTGAATCCTGAAGGACATGAGACACGGAGAGGACAGCTCGTCCCAGGTCGCATGGCTGCTGACCAGTGGGGCCGGGTTTGAACTCGGGTCTGTCTGGACCCACTGAGGGGCCTGGCGTTCCGGGGTCCATCATGAAACCCACCCGTGGAGACACCGTGCCACACCAGAGCCTTGCCAGATGGCCCGGCAGCGCGTCCCCACGCTCCGTGAGGCGCCGGCCGGTGTTTGGTGAGCGCAGGTGGAGTGGCCCCTGTCCTTACCGTGTGGCGGGGGCGGTCCTCACGCGCTGCGCTCCGTGCCGGGAAGGGAGAGCTCGTTCCCAGGGCTCCGGCCCGGCGACCGCCCGGCATAGCAAGTGTCTGTGGCAAAGTGAGCGAGTCCTTCACGACTCCTCTTCGAATCGGCAGAGCCCGGCCTCGTTAATTATTAACCGCGCTGTGACCTAAATAAATCATAGGCTCGTACTTCATTTAAACGCTGCTTGTCACACAGCCTGCTCGTCCGAGCTGATAAATGGCGTGAGCGTGAGGAAAGAAGAGGGTGTCTTTCAAGTGCAATTACAAACCAGTAACGACGCGGAATAACACAGCCCACCCTCAGCCAGCCGGGGCGCTCCAAGTCTCCCCGGACCGCTGACACCAGGGCGGTGCCCGCCGTCACCAGACGGGGGAGAGTCGGCCCACGCTCAGCAGGTGATTGAAAACGACTCTTCTTAATAAATACAATTTCTTATTATTTAGTGTCCATCTGGGACTGTCAGAAATTGTCAGGAAGATTATTGTTGAACATTTACCAAAGAGATCTGTTTTGCCAATGGTTAAGTGACAGCTAACTGACACCAATTACAATAAACCGCACATTTAGCGGAACTCACGCTGCCCTCGGCGGCGAGTCCAGAACCTTCTCCCACCGCGGCTCTGCGTTCGCTCGGCGAGCCCTGTGCAGCCCTGTCCACACTCCCAGCGCCCCAGAGCCGGTGTCGGGGTGGGACCTGGGAGGTGCTGGGGGGGAACCTGGCGAGGGGGAAGGGGCATTACCACCGGCTGCACTGGAGGGTCTGCCTCTCTTCCCTCGGCCACATGCAGGACAGAGGCCACAGAAGGCCCGGAATGCGGCCCTGTCCACATGTCATTCCCTCCTTGTGACCCTCTGGCCACCTCCTCCCGCCTCATCCTCTGCGGCAGGCAGTTTACAGGAGCCACAAGGGTCTCTCAGGGTGACTCAGCCCCCAGGCTCCACAGACCCTCGAGTCCTTCACCAGCCCCTTGGGACGGGTCCTCTGCCAGCTGGTGGGGGAGGGGGAGGTCCCTGGGAAAGGAAGGAAGGAAGGGAGGGAAGGAGGGAGGGAGGGAAAGTCTTGACTCCCAGACTTTTGGGGGATCAGGTTTCCACTCCTGAACGCTGTGAATTTGGCAACCTTGCTACCGGCCCCTGCAACGGCCGCCTGCCTGGCGGCCCCAGAACCACGACAGGACGCCGGACATCTTAAAGGTCTGGTTCATGACTCACCGATCCTACAATGAGGCTGACTTCGTTTGTGGCTCTGCGACTTTTTTTAAATTAATGTTTACTTTTGAGAGATAGACAGCTTGAGCAGGCGAGGGGCAGAGAGAGAGAGAGGGAGACACAGAATCCGAAGCAGGCTCCAGGCTCTGAGCTGTCAGCACAGAGCCCGGCGTGGGGCTTGAACCCACGAACCTTGAGATCATGACCTGAGCCGAAATCGGCCGCTGAACTGATGAGCCACCCAGGCGCTCCTAGTTCTGCGACTTTTGACCTGAGGAAAAAGTGAGGGTTGCTCTTTTCTGCTCCCCTCCAGAGCCGCGTGCAGGAGCCGGCAGCACCGAGCTGCTGGCCTGCCTCAGTTTCCCCTGCTGCCTTCTCTGAGAGCAGAGCCCGGGCTGCGCGGGAGGGCGCAGGGCCCCGGGACGGCTGCCGGCATTCCTGTGCTGCCAAAGGAAAATTAGAGAAAAAAGTTGGATGAGGAGCCAGATGAAACCAGAAAAACGGCATCGCAGTAACGGGCACTCTTCATCTCTCTAGGGTCTTGTTCTAACGAGATTCTGATGCCGCTAGGAGCGACGGGAGGGTGTCCTTGAAGGACTTGGAATAGCTACTTTTGCTCCCAAAAATTAGAAACTCGACATTGTGGTTCTCAGGACTTTAATGGCTGTTTTCAAATCTACCTCTTATGCCTCCCTGATCGCGGGCCTCCGTGAAGGCCGCCTCCTCCAGGGAGCTGCCCCCGGCCTCGTCGGAGCCTCCGCTGGCCCTGTGCCAGGCTCACGACCGAGGGGCACATGGAGCCCAGGCGGCCGAGAGGCGCCTGCGCTGGGTGTCAGGGCCTGGAATCGTGAAGGGCTTGGAAGCCAGCGTGGGGGTCCCGTTGGGGATGGACGGCGCCCCGCACCTGGGCAAGGTCTGCGACCCCGTGAGCCGGTCGGTGGCAAGGGTGCTGGTGCATGCCCGGCGTGGAGGCAAGCCGGGAGAACCGGAGACCAGGGAGCAGACCGTCTCTGCAGAGCTCACGAACCAGGACCTTGCCGTGTCCCAACAGCCTCTCAGGTCACAACGTGACGTCCTCACCTGAGCAACAAAGACCGTTTTGCTTTCTCCTCTTGATTTCCAGGGGGAGACGCCGCGTGCCGAAAGCTGGGAAGCCAGCAAGGCGGTGACCCAGCACCCCGGCTCAAATGCTGTTGTTGACATGTCAGAGCCTGCGGGAGAGCGTCATTTCCCTTAAATCGGGACGAGGAGAAAGTCCTGCCACCGTCCCGTGTAGGGCGCACTCGTCTCCAAACTTCTCAGATGTCACGTAAAAACGAGCTGGGGTTTGCCTTTGAGTCACATCCTCGAAGGGGACAGAGCAGCCAAAGCGTCCCCGGGCGTGTCCTGAGAGTGACCGAGGCACCCCAGACCCAGGTCCGCACGGTTGGCGTGCTCTCGATCTCCTCTGCCATTCTGTCCTCCGGGGGTGACGCCCCAGAGTGACAGACGCAGGCGTTCCTGCGGAGTGGGTTTGCTGGGGGGACGAGGTGTGTGGAGACCAGCCCAGATCCTGGTTCCCCGTGTCGGGAAACAACCCCCGGGACGGGAAAGCTGGGAGACAGAGGGCCACGGGGCAAGGGGCGACTGCTAAGGGGCCTGGGGACCCACCTTGGAGCAGCAACGGGCTCTGAGATTGGCAGTGTGGTGTCTGCACACCTCTGTGAGTACACCGAAGCCCCTGAACGGCACACGAGTTGTGGGGTATGAATGTTACGTAAGTAAATAAAGTTTCGCAAAGGACAAATATGTTGTGTGTGTGTGTATAATATGTAATTATATATATAATTTTTTAAAATAAAACGTTTGCAGAATGGGGAAAGAATGGGATAATTATATCGAAGTATGTCGCCATGGTTACCACATTTGAATATTAAATTTAGCGCCGAGCTCGAGCTCGTAGGCCTTCACAACTCAGAAGGGAGTCATTCTTCCCGTCGGACTCCAGGGAAAACGCCCTGTCCCCAGGGAAGTATGCCTTCTCCTGGTGCTAAATTCTAAGATGGGTTGTGAGCTGGGCCCAGGCGTGTCCCTGAGAGCAGCTTCACAAGGGGACCCTCAGCCGTCTGGTGGGTTGGCCTCTGCTCGCTGTCGGGGGCCCCAGAGACGATGCTGGCCCCAACCCACACCCGGGGGACCAGCCAGCGGCCGGGGTGCCAGGGCTCCTCAAAGGCTGGTCCGCACAGCCAGGCTTGTGTGGAGGAGAGCCCCCTCGGCGTGGGGCAGGCACAGAAGACTTGCCCAGGGTCTCGGGCTCAGGACGTGGGGAGCGAAGACCCCCCTGGGGCAGGCTCGGGAGCTCCCGTGGGATGGACCACACGTGAGCCAGGAAGACACCCCTCCTGGACATATTGGGCAAAGTCCCTTTTCTCCCACCCCCGGGGCAGAATTCCTTCCTCGTTATCAGGGGGAGAGAGCAGAGGGAGGCCGGCCACCTCCGAGAAAGCGCCCTTGCGTGCGGTGGTGTTGCTGCGCAGATTTTTACTAACCTTGTGGAAGAAAGAAGGAGAAACACAAGTGTTCTTTTTCAGGCTAACTGAGCACGTGCGGGGCTGTGACACAAAAGGCTTCCAGCACCGTCATGACAGCCCACGTGGCCGGCCTCGTGGCACCCCACGTGACCGGAAGAACCCATGTCTCAGCCTCCACGGCTCTGACTTGTTACCCAGGACTCATCCGTGCTCCGTGGAAGCCTGTCTCCAGCTCCCATGAATGCGTTGGCTGTTCCTTCTGGATCTCGTCTATACCGCGAGACGCTGCGTGTCCTGCCGGGAGTGCGGGGTGGGCGTACTAACCGTGAACCGCAGTCGCCATCCAAATCGTCTTCCAGTTCCTCGAGACGAAGCCTCCCTGGGGGCCGGTGTGACGTCGTCGGTGAGCACAGGACACGGCCTCAGAGTGAAGTGCGTCCCAGAGCGACAGCTGGGAGCCGCAGCCGTGGCCCGCCCGCAGTGACGGAGCACCGCGCCCGCCCCGTGGTCCTGCCCCGGCCCGGCCCGGCGCCCCCAGCCAAGCGGGTCACGGGGCGTGGGTGTCCCGGGGCGCCGTGCAGACACGGGAACACTGGCCTGAACCTGGTTTCGCGGCTGAAGAGACAGCAGGGCCGCCTTCAGTAAGACAGGCTGAGGTTCCGGACCACTCGACAGAACACAAGTGGTACCTGGGCCCTTGCGCCACGGGTTTGGGGTGTGATTAATGAAAATGAGTGGGTTAATATGCCTGGTGATGAACAGCCTGCTGGCCCCCTGGGCCTCCATCACCCTCCCTGCCAGTGGGCTAGGAACGGTGGCTGAGCCCCCGACTCGTTCAGTCAGACATCTCAGACACAAATAATAGAAGATTTCCAATTAAAAGGGATAATCTCCCTTCAGAAGCAAAGGAATAAGCACGGTGAATAATTTAAAAAGCTTTTGGGATATAAAGATTTATTCCATCTCCCCATAAGCAGTAAGTCAGCGGCTCTGATTAACAATTTAAAAATAGAAGACCCGGATGCGGGGAGAAGTTGGAGACGTGGTCTCTTGTCCGCGATTTTTTATCGTTACTGCTTTCCCGAAATGTTGTCATTACATAAAACATTATTTCGATTAGTTTTCTGCCAACCCCCAAGTCATATCCAATAAGCTTTTACTGATTTGGGAAATAGGAACTGGGCAACAGAAAAAAAAAAAAAAAAAACATGGTCACAGAGAAAAATAGCAAATACCCACAGGCTTTGCGACGCTTACGGCCGTGTTTGAAGACTTTTGTTTCCCCGCTCGCCATTTAGGATGCGGGTACGTGGTGATTAATGACGAGGGTGGGCTCGAGTGTTGGGACCATTGTCTGATCCCGCGTGCGCTCGCTGAGATTTATTTAATAAATTCTCCGTGTGCGCAGTCTGGAGTCTCCTCCCAGCGCTAATTCAGAATTTGCATATATGAACTTTCGAAGCCAGTTAGTAAAACGGCTGCTCATTCCCACCCTTCGTGAAGAAGGTGAAGGTTCTAGAAACAACGAGAAGGTACAAGTGGGCTCAGAGGGGGCTCTGGGGGCCCGACCCGGAACAAGCCAGTTTTAGCTGCGTCTCCTCTGAGTCTCGGTCACCCCTGGGGCAGCACCACCGGGAGGAGGAAGGCGGCTGGCTGAACGCCGTATGGAGACAAGAGCCTCACTTCTCTGCAGACAATATTATTTGCGCCCAAAGGACTCCTTGGTTGAGCGTGCTTCTGCGGAAACACCTCCGGGCAGCTTTTCCAGTTGTTTCCAAGCTTCTCTAGGCAGGCTGTGGTCTCCTACACTGACAACAGGACAGGTTCCCTGTCTGAACCGTTGCTGGTTCGAAGAACATTCACGACTCTATCAGTGACCCACGTAGGTCTGTATGAGGGGGCTCAGCCGTGTCCCTCTGCAGCAGATTCTGAAGAGTTCTGGGACCCGGGAGCTCACGCAGGCACACGTCCGGGGAGGGCCTCCCGGAAGGGGTTAACCCGAGAGGTCGCATGGACCCCAGGACGCCCCGAGTAGGGCGTGGTCCTTGCCGCAGCCGGCAGAGTTGGCTTTGGTCGCGAACTCCGCCTTACGAGAGCCACCGAGGCTGCGGACTCCTGGGTCGCAAATCGCGATCGCGCTCAGACTCCAGCTGTGCTTCTGTCCTGGTGGGCGCTGGGTCCCGTGTCCTCCGAGGACCCCGGCCGCCGGTCTCTCTCTGGGCCCTGCACACGGGGCAGAGGGTCAGGGAGAAGCAAAGCCCATAGCAGTGCAAGCCGGAAATCCAGGAGCCCCGGTTCTCGCCCCGCACACGCCCAGGAGGGGGATCTCACCGGGGGCAGAGGGTCCCGGCTGCGGAATCGAGACACGCGCTCTGGGGAAGGCAGGCCCACGGCGTGCAGGGAGAGTGGGCGGGGCTGAAGGACGGTGGTCAGGACTGAGGACAGCCGGCGGCCCTGGGCCTGGAGGGACGCGAAGGAACAGCAGCGTCAGGTGGTGTGTCCTGCCGCCCCGCGCGGCCGTCGGCACAGCAGAACCCTCAGCAGCCCGTCCCAGGAGGCTTTGACCCTGAGCCCGAGCCAAGGGCTGTCCCTGCCATCAGTGACTCCAAACCCGGGGGCACTAGAGCTGTGTGTGCCCTCCCGCGCGTGCCCTCCTGGGTGTGCCCTCCTGGTGTGCCCTGCCATGTGTGCTTGCCGCACGGGCCCCGCCGGGTGTGTCCTTGCTGGGCGTGGTCAGGGGCAGCCTCAGACCCGACAGCT
Source organism: Paguma larvata (assembly GCA_030068075.1). Lineage (NCBI taxonomy): Eukaryota > Metazoa > Chordata > Mammalia > Carnivora > Viverridae > Paguma > Paguma larvata. Next base: position 16,011,360 of record CM057837.1, on the reverse strand, counting down.
TCTGAGCTCTCAGTGTCCACAGGACATGAACTGTCCAGGTCAACAACTTTCCTCAAACGGGACAGGTCTTTGGCGTCTCTCTGGATCTTGTGGCCCACGAGAAGAAGTGCTGCGGCTGATGTTGGTTTGTGGGCTTTTTTAACGCACTCGGAACGTGGATTTTAGTCGACGGGTTCGAAAGAAGGGTTCCCCCACTTCCGTACAGATGGAAGCTTCTTGACAGGAACCAGAAATCTGTTTGCAAGAAAGTCACCGCTTCTGCCAAACAGCGTGATGGGGGTGGTGGCTGCAGCCCGGCCAGACTTCCTGACGCGATCAGAGCCTCGAATCCGAGGAGCTGGAAAGGTGGCTCTCTGTCACCGTGTCAGATCGCTGGCCTCGGTGGTGGCCCTCTGCCTTTTCCTTCTACACTCTATTTGTCATGTGTCCTCAGGAATTTATGAGACCATCTGATTCACAGTGTGAAGTGTCTGCTCACCGTAATGATTTTCACAGTTAACCAAGAGTCGACAACACACTTTTGCATCGAGGCAAACAAAATGATTCTTAAAATGCATTTTCTCTACTTAAAACTTTGCACTAACGCAGTACCTTGCTGGGCGGCAGGGGGACGCCCGGCAGCCGGTGCAGCAGGCTGGGCCCACCCAGACCTGCACGTCGGAGTCTCTGAGTGGAGCCTGGAGATGGGACAAGGAGGGAGGCAGGCTGGCTCAGCAGGGTCGCCAGGGAGGCCCCTCCGGGAACGGGCGTCCATACTGCGCCTGATGGATGAGGGGACCCACGGCCAGAGTGTGGGTAGAGGAAGACCAGGTATAAGGGCCAGAGAGGAAGGAGCTTTTCAGATTCCAAAAGCAGAACCAGTGCCCACGTGCTGCAGAGAACAGGGAGGAGGGCGGGGAGGAGCCCAGGAGGAGGGGCCCACGAGGAGGGTGGGGAGGAGGGCGGCAGCTCACCTGCACCTCTCACCCCCGCAGCCTCCTGGTCAAGGTCAGACGTGAGATGTCACAGAAGCCGCCGGACACCCATCCCTGCAAGAACCGGACACGCGGGGTACTTAACACACCACGGGCCGTACTTGACCCGCGGGGAGCCTCGCTGTGCTGCCTTCCCCCTCCCAACAGTCGATGCTAAATACGGTTTCAACGGCATCTGGGATTCCCGGAGGAGGAGCGAGAAGTCAGTCACGCTTGGCGGGAGTCAGCCCGATGGCATCCCACACAAGCTTTCCCTCTTTCCCGGCCTCATCCCCCTCGGCCCCCACCCCGCTGCCCGAAAAGGCACTCTCAATAAGGGGTTCTGGTTTCTGGAAGCTCAGGCTAGGATAGATGGCAAGAACTGAAGCGGGGCCCTGGCCAGCTGGCAGGGGAGGCCGGCGGTAGAGGCCGGCCAGGAGAGGTCGACCAGAGGAGGCCGGCAGTGGAGGCCGGCCAGGAGAGGCCAGACATGGAGGTCAGCCAGGGGAGGCCGGCGGTGGAGGCCGGCCAGGAGAGGTCGACCAGAGGAGGCCGGCAGTGGAGGCCGGCCAGGAGAGGTCGACCAGAGGAGGCCGGCAGTGGAGGCCGGCCAGGAGAGGCCAGACATGGAGGCCGGCCAGGGGACATACACCGCGGCAAAGACTAGACCCCCAGCAGCCCCACCCCTGCCCGGGGCACCACTTAGCTGTTTCCATTTTCGATGGGTCTGTACATCCCCCTCTGTCTTCAGTGCTCCCCCTCCCCAACCCGCCTGAACCGTGCCAACTCCTGCTAACCCTTCAGCCTCGTTGGCTCTTCTCCAGGAAGACCCCTCTCCCACCTGAAGCTGAGTCGGGGCCCCTAATCCTCCTTCCAGGCAGTCTGGCCTTCTTGTCACACATCAGAGTTTGCGATTAAACACTGAGGGATGTGTTTGCATTCTCAGGACCCATCTGTCCAGCCGGCACCTCTGGGGTTTAGGAGGGGAGGGGCCTTGCCGGACGCCCCACTGCTCCAGAGCAGGGTAGGGTGGACACGCGGCAAATCCTAGGTCACCAAAGGAGCAACAGGCCACCAGCCTGTGGGCCGACTCGAGATCTGTGAATCAGCTGGAAACGGGAGTGGGCGGACTAGCTTCGGCTCGTTTTCAGACAATTTCACACGGGGTTGGATGCCCGTCGTTTGTTTTTGTGAACAGAAGTTTAAATCTGGGCTAAAACCGAGCTAACCTTTCCTTAAACGCTTCGAGCAGCCGGGGGCTCGAGCGCACACGTCACAGGAGGCACCCTGACGCCCAGGCCGGCGGGCGAGGGGCCAGGCTTCTAAGAGCACAGTCGTCCGAGCTAGACTCTGCAGGCCCAGAGCCGTGAGTGCTCACCTTCTCAGGGAGGACTGTGCCCGTTCACAGGCAGATGCTTTCCAGAGGGGTCTCGGCCAGGCCAGACCCTTCCAGACAGCCATAGCCGTCCCATAAGACTCGTCCCTGGTGGCCGGGACTATGACTAATTCACTCAGAAGCTTGGGCGTGAGCAAAGCCTTGTCCCGGGTGGGGCTTCCCAGACAGTCCCTCCCTCCACGCGGGGTCCCCTCACCTACTCCTGCCAGCTGCGTCCTCACCTGCTTCTTCCTGCACACACATCCCTTGCAGACGCGCGAATGCTCGCACACGCACACGTGCATTTGTAGGTACGCGTGAGCACACGGCAAACCCCCGCCAGGCTCTCTGTCTCAAAACACAGCGTCCTGGGTGGCGTCTCGGCCCTCCGGAGAACAACCGCACGTCCGAGCAAGAGTCAGCGTGCTGCACTTACTTTCTGTGTCGCTCTCCCTCTCTCTTCTCCCCACCTTCCTTCCCGTCTCCTGAGTCCCAAACGCACGCAGGGGTCTTCCGGCAGCATGACAGGAGGCGATTTCAAACCGCGCGGCTGCGGACTCGCAACCCCGTGCTCCTGACCCTCCAACGAGACCGCAGAGTGAAGACCCCCCACTTCCGATGTCTAAGCTGCTGCTTAAAGGAGGTAGATGCCAACACGAGCGGGGGTAACTGCCCGAGTGGAATCTCAGGGAGGAGCAGGAAGAGAGCTTCCCCCCCACTGAGTCGGCCTACGTTCTGAACGAAAAATGATTGAGTTCAAATTCAGGTTAAGATTTTAAAACAGTTCAATTATCTCTTTAATTATTTTTCATTTAAGGGACGTGTCCACCCATCAGTCCTGGTCAGGGTTGGAAACACAGAAATAATACCCTATAAGCCAACTTAATGGCCTCATAATTCTGCTGCAGGTGGGAACCGAATCCTACACAACAGGCTATCCCCACCCGCCTTGAAGCATCTTCAGGAAGCAGATATGTTTCGAAATGTCACCTTGCAAGGTCTCAGAAGATAAGCGTGCTTCTTGGAATTTCAAAGAGTTGAGCGTTGAGTGTGTGTGTGTGTGTGTGCATGTGTGTGCGTGTGCGTGTGCGCGTGTCCATGTGTGTGTGACCCACGTGTGGTGGGGGCCAGCTGCTTGCCACGAGGTGTCACTAAAGCCAGGCAGAGGAGGTACGTGGGTCTGAGCTGTTGGTGACTTTACTGCTTTGGCCCTGGAAGCTGGGGTCCGTCGGGAGAGTACCCTGCGGTGGCAGACAGAGGTCTGGGGAAGGGCAGAAGGGGGTCAGAGCCAACCAGGTGGGGCTGGAATAGCCCGCTGAGAGACGGCGGGTGGCCGGACCAAGCAGGGGTAGTGATGGATTGGAGAAATATTTCACAGTAGAGTTTGCAGGACTTGGGGACTGATCGGCTATGGTAGGGATGAGGAGGGCGGGGTGAACAGAAAACAGTCCCCACGTCTCCAGGGCGGGTGCTTGGATGAGTTAGGGGTGACGCTTCCAGAAACGCTGCCCCAGTGTGTGTCCCTATCGTCAACGTGACGGGATAATCGAGAAGGTTGTGACCGGCAACGCTGTTCTAAGAGGCCGTGTTTCCATCTTCTACGGCGTAGACCAGAGTTTTACCGTCCTGACCCCACTCCAGGACCACCTCCCCCAGGAAGCTCTCCAGTATTCTCTCTGCCCACCCCCACCTTCATAAATGTATTCTCGAGAGCCTTCCAAAGTACACTTCTGCGCCCCAAGTTCTCCGCCAAGGCCTTCCTAACCGTGCCGTGTCTGTCTCCCCAGCTCTGCAGGCTCAGGGTGGCTTGCGGTGAGCTCCCGCCCAGTGGGTTTCTGTCGACTGAAGGAAAACGACGGACGGGCTGTCTCTCGGCTCCTGCCAGACTCGTCCACGGCCTTTCGAGTCTCTGAGAGACGCGACCCACAGCCTTCCTCTCTGGACACGGTCGTGGGAGAATTTCTGGCCTCACAAACCTGCTGGCGCGGGACCGGCCCGTGGCCCCCACCACACACCGCCCAGCACACACGTGGCCGCTGGGGGCACGTTGGGGACCCCTCTTGGGAAGAAGTGATGGGCCCAAAGGAGAACTTTCCAGGCTTTAGATGCGGCGGCCACACAGCAGGCCCTGCTCATCAGAGATGCTCGGGGCTGAGGAGACCCAGGCCACCTGGAGCCATCAGCACACCAGTAGCAGATGAGACGCTCCGGCTCCTGCCCCGCCGCCTGCACGCACTCACCCACGCGGCAGGTAGACGAGCAGGGCGCGGCTGCTTCCCGGGGCCGCCCCCACCCGCAGACTCAGGGGAGCCCCGCCGGACTGACCTTCCTGCTCCCTTGGTGGAACTGGCCTGACGTGCCAGTCACAGGACGCCCTCCCCGCCCGGCTCTGCCCTGCTCCCCCCACGGTGCTTCCTGCCCTCCTACATAAGCTACGGGCACTGGAACCTTTATCTCAGGGCCGTTTCCAAGCAAGACACCACCTCAGATGCCATTAGAGACCAAAAGGCCTTCTAGCTTGGGCCGTGGGGCAGGGGGTGTGGGGGAGGGGGCATGGGCCAATGGGCAGGGGGCATGGGAGAGGGGGCATGGGCCCTGGGGTGTGGGGCAGGGGGCGTGGGGCGTGGGGAAGGGGGCATGTCAGCTGACACTTTCTTCCGTGTCACATCTGTGACGTTCAGATGTGACCTCAGGCCACAGGTGGGGCCCAGTTCATCCTCGGTCTCTTCTTCTTTCCTTAAACTGGCCGCCCTCGGACTCAGGGGGGTGACCTGAGAGACGTAGTCAGGTTATGTTTTTGGTTTGTTTTTTTTTATATTTTTTTCAACATGTATTTATTTTTGAGAGAGAAAGAGAGAGAGAGAGAGAGAGAGCAGAGTGGGGGAGGAGCAGAGAGAGAGAAGACGCAGAATGTGAAGCAGGCTCCAGGCTCCGAGCTTTCAGCACAGAACCCGACGCGGGGCTCGAACTCGGGAACGGTGAGATCGTGACCTGAGCCGAAGTCGGACGCTTAACCGACCGAGCTCCCCCCCCCGCCCCCACCCCCGCCGCAGGCGCCCGGGCTATGTTTCTATGACAATTTGCAGGTTAAAGTAAAGCAGCGCCCGTTGAGCCGGACGGCCGGGGTCCCGGATGCCCGGAAGTACCGCGTGGGTCCGTGCAGGCGGCTGCCGCAGGCTCCCTGAGCGTGGGGCCCCCTCCCGCCCGCGTTCAGTCCTGCGCGCTGCACCCCAAGAGGAGCCCGCCCTGCGGGTCCGTGGCGCTCGCGACTGAATACGGCAGGCGCAGGAGCATTTGAGGGACTGAAGATGTTCGGGCAGAAAAGGAACAGTTTCGCCGTCAACGGCACCTGCTCCTCGAGCTGTCACCGGGAGCCCGCCCGGAGCCCAGGCAGACGCACGGCCGGGAGGGCGACGCCGGCGTCAGCCCCGCGTCTCCCCGAAGCTGCATCGGCTGCTCTCTCCGCCTGCCCGTCCGTCTGGGAAACCCGCCCCAGAAAGAAAACCGGATCTCGGTGAACTCGCTGGTTCCCACGGGGCTGCCTCCTTTCCTGCCTGCGTACAAAGCAGCTCTTCAATCCATCTTCTCAAATCTTGCCCGTGACTGCCATCAAACTCACTGGTAGGTGGCAAGCTGTCTTCTGAATCTTCTGGAAAGTTGGAAATGGTGGGGGTTTTTTTTAGCTGTCTGGTGCTTTGCTTGCTCTCCTTGTGCCTTCTGATGTCACATCTGGGTCCAGGAGCTCCTGGGCCAGTCCCGGCCTGTCGCCTGGGCCCCTGGGCAGCCGCCTCTCATTGTAAACATTCGGCTTCACCTTTTCCAATGATAAGGTTGCCTTCTATGTCTGAAGTCTATTCCCTGAGGGAAGACAGGAGCCAAGCGGGAAGTGAGGGACACTTTTGTGCGTCGGCACCCCACCAATGTCCCCGTCCGGGACCCCCGACCGTCCGGGAGGTGCTCTGGTGCCTACCGTGTCCGGAATGCGGTGTCCTTCCTCGGCATTTCCCGAGGCCTCAGCCGGTCAAGGGCTCTCCTCTCCCTGACACATTCACAGAATTTACGTCACCCTCTTTTTTCAAGGGTCATAACCTTCTCTCGATTATTTCCTGTGCCCTCTTCAAAGCTGACCTCGGCAGAGACGTTCTGACTCTTTTGGAGACATTTTCTTCTTTTTTCTCGGTAGATTAATTTCTGATGACACCATCAGATTGTATTTTATTGTGAGTTTCCAGCCCTCTGGTGCATTTTTCCCTTGTGTGGTCTCGGGCCCTGGAGTCACGCCTCCCTGTCTGCCCTCCGGACACGCCGGGGCCTCCTTCATCAGTGCTGTGGCCTGGGCTGAGCCTCCTTCACGGGCTCACGATGACAGGCCCAAATGCCTGGGTCACCTGCACTCAGCTATCACTCCCTCCTGTCCAATGACGTGTTGTCTTCAGATCTGCTCCTTCCGGAGATGAAATGATCAGAAGGGAGATTCAAGGCCATGATTGAATAGGGCAATTAAGGCATCTAGTAAAACCCTCATTACCAGCTCTTGTGAAAAGGAGGATTCTAGAATTCTGTGGGACGAGTATTATTTCTTTATTTATGGAGGTGTGTAAAGTCACCACGCACAGGGGTAATTATTTTTAAACGTTATGACTCTCATCTATTCTCTTTTCAAATGACTACAGAGGTGGAATTAATGTTGTGCCTTTTCCTCAATTCTCTGGAGTTCCCCGTGGTTTGTAAACAAATAACAACTGTGGCCTGTCTCTTCGAAGCACCGTTTGCCACCAGCCTCCCTAATGGATTGCGAGATGCTCAGCTCTGAGTCAAGCGCATCCAAGCTGGTTTCACAGAGTTTGGTTTTACTCTCACGTCTCTACGAAGATTAATCCCTAGACGCAAGGCTCCTCCAGTTCAGTTAGCAGTAAAGATCAAATGACCTTACTTTTTGTCAGGTTGGCATGGTGTGTTCACGCTTTGGTGCGTCCCCTTTGCTCCAAAATCATAGCGATAATAGATGAAATATAAAAGAAAAAAACAGAAAGACAGTTCAGGGCTCAGAAGCAAGATAAATCTCACTTTGTGAACCAGAAACAGCAGCAATGCTGTGAGCCGGGTTGAAACGTAGGGTCTCTTGGGACCCAGGCTCAGGCTGGGAGAGCTGTCTAGGGTTTGACTTGCACGGGCCATGTGAGGCCTGGTGATCAGATTCAAGCTAAATGTCAAAGCCAGGGGCTGGAGAGGGGTCTTCCCGCCTGTGCAACAAGCCAGAGCACCATGATATTGCTGAGTGCTGCTGAGGCCACAGCAAAGGGCCAGAAAATGTGCAAAAAAGCAGGAAGTCATAGGGAGGCCCTGTAGCCAGGAACTAACATAGCTCACTAGCATGATAATGGGATCTATTGCAGCCTCAATGTCATCTCATGGTTGAGACCCTGAACCCCCCCATGTAGACTTGATTCTGGACTGAGGATCGAAAGCAACCACAGCACGGCGGAGGGTAAATATAGAAGGAGGGAGAAATAATAAAACAACTGCAAAATCAATCAAACAAGAAGATTCTCTCCCAACCCCAAATTCAGAACAGGTAAGAAATAGCAAGGCTTAGAAATACAGCCCAAACTTCCAGTTAGAAGATAAGTCACAAGGATGAAAAGTACATCATAGGGAATATAGTCAATATTTTTGTAATCACATTATATGATGACACAGGATGACTATAGTATTGTGATAATATTGTACGGTGACAGACAATGGTGAGCGTTGAGTAATGTATAGAATTGTCAGATCAATATATTGTACACCTGAAACTAATAAAACATTGTATGTTAATTATATTTCAATAAAAAGAGAAATACAGCCCCCAAATCATTAACTGCAACAATTATTTACTCTGGGTGAAAAATCCTTCTATAAAAGAAACTTAAAGTACTTTAAAACAATTTCAATGAGGGTACTCAGAAAGATACATGAAGGTATATAATGCCCATTAAACTTGAAACAAGAAAGAGATGAGACAATAACAAATCTTGAAAATGAGTAGCATAGTCAATTAAATTGGAATTTTAATAGATTTATCAATTCTCTAGTAGATGCAGCTAAAGAGGAATGTAAGCCAGAATTGTGGAATTCAAATTAAATTCAGCATAGAAAGGCAGATAATTCAGACTCAAATCTTAATTTGAAAGGGAGTCTGGAAGAAAAATGTGGAAGGAATAATGTAGCTGCAATGTATAAAAAGCCAATAACTGAGAAGTCTCCAGACTTGATGAAAAACATATCCTTCAAGTATTAAGTAGAGAAAACTCCATATTTAAACCAGTCATAGTGAAAATACAGATCAGGAATAAAGAAACTACTTTAAAAACCACAAGAAAGAAAGGGAATCACCGGCAGAATCATTAGATGAGAATGACTTTCTCATCAACAACAGATGTTAAGAGACAACGGAACCATGAGTCAAAATGCTGTGGTCAAATTACTGCCAACCTAGAATTTTATACCCAGCTAAATGGTCACTCAAAATGTTACTATATTATATCACTTGTTCAAAAATCCTCCTTTCCTCCACATCTTGCCGTGGCTCCGCTTTGAGTGAACTATGCATTCTGATCCTGTTGACTTCAGGCTGCTCAGGTGATCTGCTTTGGTCAGTGAAGACAAGGTGAAGCAAGCGTGTGCTGGCTTGGGGAAGCATGGTGTGTCTTCCCCATCTGCCTTCCACCATGATGAGGGCATTCTCCATGGCACTAGTCCTCCTTGAGCTTAGAATAAACACATGGAGAACCTGTCATGCAGGAGCCGCCTTGTAAGACTGATACATTTTCAAGAGTCTTGAAATCCATACGCTAAACATAACCCTTCTTAAAAACTAAATTATATAACTTACTATTAAATAAATCATATTAAGAACAAAGGACATAAATATTCAAAACGCATCATATTCCAATTATTCTTTTGTATTTTACTGGCCACTCTTGGGGTTACCTTAATCTCTTGCATCTATGCGGTGGGAGTGCCATATAACGGTGTGCGATTATACATCTCCCCCCTTCCTGGGTACAGAGATGTCAGGTCAGTAGCTTGAAATCAGAAATCAGTCATGGTGAGAGTATTCACACCACAGAAATTGGCAAGCATTACAAATCAGGGCTCGATGTATTATTTTGTTGATTAACCAGACAAGAGAGTGATAGAGAAAATGTCAATAATACAGATTAAACATACAGCGTGTTCTTCTGTGGCTGGTGCATTTTGAATCGTACAAACATTGGGGAAAGGTACTTCCAGCTTTCAAGAGTATTATCTAACTCGGCAGAGAATTTTCTCACATTACAGTTTTAAATTAGAACAGAAATATGTAATTTCTACTTTTAGGATTTTTTTTACCTTTTTTCACAGAATCCAGCATAATATGGAGATGTTTTCAAATTTTTCCCAAAGTTAACTAAGAAGCATATAACATTTCCATGTTAAATATCTTATGGGTTTCACGATCTCATTTCTGTCCTTTTAGCGTCTCTACAGTCGTCTTGACTCCACTACTGCTATTTTCAAAATATTACAAAAGAGAACTTGCCAGAAGCTCATGAATAAGCTCTGTTTCTCATTGTGTCTTCCCCTGTGAGCCTGGGTCTCCCGGGATGCTGGGAACCCAGCCTCAGAGGTGACACCCCAATGCCCTTCTTTAAACGTGCCAGTGAGTGGAGTGGACAGACGGGGAGACGCGGGAAACTGGGGCACTTGAAGGAGAATAACAGCGCTGGTGAAAAGAACCACGGCAGCGTGGCTATGTGGCGCCTCACTCCAACTTTTATCTTGTGAACTCATGTCACGTAGGAGAGAGGGCGCTGGCCAGAGAGTTAGGGTCTGGGGTCAGTGTCAGCCCTGACCCCTGACCTCAGACAGCCCGAGTCCCCTCACCTGAGAAATAGTCATCTGTGCTCTGTTCCCACACTTTTCCTGCGAGGACTGAGGGAGGGAGCTGACACTGTGCATGTGTGCTTGTAGGTGTGTGCACGTTGTGTGGGGGTGTACGGCGTGTGTCTGTGTGGGGTGTGTGCACGGGGCACACTGGGCATCATGTGAACGGATGAGCACCTGCTGTACCAGGGGTCACGTGAGGAGGTTTATTTCCTAATTTCAGTGAGTCCGCAAGTTTGTGGGGCAGGAAATCTGCGAGAAAGTTCCTGCGGAAGAGCTCCAGGCCACAGAGGGCCGTCCGCGTGCCACAGAGGGCCGTCCACGTGCGGGGGAAGCCTGCCTTCGTTTCTCCCGTGTTTCACTGGATCCAGAACGCAGTTCTGTTGTCGGCCTAAAACGTACAGGCATCTCGCCGCTGGAGGCCCCACCCTGGCGCTCGCGGGCATTCGTGTTTCTGAAGAAAGATCACGCGGTCACCGTCCACAGCTCCATCGCCAGCTGGCTGCGCACATCTGAGCGTGCGGGACACAGCCTGGGCCTCGGGGAGGTGGGCCCTCGTCTCCAGAGGTCAGTCCAGGTAGAGTGGATTCCCTGGAAGAAATGACAGGGCCCCTTGGAACTTCAGAAACACAGTGTGGTCCTTTTTGGCATCTCGGGTTCTGACATGAGGGCCCCTGGCCGGCAGAGGGAGGGGTAACAGGCGCCCTGCCCTCCGGGCTCCACCGGGAAGACCACGGATGACGTCTCTCGGCTCTTCCTCACACCTGTCACCAGCCGGCTGGGCACCTCTGGTTCGGCTCGGCAGGGCCACCGTTCCGCGGTGACCACAACTGACAACGGGACGGACAGACACTGTCGGAGCTGAGTGTGCCCGGAGGCCACCAGGTCACCTTCTTGCTGGCCCTGGGGTCCTCAGTCAGGAGGGAAGACGCCTCCACAGCGCGAGGGGAACTTCCAGGTTGGTGGTGTAGAGACCCGAGCGCCTGTGGCGTCTTCACGTCCTCTGTGGGCTCTTACTGCCTGAGACAGGATGATTCCTCCATGAGCCAGTGAAGGAGCAGACGGGCGCATCGGGCACCACGACCCGACTGCCCGGGTCACAGAACCTGCTCTGGTTCTGCCTTGCGTCCCTCCCTACGTCCAGAACCCAAAGCGTCGTGGAGCTCAAGTCCAGATGCCCAGGCGCGAGTAGCTCCGATTGTAGGAAAGTGCCGCGTCTAAGCGTTAGGCAGGGTTCTCTGCGGGGGAGGTGGGCAGAAAAGAGGGCAGAGTCCCTTAAAATTGATGGCCTCTCCCTTTAAGAAGTGGGGCCAGCAGCGTCTGCAGAGCAGCGGGGGGCAGGGCGGGGCACATGTGCGTGATCTCACGCCGGAGTGCAGCCCCCTGCAGGGGCGCGCTCCTGGGGCCCACCGGGCACACCCGCCCTCCTCACTGCCAGAGCCCGGCCACGGGCTGAACCGAGTCCCTCCGGAGCCTCCGCTGAGCAAGGAGCTGGTCAAGCCAGGACCGTGATCTTCAGACCTTCATTCTAACACTGACATTTAAGAGTGCAAGATGCAAATGAGAACAGACTCCCTCTGAAATGCCTCTCAGTACACTTGGCTTTGAGGTTACGAGCGCTGCAGTGTTTAGCACCCTACAGGGAATTTGCCAGAACGCTTCCCACATTAATTCTACGAGGCCAAAGGGAGAACTCTCGTTACAGGAAGAGGAGTGGGCAGCTGCCAAGGCCCGTGCTCCGCCAGCACCCTCGGACGGGTTTGCAGGGGGGCGGGACCCCCACCCGAAGGAGAGGAGAGGCCCGGCTGGCAGAAAGCCGGGGTTCAGGCTGGCCCGACTTGCTCCCTCTTCCACAGGGTCCATCCCAGGCGAAGGCTCCAGGAACGCAGCAGGTGGGTGCGGCTTCCCCTTGGGCCCCTGTGGTCCTGCCAGGCCCCCGGTGCCTGTGCCACCACGTCACCTCTGAGCAGCGGCCGCCGTCACGGAGTCTCCATAACACTGCCCGGAGGGGCTCCCGAGAATGTGCTGGCGTCTCAAACTCCAGCTGGTGGAAACAGGAACAGGCAGGCCCGGCAGGTGCCTCGGGGCCGCGGGGCCTGAGCCCCCGGAAGGCCCAGTGCTCGTCTCCCCGGGAGTCTCGGCCCATTTTCTGTTAGGATCAGGGCTTTCTGCAGAAAAACATCTGTACAGCAGCCGCCAAGGGAGTCAAGGGCCGAGGAGAGGGCAGTGGGGTCCAGGCGGTGCACATGGACAGAGGCTCCGGCCCACAGGAGCAGGACCCGGAGCTCCTGGCACAAAGCGGGGTGTGCCTGCGGGCAGGACGGTCTCCGGAATTTGAGGTTTGGGAGATAGATTTGATGTAAGCAAGGAAAAAGATGACTGATGGCTTCCTGAGGACGGAACTAGAGATGGGAGGCCGGCCATTGATTCTACGCGGGGACGGCATTTTTTCGGGCATTATTTGGAATGCCCGTGGAATGACAGTGTGGACTGTGAAGCCCCTTCCCAAGGGACCCTCCATGGAGCCTGGGTGGGCTAGACGGCTAGCCTGTGTCTTGTTCCCCTGTCTCTCTGCTAGCCCATCAGGTAATTCGCAGGACGGCTCACGGCACGCAGCGGCGTTCAGGGTATGACACCTCACGCGGGTGTCTGGGGCACCGAAGCTTGGTTACAAATCCCGTCGGGGCAGCAGGGATGGGATCACTGAGCAAGCATGCCATCTGGCACCCATCTTAGCTCCCGCAGAGAAGGCGGAGGGCGCGGTGCCGGGGGACAGCACAGGTCTTACTGTCCCCACCCTCGCCGCACAGACAGGATGCGTCCCCACCCTGGTGACCATGACTTTCTTGCACCCAAGCCGGGCCCGGCTCTGGGCACGGTTCACTGCTCTGGGCGGCTCTGTCCCTTTGACACCTGGCCCAACACCTGCCAGCTGGTCCGCTCTCCCTCGCCGGGCGCGGTCACAGCCACGGTGCCAGATCCAGAGGGCCGCCCCGGCCTGGTGCCCTCAGCCCCAGGCACTCTCCCTTCCCATATGCACGGGCGGAGAGTCCTCACCACCTTCCTTCTCCCCCTGCCTCTCCTGCTGAGAACCCTTCCCACATCCTTCCCCTCCACCGAAACCCCGAACACAGAGGCCCCGTTCTTCACTCTGTGCCCCCTCCCTGGCCAGCCCGAGGCCCCACCGCACGCAGGACTGTCTTCCGCTCCCCTGCCCACCTCCCTCTGAGCTCCGCACACGCCTCCACGCCTCCTCTCTGAAGCGCCGTAGAGACATTTAGCTAAAGTGCCTGAAAGTAATCTCCTGGAATATTCTTCTCCAAAACTCCTCCTCCTCCATTACTTCCATCCCATTTAACGTCCGGCGAATACCGTGGGAGCGCCTGCAGTTTGCTGCTCTGGACGCGGGACTCGCAGGCCGTCTCCCGCCTCTCAGCACACAGCCCGGCGTCCGGGACGCGGTGTCTGCCTCATCAGGCCCCTGCCCCACCCAGCCAGCAGCTGGCCCTGCAGAATCGACCCCAGGACGCCCCTCCCGTCTGAGCGCCCCTGCTCCCTCGCCCCCAGCCCCACCCCGGCCTCCGGGCCTGTGGCTCATTCCCTCCTGCCTGTCCAGGCTTCCTGCCGTGCCGCCTCCCCTCGCACTTTCCCAGACACGCAGCAGCTGGAGGAACCCCCCCCCGTGCCCTGTGTGGAACCCCGCAGGGCTCCCCCTGTCCTCTGAATAGACTCCATTTTACCCGCCAGGGCCCACGGGGCTGGGGGCCCCCGACACACCAGGCACCCCGGCATATGTATACATGCAAGTGTGTGTGCGCGTGTGTGTGCTCGCATGTGTACACAGGTGTGGGTGCATGTGTGAATGGGTGCATGTGTGTGTGCACATGGGTGTGTGTGAATGTTGTGTACGTGGGTGTGCATGCTGTGTGTGCATGTATGTGCATGGGAATGTACGCACACACGTGTGTATATGGGTGGGTGTGTGCATGGGTGTGCATGCATGTGTACACAGGTGTGGGTACATGTGTGAATGGGTGCATGTGTGCGTGGGTGTGCATGTGTGTGTGCACATTGTGTGTGCACGTGTGGGGTGGGGTGTGTATGTGTGAATGTTGTGTACACGGGTGTGCATGTTGTGTGTATGCATGTATGTGCATGGCTATGTATGCACACACGTGTGTACATGGGTGTATGCATGTGTGGGTGTGGGTGTGTGCACGTGTGTGCATGTTGTACACATAGTTGTGTGTGCTGCGTGCATGTGTGTACATGGTCGTGTGTGCACACATGTGTGCAAGGGTGTGGACATGCATATGTGTGTGCACATGTGTGCGCGGCTGTGCTGTGATCTTCTTGGTATCTTACCTCCCCTAATAGACCGTAAGGTCCATAAAACCACGAGTCACTCTATCCCCCCCAACTCCCAGCAGCGTGCACACGTGTGGCGCCTTCCAGGTGCCGTACAAACACCTGCGGAGCTGCGGTCGACTTCCCTGAGCAGAAGTGGGGATTTCGCTGAAAGCAGAAGCTGCGGATCGGGAAAGGACAAGGACTCGTGTAAGGAAGAACCGCTTCCCTGCACACGCTCAAAGCTGGTTTTCACCTTCGAAAACTATCCTGGTTTTAACGTTACTGACGAGTGTGCTCTCACTGTGTTTTCCGGCTCGAGTTCCTGGCTGAACGATGCTCATCCACGCTGGCGATGGCTCCATCGTGTCTTTAAGACGCTCACGATGAAGGCCGCAGGCGACACGTCCAGGTCCCAGTCCTCGGCCTCCTCCTGGTCCTGGCGCTCACCCCAGCTCCTGCCCGACAGTGGGCAGCGCATCCGAGAAGGCAGCCTTCTCCTGCTGCTGGAACGCCTCCCGAATTGGCACAATGGCACCCGTTAAGAGGCCGGAAGGCGGGGAGGCGCCGCGGCGTGGGCTAACAGGGCTGAGGCAGAGGTGACAGACGGGGACACAGCCCTCCGTGAGAAGTTAACTGGCTGGTGGGAGGCGCTCCCCTGAGGTTGAAGATAAATACTGAAACAGAAGCTTAAGTTGAACTCAGTCATAGACATATAGCATTCTAGAACGCTGCGTTTCCCACCAGTTAGAAGCAAGAGCCCCACGCCCTAGAACTTCACCTTCTTGTCTCGGAATCCGAGCCCCTGGCCCTGCAGGAGGAAGGAGACTTAGAAGAGGAGTCTCACCGGGATCAGTGCCACGACCCAGCCACCAGAAGCCCTCTTCTGCCCTACAGGCTGCAGGACCCATTTCGCCAGGGCGAGTGGACAATTGGGTCTGTAATTTGACACGGGGGGCAGTGCGCCCCTCAAGCCTGGCTGCCTGGGTCTGAGTCACATCCCGGTGTGTAGGAGCTGTGTGGCCATGATGCGCTTCCTAACTTCCGCCAGCCTCTGTTTCCTTGTAAACGGAGTAATTGCAAGCCTCACCCCCGGCTCAGCACTGATGACACAAAACAACCCAGTCAAAGCATCACACTGGACCGACCCCCAGCCAGACGTGTCCTTCCTCAGCCGGTCCCCAAATCTTACAACGCCTCACACTGCTTTCCCAAGGAAGGGGCGGTAGCCCAGGACATTGGACTCAGGTCACACCGGAATGTACCTACGCTTTGATCTATGGCCAACCAGCACCCCCGTGTTCCAGAGGGTTCAGGCTCAGCTACCGTTCTAGCTGACTCGGAGCCGTAATGTGAACGCCTCCTGGTCATGCAAATTAAAAGATTAGATCAGCTGAGTCTCTGGGTCTGAGATCGATTCCAATCCAGCAGGGACTTCGGGTCAAAGTGCATCTGCTAGACTGAGCTCCGTGCAGGACACGTGTTCAGTTCCTGCACAAATCGGACCCCTGCGTCCACTCCCAGGTCAGCAGGGAGAAGAGCACACACATCAAATACAGGACAAGGACGGCTCATTTCATGCAACCAGACACTGGGCTCAACGGTGTCCGTGGATTATCCAACTTCATCCTTATGAATCCACCAGGTCGGTGTCCTGACTGAGGCCGTTTTATGACGGGCCCTGAATGCTAGGCTGAGGGTCACGTGGTTTACTGACAGACAATGAAATCTCCGTGTCATGTGTGAGCAAACGCCTTCGCCAATAACAAGTTATGTCCAGCAAGTGTCTCATGTCAGTAAAAGGCTAGTGATCACTGTGTGTCCTAAAGAATAAGTTTTATTTTCCTCCTACTTCCACTGCCTGTTTGTTCTAAAAGTTTATAGATGTCATAAATGTCTAGCAAAATCTTGGGCCTTGTATGTAATCATAAATTTACAGAGAAAGGATGGACCGTGCAGGGGGCATTCCCTGATAACTGTCACGTAATCGAAGTCTCTAAATATTCAAGTAAAAACCTGCATTTTAAGCAGCATCTATAAGGAGCGCAGAACTTTACTTCCTAAAAGAAAAGTAAGAGACTCTCCTTTCCCCATCCTGTCTTCTTGGGGCACCTTCTTAAATCAGCTGGCTACATGTGGGCGAGTTATTTCCGGGCCCTCCATTCTGTTCCCGTGGTCTGTGAGTCCAGCCTCGTGCCAGGACCGCCCAGTCCCGGTCTCTTCAACAGATGGCGTTGAGAAAGCTGGACAGCCGCGCACAGAAGAGTGAAATCGGACCCTCACGTTGCCTCGCGCACAAATATCAACTCAAAATGGATTAAAGATCAACGCAAGACCCCTGGCAGAAAATCCAAGGGAAAAGCTTGTTGGCGTTGACCTTGGCAATAACTTGACTGATACGACACCAACTACAGGGGCACGAGCAACAATAAACAGGCAGACCAGCAGAGCTACTTGGGACTAAGAAGCTTCCGGACAACAATGGAAACCATCGACGAAATGAAAAGGCCACCTATGAGACAGGGCAAAACATTTGCAAGCCAAATATGAGATAAGGAGTTAATATCCACATTATATAAAGAACTCTCACCCTCATAGAGAATTCCTGCAGATTTACATAAGGAATTATATAAAGAACTCTAAAAATAAAAAATAGGACAAGGACTTGAATAGCTGTTTCTCCAAAGAAATACAAACGGCCAACAGTACGCAGAAAGGTGCTCAGCGTCTCTCATCATCAGGCAGGTGCAGATGCGAACCACAAGGAGATAGCGCCTCGCACCTGTGAGGGCGGCTCTTACCCTAAAAAAAGCAGAAAGTAAACATCGGTGGAGATGGAGAGGAATTGGAGCCCTTAGGCACTGGAGATGGGAACGGAAAATGGTGCAGCCATAAGGGGAAAGAGTGTGAAAGTCCCTCAAATAGTTAAAAACTAGGGGGCGTCGGGGTGGCTCAGTTGGTCAAGTGTCTGACTCTTGATTTCGGCTCAGGTCACGATCTCCTGGTTAGCAGGATGGAGCCCCACATCAGGCTCTGCACCGACAGCTCGGAGCCTGCTTGGAATTCTTTCTCTTCCTCTCTCTCTCTGCCCCTCTCCTGCTCTCTCTCTCTCTCAAAATAAATAAATAAACTTTAAAAAAATTTTTCTTAAAAATAGAATCGCCTCGTGACGCAGAAGTCCACTTCCGAGCCTACACCCAAACCACGGAAATCGGGATTTCGGAAGAGACGCGCACGCCACCATGTTTATTCACGACCACCAAGACTAAGAAGCCATCCGGACGTCCATCCACGGAGGGAGGATGAAGAAGTATTTTGCACGCTCACACAGAGCCTTGGGAAAGGAGGAGACCCTGCATCACGTGACAGCCCCGGGGCGGACCCGGACGGAGGACGTGATGCGACGTGAAACAAACCAGACCCGGAAAAACAAACACCTTCCACTTCCGGGATTCCACTTCCGGGCGGGATCTCGGGGCGCCGGGCTCGTAGCCGCGGAGTGGAAGGGCGTCACCCGGGTCGGGTGAGCGGCGGAGACGTGGCTCGGCGCGCGCACCGTGTCGCCTGTGCCGGACGGGGCAGCGCTGAGGCCGGGCGGCCCAGCACGGAGCCTCGGGCCGCCCCGCGAGCACCCGCCGGCGGCCGCCGGTCCCGCAGGGTTCTCAGCGCCGGAGCGAGGAGGCGGCCCGTGTGTGCGCGGAAATGCGGGCGGAGCTTCGCGCCTGCGGGGGACGGCAGGGCCGGGGCTCGGCCAGCGCCCCCCACGAGCAGGCTCCGCAAACAGAGCAGGCGGCCGCGTGGCCCGGTGCCAGCAGCAGGCGGCCGGAAATGGATGAAAAGCTGATCCGGTAACTGAGGAGGCTGTGGAGGCCTCGGAGCAGCACCGGCGGGGCTTTGACTCTCCTGGGGGTGGGGGTGGGGATGGGGGGACCTGTCGGCGGGACCCTGAGCACCGGCCACCGTGGGCGCTCAGCAGAAGGGACGCCAGCGCCCAGGCTGTGCCACCAGGGTGATCGCGGGGAGCAGGGGAGAAAAGGAGACAGATGGGGCCTCAAACCGAGAGACAGGGAGGAACCGCCGGCCACAGTGTTTAAAGGGACACACCCCCCCCCCGCGCCCCGCCTAGCTCAGGACCCCCATGATTCTGGGGGTGGGAGGAGGCGGCAGCCATCAGGGGAGGCTTGGGGTCATGCCATCCGGGGCTGCAGGGTTCTTCCTGGACGTGCCTGGCCCTCCCCCTGCCTCCTCCCGGCCTGCAGCTCGGCCTCCTGTTCCAGCCCCTGCCCTACTCCACATGGTCTTCCAGAGCCTTCCCTGCGGTCAGGGGCTTCCCGCCGGCAAGCACTGGCCCGGGCAATGCGAGAGGGAGCCAAGTCCATGCGAAAAGGAGGAAGAGAGAAAGTTCCATTTTGCTCAAAAACCAAATACATTTTCCTTGAAAATCATTCTTTAACCGACTCGAATCATGACAACATGTGGGTGTGTCCCCGGTTATAAACTTACTGAGAAGGATAATACAATTCGTTCTAAACTGACTCCGGGGGGAAAAAAAAACCATTTTGCTAATAAATGTTAATAATTGACTAATAATATTGGTTCCCAAGATGAGCTACTTAGAAATGAGAGCTCGTGGAGGAGGGGGGTTCCAAGCTTGAAACCGCGAGAAACTAAATCTTACTTTTTCGTGGCCGGGTCGTGTCCAAAATTCTGCTCTACAATATGAACAAACGTCACTTTTGTTAATAATTGTCACGATCTAATTAATTTCCAGGCAGCCGTGCATTTTGTCTAAAGTTCACGAATTGCAAATTTGGGGGAGAATGAGGCAAAGTACGAGATTTTTTAAAGTCCAAGTGTCGTACTGAAATTATTTGAATGTCCTCTGTAGACTACTGTTCATTTCATTTTGAAAAGAACTCAAATAGCCTTGATCAAAGAGGTTTATTTATTGAAGCAACTTTGAGTTATAAAGTGCAAGACTGCTCAAATACGAAGTGGTTTAACACCAGCCGTGTCACCATTCGGCAAAGCCCTGGGGTTGCCCACACTCTAGCTAGAAAGACCTAGAACGTTCGCACTCTCCAGTGTCGACAGACGGGCCCATGACGGAAGGTCTGGTGGGGATTTAAGGCGTGAAACACTGTCTCGGAGGTCTGTGCCTGACGCGTTTGTTCCACACGGCCGCTAGCTCTGTCCCTGCGACGAGGATGGGGACGGCCGCGAGGTGGGAACAGCCTTGGCCAAAACGGCACCGCTCAGCTCTCAGACCTTCAGTGGGCACGGCTCAGCTATTCCAGGTACCTTTTTAAAGATCGGTTACAATTCTAAATAAAGTTTTAAGGGGCGGATGTTTTTAAATAAGCGAAACGAGTTTTTCTTCTTGTTTCTACCAACATACTTGGACGGCAGCAAGGGTGAGGTGCGTCTGCCGGTGCCCCGGGAGCATTCGATGGGACACAAATGTAAGGATGATGGAGCAGCTTCTCAGCAGGTCGTCCCCGGAAGGGAGAAGACTTCGCTTCGGGAAACAGTGACGGGCGGGTTCCTCCCAGATCCCACTCTGGGCGGTCCATGATAGTTTTGCACATAATTTTGAAATAGGTCTCAAACTGCATCGCAGTGCCTCTCTGATGGGCGAATACAGTCCTCGCGTGAATACGAGAGTGACGATGGACGGGTTTGCCCGGCTAGATCCTCACGGGTATTGATGTCTGAGCCATAAAACGTTGGCCTGCCCGGATAGGCCCCGGGGATCCCCCGTTCTGCGCACGCCCCCAGGGCGCCCTGGGTGTGCCACAGGGCCACCACCCCCAGTCGGGAGTGCACACGGGCGTCTTGCTACTCATTCCCTTGACAGCAGGAATGCCTGGTCATTTCTGCCCAGGCCCCGACGAGGTGCACACACAGCGGCCCTAATCGGTACATCACCTCACACCATGGATCTGCTCCTGTGACTTGGACATATAATTCCTCAAGTGCGTAGCAACAAAAAACAAATGTTTCAAACACGAATAATAAACACACATGGTGTGGAATACATTTGTCACATATGTCAAGACAGCTACGCCCTGTCATCTGGCTCTGAACTTCCATGACCCGAAAAACGTGCTTCCTGTTGCGTGGCGAACACCTTACGTGCACGATTGTCAAGAAAAATTTTTAACTTTGGGAAAAACATAATTAGTTGTATATTTCATAGTCCTAAAATACATATGAACTATACCCCCTTCTCTTATTTTCTCTGACGATGCCAAACTGCATAGAGACCCACGTATCCCTCAGTGTCTGTCTGAACCCTTACTGAACGCCGTACTCAAGTTTAGAATGAGAAACCAGACCCCCACACTCGGCCACCGCTTGGTTTTCCCACAGGGTTAACTGATCCGAAGGGACACGCAGTTTAGGAAACGGGCATTTTAAGAGCAAACAGAGAAAGACGGTCACGATTGTTTTCAGCATCTCGTTCAAGTACATCTTACAAAGTGGCCCTTAGAAAATTTGGGAGCCAAACCTAGGATGCAGCGATAACCTATTTCTAAGTTAAATTGTATATTTTAATGTATAATCTACATTCTATTTGTGAGAAAGATCTTTATTCTTCCATTTATTGCAACCTGGGGTTTCTTGGTTGACACAAGTCATCTTCGGAATGAACTTTGTTTAGCTGAGCAAAACCTCATTCTTGAGTATTGTCCTTTGACACCCATTTCAATGATAGGTAAGTAACAGGAAGACACCGACACATGGGCCCCCTTAGGCGAAGCAGTGTTAGAATCACAGGCAGAGAGACAACCTTCATGTTCTTTACTAATAAGGAAAAAAGATTTTAAATAAGACAAGATGGAAATAACACTTGTCCACGGAGCCCACAGAGGGGAGCAGCCGAACAGGATTGCTGGGAGTTTAGAGCTGCCTAGGGAGGGCAGCTTCCGGACCTGCAGGGGGAGCCCCAGTGGAGACAGGGGCAGGGAAGAGGGGTACTGCAGGGCTTCACGGATCACGGGGTTTGTAGTGGGTTGGAGCCTGCCAGAACTCCGAAGGCAAGAACAGATCGTACCAGCCGGGGACACGGCAGAGCAAAGGAGTAAAGAAGCCAACAGCTCCCAGTGGCAACAAGATCAATAAAATCATATTGGTTTATAACCCAAAATATAAAAACAAAACCATTAGTTCATACAGGTGTCATCACTGAATAAAAAACTGGAAAGAATAGAAGCGCCCGTGGAGAAGGACTCTAAAGGATTCCTGTAGATAGCGCGAATCCCGGAGATGGGACAGACTCCCCCTCCTCGAGTGGCCTGTGCGCTTCCTCCCAAAGAGCCCACTTTGGGAAGACGGACAACAGAGGAACCTGACAAACACACTTCAGGCCGGACCATCGAGGCTCACAGGAGCCATGAGTCGTGTTGGTAGGAGGGACCCCGAGAATCATGTGATGAGAAGGGTGCACCCCTGTGACCTTCCCCCCAGAGACACCCCACTCCAGCACCGTCCTGAGCAAAGCATTTCTCAGTCGAGGGAATTCTACAAAATACCATAAAACCAGTCAAGGTCATGAGAAACAAGGAAAATCTGAGACCCCGTCACAGCCTAGCAGGGCCCCAGGAGACGTGAAACGGTCGGCGGTGTCCTGGGTGGGGTCCTGAGACTGAGAGGGGGCACTAGGGGAACACTTAGGACTTAATACAGACTTTAGTTAATGATACTTGTTCATTAGCTTTGTCAGAGGTGCCGCGCTACCGTAAGGTATGAACAATGAGAGGAACCGGGCGCGGAGCACACGGGGGCCGTCCGTGCCGCCTGGGCAGTTAGTTGGCAAATCTGACCCTGTTTGAAGTTAAAAGTTCCTTCTTAAAAAAAACAAAAACGTTGCTACAAAAAAGTGAACATAGAATCAGCAACGAGTGGGGAGTACAAAGCAGTCTGTGTTGTATATAATTAAACTCCCAGAAGAAGAAAAGAGGGAGCGTGAAACAGGGAGAAAAAGATTAAAAATGTTCTAATAGAGGAAATGTTTTGGCTGGAAATTTTCCAAACTCAATGAGAGAAAAAAATGCAATCCCCAAAATCGGGAAGTGTAATAAATGCCAGCTATGATAAATTCAAAGAAAACCACAACTGGACATATCACGGTCAGACTGACAAAGATAACGAAAAAATCTGAAAAGCAGCAGATGAAAACTACCCATTACGAGCGAGAGAACAATGGCCAGAAGAAGTGCTGAGCTCTCGTCCAAAACAAAGCCAGGGGACAGCGAGAATAGACGGAAGGGGCTGCAAATAGGGCTGGCCAAATTAGAATTCCTTATTCAGCTAAAAAGAAGAAAAGAAAGTAAAAAGGGGGAAAAAGCAGAATAAAGACATTTTCCAATAAATAAAGGTGTAGAGATTGTGTAGCCAGTAGGCCTGTAGGACAAGACACACAGAAGGAGCCTGAGAGGAAATGACAGCAGATGACGTGGTCAGCGGGTATGGACAAAAAGCACCAAAATACAAACGCACGATGAAAACATTTCTCTCTTGTCTTACTTTGAAGGCCAATAACTATCTGCGAATTGATAACAACGAACAGCAGTTTTATGATTTGTTGAAATAAAATACATGACAATATTAATGAAGGATCAGGGGGAAATAGAAGTGTAGAGTTCTAAGACTCTCACGTTTTATGTGAAGTGTTATATTAATTCATTGTAGAGCATGATAAGTCTTGGGCGCATATGATAATCCTTGCCTCAACGGCTGAGATTAAAAAAAGATCTGTCATAAAATCAAGAAAAGATATAAAATGGAATATCCTAAAAATACTTGAATAATCCTAAGGAAGGCCAGATAGAAGGAACAAAAAGCAAATGGGATTAAGTGAAAGAAACCAGCAAGATGGCAGACTTGAAACCAACCGTGTCGATAAGCACCTTAAATGCAAAAGGGCTTGTTTAAACACTCTGCTTAAAAAGCTGAAAATTGTCAGACTGGACTAAAAACAAACAGAATCCTGTATCTATGTACTACTAACACGGCAACTGATTGAATCGCAAAGGCAAAGAGGATAACGGGATAGGGTCGAAGACCAGCGTGTGCGCTAAGTGCAAGCGCCTGGCGGGATATCAGCAAGAACGAGCTGACTTCTAGGGACTTGTGGTCTCAGAGGTGTAGAGGGCTCTTCCTAAACAATGAAAAGGATTGACTCATCAAAAGATACAGTAATCCTAAAACATACATTCCTTATAACTGAACTCCAAAATACAAAAAGCAAAAGCAGGCAAAGTTTTGGTGGAAAATAGATAAATCCACAAATGGCAAACACGTCGAACAAATGAAGGACACAAAAGATTTAACCAATGCTATTAACAGACTTAACCTTGCTGCCATTTTTCCAGGTGTATGTACAACATTCATACTGCACGCTCTGTGTGATTACAGACATTTTAGCGGGTATGAAATTTAAAAACAGATCAAACTGGTCTACGGCGATAAAAGTCCAAGCAGTAATCGGTTCCAGAGACCGGGCGGCGGGGGCCGATGGGTGGGGGAAGCAGGAAGGGCCATTTCAAGGCGATGGAAACATCCCATATTGCGATGGGCTGTGGGTTACATGGGCATGTATATTTAACAAAGCTCATTAAATGCGCACTTCAATCTATGCATTTAACTATATGTAAATTATAATATATATTATGTAATATAATGTGATATATGATATAAAATACCATAATATAAACAATTGGGTAAGTTCTCTAAAGCTTCACATTCAGGGTTTCACTCTTCTGAGTCTCTCTCGAATCTGAGTCTGTCTCCGTGTTTTCCAGACAATATCCTTCCCGGGACCTCAGGAGCCTTGTCCCGAGCGGGGATAG
This sequence comes from Paguma larvata, assembly GCA_030068075.1. Taxonomy (NCBI): domain Eukaryota; kingdom Metazoa; phylum Chordata; class Mammalia; order Carnivora; family Viverridae; genus Paguma; species Paguma larvata. Next base: position 15,986,920 of record CM057837.1, on the reverse strand, counting down.
TGCCCAGCGTGCCTGACTCCCTACCCCCTCATCCTGCTCCCCGCGAGCATGCTGTCCCTAGGATGGAAAAGATTGTCAATGCCTCTCGCTTTCGAATAAGTTTAAAAAGAAGAGGAAAAAGTCTCAGAACCAATAAAGCGCAGGAATCTTTAAAAATCAGAATGCCCTGAATGACAGCCAGAGAGATGCCTGCCTTCTGGAGCGGGGGGAGGGAGAAGGCACAGCCCCGGAAGTTCATCAAGGGAACCAGAGCCCCCAAGCCCCTGCTGTCCCCTGAGAACTGGGACACATGTCACCCCAGGGGCCCATGAGGCTGGGAAAAAGCAAAGGTCTCACCTGGGACCTGCTGACACCCTGGAATACAATGAGCGGTTGGCGGATGGCGAGAAGAGAGGTGGCGTCTGGTGGGCGCTCAGAGCCCCGGGGCCCCAGCCTGCCGTGTCCAGCAGCGGAGTCCTTAGCTCTGGAGAAAGTCGGCCCTCGCCTGTTTCCTCACAGCTTCGTCTCCTGGGAGTCACTGACCACAACAGATGGCAAAGGGGGCCTCCCCCGGGGCATTTTTGTGGGTATTTGTTGGACAGAGCGTTTAGTAGAAAAGTGTTTCATCTTGCCCTCTTCGCTAAGGGACAGGCTTCCCTCCGCTGTGCGCACCCGCCGGGTCAGGAAGGCTCCGCTGTTGGCACTCACGGGTCGCCAAGGCTCATCTCCCTGGGGCATCCTTCGCCCTGGCCCCAGGGACACACAGCCGAAGACTTTCTCCAGGGGGGTGGTGTTCCGCCGAAGCCATACAGGCCTGCAGAACCCCAGCGCTGGAGCGGGGGCCGTGCAGGGACAGTCGTGGGATGTGCCGGGGACCCCTGTGCCCACCGAGCAGCCTGCAGGTCTGGGGAAGGGTGTCTGTGGAGGGCGGTCCAGGGCAGCGGCTGGCACTGTGCTCACCTGCACCCATATCAGCTGTTTCGCTGTGAACGCTGGGGCGGCCAAACATTTGGGGACGGCTGAGGTGGTGGCCTTGTCCAAGGCACGGCCTTGTGTATTAACACACAACCGGTGGCAGGTCACAAGTTGGCATGGCACAGAAAGGTGGGGACACAGGTGTCCGTCTCCTAGAACTAATCTTATTCATCACCACGAGGAGCAGTAAACAGAAGCTGGGAAAATGCCGAGGGCCCTCTTGTGTCAGATATAAAAGCAGGAACTTACTCTAAAAAAACAAAAATCTGACTCGAGCAAAATGTGCCAGTCTCTGCGGGCTCGCGACCCAGACGGGAGTTCAAACCGCCGGATCTTGGAGCCGGAGGCAGCCCTGCAGTCCGTTTTCCCCGAAGTGCACCCCAAGGGGCGAGCTGAGCCCAGGGTCCCTGGGGAGGGGACTCACTCCGAATGACCTGGGGTGGGTGGAGTCAGGGAGCCTTGCCCCCCAGCACAGACACAGTGTCCCAGTCCATGACTCATCAATGACTGGGCCTTTCCTCCTGCTCCCAGAGGCAGCTGCGGGGTGCCCCGTCCCCACCCAGCGTCTTCAGGAGGACGGCGCCCCTCCCCGCCCTCCTCTGCAGCCGTCGCTGCTGGATGCGGGGTCCCTGACTGCCCACCCCTCACAGAGTGCGCAGGCCTCCCCCCGCCCCGCACGTCCCCCCTCCCCTCCTAACTCCCCCTCTGCACCCACCTCCCCAGTGATGTGCGGCCGGCCAGCCACCCTGCTGGTCTCTGCCTGGGCCACGTCTGCACCCCCGGGAGCTGGACCCCCAGCCGGGCTCGCCCGCAGGCCTACGACGCCTCCCTCCATAAGTGCTCGCATCCCACACTCGAGTTTCCTCTAAGCGTTCATTGAGGGCCTGGGGGAGGTGGCCGAGTCCTCCCTTCCGGTGGCTGTCAAGGCGCCCTTGTTTGGAAACAGGGACTTCACAGACACGATGAGGCTGCGGCTCTCCCGATGAGACCATCCCGGCCTGTCTGGGTGGCCTCACATCCAATGACAAGGGTCGTTACCAGAGGCAGGAGAGGAGAGACTCGGACACAGGGGAGCTGCCGGGGTGAAGACGGAGGCAGAGACTGGGGGGACGCAGCCACCAGCCAAGGGACTCTTGGGGCCGCTGGAGCCAGAAGAGACAGGAAGGACCTTCTCTGGAGCCTCGGGAGGGAGGCCCGTCCCTGCAGACACCGGGATCCATTCAGCTTCCAGAACGTGAGAGAATCCACTTCCATCGTCTTAAGCCTTCGTAGGGGAGCCCCAGGACACCCCCACCTCTGGGGCTCTGCAGACTCCGAGCGTGTGCAGCAGCGTCACGTTCAAGCTCAGGTGCGTCCCCACGCCCCCTCGATAAAGCCCCGTCCGCCCCTCCCTCCCTCTCGGCAGATACCTGTGTTCCTGTCCCTCTGAGGTGGGAGTGGCTGGGGACACAGGGCTCCCGTCAGGCCCAGCCTCAGCCCCTCGGCACCCGATGCGAGAGCAGGTCCTTGTGCAGAGATTTCCCTGAAAACCTCCACGTGGCCACTTCCCTGACTTGGGGGCATCTCCTCCCTGCACACGCGCTGGCGGAGTCGGCGGGTGTAAGGAGTGTGGACGACGTGTCCCCCTCCCCAGGTCCCAGCCAGAGGACGGCGGGGGGGTCACCACGGGGACTAGACAGGACCTCCGGCCGGCGCATGGTGGCCGCGGCGGAGACTCGGGTAGACGGCCCACGCCTCGGAGCCGCGCAGGAGGCATGCCTCCCCGCCGTTCCCTCCCCGTCCCCGAGCTGTGGGCCCGGATTGGATTTCCCGAGAAAAGACTGCGGTTCTATTACTGTGACGATTCGGAAATACTGCAAACATTCATTTTCGGAGAATAATATTAGTAAGTTTAAATCGCTCAAAATATAGCCCTTTGTTGTTCTCCACGCCGACTATAAATTTCCTTTCGCGGCCTCGTAACACGATTTACCGGTAATGTGGGCCAGTTTGGGCGTGCGGTTTGAGGCTGGCCAGCGCGTCAGCGTCAGGATCCCTTCATCCGCCTCCCGTCCGGGGTTTACTGAGACCATCGGGACGGCAATTGCCTTTTCATAATCCGATCAATGAAAACCCACCGGGAGAGACGGCGTTTTAAAAAGTAATTGTTTAAATGAACTCGATATTTTTATTGCAAAAATACATCACAACACGCTTAAAGGTTGGATTTGAGCTCGGTAACCACAAACATTATTCAAATGATTCACGGGGAAGTTAATGACAAACACTGTCGTCTTTTACATAATCTAATAAGAGGCTTATCGATGGGAGGGGAGACCCCGGCCGGCGCTCGCACAGAGTAACACGTTCGTTTCCTGTAATGAAATAAGCTAAATTCTGTCAGACTTTGTTTTCCTCCCAGTCCGATGCCAGCGGCACGTCCACCTCTGCTCCTAGCCTCCCTGCGGTTCTCTTCCACCTATAACCTGGCTCACACGGGCAGCCGACCGCATAGACGCAGGCCCCGCGTCTGGAGACTGGCCTCACCTGGGCAGGCAGGCATCCCTCAGCCTCTTACCTTTCGAACGGGCATCACTTCTGGGAAGATGGGCTCGACTCCTTGGGCAGGAACTCCCCAGTCCGGGAGAATGAGGGGCAGGGGAGACCCAAGAATCCCCCCTCTCCCCCCCGTCTGGGGCCCGATGAATTGAGGGATGGGGGCCCCTGTTCTGTGGCTCAGCGGTGCCGCCTCCCGGAGTTGGGGACGGGCCGGTTCTCTCCTCTCAACGTGGAGCTGGGAGCCCCCCACCAGGCCTGCCACCAGATTGCTAGGGAACAAGACACTCCCTGTGGGCTCCCAGGAGCCCAGGCGGGTGCCCTCTGCCCCTCTCTGCACACGCCTGCCACGGGCCACTCCCTGTTGGCCCTCAGGTCTGTTTGCAACACATCAAGCGTCCTTGGCACAGACTGTGCCCTGTAAATATTTCAGAAAGGATAACAGAGTGTGACCTTGGGCAGCTGTCCATGGAGGGGGTCCAGGTGGCCTCAGTTCCACAGAGCTGAGGACGGTGTCCACCCAGGGACAGTGGGCAGGCTCAGGGCTTCCCCACACCCCCCTTCTCCACGTGAGAAATGAGGGGCTGGGGGTGCAGGGATTCCCAGGGCTTCTGCCCAGCTGGCAACGTGCACGCTGGCGGGCCCAGGGTTCTGGAGGGAAGGAGAGCACTGGGGCCGGCCACCTGAGTCCAGCCCAGGCTCTGCTCCTCGCTGTCTGACCCTCCCCCGGGGACGTCCCCTCTCTGTGCCTCAGTTTCCCCATCTGATAGTGGAGATGATGATAGTGCCTCCTGCTTCACAGGGCTGTTCTGAGAACGGGCAAGTCTGAGTGGCTGATTCAGTTGAGCGTCTGACTCTTGATTTTGGCTCAAGTCAGTATCGCGGGGTCATGGGATCGAGCCCCGCGTCAGGCTCCCTGCTGAGTGTGGAGCCCTACTTGAGAGTCCCTCTCTTCTCCCTCTGCCCCTCTCCCCTGCTCACACTTTCTCTCTCTCTAAAATAATAATAATAATAACAACAACAATAATAATTTTAGATGAACAAAGAAACCCTAATATAAAAGAAAGCATGTGATGTTACACCTAAAATTTTATCTTTTATTTTAAGATTTAAAACAAACTTTCATAGGGGCCCTGGTGGCTCAGTCGGTTGAGCGTCCAACTTCGGCTCAGGTCATGATCTCACGGTTCAGGAGTTCGAGCCCTGTGTCGGGCTCTGCTTCAGATTCTGCGTCTCCCTCTCTCTCTGCCTCTCCCCTGCGAGCACTTTGTCTCTCTCTTTCTCTCAAAAATAAATAAACATCAAAAAAAATTAAAAACAAAACTTTTACAAAGACAAAAATGCTTCTCTGTTCTGCCTCTTCAGCTGTCAGGCTGGTTCTCCAGACCCCAGCCCGTCCCCTGATGGGGACAATGACATAGTGATGCTTAATTGGAGATTTCTTCTCTTCGTGTGTGGGGAGTGGTCGGTTCCATTCACGGCTGGTGGAAGGAGGGTGGGAGTCTGACTACCTCAATGCACCTGCTCCTGGGGGGGGCGGGTGTCAGGCTGAGGACGGCACTTCCTCCTGGTGGGGGTGAGGACAGACACCTGTTCCGGTTCTCTGAGTCAGGTATCCCAGTCACGTACAAGTGGCCGTTCGGCACCTCAGAAATGTCACTCATCACATCCACGAGTTGGAATAAGACACCATAACGTCGGGCTGTGTTATCCTTTTGATATTTATTAGAATGTAGACCATCCTCACCTCTTCCTCACCTAGAGACTGCAAAGGTATCTGCGAAGGGTAAAAAGCCCAGTAGACCTCTAAGCATCTGGAGACACGCGCGCACACACACACACAGAGCTCGATCCTGGCAGGACCAGAGGCCGTCAGAATTAGCCGGGCCGCCGAGCCGCCCACCGACAAATGTGATGTGCCCCACTTGGGCGCTGGAAAATTTCGCGAGATGTAGAAATTCGTAAGGAAAATCTTTTTTTGCTTAGAGCAAAGTAATCCTTTCTAAGTGTGCCTTATGTCTCCTACGGGTTTGCTCTCGTCCCTCCTCGGAGGTCCAGATGGTACGTCCGCCCAGCAGCTGGCACGCCCTTCTGGAGACGGACTCCAGCCTGGAAGGCCCGGCAGCCCCCCACAGGACTGCCCGCCTGCCTGCATTTGCCCCGGGTCTCGCTTCTCCCAAAGGAAAGGTCTATTATTCATCCACACGGAGGAAACGGCAGCCACCTACCAGGCGCAGGGCAGCCCACGGGGACGAGAGACGGGCGTCCGCAGGAGCATGGAGTCGGGGACCTGAGGGCCCTCTGCTGGCGAGGGTCCGCTCAGAGCCCGGGACCCAGGCAGACCCAGCAGCCGGGGGCAAGCAGTGGGTGTCTGGGATGCCCGTGTTTGCTGGTGCCTGTACCTGCACGCAGTAGACATGTGTCTGACTTTTGGGCAGGAAGATGGAGAGAGTTCCAATTTACTGGGAAGTTATTCCGGGACTCAGAGAAATTGTAAACTGTGGTAAACACTCTTCATTGGAAAGGAAAGGAAATGCAGGTGCCGTCCCTAGCCCGAAGGGCGCAGCACCCGTCACGGTTGCCGTCGCTGCCGTGGCCGTGACTGGGACCTCTGTGGGGGACACCGATCCACGCACTCACATGCCCGACCCCGGGGCCCAGCGGAGCCAGCCCTCAGTAGCCGTCAGCCTCGACCGGCAAGGAGCGATTCAAGGGCCGACCGGTGACTTCCGGCTGAAAGGCTGGTGATGCCGACTTGGCGTCCATCGTGTCTCGTAGCCGCCCCTGTGCCCTTCCGGGTGAGGGTGCTGTTCCGTGTGGCCGCCTCACAGCCGTTCCTCGCAGACAGAGTATGTCCCTCCACCCCAGCGCGGTGTGTCTTGGGGTTCTCTGATCCCGCCTCATTCCAGACGCTTGTTCTGAGCTCGGCCTTGTTATCCACTTCCCAGGAAAAAGGAGTCTGGACCAGAGGGCCGGGCACCGCGGGATTCCCTGCGGGGCCCTCCTGGAAACCTCTCTGCAGACGCTCCCTCTCGTGCCCCCGGCTGGCGCCCAGGGCCCGGGGTCCCCACTGAGCTGCCGCTGAGGTCCAGAGACCGGACCATCCCCTCAGAAGGGTGCCGGGAGCCCAAAGGAGGGTTTGGTTGGTGTCGGCAAAGCGGGCCGGGATTCGGGGAGGTTTCTCTCTGCTGACCCGGGAGCTCAGGCGTCCCCCCATTCACGTGCATGACTGGTTCTCTCCCTGGGTCATGGTCATTCTGCCTCGAGACTGAGGCATTTTGTCAGGGGGGAAGTCTTTTCTCCTACCCCGGGGGGCTGTGAACTAAGTGAGTTCACACCGGAGAACAGAGGGGACTCGCTTCTCCTGGAAGCCAGCCGACAGGCCGTCCCGGGCGTTGAAGGGTGTCCTGCAGGGACACAAAGTCTAAAAACAGAAGCAGCTTTCGCTTCCGGGAAGTGGGAATCACACAAAATTCTCCCAGGCCATGGAAGCTTCCGGCGCTGCTGTGATAAATCGCCCGGTGTTTGGACACAGCGCTTACGGTAAAAACGTTAAGAAATCTCATTCACGACAGTTGCGTATCAGCAGAGATCTGAGTGTCCACGTTCGCGTGTGACCAGAGACACACTTGGCCTCTAGACAAACTAGTTTCTCCCGGCGTGGACCGTCTGTTGTTTCCTTTAGGACGGACACGCTGGGATGACAGACCCCTTCGCTGATCCCCGTGGAAGCCTCCACCGACTCATTCACAAGCTTTAACTCATCCTCAACCAAACGTTTAAAAACGGCAAGACCAAGTCATTAGGTGATTAGATCGAAGGAGTTGCGTCTGCCAGGAGGTAGAAGTCTCCTGCTCGCTGCAGCACGGGGACCCCAGGAGCGAGCCGCGGCACGCTGGCGGAAGGTACGCAGGTGAGAATTGTTTTTTCCCAGCAAATTCGAGGGTAAGACAGTCTTGCTTTCTGTAATCACTCTGTGACAGTTCTTAGCGATCGTACCCATCCACCCCTAAAACAGCCTCCAATCCAAGTGCCGCCGGAGCCTTCTGCCGGGTGCCAAGGGAGACCGTGTCTGCGGCACCGTCTTCAAGGAGCCGGGAGGGACGGCAGACACACAAGACACCCTTCAGACTGAGAGCTAGAGTGAGAGCCGCAGGGCTGGGCTCTGACCCTGGAAAACCGGGCGGCTTTGCCGTACGCCACGTCACCCAGACGACAAATGCAGAGCCAGCCTGGCCGTGTCTGTGACCGGAGCACTCATCCCAGCCAGCGCAGAGGTCAGAGACAGGGACAGGGGCTCCTGGATTGGACGACCTCACTCTGGGGAACGCCTTCCAGTCTCACGCTCAGGAGCAAGGGTGGGTCGCGGAAGCAGAGGGAAAATCACTTAAAATCTTCCCAGGTCGACACTGGACGTTTCCTTCCAGGGGAGGGAGACGCGACAGCTGGTGTGGCCAGCGGGCACCAGGGACACAGTGGGAACAGTTCTAGGAGATCCTGGACGTCACCGGACTTGCCAAGATGTCTGCTCCTTAAAAGGCGCATGCGTTTCGCCGTCCCCTGCAGCCAGCTGGGGGAGTCAGGGCCGTGGAACGGAGCCCGTGAAACGACGCCGGAAGCCGAGGAATACCGCAGATGGGACGCTCGCCGGGTCTGGGGGAGGAGAAGCCGTCCCGGCGCGGACTCGTACGCAAACGCTCCGAGTCGGCCTGCGGCAAACCTCCGTGCGCAGCCGCAGGGACCCCGGCTGACCCCAGCCTCGGCCCGCCCTTTCCCCACTGGCGAATCTTCTCCACGAGGAAGCTGGAGAGGCCTCAGCGTTGGCTGCGAGTGGGGGTGAGGCCGGGGGAGGTTGAGCCTTCGTGCCGGGCCGCGTACACCTGTAAGGAGGCAGACGGGGAAGCCTCGCCGTGTTCCTTGATGCTGCTTTTGTGAGAGACTGTCCGCGCACGTTAAGAGAAAGACAACGTCTTGTCCCATCTCCCAGCCATGTCCCCAGGGAGTGTTCCCATGTGGCGTTCCAGGCGATTCCAGGAGAGGACTGGAGTCACGGGGGTCCCAGCATGGCCGCCGGTTGGGGCCTTGGCCCTGGTTCGTTGATGAAGCTCTCGCCTGCAAGCTCAGGTGGAGGACAGACAGACGGACAGACAGACAAAGTCCCTCTGCAGCCGTGGGCCCCTCCCCACTAGAGGCCAGCCGAGCAGTCGTAAGGTTCTGTCGGTTCGCTTCCGCGCCTCCTGTGTGTCTCAGAACGAGCCGAACGCCGGCAAGGAAAGCCACCTCCTGGAGCTCCATCGTTAGCGCCTGTCGCTCGAGGATTCCCAGAAGGAGAAAACCTTCGCACTTGCGGACATGGAATTCGAAATGCAAACAGTGAATCGTGCACTTGGAGCTAAAAAGCTCCTGAAAGTGGGGCCCCGCAGCCAAGGCAGCGACGGGAACGTGCCACCGAGCGTGAGCGTCCCCTCCTGAGTCACAACCGGCAGGTCCCGTAGAACACGATAAAAGGCCGATGTCAGTCAGAACCCAGAGCCTGGCAGGCCCTCACCTGAAACGCTTTCTGGGGAGAAGAAATCAGAGGAAGCAGAATTCACCAGGAAGCCAGGTCACCCTTAATACTCGCGACAGCAGAAACCTGTGGGCTCCAGCCTGGGTCAGCCCCCCCAGATTCCAGGCCCCGATACCCCACGCGGGACTTCAGAGAGCTTCCCCGAACGCCCACAGGAGCCCCGTGTTCAACCCTTGTGATGCGGAATCCGTCCTCCCTCCAAATCCGAGGAGCTTCCCTTTCCAGAAACATTCCCACCTCCCGGGGAGCTGGCCACATCCGAGCCCTGGATTACCGGCTCCGGCATGTCACCGGGAGTCTGCCCTGCAGACTCTGCCCACATGGGTCACCCGCCCACCACTCACCCTCTTTCCTTCATGCCCCAGGACCCGCATCTCCTGCCCCTCTGGCCCACCCCGCCCCGTCAGTGCACATGGGGTCCTGGGTGCCTCCCTCCAGCATCCGTGGGTGCTGGGGCCCCACTCTGCTCAAAGGGAAGCGTGCCGACCACCCGGAGCAGGAAGCCCCACGTCCAGCGTCTGGGCCGCCTCCACGCTCATCCTCGTCCTGCTCTGTGTGTACGCAGTGACCAAAGCCAGCCACGTCAAGGCCATAACCATCAGGCAATACAACTATTTCCTAGCAAGTCCCCAGAGTATTACACTCAATACCAGACACTGACTGCTCCGTGACCTTGCTAATTGGAAAAAAAAAAAAAAATAGTACCGTATGTTGTTCCTGCAGAAATTACTAGTATAATCGTGCTGATTTGAAAGTTATTCTTCCGGGGCCGCCTGGGGGCTTGGTGAGCAAAGCGTCCAACTCTCCGTCTTGCTCAGGTCCTGATCTCAGGATTCGTGAGTTCGAGCCCCGCATTGGGTTCTGTGCTGACAGTGAGGAGCCTGCTTGGGATTCTCTCTCTCCCTCTCTCTGCTCCTCCCTTGCCCACTCAGCTGTGTGCACTCTCTCTCTCTCTCTCTCTCAAAATAAGTAAATAAACTGTTTTAAAAGAAGGCACTCTTCTGAGCTAAATTTACCAGCAGTTGGAAGATTCTGAAAATAGTTTAAGTTTGTCAAGCAGACCGTGTACAACAGCGAGTACAAATTCACTCTTCTCATGAATGACCAGCAAACTGACGCCCCCCAGGCCCAAACGCTCCTCTGTTCCTCAAACAGGTGACGACTGTCTCTGGAACAACCTGTCGGGCCGGAGCGCCGCGTCCTGCCGTCCGCCCTGTCCCTTTAGTTTTCGGAGGTGCTTGAGTGGCTTCGTGGAGCCTGCGTCTGGCCTGCTCCCTGCAAGCTCGCCCCCCGGGTGGAGGCCAGGCTTCCGCTCGGCTCGACATGACGGCACGACCATCCAAGCGATTGTGCCAATGGGGGCCGGGCTCAGGCCACACCCCGGCTGCCGGCCGGCCACACAGAGTGCGTGGCGTTGTGACAGATTTAAAGAGAAATATAGATGGTGGTGACAACGAGGATTCTACCGTATAATGGCACCCGGAGAGGTGGCCAGGGCACCTCGAGGGCAAGTTACCACAGTGACGGGGCGTCTCCCAGTGGCCGGTGGAGAGGAGAAGGCCTGTGGCCTGTGAGCCCAGGAGAGTCACAGTCACTGTGCATTCTGCAGGAGACACCCTGCAGAAAATTCGCCCTGTTTCCAGCCAGTGCAGACTCCACCCACCAGCCACCCGCACCCACCACCCCCCCCCACCCCCGCTGATCCGGGGGACGCTTGGAAGCCCCTGGGGATTCCAGGACACCGTGCTCCCCGTTCGTTTCCTGCACGACCCCCACTGCAGGCACGCCACGGTATCCCGGCTCTGACTCTCCGGACTTCCGGGTAAGACCCACGCCGAAGTGTACACACCCCGTGAGTTTATCTCACACCTCCTGTATAAATATCGCAAACTGGGACGTCGTGATTAATTGAATTAATCTGTTGCTGCTATAATAGATGAAGCAGTTTCCCATGATTACAGGTCAAGTGCACTTGCTCTCAGAAGTGTGTGCAGAATAAAATAAGGCCCATCTAAATGGGGCCCGTCTAGGTACATGAAAAATAGCGCCTCGTAGGTATTCAAATAAAGAGAAACAGAATTTGCCGTCTGGAGGCGTCACGCGCTAAGCGGAGTGCAGGCGTATGAACGCGTCACACTCCAAACGTCTAATAAACCTTTCGTATCGTAGAATTCAAACACACAGAGGAAAGAGAGGCGTGGAGATGGAGTCGTGTGGACAGAGCTCGCGTTTGCCGACCCGCTCGCCGTCACCGGGCAGCCTCGCGGTGGACACCTGGTGACGAGAGAGGTCTCCCAGAAGTGCCCGCCGATACGCGGCCGGCCCGGCCAGACGCCTGGGCTCCCTGCAGGGACCCAGCGCCCTCCTGGCAAACCTTCCCGTACCGCACGTCGCAGCGCGGCTCAGGGCGAGGGCTTGGTGCGCCCCGGATCCAGCCATGCGCCCCCCAGCCCTGTGACGCAGACGCGAGCAGCATCAACCCGCCAGAGCCTCGGATCTTCCAAATGAGGCCTCTGGCTCTTCAAGGACAAATGTGTATGGCCAGCTATGACTTTTGGCCCGAGTCGTGGCCGCTGGGGACCTCGGGACGTGGCCCTAGACGCGTCCCCTGGCGGCCGGGCGTCTCTCCAGGTGATTCAGCTCCTCAGTGGAACCACTCCCGTCTGGTTCCCTGACTGTCCTGTCGGTTCTGTGAGCGGCCGGCACTCCCGGACGTCTGTAAAAGCCAACCCCTGCGTGCTACACTGAGCCGAGATACATGCCGTCACCTTCAGCTGAGAGCCTGACTCCACACAACCCCTGCCAGGAGCGTCTGCGGCTAGCAAAGCTGGGCTTTCATGACCAGGTGGCTCAGCTCCTGGGGACAGGACGCAAGCCGGCAACGGCGCACAGCGTGGAGCTGTCACCTGCGCCTAGGAGAAGGTGCCTTCGGGAGCCGAGGCTCTGGCAGACCAAGATGCTACATTTAAACGCCGTGAAGAGGGCGTGAGGAATTCAAGCAGTGTCGAGCAGGCTGGTGGCTCCTAATTATGATGAGAAACAAAAATACAACAAGTTCAAAGCTAAACCTTCCCAGTTTAAACGTGACAACGGAATGGGAAGTTTCTATGTCGCCTGGAATCTGAGACTTTACTCTCTCCTTTCTGAAGCCCGGCTGCAGAGGCTGGTCCCAGGGCTGTCGGGTGCCGGCACAGGTGGGGCGCGTGCCCGTGGCCTCCGCAGATCTCTTCCCTGAAAAGTAGGCCACCGAATGGGGACAGGCGGGGACTAAAATCAGAACAGGGATGTTTGGGAGGATTATGGCAATTCCACGGCGCCTCGAAAACCACCAGCCGCCTGAGCCTTCCCGGCCAGAGGCAGCATGTGCTGGGGCCTGCCTTCGTCCGAGCCGGCCGCTGGCCTCTCCAGAGACTGTTCCAGCGCACGAGAATCCCTCCGGTGGCGCCACATCGTGAACGCGCTCCATTTCCTTCTGAGCTATAATCAGAGGCAGAGTCTCTTCATGACCCTGGAAGCTAATTACAGCCCTGAACCCGAGGGAGGACGCACGCCCTACAGGGACGGCAAGGGGGACCCACGGATATCAGGGGGAAGACTTGAAGAAGACTTGGCCGTGGGTTCATGGGCGCTGCGTCTGGGAGAGAAGGGCGCCCATTCGGGCGAAGTTTAATTGATGAGAACTAGGCACTTACCAGACTCTGGGCTCAGTGTGCCCACCTGGTGACTCGGCTCAGTGGGCTTCCGGCTGGCGGGCTCCACCCCAGGCCCCGGGGTGCTCACACTGAGGTGAGGTGCCAGAAACCTGCCCTGTGACAAGAAGGATCAAAGCCGGGCGAGGCAGGACGGTCGGGAAAAGCCCTCTGAGGGATTTAAGGACGCGCCAGGGGACCCGCTCTGTGTCTTTTCCAAAGGAAATGTCAAAATGCACCCTAAGATCGGCAGCCTGTGCTTCGCGGACTAGGACCAGGGGCGTGTGCTGTTGACCCCTCATTTACTCGACAAGACCGGGCGCCCCCTGAGCCAGAAGCTGGGGCGCCGACCCCGAGATGGAAGAGGGCTGGGTCCTCGAGTGGGGGTAGAGCAGGGGCACGGAGGGGCAGGAGCAGCTCATCCAGGGAGGGAGGCGGCATCGGGGGACAAGAGCCGCCGGGGACAAGGCAGAGGCACGCGGTCAGAACCGCTGACCCAGGGAACCGGACGCTGTCCCCGGTGTGGCGACCTTGGAGCTCAGCTTGCTGGGAGGGGACTTTCACCAAAGGGCTCCTTCCGGCCGCGAGACAAGACCGCGCCCGGTGCCGCTTTCCTGCATCTGTTCTGTTTTCATTGGGAGAAGAACGACCGCAAAACATTACACTTCGCTGCCCGTATGAACGAGTATGGGGCCCGTGTGGAGACCGGGACCCGAGGCCTACCTCCAGGTGCGCCCCGCTCCCGGCGCTCCCCGGCCTGGGCCTCCTCCTTCCTCCTTCTTCCCTTTAAAACGTTCTATTAATGAAACTATGTCTACATAAGCTGTGCGAGATGCTGCCGTGGTGTACGCAGAAGCAGCGAGGTGACTGTGGCTGTCACTTCCTGTGACGGGAGCCCCTGAGAGGCCCCGGTGTGGCAGGTCCCCGGCCCCCTGTGTGGCCGGACAGGCGTCTCGCTGTCCCCCAACCCCGGCATTCAGCACGTGAGGTACGCGGGCCCCGGGGGCGCATCCAGCTCCCGCCAGCGGGATTGAGGGATAAAACAGTCCTTTCCCAGCCTGCCTCCAAGCAGAAGTCCCCGGAAGAATCTAGATTAGCATCCCTCTTTTACAACCGAGGAAGCGGAGAAAGGGGAGGAAGGTGTCTGAAGTCCCACACTAGTTAGCGGCATCACTGGGGTCAGAAACCAGCGTCCCACCATCCAGCCCAGCAACTTCCGGTACCCGCCACCACGTCCTGACCGGGACAGCAGCGTCCGTAAGAGGTGTTTCTGGCGAGTGAGACTAGCAGTCCGGACTTCAAGACAGAGACTTATTATGAGACCATAGAAAGTTCTCAAAAAAGCTGCCACATACTGTCAGAGAATTTCCTTTCTTAAATTTTGACCATTCATGACGGTTCTGTGCCCTACAGTAGGAACGTTGAACTTTCCCTCAAAGATTGTATCAAGTCGAGGTCTAAGTAAAGACAAACGTGAGCGGTGGATGGAAACAGCCGGGACCAGAGAGACCCCACGTCGTCCAAGGGCACGGGCGATCGAGCTCCGCAGAGAAATTTCCAGAACTGCGGGCCTGGGGAAGGGCCGCGTGTCGCCGTCTTCCTAGCTGACGTTAGCGCCCTGAAAGCTCAGACAGGCTCTGTAGCAAAGAGCATGTCACAGCGCACTTCGCCGAGAGCCCCGACGTGGAGGCGCTGGGGCTGACCCTCCCGTTGGTGGCTCTGACTCGCCACTGCTCACGGCACGCTGTGGAGATGGACGGTGACAGGTGGATCCAACGGGGGAGTTAAACCCAAAGGTGCCCCGGTCCAGACATGCGATCTTCGTGTGCGGCCGCGGAGCGGTGCCGGCCACCGAGAGGCGCTGCTCAGACTTCTGGGTACACCGCCGAGGCTGGAAGGGACAGCGCCCACGTCCCGGCAGCACCCTCGCCCAGGGGCCACCCCAACAGAGAAAAAGGGGAGCCCGATGGCCATTTGTGCAGGGAGTCACGAGTCTCCACGGCCAGATGACAAGTAATAAACTGTGACGTCAGCCGTGTGCCGCCATACACACCGTTTCTGGGGTAACTTACAAACATGCTGACAATGAATGCCCGAAATTTAGCTTCCTGTCATTTAGATGAAGGGACTCACCAGAGGGTGTGCGGAGATACCCATGTACGCCAGGCCCTCACCACGTGCGCCTGTGATGCCAAACCCAACCGAAATGTCCAACAGCACGTGGCGGCTGGCCACACAGACCGGTGACACGCAGATGTGGTCCCCAGGCAGCTCCCCGGCCAGTGCAGGCTCCCGGTGCGTTGGTGCGTGGAGGCCACTCACGCCGCTTACCGGGAGGACCAACTGGTGGCCCGCGTCCCTCCTCTGGGACAACCGCAATGAGGGAGACCTCCTCAGGAACAGAGCCTGCGGCAGGGTCTTCTGACAGGGACAGGTGTCCTCGCTAACTTCCAAGTGACAACCTGAACTACACAACGGTCCACGCAGGCGGCGGGACTCCGTCATTAGTAACAGAAGGATTTGCACAAGACACCTCCGAAGTGATTTTGCAAACGCGCGGGTCGCAGGGAAGCCCGTGGCCCGGGGACAGCCCGACTTTTGCTTTCATTACCGTTTCCTGGAGTTCGGATCTGTGCGGCGGCCACGTTGTGACAGCTCGGCTGTGGCGAAACGGCGCACAGCAAACGAGCGTACGTTTAAAAGAGTAAATAATGAAGTCACGAGGCCTCTGATTATGGCCTCAGAGCGCCTGTACTACTTTCATCTGAAAACTACTGTGTGCGCGTCTTTGTTCTGTGTGTGTCCACATGTGGGCGTGAGTGCCTGTGTGCGTGAGTACACGTGAGTACACGTGAGTGCATGTGTGTGCATGTGTGTGTATTATGGGTCTGTGCATGTGTGCACATCTGGCTACACGTGTGTGCGCTTATGTGCGTGTGTGTGGGGTACCATTTCATGTATGTGTGTATGTGTGTGTATGTATGTGTGAGCGTGCACATGTGAGTACACATGTATGTGTGAGTATATGCATGTGTGTACATGTGGGTGCACATGTGTGTGCACTTATGTGGGGGTACACTTTCATGTATGTGTGTGCTTGTGCGTGTGCACGTGTGTGCATGTATGGGTGTCCATGTATGCGTGTGCACGTGTGTGCATGTGCGTGTGCACGTGTGTGCATGTGTGCGTGTGCACGTGTGTGTGCATGTGTGCGTGTGCACCGACACAGAAGGATAAGGAACATGCATGCGGCCTCGGTGTGCAGAACACAGGAAGAGCAGAGGCCAGCAGGGATCACTGAGTCACCAAGGGGCCTCTCTGGGCCGCTCAGGCCCCTCTTCCTCGTCTGTCAAATGGGCCGCCTGAGCAGGGACAGTGTGACCCCGCACCCGAGTGTACCTCAGGCGGACGCACGGAGACCAAAGCGAAGCAGGGCTGGAAAGGCCAGGACGGGGGTCTGACCGCTGGGATGTGGACGGTGCCGTCTTTGCGCCCGACGGGAGCGAGGAGGAGCGGCTGGAGCCCCGTCGCCTTCGCGGTGGGGGTTCTCCGAAGAGTTTAGCCTCAGCGGGAGACGGCCAGGTTCCCGCGCGGGCCGGGGGACGCTTTCCCCTCAGATCCTCACCCCCTCCCAAGTGCGGAGAGCTGAAATATGTTTTTCAAGTGCAGCGTGCGTTAGCACGGTGGATCAGAACGAATGCCTGGCCTTAATTACTTCCTAGCACACAGTACTTGACTATAAAAACGCCATTCCTCTGCCAAAGAAATGCATTTATTTGCTTTGCCGCGTCTTCGGGGATCACTGAGTGTTTATAATTAGGTTGTGAAACCATGCGATCCTTCAGCTGGTGTTTGCTGTTTTAAAAACAGACTCTTTTTCCTTTTGCATCTTGAAGTAAGACGACGTTACGGCACACACGGTCTTGCTCAGGAGTCTCTCTAGCTGAAATCTGGGCTGTGGGATGGGGAAGGGGGAGCCTTCATTTAAAAAAAAAAAAAAGCATTGTCTTATTCTAAACAGCAGCTGCGGTTCACAGTGGCCTGGCTCCTTATGATTCGATAAAAGGAGCCTCATTTAAATTGCAGATGGTTATAAAATTGAGACTCTACAGATAACTCTGCGAACGTATAGAATAAATGATCTCTTAATATAATAAAGTCGCTTGTCTTCTTTGTTTGCAGTTTATATTAAAACTTCACTTGAGATGTGATTTCCAGGCAAATCTCCTAAAGCAGTCCCTCGGGACAGTGAAATTCAATGACACCGGCTCATGTACAAGAAATAAGAGAAGAGGGACACGTTATAAGTCACCAGGAAAGTCCCAAAATTTTGAATTCAAAAATAAATTATTCATTGAAAGTTTTTTTAAAAATCCTGGTGTTGCAAAACCAAGTTTTTGAATACTGAAAAGAGTAATATTCTTATAAACTAAAGTGCATCCTTTATTAGAACCGACCGTGCAGGGGGCACTGGGGGGCTCAGCCAGTTGAGTGTCCAACTCTTGATTTCGGCTCAGGTCGCGATCTCGCAGTTTGGAAGTTCGAGCCCGTGTCGGGCTCTGTGCCGATGGCATGGAGCCTGCTTGGGATTCTCTTTCTCCCTCTCTCTCTCTGCCTCTCCCCTGCTCACTCTCTGCCTCAAAATAAATACACATTAAGAAAAAGAACAGACTGTGTGAGTTCAGCAAAAGCCGGGGTGATGGGCGCAAAACGCACTGGGAGGGCCCTCTCCCGGGAAGGTTGGCCCCGCTTGCCGGGGGCTCCGGAGATGGGACAGGGCCCTTCCAGAGACGCACAGGCAGACACAGAAGAACTATCCGAAGGGATTTGGCGCCGGAGTGGATCCACCAGTCCAAACTGTCAAGGTGGCCAGTGTCGTGTTCACCAGTGTCATAGATCTTCACACAGAGGGGGGCCTGCCCGTCCTGGAAATAAGACACTCTCCTCCTCCAGGGAGCTCTGTTAGCTCAGCCTACCTGTCCTCCTCCCAGCGGCTCGCCCCCAGTCCCCAGACCCCAGACCCCCAGGCCAGTTACGGCTGACCCTCGAACACCACGGGTGTGAACTGCCCGGGTCCAACGGCACACGAAGTTTTTCCGACAAATACAGTACAGGGTCGTGAACGTACTTTCTCTGCCTTATGACTTTCTCAGGAACAATTTCTTTGGCTTGCTGTACTGTAAGAATACACTGTATCATACGCGTAATACAAAAAATCCGTGTTAACCAACTGCTTGCGATCAGTAAGGCTTCCGGCCAACAAGAGGCCATCGGTAGTTAAGCTGTGGGGAGTCGAAAGTTATACCCAGGTTTCCGGCCGTGCGGGGTGGGAAGGGCCGTTGGAGGGCTTGTATTTCGTGGCGGTGGCTGCTTATTTTCACAGTGTTTCACGGCGCATGGAATCCGATGACATCGTCAAAAAGTCAGAAAGTAGATCAACAAAATGGATGAACCGGACCCCCGTCCAGAGATGACCGGGCAGTGTGGACATCTCCAACCTTCAGCCTTCCGCGTAGACCACCAGATGGGGTCCCGTCCAGGCTTTTGTGTGGAATTTTCTTTCATCTGTACGTCCCTCTTTACTTTGCTGAAGGTCATAACTTTGAAGGGGAGTGGCCTGTCCCCCTAGCTGGGACCGGATCCCCACGGGGCCCACCACCAGGCCCCCAAGAGGCCGCCCTCCCAAGGAGCAGCGGTGCCCCGTGGTGCCTCCACCTCTGCACAGGCCCTGTCTTATTTATAGTTAAGAGATTCGTAAAGATGAACATTCGAGGCCAACGGCACAGAAGTCACGCTTTTGGAAATGCGAAAGAGAAAAACCGCATTAAAATTTGAAAAAGCAATCGGCCTTGCGTGTTTACCAATCACCGGATGCTTACGGAGTGTTCTGTGTTCCTGCCGTTGTTCTGAGCCCTGGCAAATATTAACTTAGTTAATCCTCGTAACGGCCCGATGGTGAGGGACTATTACACCCCCATTTCACGGAGGAAAAGCCAGAGGCACGGGGAGGTTGTGCGAACGTGTACACCAGGCACCGGGAACCGATGGGAAAGCCGCCCGGAGCGGAGCCCGAATCGAGCTCGGGCAGCCTGGATCCCCGGTGAGCCTGGTCTCGGGGCCTCCTCGCTGCTCGCGCTCCCGGATGCGCACGGCTGTGCTCGTGCCCGGGGCGTGCGGGCCGGCCTCCAGACGGGTGTGAACACATACATGTTCAAAACGCCGTGCCCGAGACAGCGCCCGTCTTGTGCAACGCTCATGTTCCTTCGACACGTGTCCGTGTGTCGGGGTCGTTTTGTTGTGCATGATCTTTAATCGTCGCGTAAGCGAGAATTTCGTGTTTCTAGAATGCTCTATTCTTGGCAGGTTACCTGTCACTTCATCTTTGCCATAACCCCGCAACCCCGACTCAGACGAGAAAACCGGAACAGGGAGAGGAGGCTCTTTCTGAAGCCCGCCCGCCCGATGATGGTGCAGCGGGACGCGCTCAGTCACCGCCCCTGCTGGCACCCCCACCCCCACCCCCACCCGGGTCACCGCCCTTGCGCTCCCCCATCCCCCGCCCACCATCCCCACCGGCCTCTGCCACCAGACATACCTCCCCATCCGGCTCCAGGGAAAGATGACCCGTTTTCATTCTTTCTGTTTTGATGTGTTCGTGTATTTTTTTCTTAAATATTTAATTCAGAATGTATTGTGACTTGAGGTTGCACTAAGGGTTGAATTTACCTTTTTCCCTACGTATTCCATCAGCCGCCCTGCTGCCATCTCCTGGGTAACCCAGCCTCCCACGTGAAACCTGCGTACCACCTTTGCAGAATCCGTGTTCTCGCCGGCAGCGCACTGAGACCTTGTGTTCTGTGTCACCGATTTTCAGTCCTCCTCTCACCAACCCAGTCGCCCCACCTTAATTTTGACTCCGGGGAACCTTTCCATATCTATTAGAGCAAGTTCCCCTCCAGAGTGTGAAAATATCAAAAATGTTTTATTTGTTCGTTTACTCATCTTGATAACCTCTAGACTCGTCTGGGAATTTTGATCGAGATTGCACTTTTAGATTAATTAGGACATAAACGGCATCTTTATAATATTGAGTTAATAATCCTTCCATCCATTTGTCTTATTTTATATCTTTCAGTAAAATTTTATAGATCGCTCTATGTGCGATTGCAGAGTGCATACGCTTCCTTCCAGAACTGGCGTTCGGTGCGGGCGTGAGGCTGCGTCACTCATGATGCCCTCTCACCCTTCCTGATGTTTGGCGTTCACGAAGCCCCTGGTTTGGGGGCGTTTCTGTGGGTCGTTCTTCTTCTTTCATGTTTGTTCCCGGAATTGTTCAGACGTTCTCAGGCTCTCCACGTGGGCAAACACAGGATGTCCTGTGTGTAGGAGAGGCATGTGAGCATTTTCTGGGCTCAACGTCCGTAACTTTCATCAAATCCTTATGTTCAAGGTGATTTTACATACACTCTTCTCAGAACGATTAATGTGATAAATTATATTAATACACTTCCTGATATTAAACTACCCTTTCATTCCTAAAATAAGTCATACTCAAGGGTATCATATTAATCTTGCTGAATGCTGCTTCCATGTGTGTATTAGTTTCCTATAGCTGCTGTAACAAATGACCACAAACCGGGCGGCTTAACACAACAGAAATTTGTAATCTCGGCTCCCGCGGCTGGAAGTCGGAAATCCACGTGCATGTGCACGTGTGTGTTTTCTCCTTTCTCTAAGGACATTGGTCATGTTGGATCAAGGGCACCTTCTCCTGGGATGATCGCATCTTAACTAATTACATCTACGATAACTCTATTTCCAAATGGGGTCACACTGTAAGGTACTGGAGGCTAGGACTCCAGCACGTCGTTTCGAGAGAACACAGTTCAATCCATACCAATGTGCTAATATTTTACTCGGAATTTCTGCGTTAAACATTCATGAGTAGTATTGGGCTATAGTGGGCTTTTAGGGGGGCCAAGAATCAGGTTTGGGTGCAGTGTTAAGTTGACTTTATCAAATTAACTAGAGATTAAGTTTTCTTTGTGTTCTGAAATACTATAAAGAGCAAGGTGACGGCATTTGTCTTTACGGTCTGAAAGAGCTTGTCCTTTAAACTATCTGGCTCTTTGGGCCGGATTGCTAACGACTCTGTATTAATAACATTACAGAGAGTATAATAAATTTCCGTGGGCACATCACACAGCCTCAACGGCCACTCGACATATTTGTTATACTCACTCTCCATCCCCACGGAGTTAATGTGTTCACTTTGTGCACAGGCGCTCACACTGGGATATTTATTTTTTAATTTTTGTTAACGTGTATTCATTCTTGAGAGACAGAGACAGAGCACAAGCAGGGGAGGGGCAGAGAGAGGGAGACACAGAATCCAAAGCAGGCTCCAGGCTCCGAACTGTCAGCACAGAGCCCAATGCGGGGCTCAAACCCACGGACGGTGAGATCATGACCTGAGCTGAAGTCAGACGCTTAACCGACTGAGCCGCCCGGGCGCCCCTGACACCGGGGTATTTTAAGGCACGTTGCAGACATAATGTCATCTAACACTGGTATCGACACAGGGAAAATGGACGCAACATCAAACCATGCAAGTGAGTAAGTCCGACGAAGGCCACGCAGGATGTAGCGAAACCATAACGGCAGGGAAGTGTCCCAGGGTTGGCACCACGGAGAGACATCCTTGCCACAGGGGGCTCCAAAGAGGAGTGTGTTTGAAGGGCCACTTGGCAGGATCAGAAGGTCTAGCAGAGAGACCTACTCTCGAAGTGTCTAGAGGGGAGCAGTCCAGGAGATCAGTGTTTGGACTCAGTCCTGTGCCATCTTTGAATCTTCTGCAAGTGCCTTCCATTGGCCAAACCCAACGGGAGCCCAGAGTGTGTGATCAAAGGCTCCGTCCCCCCCTCTCTCTGTCCGTTGTCCCACAGAATGCCCCCCTCCCAGGCATGACTGGTCTCCAGCTTCTTCGCGTAGCATCTGCCTCCGATGTTTCCCTTAGAAATGAATTCAGACTGGAGTCTTGAGTAGATTAGGGACATATATAAATATAAATAATAATGTAAATAATATATAGATAAATATACCAAAAATACATTACACTCTACATATCTGTAATTTCATAGATGATAGATAGATAGATAGATAGATAGATACAGATATGTCTATAGATAGAGATATCTAGGGGGAAGACAGAGAGAGAGAGAGAATACTTTAAAGGTCATGCTATGGATGTATTTAGAAAATTAAACTTCTGACTTTTCTTAAAAAGCAGTATTTCCCGGCTTGACCACCATAAAGGGCCTGTAAAGAAACAGTAAAAACCGGTGCAACGAGCACCTGAATTACGGTCTCTAAATATCGTTTCCCAGTAAAGGGACCCAGCGGCCTTTGGGGGAACGGCTGGCCCCAGGTCTAGGACAGGAGAGGAGCCCGAAGCACCCGCGGCTGCCGGAAGTTGAGGAAGCCGAAGTGTCCACTGCAAATGCTTCAGGGGCTCCAGGGCCCATCTTAGAGATCGCCGAAGAGGGGACAACTGTGTTGACTCTGACCAGAAGGGAAGAGGAAAAGAAACAAGACAGAACCAGACCTCACTGCCAGCCGCCGGCACAGGAGCGCGACCCTGAATGCCGGCTAACCGGAAGGAAATGAGGCATTTATCCTGTTTGCTGACCTAAACCATATTTCAAAGACGCTGAAAGTGGGTAAGGGAAAGCTCTCCTGTTCGGAAGAACGCGATTTATCAGTGAGGAGCAGACGACGGCACCAGGAAATGCCTACCTTGCAGCCTCCGGGGAGAGGCAGTGTCAGGCGCCGCGCCGCCGTGGAGGGGAGGCCAGAGTGGGAACCAGGGATGAGGGATAGCACCAAGAACAGAAACAGTCCAGGCCGTTGGGCCTGAGCCGCTGGCCAATCCATGATAGCGGAGGTGAGACAACCCGAGGGCTCTGGAAAGAGAAGGGCGGTGGTGGCGTAGTGTTTTCTTCTCTCCAGACCTTCACATAGAAACAGGCACGTCAGATGGCGAAGCAAGCCCCCTGGAAAATGCCTACAGAACCGCGGGGCATCCTCCAGAATGCCGAACCCCAAATGGACCAGGAGCCACGGGGCGGGCAGGCCGAGGAAGCAGAGGGAGTGACGTCAGACACCCCCGAGAATGGGACGCCCCAGACCTCAGGCAAACCCACCAGGGCCACAGCAGGAGCTCTGGGAAGGACAGTGCGCGAGAAGGTCCGGGCAGGACAGGGCAGGACACGAGCGAGGAAGAAAGTTTGCCTACAGGCAGAGGAAAGGCATGGAACGAGATCTGTCTGGACAGTTGGAGCACCCCAGAAAAGCCAGGCTCGAATCACGGATCGAGAGCATCCAGCGCTATCTCAAAAGGAAGTTAAAGGATGATATAAAATACGAAAGAAAAGCAAAAATCACAACTCCAAAAAAAAAAAAAAAAGAAGACATGAGCGGCAGAGCCGAGAGAGAAATGAGCCACGCACACATCCCTTCAGGAACGCGCACTGGGCTGGCAGGAGCGTGGACAGAGTGAGTCCCACAGATAACACCTGCAGGAAACAGTGTGAGAGGAAGGCTTTCTTAATTCAAAAAGGGATGGGGGGAGGGGAATAAGCGGGATGGAAGAAAAAGAACTGAGAAATACTGATGACAGCAAAAGATCCCGCGTTTGGTCTGAGTCCCTAAGAAAGAAGATCAAAGCAGGGAACAAAATAAAAACTAAAAACCACGTGTCGAGACAAATTTCCTTACTTGAAGATATATTTAGAACCACCACGCTGAAAGAGCACACCACATACCCGAAAACATAGCCCAGAATCACTAGAGCTGAGACATATGCTATCAAATTTCTTAAAAGATTACTAGTTACTAATAAATGAAAATACCTTTAGGCATCTCAGGAAACAGTAAGATATTATAAGGGAAATAAAAATAGGCTTTCATCAGATTTCCTCACGGCAAAGCTTTGTGACAGAAGTAACTGAAATATTGTATCTAATATTTCTAATAATATTAAATAATATATCTAATAAAATTAAAAGATATAAATAATATATCTAATAATATTAAAAGAAAAAAGTGAAGCAAGTGTTTTATACCCAGCTAAACTGACATTCAAAGTGTAGCAGACAGTGTTATCAATATTCGAGAATTCAGAGATATTGCCCCTAGGGGCTCATCCTGGGGACTGTAACTGGAGAATGAGTTTCAAACAAAAACAGGCACAGAGATTTTAACCAAAGATTAATAGTGAGCATTCAGAGTTCCTCAGAGTTCCGTGTAGAATAAAATATTGCACGTATCTGGCTATATGAACTGACAGTGTGGATACAGTACCCCTCTCTAACAATGAGGAGTGAAGCAGGAAGCATATGTGGCAAAAAAGGAGATTTAAGTCTTTGGGGCACTTCTATTACTATAATGGTAACATTGGTGTTGGTACGGACATGTATGGGCACTGATGTCTGTATGCACACGTATGGTGTTGCCATCCGGAGACCCTGTGTGCGGTGAGGGATAAAACAAGCAAGCAACTTTGTGAGGTCTCTGATTCTATCATCCCGTGTGTCCTGGGGCCTGCTAGAATTTTCGGGGTTGAAGGGAGGAGATACAGACATAGCACAGAAGAGGTTATTTACAAAACCAGGCTGTGAGCTGGACGCAGCCCCGGGCCATAGTTTGCTGACCTTTGTCTTAAAGGACAAAGGGGCCTCCTCAGTTCTGATTCATCCGCTCACCTGCAGATACCTGTTGTTTTCCAGGACGTCCAGGTATTGTCCTCGACTCTTGGACCACAGCTGAACAACGGAGACGTGACCGCCCAGCACGCAGCTGGAACTGTGCGGTGTTACGTTCGTCCCCATTGAAACCGCCCCCCCCTCGCCAGCCAGCGTCGGCCGCAGCTGGCCTGGCACCGCCTCTGCCAGAACGCGCTAACGGAGCCGCACTTTCGAATCCACTGTACCTTCTCGGTAGCTGATCGGCAGGCGCAGCTCCTCATCTGCTGCGCTCGGCGCTCTGCTGGGGTAATCCAGCTCCCGGCCCGTAGCCTCCGCGCCGGGATCCACCAGCCGGCACGCCCCAGCGCCGGGATCCACCAGCCGGCACCCCACGGCGCCGGGATCCACCAGCCGGCACGCCACGGCGCGGGGATCCACCAGCCGGCACGCCTCTGCGCCGGGATCCACCAGCCGGGACGCCTCTGCGCCGGGATCCACCAGCCGGCACGCCACGGCGCCGGGATCCACCAGCCGGCATGCCTCCGCGCCGGGATCCACCAGCCGGCACGCCTCCGCGCCGGGATCCACCAGCCGGCACGCCCCGGCGCCGGGATCCACCAGCCGGCACGCCACGGCGCGGGGATCCACCAGCCGGCACACCTCTGCGCCGGGATCCACCAGCCGGCACGCCACGGCGCCGGGATCCACCAGCCGGCACGCCTCTGCACCGGGATCCACCAGCCGGCACGCCACGGCGCCGGGATCCACCAGCCGGCACGCCACGGCGCCGGGATCCACCAGCCGGCATGCCTCCGCGCCGGGATCCACCAGCCGGCATGCCTCCGCGCCGGGATCCACCAGCCGGCACGCCCCGGCGCCGGGATCCACCAGCCGGCACGCCACGGCGCTGGGATCCACCAGCCGGCATGCCTCTGCGCCGGGATCCACCAGCCGGCACGCCACGGCGCCGGGATCCACCAGCCGGCATGCCTCCGCGCCGGGATCCACCAGCCGGCACGCCACGGCGCCGGGATCCACCAGCCGGCACGCCTCTGCGCCGGGATCCACCAGCCGGCACGCCACGGCGCCGGAATCCACCAGCTGGCACGCCTCCGCGCCGGGATCCACCAGCCGGCACGCCTCTGCCCCGGGATCCACCTGCCGGCACCCCACGGCGCCGGGATCCACCAGCCGGCACGCCACGGTCGCGGCCTGAGGTGACGCAGCCCGGGAGAGGCTCAGAGGGCAGGAAGAACACCACCCCCCACTCCCGCCCCGAGAGAGGAAAGCTGCAGATCGGCACAGAGGGGGAACCGTGGTGTTTAAGAAAAGGGTTTTAGTGAGGTTCTAGCCTGGAGTTCGGAACGCCCAGAGACCCACACGCGAGCAGGCACCTGCCGGTTCTTGGAAGGAGCTCCGAACGGGTGAAAGCAGGCGGCAGATGGGACTCTCGAGGGCCTGCAACCCCCCAGCGCAGAGAACCCAACCCCAGGGATGTGTCTGCAGACCTCAGGGGTTTATGGGACGCCACCCGGGGAAGTGTCCTATGGCTACCGGCCTTCCCGTGAACTTGAGGGGCTCTGTCTGCAGATAGGTCCAGTCCCCCGGGTCCTGCTTCTGCACCAGCATAACCGGACCCCGAGTGGCACTTTGGTCAGGGAAGAAGGCCTCCAAGAGCCACGGCGGCCCACGTCCACACCGGTGCTGAGGGCAAATCTGGCCGTGCCCAGAGCTTCATTCCGAGCCTGGTCTCACACGTGAGTTGGGCCGCTGTCCGCAGCTCCGGGGCCAGGGGTGTGGCCTAATGTCCTGTCCACTCCAGTCACCTGTCCCAGCATCCACGCAGGCTTGGCTGGAGTCAGGGACCCCGTGTCTTCTGGCCTTAGGATGAAGTCCCATGTGGTGGGCAGAGACGACAAGACACATGGGCTTTGAAGTAGACCCGTCCCTGCAGCTCCAGGCCCCGCCCACTCCGACCTGACCATCGAGGGCGTGCCCACGACAGGCCCCGCCCCTCCCCGCCCCTAGGAAGGACGCCCCTGCGGGTCATCCTTATTCCCCAGCGCCGGCACAGGCCCAGGTCAAGGGCGGGGAACACGACCAGCTTCCGCAAGGTCATGCTTTTCTGGGAGGGCAGGTTCCACCCCCCACCTCTGCTGCCCCTCCAAGAACCACTCCAGAGAGGGTGCCTGCATGCACCGCTCCCCGCCAGGCGAGGGCGCAGAGTGGAGAGGGGAAGCCATGGGAGGCGGCTCAGCGCCCGCCCTTCTGGCACCGGGTCAGCCGGGAGTCAGACAACCAGGCTGAGACGGGGGCCCTGTTTCCTCCCACAGACGCAGCCCGGGGGCTGCGCAGGGAGCTGTGGGCCGAGGACACGGCCCCTCCTTAGCGCTTCAGGCTCCGGATGGCTGCTCCAGGTGCCGCACAGGCCAGCAAGCAGGAGGGTCTGCCACCCCCCCCCCCCGAAACACCTGTCAGACCCCAGGGCACTACTGCCGTTCACCCCCGGCTGGGCAGGGTCTCGTGTCCTCGCCCAGCTGCAGAGGAGGCGGGAAGGCTGGTCTCCTTTCTCTCCAGCTCCGTGTCCGGATCCAAACGGGCTAGGTGCTTACTGACGAAGAAGGGGAGGCGGACAGGGAGCAGCACCCTGCCCCTCCAGACGGAAGCGCCCCGCACAGCACGGGATGCTCAACGGCCAGGAACCAACGAAGGGGCTCCAGGAGAGCTCGGGGCATCCTAATCACACACTCAATGGACACAGAGCCTGCGGGAAGCCTGTCCCTGGAGACCCCGTGTCACTCCTGTTCCGGCCTGACCCTCACGGAACCCCAGAAGGGCCAGCATCCTACGGGCACTTTGCAACCTTTTCTGCTCTAAACCTCAAGACTCTGGGTGGGTTTCCTCGAGGCCCCTCCGGAGAGAAGGACCAGAGACGTCATGGCCATTACGCGCCTCGCCCGAAGTCACACACTTCTGCGTTCTGGGTCATGTTTTGAACCCACGCCTGCTTGGCCCCGATGTCCGGGTTCATCCTGGGTGGGGAATGAGCACAGGCAGTCCACAGAAGAGCCAGGATTGAATCGATTTTCGGCTTCTACCTTTTCTTTGAAAAATATGGAGAAATAATTCATGAATCAAAGTTACCCAAACAAGTGATGCCCTCGGGGGCCTGGAAGGTCTGCCCTCCTCGGCACAGGGTTGCCAGTCTTGACGCCCAAACCTCGGGATGTTAAAGGAAGCCTCTCAACGCGTGGACCTGCTTCAGTAGCGAAAACGGGCCGCTGACCCGACGCGGCCACACCGGGAAGGTCTCGTTCCTGGCTGGAGGGAAGCCCCACCCAGCTCCCCCGACTCGGGCAGGGCAGGAGCGCGGCTCCGCAATTTATCTTTAGTTCCAGGACGTGATCGAAACGCCCCGTCGTGTGTGTCTTGCAACAAACTGCTGAGGCTCACAGAGCACCCGTGTCTCGATGACATGATGACACTCTGCCCGCAAACTGCTGGGAGTCCGGGCTCTGTAGGCTCAGTCCACAAGCCGAGTGGGGGAAGCTTTCAAGCCACAGTCTGCCTGCTGACGGCACTGTAGCTCTCTGCCTCCAGTTAAGTCCGTTAGCCTGTGGTAACTTCCCTCTGCGTCTCTGTGTCTCTCTGTGTCTCTATCTCTGTCCTCTGTTCCCAAAGCCTTCCGTCCAGGGGCAGGTGTGAGCGCTGAGCCGCAGGCCAGGCCGAGTCCGCCACCTCCGCCGGAGCAGAGGGCCCCGGTCACCCCAGCCGGGGGCGGGGTCCATCCCCGCAGGTGCCCGGCTCCCGCCCTGCCGGCCTCCCCGCGTCGACCCGTGAACCTTCGACGCTCCGGGGACGGGGCCTTGCCCTCCGCTCTGAAAATCACTGGACGAAATAATAATAAGCATCGCCATTTCTTCTTGTTTCAGTGATTCCCAGAGTCTCTTAAAGAATTAAACAGGCCAGGTTAAACATAAGTAAATAAAGGCTTTAAAAAGCCTTTTCCAAGAAGGTGGTAGAGGGAAGTGGCTGACGCAGCCCAGTGGTGGGGCGGGGCTGTCCCTGAGGTCACCGCCGGCAGGGGCGGGGACTCAGGTGGACGAGGTCGAGGCCACGTCTCAGGGGCAGAAAACAACAGGTGCCTGCTCACCTCCAGCGCTGCCCGAAGCCCAGCTGTGACCCAGCGTGGAGATGTGGGGACAGGGACCGTGTCCCCTGACGTCCAAACTTCGGAGACCACGGTCTTCCTGCCAGCACCCAGCCACCCACGCACTGTGGCTACCTCGGCCGCTGGGCAAGAAGGGGAGTGAAGGGCTCAGGGTGACGGGTCTTGGGCAGGACGGGGACACAGTGTGGACGCAGTGTGGGGGGGGGGGTCCTCTGCTAACAGAGCCGAGAGTCTAGCATGGGAAGCGAGGGAGCCAGGGCAACCCCGGTGGAGGACAGGACCCCAACCACACGTTCTCGGGTGAGGGAGGGTCTGCCCGCAACCGCCCCACGGCCCACTGACCCTGCCCCAGACGGAGAGACGTGTCGGGGGGCCCCATCCAGACTCAGAGGCTCTGTGACCTTGCACCTGTGTCTTAACGTCTCTGTTTCCCAGAAAGGAAAAGGAAGACGTGACACTGTCTCATCGGGGTGCCGTGAAGCGTGAGTAAGAGCCACGCGTGCACAGGGCTGACCCCGGCTTGCGCACAGGGCAGGTGGTCAGAACTGACCGTCACCATCGGTGACGCTGCGGAGAAGGACTACATGGTCCCTGCAGAGAGGGTGACACAACATGAGTCCTCGGTTTCCAGAAAACACCAGAAGGGGGGCTAAGAAACCAGCGCTGTGTGCTCCTCTGTCTGCACCCAGCTCTGGCAATAACGGCAAGTCTTCTTCCTGGGCGGACGGGCCCGGGTGGCAGCCACACGACAGTGGCAACTCAGCACACAAGCCGTGAGAACAGAGCCTCTGGCCCAAGGGGAACGACCGTCCTGCCTCGATAAGACAAACCTGAGAGGGAGGCCCCCTGCCTCACGGAGGACAGAGTGGGACGGCGCTGTCATGGGCAGTCACACCCCACGTCCCAGGAGCCGCTGGTCTGCCCCCAGCCAAGGGCAGTGAGCCCACACGCGTGGCAAGCTGGGGACAGAAATGCTGACGGCACCTTTATCGAAGCAGCCAGACGCGGTCCAGAAGACAACGGATGAAGCACGGTGTGCGAATCTGATGAGCCTGCCCAGCGACGAGCAAGGACCTGCTTACACACGGCAGCATGGGCGGACCTCAGGGGGGACGTACGGAGCCAAAGAAGCCGGCCGCGAAGGAGTCTTTACACGAAGTTCAAAACCGGCAGATTGGTGTTTCCAGGCGCGGTCAGGGTCGGGGGGCCTACGGGCTCTGACCGGAAGGACACAGAGAAGCCTCTGGAACGCAGCTCAGCAGTTGGTGGCGAGCACTGCCCACACCGAGCCTGGGACGGCGCTCCCCAGCCACCGACTCGGGCTGCAGTCTGACCCCGGGGTCCCCCACGGCCCGTGCACCCCCAGCCCCGGGGCGCCTGCTGCAGTCACCATGCGCAAGAACCGGCTCGCTCCTCCCACTACCACTCGGGGTCCAGAGAGAATCGGCCTCTGCCGAGTGCCGGGTTTGACTCGCTCGAGGGGCTATCCTGCCCGCGCCTGACGGGTGAGGCTCCGCTGGTGCCGGGTGAGGGCCCCGGTGCCCTGGAAGCCGTCCCGCGTCCGGGCAGCAGATTCGGGGGCAGCCAGGGGACGAGTCCCCACACCCCGAACCTGTTCTCCCCGCAGCCCGCCGGAGTCCAGAGACAACCGTCCGCGGGCCAGCGTCCAACCAGAGCCCTGCCCGGGAGCAGAGGGGAGCACGGCGGAGGAGAGAGGCACCAGGCGGGGTGCAGAGGGACCCGGAGACCCGCCAGGCGGGGTGTGGCGACAAAAAGCAACTACACAAGCCTGTTGAGCAAGAGAAGTGCGCCTGGCCGGGGCGTTGAGCAGGAAGACCCCATAAAATACCTGAGGGCCCGCACACGCAAGCAGCCCACGGATCCCACAGTCCGAAGGGTCCACGCCGGACACGCATCAGAACCTCAAGATGGAGCACCGCACAGGCAGGAGCGGCTGGGCCACCCCGTCCTGGCCACACGGCCGGGCCTGCGGTGGGAGATGGGCGGAGTGGCCCCGGCCGGCACCACCTGGGAAGGAGAGCCGCCAGGGGGACAGTGTCACCAGGAAGGGCCAGACTCGAATCCGCCAGGGTTCGCAGGAGATGGAGAGGCTTCTGGCCACACTTAAATCCCAGGAGCAGTTTGGCACAGAGAAATAAAGGTTTTATTTTCCTGAGTCTCGGCTCCTATTCAGAGTCCCAAAGGGAAAAATTCACACCAATCGAAAAAGGGATTTATCAACCAGAAAGTTCAATCTTGTTTCCTGTCAAGCCCGGTCATTTATAAAAATAGCTGGTTATTGGTTTCCAGAGACAGAGCATCAGCGGTACCTGATTTTGGGTCTGAAAACCGAGAGAAGCTGGCCGGACACCGGGAGTGAGGAGCTGGTGTGCTTGCTGGCGGGGACCCGGGGGCTGTGCAGGAGTCAAAGCAGCTGAAGAAAGGGCGGCAGGACAGGAGGACAGGGACAGACGGAGGGGAGCAGCTGGCGGGGGGGCGAGCGCCCACGACACCCGGGAGGGCGGCGAGCTCGGTGCCATCCGTCCCTCTGGCAGACGCTGCCCCCACGCACACCCCGCCGGGCCCTGAGGGGTGGGCCCTGCAGGGGTGCACCTCCCTTCAGGGTGAGAGCGCCTGGCAGCCATGAGAGGGATGGAAGGCTGGGCTCAGAGAGCCTCCTGCAGGCCTGGGTCACCAGTTCCGTCAATGACACAGGGCAAGACAGGAGAGCCCCCCGCCAGAGCCCACCTGCACCCTGCTTGGGAGGGAGAGGTGTCGGTTTGCCTCAGAGCCTAGACTGTTCTCTGAGAGGCGGGGGCTTGAGTCTGAGGACGCAGCCCCCCGGTGGAGCTCTTGGCACGTTCTGGTCGGCTTCCCCGTGTGCCTTGCACCAGACAGGATGCCAGGTTCCCCTCGTGCTCCCCGTGCCCACAGCAGGGGGCCGTGCCGGTCTGGGGCCTGGGGCCGGCACCCGGCTGCTCGGGCTGGGGCTGCCTTGGCTCTGCCCCAGGACTCCCGATGTCCCCGCCTGTGCGGCAGGGTCCCCGTCAGGTGTGGGGAGCACGGTGCAGGAGCAGACACTGCCGGCGGGGTGACCCTATGTTCCTCCTTCCTCCACTTCCTGCACTGCCAGCTCAGCGTCGCCACGGGTGGGACCTCGTTCTCCCGGGGGCACAGGGAGGGAGCCCCCGGGATGCAGGGGTGCACGGGGAAAGGGCAAGTCTCCTTTCCACTCTGAGGAGAGAAGCAGCCAGCCTCCTGGCTCCCCTCAGTGGGCACCAGCGTGGCTTTCATGGCGCATGCGTGGCTTCTGCCACTTGCCTGCCATCACCCTCTGTCCATGTGTTCCCAAGCTTCCGCACGAGGCGGCCTGGGCCTGGCCCTTGGGCAGCCGGGGCCACCTCACCTCCCACACCTCTCTAGAAGGTCCCCGATGCTTCTCAGAACGCCGAGAAGAAAAGCACGCAAACACGGCCCGAACGTGGCTGTAAACACGCTCATGGGTCTGTCTCCCGCTTACTTAGAACACGCGCAGCCCCGGTCAAACGGCCCGTCCACACCACGGGGACCGCGGCCCTTCGGTCAGACGGCAGAATGGAGTTGTGTAGGCGGACGCCTAAGCGGCGAGTCTGCGGGGGAACCGGTGTCGCTGAGGACAGCGCTCCCGACCCACGGCCGCTCGGGGGACACGCGGCCTGCGCCGTCTGCCGCTGCCAACTCCGCCGCCGCCGCCCTCGGGAAGTCGCGTTTCGTCAATGTGATATGCAAATAAGACCCAAATCTAAGTTCTTCTGTAAACGTGGCCCGAGTCCAAAACAGGAACTGTGGAGACAGAAGGTTTCTCCTCCTGTAAATTCCGTATGGCCGCTTCTGTCACTCATTAAACGCTAAGTCCCGAGAACGTCGAGGCCGCCGACGTGTGCCTGGCTCCCCGGCACCGCCGCCTTCGCGGCAAGCGCCTCGCCGTTCGGGGTACGCAGCCCACCGCGCGGGGCGTTAGGCACCTCGGCGACGGAAGGCAGCCGGCAGGAAAGCCCATTTCCTCCTCTTTTGCTGCAAAGCTGAGGATACTGGGCTCTGAGCGGGTTGAGGCTACGGCTTCGGACTGCTGCTTCATATTTTTTATTTTTAATTTTTTTTAACGTTTATTCATTTTTGAGAGACAGACATAGAGCATGAATGGGGGAGGGGCAGAGAGAGGGAGACACAGAATCCGCAGCAGGCTCCAGGCTCTGTCAGCACAGAGCCCGATGCGGGGCTTGAACTCACCAATCGCGAGATCATGACCTGAGCCGAGGTCGGACGCCCAACCGACTGAGCCGCCCAGGCGCCTCTGCTTCGTATTTCCTTAACTGAGACACACGGGAGCCTCCTTCTCAGGGACCTCTCCACTATACTCAGCTTTCACCAAACGTCTGATTAATTCAATTCTGCACAAATGTAGTAAGCTCTCTCTTCCTGGTCTGTTCAGACCAGGAAGGCATTCCTGTCTTTGTCCCCCGGGAATGAACTGTTGGAAACAACCTCGGGGGGAGCAGGGCCCGTGGGTTCCCTGTCACCGGCCGAGGTTCCCACCCACTGATCCATTTCTGAGCACCGGGCAGACCCTGCAGGGACCCAGCAGATGGGCCCCCTCTGCGAGCAAAGTCATGAGAACAGGGGCCTCCACGCAGATGGATGCTCACCTCGTGTGATGGGACCACATTGGACTCGCGCCTCCCTTGGACTCGAGGAGGACGCTGATCGCAGGCACCGTGTGAGCCTGGCAGGGGCTTCGTGCCCTCGGAGGCATCTGCCCACGTGGCGCTGCCAGCGCAGGGAGGGCACGCCCCGAAGACGTCGAGCCTGTCTGCCAGTGGGGGGCAGGGGGGGGGGCTGCCACGCCGGACGTGGGCTTGGAAAGGCCTGTCACCGTGTGCCCTGGACCCGTCCTACGAGCCCCCACATCCCAGCCACACCTCCAGAGAGCGTCTGCATTTGGCCCCATGGAAGGCCAGCCCGGACTGAGCCTGTGCCAGGGGGAGGACAACTCGGCCCCGAGCAGCTGACGAGGGGAAGGGATGCACCGTGTCCCCTGTTCTCAGAGCCCCCGGTGCGGCCCCTGCCCCTCAGCTGGGCGGCTGGCAGCGGTCACCGAAGGTGTTCCTGGCTCCTGCCCGCAGGACGGGTCCCCAGGCCCCTCGCACCGTCACACCTCCCGGCTCTGCTCCCCACCGGAGGGACTGTCCTGGCTCCGTCCCCTCTCAGTCCCAGATCCCCCAGAGGCCTTCCGTCCACCAGGAGCTGGAGGCTCCCGCTGACGTGGGGCCTGGGCTTCCCCAGACTCCCTTCTGTAGGCAGAGAGGCTTATCGCCCTCGGGATGTTTCTGGATTTCTCTTTTGATTCCTTCTTTGACCCAATTCCAAGAGGTGCTCAGGGGGCACTGGGATGACTCAATCAAGCATCTGACTCTCAATGTCGGCTCAGATCATGATCTCGAGGTCGTGAAATCAATCCCCCCATGCTTGGAATTCTCTCTCCCTCCTTGTATCCCCCCCATCTCTCTCTTTTTCTCAAAATAAATAAACATAAAAAAAAAAAGAAAGTAAGGTTCTGGAAGGTGCTGCTTAATCTCCACACATTCATGATTCTCCTGTTTTCTCTTGGCACCAAATTCTAGCCTCACCTCACTGGGGTCGGGGAAGAGACTTGGTATGATTTCAAGCTTCTTACAGTCGCTAAGGCTTGTTCGGTGCCCTAACACACAATCTATCCCAGAGAGTGCTCTGCGTGCTTGAGAAGAATGTGTATCCGCTGCTGTTGGATGGAATGTTCCATGTGTGTCTGTTAGGTCCATTGGTCTAAGATATGGTCCAATGTTTCCTTATCGACTTTCTGTCTGGATGATCTATCCATTACTGAGAATGGGGTATTGGAGTCCCCGCTCTTCCTGCATTGCTGTCTATTTCTCCCTTCAGATCTGCCCGTATTTGCTTTATGTATTTAGGTGCTCCGATGTTGGGTGCATAGATATTTATAACTTAGGATAGGATATAACTATCGTCTTGATGAATTGACTCCTTGATTATTATGTAACGACCTTCTTTGTCTCTCGTTACAGTTTTGACTTAAAGTCTATTTTGTCTGATGTAAGTATAGTTACCCCTGCTCTGCTTTGGTTTCCATTTTAGTGAACTGTCTCCTCCCACCCCTTCACTTTGAGCCTATGTGTGTCCTCTGAGCTGAAATGAATTTCTCACAGCAGATATTTCAGTCTTGGTTTTTTTTTTTTTATCCACTCAGCCACTCAATGCCAAAAGAGTGAAGAATTTAATTCATTCTCATTTAAAGTCATTACTGATGGACAAGGATATTGAAGGAGAATTACCACTGCCACCTTATTTACTGTTTCTGGTCATTTTTCAGTTGCCTTCTCTCTCTCTCTCTCTCGCTGCCTTTCTTTGTGAATTGATGATTCTCTACAGTAATGTGCTTGAATTCCCTTCCCTTTATCTTTTGTACGTCTACTGTAGGTTTTAGCTTTGTAGTTTCCATGAAAATAGACACATTTAAAAATATTCTGTTATACATGTGTG
Organism: Paguma larvata; assembly: GCA_030068075.1. Lineage (NCBI taxonomy): Eukaryota > Metazoa > Chordata > Mammalia > Carnivora > Viverridae > Paguma > Paguma larvata. The sequence continues at coordinate 15,951,682 of CM057837.1, read as the reverse complement.
AGAGAGAGAAAGACGGACAGATAGACGGACAGAGACAGAGAGACGGAGACAGAGATGGATCAAGAGAGAGAAAAAGAGAATCTTTTCATATGCTTATTTCTATCTGCATATCATCTTCGTGAAGCGTATGGTCAAATTCTTTGCCCTTTTTCAATTGAATTGTTTTCTTATTATTTCATCTTGAGTTTTCTATACTCTGTGTACAAATCCTTTCATGTAATTTGGAAAATACACTCTCCAGTCTGTAGCTTGTCTTTTCATTTTCTTAACAGTGCATCCCAAATAGCAGGGTTATTAAGTACGACGTGGTACAATTTATCTTTTCTTTCTTTCACGGATTGTCTGTTTGCTGTCAAGTCTTAGAAACTTTTGGCATAACCCAAGATTATAAAGGTTCTTTTCTATGTTTTCTTCTAGAATTTTTTTTAAATTCAAGTTAGTTAGCACACAATGTAGTGTTGGTTTCAGGACCACCCGAAGTGAGTAATGATTCATCACTTTCATTTGACACTGAGTGCTCGTCCCAGCAAATGCCCTCCTTGATGCCCATCCTCCCACCCGACACCCCTGCAGTCGCCCTCAGCTTCCCCTCGGTATTTAAGAATTTCTTGTGGTTTATCTCCCTTTCTGTTTTTATCTCGTTGTTCATTCCCTTCCCCTATGTTCATCTGTTTTGTATCTTAAATTCCACTTATGAGTGAAATCATGATATTTGTCTTTCTCTGACTGACTTACTTCACTTAACATAATACATTCTAGTTCCTTCCAATCATTACTAATGGCGATTCTTTCATTCTTCATGATCATCGAGTAATATTCCATTATATATATATCCTTCATCCATTCATCGGTCAATGGACATTTTGGCTCTTTCAATAATTTTGTTATTGTTGATAGCATTGCTATAAACATCGGGGTGCATGTGCCCCTTTGAGTCAGCATTTTTGTAACCTTTGGGTAAATACCTAGTAGTACGATTACTGGAACATGGGGTAGTTCTATTTTTAACTTTTTGAGGAAGCTCCATACTGTTTTCCAGAATGGCCGCACCAGCAGTGCAGAAGGGTTTCCCTGACATTGTTCTTGTCAACACCCGTTGTTTCTCAAGTTGTTCATGTTAGCCACTCTGACAGGTGTGAGGTGGTACCTCAGTGTGGTTTTGATTTGTGTTTCCCTGATGATGAGTGACGTTGAGCATCGTTTCATGTGTCTGTTGGCCATCTGGATGTGTTCTTTGGAAAAGTGTCTATTCATGTCTTCTGCCCATTTCTTCACTGGATTACTTGTTTTTTGGGTGTGGAGTTTCATAAGTTCCTTATAGAATTATCATAGATAAAATAGAGACTAGTGCTCTATCAGATACGTCATTTGCAAATATCTTCTCCCATTCCATCAGGCTGCCTTTCGTTTTGTTGACTGTTTCCTTTGCTGTGCAGGAGCTTTTTATCTTGATGATGTCCCAAGAGTTCATTTTTGCTTTTGTTTCCTTTGCTTCCGGAGACATGTCTAGTGAGAAGTTGCTGCAGCTGAGGTCAAAGAGATTCCTGCCTGTTTTCTCCTATAGGATTTTGATGGTTTCCTGTCTCATGGTTTTAGGTTTTACAATTAGATCTATGATCCATCTTGAGTTAATTTTTGTACACGGTGTGAGATATGGATTGAAGTTCATTCTTCTTCCTGCACATGGACGGGGGCCCAGAATCATGTGTAGAAAAGATCACCCTTCTCCCTGAATTGGTCTAGACCAGTTTTTTGGCTCAGGAATTTCTGTTTGGTCCCTTTTTTAATAACATCTCTCTCCTTGTTGATGGCCTCGTTTTGTTCATATATTGTTTTCCTGATTTGTGTTCCCTTAGCTCTGCGACTGGACGTAAGGGAGATATTTAAAGTCCTTGTCTAATAAGAAAACTTGAAGCATCTGTTTCCTTAGGGTCAGTTTCTGGAGACAGATTTTATTCCTCTGAATGGGTCACATTTCCCTGTTTCCGTGTACCCCTTGTGATCTATTTGATAATTGGCCCTTTGGAAAAGCACCTGCCTGCCCCGGTCCTTGTCATCTGACTGTGTGTGGGAACGGTCCTAATGATCCCAGAAGGCCGAAGGTCTTCTCAGGCCTCTTCCGGGCACGTGCACCCCCACCCAGCCCTTGCAGCTACTTGTTTTCCCAATTTGCCTGTCCACAAGGCTGCTTTTATTTCTTTTTTAATTTTTTAATGTTTGTTTATTTTTAAGAGACGGAGAGAGACACGGCATGAGCCGGGGAGGGGCAGAGAGAGAGGGAGACACAGGATTTGAAGCAGGTTCCAGGCTCTGAGCTGTCAGCACAGAGCCTGACGCGGGGCCTGAACCCATGAGCGAGATCATGACCTGAGCCGAAGTCGAACGCTTCACTGACTGAGCCACCCAGGCACTCCTACACAGCTGCTTTTAAATGTCTTAATTTCCCTAAGAGCCCCCCCTGCCTCTTCTCAGGGCCTTACATGTTCTGTGGCACTCCTCTGCCCGTCACTTCCCTCCCCCAGGCTTCTGCAGGTCTGCAGCCCTGCAGTTTTCATGTGCCGTGGTGCCACTACCGTCTTCAGTGGCTTGTGGCCTGAGAGCCAAACCATGCCTCCATCCCCTTGTCAGCTCCCAGTCAGAAAACATGGGAACCAGCTCCTCAGGCAGCCCAACACCCTTCAGCTCCTTCCCTCTGTCCTATGTGGGAACCAGGGTCCAACGGCTCCCCGATACCGAACCAGCCGCAATAGGGAGGTATTGGGGTGAGAGCAGACAAAAAGACCACAAAACTTCCTGCCGTGTTGTACGTGGCTTTCTCTTGGTTAGACGTTCACTCGGTGGCACATATACCTGGAGTCAGAGTCGCCGTCAGTGCGTTTTCTTGATGCTTCTGGGGGTGAACAAGACCCGGGGGGCTTCCAGGCGCCACCACCCAGTGTCAGACACGGAATCCACGTTGACTTCGAACACGTAGCCATCACACCGTGGAGCACAGCAAACTTTCAAAACTTGGGTACCTGGCGGCTGCCCTGCCCTGAGCGCGCGCGAGCCACGAGCACGGCGAGGGGGCCCAGGCAGCCCGGGGGCTGGCCACACACCTGGAAAGCCCAGGCTCCCTCCAAGAGTGAGTTTGTGGCCCGCTCTTTGAGTCTCCAACTCCATCAAGATCGGAGGTCTCCTAAATTGACCACCGAGAACATTTTAACAGGATCGTCGTAGCGGGTAATCGCGTGCTTACGCGAATGTTCATACAGGGACAGTGTCAGCAGCGTGTCTGTCAAAGTCACGACGCGGAAAACAAAGTTTATACCCTGAAAACTGCTTCTACAAACGCATTAGCAAATTGAATCCCTCTTTTATTTCTTGCAGGCCTTTCTCGCGCTGAAGTTAAGAAATCGCAGTTGTTTTAATAAAATTTATTTTGCACTCTCTGCATTTCATTATGTGAAAATGGGTTTCTCGCTGCCTGTTCTAATTAAGGGAATGACACTATTAAGTGGATGTCTTTTGAGCAATCCCACAGCGGCTAACCTCACATAGAAATCGCCAAAATACATTATTCTATACAAAAGTTGATAGTTCAAAGTCATTCGGATGCCAATTACTCACCTGTTTGGCTCATTTCTAGTAATTTTATGTAGCATTAGATTTGCTGTTCTTAGTTTACAACCTATTAAGCCTGATAAAATTGAAATATGGGCTCCCTGGGTCATAAATGAACATAAGCTACTCTCAGACAAATGAAATGCTCGGAATGGAAATATTTACTGCACTTCAGTGAGAAGTTTTCATAAAATTGCTCAAGCTGCAATTTCTGTTCTTTGAAGTGGCGTGTGAGCCAGACCCCACCTGTGCGAGTCAGGTGTTCTGTGAAAGGCGACCATTCTCGACAGCGGGTAATGGACGCGGTTTTCGTCTCCAGCTCAGAGAAGCCGCAACATCCGGAACCCCCTGAGCCCTGCCTCCTGCTCCCGTGGGGGAAGGGAGGCATGTCCCGCACAGAGAAGCCGCAAGGTGTGTCCTTATCCGACAGCAGGGGCGTGGGGTCCTGGGGAGGGGAAGACCCACCCGACAGGGCGATGGGGCTGAAGGCCTGGCCGAGCTTAAGCACAGAGGAGTCAGGAGACCCAGAGACCACGTGAGGTGGTGAGCGGGGCATCCCCGTGGAGGCCATTGGGGCAGGAGGACAAGGTGTGCAGGCTGGCCGGGCGTGTGCAGGGTTCAGGGAGGGTGGTGGGCTGGGTTGGCCCCATGGGACAGCTTTGCCACCACCGGCCTGACGAGGAGAGGAAGGCAAAGTGAAAGGACAGGGAGGCATGTGGAGGGCTACCTGGCAGAGGCGGACTCTAGTGGCGGGTCACAGCCAGCACAAGACCCTCTGGGGTGGGGACGAGGGACAGGCACACATACTGGGTCTCTCTTTCCGCCCCTTCTGATCCAGGTGACCAGCTCACCCTGACCTGCCTGGAGCCCTTGGCCATTGGCCCTTGAAGCCCCGAGTCCCAGGACCCCCTCAGGCCCCCCCCTCTGATCTTGCACTAGGGCCGCACGTGGGGGACCCCAGCCTGGAATACAGGGCAGGCCCACGGGTGGGGAAGGGGTGCAGGGCAAAATGAAGCCATACTCTGGATTACTTTGTTTTATGAGGAAACATTCCAATCACACAGCTAAGGACAGAGATTAAGTTAACACACGCTTACATCCCCACCACCCAGACTCATAAATCCTCACATTCCATCGTACTGTGTTCAGATTATTTATCATAAAATGAAATATTCCCTATATTTCTCAGGCCCCCCTTACACCCACCTTCCATTCCCAGAAATAACAACTCTGCGGAAATCAATATCGCTCCTGAGCTATTTGTTAGAGTTTTGTAATAAGTAATGTATATTCATAAGTCATAGAGAAGTATGGTTTTGAATGTTCTTAAGCCCTATGTTTCATACTGCACAGAACATTCTGAAACTTTTCTCAGTAAGGCTTTGGGGGATTCTGCGCTTGGGTACACCTAGCCAGATTCGTCACTGTTTCTGCTGTCCACGCAAGTCCACTATGTGAGTATAACCAGATGCACGGGTCCACTCCACGTTGCTGGTCACTTAAGGAACTCCCAGGGGCTTTGCTATTATAACCCGTGCTAAATACTCCTTATGAAGGAATATGTCCACCGTGTGCATGCGTGTGCCTTGGAGGTTCTCAAAGTTTATTAGAACCGAGGTGACAGGTTAGAACCGCCCCTAGGCTACACCCTCACGGCACGGATGCGTCTCTCTCAGATATGGTCACGTATTTCTCTAATTTCTCCCAATGGTAAACATGAAATGATACCTCATTATAATTTAATCTGCTTGATATTATTTTATTTACATTTTACTTTGAAATAATTTCAGACTTTAGGTCGCCAGATAACACGAAAAACTCACACTTACCCTCATTCAGATTCCCAGACATGGCAAGCCCTCCTTCTTTTCTTGCCAGAAATGTTCTTTCTGAACCTATTTGCTGATGAGTTCTTGAACAATGCCCTGTTACCCACGAATGCTTCTGTTTGTGTTTCCTAAAGTCAAAGGATGTCATCTTGTGCACCTGCAACACGATCGTCACAGTTGGGAAATGGACATCGTGTTACAGTGACCTGACTTACGGATCTTACAGTTGAAGCACTACTGTTCTTCCAAGCAGAAGAAAGAACATCTGTGAGGCCGCCCTGTGCCACACGCCATACTCATCATCTGTCCTGCCTCTAGTCTTTTAGCCTAGAGTAGTTCCACCATCTTTCTTTGTTCTCCATAACCTTGGTATTTTTGACATGTGCAGGCTGTCTGCTTTGTAAGGTGACCCTCACTTGGTTAGGGTTTGGCTGCTGTTTTCTCACGCTGAGATTCAGGCGATGCATCTGTCGGCCATAGCAGAGAAGAGACGTTGTGTTCTTCTCAGTGCAGTGTATCAGGAGGCACATTGTTGGTGATGTTCTCTCTGGACACTTGGTAATGGTAGTGTCCGCCAGGTCTCTCCACTGTAAAGTGATTATTCTTCCTTTGTAATTATGGGTGTCCTGTGGCCAGATGCTTTGAGACCATGTAAAACCCTGGTTTCTTCATCCAATTCTTCCCAGCATCCAGGCGACCATTGCCATAAGCAATTAATAACGTGTTGGTTGACAAATGATGGCTTTCTAATTCCATCACTGCTTATACCTCTATTGGAAGAGTGTGAGTGTATGCGTGTGTGTGTGTACATGTGTCTGTGTGTATGTGATTAATTTAATTTCACGGACTCTTCTCTTTTCCGTATATTATTACTGTCATCCTTTGTTTAGATGCTGAACTTGTTCCATATTCAGCCAAGGAGTCCCTTCAAGCTGCTTCTTTGTCTTGTTGAGCCCTGGGCCCTTTGGTCATGACCTGTCATTCTTTGTCCATATTCTTGTTTTCTGTCACAGGAAGATATAAGATATTCCAGGACTATCCTGTCCTTTCACAGCCCAGATCTAACTAGAAAATGCTTCAGAAATAGTTTTCCTGGCTCCTTCTTATGGAGTGCTGTCCACACACACACAGAGAGAATGCATCTATCTATCTATCCGCCATAGCCGGGAATCCACACTGACACCTGCTCCCACCCCACACCAGAGAGCCAACTCTGCCGTTCTCACCTCCTCATTTCTCCTTCAACAAGGTACCTCCCACCACCATCCACAAGGGATTTATTTATTTGTTCAACCCCATAAAGCACATTCAGAACTTCAGAATTACTAACAAATACCACTGTGTATTGGTTTATGGTTCTTTTTGTCTTTAGCCTGAGGGTGTAAAGTCAAATATTGCTTTCAAGAGTCACTTGGGAAGGGTCCCTCCCCTCCCATGTGCTGAATTATACATTTGAAGTGCAGTTGGGTTCTTTGTTTCTGTTTGTTTATCCCTTGTGGTAGATGAGTAGTGGCCTCACTCGCTTGTATTAATTTATATTTACCTAACGGCCGATGACAGAGAGCATCTTTCCTGGGCACGTCGGCCATTTCTATGCAAGTAGCTTTTTAAGTCCTCTGATCAATGTTTATCAGTATGTTTCTATTTTATCTACTGAGTTGTAAGGGCTTCTTATGGGTTCAGTGTGCCAGATCTTGGTCAGACGTAGGTTCTGAGATGTTTTCTCCCTGTCTGAGGCTTGACTCATCACTGCCCTCGCTTATGGTATTTTCAATAGCAAAAGTTTCAGTTTTAATGAAGTTTAATTTATCAGTTTCTTTCACAACTCTGGTTTTGCTTTCTGTGTCTAATTTAAGAAATCTTTTCGCCTAACCCCAAAGTCTCAAATGTTTTTCCTAGTTTCTTCAAGAAAGCTTAATTGAAGTCTAGAAATCATTTGGAGTTAAATTTTGCACGTGATGTGAGGTAAGCATTGAGATGCCATTTTTTTACATAAATATTCAATTTTTCAAGAGTGCGTGTTATAAAGGATGTTCTTTCCCAATTGAGTAACCTTGGCACCTTTGTCAAAAATCATTTAGTCACACACGGCGGTTCTATTTCTGGCCTCTCTGTCCGGTCCTACTTACCCATCCGTCTGTTCTCATGCTGAGATAACACCATGGATTTCCAAGGCTTGATCTTAGTTTTCATTCCAGCCGCTGTGACCCCCGAGTTTGCTCTTCTTCATAAGGACTTCAGCTCTTCCGGGCCCCCTACACTCCCATGTGAATTCTAGAATCACTGTGGGTGTGTCCACACAAGCCGACCCGATGCCCCAGGGATGGCGGCCTCCCATCCCGACTGACGGGAAGGCAGGCTGTCTGCAGCCTGCGTTTGCTCCAAGATTCGATTGGCCACTGCCTCCCTGAGGTTCCTTCTCCAGACTCGAGACTTGGCCTGTGGGCAGGTCAGGACGCAGGCAAAGTCCCCAGGGGCTCTGCCCAGGTCCCCGAGACTCCTGTCCCTCGAAGGTCCTTCCTCCCGGAGACTCTCCCCACAGTTTCCAGCTGCCTCCACCTCCTCCGACTCCAAGCTCTATTTCCCGACTGCAGGGACACTGCTGGGCTCTCTCCGGGTGCCCCTGGCTGCTTTGAAGCTTGCAGACTCCAGGCTACCACTGCTGCCAGTGCAGACCCTGCCCCATTCACCCCTGTGCTGTCACAGACCGCTGTCCTATGCTACCTGCTCTCCAGTATCTGGAAACGCACCTTCTTATGTGTTGTCCAGTTCTCTAGCTGTTTACAGAAGACAGCAGACCCCCGAGCTCCGTGCTCCCTTCTTGTAGGAACTCGGCCCCTCCCACTGGGGGTGGACATCGGCCGGGAGAGGTGCTGACTTGGCACTTTCTAACATCAAGTGAGATTGCAAGTGGGGTCGAGCATCTTTGTTCTCATTCATTGTCTGTTCAGGCGACTTCTGCTCTAAACTTCCCGCTTGCCTCTCTGCTCGTGAATCTGCTCACTTACATTTTTCTTATTAATTTGTAACAGTTCACCGTGTTAGCCTCGGCTCCGTCAGTTACACGCAGATGCCCTCTCCAATTCCACAACTGTATCACCAGCTGTGTCTAAGGTGCTGCTTTTCTCCTTGGAAAGGTCTTCCTTTTGTTTCCTGTCTGTCGCTCTGCTGTGTCCTGGGGGGAGGAGCGCAGTGAGGAGCGTCCCTCTCCGGGCCGCTTGCGCTTTCCCTTTCACGGTGTCATCAAGACATTCTGCCTTCTGTTCACCTAAGACTAATATTTCATTTTGCACATTTAGATCGTAATGGATTTCTTCTGTAGCCAGTGAGACACTGTCTGCTCTCGCTATCGGGGTAACCAATTTTCCCAGCTCCACTTACTAAATAACCTTTTCTTTCCCCCACTCACTATTTTTTAATTTTTTTTCAGCTGTATATTTATTTTTGAGAGAGAGAGAGACAGAGACAGAGTTCGAGAGGGGGAGGGGCAGAGAGAGAGAGGGGGACACAGAATCTGAAGCCCTGCCTCCAGGCTCCAAGCTGTCAGCAAGAGCCTGACACGGGGCTCAAACTCATGAACCTCGAGATCATGACCCGAGCCGAAGTTGGACGCTTAACCGACTGAGCCCCCCAGGCACGCCACCCAGCTCACTTTTCAATACCAAGTTCTTATATAAATATAGGCCAGTTTCTGGGCAATGACGTTTGCTTCGTTAGTCTGTCTATCAACATAATATATCTGTTCTCCACCTGTTTCATCACCGCAGCGTCACGGTACAGCCTGATATCTGGCAAGATCACCTATGCGGGTCTTCAAAAGCATCTTGGCCTTTTATTCTCCCGTGTTTTCAAAATGTTCAAACAGAGAAGCAAGAACTGTCCAAATGACAAAAGGAAATATACCAGCTAAGTCTGGAAAATGCCCGAGGGGACACTCTAGCCGCGAACAATGGTCCCTGAAGGAAGACGGTCCCCGGCGGAGTTAGGTCGTGAATGACCCACAGTCGAAGGAAGGGTGCTGGGTTTGGATTCAGCTGAGGAAACAGACAGATGAGCAGGGACAGCAGGAGAGAAGGTGGTGGACACCCGGCCGGGACAGGACGCACTGAGCCCGGGGCCGCCGACAGAAGTCCCTGAAGACGGAGGGAGGACGCAGGACACGAGGAACGGTAACGGCTTTCTCCTTGTGTGAGGACCTTCTCGATGGAGGAAACACAGGGCTGGCCTCCCGGCGGTGGTGGACAGGCCAGCTGCAGCAGGCACCGTCCCTGAGCCCCGTCCCTCACGGGGGTACCTTCCAGAGAGCGCTTGGGGTGTTCTCAGCGCCCGCTGCACACGAGGAGGGCAGGCTGTGCCCCCAGGGCCACCAGGGCCCTCGGACCCCCACCCCAGCCCTCCACCCACCGCGGCAGAGGCAGCCCAGACCCCACGGGCCCCTGGACACGAGGCACAGGCGTGCTCCGGGGACGCGGGTGGCTCCATGCGGCGGATCCCGGGTGCTTCCCGCCCACACGCCCTACGCCAGCGAGGCCCTTCCCCCTCAAGCCCCTCCTCCTCTGAGGACCGGACGGGGGACAGGATGGAGGAAGGAAACAGAAAGGGAGAGGCGGGGAAGGAGGTAGGACAGGACGGACCCGCGTAGACAGCGGGCGCGGACCCAGGCGCCTCAGGAGGAAGCAGACGTGGGGAGCGAGGCGCCCCGAGGCCAGCAGAGCCCCCGCCCCGCCGCGCACGCGAGGGGCCGCGCCTTTGCTGACACGGGACCCGAGCTTCTCCACATCTGGGTGGCTGGACTGCATTGCAGGCCCAACGCAGTCTCAAATCAAAGCAATGATTTTCTTTGCCACATTCATCACTAAAACTCTTACTTATGGTAAAGTTTGGATATTTTCTGTCTTTAAAAATGAAAAGCTCCCTCTTCTAATGGCCCGGACCGTGCGGCCCCTTGCGGGCCGGGCTGCACCGCGCATCTCGCTGCGAAGAGCGCAGAGAGCGCACGCGGCACCCACCAGCTCCTTCTGCTGCCTAGCAACGGCTGGTTGCCATGGGAACCCGCCTCAGCAGCCAGCACCAGAGAGGCAGGGACTCTTTTTCATTCTGCCCACTGGGTCCTAATCCCATTTCTGTGCCGGTTTGCAGAGAGCGCCCACTGGGCAGAGAGGGCCTTCCCGTGACCGCGGCCACCCTCGGGTTCCGTGGCTACGGGCTCGTGAGGCCCACGGGCCGGGGCCGGGGACGGTCTGTGGCTCAAGCCTAGGACGTGAGGGCCGCGCCTGGGGCCCCGGGTCAGGGGTCCAGGATGGACCGCATGGAACACGACCTCTCACGGCTGCAGCCCGTACTCCTCGGCCGTCTGCCCCCCACACAGGATGCAGAGCCCCGCCCCGAGCCCAGCCTCTCCCTGACCCCACGTGGGTGCCAGCCGTCCCGTGTCCTGTGACCAGGGATGAACACATTACAGCAGAGAGCAACGCAAACCCCCGTGGCTCCGTCTGCCGGCCCCCGTCCGAGGCCTGGGGCCGGGGGTCAGTGCCCTTCACTCGGCACAGCCGCCGAGCAGCTGCCTGCCCACCACGGTGGGCACAGCTCCCAGGAGAGGGAAGGGGCTCGTCCACATGCCTCAGACACCACAGAGCAGAGGGGAGCAGGCCGCCCCAGAGTGTGGGCTGGCTGAAGCCACCGACGGGGCTGTGAGGCGAGGGGTGCCAGGGAGCGCCAGGGACAGCCAGCAGGTGCAAGAACAGTGGGGAGAGGAGCCAGCGGGGGGAGGGGGGGAGGGGCTCCTGCCGCAGCCGCCTGGGGAGGAAGCCAAGGCCTGGGGTGGGAAAGGGACCTGCCCTGTGAGGGGACAGAGGACACGCAGGAGTGAGTGTGCTGCAGGGGGAGGCCCTGGCCCTCCTGAGGGTGGGACTCCGTGGGAAGGCCCCGGGCAGATGCCCCCCCCAGTGCCACTGGGACCAGCGTCAGAGCTGAGGGCTGCCGCGTGGGGACCACCGGGCTGGGTCCAGGACTCAGAGAAACCAGTACAGCCATGCAGGAGGCCGCCTGGGCCACCTGACAACCCGGCCCCGCCAGGTCCAGACAGGTCCGCACAGAGGGTAGCTGAATGGTCAAGCCTGTCCAGCGACATTCCCCTGCATCCGCCCGTCCCCCCCGCTGGCCTCCAAGCATCCGCCCATCCTCCCCGCTGGCCACCGAGGATCAGACGGGAGGAGGAGGGAACACGCCCGGCGGTGATCAGCGTGGACACCAGGTCGCGTGCCCAGCCGCTTGCTCCGCATGTGCAGAAACCTCGGGAGCAGGGGTCACATGATCTCCTGAGCTGACCGGGGCCACAGGGAGACAGGGTCCACGGGCCTTCAGTAGGTCCTGTGATGCCCACAGAGCCAGAGCTCAGACAGGTTGCGTCTCCCCCCACCAGTCACCGAGGGCTAAGGGGGCAGTCAAGACCCAGGCCAGGCTGACCCCACCCCCGCTCCTCTCCACTCACCGTGTCCTCTCAGGCCCCCCCACTGGGGCGGATGCAGGGCCCGGCACCCCTGAGGACACGCAGGCCAGGCCGGGACCCCATCTCTGGGGGCCTCCTCGCCCACCATGCCCCAGCCCAGCTCGAGGGGGTCCCGGCAGAGTGGCACAGGCCTGGGCACAGCCGCAGGCAGCCCTGAAGACCCAGGGCCATCCTGCGACCCGCCCCCCTCGCCTGGGTAATGAGGAGCTAGGCTGGGGGCAGAACCTCGCTCTCGTCCATGGGCCACCCACCCATCACTATTGACCCCCAGCCTGGGCGTCAGGCAGACAGTCCCAGACCCGTCAGGGCCTTCCTTGGGGGGCTGTCTCATCAAAGCAGACCCCGGCCCCGGCAGCCAGGCTGGTGGGAGGCTCAGGACGGGACCTTCCCTCGGCCGTGGGCTCAGCGAGGCAAAGCTCAGAGCTGTGGACTTGAACCCCAGGCCTCGTCCACCACCTACGTGGACTCCCCACCCAGCCCCCATCTTCTGGAAAAGTCAAGTGGGAAACCGGCTCCCTCGTGGCCCACGGGCACTAAATTTTAGTGGCACCAAGTGGCTCTCGCATGGATGAGAAGAAGGCAATTCTGATAACAGGGAATGAGGAATAAATTTTCAGGACAGTTTGACAACTTCCCTGAATCTTTCGGTTTTTGACTGCATTCAGCTCGCTCTAATAGGGAAGGGCAAATGCTGAGAGCCCAGGCTTTGGGGCACCCACGTGCCCCTCCTGCACACGGCGTGTCCACAGTAGTCAAAGCCTTGCTTCCTGATTGAAGGAGAGAACAGGAGGGGCAGGACGAGTTCGGGGTCCGCTCCCAGAGGCACCAGAGACCCTCACTGTGGGTCCTGCCCTCCTTGCCTGGCCCTGGCCACCCGTCACAGTGCTTCCTGCATCTGAGACCCGCCCGGTGGCTCTGGGGGTTCGCCCCCTCGGGGTCTCCTGTAGATCCGACCCCTCCCGTCTGCCCATCTGGACCAGGGCCTTCGGTTCATCTGAATCAAGTGGGACAGAGACAGTTTCTCACTCGACAAAGAGGCATCCGACGTGAAGAGTGTGCTTGGGCGTACCTCCACCCGGCTGGCTCTCGTGGGACTTACGGGAATTCTCCCCGTATTCTGGACGGGAGCCCATCGCTGACTCCAGAAAGAAGGAAATCTTCTCCCATTCTTTGGCTTGCTTTCCAGTCTCTTCCTGGTGTCCTCTGGAAAAAGTTCTTAATCTGAATGCAATCAAACTATTAGTTCTTCCTAGTTGAAGGACCGTATCCCTGGTCCACGTCCCAGCGACCCCTCCGTGACCAAACCCTAGCCTCGCTCCCCTGAGCTCTTCTCAAACAGACTCTGGCTTTCCAGTGTCCGTGTTCTTCCTGGCTGTCCGGTGTTTGGGACAATCCCACTAGGTCAGTTTAGCAGGCGACCACCTCGCATGTGAGGGGGGCTCCTCACACCCCACCTGCCACCAGGCGATGTCCCGTGGCCCCGGCCGCCTTCGGCAGGAATCCCGTCAGAACCCCTGACCCCGACATTTCCTGGCGATTTCCCACCCTGGACACGCCCCGCTCCCAGCTATAAACCCCACCTGTCACTCGCTGAATTTAGAACTATTCCTTCTCCCAGTCACAGATCTTTATTCTCAACCCTGCCTTTGAGAAGGGACAGTACGTCCGAAGTGCTCTTCCCGTAGACTCGTCCCGTACAAATAACAGGGCCCCGAGCGTGACGTTGGCTTCCCAACTCCGGACGGAGAGGAGCACTTCGACGGCGGGTCGGCATTGCTGAGCTCGGTCTGATTAGCGAGCGGAGCCTCCAAAGCGGCTCCGATTGAAGGGGTGAGCAAGTGACAACCCCCCGGGCGGGAGGGGGGGGGCGTGTCAGTATCCCCCAGCACAGACGATCCGGCCGAGGCTCTGCCTGGGCACCCTCGCGAGTGCTTGGGAAGGCGGGGGTGTGCAGAGCCGTTGGGACAAGTCACTTCCAGCAGAGTCCACTCGGTGAGCCTTAGCCCCAAATGGCCGGCGGACCCAGGTCGGGGCGCCACACGCAGAGCCTGCCAGGAGGAAGCCCGCCGCGCCATCGCTGGGCCCCAACCTGCCCACGGACGGCCACCGGCACGGGCCCCTCTATCAGCGACCTGATCTCATCGCCCCTTGGGAAAGCCCACGGGGCCGCCACCAAGATCCAGGCACCTCGGGGCTCCCCCAGCCACACGCGTGTTCTCCCTTTAGTGCTTCCGACACGTCGGGCCCAGGCCACTTCTTCTCCCTGAGGGGCCTGGGGTCGTGGGCTCCGTGACTGCCTGTGGGGGCCGCTCTCAACACAGAGAAGTCCTCCAGAGGATGGCAGAGACCGCGGTCAGACCGGCGGTAAGATGGAGTATGCGGGAAGCGACCTTCCCCTCTGCTCACAGGGGGACCTGCGTGGCTGCCCCCTTCCACACCAGCAGGGCCCACAGGACGGCCCCAGAGCGCCCCCCCCACCTGGCCCCAGCTCCTCGTTCAAAGTGCCCCCTTCCTACTGGACCTCTCCCAGGCCACACACCCCCTCCTGTGGGCAGCACTGGAGCACTCAGGGGCCAGGGGGGCAGTGTGTACTTTCTGCCGGAACGCCTCGTCCGCCCACGCCCGCCCATCGCAGACACAGACCCTGGGTTCTGCTTGAGCCAGACACTTAAGCTCTCCGGGTGTGGCTCCTGCTTAGGAAAGTAAGGACGTAGGGTTATTCAGTCCCCAGGGCCCCGCACGTCACTTGCACAGGGAGCTGTCTGTGCTCTGACTCCCCACCCGTCCTACCCCTTTAGGTCAAACCACGTTGAGCTCTTGGTCTCAGGGAAATCCCTCAACTCTGCAAACTCTGGTGACACCAGTGCCTGGTGGGGGGGCCTGGGGCCGCAGACTAGAGATCGTCACCGCTGTGATTTATCTTGAGTCTAAGAAATGCCATGTGCTATTCGTGGTACTTTTTTCAGTCAGGAGACTGACGCTATCAGATGGCCGTCCCAGGTCCCGGCTAGACAGGGCTGGATCCCCCAGTCGGTGGCTCCTTCCCGTGGCTGCAGCCAGGTGTCTAGTTACTGTCTTTTCTAAACTAGTTTGAAAGACTATATTCTGTGTTGTGTGTGATCTCTGAAATCTCAGTTCTTTTAGCCTGCGCTCAACTGTGTTTTGAGAACTTTCCTTGAATGAATGGAGAATTCTCCCAGGAGAAGAGAAGAGAAGAGGGGAGGGGAGGGGAGGGGAGGGGGGAGGAGAGGAAAAGAGAGGACAGGAGGGAATAGGAGGGGAGGGGGCAGACAGGGGAGGGGAGGACAGGGGAGGGGAGGACAGGTGGGGAGGGAAGGGAGGGCAGGGGAGGGGAGGAAGGGAGGGCAGGGGAGGGGAGGGGAGAGAGGGCCCCTGGTCTCTCCCGACAGGCGCCGTGCAGCTTCCCTCCACCAGCACCGGCTTTCCTGGCTGGCCCCGGGCCTCACTTCCTGCACTGACCTGAGGTCGGCCGAAGTGAAACCCCAGAGTCTTCTCCGCCTCGTCTCTGTGCTCACCCTGCGCGGAGCCTTCCAGAGTTCCCATGATGCACAGGAACTCGTCTCGCCCTCCACCTGCAGAGTGAGTGTCCAGCTCTTCCATTCAGACCCTGCCAGCCCGCACTCTGACCCGGCCCTGCCCGCACTCTGACCCGGCCCTGCCCGCACTCTGACCCCGGCCTGCCCACACTCTGACCCCGGCCCTGCCCGCACTCTGACCCCGGCCCCGCCCTACCCGCACTCTGACCCCAGCCTGCCCGCACTCTGACCCCGGCCCTGCCTGCACTCTGACCCCGGCCCTGCCTGCACTCTGACCCCGGCCCCATCCTGCCTGTACTCTGACCCCGGCCCCGCCCTGACTGCACTCTGACCCCAGCCTGCCCGCACTCTGATCCCGGCCCCACCCTGCCTGCACTCTGACCCCGGCCCCGCCCTGCCCGCACTCTGACCCCGGCCCTGCCCTGCCTGCACTCTGACCCCGGCCCCGCCCTGACTGCACTCTGACCCCAGCCTGCCCGCACTCTGACCCCGCCCTGCCCGCACTCTGACCCCAGCCTGCCCGCATTCTGACCCTGGCCCTGCCCGCACTCTGACCCCGGCCCCGCCCTGCCCGCACTCTGACCCCAGCCTGCCTGCACTCTGACCCCAGCCCCGCCCTGCCTGCACTCTGACCCCGGCCCTGCCCTGCCCCCACTCTGACCCCGCCCTGCCCGCACTCTGACCCCGCCCTGCCTGCACTCTGACCCCCACCCTGCCTGCACTCTGACCCCAGCCTGCCTGCACTCTGACCCGGCCCTGCCTGCACTCTGACCCCAGCCCTGCCCGCACTCTGACCCAAGCCTGCCCGCACTCTGACCCCGCCCTGCCCGCACTCTGACCCCGCCCTGCCCACACTCTGACCCCTGCCCGCCTGCACCCCAGCCCCACCCTGCCTGCACTCTGACCCCAGCCTGCCCACACTCTGACCCCCACCCTGCCTGCACTCTGACCCCAGCCTGCCTGCACTCTGACCCGGCCCTGCCCGCACTCTGACCCCAGCCTGCCCGCACTCTGACCCCGGCCCCGGCCTGCCCGCACTCTGACCCTGGCCCCGCCCTGCCCGCACTCTGACCCTGGCCCCACCCTGCCCGCACTCTGACCCCAGCCCCGCCCTGCCTGCACTCTGACCCCGGCCCCGCCCTGTCCACACTCTGACCCCGGCCTGCCCGCACTCTGACCCCACCCTGCCTGCACTCTGACCCCAGCCTGCCTGCACTCTGACCCCGGCCCTGCCCGCACTCTGACCCCGGCCCTGCCCGCACTCTGACCCCAGCCCTGCCTGCACTCTGACCCCGGCCTTGGCAGTGTTTTCAAGGATGGCTCTCCACTTCCCCTCTCCATTCTGAGGGAGCCCCAAGTCAGGCAAAGCCTGCTATCAGCCCCTTGGGGAGCCTGGACAAGTCAACTCAGACCTACACAAGGACCTGGAGCCCAGACCCAGTCTCCTCCTGCAGCATCGGGGCCCCCGCCCGGGCGACGTGGGCCACCGTCATGAGAGCGGCACCGGAAGGGGGTAAGGCAATGCTGACGCTGAAGTCCTCCTGCTGTCTTCCGTCTTTCTCTTGATTACGCCCTTGGGGACGGCCCTTGGGGTTCCTACTTCACGTTTGCTGACCCCCTCATCTGTTTCCTCCTCCACAGCAGACTGCTCCTCACAATTTCCCTAATAGACGCCGAGTCACATGGATCCCCCACCCCCGACTCCCCGCCCATCAACTCACGTCTCTGCTGGAGTCTGGGGCTTGTCCCGCTCAGCGTGGCCCAGGCTGCAGAGGGAGGGGCTCGGGGCAGATGTACCCTCGGCTCCAGACCCCGCCGTCCCTCGGGCACAGCGGCTTCAGGACCCTGAAAGCCAGGCGCTCCCTGGGACTGTGCCCCACACCTGCCGGGATTCCACTGCTATCCCAAGTGCGACTGGAAACCCAGACCTGTTTTCCAGCTGCTCGGTGATGAAAATGTGGGACTACTGATGTCTTCCTCAGTCGCTGACCGTCTTCAAGTCCGATCTGTGGTCGGGGAGGTGAGAAGTAGGCTCAGCGAGTCCGTCACGTCGCCAGCTGAGCCGACGTCCTCCGTGTGCTCAGGGCGCCGAGTCCTTGGTGAGGCACCTGCCGGGTATCGAAGCCCTTGGCCGGAGTTAATTTACGACTCTCGAGAAGCCATCTGACTGCGGTCACGAGTGAGGCAGCAAACGTTCCCGGAACGGGTTCCGCTCTACTCCGCGACCGCTCCTTCCTGAGCTCGGGGCCCGATGCGCACGTGATGACCAAGAACTTGCCGTTCGGAAGGAAGCATTCGGTTCAGACCTTGGGGGCGTGCGGAACCCTTCACAGTTTTGATTCTTTTTCTCTTTGATATCTGTGTTGCTTTCGACCACAAAGCATCACGAAGCGAAAGAGCGGGTGGTCGACGGGGAGAGGCGAGCGGGACACCAGGCCCTGCACGCCTGGCCGCGGGGCCAGCGCTTGGGGCAAGAACAGCCCTGGAGACGCACACGTGTCACTGGATAAGCCGCGTCCTCCCTCACGTGGTGATGGCCGAGCAGTATGTCTCACAAATCCTCGTGCTGCTCACGTGTGAAGCAAACGGCTCACCTAATCTGAGAAAGTCCGTATTTCTAAATATGCGATTCCCTGCAGTGGAGACCACTAAGTGGCCTTGTCATCAACCGGGCACAGGACGGGTCACTGGGAGCGGACCGTCTACGTCAGGGGGACGTCCCATCTGCCAATGGCCAGACCCCAGAGCCCAGCAGACACAAAACTCCCAGGAAGACGTCGGAGTAGGCTGAAAGGAGACTGGAAGGGCCGCCGCTGTCCCCACTGGGGGCATCCCGGAGGCTTAGAGAAGTCACGGCAGGTAGTCCTGAGAACTCGGAGGTCACACTGTGAGCGCAGAAAGCCTGCATGCCCATGCGGGTCCGATCCAGGGAGGCCCGCTCGGCGCTGTTACCAAGGGCCCTGGAACTCCCGCCAGCAAGTGCCCAGCAGCCAGCGATGCTCAGGGGGCTGAGGCTCCTCGGTAACTTCTGGACTTACCGAGGGACCCGGCCGGGAGGCACCGTGAGGTCCGGCCATCGAAGCGGCATAGACCTGTCCCGGCACGGGTCGCTCATGGCACCTCCGGGCTCTGCAGTCCCGGAGTGCTGGGGGCCTCACGGCTGCCATCCCAAGCTAAGGAGCCGACACCCGGTCCCCCTCCTCAGCGACCGGCCCGTGGCTCCGGAGCGTGAGCACTCCGAGCCAGCCCGAGTCCTGGGGTCCCTGTCCCTGGTGCCCCTCACATTGCTGTGGCAGCGGCTCGAACAGGAGTGTGCTCCTGACCCCTCCTCAGAGCGAAGCGCCCGCACCCCCCGGGTCCAGAGACCTGAGCTCTGACGCACTCGCCCGGCGTCGGGGGCGCGACGAGTGACTCTCCCCCGGGCCTCTGTTCCTCCTCCCACACCCCGCGCCCCCGAGCGCGTCTGCGTGGTAGATCCACGCCGCTCAATAAGACTTTGACCTGGCGCTGTCCGCCGCAGCTCTCGGCGTCGGGGAGCAGATGCCAAGGAAGCCCCACGGCAGGGAAGCGGCCGAGCAGAAATCAGGCATGCTCCCCCACGGAACTCCAGGGAGCCCCCGGGGCCACCAGCCCCGGGACACCCTCACGGTCCCGCCTCTGTGCCCGGCCCGAGAAGCAGCCTCGTTAACGCATGGACCTGACAGCCAGCCACACTGCGACAAAGGGGACCATGTTCCCCTCCGCCAGCGTCCCCGTTATAAAGCCTTTATGCCCAAATCACTTTAAATTTACTTTTTAATTACGTACACTGCTTTCTTATGTGACGCTTCCAACTAGAAATATGTATCTCATTTCACTTTATGTTGGTCAATTGACCCAAACACAAAGGCGTTTTTCTTAAATACTGAATGCTCATGTACCTTTTTAATTAAAGCTTAAATAGCTCTTAATTAAAACCGTAAATCACAGGCAGCAATTTCTACCTCAACTGTCTCACAGGCCTTCCCGGTTTCCCTCCCGCTTCCCCAGGGACCTGCAAGGTGACACAGGGTGAGGGTGACTTTCACGCCAGATGGGTTGCAAAGCAGCCAGAACGGGCGGGGAGTGGGCGGCTGGCGCTGTCCCCCCGGTCCTGTCACGAGTCGGGCGCCAGGGTGGCTCACAGGAGCCGGGGTGGCTCTATACTCGGGCCCTGCCCTCCGGTCGAGCCTCCGCGCCGTGTCGCTCTGCCCTCGGTCCCTCCCTCACAGAGGAGCAGCCGGTCTGGGAAGGGCAGTCGGCTTCGGCGGCAGGAAGAACCGATCTTCCACTGGGATTTCGACACAACAGCAGATGGGTCACAAATCCTCACGATTAGCACTGTCGCCGAGGCCTCGCTGGCATTCGGCAGATTGCCCATTTATAGGGTGCGATCTGATAGATTTTGAGAAATGAATGTGCCCGTGACACCATCACCACAACCAACCAAGGTGATGAGCTTCCGTGTCCCACCTCCCAACCCCCCCGACGGGACCCTTCCCGACACGTCCCAACCTCCCCGATGCACCTCGACCCTCCCCGACACTCCCCGACCCCCGAATGCTTCCTGACCCCACGACCCCTGTGACCCACCCCGACACCCCCTGACCCTCCCCCTCACCTCCCGACCTTCTCAACACCCTCCGACCCTCCCCAGTGCCCCCTTCCCTCCTCGAAGTCCCCGACCCTCCTGACGCCCCCTGACCCTCATCGACGCCCCCTGACCGTCCCCGGTGCCCACTCCCCTCCCAGGCACCGCTGACCGTCTCGCTGTGGGTACAAACCCGCTTGCATCTCACAGAGTTTTCTGCAAATAAAATCACACGTCAGGCGCTGGTGTTTTCCACTGGCTTCTTTCCACACGATAATTATTCTGAGGCTCCTCTGTATTGTTGTATTAGCAGCAATAATCCATTGCTTGTATTTCTGGGTAATATTCCGTTGGGTAGATTTGCTACAGTTTGGATGTATCGCTAATGACGCGTCCGTGGCGATTCGTGTAGACATTCTTGCCTGAACATACACTCTCCTCGGGGCGAAGGCACCGAGCACCGTGGTTGTGTCACACGACACGCGTAGCGTTGACTCGTGAAGAAAGTTCCCACTGCTTGCCGACACGGTTGTGCCGTGTCCACCCCCGCCAGCGATTGCCAGGCTGGCACCAGTGCTGGGGACGCCAGTGCCCCCGCCGTGGACCGCCCAGCCGTGTTCGGTGCCATCTCTGGTTTCTCTCTGCGCCCCCCAAATGACCCGTGACGCCAGCATCTCTCCGGGCCACCTCGTCCTCGGCCCCGTGCCCAAGCCTCCCCCCACCTCTTTCTCATATTGAGCTTCCAGAGTCCTCTCTACATCCTGCAGACAACTCTCATCACAAACGCGGTCTGCTAGTCGGCGACTTGCTTTTTGTTAACTTAACTGTGTCTTTCAAACAGCAGCAACTGCTACTTCGGAGGAAACCAGATTTATCGTGTTTTTCTTACATACACTGTGCTTCTGCTGATGTGAGGAATGTTCACCTGGGGCACAGACGTCACCTCCGACACTGTCTTCTTTCAGTTTAGCGTCCGGCGTTATGATTGATTCAGAGTTAAGTTTGGCGTATGGAAGGTTTTCTTTGTAACGTCATCCTTGTTTGCTCTGTGTCGTTTGAAGCTCTGTCATTAGACACATCAGTGCCTGGGACTGTCGTGTCTTCTCGATGAATTAGCCCTCTAACATCACGAAAGCACCCGCTTCGCCCCCGCACTGCTGTTTTTCTCTGAAAGCCGCTCGACGCCAGGACAACGACTCGTGTTATTGTGGCAACGACGCGTGTGGAGTGTCTGTTTCCACACTGTCACTATTAACGTGTTTGCGTCTTTAGTTTGCAGTGTGTTCTGGAGGCGGCAGGTGGGCAGGGCACTGTCCTGAGGGCCGGCGCTGCCCAGAGGCCCCTGGAGCCTGAGGAGCCAACAAGCAAGCAGAACCACAGACAGACGGACAGACGGACGCAGTGAAAGCACATCTACGTCTCGAGACCTGAGGAGAGAGATCCCGGGGAGCGGGGCCCCTTCTGAATTCTCGTCCTCGGGGAGACGTCTCCCAGGGCTCTGTCACGGGGTCACTTACAGCATCGGAACACACGCTGGAAACACCCTGCGTGTCCCCCAGCGGGGGGTAACTGACGGACGAGCTGGTGGACTCGGGCAACGGATCCAAGCAGGCATCAAAACCATGTCGCTGAAGAGGATTTGCAACGTGTTGTCAAGAAGGGAGACTCACAACGTAGTAGGGAAACGCGGTGCTCCCTGCCCCGTGCACACGAGTCACAGAGAAGGGCTGGGAGCGGCCACGGCAAGGCAGGGAGAGCGGACACTCTGCCTGGTATTGTGACTCACCCCTTTTGTAAGGTTGATGCAACTCGAGTGTCGTTCTTTCAAGAGGAAGGTAGTGAAGGGGAAAGACTTTTAAATTGACATTTTTAACGAGGGAGGGATCAAGTGTCACAAGAGACCCATGCCAGGGGGTGGGGGGAGGGGGAAGGTGCTGCTGGTTCTGGCCGCTGACCGCTGACCGCCAGTGGGAGGAACACAACAAAACTCGCATTTTACCCAGACAGATGCCCTGCCGTGAGGGTCGTGTTCTGGAAGTCCTGACCAACGCCTGTCTGTGACTGTCCGTGGCATCAGTGACTGCCTGAATGGGGTGTCCTGCCCCTCACGAGCCTCCCAGCCACTGCGGAGCCACCGTCTGTGCTAAACGCACCTGCATTCAGTGGCCATGGAGACTCTGAATGTGCCCACCAGTGGCCACAGGCTGCTTCTCCCCGGCTCCTCCTCAGACCTGGGTAAGGAGCCCCCTGCGCCCCATGGGAGCCCCTTGCAGCCTCTCTCCTGCGTCCTGGCCGCCAGAGCTCACGGCGTGCCCCTCGGCCTCCGCAGCAAGCAGCCGAAATGGCAGAGCCCCCCGAGGGGCTGTCACGGGGCCCCCGGACCAGGCGCCTAAGCCACAGACGATTCCCTCCCAGTTTGGAGGCTGGACGTCCAACATCAAGGTGCCGGCAGATCCGTGTCTGGTGAGGACGCCCCAGCCCCGGTTTGCAGATGGCCGTCTTCCGTCTGCGTCCTCTGAGAAAGGCACCGATGCGTCATTGTGCCCAGCCTCATCCCCCGGCCGTAGGGCCCCGCCTGCTACCATCACTGCGGAGGTGAGATTTCAGCGTGTGAACTCGGGGCTCACAGACATTCCGCCCATGACACCAGCACCCATGTCCCCCACGGGGAAGCCCCAGAAGGGTGCTGCCCTCCTAGACGTGACACTCCTGAGAGCGTCTGGGAACAGATCTGGCGGCTGCGTGTCACCTGGGGGCACGCGGCATCCCAGGACCCAGCGCTGGTGCACCTGAGGGCTTAGGCAGGCCTGGTGTCCCCTCCAAGTGGCTCGGCCCCAGCGACGGGCACCCACGTGGGAGGACGCCGGCCTGCACTGCTCTCGTGCACAGATTTGGACCGTAGCCACCACCCGCTGCGGGAGAGGGATCTCTGGGCACCACACACACCACGGTGTGAACTGGGCCGGCACTCGGGGTCTCTGTCCCTCCTCCCAAGACCTCCCGGTCTCCACGGGACCCCCCGGAACCCTGCCTGGGCTGAGGGACGACGCTTCTGACTCGATTTACAGACCCCTGCCTCCATGCTTGCGAGCCGGTTCGAGAAACTTATTCAGAGCTCGTAGCGCAGGCAAAGCCGAACTCGTCCCGGGCCGGCCTCGTCCGCGTGCGAGGCGCCGCTCTCCCCTGACACACCCGAAGCGTGCGGGCGTTTAATCACAGCAAAGCCTTACTCTTCCCCTGAAATTAGGAGAGGCTTCGCATGCGGACCGCCCTTCAATTAATCCAAAAAAAAAAGCTGTGAGTTTTTGTTCTTACCGAGAGGTAAACCGATAAACAAAGACACATTAACACCTTAAACACACCGAGGAGGTAATCGTCCAGCAGCGAGCGGCCCTCGGAGGCAGCTTTGTGCCCGCGTGCGCTGGGCCCCTCTGTGCCGCCGTCGCCGGGGGAGAAGCCGCGGAGAGCCCGCACACAGCCGGGCTCTGGGGCAGCCAGGCCGCCCCGCCCTCCGCTCGGCGGGTGGAGGTCTGCGAACTGGCGGCCGGGTGGGAATCGGAGGCTCCAGCAGACGGGCCGGCGGAGCTCCATCCAAACCGCGGTGAGCAGTCTATAAAAAGCGGCCCCACCGCTGGGCCAGAGCAACTTCGGTTTGGGATCGCAAAGTCACCAGAGGTTCGGAGTCTTGTTGAGTCTTCCATGAATAACGCTGTGTTCATTCTGGCTGGTTGAAGGGAGAAAACCACGCCGGGAGCGAGCCGAAGCGGAGCACGGTTCACGCGGCCAGAGGCCCCCTGACCCGCGGGCAAGGCCCGTCCCTGCTGAGGGCTGCAGCGGCCACCGAGTCAGCCCCGAGGCCGCGGCGTGGAGCCAGCGAGGCCCCGGGGCAGCTTGTGCAGGAAGAGAGGCCGCCCACCCCAGCCCCCCTGGTGGACCAGCCGGGGTGGAAGGACGATGAGTTCTTCGTCATCGAGCCAACGGCGGCCCTGGAGGCAGAGGAAGCCTGCAGGGGTGGCGTCGGCAGGCAGGTCCCATCACTTAGAGACCCTGCAGGAGGCAGAGAAAGTAGAGGCTGGCCTCCTCTCTCAGCCTCCAACCCGCCTCCCTTCCGGGTCATCTGCAGCTTTGGGCTCACAGCACACCCACAGCAAGGCCTCGTCATCCCCCAGCTGGAGCGGGGCCACTCACCTCATTAATTCATCGGGTCACCGGGGGCGTCAGGACCCTTCAGGCCAAAAGGTACTAGAGCCTCTGGTTGTTTGTCCTAAAGTGGAGGCCGACCGACTTGGAAATCGAACCTGGTCCCACAGGACCCCGGTGTCACTGCTCGGTTGTCCAAATCGCCCCGAACGCCAGATCAGCGGGTTTCCAACAGGCTCGGAGGATCCTTTTGGACAAGTCACCACCTGTGTGAGACCAACCACGCCATCCCTTCCGTGGGGCCCTTCGATCAACCAGGGGGCAGGCGCCCAGGACGGGACCAGAGAGCCCGCAGACAGCGCCGTGGCCGTGGGCCCGAGACTGCACCCGAACTGAGAACTTCGTGGAGAAAACCTCATTTCCCTGGAACTTAATAACAGAAAGGGTGTGTCTTAGCCCGTGTGCGCCGAGATCAATTTTAACAAGCTCGCTGAGGAGGTCGTAAGGATGCGTGGCCCAGGAACAGAGCAGCAGCTTCACGACGTCCACTTTCTGGAGGGCGTGTCTTTGATCCGGCAGATGTCAGCATCTCGGTGCCGAGTGCACAGCGAGGGGAGGGAAGGCCGCCCTGCCTGTGAAGCCGGTGCAAACAGACCCCCCATTTCCCCGAAGCCAGGCCTGCCCCTCGGCCCCACACTGCCGCTCCGGAGGCTTTCAGGTCAAATCAGAACGGACTGACGTGTTGGTTTTCAAAGAAAGCTATTAGCAGTTCGAATGGAGAACTCCCGGCCTGGAGTGCAGCCAAACACAGCCCCGCAGAGCCCTCCGGAAGATTCCCGGAAACTGCCGACCGGGGGGCTCTGAGCCGGCTCCTGGAGGACCACGGCCCCGCCAGCGTTTGCTGCTGGAATCAGCAGAATCGCTCCCAGCTCTGGAAACGGTGACTGCACATTTTTATAGACTTCCTCGAAGGGTCTGTAGCTACTCACGTGAGCCACAAAGGCGTATTCCGTCTACAGAATAGGACCATACATTTCTAGACATCATATCCTGTGGAGGAAAAGTGTACTCTCCAAAATCATATCATCCAAAACATGGAATTTGCACCGAAAAATCGAAACGCGTGCAATGTTTGAGCTTGCATCGTCGCGTGTTACTAACAAGAATTATGTTCGGCTTTATTACATTCAGGAGAACAGCAACCACAGGCCTGCTGCGTGCATCTGGGTGCAGGAGATCTCACGGAGACTGCTCTGCGGCTCTGTCGCGGGCGGGCCCCGGCCCCTTCCACCCCACAGCCCCGGACACACGCCGCTCCCACCGGGACCCCTCTGGGCCCACTCCTGTAAGATGAGTGATTAGGAACACAGTCTCCAGATCCGAAGCCATCGAGCAGAAACAAGTGAAGAAGGAAGGGTTCTCACCGCCCATGGAAGGAAGAAATACGTCTGACTCTGGCATTTTAGGGAGTCAGTTAGTGTTTGTTCACTGACCCAGCTTGGAAATGCAAATGGCCAGCAAGATAAATGAATTTTTGCACAAAATCCTATCAACTGGATAATTTTTGAAAATTATATGTGGGGCGTAGAGGCCGGGCGGCAAGACGTGAGCCATCTGATCCAATCAGCGGGCACCTAGTGAGCGCTTCTGCGTGCCGCGGTCAAGGAAGTAAAACAGACACGGCTCCAGCCTCGTCAGAGACTCTTCTAGAAAGTTCAGCCCTGATGGGTATTTTAAATTCCACTATTATGATATTTGCAGTGATAAAAGAGAGTTAATGATTTCTCGCCAAAAAAAAAAAAAATTGTGTTCTTTAAAAACATGTGTGAGGGGCGCCTGGGTGGCTCAGTCGGTTGTGCATCCGACTTCGGCTCAGGTCATGATCTCGCGGTCCGTGAGTTCGAGCCCCACGTCGGGCTCTGCGCTGACAGCTCAGAGCCTGGAGCCTGTTCCGGATTCTCCTCCTCCCTCTCTCTCTGCCCTTCCTCCACTCATGCTCTGTCTCTGTCTCTCAAAAATAAATAAACATTTAAAAAAAATTTAAAACCACGTGTGTATAAATTGCATGTTGCCGAATACAGAACAGCATTGAAAAACAAATAGAGGCGCTCCCCCGCCCCCCCGAGAGAGAGACGCTAATGTTTACCATCCCGGGCTTCCATGCGAGAACAAACACGGACAGGAACGTCCTGGGCCCAACAGCAGCTCTCCTCACACCTGCAGCAACACCTGGGCTGCTTACAACGCTTCGACAGCTCAATCGACAACACGGCGTTGAACACCTTTGGACAAGACGTGTTCAGAATAACACGAGAGGACGTCGTGCAGAAAGGTCCTTGGGCGTGGCGCGCTCAGGTCGGCCGCGTCTGACAAGCCCTTGGCGACAAAGCAGAACCTGGCGTTCTCCGTCCTGGCCTCCCCTGCCCGCTGTCCTGCCCACGAGGGCAGGTGCCCCCCACCCCCGCCCCGCCCCCCCGTGCTCTGGTTGGTCACTCTCCCCCGCTCCCCAGCTGAGCGACTTGGCTCCTCCAGGAGGAAAACGGTCTCTGCTCCCCGACTCTCGGGCCACTGCGAAGGTCAAAGGCACAGCGGCCACGGGTTCTCTAAGACGGGAGATGCTACGGGGAGACTGGGCAGTTCCCAGACCCCTCGAGGGACGGACCTCCAAGCAGAGGACGAAGAGCGAGGTCTAAGGAAAAGAATCCGGCCGAGCCGAAGGCCTGTCTCTTCGCTGAGCTTGAACCAAATACGACCCCGGGGACCAAATGGTGCCAGGCACGTGGGAGGGGGTGGCTGCCCCCGTGCTCCATGTCCACACGGGCGTCGCCAGGTTAATGAGGTAGGTTTGGGGAACAGTACTGATAAGACGAAAACAAATAGCATATCAAAAACTGGCTCCAAAAATCTTAAAGCTGAATGTAGCCACCGAGCTGAATGCACAGGCCTGCGTGGCCGGTGAAAAGGGGGCCACTGGGAGGGGATTCCAGAACCCCAGAGGCGGAAGGCACAGCGAGGGGAAAGGTCACAGGCTGCCCCTGGGGCCATGAGAAGCTCCACCCCCCCACCCCCCACCCCCCACTCCCCTCCCCCCCACCCCCCCACCGCCCCCCCCTCCCCCAGCAGAGCCTGGATCGTCTCTGCCCTCGGGCCCTCCGTCTGCTCTTTCCTCAAGGTGTGCATCTCATCCTATATTTAGAGACCTCACAGCAACTCTACCTGTAACTTTGGGGGGGAGAAAATCAACGAACGTTCATTACGCATGAGCTCAGAAAGATCCGGCGCTCCCCCCGAATCCGTAAAACGCACCCCTTCTCCGCAGCTCACAAATCCTGGCAGCACGCCCAGCTTCGCAGAGGAACCCCGCAGAAGAGAGACGGATTCGTGTGTCAGAGCTGGCGGGGGGCCCTGGTGGCGGCGGGGGCTTCGGGCCTGCCTCAGGACGCAGGGTCTGATGCTGAAAACGGCCGTGCGGCCGAGCGAGCCGGGCTGCCTGAGGCAGGACTTCGTCTCCCTACCAGCCCCGCCTCCCCACTACACGAGCTAAAACAAGGAACGGTGCTCCCCAAGTTCGTCAGCTGGGGTTCGCCTCTGAACACACCGGCCCTGACCCAGGGCCGCCCGGCCTGCAAGGTCCCTCCCTCTCCCGTCTGGTGAGTGGGACTCACTGCAAGTTCTGGGGTGGGGGGTGGGGGGTGCCGTGTGCCCCGCCTGCGTCCCCCTCCCGGACTCCATGGCCCTCCACCTGAGAGAGTGAGCGTTCGTTCTATGGCGTGGTGAAAACGCAGGACGCGGTATGACTCGGGGGACGTAGTCGTTCTTGGGGAAACCTGTCAGAAGGTGCCCAGCCCGCCGCGCGTCCTCCCTGCTTTGGAGGTTTCGCAGAGATTGCCAAGGACGGCACCCCCCAGGAGAGGTGCTCCCCCCCAGGGCGGCAGGCTCCCCGCCTCCTGTCCGCACAGCACGCCAGCCAGTTCCCAGCCTGCTCCGCAGAGCTCTTCCTCGTTCCCGAAGGTGGCCCTTTGCCTTCGTGGGCCAGGGACCCCCTGGCAGGGAGCGAGGCCCCAGGCAGGGCAGGGCAGGGCGGGGGGAGGCCCCGGGCAGGGCAGGGCAAGGGGGAGGCCCCGGGCAGGGCAGGGCAGGGTAGGGGGGAGGCCCAGGGCAGGGCAGAGCAGGGAGGGAGGCCCCGGGCAGGGCAGGGCAGGGGGGAGGCCCAGAGCAGGGCAGGGCAGGGGGGAGGCCCCGGGGAAGGATGGAATTCCATTTCTGGACGCAGCCCTTCCTCACCGGGCCCGGGAGGTAGCTCAGGGCCCCTGAGACCCGCCTGTAATGTAGAGCCCACCCCGCCCCTCTTACCTGCCGTCCGGGGTTCACTGAATGGGACGCCACCCTGCCCAGACAGCGCGGGGCACCCGCGGACCACCACCGCCCCTCCCTGACCCCGGGGCATCGGTGGAGCCCCACTGTCTCCTCTAGGTGATGGGCACAGACCCCCGACGGCCCCTCTCCATCAGCGTGCTCACAGAGGAGACCCGCCTCCCCTGACCTCTGAACGCCGAGTGTGAACGTTCCCGCCCGAGAGGGGAGCCCGGCCTCGTTCTCGCTGGTCGCCTGGTCACCGCGTCCCTGTGATTCTGCCTCCTACCATCCGCCCTCGAGAGCCGGCCGCGCACCCTCACGCTGGGCACTCGTGGGTGGGTGAGTGCTCTGTCTCTCGTGACCCGAGAGGCTTGAGAACATGACCTCGGGGAGGTTGTTTTCCTTTGTTTGTTTCAAAATTCCAGGCGGCAATCCAGACCGACTGATGGGTGGGTGCCCACAGGGGCCGCAGCGTCCGGGACACAGGAGGGCCCGCCTGGGGGGGGCCACAGACGGCTCGCCCCGTCTCCCCAGCACACGAGGCTGTGAGAGATTCCCCTGTCCCCTCCGACTCTCCCTGCGCGAGCCGGCTCTGGCAGCCCGTGTCCCCCCGGGGTGTGGAGCTCCCGGTCCGGGCCCAGCAGACTCTCCATCACTTCCTCTCCCTCGTCTGCCTCACTTGCTACCTTCCAGACCCCAGGTCTCATCCTGGATGCCACTTCCTCCAGGAAGCCTTCCCAGACCCGAGTCCCTGCTAGCCGTCCGTGTTGTGTGCTTCCAGAGCCGCCCCCCACCACGGAAGCCCCCACAACCACTGGCCGGCCCCTTCCCCACGAGTCCCCGGAAGTCCTGAGATGCCTGTCCCTCGTCTGGTGGGCTGCACTGAGTAGGACCCTCAATCCCCTGCACCTGTCTTGGTCACCGCTCCCCCCTCGGGGACGAGGGGCCCCCGTTACCTGCACCTGCTGCAGCTTTAAGCCGCGTTCCCCCCAACGGGCCTCTGGTGGACGTCACGCCAGCCTCCTCAGGTCTGTTCACCACGCTGCGTGTGCGGGGGGCTCCCCACTCGGGGCTTCATACTGAGCTCTGGGCGCCACCTGCGCTGCGTTCCTGGTCTTCGGGGCGTCGTGTCTGCTCAGCGCCGACACCTGGGGTTCATATTCAGAATATCAGAACAATGCTAAGTAATGCTAAACCAGAAGTCAACAGAAAAATGCAGCTCTGTGTGCCAAGCAGCCCAAATTCCCACACCTCTCTTGATATCACGCGGTAAATACCCTGCCGTACATACGAAATTCCTTTTTCTGTTTAAGTTCGCTTATTTACTCTGAGAGAGAGAGATGCAGGGAGAAAGGGAGAGAGAGAATCCCAAGCAGGCTCCATGCCGTCAGCACAGAGCCTGACATGGGGCTCGAACTCACGAACCGTGAGATCATGACCTGGGCCGAAACCAAGAGTCAGGCGCTCAACCGACCGAGTCCCCCGGGCGCCCCCAGACATCCGAAATTTCTAAGCGAATGTTAATTATCCGTCGCCCGTGGGAGGCCTCAGAGGGGGCTCTACCCTCCCGCCGACGTCCGTGAGGACCTGGAATTTTGACCACGACGGCCGCCCGAGTTTGCCCGGCGGCTTCTCAGGAACCGGTCCGTGTCGGCCCCCTGCCCTCCCGACGGTGCCCCCGGCACTGCCCGCCGCTCCTCGAGTCCGGTTTCTCACATACCCTGCGGGCGCATGTGGCTAATTTCCATCCCGTAATTGTTTTTCCTTATCGACACGGAGATTACTCCGCCTTCCGAGTGTAAAATATTCCGCTTCCAAGCAAGTCCCTGTGGATTTGTCACATGGAGTTCCGTCCGCCAGCCGTATTGATCTCTCGTTATTTTCCTGTCTCGCAAGTTCCCCGCGACGTCTTCGTGAGTAATAAAGGGCTTCCTGGTTACCCTCGGTTAGCTTTGTCAGTTGTCGTCGCAAATTTAGGATTGATATTTAAATACTGTTCTACGCAAGGACTAATTCAAAGAAAAGGTCCGCGTACCCCACCCCCCGCCCGTGACCCCGCAGGGAACAGGAAGCGAGCAGGAAACACGCGAACGAGGCCCCTTTCTCAAGGCTCGGTCGCGAGGGCCTTTGCGATCCCGCTTCGCTCCCAAAGGCCGCAGTCGGGAGCCAGAGCGGGTTCCAGCGGGTGACGCGCTCCCCCGGGGCCGCTCCTGTCCTGGCCTCCGCCGCGGGGCGTCTGGAGCAGGGGGACCGAGGGCAGCCCAGCTCCCCCCTTCCCCCTGCACCCTCTGCTCGGTGCTCCCGGCCTCGCCGTCCTCAGGGAGGCAGCCTCGAGGGGCCCGGCCTCCGGAAGCAGGTGATGGTGACCATGAGCTGAGGGTGCCCAGCCCAGCGGCTAGGGTCCAGGTGAGGCAGGTGATGGTGACCATGAGCTGAGGGTGCCCAGCCCAGCGGCTAGGGTCCAGGTGAGGAAACGGAGCAGCAGGTGACGTGGGGGCGGGGGGGCCGGGCTGAGGACAAAGTACACACTATTAGTGCCCCCCCAGGGGACTAAGTGTGCTGTGCCTCGGGCACTCCCGGCCGCCCAAGAACAAAGGAAGGGGGTGTGAGTGCCGGCCGCTTGTGGGAAGTGAAAAGTTCAATTCCCCTACTGCCACACCCACTGACTGTCCTTGAGACGGGCAGAGCGACCTCCCTCTAGGAGCCCAGCTGCCTCGTGATGACACTCTGCTGGGGGCCAAAGGGAACTTTAGCTTAATGTCACCCCAACCCCCAGGATCCTGTGTCAACTTCCTTCCCCTCGACGGCCCCGCGTTCACGCCGGCGGTCGCGCTCCCAGCTCCTGGCCCCCGGTACCCGTCTGCAGGGTCTCGTGAGTGAGGTGTTATTAAACGGTGATAAATGGCGTTTCCCTAGCAACAGCCAGCCCCTCGAGGTCCTGGAAACCTTGCTGCCAAAATTCCTTAGAGACCGACTCTATCCCTGACCCCTCCCAACCTGAGGGGTATAATGAGTCACCCGTCACGACCCCCGGGCGGCTCTTCCCGCCCACGAGTCCTGTCCCCGTGCCCGCGGTCCTGTCCCCGTGCCCACGGCCCTGTCCCCGTGCCCACGGTCCTGTCCCCGTGCCCATGGTCCTGTCCCCGTGCCCCCTGGTCCTCCTGTGCCCACGGTCCTGTCCCCGTGCCCCGGGTCCTGTCCCCGTGCCCATGGTCTTGTCCCCACGCCCACAGTCCTGTCCTCCTGCCCCACGGCCCTGTCCCCGTGCCCACGGTCCTGTCCCCGTGCTTTAATAAAATCATCTTTCTGCACCATAGATGTCTTCAAGAATTCTTTCCTGGCCACCGTCTCCGGACCCCGCGAGTCCCTGTCGCCACAAAGCCTCATCAGCAAGGATTTCAGGTCCTGCATGGGTCACCCCCCAGCCAGGCTGCCAGACCCCCGGTCTGGGCCGCCCAGGGAGCCAGACACAGCAGGCGCCCCTGTAGCTGTGCTGGTCCCTGGGGGTGCTCCTGATCTGGTCTGCAGAGGACGCTGGTCCCACCGCCCCCCGGAGACCCTCAGTGAGCCCCACGTCCAGGGACGTGTTGTGGTGCGGCATCCCCGGCGGGCACCTTCCAGCCCGCAGCATGCTGGGCCTCTCTGCGGCATCCCAGGACCACAGAGGGTGATTTGCACCTGCCAGCCTCAGGAAGACCGCTGTGCCTTGTTGCCCCCCTCAGAGCTAGAGCTGGAGGCCACGTCCCAGTCACGGGTATTTGTGTGTGGATCACTAAGACTCACGGAGACAGGGAAGGAGGGCCTGCAAGGCCCCTTCCTGTCTCCTAGGTCATTTGCTTGCTAATCTCATGTAAACGCCACAGGCCCCAGCGCTGAGCTCCCCGCCTCTTCCGTGTCCTTCTCGATCCCCGCAGCGTGCTGACACCCACTTCCGCTGGCCCGTTACCAAATCAGAGCCATACCTGGGCCGCCAGCTGGCAGCGGGGAGGCCCAGGCGCCCCGACAGCGAGGGAGAGGGACCAGATCGGGGCGAGCAGGGGTCCCTGGGCCGAGCCCGTGCCGGGCGGGGGGGCCGGCCCGAAGGACAGGGGGTCTCCCAGGCAGCGTGGCCCAAGCGTCAGGGGCCTTTCCAGACTGGGCTCTGAACTGTCCACTTAGCAGAAGGCGGGCTCCCCGCGGCTTTCATGGGCGCACTTATCGCATTTTTACAGACAACACAAGCATAATTTTAAGTGTCGACAGTCCTTAACGTCTTTATTCCTCAGGAAGCGACAGTAGACGCGCGACGGTAATGATGGTTTTCTGTGAGGAGCAGATAAACGGTCTACTCTTCTGGGCTCTCCAGTGAGCGCTGGACGGGTTACTCACGAGGCGCGAGCATCGCCGCCCCTTCCTCCTTCAGAGCCGGAGAAAGTTCCGGCGTCTCGGGGCGGCTTCCAGACTTGGCCTGATACTAATTCCAGCTTTGGAAACCAGGCCCACAGCTCCTTGCTGCTTCCCGGTTATCACGGGGGCTCTCGTTTCCTGGCGTCTTTAGTTCCAAATCTGGAACACTGACTTCGACTCTGTGACAGCAGCTCCATAGTGACCACAGAGGACGGGAGACAGGATGGGAGGACGGAGGAGGACGGACAGGAGGACGGAGGACTCGAGGGCGGGAGCTCGGGAGGGCAGGACGGCAGGAGGACAGCCCAGCAGAGGGCTTGGCATGGGAACAGCCGCGAAGCGGGGACTCTCCCCCCAGAAACTAGGCCGTGACGGAGTAGAGGCAGTTAACTTGTGTCCCGGCTGGAACTGGTTTCCCGACAGTCAACGGGACGGCAGCATTCCGATGACAAATGACAATGTCCCAGGAGGACCAGCTGTGGGATTACAGACCAGATGGAGGAAGAAGGCCTCGTAGCCCCCGAAGGGAGGAAGCCATGAAACGCCCCCACAGTCAGCGGGTGGGGAGCGGGGGGGGGGGGGCGGCCCCGCAGGGGCAAGAGCTGCCCGCGAGCTCCGGCTGCAGACCCGGCGTGCGCTCCCAGGCTGGCCCTCGCGCCCGCTGCGAGCCGGGCCTGGAAGAGCGGGCGTCCGGCCCCGGCCCCGCGGGCAGCGGGTGTTCAGAAGGAAGTCTCGGGTTTTGGATCAGACCGGCGGAGGGGTTCAAGTCGGGCTCAAGCTCTACTCACTTCCTTATCTGCAACTGAGGGCAAGCACGCGTGGTCGCCTTCGTTCCCTGAGTCAAAGAGGATAACGCGTCACACGCCGGGACACGGAAGACCCTCAGGGGACATGCTCTGCGCTTGAACCGCCCCGTCTTTCCAGGAGCCCCTGGAATCTGGGAAAGGACGGCCACGTGTCTCCCAGGAGGCCCCTGTGTCTGGGTGTTGGGGCCAGAGGAGGTGGCCCCCATGTGAGCCCTGGGGGGTGGGGGATGGGAGACAGACCGCCTCCCCATTACCACGGGCAGCCCGAGCCCTCCCACAGCCTGGCCTCCTCCGCCAGCCTTCCGAACACCTAGGCAGGGCCCAGGGACCACGCCTCACCCCCTCGCCCTGCTCTGGGGGCTCCCCTGGCTCTCGGCCGGCCGGCTGGCCTTATCGTCACCTCTGGGCATCCGCGGGGCATCAGGTCCCGCAACCTCAGGGAGCATCACAGATGTCCGCGAGCCTCGCCGCAGTGACGAGCCGATGCCTCAGCCGGCCCTGGACACCGGGCCTGCAGGTGCCACACGCCAGAAGCACAGCCGGGCCACGCGGGCGGCCCCGTCCCACGCTGAGGCTCTCCATGGGCCTTCGAGCAAAGGACAGGTGACCGGGCGGCTCTCCTGCTCCGCTTTTCCGTTTGTGCCGTCACTTCCCCCTCTGCCAAGTTTTTCCAACTTCGTAAATTGGTAGGAAAGCCCCCAGATAATTCCATGGTAAAAGCTGAGCTGTCCTCGCTCCCGGGACGGTCGGAGGAACTCACTCCTCCCCAAACCTGGAAGGAGCGGTGACGGCCGCCGGCGAAGCCTCAGCAGCCGCCGTCCAGTCCGCGCTCGCCGGGCCCGTCTTCGGGGTGCAGGTCAGAGCCTAAGGTGGCCATCACCACGGCCGACCGGCAGGCCCACACAGGCCAGCGTGCCAGGGTCATCAGGGAAGGCAGCCCCGGAGCGCGGCGGGAGGCGCTCTGCCTGCGGCCGCGCTCACCGGCTCTCCTGCCGACGGAGGAGCAGACGCGCGGCCGCAGGGGCGCAGCGGAGAGGGGACGAGCCGGCGCCCAGAAGTGCGGGCGCAAGGCGGCCCCGGGAGACGATTTAATTCCAGTCTCTCCCCGTGAACGTGTCTTCCTCCTACCTGGGAGTGCAGAGCACCTGCTAACGGAAATCCCGGAGCAAAGGGAGCCCCCATTCGGTGGGGTCTCGGGGTTTAATTAAAACCAGGGTGCCCCTGTCGGGGCTGCGTTTAACCCGAAATAGCAGGACCGCTGCTCTGCGCGTCTTCCCTGCAAGCTGAGAGGTGGCGTTAACTTGCCTTTAAGCCGTTTCCAAGGGATCCGGGAGAATATTACTCTGCTCTGGTGGTTTTTTTCCTGTTTATTTGTGGCTCCTGTTCCTTCCAAGTGGGAACTACTGTTTCTATTAGTTTTAGCACATTTTCTTAAAAGTCCATTTTTACCCCTCAAGTTCTGCAATGGGGTTCGCGTTCCCTTCTATTGCCGTAAAGTACGGCGCCCTCTGCGTCCCCCGCGAACGGAGGCTGGGGCTCGCGACATGCGGCCCTCAAGACGGCGAGGGGTCAGCCCGTCTGGGGTTTCTGCTCTTCCCAGAAACGGCCCGTCCCGGCGGCTGCTTTTCTTTCCCCGGTAGGTGTTCTCTGAACCCCCTTTCCATCGTCGCGGGTAGTTCTCAGTCACATGAAGCGGTGGTAAGGGGGGGGGGACACAGGGGACACCCGAGGGCCGGGAGCCAGGCCCCTCATCCACCCCCCCTCGCATCGACTGCCATCCGTCCAGAGTCACCAGGCGGGAGCCACGCCGGCCAGCCCAGGGAGCACCTGGGCCAGAGGCAGAGCCTGGACCGCCGTGGCTGTGGCCGTGGCTGTGGCCATGGGCATAGCCTGAGTCGCAGGGGAGAAGTGCAGCCTGAGCCTGTGTCGTGTCCCCCTGAGAAAACAGAACAACACGGGGCAAGCCCTTCTGAACAGCTGGGAGTTCCAGAGGTGCGAGGAGTGCAAAGTGCCGTCATCACTCTCGGTATCGAGGGCAGGTTCAGTGCCACCTGACTGCCCACCAGGTAAGCAAAGCAGGCTGTGTGTGCCCGAGGTGCAGGCGGCGGCCTCGTCGCCCTGTCGCACCTGCTCCACGCTGTTCACTCAGCCCCCGAGGCTCACCTCCTGCCGAGAAGCCCTCTGGCCCCCGAGGGTTCGCGGTGCCGAGCACGGGGCGATCCAAGTTCAGGAAGCCCTCGCTGGCCGCAGCATGTGTGCAGGATTCAGACTCGCCTGCGTCGCAGCCTGGCCTTACCGGCTGTTCCGTAACCCCTCAGGAGCCCCCTCCTCCCTGGCCAGTGCGGCCTGCGTTCTTTCTCCTTCCTACCGAATTCTAGCAGCTTGAATACCGCTGAATGACCGAGGCACCGTTTTCCCGATGACGGTAACTGTGCACAACACATTCGCTTCATGAGAAACAAAGCAAAACCTAAGCACCTGTAAAATGCAAGCTCCTCCGGCCCCTAGCTGCTGAGACCCTACTACGTGCCCGGCTCTGCTCCGGGGCTGGGACACCCACTAAATAAACCCGGCCTCAGAGCGGGCAGCCCGGCGGCCGAGGGAGGGCACAGCTCCCCGGGGACTGGGCACTGTGCACACCGGCCACCAGCAGGTCCCCAGAGTCACCGTGCGATGGCCCAGGTGTGGACGTACATGGAGAGGTGGGGGCGCATGGGGAGAGGAGGGGCCGTGTGGGGAGAGGAGGGGGTGCGAGGGGAGAGGAGGGGCTCGCAGGGAGAGGTGGGGGTGCGCGGGGAGAGGAGGGGGTACACGGGGAGAGGCACGGGCACAGGCAGAGCACGTGGTGCCAGCAAGGTCCCGGGGAGCTGGTTCGGCGTGGTCAGGACTGGGCACCCCGTAGCCCTCCCACGATGCCCGCGGCCTCCGCCCGCTGAGGGAAAGCCCGGTGACGGCCTGGCTGGGCAGCAGCACCCCACAACAGAACAGGACCCCTGTGGTCATGGAGGGGGACCCCCGTGGGGTGAGGAAGCAGATGGCAGCAATGCCCAGGGCCCCCAGCCCCAAGCGTCCCGGCCCCTGAGGGTTTGGACCCGACAAAGAGCAAAAGACTGAGGGTGGGAGGGAGAGGAGACCCTGGGGGAAGAACCGGGGGGGGGGAGGGAGGGAGGGAGGGAGGGGAGGGCCTGGGGGATGGGGGGAGAACCTGGGTGGGGAGGGAGGGAGGGGAGAGCCTGGGGGGGTGGGGTGGAGAACCTGGGCAGGGAGGGAGGGAGGGGAGGGCCTGGGGGGGTGGGGGGGAGGGAGGAAGGGGGGGAGAGCCTGGGGGGGAGGGAGGGAGGGGAGGGCCCGGGGAGGCAGGCTTCGGCAGGGCAGGGCCCCTCCCTGTCTTCGGTGCCCAGAACGCACCTCCGGGGCTGGACACAGACCCCCGTCTCTAGCTCAGTCCGAACACCTTCCTCTGGAATTAGCTCGTGTGACTGGAACACAGCGACCCCACCGAAGCCGACAGACTTGCCTGAGTATGCAGCTCTGGGCAGACGGAGACACCGGCCCGCAGACAGGCGCTCTCTATCACGCCACGCTCAGAGGAACCGCGTCTCCGCTCCTCCTGTCCGGCTCCGGGGAGAAGGGTCTCGGAGCCCCCGTTGTTTTCTCCGGCACACACCGCCCCGTCCGTGTCCAGGGCTCCGAAGGCACCAAGCACGCACACCATCTGGAAGGTGTGATTTGCTGCTCAATCACTTTCCAGTCTCGGAAGCACGCTGCTGCTCCCCGACGGCTGCTGAGTCTCTCCAAACCTTACCTCCCTTTTCTTAGTACATTGTTTCCTTTCCAGTGTCCCCGAAACCCATAGTGTGTGTGGCCCTTAATTATTTTACCCAAATGATACTGTAAATGTTGCTGCCGGGAGAACGCGTGACTGTCCCCGTCCCCGGACAGTGGCTCACAGACACCCCCTGCCCTCTCCGGGAGCCATGTCCATCCCTGAGTGGGGCCCCGGGGGCACCGAGCGGCGCGATCCTGGATGTGGCGAGCGTGTCCAGGGGAAGGAAGTCGGGCACAGGAGAGAGGGGCCCAGTCAGGGGGGAAGGGTTAGACTCTAGGTTTAAGGAGTTGGCCAGATGGAGGAGGACCAAAGGCTTTCTGGGTAATGGGAATAGCATATGCAAAGGCCCTGGGGCAGAGAAACGGTAACACCTAGAAACAGTATGAGGAACAGGAGCCAAGCAAAGCTGAGGGCCGTGTTTAGGTGAAATACCCAGGGTGACCAAAGGCACAGAGAGGGAGGCAGGAAAGGAGTGTGTTTGGATGAGCTTTGGACCCAGAGAAAGCCAGGCGCACACCCGGTGAGCCGAAGGAATGGAGTGGTTTCCTAACCACACAAAACAGGGGAATGAAGGAAAGTGGGACTCAGATGAAATGCCTCACCCTAAATCTGTGAGTTCTTGGCAGCTGGGTTCAAGGAGGGACTGGGGTCTGGACCAGCCTCCCACGGAGGCTGTGAAGTCGCAGCCCAGGCCAGCAGCACCTGACGTCTCCCGAGTTAGAAGAGGCTTCGGAGCTGGAGTTTTAAGGTTTCCTCGTGCGATGGCGGGCTGTGTCTAAGGTTTCATCAGCCTTATTTAGGACGGCAATGACCCGATGTAATGGGGAGGGTGCTTGTAACTAAGCCGCACGGGCACCGCGGCCCCAACCTCAACCCGAGGCCGACCCCACGGGCTGTTTCCCCCGAGGGTGTCTTCTCTGGAGACGGAAGGACACAGAGAGGGAGCTCCTTCGAGCGAGCACCACAGCGAGTCATGGAGCAGGGCGAGCAGGCGGGGTGGAAGGCGGAGCTCCGAGCCCGGGGCTGCAGAAGCCGGACGAGCCGGGAAGGACCCTCCCCTAGAGGAAGGAGCGGGGCCTGTCACGCCTTGATTTGACTCCCGGCCTCCAGCGGGGTGAAGACCCCCAGTTTGCAAAAAACTGAAATAACAAACAGAAAGCAAACAACCAAATGGCAGGTGAGAGATACGTGTAATTACATTAACCGGAAATGGCTTAAATGCACCAATTAAAAGCAAAGGTTGGAGGAGGGGATTGAAAAACAGGACGTGACCACACACTGTTTACAAGAAACCCACACGAAATACAGGAGTGTGTGCAGCTTTAAGAAAAGGGAACAAGAAAAGATATATTTTGTAAATAGTAACCGAAGGGAAGGCTGTAAGACCAGCTCTAACAGGACCAGATGAGGTAGCCTTGGGGACGGAGGAAAGCTCCGCAGGAAGACAGAGACATCACATGATGCTGAAAGGGCGAGTCCACCAGGAAGGCAGCACTCCCAAACGTTTACGCCCCAAATTACAAGCCGCACTCTGGTAGAAGAAACACCGATGTGACCGGAAGGAGAAACAGAAAAACCCACAATTTTAGTTGGAGACTTCAACACTCCCAGCTCAACAATCGATACAACAGAAAATCAAGAACATAGAAAAACTCGACAGTACAATGAACCAGCAGGACTTAATGCCCTTCCCAGACCAGCCCAACCGACGACCCCAGGATGTGCTCCTTCCAAGTGCCACGGACCACACACGGAGACAGCCTCGTCCTGGGCCATGAAACTAACCTCAGCACATTCAGAAAAACTGAAATTGTATGAAGTGTGTTCTCTGACCACATGGAAGAAACGAGAAATCAGCCAAAAGATAACGGGAAAACCTCCAAACACTTAAAAACACACACGCTTCTTGAGAATCTGAATCCAAGAGGAAGTCTCAAGGGAAATCAGAAAATTTATTTAATGGAACAGAATAAAAGTACAACACAATGAAATTTCTGACATGTCATAAAGCAGCTGTGAGAGGGAAATTTATGGTACTGAAGGCATAGATTAAAAAAAAATAAAAGTCTCACATCAATTAGGGAAGCTCCCAGCTCAAGAACCACAAAGACAATCGCAATAAACCAAAAGCAGAGAGAAGGAATGAAACAAAGAGCAGAAATTAACGAACTCAAGGACAGTAACAGAGAATGAAGGAAACAAAGATCAGGTTCACTGAAAAGATTCGTGAAATTGTCCTGCCATTAACCAAATCAACAAAGAAGAAAGAAAGCGGAAAGATCCCCATGGCCACCATCAGGACAGAAGCAGGAGGTGTCACCGCAGAGCCGGAAGACGAGGAGACACACTAATAACCCCGCGGGGTATAGTTGGACAAATTCGATGAAATGGACCAATTCCTCGAAAACATGAACTACCACAATTCACCCAGCAATAACACTGATCATTTCAATAGCCCTAAGACTATTAAGGAAATTGAAATTATAACTTCGAAAACTTGTGAAAATGAAACAAAAAGCCTCCAGGCTCAGAGCTTTCGCTGGAGAATTCTGCCAAATGTTTAAAAAAGGATTAATACAAATTCTACATAATCTCTTCCAGGGAAGAGTGGAGGGTGGAACCCTTTCCAATCCATTCTGTGACACTATCGTCCTGACACAAAAACTAGGAAAAGATAACACCAAAAACACATATAAAACACAAGCCAGCGTCTCATCGACTTACATGTAAAATTGTCAAAATACGTATGAAACGAATCAATAAGGTGTAAAAGGACTCACACGTCATGGCTAAGTGAGGTTGGGTCCCAGCCTGGAGGGCGGAGTCCACAGCAGATATCAGTCAGTGCAAGCGCCCCGATCCTTAAGTCAAAGAAGAAAAATCTATGACATAGCACCCAACGCAGAGAAAGCACTTGACAAATCTAATGCTAATCCATGATAAAAACTCTAGCAAATTGGGGGTAACTGGACATCAGCTCAAATGAAATAAATAAAAATAAAATTAACATCATAGTCAATGGTGCAAGACCGAAAGTCATGTTTATTCAAAATGGCCCCAGAGGCTCTAGGCAGAGCAATAAGGCAAGAAGTCCGTGGGGAGGAAGAAAACACATTTTTTTAAATGCAGGTAAGAAAGAAATAAACTCTATTTGCAGATACACTGGTTTTCTATATAAAAAATCGCAGGGAATCTACCAAGAAAAAAAAACCTCTTAGAACTAATAAAGGCCTCAGGATACAAGATACACGCACAAACATCAATGGTATTTCCACACACAAGCAACGAACACACAGACGCTGAAATGAAAACACAACGGCATTGACAACCACTCAGCACGTGACATCCAGAGGGACAGATCCGTCAAAACATCCACTAGTTTGGAAAGAAACTAAGTGGTGTAAATAAGTTTCAAGACACACCATGTGCAGGGCGGACCAACGCAGCACACGAGTACTATAGCCTTCTTCCCAAATCAGTACACAAATTCAACACAATTCTCATCAAAATCTCTGTAAGATTTTTGTGTAGATATAAACAGTGGATTTAAAACGGGTACAAAAAGCAAAGGAACTGAAATAGCTGAGACAATTCTGAAAAAGAAAACAGAAAAAAGCAGGAGGGACGGGTCCATCCATCTTAGGACGCACCGCGCAGCCCCGGCGGGGACACTGTGGTGTTGGAAGGGAGACGACGCACCCGCCAACGGCTCGGAAGGGGAAGCTGTGAACACGCCCGCCAAAACCGTTCAACTGATGTTTGGCAAAAGCAACTCAACAGAAGAACGATGGTGTTTTCCATAAATGCTGCTGGAATAATGGTGCATCCGTAGTCAAAAAAAAAAAAAAAAGGAGCTTCAGTGAAGCCGCACACCTTCTACAAAATTCAGCTAAAACGGATCATGGACTTCAATCTAAAACATAAAACCATAGAACGTTTAGAGTAGATGTAGGGAGAAATCT
This sequence comes from Paguma larvata, assembly GCA_030068075.1. Classification (NCBI taxonomy): domain Eukaryota; kingdom Metazoa; phylum Chordata; class Mammalia; order Carnivora; family Viverridae; genus Paguma; species Paguma larvata. Next base: position 15,910,097 of record CM057837.1, on the reverse strand, counting down.
TCAGGAACTCGGTCTAGCCAGAGTCCTCAGACGCGACAGCAAAGGCACGGACCATGAAAGAAAGACATGGGTAGGTCTGATTGCATCAAAATTGAAAATGTTCCCTCCGAGAAAGAAGCAGGACGACGAGACGAGAAGACCCTTGCCGACGACACACCCAGTGCACGAGGAGTATCCGAAACGCACAGAGCTCTCTCAAAACTCAACCGCGGAAAAAAACAGCCAATCCGAGTCCGGGCTGGACACCATACACGGAGAGTCACCGCCGGCGGGGCACAGTCCAGGGAGCAGGGAGCAGATGACACACGTCCGGTGTCAGTGGCCACCGGGGAAGTGCTGGCATCGCCGGCGTGTCCGAGGCACATGCAGGGACACCACGGCATGCTGGCAGGGGTGCAGAGAGGCTGGAGCCACCCGCGTGGTGGGCAGGGGCGAGAACAGAACCCCCTCCCAGAAAGCAGAAAGGCAGTTTCTTAGTCACTGAACCTTCGACTGCAGCCCCCAGCATTTATCCTGGAGAAACGAGAAATGACGCACACGCGAAGGCAGGTTCGGGTTTCCAAAGCCGACGGCACCAGCACCGAGCTGCAGGAGGAAAGGAGCCACGGAAGATCACCACTTTGCACTCGAAATGCCGAGAAACTCAGAAGGTCTGCGATGACTCCCCAGAACGGTTTCCGCCGGGGGCCGAGCAGAGCGTCCCCTGGGCCCCCACACCGTCCACACTGCCTGCCGCAGCTCCACCCTCGGAGCCGGCGTTTGCGCCTCACCATCGACGCCCACGAGCACTGCTTCCTCGGGGCGGCCGACGTCTCCGAGGCAGGACCCTGGAGGCGGTGCTGGGGCGGCCGATGCCGGAGAGGCAGGTGTACAGAGGCTCCGGAAAGGCCGCAACAAGCAGGCTGCTGGCGTGCACCGGGAGCCCGGTACTTCCTGGAGGGGGTGGGGTCCGTCCCCCACAGCAGGCGCAGCTTCCCCACCGAGCGCCCGGGGCCACCCTCGGCAGCTCCAGGCGGGACGAGTGACATCCCAGGGACCCTCTGAAGCCCGTCCGTCACCACACCTTGCTTTTTGCTCTTGGCCACAATGACATATTGAACCAAATGAGCCCCGTGCTCCCTTCCCGCGCCTGGTCCAGATCTGCTGAGCGCATTCCAGCTTCTCTGCCCGAGATCTTCTCGCCGGGTCAGGGAGCTCCGGGGGATGGTCGCTGTGAGCGGCAGAGTCTCCTTGGTCAAGCAGGCGTCAGCGCCCAGCCCCCTTTGTTCTCATGTAGAAATCACTCCTCTGTGAAGGTATTAGTCAAGAAAGCGTGATTTACAAGTCACGTGGAGCCTGAAACCAGGCCTGGGGACCTTCACCACAAGCCTGGGCCACAAACGCTAGGGCCGCTGAGCGCCGTGCCTTTATGTAAGCAAATTACTTTCAAGAACGCTTGCGAACGAGATAAAAGCCATCGGTGCGTCTCTTTGATGCTTTTCGAAATCCGATTCAAAACTGAGATCCAGAGTCATCCTCGTCAACTAAGGCTGGCCAACCGCTCGTCTCTGCTCTAGGAAGTAGAAATCCATCACGTTTTGTCCACCCAGCGGTGGCTGTCTTAGTCGCCCAGGGGCGACCACAGCTAAATACCCTGGACCGCGTACTGGGCGGCGTCAAACCACAGAAGTTCCTGTTCTCACGCTGTTCAGGCCGGAAGTCCGGGAGCAGGCGCCAGCATGCCGGGTCCTGGTGAGGGTCCACCTCCTGGCTTTCAGAGGCCACCCTCGCTTGGTGTCCTCACACGGCACACAGAGACCACTCTTCTCAGGTCTCTCCCTGGAAGGGCACTCATCCCACGGAGGGAGCCCACCCTCATGATCTTACCTGATGTGCGCACCTCCCAAGGCCGCCCCCCACCATCTGGCCACAGGGTGGGGCTTCAACCTAGGAAATTCAGGGGGACACGTTCAGTCCATGACGGTGGTGATGGCTGTGATCGCCATTTTGTTCTGCTTTTTCCAACAATAAAGGAATATTCACTGGAAGCTTAGGAGAGAGAGCAGGAGGCTTGTCTGACTTGCTTGCTCCCTGTGGACACGTACCTGGTTCCGAGCAGCTCCTGGGACGTGGCAGGTGTCTAGAGGTGATGACCTGGCAGGTGGTGGATGGGTGGGTGGAAGTGCTCGGCCCCGTTTTAATGCAAGATATCAGTCCTCTGCCCGTTGGCCAGGCGAGCCTTGATGGCTGCCCCACGTGCTTGCCTCGTCCTTCCCCGGAGAGCCCTGAGAGGCACTATGGATTTGGTGTTTCCCCTAAAGGCTGTGGGCCTTGGGCAAACCGTGCTCCCTCTGTGGGTTTCGGGCTCTCCCTCCTTCTTAGGGTGAGGGGGCCAGTCCCTCGGAGCCCCGTTTCCTGCGCACCTGTCCTGGTGAACGCTGGCAGGCTTCTCGGACCACATAGGAACTCAGGGCCCAGACCCAATCCCGCTAAGGTGTGACCCACCACAATGCTCCTTCGTCGGCAAGTGAGGGCTGACCCGGCCCTCTCTGCTTCACTCTGAGAGAAGCAGGAGGCTGCGTCTGAACTGGAAGTAAGGGTGCAGCCTTGAAAATGCCCCTTTCATGGCACGGGGGACTGGCATCGACCGCCTGAGCCCCCGGCGGCCCCAGCACGGAGCTCGCACCTTGAATACAGCGAGCTCCTAGCAGCACGACGAGTTAGGAGCTCACCACTCACAGGTGTAAGGGCCACTGAAGCCCCCGCCCTGCGCTGTGGTCCCGGGAGACGACCAGAGGGCAAACTCACGCCCCTGCTCTTCCGCCGTCCGCCTGGCGTGGAGACCTACGTAGGTCACAGCACTACCCTGCCCTTAATTGGAAGTCGTCTTGCCCGCCTCGCCACCTCTCCCAGGGAGGTCCCCGTCTTCCTGGGGCTGATGTAATCTCTCTGAAAGGCCTCGTCTGCAGGAAAGAGGCCAAGGGGCAGAGTGTTCGGCTCATGGAGAGAGCTGGGGCGAGCCCGGCTCCCCGGGGCGAGAAGGGGCTTCGCACGGCTGCGGGAGCACCTGCTCTGGTCCAGCCCCCACCTCAGGCTAGGTGTGCTCCGACGAGCCCTCCTTCCTCGCGGACTGCCGCTTGCACACACCTGCCGGGGACCGTGTCAGCGGACGTGGTCCAAAGACGGATACGTCCCGGCCCCTCCTCCACCAGCTTCCCCGTCTGACAGAGGAAACGGAGATGAACCCCTGATGTGGTGTGGTCAGGCCGGGAATCCAACCCGGGCTGGTTCGCCGCGGGGGGAACGGCCCCCGTTGGGACCACCGTCACTGTTTCTCAAGATGAGAGAAGGGGCCAACAAGGCAGGCTGGCAGAAATGGGGTTTTTAAAGGGAAACTAAATAAAAACACCTAATACCCGGTAGACTTCTTCCGCACCCACAAAGCATTAACCACCTTGAGAACTGACCTCCTTGCAAAAACAAATAGAAAACCCATCAAAATGTATGAAATTCTGTTTTCAAATACTGGGCAGCAGGTAGCAGATACCTGACCCGGTGGAGAGGAGAAAGCCCAGGTGAGCCCTGAAATATTCCCAGATTGCAGCCCAGAAGCAGGGCCCAGGTCCAGGCCCGGGAGAGCTCTCGCACAGTCACGCCCCTCGTGACAGGGGTCCGGCCGGCTGGATGCGCAGACCAGAGCCCCGCATGGTCTCTGAGGACCACGTACACGCTCCAGAGGACGTGTAGAGGGGCGCTCTGGAGCGGTCCCCTCTCCCGACAGCAGGCAGGAGGGGACTCTCGAGAAGAAACCAATCACCCAAAGGCAGGAAGCCTTCCGGCTCCCAGCGCTCACACAGGAAGGGAAGTCTTATGCTCCCCTCACAGAGAACGGAGAGAGCTTGAGACACCTGGGACATCGGGCAGAGTCCTAAGAAAGGCTCCTCCTTCCTGGGGCTCAGCCCCCCTGCTTGGTCCTAGTGTATGGACGGCACAAAGTTCAGAAATAACCCTCGACAAATAGCCGGTGTCCAGGGCAGAGCCCGACACTCTTTAAAGGAGCGCAACAGAATCCGGTCCCGCAAACGCACACGTCACCCCGTTTGGCATCCGATCAAACCGGCCGAGCATGTGAAACATCAAGAAAAAACGATCACGGTCAGGAGAAAACCATGGAAACAGACCCCAAAATGACAGGAGTGATTAAAATCAGCTAGTGACCAGTGAGGACGCAGATACTTCTTATAAATGTTACAAATACGTCCGAGGATGTAAAGAAAGCCTGAACAAGATCAGAACACAAATGAAAGCTACCAAATGGAAACTTCTAGAAAATAAACAACATATGAAATAAAACACACCTGGGGTGGGATTAGTAACGAGTTAGATGCTGCCGACGAGATCAGTACCCGTGAAGACAGAGCGGAAACCACCTGGGACTCCGGAACGAGGCGCTGCCGCCTGAGGCCGAGAGCCGAGCACCCAGAACCGCTCCCGGTGCGCCCCTGGTGGGGGCGGAAGGCCTGGCCACGCGGCATCAGGTGATGGGCGTCCGGAACTGGCCGCCAGGAGCCGGGTCTCAGACCCGCCAAGCCACACACTCCAACGGGCAGCAGGAAGCCATCCTAAAACGGAGGATGGCCACGCGTGTCGCCCCAGGCGGGGCCGGAGAGCTGCAGAGCAGGAGAGGGGCCCGTGACCGAGAAGGAAAGGCCAGGAGCAGCCGCTGGGAGGGAGGCGGTCCAGGGACTGGTTAATCACATTGGCCTTGGGGAGCCGCACGAAGGCCACCCCAGGCGGGCCCTCGGGTGGCAGCCAGGCTCCTCCACCACCGGCCAGGCCCTGGTGGCCCACCACCCGCCCACGCCCGCTCCTTGGAGACCAACCGAGGCAGCTCAGGGAGCGCGTCCGGAGCCGGGCCAGGGGCGCTCGGCACGCGGAGCCTTTCCCATGGCTCCCCTCCCAGGGCTGCCCGGGCTCCTGGGGTTCCAGCTCGGCCATGACCGGGGACAAAATGCTTCTCTAGCACCGTGTGCCATGCTCTGCTCTCCCATATCCGGGTCCTCCCTGCCCGGGGAACCGAGGGAGGGAGGCTGGTCCCTGCTGAGTCTCCACCTGAGGGCTCGGAGGCACCCGCAAGGTCACCCGTGTCCGGGGCACTTCGTCCCGAGCCCCGCGGAGCCCTCTGCACTTTTCCTCTTTAAAATACCTTGCAAGGGGGTCCCAACACCTATAAATATTCAAGACCATCCTCGTTCCTTGACATTTCAAAACGGACTGGAAAGTAAGTCTTTCCCACAATAAATTCAGGTGATAGGACGTGTCAGGAAGGACTGGCCGCCTTGTCCCCGTCCAGGCGGGTGGGACTGGGGACGAGGCACAGGCGTGGTGCGGCGGGAAGCCCAGGTCCCTGTGGAGGGCTTGGCGGGGGGACAAGACAGGCACGGGACTGCCCCGTTCAGGCGGGGGTGGGGGGGTGTGTGGACAAAAGTAGGAATGAAGCCTGCTCTCTCGTGTGCAAGGCTCTGCCAGACGCACGGGTGTCGGCTACACGGCCCACAGACTTTCCATGATTTCTGCTAAAAGCGATTGTAGTTACCGCAGATATTTTTAAGTTTATTAATTTATTTTGAGAGAGAGAGAAAGAGAGAGAATCCCAAGCAGGCTCCACGCTCAGCTCAGCCAGCTCCCAACACAGGGCTCACTCTCAGGACCCTGAGATCACGACCGGGGCCAAAACCTGGAGTTGGACGCTCAGCTGACCGAGCCCCCCGGGAGACCCCAGTTATTGAAGATGATTTTGTAATCTGCGGCCTGACGAACACGGTTTACTTTTCGCTGTTTTCCGTGAAAGGCAAGGAAGACAGTGCCGCGGTTACCGGCACCGGCAGCGTGCTGGGACGAGGATCGGGACGCCAGGTTTCCGAGGCCTGGCGGCGGGCGCTGCGCTCTGGGAAGCTGGCCTAACCTCCTGCGTGGCGCAGGGCGCTGTCACACGACTACAGGAGGGGATCGTGGCACCTAAAAACTATACACCAAGAATTAAAACCCTGCAGCCCGCACGTCCGTTCCTCAGAGCGAACGCCGGCTGGGAGGGGACTCCGGGTGTCAAGGGCTTCCAGGGAACGGCGGCTCTGGGGTAACAGGTGCCTCCCACCCTCGGCGTCATCCTAGAGGTGACAACGCCAAACGAGGGCCCCGAACAGGCAGGGGTACTTGCCTTAAAGACGGCAGGCAGGAGGCGACTCGTCTGCTGGCCACTCAGTCGGGTGACGTTTTATTCCAATGAGAACCCGTGATTTCAGAATGTTCCTGGTGTTTTCACGCGGCAAGAAATATACTGTCCTCGTTCACTGGCTTGGCCTCTGGATCATCTGGGCACCCCAACATCCACGTGAAGACCTCCCCAGGGACGGCTGTCTGCTCTCGTCCGGAATCCGCTCGGCCCCTCGGAGGCCCCGTCCTCGGCCAGCCTGGCTCTGCACAACTTGGCCTCAAAGCAAAGAGATTAATTCAGCACAACGCAGTAGCCAGTTTTCAAGAATCTCTTAGCTAATAATTCTGGGAATGCACAGGCTCTGGGGCGGCACCCACCACGAGCGAGCGAGCGAGCGTGCGACCCCCGCTGGCCGCCGGGCCCCGGGGCTGTGTCCCCTCCACGCCGTGTCCGCTCCTCACACGGCCGGCTCATGAGCACGGCGCAGAGGAGCAATGGCGGCGTGTGCAGACCGCCTGTGTGTTAGTGACGCGGGCAGGTTCGGCCGATGGAACAGCTCCGAAACATAAACAACTTTGAAGGAGCAAAGCGATTAGCTGCGTGTCTTCCTTACTTTTCTAGCGGCTGCTCTGGCGTCAGAAAGCGTGGGGGCTGCACCGCGATGACTCGGGGCCGTGGGCACCATGCTGACTCCAGGCTGCATGGTCCTGACTTGGGGCCGTGGGCACCACAATGACTCGGGGCTGTGGGCACAGTGCTGACTTGGGGCTGCATCGCCCTGACTCAGGGCGGCGGGCACAGCGCTGACTCAGGGCGGCGGGCAGCAGCGGTTCCTCCGGGGAGGTGTCTGTTTCCTAGTTTCCCCGCCCCCGGAAGCCCCGTGTGATCTGAGCATCTGAAATGTAAATACAAACACTCTGACTTCCCAGACCCTGGCCTTCGGCGTCTGGAAGGATCCCGTGGACACGGTGGAGGGCTCTGCCCCAGGCGTCTGTCTGTTGATTAATCGAAGGCTGGGCCTGTCCTTCCTCTGCTCCCTTCATGGAAACGACGCTCTGGGGAGGCCCCGGGGGTTTCCACCGTGTTTCCATCGTCAGCCACTAAGGCCAAGTTCACTTTTCCAAGTTAGAGTGTGGAGGAGGGGCCGGCGTCCTGCACCTCCCGGCCCCGGGTCCCCTCTGCGCTCACGCCGGGCTCGTCGCCCTAGAGCAGACGTGCCGATTACCCGCAGGGAGGGTCTGGGTCCAGGACTGAGCACCCAGATGGTGACGAAGCAGGAGGAAGATGCCCCGTGTTCCTCCAAACGTGCGGCACTAGAGGCGGCCCGTGAGTCCCAGCTGGCGCGCTTCTGGTCTCAGTGCACGACCCGTCTGCAGGGCCGGCTCCGTTACACACTGTCCCGGAGGTGTGGCAGGTGGGGTCACCCCAGAGGCCGACCCTGAGAGGGGGAGGCGTGCCACACGGCGTGGAAAGCGCTGCTGGTCAGAGTCCCACGCAGTCCCCAGCCACCTCCCTCACTGTGTCTGGTCCCACGTGCTGATCGGCTACTGCTGTGATAGGGAAACACTCTTTATTACAAACCATCGGAAATCGGCGCCTGGGGGGCTCCGTCGGTTCAGCGTCAGACTTTGACTCAGGTAGTGAGTTCGAGCCCCACACCCGTCTCTCTGCTGTCGGTGCACAGCCTGCTTGGGATTCTCTGTCCCTCTCTCTCTCCGCCCCTCCCCACTCAAGCTCTCTCTCTCAAAAGTAAATAAAACATTGAAAAAAAGTACCCTGAAATTAAAAACAAACTTGTGTGCGTGTGCGGCCTGAATGCGTTTCACGAGTTCCTCTGAGTGTCTCCAGGAACCCCTCCTATGCCTGCAAATACTTCTGTTGTCTCCCGTTCGGCAGGACTATTTTCTGTTCCCCGCCTTCTCGCATTGGCCAGAATGCACATTCTCAAGGCAAGTTAGTTTGATGAAAACCACACTGGTTTCCGAGCCGCTCTGGACGCGTGGTGGGGACAGGAGAGAAGCCGCGGGCCGACTCAGAGCCCACGACGCACACATCCGCTTGGGAGGGTCGGGCCCGTGGCCGGCAACGGCAAGGGGCCCCGACGGCGGTGACGCACCTGCGCCAGGATCCGGACGGCACGCTGGCCTCGGGCTGCGGCCGGAGGCACAGTCTGACCGGCGTTGACCAGGAAGTGGCGCCATCTTCCCACTGAGGTTCGCCGTGCCCGGTTGCCTCGTGGGAGAATGCGAGAAATGAGATTAATTAGAATTCCCAATTTACAATCAGCTCTCTAAGAATATGGACTCAAATTAAATTAACAGCTGCTTTAATTTTCTCCTGTACCTCCATGGTCTGACTCTTAATCAAGCTACAACCAAACACTCTTATGACAGTTGACTGGGATGGCTGTCAACACGGCAACTCTACACACACTGTCTCAGACGCTTCTCACCGAAGCCCTGAGATCCGCCTGGGACCCTCCAAGACAAGGGTCTCAATGACGGAAATACCCCTGCACTGTCCAGTACGGCGGCTCAAGTCAGGGATGGCTGTGTGGCCGGGGTGCGGAGGAACCGAGTTTTTAGTTTACTTCGATTTAAGTGGCTTCGGGTAGGTAGTGGCCTCCTGAGTGGACAGCACAGATGCGGTGGCTGCTGTGGAGCCGTGGGCCGGGGACCCGCAGCACCGGCGTGACTGGGGTGGTGTCGCCAGGAGCACAGAATGTGGAGCTCCACCCCAGACCTAGCAAGTCGGAATCTGCATCTTAGCAAGATCCTCAGGTGTGCACCTTAACCTTGCTCCGTTCTAGGCCACCACGGGGCCTGTCGTAGGCCGCACTCCCACCTCTCACCGGCGTGCCGTGCAGACCCTCAGTCCCAGACTCCATGTTGGTGGCCGTGCCTCGAGCCTACAAGTCCGTGGCTACGACTGCTGTCAACTCTCTCCCCTGCCTCGCCCGCCTAGAGGACTCGGTGCGTGCTCTACTCGCCCGGTGCAGGCGTGGACGGCGGGGCTCTCCCCGGAGGCGATGGCGCAGCCAAGCACGACCTGAGCGGCGTCGGGGCTCCGAGGGGCCGGCCAGCGGGCCAGCAGGTCCGGATGAACCGGGTTCTGCAGCAGCTTTGGGTCTCTGGAAATCACTCAGCTCAGAGATACAGAAAGACCTGTACCCACAGCCCAGATGGTCCCTCCTGTGGGCGCTGAGACAGCCCCAACTCCCTCACGCGGGGACACGGGGAGCCCTCCGCGAGGCCGCCCGCACTGTGCTTGTCCCTCCAGCAGGAGGCAGAGAACACGGGCCGAGGGCAAGGCTGCACCCCCCCTCCCCGCGAGAGCGTGCCGAGGCATGGACGTCTCTGCGGGCAGGGGCCTGCCTGGAGTGAGGTGGCCCTCCCCGATGCTTCACAACACGGATGACCTGGATCCAGTGTCCGCGGGGGGAATAAAAACCCTCGTTCTGCCGTAGCCGTGGTTCATGATCTGAGTTGGCCTTTCAATGAGACGCTGGTTTCGGGGGGACATTCTCACACATGGCGAGTTTCAGAGGCGGAATATTTCCATGAAATCCATGCAGTCACAGAGGGTCGTACGGCCGAAGCTCACCCCGCGTCCTCCTCGGGGCCGACGCCGGGAAGTAACCCTGATTTCAGCAAAGAGGACCCACGTATAGCAGTAGGAGTCTGGGCGGCCGTTTCTTCTTGCACGAAGGGGCCCAAGCTGCTCCCCACCGTCCGCCGTCTGGCCTCGCGGAGGGGACAGTGACCACCTGAGCCTCCCACGCCTTTGCTCGGGAGGAAGCCGTAGAGTAGCTGGCCGGACCCCAGAAGCCCTCTGCTCCCTGCCCCTCCCTCGCCAGCACTGTGACCTCGAGGACCGGGGCCAGGTCACACGAGACGCCCCCCAGCCTCCCTTGGCAGAGACAGCAGCCCCCCACAGCTCACTGTGGCCACACGTTCTGGGGACGCACCCAGCCCGCCCAGTCAGGGTGGCCTCCACGCTCACGCTGTCCCCTCCCTTGGGGCAACAAACTGGGCATTTTGTTTAGAAACAGCTGTTTTAGGATAGTCAGAGCGAGCTAGGACGAGGCCCGACACATGGCCCCCACGTCTCCGTGGATGACATTGGCCTCACTCCCCGTTGTCACTGTCTGGCTCCAGGGCCAGGCACACAGGGCGGCGGGCAGCCAGTCACGGGACAGAGGAAAGAGGAGCCTCAGAGCCTCCAAAGTAAACCCATCACGCGTGCTCACGGCTAACGGCCGAAGCAGGACGCAAGGCCGAGCTGGGCCTCCAGCGGGGGCACAACCTCGGCCCGCCCCGGTCCCCGTCACGATGAGGCCCAGAGGATGTTGTTGATACAGCACGGCCAGGCGGCACAACTGGAGGAAGAGGCTTCTAAACCCACCGTTTTTCTCCGGCTCGTCCCGGAAAAGCCCCTTTGCATTCACGCCCGTCGTAGCTGACGGGCCGGCCCGAGCGTGGGAAAGAGGCCCTTCACCCAGAGGCGCCGGGGCCCGTCGGGATGTCCACGTCGTGAGCGCCATGCCTGGCCCCGTCGGACCTCCCAGCCTGGGAAATCACCTCGAGAACGAGCGTGTGAGCCTCTGACGCGCTGGCAGCAGTGGGGCCTGGTGACGTCGCAGCTCCGCTCGCCGTCCCAGCCCCGCTCCCCTCCACCCCAGGCGTGACGTCCGTTTCTTCCCAGAACCACTGCAGCTGCCTGCCCGCGGCAGTCCTGCCGGGACGTGCGTGACTCGGTCGGCCACAGTTTGATGGGAGCCGTGCCCACCGTCGGGAGACTAGAGACACAAAGCTGTTCTCCCTTCCAGAACGTTTTCCATGGATTTCAAGAATGTGAGCTGCTTGCCCTTGCCCATGGAGCGGAGAGGCCCCCTAACTCCACGAGCCTGCGGCCGAGAGCGGAGGCCCCCCCGGCGCCCTGGCCGCACCTCTCCTTCCTCCCGTAACCGCCAGCCCTCCAGGTCCCGGCTCTGTCACCTCCGCACAGTAACATCCCGGGGGGACAGTTGATGCAACAGGGAGTTCGCCCCCTTGGAGCAGCCCAAATGCGAAGGAGGAGACTTGGTAACTCCGCCGCCACCCGGTCTGTGCCGTCTCCCAAAGGCCCGGGACGACGAGGTCCCAGTCGACAGGCAATTCCCTCCCCAGCGGCGACCCCTGGGGTCACCTCCCCAAGCACTCGCAGCCTCGTCTCCCATCCTGGCTCCTAAGGCAGGTCGTGCGCTCCGGGCCGGGCAGCACCAAGGGGACCCGAGGGCCTCCCGGCGGTGGTGGCCGTTCCCACAGCTGCCTTCTGGGCAGGGAAGGCTGTCCTGTCACAAAGCTTGGAAGGAGTTGCCCTTCCCAGGACGCGGGGGGAGCAGAACGGATCAGCCCGGAGACGTATTAAAGAAATGGAGGCAGGAGACGCGTACACACGATTATGCTAACGTTACGTGGAGGAATTTTCTATGTTAACTTGAACCAGGAGTCAGACAAAGGAAACGTTTGTACGTTATTTCAAAGCGTTGTGCTTTATTTTTCCGGAAAGTCAAGGGTACAGATTTTTTTAAGTTATTTCATAAGCATAGAAAAAAGCGAGAAAACAGTGGCCCAGAAAACACACATGCCGAAGATGTTGGGACCCCATGGAAGCTCAGCAGTGCTTGTAAGTGGCCATCGTGTGGGTTCCTTCTAGAAATAAGGTGCAAAACAGATGGGGAAAAAGTTTGGCCAGGGATTTATCTACCTCAGCCAGACTGCAGTTCTAGAAATAATTCCTGCACATGGCCCAGCCACCGTTGGCGTGGCCGAGACTGAGCGCTCACGCTATAAATCCAGTAAGGCGGAGGGCGTTGTTTTCTCCACGCAGACCAAGTGCGCGGGGCATCTGCACACCTGCGCCCTGGACATGCGCCCTCATGGTGCGACGGAGAAGAGAGGTCCCCCGGGCAAAGCTGGCCGGCAGTGCCAGGCAGGGAGCGAGCAGGGAGCCGGAGCCGCCCTGAGGAAGGAGAGGCCCTTGTGGGCTCCAGAGACGCGGTGTTAGGAAGTGTTTCCCATGAGGAGAATGTACACACCGCATTTGGGGAGATCACGGCAGTGGGTGGGGCGCAGTCACAGGGGGCTTCACAGTGAGCACGGGTCAGCACGGGCACAGCTCAGGTTAGGGTGGCGTGACGGCTTCTCCTGGGGGCGGTGGCCTAAACGGGAGCGACTGGAAGGCGGTAGGACAGGGGTGCTGTGCTCAGTCCTGCCAGTAACGATTACCATGTAGGGATCATGAGGGTTGGATGGACGCGGACCTCAGACGCCTGCGGGCACAGAGACCCACACCCGCAGGCCCGAGGCTCTGCAACCCCCGTCAGCTCTCACGAAGGTCGTCACGTGACTCTAATTATTCCCAATCCACCCCAAATCCTGCTCCATAACTGAATCACGCTGGAGACTGAAACTTCTCCCATGACTTAGAAACATCTGTCATCAGAAAGCACCCAGTCATTATTCCCACGGAAGTCACAGCGATGTGATCGGGGACACGGCCTGGGAGCACACTCCACAGACAGGAGCAGTTGGCGTCTTCCGGGTGGGGGAGCTGTGGGGCAGCGGGAGCCCTCACCTGTCCAAGGTGGGGGGGGGGTCTTACAAACACACAGCAGGTGCAGGTGCTGGGGGCCCTATCCTGGGACTCGGCTAACATGGCCTTGGGAAGGGACCTTCCCGGGACCTCATGAGTCCAGACGCTGCCCACAGGTTTTCTCTGCAGCTGGACATCCTGTGACCCGGCCTGCCGTCATCTTTCAGGCAAAATGTCTGTCCTTAGATGTTCATTTGAGGGAAAGCAATGACACTCAGAAGACAGGGATCCTCCGTGGACACGGCTCTTAGAAGGATCCCCAAGACTGAGAATGACGGAGTGTCAGATGGGGGCCTGGTGGGGTGGGGAGTCAGGCCATGTCCCCACACACTTCCCACGTCACCTCCTGGGCACCGCCCTCCTGCCCGAGTCCTGCCGGCACCCGTGTGGACGGCTGACCCCCTTGCCTAGCAACAAAGGCCTCCACCTGCTCCCAGGACCCCTCCCCAGGTGCTTGGGTGCCCACCGCCTGGGCAGGGCCTCCGGAAGCCCACCCCCAATGCCCTGGGATCGGCCGCTGTGTCCCCTCCTGCTCTCGTGCCTTGACTCCCCCCTGCATGTTCTCTGGCTGCATCGAGACCCCCAGACCTGCACCCCTGCTTTCTCTGATTTATCGATCCTTCCTCCTCACCCGCTAGGTTGCCGCCCCCGAGCAGTGCGGGGTGCGAGAGGAGCCAGGTGGCTCCTCGTCGGTGAAACGCGGTCACGATGTCACCTGCTCTTCGGCCAACCTCAGGATCAGTGAGCCCACCTGGCAGCAGGTACCGCACCGCGGCCGCATCACCCGCACGCGCTCACCTGCACCGCTGTCATGCCCGCGGATCAGGTCGATTCAGTGAAAAGAAAAACAGCAGAAAAAATCAATTTGCTTAATGAGCAATTATCTAAACTAACCTGCGCCCACGCACACACGCTTCCTGTAAATAGTGCTGCTCGTCGGAGCTCTAAGGCACGCCGCGCTTGCTGAAACCGGCTCTCGCCGAGCGGCTCAGACTCGAGTGGACACGCGCATCACCACGCTCACGAGGCACACGCACCGGAACGTCAGGCGAGAGACGACAAAGCCGCGTGCTCCAGAGCGTGACGCGTGCGCGGAGTCGGGAGGCGAGTTCCTTAAAAGTTGAGTTCTGGTAAATTGGGAGCAGCGAGCAAGCTGGCTGTGCCGGAGACGGCGTTCCCAGGGGCCCGTGTGCTCGGGGGCCGGTCTGCTCCCCACCGACCCCCTCGTCCCTCCCGAGCCCGTCTGGCAAACCCAGCGTGGAGTCAGCGCCCGTCCTCTGGGCCTCACGGGGCCACGGCCACGGCTGGAGGTCACCTGCCTCCGCAGCCTCATGGGACTCAGGCTGCTCTGCCCCAGTCCCCTCGTGCTCCACTCAGAGCGCAGGGGCCGCGGCCCGTCCTCGCCTGTGCCCCTCGAGGCCCGTCCTCGCCTCCGTCCCCCACTGCTCAACTCCAGGCACTCGCCCCCTCCCTCCCTGCGGACAACTCCGCGGGGCCAACGCCAGCCCTCGGGCCCTCGCACTCGGCAGCGTCCCTGGTTCCGTAAACTCATCGGCACTGGGAAAGAGGACACCATAGGCTTCGGCCCACATGCAGTCACCTCTTCCTGGGTGGTTTTTATCCCCTCAGAAATAAAAGTAGAATTCAAGGTCAAGCTTGACAAGTGGTGAGTGCGTTTTAAAAGATCCTGAGCTGGGACCAGGTCCGCCGGGAACACTCTGATTGTTGGATGAAGCTGAAGCAGCCACGTTCAGACTGACCGCTCAGACCTCACCTGAAGGAGGGAGGCGAGGAAACGTAAGCCCTGCACCAGGGGCACGCACTCCCACACACTCACACCCTGCTGACACACATGCACACACACACACGTGCACGCACAGCGCACACACAGCCCGGCAATCACAGCCCGCTGACACGCAGCTGGGTCAGGGCCTCCCTGGAGAGGCCGTGGGCTCCGACGCTTCAGGAACCACCTGCCCTTTGGTTCCGCGCTCGCCGTGCGGCCAGACTAGTCTCCTGAGCACTGAGGTCTCCACCTGCCTGAGGGACGCCCCCGCCCGGACAGCCCCGGGCTCAGGGCACCCAGAGGACCCTGAAAACCTGGGGTCCCCCTTCCCGCAGCTGGAGCTTGGGGACCTGCTGCTTTGGAGCCTGCCCGGAGGCCTAGGTCTCTGTGACCACCCGCAAACTCAGAAGCGCCGGGAGCCGCCTGGGGAGGTCTCTCGCAGCGGGTCCCAGGCTAGGCTGCGTACACACGAGCAGGTCCGTGCGTGGCTGCCGCGGAGTTGCACGTGTGGTCCGGCGTCTGAGCATGACGCCTCTTGCCCGATAACAGTCGCCAGGTCCTAAAGGGATCGCCCTTCGCGATGATCTGTGCCCCGCGAGACCACAGTGCCCCTTCCTAACGGCGGCACGCAGCTGGACTTACTTCCCCCGCAAAGGCAGGATAGTGGGACTCAGCCAAGCCCGCAAGCTGCCGACGGAGATGCCGGAGGAGGAGGGGGCGCCCGCTCATTCCGACCAAATCCCGCCCGCCGTGTCCCCGGACCTCAGCTCTCTGGCCTCGGA
This sequence comes from Paguma larvata, assembly GCA_030068075.1. Taxonomy (NCBI): domain Eukaryota; kingdom Metazoa; phylum Chordata; class Mammalia; order Carnivora; family Viverridae; genus Paguma; species Paguma larvata. The sequence goes on along the minus strand of CM057837.1, from coordinate 15,894,700 downwards.
GCCCTGCGGCTGCTTCCCAAGGAGAGCAGAAGCGGTCTTCGCGGCTCTGTCAGAGGGAGACTTAGACGGCTCGTTCGTCGCAGACTCGTGGGCGCATGCCGCAAGGTGGTGGTGGGCCGGTCAGGAAACCGTCACCAGCAGGCTGCTGTCCAGGACCTGTCAGTGCCGAGGGCACAAGTGCGGGCAGGTGGCCGGCACCCCACTGCTCTGTAAAGCCCTGCTCTGTCCCCACCGCCCAGCCACGTCGCAGCCTTCCCTTTGCTGCCAAATGCTGGCCCCACCCAGGAGGAGGTCAAGGCGTCCTCTGTCTGGTCCCATCCCCTCCGCGGGGGCGAGAGCATGTGACACACTAGGTGGCAGGGCCTCTCAGAGTCGGCTCCCTGGTGTCACCTGGGGACATGGGACAGAAGCAGGTGCTCGGGCCTGTCCTCGAGGCCACCTGCTGCCCCACCCCCCATCCACAAGGGCTCACCTGAACCCCACTGGAGACCCCAGCCCCCTCGGCGGGGTTCCCAGGCCACAGCAAACTCACTTGGGAAGCCCCAAGATGACCATGTTGGGGCCCCGGCCCCGGGCTCTGATGACTGATCTGAAGCGGTCCTCTGGCTTCAGCCTGCCCAGAAAGGAAAGAGGGGAGCCCCGAGTGGCGACCAGAGCCCTGTGCTCCCCAAGACCTGCGAGAGAGGCCCCGGAAGGTCCCACCCCCGGCCCTACTTGTCCAACCACCCGACACTACGTCCTTCTGAAGAGACCAGGCACGGACGACGCTCCCGGGGCTCAGGCGACCGGTCCTTCCCCGGTGGACCTTCCCAGCGGGGCTGCTGGCCTCGGGGGCCTCTGGGAAGACCCTCCTCCCTCCCCTGTCGGGGGCCGGGGGGCGTCGGGACCCACAGAGATCATTGTTCTGGCCACACGTTCTCCTCATGAATATGGATTAAAAAACTTACGAAGACAACGGCTTTTTAAAATAAACTCGTGTTTGAAACTCGCTGCCTGCTTTGGGGGTTTCTATACTTTTCATGTCTCCTTCTCACCTCTGCTGGCGTTTGGCTTTCTCATGAGATTCTTGTTTGAACAAAACGGCAGAGAATTCCGATTAAAAGATGAGCACCGAGCTACTTTAAATGGTTACCCTAAATCAGTCCGAAGACTCCCCGGCGGGGGTCCCGCGGAAACCTCGTGGTGTTGTGGTTTTATGTGACGAGATGCGTCCCTCCAACGCCGGCTGTGTCCTGTGTCCCCGCTGGAGACGGGCCCCCTTCTTTATGTAGTGCTTATTCTACGTTTTCTTCGTCCGTTCATCCATCGGCTGACATCCAGGCTGTTTCCACATCCCGGCTGTTGTGGATACCGCTGCGGTGAACACGGGAGGGCAGCGATCGCTTCGAGGTAGCGACTCCTCATCGGCTGTGCGCCCGGAGGCGGGACTGCCAAGACAGTAGTTCTGTTTCTTGCTTTTTGAGGAACCTCCACACTGTTTTCCAGAGTGGCTGCACCAGGGGCATTCCCACCGACGGGGCACAAGGGTTCCTGTTTCCCGTTTCTCAGCACCCTGACCAGCACCTGCGGTTTCCTGTCTTTCTGACGACAGCCATTCTGAGGGGCGTGAGGTGGATCTCATTGTGGCTTTGATTTGCGTTTCCCTGATGAAGAGGGGTGTGGAGCATCTTCCCGTGTACCTGTGGGCCATTTACGTCTTCTTTACGAAAAGATCTGTATAAGTCATTTGCCCATTTTTTAATCAGATAGTGAGGGGGGTGTCTATTGAGTATGACTATGTGTAAGTACCTCATATATTTTGATATTAAGCCTTATCAGATGTGTGGTTTGCAAATATTTTCTCCCATTCCATACATTGCTTATTCATTTTATTGATTATTTCTTGTGCTGCACAGAAGTGTTTCGGTTTGATTTGATCCTGCGTGGTGATTTTCAGCTTTGTCGTTTGTGCTTTTTTCATATCTAAAGAATCATTGTCAAGGGCGCCTGGGGGGCTCAGTCAATAAAGCATCCAGCTCTTGATTTCAGCTAAGGTCACAATCTCGTGGTTCGTGAGTTCAAGCCCCTCGTAGAACTCTGCACTGACAGCACAGAGCCTGCTTGGAATTCTCTCTCCCTCCCTCTCTCTCTCTACCCCTCCCCTACTCACTCTCTCTCAATCTCTCTCAAAAATAAATAAACATTTAAAAAATTTTAATAAGATAAATGAAAAATACAAAATCATTGCCATGACATATTGTAAGTAGCTTTCACCCTATACTTTCTTCTAGGAGTTTTATTGTTTGAGGTCTTACATTTAAGTCTTTAGTACATTTTGAGTCAATTTGTGTGAATAGTACTTTAAAAAGGGTCCAGTTTCATTCTTTTGCCTGTGAATATCCAGTTTTCCCAACACCATTTATTGAAGAGATCATCTTTTTGCCCTCGTGGGTTCCGTCAAATATTAGTTGACCGTATATGTGTGGGTTTACTTCTGGACTCTCCCAGCCTGTGTGTCCATTAGTCTGTGTGTCTGCTTTTGTTCTAGTACTTTCTTGATTACTGTAGCTTTGTAATATCATTTGAAACCAGGAAATGAGATACACCCGGCTTTATTCCTCTTGCTCAAGACTGCTCAGGACTGCGCTGGCTATTCAGAATTTTTTATGGTTCCATACACATTTTAGCATCGCTTTCTCTACTTCTATGAAACACCGCCATTGGAAACGGGATTGCATCGAATCTGCTAATTGCGTTGGGAAGTATGGACATCTTAACAATATTAATTCTTCCAGTCCAGGAGCACAGGATACCTTTCCATTTATTTGTGCCTTGTTGAATTTCTTTCAAAGACTTACAGTTTTCAAGGTATAAATCACTCACCTCCTTGGTTAGATTTATTCCTAAGTATTTTGTTGTTTATTGATATTAGAAATGAGATTGGTTTATTTTTTTTTCAGATGTTTCGTTGCATATAGAAACACAACTGATCTTTGTATGGTTGATTTTGTATCCTGCAATACTTCACTGAATTCATTAGTTCTAACATTTTTTTTTTTTGCTGGAAAAAAATTATTTTCTATCTATAAGGTCACGTCATCTGCACACACGGTTTTACTTCTTCCTTTCCAGTTTAATTGCCTTTTATTTCTTTGCTTACCTGATCATTCTGGCTAGAAATTCCAGCCCCACATTAAATAGTGCTGGTAAGAGTGGACACGCCTGTCTTGTTCGTGATCCTAGAGGAAAAGCTCCCAACCTTTCACCATGAATGTGATGTTAGCTCTGGGCTTGTCATATGGCCTTCTTAGGTTTAGATATTTCTTCTCTCTCTGTTGAGAGTTTTTATCATGAAAAGATGCTGAATTTTGTCAAATGCTTTTTCTGCATCTATTGAGATGATGGTATGGTTTTGGTCCTTCATTTTATTAATGTGGTGTCTCACATGGATTGATTTGTGGATGTCGAACCATCCTTGCATCCCGGGGTTGAACCCTGCTTGATCATGGTGTGTTATCCTTATACTGTGCTGTTGGGTTCAGTTTGCCAGGATTTTGCTGCAAATTTTTTCATCTATATTCATCAGGGATATTGATCTATACTTTTCTCTTCTTTAAGTGTCCTTATCGGATTTGGTATCAGGATAATCCTGGCCTTAGAAAATGAGCTTGGAAGTGTGCCCTTCTCTTCAATTTTGTGGAAGAGTTTGTGAAGGATGGCTGTTAATTCTTTTCTAATGTTTGCTAGAATTCGGTGATACCATCTTTTTCTGGGCTTTTCTTTATTGGACGTTGTTTGATTACTGATTCAATCTCCTTAGTAATTATCAATCTGTTCAGATTTTCCATTTATTCATGTGTCAGTCTTGGTAGATCATATGTTTCTAGGAATTTATTCATTTCCTCAAGGGTATCCAATTTGTTAGCACGTAATCAAACAGTTTATAAACTTCTTTTTCCTGTGATACCAGTTTTAATGTCTCGTCTTTCATTTATAATTTTATTTATTTGAGTTCTATGCCTTTGGCTTGGTTACTCTGGTTAAACATTCATTAATTTTATTTCCTTTTTTTAAAAAAATAGACTCTTAGTTTCACTGATCTTTTCTATTATTTTCTTATTCTGTTTTTCATTTATTTCTGCTCTAATAATTATTATTTCCTTCCTCCTACCACTTGGGGCTGCATTTGTGCTCATACTTGTTCTCTGAGGCATAGTGTTAGGTTGTTTACTTGAGATCTTTACTTTTTTTTTTAATGTAGGCATTTATGTCTACAAACTTCCCTCCTAAAACTGCTTTTGCTGCAAGCCGCAAGTTTTGGTGCATAGCATTTCCACTTTCACTTGTCCTCAGGTATTTTTTATCTCTTTTGGTTTAATTATCAAACCACCAGTTGGTTCAGTTGCCCATTGTTTAATCTCCACATATTTGTGAACTTTCCCGTTTTCTTCCTATAATTGATTTCTAGTTTCTATACCATTGAGGTTGGAAAAGACACGTGGTATTATTTCGATCTTCTTAAACTGTAGGCTTGTTTTGTGGACTAACACATGACCTAGCCTAGTGAATGTTCCATACTTGCTTTGGGAAGAATCGTGTTCTGTTCTGCCGCTGTTGGACAGGTTGTTCCGTACGTGTCAGTTAGGTCCATTTGGTCTATAGTGTTGTTCTAATCTGCTGTTTCTTTATTGATTTTCTGTCGAGATGATTTATCCACTGTTGAGAGTGGGGCATTAAGGTCCCCTACTATTATCGTATTGCTGATTATGCCTTCTTTCGGTTCTGTTAGTATTTGCTTTGTATATGTAGCATTATATGTTGGGTGCATAACTACTTACAATTGTATATCTTCCTGATGAATTGATTCCTTTACCATTATGTAATGACCTTCTTTGTCTCTTGTAGGTCAGCAACATGGCAGAAAGTCTATTTGACTTAAAATCTATTTTATCTGATATAAGTATGGGGAGCTCTCCTCTCCTTGGAAACTGTTTCCTCATAATATCTTTCCCTGACCCTTTGCTTTCATCCAGCGCGTGTCCTGAAAGTCAACTTGAGTCTCCTGCAGGCAGCAGATTGTTGGATCTGGAGGTTTAGCCATTCAGCCACTCCATGTCTTTCAATTCGAGAATTTAATCCACTAACATTTAAAGTAATTACCGATGGGTAAGAATTTGTCCTTGCCATTCGTTCACTGTTTTCTGACCGTTTTGTACTTCGTTTTTTCCTCCCTTCTCTCTCCCTGTCTTCCTTGGTGATTCAGTGATTTTTTTGTGACAATATATATAATTCTTTTCTTTTAATCTTTTGAGTATCTACTACAGATTTTTCTTCATGGTTACCATCAGGTTTACATATAATATCGTATAGTTATAAAATTTTATTTTAAGCCATTAACAACTTAACTTGGATAGCATACAGAAACCCTATCCATTTACTTCTCCCCCTCACATTTTAGGTTATTGATGTCATAATTTTTTTAAATTTTTAATGTTTATTTATTTTAGAGAGGGAGAAAGAGAGGGATGAAGAGTGAGTGGGGGAAGGGCAGAGACTGAGGGACACACAGAATTCAAAGCAGGCTCCAGGCTCTGAGCTGTCAGCACAGAGCCCATTATGGGGCTCAGACTCACAAACCGTGAGATCACAACCTGAGCCAAAGTCGATGCTAAGCCGACTGAGCCACTCAGGCACCCTGATGTTATAATTTATATCTTCTTTATACTGTGTATGCAATAACAAATTGTTGATGTTATAGTTACTTTTAATACATCTGTTTTTAACATTTAAACTGGAGTGGAACGTGATTCACACGCCATCACGACAACATTAGAGAACCTTGACCTTGAGGATATATTTACCTTCGCCAGTGGAATTTGCATATTCATAACGCTTTCTGTTGCTAATTAGCACCCTCTCCTTTCAGCTCCTTCTCTCCCCTTAGAAACCGCTGCAGCAGGACCTGTGCCAGTCCGGGGAGGGGCGGTCAGGTGAAAGCGCACCCCTTACCCTTCTGTGCACTTTCTCTGTTCTTCTGGGTCAACGGGGCTCGTTAGCCTCACCTTCGGGCCGCAGGGTTTTCACAAAGGCTTCCTCTGTGGGTTGTTGCTAGCGACTTTCCCGTGAGGGGGACTGAAGTCAGGAACATTTTCTGCCATACGGCTGCCCCTCTCCTAAGATCTTAATGACATCTACAAAGTCCCTTCTGCCGTGCAAGGTGACTTATGCACACGTTCCAGAGGTTGCCACGTGGATATCTCCGAGGAACCATGTCTCAGCTGACCACAGTCCCCACTTCCCCTCTCCAGGCCTGCCCATCAAGCCCCACAAATAGTCTACTCTCAGAGCGGTCCCCAGAACCCACTACAGATACTCTTTTCGAAATCATTGTAACTTTAATGTTCAAACCCACGGTGAATTCGTGGAACAGTGCATTAATGAGCTTTAGCAAATTTGATGCTATCCTGTCGGCCTCAGATTTTCCAAAGAAGCCGGACATCACAGACACCATGGACACCCCAGGGGAGGCTCTCCGAGCCCATCCCCCATCTCTCCCCCTCCCCAGCGGCACGTCTCCTGTGGACTCCGTGGTCAGAACAGGGCTCCCCTGGTCGCCCTTCCCTCTCACCCACCCACGTGCCCGCACACGGCTCCTGCTCGCCTGCCTTAACCCCCATAGCACAGGCCACGGACGAATGTGCCGGGAAGTTCTTATCCATTCTCATGCTGGCCGTCCCTTGGGGTTTCCAGTTCTTCCCTGCAGGAGCGGTGTTCCACGAAACAGTCCTGCTCCAGCCTCAGGCATCAGAGCTGCCACGGGGTAAGCTCGCAGGGGAGAGTGAAGCGGGAGCACAGCCCCCACTCTGCAATCCATCTCTGAACTGAGACGACCAGCTTAAGCCCCGCCTTTTGTTACTGACAGACTTTCATTTCTGCCGGTCACGCGGGCGCGAAGCGGCGTCGTGCTGCTGTTTTGCTCTGCAATCCTCTGTTTCCGGAAGGGTCCTCTTTCCTCTCTGCTCCTCGGCAACCACGAGTCCATCCGCACCCTTTGCCGTGGAACCTAACACGTTCGGAGGCTCCGGAGAGCAGGACACGGGCCCCTTTGGGGGCTGGATTAGTTCACACTGGAAGGACATCAGAGGGACCCGGAGGCACGTGTGGAAGGCCGCAGAACAAAGGGCGAGGCGCCACCTTCTCAAGGACCCGGGCTGGGCTGCTCACTCCGGGCACACAGGTGACACAGGGAGAGGTAAGCCTGCAGGTCCCAGGGCTGTGGGGTCAGGGAGGTGCTCCTGCCTCCCCTCAGAGTCCTCACACCCTCCCGGCAGCCTCGCCCACACACCTGCTGCTGTGCAGCTGAACTTCCCTGTTCCCACGCCCCCGAGTGTGTCCCCAGAGACACACGCACTCCACCAGCGTCGCCCTAAATGCCACCGATGGCCCCGGCCCTTGTGAATGGCGGTGGGTAATCTCCCCACCGTTTGTCCATTTTAACGGATTCCTTCCCACACAGAAGTGTCCGCAGCATCTGAATACGAAACCGGCCGTGGCCGTCAGGTCGCCGAGCGTGAGGAGGAAGCTGCTGGGAGTCGGGACCTTGCCTGTCCCCACGTGGCTATTTCCCCAACCATCCAGACGGTTCTGCCGAGAACTCTGGGCAGGACGGAGGTGGGCACCTCAGAACACAGGTCATTTTTTGTCCCCTGTCACAAAACCGAAAGCTCGAAAAACACCACGAGGAAGTTTTAAAACTTTCATGAATTATTCCCACGAGGAGCCGCGAGCGTTTTTCGTCGCAGCCATTCCGGGTTCGGCGAAGTGGTCGGCAGACCGACAGCTCCCTGGTTTTATGATTAAAAGGGCAAGTTCTGCTGCCCAGTCTCACGGCCGTGTGTGCAGAGTGACCATATCCCTGGACCTAAATCCATCCAGTTAGGAAACAGGAGAGTGAAATGCAAGAGGGGCCTGCGGGCCACCAGGATGAGCCGCTTGTCCCCTGCCAGAGCTGAGGCTGGCGCAATCCCCGCCACCTTCCAGGGAAGGACAGCCACGGCGGCTCGGGGACAGCCACGGTGGCTCGGGGACAGCCACGGTGGTTCGGGGACAGCCACAGCGGTGCGGGGACAGCCGCGCCCGACGCCCGAGGCTGTGTTGCTCCAGAGCCGGTGGCCCCGCTGCCGGGCCGGGGCGGCATAACCCACAGCTGCTCTGGAGTGTCCCCCTCTGGCCCAGACGCTGCCCCGTGACCGCGAGGACCCTTGTGAATCTGGGCATCTGCTTCTCCAGATGGAGGACACTGTGCCCTCGTGGAACTCACCGGGGCTGAGAAACGTCTGTAAGAAGCTGAGGACAGAAAGTGCTCGACAATGCTTGAGCCTCAACCAGCAGCCGAGCCAGACGTCAGGCCGGCCACACGCACGGGGGAGGCTGCGCAGCTGGGCCGTGTCCCTTCCTGCCGGGATGAAACCACCCAGAGATTTTCAGACGGCACTTCCAACCCACGATCCAAAAATTTCTTAGATATTTCTATTTTTTTTTTTTTTTTTTTTTTTTATTATAATAGTTTATTTTCAAATTGGTTTACATATAACACCCAGTGTTCATCCCAACATGTGCCCTTTTTAATGCCCATCACCCCCTCTCCCCCCTCCCTCATCCCCCTCACCCTCAGTTTTTTCTTAGTCTTTGAGAGTCTCTTATGTTTTATCTCCCTCCCTCTCTGTGTCTTTTTTTTCTTTCCCCTCTTCCCCTCCCCCTGGTTTTTGCTTAGTTTCACAAAGTCCACCTATTCGTGGAAACATATGGTATCTGTCTTTTTCTGACTGACTTATTTCACTTAACATAATACCCTCCAGTTCCATCCATCTGGCTACACATGGCCAGATTTCATTTTTTCTCATTGCCACGTAGTAGTCCATTGTATATAAGTACCATAACTTCTTTATCCATTCGTCAGTTGATGGGCACTTGGTCTCTTTCCATGATTTGGCTATTGTCGATTTCTGTGCAACGGAGCTCAGTCATCGACCTGTGCGTGTGCCCGTGAGTGTGCACGTGTGCGCCTGTGCCTATGTGCGTGTGCGCGCGCACGGATGTTCATGGTTTGGGTCGAGCCACGCTGAGAGTTGCCTGCAGACATGGTGGCCCTCGGTCGGAAAGCACTTCCGCTGGTCTCCGTGAGAACAAGAGCCTGGCGACGACCGCGGCGCGCTGTGTGACTGCACTGTCCCCACTGAAGTTCCCCCAATCATTCCAGGCACGTCCTACTTGGTGCTTCGGAGCTGGCGGCCCAGGACCGATGGCCGCATTAGTCACCACGCTGCATTTCCGAGGAAGGTCGGCCACACAGACCTCTGCATTCTGTGACCGTCCGCAAGGTGCCCTCTGTGAGCACCAGCTCCAGAACGGACTCCAGGGCCCAGCCTCGGTGCCCAGGGCAGAGCCGGCGAGAGCGGGAGACTTGGAGCAGGTGGCCGAGCGCCCGCGTTCACAGCAGAGTCAGCCGGGACAGTGGTCCTTCCTCGGAGCTGAGCCCCGCGTGGGAGGTGAGCTGGAATCCGGATCCAGGTCGGAGTGGGAGCAGAGCCTGGACGTGTGCAGCGGCGGGGGGAGGGGGAGGGTCCCCGCAGCCTCGGGCTGTTCCCAGATGGAGTGCCGGGTGAGTCTGCCCTGAGAGCACCTTGGGTTGCAGGGAGTCAGCGGAAAGTGAGAGATGGAAGCAGACAGAAGAGGGAGCCCAGGGAACACCAGAGCAGGGCGCCCGCGGAGGGCTCGGAGGGCGGAGGCATCACCCTCGCAGCCAGCCAGCTGCGTGCCCGAGATGAGGGGCCCTGGCTGCACCCCACGGCCCATCTGGGGACCCGGGTCCCTGCGGGCTGCACGGCTTACTTGGAGCTCAACGCGGCCGCCAGGCAAGAAGGGGCTCCTCTCGCTTTGCGGCCCCCGCTGCAGAAATCAGGAGAGCAAGCAGCTATATATAGCGGTGCGGATGCAACACCAAATGCCTCCACATCACAGTCCAAAAAATATGCAAATGAGAGTTACAAAGGCATCTTCGGGCTTTGATTTCCGAAGGCGCTTGGCAAGCGGCTCATAATTTTACACAGTTGCTGTAATAACATGGTTAGTTGACTCTTACTGGAAGAGGATAGGAAATATTTCAGAGCCGCTGCTGCCCCTCCATTTCCAAACTCAACGGCACACGTGGCGAGCAGCCGCCCTGTGACACAGCCGTGATTAGAGCGTGACACCCCCACATTATCCCAGGAGCCTCATTCCGAGCGATTAGACTGGCGGGACCACACGCTTTACTGGAAAACAGCCTGGGATTTGGCCTGGCCCATAAGGTAGAGAATACAAATACGCCCTTAAGACAGTTTGTCACCGTTCATACGGGTCAAAATCATGGTTAATAATCATAGATAAGCGAACTGTCAAATTGAGCGTTATTACGGAAAAAATCTGTTTGATACGCAGCGCGAGGTGTTAAAGTGCCCCTGCCTTTAGGCTCAAGTGGCCAATTCTGGAAAGATTACAATTACACTTTTCCTAAAAGCATAACGCGTGGGAGAGGCGCGCGGGCTCTTCCCACAGCCACCCGGCACCCCATCCATTAAACCAGACCGCGTTCCGGAGCCTTCTTCCCCGAGCGGGCAACGGGGCTGCTCATTGCCCACGACAATGTCGAATCCTAGTGCACGCAGCTGCGGGGACTCTGTCCGCACCTCGCTCATCAGGAACCTGCTGTTTGTCACGCTCACCCCACCTGGGTGTGAGTCCACCCCCAATGCAGGCATGTGTCCCCCCCGCAGCGCTACCCACCCGGAGCATGGGAGGGCGCGCAAACACCCCAGGCGCACCCATGCACACGCGCCCACGCGCACATACGTCTGCGCCCTAGACGTGCGCACGCACACGCACGTCGGCGCCTGTGGTCACCTCCGCATCGGCAACTAGAGATGAGCTGGGCTTCCCACCGGAACTAAATTCAAACCCGAGTTCGGGGAAGCGGGGACGCTGCTCTGCAGGCGCTCTCCGGGGACAGGCGCGCCCGCTGGGCTGGCTGCAGAGGCCGCGTGGGGAGAGGCCGCGAAGGTCGCTGTCAGCACCTGGCTGCGTCCCGCCCGTGGATTTCGTGATGTGGTTTTGTTTCTATTCATGTCTGCTTTTCTTTGTAGTTTCCTTTGAAATGTCTTCCTTGACCTATGAATTATTTATAAGTGTGTTAATTTCCACGTGTTCAGAGGATGTCTCTCTGTGGGTGATTTTTAGTTCAATGGCGGCAAGAACCCCCCTTTGCGGAGGTTCATGACAGACCCCGAGTGAAGGGCAAAGGCTCCGCCCTGCACCTGAGCATCTGGTCCTTGGTCGTGGCCGCAGGTGCAAGGAAGGCCAAGAGTCTGGCTTTCGGCCACTTGGAGGGGGACCACTAGCCTGCACACCCGCTGACCGCCAGGGCCTCCTGGGCCACCCGCAGCCCTGCCAGGCCCCCCGCTCTCCGGGATCAGTCCTCCAGAGCCTGACACAGGACATGTCTGCCGAGCCAAGGTCTGGGCCTCTCCCTCGTTGCCCGCTGGCTTCTGCACCTGCCAGGGAGCCCTAATCCAGTCCAAATCATGCGAAGCACCTACTGTGTGCGGGAAAACGGGCCAGAGCATGGGGGTCAAGACTTCACGAGGTACAGACTCGGGGAGGCCCTGAATCCTGCAGATTCTCCCCCCACACACACAACGAGGCAAGGGCCGCTCCCAGAACTGTTGTGGGAAACGCTGGGCTGAGCTGTTACAGCCGGCACCATGCATTTCCACACCGCCCAGCGACCGGCTGGAAAGGGATGGAACTCCCCGGGGTGGGTGGTGCAGCTGGGGCAGCCGCCTCAGAGAGCCCAGCAGATACGGCCAGGGCCGCCCGGGGTCCAGGAGGAGGGGGGCGTGCAGGGGTCAGGCCGGGGGCACCGGCCGATCAGCCAACGACTCGGGCAGGGGACAGGAAAGCACCCAGGCTGACTGCCCTCCCCTCCCGCCTCCCCCGAGGGCCCCCGGCCACAGACCCAGCGGAGGCCCAGAAGCCCAGGGAGCCCGCTGGGGAGCCTACCTGTCCCGGCCCCGCGCCCAGAAGTGGCAGGAAGGTAGGAGTGCTCCCGCCGGCCAACACGAGCCATACCCTACGCACACATATCCATATACTCACGTATGCACACAGACCCATCTCACGCACACACACGCATGCACGCACACACAGGGACCCACAGCCATCCTCTCCGTGGATGCAGTGGGATCCCCCGGGCCTCAGAAAGTGTCTCAGTGACTCCGTCATTGTGCCCATTCCAGACAAACGGGACGGGAAGCCGTGTTTCCCGCAGAAACAGAAGAGGTGCGTGTGTGGCCCCTGGGGAATGTCAGTCTGGGGCCCCGCTCGGTTACCGTGGGCCCCACCAGGGGGTCTGACCCCACAGATCACAGTCCGCACGGCCACGAGGGGGTGCCCTCGGTTCGCAGAGACACGCGAACCGCCCTAATTCGATTACCTGCCACGCGTCACCAGCTGTGCCCATTCTCAGGTGCGGCGTGCGGCCGACTGCTCGCGGCCGAAGGAACCAGCAGAGCACGTTTTGCCCATTACGGAAACGGTGTTTTAAGTGGTGAACATACTGGAGATGTTCATACTTCAAGAAAACAGACTCTGGGAATGTTTGGGGAAATTAGCGAAGATTTACTGATTCCCAGAAGAAAGATCGTTGTGTCTGATGGTGTCAGGCGGTGTGCGGACACCGTCCTGGGGAGACCGCGGCGAGGCTCCGAGCCACTGCGGGCGGCCTGCTGAGGGCCAGCACGGCCAGACCCCGCTCCCCACCTGCGGACGGGAGCTGGGGCGCCCGTCGCCTGTCTGTGCCCCGGACTCCTCCGATTTGGCTGGCTCCGTCCTGAGAGCCGTCACGGGGCTGGGGTAGCAGAGCCCACTGAGGGCACTCACTCCCCACCGTGACGTCCCATAGTGCGTCCTTGTGTGTATGTGCATGTGTGTGTGTCTTTTCAGAGCCTTCAGGAGCCTACAGACTTCCAGAAAATGTGGGGACCCCCGTCCTGGCCTGAGAAAGAGTCGGGCCTGCTAGCCAGACCCAGAGGTGACATCAGACCCAGAGGTGACGCCAGGCCTGTCCTGTACCCGCAGGGCCCTGGCAGCCGCCATCCTCGGAGCTGGCGTCCCTGTGTGCACACCGGCCAGGGCTGGGGAGGGAGGGGCAGTCAGTGAAGAACGTATCGCCCGAAGGTACTTGGCGGTGATTCCCCAGAACCTCCCGTGGCCCAGGAGGAAGCAGGGCTGGCCGAGAACAGCGTGAAGACCACGGAGCTGAGCCCCGTCCCTGGCCTGGGATCTGCACAGGTGTCCCTGGGGACACCGACCTGTGACCTGTCCCCGTGTATGTCCCCTTGTCCTGTCCTGTGGCTCGAAAGCTTGGGGACACTTAACCGCGCTGGCAGACTACGGTGGTGTGAGCACTTCTCTCCACACAGCGTTTCCCTCCTCGGGGGTCTGAGGTCAGAGCTGAGGCCCCAGGGGCACCTGGACCCGCCCTCCTGCCCCTGGGAGCTCGGGCCCCTGCCACGTTGGAGGTAGTTCCCGGCCGTGAACTTCACCGCCCGAAGGGTTTCCTGGATCTTCCTTTCCCTTCCCCCGCTGGCAGGACAAGGCTATGTCTCCCCTCCCAGGCACAGCCGTCCTCAGCTGAACCCCACCACGTCCCCTGGGACACTGTGTCCCCTGGCCCCTTGTGGCGTCTCCCGCTCCGTGCTGTCCCTCGAAGCCTCAGCAGGAAAGCCCCGCGTGGGGTGGAGAACACCAGTCGCTCTAAGCGGGCGTGTGGCCCCACACGTAACTCCAGGGCTGTTGGGGTCCGAGGTTAACACAGCGTTGCCGAGACCCATCGAGACCCTTCCTGTGTCATCAAGGACAAGTCTGACGCCAGCTCCCTCGTGGGGAGCCTCCTGGTTTCTCTGCCCCTCCCTGCCTCTGTCTCTGTGTCTCTCTGCCTCTCTCTCCCTCCCTCTCTCTCTCTGCCTACCCGTCTGTCTCTATCACTCTGTCTGTCTCTCTCCCTCTCTCTCTGTCTCTGTCTCTCCTCCCTCGGTCCTCCCCATCGGGGCTTGAGTTCCTTCCGGTCAGTTCTCTGGAGCTCCGCAGACCTTCCAAGCTGAGCAGCAGTCCCCTCGGCTCCGATGGCCTCTCGTCCATGGCCCCGTCCCTACCTTGTCTGCCTTCGCCCCGTGCTCCCCCAGGGTCCCCAGCACCTCCGTCTTTTCCGGGGCCCCAGACACACCTCGTCAGCTTCCCACCCGCCTGCTGAACGGCTGAGGCGGCTGCAGGGGCCGAGGGGACCGAGGGGGCCGAGGGGGCTGAGCAGGCGGGACCAGGGCAGGAAGAGGCGCCTCCAGCAGCCAGTGAGGGGGGGGTCAGGTGGCCGTGACGAGAGAGGCGAGCACAGGGGACACACCGCACAGAGCCGGTAGGACAGTGGACTGGCCGGGGCATTTCTTGTGAGGAGGGAAGACAGGAAGACAAACAGCTGCGCTCTCTGGACAGCGTGGCCACCCCGGCCGAGAAAGACGGGCGCAGAGTGGGTGTGCGGTTCGGGGCGGGGGGGGGGCCAGCCTGGAGCAGGGACCATGGGCACAGGAATCCGGGGATCCGCCGGGGGTGCGTCGAGTCCACGGGAGGACATCGGGTCGGCTCCTGGAACACGGGTGTGGCATGAGGCCGGGGTTAGGATCCAGCATGACGTGCCACGTGGGGGAACCAGGAGGGCCTCGGACAGCCTCCTCCCCCCCAACCCCGCACCGGCACGTAAGGTCGCTGCCCTAACAGCCTCCTTGTCCACGGACAGGACCCTCCTGGCCCCACCGTCCTGTGCAGTTACTCAGACGAGCGCGTTACTACCTCCGTGGGGACCAGTCACGCCCTCCCTGTCACAGTAAAGCCCACGTCCCCAGGCTCCCAGCTGACCCCTCTGCCCCTGAGCTCGTCGTGCGGACCCTGCACCATGCGACATCTGCCCTCACCAGGGCCTGAGCCCGTGTCCTCGGTGTGCAGGCGCCCCCGTGACCCTGGGGCAGGAGTCGCCCCCCACCACCGGCACGGCAGAGGCGGTGCCCAGAGGTGGAGGGCTGGTGGGAGTCACCCCGAAGGGGCAGTGAGAAGGCCTGCCCCGAACCCTGAAGTTCACAGAGGAGGGGGTGCCCTGGACAACGGGGCTGGGGCCGGCGGAGGTGAGGGGCCTGTCTGTCCACGCCAGGCATCACGGCCTCTGCTCAGACTGCTGGCCGCCCGGGGGGCCCCAGGGCGAAGGAGAGGCGAGCAGAGGCCGTGGCTCCCGGGAGGAGGGGCCGTCAGTGGCCGCAGGGGACAGGCGGTGACGCTCGGCTGGCCAGGTGTCCGTCCGTCCACGGGGCTGAGCTCACCGCTCACCGAGTCTGACCCGTCTCTGCCCTGCAGACCCCGGAGCACAGGCGCGTGCACTGCTGGCGGAAAATCAGGCCCCCCAGGCGTCCGGGCCCTCGACGGCCCCTCCCCTCCCGGGGGCTCCACCCGCCGCCCAGGCCTCCCCGGCTTCCGAGCCGGGACGGAACTCGGAGAGGCCGGAGGTGGGGGTCGGCCGCTCCCGGGGCCCCGGGGCCGAGAGGCACAGGTGACCGGCTCCACCCGCTCCGACAGCGCTCCCGGCCCCGGGCCTCCAGCAGCTGGCGGAGCCTCCCTCTGTGAAATCACCGAATCTTCTGTGTCCTCTCGCCACGGAGTCGATGCCAGCGACGCGGCCCAGCCCCGCACTTCCGGCCGGCACCCCCGCCCCTGTTCTGTTTCCACTGAGGCTGGGGGCTCCTGACACTGCCCACCCCCAGCCCTGACCACTGCTGGACCGTCACGCCCCCAGGGGTGCAGGGGAGGGTGGCCTTACCAGCCTGTCCCTTCTTGTCCCAGAAGACATTACCCACTCTGTTACCCGCCCCCACCCCCCGGGCACTCGCCACGCAGGCGCTCTGCAGCCCAGGACACGGCGCCTCCTGGGAAGAAGCACTCTGCGCGTGCGGCCGGCTGGTCTCCAGAATGAAGCCTCGGAAGCTTGGGGTCGCATGTTTTAAGGCCAGCTCCCCGCGGAAATGAAGCCACGTAGAACTCGTCCACTTCACCCCTGGGGGCCAGAATGGGCCTGTAAGGGCCCGACGACCTGGAGCCCCGCGGCCTCTACACAGGCGCGTCGTGCCCGTTAACAGAACGTCCCCAAGTGCCAGGCCGACCCAGCACGTGACGCGGGCCGCGACCCGGGGCCATGCTCTCACACCCTCTGGCTCCGCAGAGGTGGTGCGGGACGGAGCTGTCCTGCGAAGTCCCCGAGAAGCCTCTGCGCCCGGCGTGCCTGGCAGGGACGGCCCGTGCTGCACCAGCAGTGGGGAGCCGCCGTTTCAAGGACGACGGGTGAACTCGACGAGGCCCTCCCCCCGGAGTCGGCAGACCCGTGCCCGAGGCCTGGACCGGAGCAGGTGCCCGGGGCCGCGGGTCCGGGTTCAATGCCAAAAAGCAGCCAAAAAGCACAATCGCCCGCTCACCAGGTGCACGTCAGTCCGGGCGGCATTGACTTGCTTGTCAAGAAAACTCAAAACAAATATGTCTTTTCGGACAGGACGTCCGTCCCCCCACGTGGGAAGGAGGCTGGCCGGACCACACGGCAGGGTCGCTGGAGCACCTGTGGGGACCCCTCCCAGGAGAGGATTTGGTCGGACCTGGGGTCAGGGAGGCTCTGGGCTCCCAAGAGAGTGCGTCCGTGTCCCCCCAAGGAAAGGCCCGTACCCTTCGTCACCCGCGGGGCAGGTGTCCCGTGAGGGGGCACGGCTCTGCAGGTCCGTCACGCTGTGTCTCCCGTGGCGCCCGGCATAGACCCACGGCAGGTGCCCCCAGGGCTGGATTCCCGGCCCGTGTGGGGTTATTCTTGGCCGTTCACACCCCCGAGAGGCAGCTGCTCAGCCCAGAGCCCCTCCCTTCATGCAGGCCTCACCCCTTCTCACGCCGCTGCCCCCCACGAAAACCTTTTACCCAGTTACTGGGTCTCCTCCCAGAGAAGCCCTCGCATTCCACGGCTGAGATAGATGACGGCTCTGGGGACACTCACGTCCTGTCTGTGGCAGAGGGTCCTTGCACCCCTGCCGGGAAGGACCCCTCAGCATCCTTCCCGTGGGCTTTCTTCCTGCGCTCCCTCCCCGCCACCCCTTCTCGCCTTCCTCCTCACCCTGGGCTCACCCCTGCGGCGGCTCCAGGGCCCGACTCCGTATGTGGGGTCAGCCATGTAGGCTGTCCCCTGGCTGTCCCCTGGCTGTCCCCTGGCAGGCCTGGCCAGGCCCCTCGGTCCCTGCTTTGTTGTCCAGGGGAAATCTTTCTCATTCTATTAAATAAATGTGTTCTGCTTTCTCGGGATACAGTAATTTTCTACGTGAGGAAACAGCAAAGAAATCATTTAGCTTCATCGCCAGGTGTCTCGGCAATGTCTAATTAGACCGCAATTTAAATAGGAGAAAATGTTTTAAACACATCTCCCGTGGCTTGGGAAGTGGTCAGTTATATAAATACGTCCCGGGAATAAAACGATGAATCTGTCATTGAAACAAACCACACGACAGGAATCCCGGCCTCTCCCACGGGCAGGGCAGACCCACGGGGGCGGGGGGCTGCTGAGCGGGGGCCGGAGTCGGGGTCTAGCCCGGGAGGGACAGAGCCGTAGTGGGGCCACCTGGGACCCTGTAGAGAAGTCGGTGGCGTGGGCCACCCGCAGATCCCGAGTCAGAGTTGGGGCTCGGGAACGAGTCTCGTATTTTCATTTTTTGGCTTTCACCTGTTGGTCGTGATGTCCAGTGGCCTTGGAGAAGCAGCTTGCAGGTAGGGGTCAGCAAACCCTCTAAGGGCCGGATACGTCAGGCTCTGCAGACCGTCCACGTGGCTGCGGGGGCCCGAAGCCACCGTCGACAACGCACGAAGGAACGGCAGTGGCTGCATCCCGGTAAAACTCAGTACCGACAGAACGGGCAGGGGCCCCGTGGGCGTGGTCTGCTGACCCTGAGCCCTGTCACTTGAAGGTCAGTGAAACGCAGGTGCCCGCAGAGTGTAGGAAGACAAAGACCACAGACACACGCTCTCGATCCCCAGTTTGACCTAAGATCATTTTTTGAATCTAATTTTAATATGTACGAAAACTCAACTAAGTGTAAATCCCTCCTCCTTTTGTTCCTATATGACCTGAAAAAGAAAACACATTTATAAATTAAACACGAAACACAACAGCAACAAAATTCAAATTAAAAATATAAATTCAGCGTAGCAGGTGACGCCTTCTGCCGACGCTAAGTCGCCCTGCGGTGACCCAGTCCGGTTGTCTGCCTCCACCGCCGACTCTCCCCGTGCAGGCGCCGTGGGCAGCACACGTCCGGGGTGTGCTGGGTTACGGGGCCTTGGGCTCACGGTCACAGGAGGAAAGCAGAGCTCGCGGGCGCCAAACCGCCTGAGTGATCAGAGCACATGCATGTGCGGTGTGTGTTGGGGGGGTACATTGTGTGCATGGGTGCACATGTGACATGTGTGTACACATGTGGGGTGTGCACATGTGGGTGTGTGCGTGTTGTGTGTGCACGTGGTATGTGTGCACATGTGTGCGTGTGTGTGGTGTGGATGTACACCTGTGTTGTGTGCACATGTCATTGTACATGTATGTGTTGTGTGTTGCATGCATGTTCTGTTGTGCACACATGCACTCACACACATGCACACAGGCATACACACAAACACACCTGTACACAGAGATGCACTCACACATGCCTGCACATGCAGACACACATGCATGTACACACAGACACACGTACAGACACGCATGAACTCCTATGCACACATGAACTCATGCACACACATACAGGCACACACAGACACGTGTACACATGCAGGCATACCCATCCACGCACACGCAGACACACGTGCACACACATACGCCCTTCCCCCAATACCCCTCCAGTGAAGTCATGCCGCATGTGGGTACTTCCCATGTCCCTACGACACTCGTCGTGGTCTGCCCACGTGGCCACCAGCCGTGATGCAGCCCGACCCGCAGGGCGCCCCAGGCCAGCGCTGCCGTCGTGGGAGGGCCGGCAGACTCTGGAGCAGAGCGTCCCCCCGCCCGGCTGGCTAGGGCTGCGTGTCCACAGCAGCAGGTCTGACCGAGCTCGTGGGATGCGGGGACAGGGCCGTCCTCGCAAAGAACAACCGCCACCAATCACTCTCCCCGCTCCCGCCTCCTGGGAAGGGGCCCTCGTAAATAAAAAGCTGCCGCTGGTCTCCAGACTGTGTTTATTATTGGTTTAATTTGTCTTCCCTGATACAGATATAAATATTTTATGTCCCGTCGTCTAGAGATTTAGTTATGACAGTTGCGCCTGCTTCCCACGCACCCACAGAAACACCTGAGCGGGGAAGTCCGCCCCCCACCTAACCTGCCAGACCGCTGGCTGCCTCTGCGGGACGAGGGTCCGGGCGAGGGGCAGAGCCATCAGGGGGCAGCTGGGAGAAGGTGACACAACATGAGGACCCTCACTCAACAACTCGGAGCCGCCCCAGGGAGGAGGACACCGAGCGGGGGAGGCCCCATCTCTGAGCCTGCGCCCTGAAGGACACCACGGGCTCGACCCCCTAGGCACCGACCTCAGAGGGGACTCTGACAAGGAAATTTAAAAGTGAGTAATTACAGCCCAAGAGAAACCCCGGGTGCCCCCGCTGGGAGGCCCCAACAAGCCATCGGACACCCTGCCAGCGCGGGCTCCCATTCTCGCTCAGGAGGAGCCGAAATCGTCCTGCCTCCCCGTCAGGGCAGCGCCCTGGCGCTAAGTCTCCAGGAAGTATGACGAGTCTCGAGGAAGTATGACAAAAGCCAGTGATGGTGACCTGGGGGCACGGGCCTGGACCGTCTGTGGCTGACGTCATGACGAGGGTCCTCAGGACAGAGACGCAGGAGGGTCAGAGTGACGGAGGGAAGCTGGGCCCGCCGGCTGGGCGGGGAGTGAGGGACCACGAGTCCGGGGTAGGGGTCGCGGAAGGCAAGGGACCTGCTCCCCTGGGGGGCTCCCAGGAGGAGGCAGCCCTGCCCACCACTCAGAACTGGCTCCCGAACCCTAAGTAACTTCAAACCCCTACGTTTGTGGTAATTTGTTACAGCAGTGACAGGGAAAAAAAATACATCATGTTTTAAAGGAAAAGAAGGGAAAAGAAAATCATACAAAACTGAGTTCGTTCCAAAGTGACGCATAGGTTTACCGATTTCAGTCGAGATCCAAGCTAGTTTTCATCGACTGTAACAGCGTAAGTACGCATCGCCCTAAATAACCAGAGGGTGCTGGTGGCCCGGTGTCACCAGCTGCTTGCACGGCGTGGCCGCTGCAGGACCTGGGCCCCGCCCCAGGGTTAGCGGAGTGTCAGGGTCATATGCGTCATATGCTACGTGGCATAAGACAAAATGCCATTTTTCCTGTCAAATCAGTGAAAATGTGTAAAAAACAAACCTGCGTTTGCTGGTGCACTGAGTCCTGAGGAAGTGGGGCCCCGGGGACAGGGGTACTGCCGGAGAAGGGACAGCCGCTTCCTCCGGGGGCCTGTGGCCGGGGAGGACGGGTCAGGAGGCCGGGCTCCAGGACAAGATCGGCAGCCCCGGAGGGACCCAGGAGGCCCCATAACCCTGGGGAGGCCGAAGTGGGTCTGGCGTGAGTGGGGAGCGAGAGGGGGCAGGCGAGAAGGTCGCGGCGACACTGGCATCGCAGTTTGCAGGGCCGGGTAGACGGAACCCAGTGCAGGGGGGCCAGGGTGAGCAGCGGCCCCCAGGGGACACGTGCAGGCCGTGGGCTGTGTGGCCAGTGGGCCCCGGGGAATCTGTGCACCTGCCCAGAGGGGCTGGCGGTGGGGCGCAGGGAGCAGGGGCCAGACGAGGCCCCGGGCTGGCCTGTCCCAGAGTCGCCCTGGCCCTCTGGGGACACAGACCCGCCCACTGCCCCCGCCCGGGCCCACCCACCCCCTGCACCCACAGGACGTTTGAGCCTTTTCTGGGAGAAGACGGTGCCCCCACTCTTCATCCCTCAAGGGTTTAAGCAGAAATAAAAGAAGCTTAATTACTTTTTAAAAATTCAGTTGATGTTTTTATATTCAAATATTTCCCAGGAAGTGAGCCAGACCATTGATATGAAATGAGGCTGTGCCCTGGAAGGGAGGGAGCCGTCCTGGGCACCCACACCGGCCTCCCCGCCCACCCTCCTCCCCGCCCACCTTCCTCCCTGCTCACCCTCATCCCTGCTCACCCACCTCCCCGCCCACCCTTATCCCTGCCCACCCTCCTCCCCGCTCACCCTCCTCCCTGTCCACCCTCCTCCCTCCTCACCCTCCTCCCTGCTTACCCTCCTCCCTCCTCACCCTCCTCCCTGCTCACCCACCTCCACAGGTTTCCAGTGGACACCTGAGGGCGGTGGAGGCCCCAGGGGCTGGTGTATTCCACACACAAAGGACCAAACAGGGCCCTGTCCACACGAGCCTCCCGAGGGATGCCCCATAGCATAACTCCCCCCCCAACCACTCCCAACAGGTACAGTGACAAGTACCCCATGCAGCCGCTCAGCCATCAGGAGTGTGGGACGTCTGGCGGGATGCGTGGTGGCCTGCGGGGCTCTGGGCTGGGGTGACACTCTGCTAACAGGTGGGCCTACCATCTCCCACGGTGGGGAGGGGTGCACGGAAGCCTTCGTCTCTGTCAAGTAAGGAGCAGACACCCGGGCAACCCGCAAAGGCAGGGACGACACCAGACGACATCTTGACTCACCTGTGAGGGGCAGGTGCCAGGCAGAGAGAAGACATAGGATGCAGCATGGCCCTGAGGGTGGGGAGGACCACGGGAGCCGAGGACAAGCATCCTCAGGACAAACAGAGGCAATAAATGCTGCCTCATTCACTCTAAAAGCAGGACAGGCTCCAACCAAAATGGGCGGGGGCAGGGCCCGTCCCCCACCCCAAGCCCAGTGGGCACAAGCCCTGATCGAGGCTGTGAGGAAGGGGGCTGGGGTCCTGGTCCAGCACACAGGGTGCGTGTCCTGCCTTCATGCTGCGAACACTTACCGCGCCCCAACCAAGTACGAGGTTAGCTGTGAACTCACGACAAACGGCCCTTACCGGCGAGGCGGTTCCCTACCACTCATACTTCATGGAATGGTTTCATCGTTAAAGGATGTTGGATTTTGTCAAACGGTTTTTCTCATCAACTGAAAGGATCGTGGGGTTATCACCTTTATTCTATCACTAGATGCATCGCAGAGACTGCTTCTCAGATGTTAGCCAAGCCTTGCGCCTCGGAGACAAATCTCACGCACTCATGGTGAGCCTCTCTACGCCATTAGCTGCTGTTTTGTGGATGAGTTTTGTGCTTCTGTTCATGGGAAGCATCAGTCTGTAGTTTTCCCGTAATGCTCCTGCCTGGCTTCGTTGCCGAGGTAAGACTGACGTCGGAGTCGGGCAAAGCGCCCTCTGATAGCTTTGGGAGAGTTCGTGGAGGATGTGTATTAATACTTCTCTAAGCATCTTCGTAGAATTCACCAGCGAATCCAGATTTCCATCTGGGGAAGTATGTTAATTGGCCTCTTGCTCGCTTCACCTGTTATTGGTCTATTTTCACTTTCTGTTTCCTTTTGAGTCAGTTTTGGTCATCTATCTCTCCCTAGGAATTTGTCCGTTTCATCTAAGTGTGTAATTAATTGGCACACAGTTGCTCAGAACACTCCCTTTTAACCCTTTTTACTTCCATAAGGTTGATAGCAGTGCCCCTCTTTCATGCCTGATGGTAGTGACCTCAGTCTCTGTCTGTTTTCTTTGTCGGCTTTGTTGGGCTTTACCAAGAGCCAATTTTGGGTTTTGTTTCTTTTTCCTCTACCATTTTTTCTCTTCTACATTTTATTTACTTCCACCGTTATCAGAACTATTTCTTCCCTTCTGCTTGCTCTAGATTTAGTTTCCTCTCCTTATTCTACTTTCCAAAGGTGGCAGGTGAGGTTATTAATTGGAAATCTTTCCTAACGTCTGGGTTCACAGCATAGACTTCCCTCTGAGCACTATTTAAGTTTGTGTATATTATGTTTTCGTTTCCACTCATCTTAAAGTATTTCCTAATTTCCTTGTGATGTCTTCTTTGGCCCAGTGGCTACTTCAGACTGTGTTGTAGAATTTGCATGTATTTGAGGTTTCCCAAACTTCCCTCTCTTACCGATTTCTAGTTCTGTCCCAGTATTATCAGAGAAGATACTCTGTCTGATTTTAGACTCCTTACCCTGGCCCAAGCATATGGTCCTCCCAGGACAACGTCCCAGGTGCCCATGACAAGACCGTGTGTCCTGCTGCAGCGGGAGCATCCCGCGGAGGGTCCAGCTCATGGACGCCACTGTCTGCATCTTCTCTTTCCTTCTGTGCCATCTGGCTTTCCGTCCACTACTGAAAGTGTGCCACTTGAGTCCCCGCCTGTTGTTGAATTGTCTATTTCTCCCTTCACTTCTAAGTCCAGGATGAGCTCATCTCAAGATCCTTAATTTAATTACATCTGCAAAGATGCTTATTCCAAATAAGGTCACCTTCACAGATTCCCGGGTACCCGGTGGGCATACCTCTGGGGCGGGCAGTATTCCACCCATTCCACAGGGACGACGAGCTAATTACACAGAAAGCCAGGATCTCACCTGCCATGTAGCTCTGGAGACAACAGGAGCCCCACCCCCGGGCTCTCCTGACTGCATGTCTTGGCTCCACCCACCAGAGCATGGGAGCAGGAGGCCACAAGGAATGCTTTCTTCGGTGTTCATGTCTTGGGGCACGCTCTCACCTGTGCTGCTGCATGGGTACAAGGCTGGACCGAGTGACATATCCGCAGCCTCAGGACCGCCACCTTCAACACTGGAGTGATGACAGTCCCACCTATTAAGCAATACTGACCGCCCCCCCCCCCGCCGACCAGGCAAGCACCAGCTTCTCCGGTGGGCCAGGTGACCCGTCAGGCCCTGGCAGCCACTTCTGTGAGCACTGGGGGATTGCATCCAGGGAGCTTTGGGGAAGAAGGTTCTTAGAAACTCTCCCCTTTCCTGGGCTCACTCTCCAAAGGCTCAGGCCGTCAGCACTGAGGGCGGAGATCCTGCCCCGGAGACCCTGCCCCCAGCACGGCACAGCCGTGTCTCCCCCAGAGCACGATGGGGGTGCAGCCTCCCAGCCTGGGCCTCCCCGCCACGAGGCCGCCCTCCCTCCCCGTGCTCCCACTGGCGGCCATGACAGCCCGCCACAGGAAATGGCCGGACCTGACTTCTTCTCTTACCGGCAGTTTCTGTTCCGGTTTCCATGGAAACAGCCATCTGAATGTGGGCTAGGAAGGGGAGCACGAATCTTTAAAATAATGATAGTTGAAAAACTTTCATGGGCCTGTGTCTCCTGCTACGGGGGTTTCCATGGAAACTCAAAGCAAAGACAGCCAGATGGGGAAGGCGCTGGGTGTCCTCTCCCACGGTGACTGGCGGCTCCCAGGGGCAACCGTCCACCCTCCACGGGGAGGCAGGAGCGTGCCCCCAAATGCCTACTGGCCCCGTTCCTCCAGGGGGTGGAGATGTCACGAGGGAGCAAGGGAAGGGGGGGCTCCTCCCATCCTGAAAGAGGACCCGAGACACCATTCTCCTCCACTCAGGACCACAGCCCGCACCCCAATCCACACGCCCCTGAGTGGCAAACGAGGTGGGGGGTGGGGGGACAGCAGGGCCCGGAGCGCCCTCCCCTGATCTGCCTCTCACACGCAGCACGCACACAAAGCACATACATACACACATGTGCGCACTAATGCCGGGCGTGGCATCCACCTCCGAACCCCCCTCTGTGCCTGCACCCCTCCCCTTTGCAGTCACCGTGGGGCTGCAGCTGCAGGCCGGAAGGCAGGGGGGAGGGGGGGCAGGCACGGCTGGGCTGGGGAGGACAGGGTGTCTGCAGCACCCAACCTGTGCTTCTCACCCTGAGATGGACTCTCTGCCCCCAAGCCCTCATCCAGAACCATCCATGGGCCGGGCATCTGGGCAGCCACAGAACTCGGCCCAAAGCTGCAGCCCCCAGGGACACCATGGCCTCTGCAGCCTTGGTTCCTCTGGTTGGTGGCATGGGGGCCCTGGGGCGAGACCTGAGGACACGGAAAGGCCTGGTGGCCCCCCTGGCCTGAGGGGAAGGGCTGTGAGCTCTGTCCCATACATCCGTCTGCTCCCTCCTCCTTCTCCCGTTAAACAGGACTCGGGTGCCTGCTACCTTGTCTCCTCCTTTCCCGAGGCCCCATCCCGGGGCTTCCCCCGAGGCCCCTACCCCCGGGCTCCTCCCATCCCGGGGCTCCTTCCCTTCAAAGCACTGGGGCCCTTTCTGCTCTCGGTGTCCTCCCACGTGCTGCGTTCACAGGCCATGGACACAGGGGCGTTTCCGGCCGTCACTCCTTGCGGGCCGGTGCTCGCATGTGCCGCCTCGCCAGCTCTGGGACAATCCACAGATTCCAGAGACTCCGGGACAGGTGAGGAGACTCAGCGAGGGGTGGTGAACCGAGGTCAGGCCCCGGCTGCAGCTGCCCCCACCCGGCCGTCGTGCGGGACACACACTGGCTTCCACGCCCCGGAGACAACCCGCCAGAAAGTTGGAGCACAGTGGGGAGGGAGGGAGCACCTCTCCCTGTAGGGAGCACGCCTGGAACGTGGCAGCTTCACCGAAATTGGAAGCAAACTCATCAAGGCGGGTCTCACGTGCCTGTCCTGAGAGTTTGGTGTAAGGAGGTGGCCGGCCCCCTGAGGGCGCCGTCACCCCTGGGACCCACCCAGCACCAGCGCTGGGCCTGCACAAAGGCCGGTGAGAGCCAAGTTCGAGGGGTGCCACGGCCTGGGCCCCAACGCCTCCCTGGGCCATTCTGTCTCCCTTGGGTCAGAAAGGAGACACGAAGACCCCAGTTCCGAGACACGAGGCAGGAACGTGAGCCGAGGAGAAACCAGAAAGACACACAGATGCTGGCCGGCCTGTGTGGTGGCACCCGGCTCTGACCGCTCATTTCCCATGGATGAATCACACACGGGCCGCCTGCCACCCACACGGCTGGAGCGGGTGCTGGGAAGGGGCACTCGCCGCAGCGCCGGCAGACGGCAGGGGCAGGGGCAGGGGCAGGGGCAGGGGCAGGGGCAGGGGCAGGGGCAGGGTCCCCGCGCCCACGGCCGCGAATTGAGGGGCGGGTGAGGCCGAGCCCCGGGAGCTCTCAGCGGTCACTCTGCAGCCAGAGGTCGATGAAGCTTGGGGTTCCGAGGAGGCTTGAGGGAGGGACGCCTCCAAGGCCACGTCAGAGGAGGTGCCCTGGGAGTCGTTACAGCCACAGTGAGACCCGACCCACGGAAACGCTCCTCCCGGATCAGCCACGGCGTCGACTGCAGACCACGGCCCCGGCAGGGCCTGGAGTTGCACACGGCAGCGAGGGGACAGCGAGCGCAGACGCAGGAGGCGCGTGTCCCCTCGGTGTCCCGAGGACAGAGGGAGAGCCTCCGGCCGGGGCGGGGACACCGCGGGATACACGCTGTCAGGTCGCTGCGGCTGCAGCACAAAGGGTCCTGGAGGTCATGCGGCCGGGCCTCCGGGGGCTCTTCTCCCCCCCTCCCACCAGGCCTAGGGGGCCCTGACCCCAGGGACCCGCTCAGCCATCCTGTCTCCCTGCCCAGAGCTGCAGCGGGGCAGAGCCCGGGTGGTCAGCGGCCCGGATGCCCGGGGAGTTCCCCGTGTTTGCACCGACAGCCCCTCATCCCGGGAACCTCCGGCCGGGCAGGGGCCGCCCCGCAGAAGATGGAAGCTAAAGCCCCTTCACTGTGGAGAGGTGGGGGGGCGGGGAGAGAAGACAGAGCAGCCGGGAGAGGGCACCGTGTCCGCGGGTGTCCCCGCAGCCCCACCTGTCTGACCCCAGGGCTCACACTCTTGACCTCTGAACTTGACCTGGTGATATGGGAAAGTGAACCAAAGGAAGACATCAAAAAACCGTCCCCGATTTGGAAACTTTGCCGAGCGCTGGCCCTGCCCCTGCACGGCCTGGCCTGGACAGTCAGCTCGGCAGGCCTGGAGCCCAGGCCAGGCAGGACAGCCCCGTGACGGTCTTGGTGGGTCCCGACGGTGACCCCAAGCTGCCGCCTGGGCCTCTGCCCCCAGCAGGAAGCGGAGCAGGTGGAGACCCAGGGAGACTGGTGGGAGGGGCGGGGTGGGGCAGGGCCTCTAGCTCTGGGTGGCAGGCGAGGGGACCTCCCAAAAGTGCTGCCGCCTCCTCTGAACTCCCCGTGTGCGGCCACCAGGACTGCCCGTTCCAGAAGCCAATGTCCCAGCTGCTCTCCCTGAGCCGGGGGGGGCGGGGGGGGTGTCGGGGGACCACAGCTCCTGAACCTCCGTCCCTCAGATCGGATTCCCCGTCACCCCACACTCAGGTCAGGGGCCCCCAGGGGGCAGCAGAGGGGAACGGCTGTGCACCGTGACTCTGCCAAGCCCCACAGGGTGGGGGTGTTCGCGGGAAGCGTGGCTCAGCGGGGAGGGAGCAGGACTCGGCCTCTGCTCCGTCAGGCCATCTGGCCGCTCCTCGTCCTGGACAGTGACGGCAGCTCATAGGCCCGCGGCGGGGAAGCCTCTGTCCCTGCAGGCAGCAGAGGGGCCCAGGCCGCAGCCCCCACAGCTGAGCGTCCACTGCTGAGAGCTGGCCCCTGCGCATGGGACCCAGGCCACCAGAACCGGCCCACGCCCCAGCCTTGCCCGCCAGGCCGTCGGCTCCAGAGCGCTGGCCCACCTGCAGCTTGCTGCCTTGGCTGAGGAGGTGGGTGCGCTGGGCGTCCACGGCCTCATACGCTCCTCGACGCCATCCGCTCGGTCCTTTAGCCCCACAGTTCCCTCTGTCTGTGTGTCTGTCTCTCTGTCTCTGAGCCTGGCCCCGGACTGACTCCGACCCAGCTAACTGCAGGACCACCACCTGGCGGCCCTCCACCGAGGCGGCCCACACGAGGAGGCTCAGGTGACAGGTGGAACGGGAACATTCAGGTCCCCGCCTACTCGTTTGGAGGTCTCCTCCAGTCCTGTCCCAAAGCCCGCGAGATACCCTCCCAGTAAGTGACGTGTCCTCACTACGAGTCACCACGCTCGGGTGGCTCCTTCACACTTGGGCTCTCACAGGTGAAACCAGAAGAGCCTGACCGGCCTGCGCCCTGACGAGGCCCACCCGCCGCCCGGCGCCCGGGAGCACGGCGCCTCCCCAGACATGCCGCGTGTCTGTGCGCGCTGAAAACAATCCAGAGACAAGGTGCGGATGGCGTGAATGTCTTTCCAGATGTTACTCCCTGAGTTATACGCAGCGTCTTCCAGTATTTGATGGTTTTCTGAAATAATTACCCGGTTCCGGGGGAATGCCGGGGTTTCTGTCCGCCGGGGCTGCCCGAGGCCGGGAGGTAGGACGAGAGGCAGATCAGCCGCCTCCTGACCCTGCCCTCGGCCTCGCACGCGGGCTGGCTGACACTGGAGGTGGCAGGGTCCCCTCCCCCATGCCGCGTCCTTCCCTGCTGCGTTCGGCTCTGCTGGGCGCCCCGAGCTGCCTGGACTCAGGAGGGTGCCCCAAACAAGCGTAAACAGGGGATAAGGCCACACGAGGGTGTCTGTCAACAGCAGACAGCTGAGCCGTGGTCACTCGCACCTGCTCCTGGGGCTGTGACCCCCGGGCAGCAAAGCCTCTGACAGGAGCGACCAGGGAAGTGCCCCCGTGGGGTCAGGGGCTCCACCCTGTCACCGGGAAGCAGGGAAAGCAGGTGGCAGAATCAGAGCTGGGGGTGAAGCCGTGTCACCTGCTCCTAGGCCTCACAGCCAAGGTCGGGGCGGCAGGGGGGCTCAGAACACAGGTGCAGGGACACGCGGGCTGATCGGCCCCCAGCAGTAAGGACCAGGGGCGCTTCAGCGCAGGGATGCTGGGCAGGGGGGCTGGGCAGGGCTCGGGGGCAGGGCTGACAGCCAAGGGGGGTGGTGACACACACGGGGACCTTAGATGCTCTCCTGGGCAGATTCTCAGATCACGGCTGGCAGACAAGGACGTGAGAACCCGGGTGAGGAGTATGACCAGAGGTCGGCAGACCAGGCCTTCGGGTTAGATCCAGAGGTCGGCGGACCACAGCCTCTTTGTGGATGGCTACCGAGCGAAGAATGGTCTTATACCTTAAGTGGTTGAAAACCAAAGAGGAATAAAACCTCCCGACACATGAAAGCTGCACGCAACTCCAATTCCAGGGGGACGGAAGGTCCTCCCCGGTCCGGGCCAACTCACCTGCTCCCCCCCGACCGGGCTGCGGCCACCTCAGAATCAAGCAGCTGGCGGCGGAGACCACAGGCCCACGGAGCTAAACCGTTTATCCTCGGGAACTTTGAAGAAAAGGTTTATCAACCTCTGCTGAAAACGATCAGGAGCCACTAAAGGTTTCTCAGCGAAGAAGGGCCCGGAATGAAACGGCGATGCGGTCCGCGGGTCCGGGAGGAAGACGGGCCAGTCGTCGGGGGAGCGATTTGGGCGAGAGCAGGACAGGCAGGGAAGTGATTAGACCAGACCCGGCTGAGGGCGCAGCCTTTGTTTCCACGCAGTACACGGCGCATCGCGTCTCCGGCTGCGCCTGCGGGCGGCCTCGCTGTCGGCGAGCACTTTGCCCGAGAATCTCACCGAGCACTTTGCCCGAGAATCTCACCGGGACCTAGATGCCTCGAGCCCCGGCGCAGGCGTCAAATGAACCGTGGGGCCGAGACTCCGCGCCCCGCCTGGGGGGAGGGCAGCGCCGGGCCGGACTCGCCGACCTCAAACCGCATCGAGGGCTGGCGGGGTCTGAACACCCCCGGAACCATCCGGTGACCCCGAACACCTTCAGCTCACAGTGGAAACAATTCCTAGCATCCAATTAAACCCTCCGCTGGGGATTCCGACCCCAGTTTCTGAAGCACTAAGTAATCGCCTGCAGAATACTCCAAACTCCCACGGTCCCGAGGGGAGACTCAGCCTACACGTGTCGCAATTCTCACGCTAAACTGCTGAAGCCGGTCGGCGTGCGGGCAGCAACGCCTCCCCGCCCTCGGGGCTGGGAAGGGCTCCACGCGCAGACGGGAACCGGAACCCCGAGGCCCCGCCACGAGCCCAGAGCACCGGCGGCAGCGGCTACCTCTGGGTCCCCTTCCCTAGAGCTGGAGGGACCTCCTCCTCCCAAGACACCATGACAGCAAGGGCGAGCATTTAACATTACACCTGATGCGAGGAAGAAAGGCAAGACACACGAGGCCGGTGTCCCGTGTTCACACGACGTCACCGCCAGCGCCACTGGCGCCTACGCTCTAGCTAGAAGCCACGATCTCTTCCCTCTTCTCCTGCCGATCGTGTGAGCCACGCCTTCCGCTAGTCGGCGCCTCCAGAGAAGCAGAGGGACAGGATGTACAGACAGAAGCAGACGGACAGGATGTACAGAGATACAGAAGAGAAGGTTCATTCTAGGAACTGACTCACGCGGTTCTGGAGGCTGAGAAGTCCCAGGGTCTGTCGTCGGCCAGCCGGACGCCCAGGAAAGCTGGTGGCGGATTCGGTCCGAGTCTGAAGGCCTGAGAACCGAGAACTCTGACACCCGAGGGCAGGAGAAGGCGGACGTCCCAGGCCAAGAAGAGAGCAAATCAGCCATTCGTCGGCCTTTTTGTTCCATTTGGGCCTTCACCAGGTTAGACAAGGCCCACCCACGCTGCAGAGGACCGACCTCCTTTATAGTTCCTGAATCACGTGCAGATCTCCTCAGGAAACACCCTCACAGACACGCCAGGGAGTGACATCCGATCAGCGCTCTGGGCGTCCCTGAGCCCAGTCAAGTTGACACATGAAACTCGTTCTGAAACGCACCATCAGAACGGCAATGATAAGTGAGGCTACTGACAAGCACTTGTTGAGCTATCCGGCTGACACTCGTGAGGAGTGTGCTAAATTACACCTACACACACGCACACACAACATTCTCATCCAAATATTTTGAGAAGATAAAGTTTTTGCATAAAGGGAAAATTATTACCGTCATAAAATTATAAAAAAACACATGTTAGATTTTGTTAAACTAATTAGCTACTGAAGGAACCAGTAAGACAGTACAGTTGGTGAAACGGTAACACACACCCGTGCTCCAATCGGGAAATCCGAGAAGGGTTTATGAGTAAGTAAACGCTGGTCCACACCCGGCCGGCCGTGTTTCCTCAGGTACGATTTACTTGCAATTCTACAGGCATGACTCTGTTTGCACAACTCAGGGGTGTAGGAGAGCCCCCAGACAAGGAGGGACGCCGGCTCGTGCAGTGAGACCAACAGGGGCTCCATGCAAGACACGGGTCGCTCCGTCCCCATTTCAAAGTTTTCCCCGACAGCATATTAGTGTCAAAGGCAGAATGCGGCCAAGTGCATGTGCAGGTCTAACTGGCTTTATAAGCGACTCAGGACCGGGGCAGCGGGCCACCCGGGTGGCAGGGGCACCTCCACTGACCGGCACGAGAGGAAGCTCGCGAAGGCAGAGAGAGGGCGGAGACGCAGGAGGAAGGGGATTAGTAGCAGGGCTGCGCTCCCAGGGGACGGTTCCCGGATCGACCGGGAAACCCCGCGGGTCGCAGGCACAGCTCCTCTCCAGGGGGCCAGAAACCACAGGCAGGTTACGTGCAGAGTCTTGTGGTTTACTGCCTTGGGGCCTCGGGCCGCGGGACACCACGCCGGGCCTGTGGTTTTCCTGGGGAGCTCAGACTTGTGTGGGCCTGCGATGCCCGCCCGCCCCCCCAGGCCCCACCTCTTATCCCTTCTTTGGGCAAAGGGGTTCAGTTGGTTCCTGACAAGTCCTCGATTCCCCAGGGCATCAGGCCGTGGGCCATGCGGCGCTTGCAAGCGCTCAAGGTGGCGGGGACAGGTCTCCTAGACTGCATGGGACATCAGGGACTCAGCACTGCGGCGGCGCGTCAACCCCAGAGGTCACTGGGGCTCTGGAGCAAGGGAAGGATGTGTCGGAACAGCCGGCTGTGGTCACCGGAGAGTACAGAGACTGCGCAGCCGCGACTGTCAGAGACCCAAGTAAGATAATTTAGATTGCTTCCTTCTCTCTGTTTCTCAGGAAGGAAGGGAAGGAAGGGAGGGAGGGAGGGAGGCAGGCAGGCAGGCAGGCAGGCAGGCAGGCAGGCAGAGGGAGGGTGGGAGGGAGGGGAATCATGAAGAAAAACCTCATTTCCTATCTCGCTCTGCCTCTCTCCTGCTGTGTGACCCCAGACAAGTTACTTCACCTCTCTGCATGGCAGCACCCTTGTCTATTAAACAAGGCCTGCGGGGGATCGAGGTAACTAACCTACTAGCCCTTGCCTGGGGCCTGGAATCACATGAGCAGCTGTTTTCCATTTGCGTGGCTTCTCTCTCCTGCAGGAGCACGGGAGGGTTTCCCACAACCCGCAGGACTGGACACGGAGCCTCCGCGCTGCTGTGCGCACCCGTCCCACCTGACCCGGCTCCCGCGCTCCCTCAGCCGGCGTGTCCCTGGAGTCCCAAGTTCGTGCGAGAATGGAGACGGCCTCCCTTCCCCCATCCGCGTCCCGCCCTCAGCCTGGGCACCGGCTCGCTGCTCCCGCGCCGCCTGGCCTTCCCCCGCCCGCGGCCGCCGCCCAGGGCTGCTCCCCACGTCCCCAGAGCGCCCCCTGCTTCGCCCCACTGGCCCCGTCAGATCTGCTCACTCATAACCCGTCGTCCTTCTCCAAGCACAAACCCTGACATTGCGAAGGGCCGCCTGATGACTGCTCACCTGAGCCGTCTGGTTCAAGTCGCGCTCACATCTCGGTCCGCAGACTGGACGCGGAGTCCCGCCATAAATTCAGACCTTCCGGCAGGGCAGGGGTCCGACTTCTGCTCTGCCGACCGCTTCCCCCGCTCGGGCCGCGGCCGATGGAAAACACAAACTCGACGTGTGCCCGAGCCCCTTGACCTGCTGGTGCCCGACGGTCTTCCACCGCTGCCTGCCGGTGGACACGTGGCGACAGGCTTGTCCACCCCCCACAAGGGTGGGAGAGGCGCTGAACTTGGGCCGGCTCCGCCCTAACCTCAGTGCACTTTGCTGACCTTCTGGCAAACACCGGGAGCCGCGAGGAGGGTGTGCTCGGGGGGAGAAGGCGCCCGCTTCTTGGTTCTAAACGCCACTCGCTTCTTCTCTAAGACACGCCCTGCAATGAACCAGGGCCGCATCCCTGCCGGGGAGAAGCACCTTCCCCCCTGCAGATTTCCGTGGGGCTGTAGAGCCCAATGAGCTGCGCATATGTAATGAGATCGCATATGTAATGAGATACACGTATGTAAAGAGGTGTACATAGGTGACCAGGTATGCCTATGTAATGATTTATGCATATAATGAGCTGTGCATATATAATGATATTTGCATGGTAATGAGCTGTGCATATGTAATGAGCTGCGCATATGTAATGATATTTGCGTATGTAACGAGGGTGCATATATAAACAGCCCCACGCTGCATATGTAAATGAGCTCGGCCCCGCACCGGCACCCCCACACGAGAGGCCCGTATCACGGCCTCGCCTGACAGCCTGTTTGTATAAAAATTCATTCCGGGGCTGTCCCTGGATTCTAGAGGTGGCCTCCGTATTGAAAATGTGAAGCATTTTGAAGGCGGGTTTGGAATGTGTTTCGAGCCGCGTATTGCCTTCTAACACGGGGGGTGGTTTGTGGTATGTACGTCCTCTCGCTGAGGTGACAGTTTCGGCGACTTTGTCTCATGCCAGTAAAAATCGCCCAAGCGCGTGTCCGTCCCTGGCTCCCGCAACGCCCCGAGAGATGCTGCGTCCTCGGCAGGCAGACTGGAGACCCCGAAACATGTTCCAGAATCTCGTTCTGAGGCTCAAAAGAGAGAGGGCCACACAAGGTGTTTTCATACGAACACTACCGTTGCCACGAAGCCCGCTGCGGGCCCGTGCGAGCAGCAAGACCGGAGACCGACCGCAGCTTAGAGCTCGCTGGAAGCCTCGTTCGGTTTCCACAGCGTGTTGGCCACAACGCCCCAGCCAAGGTCTCCTGGCGTGCACAGTTCTCTGTGGCCCCCTCCCCAGCGTGCGGTGGCACTGACCAGCCGCCAGCTGTCAGCCCGCCTCTTCTCTCCCAACACATCAACTTGCTGAAATGAGTGATTTCTGTCTAGAAACCTTACTGACTCATCCAAAGTAACACTCCCAATTTTTGTCCCTCTGGTAATGTTCACCTCGTCCTCGACAGCTCCTTGGGGGACGCTCACCCTGCCAGGGAAGCCAGTGACACCCGCATGGCAGTGGCGTCTCGGTCTGAGTCTGGGGGCTTGGGGCGCCAGGCCCCGGCAGCTGCGGGATTGGCGCCCTCTTCCACGAGGCCCCCGGCTCACCCTCGTCTTCCTGTTACCGCCTGGACAGACAATCTGCCACGCGTTCAAGTGGCACGGTTGTCCCCCTTGTGCAAGAATGGCTCTGCCCTGCTCGGGGTCGTAAACATCAGGGTTTCTTCCTGCAAACGCCGCTCTCTCCTTCCTTCCTTCCGACGGCATTTACGGGCCCTGGCCGGGCCGGGTGCCGGGAGCGGGGGGTAGGACAGCGAGGCCCAGGCCCTGCCCTCCGAGCTCGGCGAGGGAGGAAGGCACTGTCCCGCCACACGAGCCCGGAGGTGCTGAGGTGGGCAGAGCCTCTGGGTCCCTGGGAAGGCTCCGGGGGCAGGGGACACTCGCTGCGGGTGCAGAGGCCAGACCTGGCCAGCGGAGGACAGACCGAGCACTGCGGGATGGCAGGGGGCGGGGGGAAAGGGGAGTATTTCCGGAACGCACCAAGTACTCAGATGACAGGAGACGGGGCAGGAAACAGGGTGGGAGCAGGAAAGTGTGGCCGGAAAGACGGCTCAGGCTGTAGGGGCCAGGCCACCAGGCTGCGACTTAGACCCACCCCTCCACCTGTGGAGAAGGGGGGCCAGCGGGGGGCTCGCAGAGGCAGGGCTCCTGGGGATGGAGTGGCCAGCTGGCCAGGCGGAGGGGGGGCCCCAGGGGCCTCGGGACAGGTACCTTGGAGAGCCCACGGCCCCATCTGCCCGTGGCAGTGCCCCCAGCGGCCAACCTGTGGAGGGCCACAGTGTGAGCGGAGGCTGGGATCAATCAGGGTAGGGGGCCGCAGGCAATGCCCGGGGCCCAGCACAGGAGTCAGAGGGTGCAGGAACCAGGAGTGAGTCAGGTTCAGCCTGGGCGGGGGAGGGCAGGCTTCACCCACCAGGGCCGGGCCAGCCGTGAGGCCAACCTGGGGCTCCAGGGGGGATGGCCTTGGAGGGTCTGCGGGGCTGTCCAAGAGAGCTGACCTTACGTGTGTGCTCAGCACCCAGGCCCGCGCCCCCAGCCCCCCTGCGGGCCGGAGGTAAACGGGATTCCCAGGAATCGGGCAAAACTCGCCAGTTCCGAGGGGGGGGCCATGGAAATGCCACTTACCCCAGTGCACGGAGGGGGGTGAGAATGGAGAGTTCTGCCCCGAGGAACTGGAGCGCGTCTCCCGTCACGCCCGCCCCCTGCTCCCGACGAGACCCCGCAGGCGGAGCGGGCGGCAGCCAGGCCGTCCCCGCCACGGCGATGCTCCTTTGCCTGCTTGGCCGGGGCCACTGCCAGGGCTGTGTGGGGGGCACAGAGCCCACTTCGACCCGGACCTAAAGGGGAAGGTCGCCCCAACGGGCTGTCCGAGGGGGCGGCGAGCAGTCACGCCTCCTCCAGGCTGTGGTCACAAGGTGAAATCGCAGTGGCCCTAACCCAGCAGGCCACCGTCCTGCAGCCCGTGGGGCCCGGGGGAGACAGAGAATGGACCCCGAGACACACACCTTTGTGGTGACAGCAGCCGGCTCAGAGTCTGGCCGCCTCTTCAGCGCTCATGCCCGTAGCCCAGTGCGGTGCCCGGCAGAAAACCCAAGGGGCTGGAGGGACATGGAGGCAAGATGACATTGTCTCCCCTTCACCCACAGTGTGGCAGAAGGGCTCCGGCTCATACCCTCTTAGGACATGTTCTGGAGGCCTGTAAATTAAGTGACAAAAAACAGATTTAAGTGACAAAAAACAGATTAACAGGAGAAAAAGTTTCTGCAGTTTATTGAAGTGAATATCTTTCACTTCAGGTGCACGGGGGCTTCACAGAAAAGAAGTGAAAACCCAGGTAAGAAATTAGACTCAGGGGCTTACACACCAGGACACAGGAGGCAACAAATGGCAGAGACGCGACCAGACAGTGGAAAAGGGCTTTTAGGAACAAGAAACGGTGGGAAGGCGAGTCGTGGGGAACGTGACGGGAGGAGGCTGACCTGGGCAGACCCGGCCGGGCATCGTCTCTGCCTGCGGGCAGAGGGCTGACGGGCAGAGGGCGAGGGTGCACGCAGCGCCTCTGGCCACTCGGCTTTTCTGCCGGGGCCACTAATCGCCCTGTCTGCCCCTCTTCTCACACCTGCCGTCTCCTTCCCCCCCACAAGCTCAGGGATGGTTGGCTCCCTGCCTTTCCCCGAAGCTCTTCCGTCTAGAGGCGAATTCCGAGCAGGCGGTGCCCTAATCACACGGGCCTGAGGCTCCGCAGCCTGAACGGCAGCTCCTTCGGGGGGGACCAGGAACCCCTCGGCCCCGAGGCTCCGCGGCCGGAGTCAGGCCCCTCTCCAGACCCGGGCTCCGCTGTTCTGAGCGCTTCCTCGTAAAGCCTGCACAGGTCGTCCTGGGCCGGGGCGACCAAGAGGGGGCGTGCTTGGCCCGGAACGCGGGTCTTTGAGCGGCTGTAAGTGTGCATTGAGCACCGTCGCGACAGCACCGCACGTACTTCCCGGAAGCGTGTGACTTTCTCAGCACACACGAGCGCATCCGAGGGTCTTGGCGTCAGGTCACAGGAACCGGCTCCCCCAGGCGGGACCGGGAGGCCCGCTCTGCCCGCGGTCTCGGCGGCTCCGAGGTTAAGCCCTAGTCTGCCGGGAACTTCGGTCCCACGGGAGCGAGCGGCACAACCCCCCGCCCCAGGTCCTCGGGCCCGGGCTCCGCCTGCTCCCGGCTGCGCCCTCCTGCTCTGGGAGGTCGGTGTAAACACGCAAGCCCGGCCGGCCCGGCCTGACCCTGAAGCAATGTTTCTCAAGGCGGTCCGCGTGCTGGGGCCTACGCTCCCTCCTTTCCTTCAAGCCTACCCATCGTTCCCAAGTCCAAATCCGCGACTGAAACGTGCTGCCAC
Organism: Paguma larvata; assembly: GCA_030068075.1. NCBI lineage: Eukaryota > Metazoa > Chordata > Mammalia > Carnivora > Viverridae > Paguma > Paguma larvata. The sequence continues at coordinate 15,857,344 of CM057837.1, read as the reverse complement.
CAGGGGTCGCACGTTCAGAAAAGCGAAGTTTGCGGTGTGCTGGGGACGCACCCCGGAACACAGGGTCGTCCCTTGTTTAGGGGGAAGTGTGTGACTTCACTCACCGTCAAGTCTTCACGTAGCAGGTGCGATCTGAACACAGGCCTCGAGGCAGCGCTTCTTAACTCCATGTGGGTCGTGGGTGGTTTCACAAATCTGACAAAGCGTGGGAGGCCCTCCCTCAGGGAAGCGTGCGCCCGGCGCCTTCGCAAAGGCCGCGTGCAGCTTGGCAGTCACGGGCCCCACACGGAAGTGCGAGTGTCAAGTGCCCAGGAACTGCTCTCGTCACGTGATTGCGAATCCAAAGGCCCGATCTCAACGCAAGAACGTAAGGGTACCCCTGGGGCTCTCCCACAAGTCACACCGGCGCACCCGTGCTCTGTTTGGTTGTTTGGTAGGTGACGGTGTGCACACTGCGACACGGGTGGACGCACCGCGCGGATGAGAAGGTAGGTGGGTGAGCAGACAGGACACACAAACATGTATTTTCATATCGTGCTCACGTCTCTATTCATATAAATGTTATGCCCAGAATTCGGGGGACCCCAAAAACCACCAGGGAGCCGAGTCCGATGCAAGAACAAAGAGCCTTTAATCGAGCTAGCTCGAGCTCAATCTCCTACCTGCACGGACGCAGCAGTGGGTCGAGAGAGAGCGAGAGTTTCCAAAGGTGCAAGAGTTTTAAAGGAGTAGTGGGAGGGACGATGGTCGTGGCCCTGGCTGATTGGCTGAGGTCAGGGCCCTGTTCCCTTCCAAGGCAGGAAACAGGTGTCTCCATTTGGGTGGATACGGGTGCTCTAAGGATTGGTCCGGGCTGGTCTGGTGAGAGGTGGAAGCTGATTGATTTGGTCCATCTTCTACTTCCTAGTCTTTTGGAGTCCCGAGTTGCCCTAACATTCCCCCCTTGTCACGTGACTTATGGACCCAATCATGGGTCCAGCTGCTTATCTATCTCGCCCTCTTCTGTTACCAGGGATCTGCATTGAGCACGGAGGACCATCAATTAGATGGCCTCCACGTGATCCCTGACAATTGGACCAGCCTGTTGATGATACAGGGCCTGAGGATTAGTAACAGAAGTAGGATGACGAGGGGTCTGGTAAGGGACAAGACGAGGGTAGTGAACTAGGGAGACTGTTAGAATGTTTCGGGGGGTGTAGGTATTCTTCACAAACACCGGCAGTGACCAGCAGGGCTAACAGAGTTACCAACGTCAGGGGGGTCGAGCGTGCCGGCACCTGAGCTTGAGAGATTGCGTGGCTCTTGATTATTGAGTGATAAAATCCTTTCAGATGGTGGAGAGGTCTGCTGGCCGAACGTGGGTGTGATGGACCCAGGTTGCCACGTCGTCTACTTTGAAAGCAGTGGGAGTTGTCAGCACCACGATGTAGGGTCCCTTCCAGCGCAGCATAAGGGTCTCTCGGCAGTACCTTTTGATGTAGACCCAGTCTCCTGGCTTGTACTAAGGAGGTGTCGGGGTTGGCCAGAGACAACAGGTAAGTTCCCCGAAACGAAAGGAGTTTTGGCAGCTGCTTGGGAATATTCCTTCAAGTCTTTATCCCGAGGTAGGCTAGCCAGAGTTAATTAGCTCCAATCATCATAGTTAAGCCAACAAGAAGTTATCTAGCCTCAATTTCTTACCACAGCAATAATCACATTCCTGAGGGTCTGGCATCAGTCTAAATAGATCAAATACATTCTAAACTCTTCAGAGATTTTATTTCCACGATTCTCAAGTATGGCAGCACATGCTGGCCCAATAGGGGAAGAAGCTCTGGAGTCACTCTTATTTATGGCCTATCTTCAGAATATTAGGATAGATCTCAAATCAACACAGAGGCCCAGTGACCCTATAGCCAGGTGTCCTGGTGACTCTCACCTGACCGTGCCTGTCTTAGGTTGCCCCTCCCATGAGGAGTCTTACCCGTCATTGGCTAACTGGCCCTCCTTTGGAGTCAGACCAGCCATTATGTTCTTGTCATATTACAACCTGGCATTTGCTTCAAGGCACCCCCATCCACCGATGAGGGTCCCAGTCTAGGGCACTGCCTTATGGGCCTGAGTCTTTTCCTTAGGTAGTGTTACCAGGGCCAGTATCTTCTGGTCTCCAACAGCTCCCCTTTTCCTGTTGAAATAGATTTTATGCTGCCTCTTAAAATTCTAAAGATAACAAAATTAGAATGGAAACTCCGATATTGACCATCATGGAAACAAAAAACTGATGAACAAAGTTAGAAAGATTATTATCCGGACCCCCAGTATGTGTTTCTATACTTTATCTCAGGAATGTTCAGTCTTATAAAAAATGCAAAGGGGCAACAAACCCGCTTTTAGGTCACATGAGAACATCTGATCTCCTGGATAACTTGTACTAATGCAATTAGATAAAATACAATCAGAATAAAAAATGTCCTCATTAATTTCTACCCTAAAATTTCCCAGAAGTCAGACTAAAGTACAAAAGAACATATGAGGCCTGGGCACAAGCTAAAACAGAGAAAACGTAGCAGGGGTCCAGGAAATCCCTTGACTCTCAACAGGAGCGGTTGCCTTATCAGATTCTCCATTTTGTCCCCGAGTAGGAATAGCAGTGCGCTGGTTGGAGTGAGTAGTGCGTCTACATCTTCAAGGCTGATTGTTCTGCAAAGAGAGCATACTCAGGGTCCTGGAGAGCGTTATCCTCCATCTCTGGTAGGTAGAGGGCAGCGGAGGCATCGGAGTGATGTTCCAGAAAACGTCTCTACATCTCCCTTTGGGTCATCCTTTAAGGAACCGGAGGAGATGGCGGTGGCTTGGGGAGGCCGGGCATAGGGCTGTACCAATCTATCAGGAATCTACAGAGGGGAGTCCACGTCCTGTGGAAATACACAAGCATACCCTCGCCCCCAGGTTAACACAACATCCTCTAAGATCTTTTGAAGGCGGCTGGTGTATAAGCAGGGGCATTGTCCGTTTTGATTGCCCTGGGAATTTCCAAGTAGGAAAAGCATAGACAAAGGTGCTGGATCACATCCTTAAAGGCCTCTCCTGTATGTGCCACGGCAATAACATGAGAAAAGGTATCCACACACACATGCACATAGGACAGTTTACCAGAAGATAGAACATGAGTAACATCCATCTGCCAAAGATCATTAGGCCTCAGGCTTCTAGGGTTCCAATTGACCTTTGCTATAGGCAATTACTAGGTTTGCCCCCTTTGTGAGTAAAGTAGCCAGCAGTGCCGGATAGGATGTAACTATCTTTCTGGGTGTTGAGGGCAGATGTAACCATTTAAAGGTGCCTCCCGTTAAGCCTCATTAAAAGCCTGCAAAACCAAACTGGTCTTAAAGCTTGATCCACAAACCTTTTGACATAGGGTGGGGCTATTTTTCATGCCCTGAGGCAAACCTTTCCATCCATACCTCTGTAGGCTGCTTAAGGTTCCCAGAAGGCAGGCTAAAGGCAAATCTAGGGCGACCTTCCCGATCTAGGGGAATAGTGATCTATGACTTGTCTTTGGCATTTAGATTTTGTCCAAAGCCATTTCTTTCCAAACAGCCAGTCTGATTTAGGACAATATTACTTTCTTTTACCCTCAGCAAAAAGCATATTTCTATTTTTTTTATATCTTTTTTTATGGCAAACTTACGAATCCATTAAGCACAAAGCATGTTTTAACAGTTCCAAATATCCTTAGTTTTTTGCAACAGGTCCAAAGCACAAATCTACATCTAGCAATTAGTGTTTCAGCCTTTTGTCATTATATAGCCAATGAATTAATCTCAAGTTCCCATGCAAGCCAAACTTTTAACACTTTAGGTTACCAAGAACCCTGAAAGCTATCCCAACATTTACTCACGAAAACCACGAGGCAGACAAAGCCAACCATCACTTTCAGGCCAACAAATCGGAACAGAGATAACATGAGCTTGTTTGATCTTCAATACACCTCAGTAGAATAAAGTTTTATATTTAATGCTGATAACTTTAAAGACAGATCCATAAAACTCTTACTTAACCGAGGCGGCAGTGAAAGATCCTAACGGCCAACGTATAGCATCATATGGCTGCCAGCAAAACCTAGCTCCTTGAACATTGAGGAGTTTTCACCGAGCAAAGACCTGATAAAGATGAAACCCAAAACTTTGGTTTTCCCTTAGAAAAGAGAGGAAAAAAACCTTTGTTTACATTATCTTATCAAGAGCAGAGTAGTCCAAGAAAACTTTGTGTTTTGAACGGAGAGAAAAGCAGAATTTTAACTTTATACCAGTGTACTTTTGAAATCCCATTCATAATTTTCTCTTGTGGAACCAGTAAGGAAATGTAAAGAGGTTTTTTTTTTTTTTTCTCCTTACAACAATGTAGGTGGGGGGAGCGGAATGCTACCTGAGGCATTGAAGAGCCAGAGACCTAGGCCCCACCCTAGGCGGTTGCAGAAATCGGAGGGGAGGGAAGAGAGGACAGAATGGGCACAGCTAAAGGCTTGAAGGCAGATTCAAGTGGCCTGAAGGCTGACTGAAGCACACAGGGCAGAGAAAAGAGCTTTACATGGTCGTAAAGTCCGTCCTCTAGTTTCATGGTTAGGACCTGGATGGGGTGGCCCTTGCCGTCACTGACCTGAGGCCCCCCTTGTCTGGAAGTACCCAGGACTTCTCGCTGGCTAACTTTCCTGCGGAGGACTGAATGTTATGCTCCGGTGTCGACAAGGAAGTCAACAGGAGTCCCCTCCACATTAAGAGCTACCCTGGGCTCGGGGAGAGGGTCCGAACCCCGACTCCCCTAGTCACTCAGTTCACCTAGCTCTAAGACTTTCACTCGATGAGTCTTGTTTCTTTTCCCAGCGGCTTTTTCCGGACATTCTCGGGCCCAATGCCCGATCTCCTCGCAGCATGCACACTATCTTTCTGCAGCCTCTGCTTCCCCCCACCTCTGGTGGTTCCTTTACTTCTGAGTCAGCCAGTCGCCGGAGATGGCACTCTCGTTCCTCGGGGGAGTCGGCAGTGGTAGCCAACAGTATTCTGGCCAGGTCTCCAGTCTGTTTGCTGCTGGCAGCCGCCCTGGCGCGAGCCTGCCTGTCCTCAGGAGGCTCTCGGTTGTTGTATACCTTTTCGGCTATTACCAGCAAGTCCTGCAGACTTTTTTCTCCCAGTCTGTCTATTTTCTGTAATTTCCTTCTGATGTCTGCAGCCGATTGATTTACAAAGGCCATGATAACAGCTGCCTTACTTTCCGGAGCCTCTGAATCCATAGGGGTATAGGTACGGAATGCCTCCATGATTCGTTCCAAAAAGGCTGCCGGGGACTCATCCTTTCCTTGTTGTACGTTCCCTACCTTGGCCAGATTGGTTGGCTTCCTAGCAGCCATTCAGAGACCCCCCCATAAGAGTCTGGCGGTAGACCCGGAGCCTCTCTTACCTTCTGCCGTATTAAAATCCCACTCGGGCCGAGTTAAGGGGAATGAGTTATCTATCTGAGCCTGGTTGGTGGTGGGATTCCCGTCTGCACCTGAAACTAGTTTTTGGGCCTCATTGAGGATTCTTTTCCTCTCCTTAATCGTGAACAGGACCTGCAAAAGCTGCTGGCAGTCATCCCATATGGGCTGATGGGTAAAGAGAACAGAATCTAATAAATCAATAAGCCCTTCCAGTTTTTCTGAAAATTTAGGATTAGCCCCACAATGCTCATCCAGCAAGTCCACAAAACAACACACAAAAACAGTATCCCTAGAAACCTCCCGACGGCTTCCCTCACAAGCAGTCCCTTCAGGCCCTTGGCGGAAACCTCCCAAAGGGGTGAGGGACGTCTCCCTGCACTCCCGACCAGCGACCCTCCAGCGTGTCCGCCTAGGTCCTTTGCCAGTCCTTCAGAAAATGAGCTCACACAGCCACAAAATGACACAGAAAAACACAAAAACAGACAGAGGGCCCCTAGAAACAATCCTCCAATTCCGCGGAAGCAAAACCAAAAACCAGATGACAGCCTCACGCCGACCGGCGGGAGCGACCCACCTCGTCCCAGACCTTTGAGGGGATTCCACGTCCCTCCAGATGGAGGATTGGAATGTCTTCCGAATCCTCCGGCCCTGGTCCACCCGTGCGTCCACTTAGACCGTATAGGGCCTTACCAGAAGTTGAGCTCACACAGAAGAGACAGACAACAGACAGACATTGACCATGGTCAGTCAGGCTCTTCGGGTCGGGAGTCCCTCGGGGGTTTTGGGGTATCCCGGGTGAGATCCCATATGTTCTGCTCAGAATTCGGGGGACCCCAAAAACCACCAGGGAGCCGAGTCCGATGCAAGAACAAAGAGCCTTTATTCGAGCTAGCTCGAGCTCAATCTCCTACCTGCACCGATGTAGCAGTGGGTCAAGAGAGAGCGAGAGTTTCCAAAGGCGCAAGAGTTTTAAAGGAGTAGTGGGGGGGTGATGGTCGTGGCCCCAGCTGATTGGCTGAGGTCAGGGTCCTGTTCCCTTCCAAGGCAGGAAACAGGTGTCTCCATTTGGGTGGATACGGGTGCTCTAAGGATTGGTCCCAGCTGGTCTGGTGAGAGGTGGAACCTGATTGATTGGTCCGGGCTGGTCTAGTGAGGGTGGAACCTGATTGATTTGGTCCATCTTCTACTTCCTAGTCTTTTGGAGTCCCGATTTGCCCTAACAATAAAACCATGTATTTCTCTATCGTGATTGAACGTGGCAATTAATTTAATTCTGGGCAATGGTTATTTATCGGACGGCTGGTCTGGTCACCGGGCCAGGAGCTGGAGGCTCAGAGAATGAGGATCCAGTGTGCGCCCACGATAAGCCCACCACCTGGCAAGGGAAACACACACGTGTAATGACTGCAATCTAACGGGATGAGCGTCTGAGCAAACGAGGCAGAGCAGGAGCCGAGGACAGGAGCCATTGCTCCATCCGGCTCAGGGAGGCAGAAACCAGGAAACCGTAGAGAGGAAGTCTCCGCGGCAGCTGGGGACAGAGGACTGGGCGGCTGGTCCGGGGCCATCATTCTGAGCTCAGGGCCCCGCGTGCCTGTCGGCAAGCACGCAGGGGTGAGGTGACCAACGGCAGGTTCCCCCTGCGGCAAAGCCCCTCGCCAGTCCCCTTCCGTAGGACCCCTCTCAGGCTCTCCTGCTGCCCACATCTGGGGTCGGGGTCATGCGCCAGGTGGGGCTGGACCGGGCCCCAGAGCACAGCCCCCCTCCTCTGGCTTGAAGCCGGAAGTTCCTTGCCTTCCCCTCTTCCTTCCCTATTCACGTGTGGGTGAAGAGCGCCCGGGAAATGGATCTCAAGGCCCCACCCTCTGCCCCCTCCCCGCACAGGCATTCGGGGACCGGCGGCTCACCTAGCCGAGCAGACCTGGTCCCGCTGCTGCCAGCAAACCAGGGCTGAGTCCCCGCCTCAGCCGGAGCAGGCCAGCGCGCCCTGAACATCGGATGTCCTGTGACCGGGCCCCCTTCCGCCCGCACAGGTGTTCCGTCCGATACATCCCCCCTGCCCAGTTCTTCTGGAAGAGACTGTTTTTCCAAAACCAAGGTCACATTAATATAAACAATCATGACTTCCGCATTCTTCACTTGAAGCTGTAACTACCCCTGTTTTAAGAACTGAGAAAATGCGGCTGCGGGGCCTGGCCGAGACCACCCCGAACGCGGGACGAGGGTGCCGCCCGCCATCTGACCACAGTCGTCGGACACTGTACGTCCGACATTTTCCCTTCAAAAACTCCTGTGATTAATGTCATTTTTTTACAATATTCCCAAAAAGTCTTTGCGAGATTACTCCCGAGGTCCCAGCACACAAACCCTTCTTAAGAGATCCCGGATGGAAACCCTTTATCCGACGGGCCCTGCAAGCCGACTGGCCGTGGCGTCACAGTCGGGGTTGAAGCCCCGACAAGGGACCCCCCCCACCCCAGCTGTTCTGCGAGACGGGAAAGACCCTGCAACTGGGCTCAAGGGCACTCAGGTCAGAAGGACGTTCACAATTAAATAAAACTTAATGTTTTGGCTCCCGTGGTAAAAGACTAGATCAGGTCTCCCACTCGTTGGAAAATCAGAGAGACCTTAGTAACAAATACCGTCATTTTCTGCAAAGACCAACCCATGATTAAATTAATTATCAGGAGGCCTGTCCTCCGAAAACTGTCTTTAATTAGCTAAAGCTGGCAATATATGTTAATATTTCCAGAGGTATTTGCGTACACTCACAACAGGCTGACGAGATATTAGCCGAAGCACAATTTTTCTAGTATCATACTAGAAATACTTTTAAGAATAAATCATATTATCATGTTTTTCTGTGATTAGCAGAGTAGGCACTCTTGATTAATTACCATAAATTCCCTCATTTGGAAAGTGAAAATGCTCTCTTTCCTTGATGAGATTTTTCAGTTCCATCTACAAGCCAAGGAACGCCGTCCCAGAAGACAGGACCTGCTAGGCAGAACGGTTCCGAACAATCCAAGCGTCCGAAGGGCTCAGGGAAGGAAGGGCCCGGAGGAAGCCCACCCTGACGTCCAGCCGCCGTGCTGTTGGCCACCCTGGCCCGTGGGACCAGCGCAGGGAGGGCCTTGGGCAGAGAGAGCCTGGCGAGGGGGTGAGGGCACGGCGGGCGCTGGACTCCCACCGCCAAGGTCTGCTGGCCGGGACCCCAGTCGAGGCTCCCCAGGCTTCCCAGGCCCTGTCCCGGCTCGCCTGGCAGGTACCTGCACGTGCAAACTGGGACGGTCCGAAGGTTCCAGGAAGGGGGCCACTCCAGAGGTGCGGGGAGGCCAAGACCATCCCGGCAGGGCTGTGGCCCCTGCTGGGCGGAGCTGGCGGTGAGACCCTGCGGGAGGGAGCCTCGGGGCCGGGAGCGGGGCCGGGAGCGGGGCCGGGAGGAGCAGGGCCAGAACAGGGGGCCAGAAGGGGGGTTGGGAGCGGGGCCAGGGGGTGGGGGGCCCAGGAGCAGGACCAGGAGGGGCGTCAGGAGCGAGGCCAGCTCCGGAAGGCCCCGAGGAAGGGACAGAGAATAGACTCTGCCTTTGCCCTCCTCCCCGGCCTCCCGCCCGGGCCCAGCAGAAGCCAGAGGCCAAGGGGGCTGGCGGGCGTCCGGCCCGGGAGGAGAGGTGGCTGGGCACACGTGTCCGCGTCCAGCAGGCTCAGCTGAGGCAGCACGTGTCGGTTTTCCGACTCCGGAGCTTTCCTCAGTGCGGCCGTGACTTTAAACAACCCTCGACTGTCAGCCAGGACCGCACACACTTCGAGAGCCAAACAGAAGTTTCTGAGGAACCAGGGACGAGGAGCTGCGGGCCCACACGCCTCCTGGAGCGGCAGAGGCGGTGCTGGGGTTGGACACTGAACAAGGACGGGGCCCCTGTCCCAGAGGCTCCCGACTGGCAGGGCTGAGGGCCCCATCCCAAGCTCGCTTTGCCTGGAGAGCGAGACACACGTGGGGGTGTGTGCAAGTGCAGGGCGGCGTGGAAAAGGGGCACGGCCTGGTCCGCTGGGTGGGAGGAGCCTCATGGAGGTGACAGCTGAGACCTGCCATCACCGGGCAGGGCCGCCAGCTCCAGGCCAGTCCCTCGGGACGCTGGGCTCGCTTCTGTGGGTGCAAATGGGGCAGGAACATAGGGGAGGACAGTCGTCTTGTCCCTGACGCAGAAGCCATAACCTTCGGGCAGACAGCCCTGACTCCGGTCCCCACGGCCCCCCGCCCAGGGCACGAGAGAGGGACGGGGACACCAGGCTCTGCAGGCGTTTCCCACACGGGACGGAGAGGGCTGGTCTCCAAACCCGGTCTCCTGAGGACATCTTCTTCCCTCCGGCTCCCACCTCCTCTTCCAGACAAGCTCGCTGACATGCCGTGGCCTCCAGCCACGTTCCGTGGCAATTGTTGAAACGGCACAGAGCGTTCACACGTCCTCAGACGCCTGGAGCCCGGGTCGAAACTCAGATCTGTGTCCGGGCTGAGGACCGCCCCGTCACACCCTTTCCCTGTGGGAGGACGTGGCTGAGCTCGGTGACCCGAAAGAGAAGGCATAGGGGCCACAGGCACGCGGGACCAGCCACGCGCCCCCTGTCCACACCCGTCTCTGGAGCCTCTTTAAGACAGACACGTCCACGGCAGCGTCCACCTGCTCCCGACAACAATGTGTGCCTGGAAAGAGGCTTCTCCCCTCCCCAAAGATTGAGAAAGTATTTTAGGAATTAAAATGCAGTAAATTCAAATTACAGTCTATCCAAATCATGATTCTAAAAAGGAAATGCAATATTCATGCTCAACTTGTCATCGTAATTAATTTGTCTAAGTTATTTCAGGAGTTCTAAAAAAACAGGGCAGTCATCAAGTGAAAACGACAGTATAAATAAAGCAATTCAATTAATTCACTATCCATCCAAGCAGATTTAGGGAGGAAAACCTTCCCACTGGGAAGAAAAGTGGGCTAGACAAAATACTCCCAAAAAAAGATCTTTCAGAACAATTGCTTTAAAATGTGCGACTTTGTAAAGTTATTATACAACATCACCCACACTGAAATTTCAGCATGCTTTTTTTTCTGGAATTTTTGACTTACTGATAAACTTGTTTTCTCAGAGCAGTTTTCACAGCAACGTGGAACAGATGGTACACACAGCTCCCAGACCCCCCGGTCCCCCACGCACAACCTCCCCGACGGTCCGCGGCCCCACCGCGTGGGGCCTTTGCTATAACTGATGAACCACGTGGACTCATCGTTATCACCAAAAGTCTGTTGTTCACAGCAGCACTGGTCTGTGGTGTCGCACGCTCTATGGGTTGGGACAAATGCGTAATGACAAGTCGTTACCATCAGCGTATCCCGCAGAGTAGTCTCACTGCCCTAAAAATTCTCTCTGCTCCCATTCAGCCCTCCCTCCCTTCAGTCCCTGGAAATTAGTGGTCTTTCAACATCTCCATAGTTTTGCCTTTTCTGTAACACCATACGGCTGGAGTCCTACCTACGCAAGCTTTTCAGATTGGCTTCTCTCACTTAGCAATACAAATTTAAGATTCCTGTTTTCTCATGGCTTGATCCTCATTCTTTTAAAAAAAAAATTTAGTGTTTATTTATCCTTGAGAGAGAGAGAGAGAGCAACAGAGTGTGAATTGCTTAAAACAAAAGAACACTTAAATTCAACAATAAGAAAACAAACAACCTGATTTAACAACGGTCAAGAAACTTGATCGGACGCCTCACCAAAGGAGATACACGGATGGCAAGTAAACATATGAGAAGATGTCCAACATCCTCTGTGATTAAGGAATTGTAAATTAAAACAGCAATGAGATAATACTACACCAGTTAGAACGGCCACATCCAGAACGCTGATAACAACAGACGCTGGTGGGGGCGCGAGGCAGCGGGAACTCTCACTCATCCCTGACGGGAATTCAGAATGGTAAAGCCGCTTTGGAAGGCCTTGGCAGTTTCTTATAAAGTTCTGATCCAGCAATCACACTCCTTGCTTTTTGCCCCAATGAATTAAAAACACACATTCACTTAAAACTCTGGTGTTTGTAGCAACTTTATTCATAATCGTCACGACTTGGAAGCAATCAAGATGTCCTTCAGTTGGTGATGGATAAAGAAACTGGTCCTTCCAGACAGTGCAATACCATTCGTTATTAAAGAGAATGAGGATTAGGGTGCTTGGGTGGCTCAGTCAGTTAAGGTTCCAACTTTGGCTCAGGTCATGATCTCACGGCTCATGGGTTCAAGCCCCACGTTGGGCTCTGTGCTGACAGCTTGGAGCCTGGAGCCTGCTTCGGATTCTGTGTCTCCGTCTCTCTGTGCCCCTCCCCTGCTTCAACTCTCTCTCTCTCTCTCTCTCTCTCTCTCTCTCTGAAAAATAGATAAACATTAAAAAAAAATCTAACGGGGAAACCAAAGAGTGGAACAGATCTTCACAGACAAACACACACAAATGACCAGCGAGCATAAGAAAAGATGAGCCCCATGTTTGTGGTATTAAAACCACAGGGAGATGCCACCACACAGCCACTAAAATGGTTCACGACTGGTAAAATTGCAAAATGATGCAGCCACTTGGAGCATAATTTGCCAGTTCTTTACGGCGTTAAATATATCCGCGCCACGCCACTTGGCAATCCCACTCCTAGTATTTGCCCAAAAGAAATGAAACATATAAGCCCATAAAGACATGTTTGCAAATGTTCCTAACGGCTTTATTTATAATAGCCAAAAGCTGGAACTGCTACAAATTCGTATCAACGGGCGAAGAGCTTAAGAAAGTGTGGCCTGTCTGTGGAATGGAATAGTACTCACAATAAAAAGAGAATAAACGATGATGCAGGCGATAACGTGGATTCATCTCGAGACCATGACGCCGAGTGAAAGAACTCAGACACAGAAGACTCCGAAGGCAGAATTCCCAGGACTCGCAGGGGACCCGGGGCTGACCGCGAAGAGCACGGGGACTGAGCGAAGTGACGGAACTGGTCTGCAGGCGGCTGTCACGGCGGGGTGGCCGTCGTCACGGCAGGGGAGATGGTACACAGTTGGTGACACCCATTGAATTGCATACTTTAATTTGGTGAATTTTAGTCACGTGAATTTTATCCTAAGGCTGGTTTAAAGATCTCTATCTCGCCGATCCCGACTGAGAACCCCACAGCCCCGTCTCTCTGGCCTCGCTCTGGAGGCCGACTCCTCCCTCCCCTCCCGGAATCCCACGCCCCCACCGCAGCGGCAGGGAACACGGACAGACAGACCCTCGCCCCCGCGTCTGAGCCCTCTGCCCCATGGACCCTCCTCCTCATGCCTCCTCCAGATGCCAGGAGAGTCTCCTGTCCCCCAAGAGCAGCCAGAAGCATTTGCAAAGACCACAAGTAGGGTTTGCCAGGGAACGAAACCAGATAACCTGATAACCCCACACCAGTCAGCATCGTGCCGGGTCTGCTGCCGAGGCAGTTCGCTCTTTTTTCAAAATAAGGTACACGGATTGTAAAAGGTAAGGTAATTATTAGCAGATCTGTAGAACCGCGTACAAAAAAAGATAAAAGGAAATTTCGAATTACGAGTAGTAAGGAGGTCCGGCAAGGCCACTGCTCAACACGCGACACACAGAGATGAAAACATTGTCACGCCTCGGCAGTATCTGATTAGGAAATGTGATTTATACCAGATCCCATTCACGAGAGCAAAACAAAAAAAAAAAAAAAAAGAAGAAGAAGAAGAAGAAAAGAAACTGTAAGTTCTCTAAAACGAAATCTAACATAAGATGGTCTGGATATTTATGGAGAAAGTTATAATAAAACGCTGCTCGAGGACATTAAAAAAAGACACGACTGAGAAGAGAGAGGAACAATGTTGATGAATGGGAAGACCTAATTTCACAGAGACGCCAGCCCTCTCCAAATCAGTCTATAAACGCAAAGCAATTGCAATCAACACTCCGAACGGTTTTTTGTGGAACCTGTAAAATGTATTCTAAAATTTATATGAAAGCATAAAAGTCCAAGAATAGTCAAGACAATTCTAAAAAGGGAAGGCCTTTCACCGTGAGGTTCTCCGGGCCGTTATAGAGCTGCAGCCACTATGACGGGCGTTAGAAAGACCCCGCAGGGCAGCAACAGACCCCCGCGCACGCACGGCCGGCGCCGCCACGCGGGGCAGGCGGCGGGCAGATCGAAGGGGAAAATGGCTACTCGGTGTTCGATGAGTAACTCCGAGACCTTGACCCTCCGCCCCGGGAAAACCGTAGATCCCTGCTTCTCGGCGAGGACGGTCATGAATTCCCGATGTATCAAGGGCCTAATGGTGAAAAACAAATTTAAAAAAATACACGAGAATATTCTAACGAAACACAGGGAAAGAAAGGAGAAAAGCATAAATCATGAAGGAAAAGACTCATAAGGACGACATCGAAATGTAAAATTTTGGTATAACAGAAGACATCACCAAATTAAAAACAGGCCACAGGCCAGGAGGAAAATTGCTCTCAGCGTACACAACCTGCACATAAGTCGTATCTGGGAAGTAAACTGATTTCCCACGAATCACTAATGAAAACAAAAGGCACAAAGGCTCTGACAAGGCCCTCTGCAGGAAGGCACCCGAATTTCCTGCAGGATCTCGGACTCAAAGAGTGGGACACCCCTGCACGCCCATTAGTGTGGCGAAAACCACAGCATGCGGGAGCCCCGTGACAACTGGCACACGGGGCCTGGCGGGTTCGTGTGCTGCTCTAGGGGGCATTTGGGCGTCGCCTTGTAAAGTGGGGGCGCAGGCTTCCCTCCTTCCCACAGCACGACCGTGACGTGAACGTGGGGGCAGTGGATGGAAATCCGGAAGATTCCGGTCAGGGCAATGCTGCCGACCGGCCGAGCTGACCCCGCGGTCTTCCTGCAGGGTGTCTTCCTCCCTCCCTGGAGGGGCCTCGTGTCCGATCGTGGTCCCAGCCGCACCCCACCGGCACCCTCCGACAGGACAGAAACCAGGAAAACGCGACACAGATTATGGTGCCAACCCAAGCGGCGCCTCCATCGGGGCCAGCGCCCCCCCCAGCCTGTGGGCCACGTCCCTGGAAACGTGGAGCGGCCCCCGGCAGGGCTGGGGCGCTGCTGGCCCAGAGGTGCAGACCCCACTGCCGTCGGACATGCTGGGCGCACAGGACGGCCCCAAGGTCAGCGCTGCTCCGAGGAGACCCCGACCCTGCCGCACAGCCACGGCCGGGTCGCCCGGTGACAGGCCACCAGCCCGGGAACATGGCGCGCGGCCCCGGGGACCATTCACACTCAGCTGGGGCGGCATCACCCCCCAAGAAGGAAGGGTTTGCCCTGGGGAGGGGAGAAGGGGGGAGGGAGGTGAAAACCCTGGTTCCGTACGATGTCATTTCTCTCATTAGGGAGAAATTGATGAATTTCATTAACTTTAATTCAATTAATTAAAATTTTAAATTAATTTTGTTTTGTTTTCCTCCTGAAGGCGGCAGCAATGGGGAAAGGCTGCAGACACTGCCCTCCGTGCAAACACACGCGCCCCCTGGTTTCCAGACGTAGCTTGAAGACCCCTTTCCGCCGCGGCCAGGATGTGCCGCGGTTTCCCGGCGGGCGGAGCCCTGGGGCGGCCAGGGGAGGGGGTCACGGAGCGGAGCCCGCTCGAGTTCGCGGGGAAAACGACCGGAGATAAACAGCACAAGGAGTCACGCGCGAGTGACGGACACGCCGGTCTGCCCCGCTCGCCTCCGTGAGCTCCCACGGCTTCGCCTTCTGAAGAGGCAACAACAGCAACGACAACAAAGATACGGAATTATTTCCAGACGCGACGGCGTGAGATGTAGACTTGTTTTAAAATCCTCAGAAAACAGGGGCGCCTGGGTGGTTCAGTTGGTTAAGCGTCCGACTTCAGCTCAGGTCATGATCTCACAGTCTGTGAGTTCGAGCCCCGCGTCGGGCTCTGTGCTGACGGCTCAGAGCCTGGAGCCTGCTTCAGATTCTGTGTCTCCCTCTCTCTCTGCCCCTCTCCTGCTCACGCTCTGTCTCTATGTCTCTCAAAAATAAATAAACGTTAAAAAAAAATTTTTAAATAAAATAAAATAAAATAAAATCCTCAGAAAACAATGGTGGGGTGGGAGTCGCGGCAGCGGACGGGGAAACAGGACTTCTCTGCTTCTGCGGAACCAGCTGCCCCGGGGCCTGGGGGCTTCACATGGCACGCCTGTGTCGCCCCGGCTCCGTGAGCTGCACTGTGGGGCAGCCTCGCGGGGGGCTCCGTCTTGACACTGAGCTGGCTTCGCCTGGAGCCCGCCGGCCGGGACCCGCCTCCAGAAGACCCGTGTGAGGGTCTCAGAAGTCACTTTGAGGGCGGTTTGTGGGGGAAGGGTGCTGAATTAGCCTCCACCTGTGAAGGGAGGCATGTCCGTGAATTTGTGGGCACACTTCTTGAAAGACTTTATTTTTGGGGCGCCTGGGTGGCTCAGTCGGTTGAGCGGCCGACTTCGGCTCAGGTCATGATCTCACGGTCCGTGAGTTCAAGCCCTGAGTCGGGCTCTATGCTGACGGCTCAGAGCCTGGAGCCTGCTTCCGATTCTGCGTCTCCCTCTCTCTCTGCCCTTCCCCTGCTCACACTCTGTCTCTATGTCTCTCAAAAAAAATAAATAAACGTTAAAAAAAATTTAAAAAAAAAAGACTTTATTTTTAAGTAATCTCTGCCTCCAGTGTGGGACTCGAACTCACGACCCCGAGATCAAGCCCCACACGCTCCGACGGAGCCAGCCAGGCGTCCCACGTGGGCATCGCCGGCGTCCCCGCCCTCGGCCCCACAGGGCGGAAGCTGTCAGGGGAGGCCCAGGAGGAGGCCTGCGTCCAGCCAAAGGCACGATCCCGGCCGCAGAGGCCGAAACCGAGCGCCCTGTCTGTGGCACACGCTTGCCTCTCCTGGCCTCGCGTGAGCCGGAGCACTGTCCCCGAGGCGCCGTCTTTATCCCTGGGTGACTTCCCGGTTTATTTTAATCAGATAATTTGAGAGCAAAAATATCACGTTGCAAAATAGTCGTTCTCGCAAAACAGGAGCCGGCTAGCGTCGTGCAAAGTTAGAAATTAAATAGCTGTTCTTTTTCTGAGACATATGTTAAGCTGGGAGCTCATTAATCTTCCCGCCTCAGACGGTACCAGCCGGGCTGCTAAATCTTTAAGTCCTCGAATCATTTCTCTGTTATAATCCCGGCGCGGGGCGCAGAGAGGAGTTCATCTTGCTCGGAGCATTCCGAGAGCCCGGTCCCGACGACGGGAGACACACGTTCCCGCTGGCGCAGCAGGTGCCCGGGAGGCGGGCCGGGTGGGGGGGTGGGGACACCGGGGCAGAATGCCGGCCGGCGCCCTCACGGGGCGGACAGAAGCGGCAAGGCCACGGAGGCAGGTTTCTGGGCGAAGAGAAAAGCGAACCCCTCCCCAGGCGCTCTCGTAGGGAGAGAGCTGGTGCCGGCACGGGCTCCCGGGTCAAGTCCGGCACGCCCGGCGCCCTTCGCACCGGCTTCCCCTAACCTCTGTGAGCTCCTGTCCCCGCGACGACGACACACCCTCCCAGATCCATCGACCCACCCCCTGTGCGTGTCTGAGACGGGCTGCCCTCGTGCTGCCGGGCCCGCACACCCTCTGCGGCCCCTTCCCCGGCTCCCGGGGCTGCAGTTGGACGCATCCTGAAATTGGAACTCCCGGGTCCAGCCTGACCCTCTGCTGATGCTCGATTTCTGCTTCCTGAAGACAGTCCCAGCGTGATTCTTCCTGCCCACAGGGCCGGCCGATCTGCTGCTAGGCCATAATACCGCTCGCTGATTTCTGATTATTAAACATTTTAAATTGGGGGCGCCTGGGCGGCTCAGTCAAGCGTCTAACTTCGGCTCCGGTCATGATCTCACAGTTTGTGAGTTCACGCCCCACATCGGGCTCTGTGCTGACAGCTCAGAGCCTGGAGCCTGCTTCGGATTCTGTGTCTCCCTCTCGCTCTGCCCCTGCCCAGCTCATACTCTGTCTCTCTCTCTTTCTCTCTCTCAAAAATAAACATTAAAAAAATTTTTTAAACGTTTAAATTGTTTCCAATTTTTCTTTATTATAGTCCTTTAATTAACGTCCTATGCAAAAATCATACCTCGTAACCTCTCCCAGACCAGCTTCTGGAAGAGACCCTGCAGGATTAAGGCTCTGCACCCACGCAGAGCCGTGAGCTGACAGATGGCTCCCAGAAGCCTGCATCCGCTGCGTGCTCCCCACGCGTCACCGGCCCCCGGCGTCATTCCGTCACGTTGTCACTGCTACAGGTGAACGTGCCGTCACTGTATTCCGATCGTGCCTGTGGGTCACGGATGAGGTCAATGCTCTATCACGGATGCAGGCCTTGAGGAGGTCCAAGAACCGCTGGAGGAAGGTGAACCCACGGCCATCGTCAGCCTCAGTTTACCTGCAGCGTATCTCCCCTATCTGTCACTCCTCCCTCAGCCCCCACCCTCTCAGACAACCAAGAACAACGGTTACCATGGCTACCGGCTGCAGTGGGGGTTCCCCCAAACTGCCCTGTCCCCTGACCAGTCACCTCCAGCCTGGGCGCCCGCACCCTGGAGGACGAGTTGACACCTTAGATCTGTACTATGATTGTCACTAAGAATAAAGGTCATCCTTCTGGGAAGCCCTTTCACACGTGGGGTGCCAGCAGATTCCCGGGAGGGGCAGCCGGAGGCCGGCCGGCCACCCCTGCGGTCCTGACGTGGCCTCTCTCCGGGCACACGGGAAGCCAGTCCTGATGGCAGAGAGAGACCAGAGCCTCACAGAGAGAAATGAAAGTCAAAACAATTGCTCGGTGATCTTTATTCATATTCCAGGAACTTGCTTCACATGGAAACGCAGGTAATGAACAGACACTGATTAAACTGTCCGTATGAATATTCATCAAATCACCTGGACTTTCATGTAAATTTTGTTCTTTCTCCACAGCCATCTCTGAATAACAAAGCTTCCCTCCTTCTCCAAGTGGGGCGTCCAGGGTGGACGGGAAGGCTCCTCTCATAAACAAAGGCGTTGGGTTTCAGGGTCTAATTTCATCTTCCAATTTAAGTTCCACCTTCAAGGTCTAACCTAATACGGTTTCTTCGTGCAATCGATATGAGAACGAACAATTATCTCATGTGAAGGGACGTGTTTAATTGGTGCTGGGAGAACGTTCTGTTTTAAAGGATTATCGTGTTACCCTGGAGCGCGGGAGTTCCCTAGAATAAACGTTAAACCAATGTCCGCATTTGACCAAACATCGAAAGAAGAAAAGCTCCTGAAACACCTCAAAAAAACAAAACAAAAAACAAAAAAACAAAAAACCCCACCTCTTTGAATGCACCTGGGTTTCGAGCCCGCGCCCGTGTCCGTGCAAATGTGCCTTCAGCCCACACCTCGGGGAGGGCGCAGCGCTCACGTGGGGTGTGTCGTTGAGGTGTTTGCCCTGCCCTCACCCTCCTCCGCTGGCTCCCAGCCCCGGCCTCCTCCGTGCTCCCCAAACCTGCCCCCAGCTTTGCTCCCGGCCGGGGAGAGGAGGAGGAAGAGGAAGGTCAGGAGGGCCCACAAGGGCGAAGCTCGCCCCCCAGGCCCTCCCGCACACACTCCTGGGCACCCCAGCGCCCCCGGCCCCCCGCACGCAGGAGGGTACCGGTCTGCCAGTGCCGTGAACCCTCGCGAGCCCACAGGGGAGGCCCGCTCAGGCTCTCCAGTCCATTGAGCCAAGGGACCAGCAGCCACGCCATGGAGGGAGCTGAGCCCCCTCAGCCCCCGGGGTCCCCGTCCAGTCCCAGGGCCTCCTCTGCTGGACATCTGCGTCCCCAAGGACCCCCAACACAGGGCTGCTCAGGAGCAAACCTTCCCTCGGGTGGGACATCGGCGGCCACACCTCTGTGGTTGCAGGGGCCCCGCCATCCCACCAGCTGCACCCGGAGCCCCAGCCTTCCCGCCCCCTGAGCTCCTCCGACCCTCTCCCCCAACTGCTCCTTCCAGAAAAATATCCCAAATTCACACTGAACTGTATATTTAGTTCTACAGAGAAAAATGGGTCACTGCATTGGGAGGTAAGGCGTGCGCCCCCTCTCTGCCTCCCCCCCACCCCCGCTTGCTCCCAGGCCCGTTCCCTCCAAGCTGGCGCCCTGACCTCACAGGGCAAGGCCTCCTGCAGCCAGAGGGCCAGCCGGGAGCCCTGGGGCAGGGACCAGGATTTCCGTGTCCCCGGCCGGGACCTGGTGCAGCGTCAGGCCTGAGCCAGGTGCCGAGCGACTCGTCTTGGTGAGGGTGATGCCGTCCACCTCGGGAGTAATTGTTCCGACCAAGGAGCCGGCGATCGCCCCGCGCCTCGGGCACTTCAGACTGACTCTGAGTCCGCGCTGGGTCACGTGATGCAGGCCCTTCACTCACCCCGCGCGACGGAGGACGACTCGGGTGCTTGGCCGGCCACCGGGACAGAGGGCAGTGACCCCGAGAGCCCGGGGCAGACCTCGGGGAGCCGTCGGGCAGGAGGGCAGTCTGCAGGCTCAAGGCCGCGTGGCTGCACACCTGTCCTGGGCCGAGGTCAGGCCTCGGCGAGACTCACAGTTCCCTCCCGGGAAGCTGCTCCCACGCGGCCCCCACGTGCGAGGACGCAGCTGTCCTGTCGGAGCGCCGGCCTCCGTCACCAAAAGCAACGTACGGAATTGTCTGAAAAGGGGTTACACGGTCAAGATATGAGCGTGCAGTCAGCGTGTAACCTCTACTGTTTGAATTTCTACTCCAAGGACTCGGGGAAAATACAGCGGGAACGTTCGGCTCCAGGCAAGACAGGACTCGGTCGCGGGAGGGAAGGCGCGGAGCCCCCGGCCTCCCTTCCACCTGCTGGAGAAGACGGGCACGTCCAGGGGAGAAAAGGAAGCCGTAGGAAAAGAAGGTACCAGAGCGTTCCCCTCGTCGAGGCCGTGGAGGGGCCAGGCCTGCTCACGTCCCGCAGTCAAGGAGCCTGGGCACCAAGGACGTGGCCTGAATTCCGGGGACAGGGACGCTGGGGTGAGGTCCGGGAAGGCGCCTGGGCAGGGAGCCACCACCCCACCACTAAGGAAGAGCCGTTTCCAGGTCCAGCAGGGCCCCGAGTCCTGGTCACTGCCCCCCGGGCTGGTGCAACCCTCTGCCCGCCCAGGGCCCTTCGTGGGGTGTCCTGTGGCCTGGGAAACCTGCACTGGGTCAGGGAAGACTGGGGGCGGGGGGGGGTGGTGCCCAGGAAAGGGCCAATGCTGGTGACCCGGCCGGACAAGGACCCCACCCCTGCCCCTCGGCCGGTCCCATCGCCATATTATCCACTCTCCGTGCGCCCCCTCACTCACCGGGAGGCCCTGGACGCTCGTCGGGCCCCAGGCAGGGACTCACACGGCTCCCGCGTGAGCTCCCGCGCGCCGGCATGTCCCGACACTTGCAGAACCAGGGCAGGACCAACGGGGCGTCCCGCTGGAAAGAGCCAACAGCCGCCCCTGGATGGGCCCACGCACACTGGGGAGGGCGCTGGACTTTGCTCAGTGGCCGAATCCAACGGTAATCTCTCTCGGAAAGACGCTCCCAGACACACCCCGACGTGGCGCTGACCGGCTGTCTGGGCTTGCCTGTGCTCGCTTGGGTGGACACAACAGCAACCTCGAGGTAGGTCGGGGCGGCAGGAGGGCAGAGCCGCGTGGGGGGAGGTTGGAAGCTGCCCACGGCCGGCTCGGAAGGCGGAGGGTGGGCCAGGGGCCGCGGGGGTGGCGACAAGGAGGCGGTTTTCCCCCAGAGCCCGGCGGGAGGACGGAAGGTGCGGCACCGCCGGCACCTTGACCGCAGCCCAGCGAGACTCGGCTCAGACTTCCCGCCCGGGACGGTGCGCCGACACGTCTGTGTCTTTAAGCCGCGGAGTCTGCGGTAACTCGTTAGCAGTAGAAGCCACGAACGGGCTGCCTGTAATCCTTTATTTAAAAGTTCCCTTCTTTCCGGCACTTGTTAAGTGGCCGCCAGAAGGCGGGAATTCTCGGAGACCATCTTACACGCAGTTCCCTTGATTTTTTTTTCTGGCTAAAATTAGGTCCCTGCTTAGTCTAAAAGAACATTCTAGCGTGTTCCGTGCTGATCTAAATTCTAAGGAGGTAGATGGATCTTTGTAAACTGCACAGCAAAAGGCAGGTCTTGGTGATGAAAGTCATTTAAATTAAATTATTCATGCAGAGACATGAAGCCAGGAGGAATTCATGGCAGCGGTACGAGCTGCTGCGGGAGACGCAGGCTCGAGGGCGCCGGGTCAGGCGGACAGCCGCTCGAGTCCCCAGACCCTCGGTGCCCTCAGCGGCCGAGCTGACAGGTGCGCGCGGGGGCCTCAGACGCTTTCAAGTTCAAGCAGGAATCAACTCCCCGCCCTCCGGTCAGTTGCTTCGCGCGGCCGGCCGGTGGTAACTACTTAAGACGGTCACGCTCTTCCCTCTGGAAGTCGTGACGCTCCAGCCACGCTCCCCCACACTGTCTACCTAGTGGGACTGCGTGCCACCTCAGCCACTTCCCGTGCTGGGATGAGGACAGACAGACAGGGGACGACAGACAGGAGCACATACATCCCACCACGATCACGTCCAGGCCACGAGAGAAGACGAGGTGGAGGGTCAGGGAAGCCCACCAGGTGCAGACACACGGCCGGGTCGTCCGGAAGTGGAGTCTGCTCCACGCAGAGCAGTGAGTTCAGAGCCGCAGCAAGTCCACCGTCTCCGGGTTTGTTCGAGATGTGACCTCCATCTCCCGAGGCGAGAAGGGAGCTCGGATCTCCTCACGAACCAGCAGGAAGTGAAAATCAGGTCAGACCGACTGGAAATGAACACAGTCATCAGACGGGAAGGGGGCAGCGTGCAGGGGAGGGGTGTGGGGGCCCAGCAGGCCAGCCGGAGACCGCGGCCACCTGATGGAGGACGGTGCTCGGAGAGGGCCCCTGGCAGGGCTGCGGCTCCAGACCAAGCAGGGAGGGAGGGGACCCCATGACCCTCCCTGTCCTCCTTCTGACGCCTACTGAATTCGCTGGAGGCCAGGGGCAGACAGCTCGGCTTCCTTGGGCTGAGGGGGTGCAGCGGGTGGGGGGCTGCTACAGGCTGAATATTTGTGCCCCCTCAAATTCATACCCTGATGGCCAACCCCCAGGAGACGGCTAGAAGGTGGCCTTGGGAGGTGGCTGGGTCATGAGGGTGGGGCCTCTGTGAGGGGGATTAGGAAGAGACCCACGGAGCCCCCTCGCCCCTTCCGCCTCGGAGGGCACAGCGGGCTGACGGCACCCGGAAACCAGGGTGTGCTCTCTCCAGGCACCCGTCTGCGGTGCCCGGTCATGAGGACGCCAACTGCCGGCACCGGGTCTGGACTTCCAGCCTCCAGAATTATGGACCCCCCAGGAGGCCGTGGTGGGCTTGTTCGAATCATCCCGCAGCCCAGTAGGGACCTGACACCCGCCAGCCAGGGACAAGCAGGCACGGGCACGACACGGGGCTGTCTGGGTAGCGGCCTTGCCTGTGAGCATAGTCGGCCGTCGGCGGCTCCGGACGGTGCCGGAACGCAGAGCCTCCGCTGTGGGCCTCGCACCACACGTCCCTCCTCGTTCTCTCCCTGTCTTCCTGGCCCACCTCCACCGTCAGAAGCCCCCAAGATCAAACTCCAAGTCTTCCTTTCCTATCTGACCAGCTTAGGAGACAACCTACCAGGCTGATGGAAAGCAGACCGAACACAAAACGACTCCCTTGACGTCGTAACCGTCCCCGCGCACCTTCGGGGGAAAGGGAACAAGGTGAGTTAATGAGAATCAGAAAACTCTGGGGTTCAGGTTTTTGTCAAATATTGGAAAATGCCTACGTTCTTTACCCCGTGCCAGAGGCACCATCGTGGTCAGCTGGCTGCTGCGCAGCCACCAGGCCGGAAAGGACACTCAGGCAAAACACTCTGACTGCCGCTCACGGCCACACAGTCACCTCTGGTCCAGCGACGAGACGGCCCCGATGCCCACGGAGCGCACGGCCACATGGCGCTGCGTTCGCCGAAGCGGCGGGGGGACGCCGTCTCCCGTTCTCCAGTTCGAGTCCGCACGCGGCTTCCGAGACAGAGCCCCGGCGTCCTCGGAGCTGCGGACCTACAAATCCCCTCGGCTCGGTGATCGTCGTGTTTTTTCCGAAAGTACGCACGTACAAATGTGTTCCCTGAAGGAAGTTTTCTTGTCCAGAGAGTAGAAAAGAGTCACAAAATTAGTAAAGATAAATTACTAAACAGCGCATTCCATAACGAAGTGACCAACCTCGATGGCGTTCCGGTTCCATTTGTCCAGGCAGGAAGGGGACTCCCCGGAACTGCCACCACGCGGCGAGGCCGGCCAGCTCTCTGGGCAGCCTCAGAAGCCACGCCGGCTCGACGTTCCGGTCCTCGCTCCAGTGCCAGCCCCTGAAGTGGCTGAGAATAGTCCTGGTCCTAAAGCTGGCAGAAACCCCTGGTCCCTGGAGCCGGCGTCTTCTCAGAGATGTTTCTGTGCGTGTCCACCAGCGGCCGGCGCACTCCAAGCTGCCCCCGAGGGAACGTGTCCGCTGACTGGGAGTCACCTTGGGGTGGGGCCGCACCCACTGGGGTAGGACCGCTGACGAACGAGAACGGGCACAGGGGCGGGGGAGGGCGAGGCCGTGTCCTCCGTCCGCCGTGTCTGCTGAGCTGGCCCCACCCCGCCCCTCAGCTCCACCCGCTGTGAGGGAAGAGTGGCCCCTGCCTCCGTCCACGTGTGAGAGGAAGGAGCCCTTGGTCCAGCAGGCGGGGGCAGACCCCCCAGACAGGGGCGTCTCCCCCAAGTCGTCTGCACCTACGGGCACCATCACCCTGCGGACGGGTAAAAGTTCCGTTGGCTTCATGTCTGCATGACCTACAGGGCCCCCCCCCACACCTGCACCTGAGTTCTGCCGACCACGGGCCCGCGTGCGTGTGCTGGGGCCCCCGGCAGGGAGAGCGGGGGAGTGCACGCGGGAAAGCCAAGGCCGAGCCAGCCGGAGGTCACTACAACCTTACCGCCTTCCATCAAGCCCTGGTGGGGACACGGCCGGACGCTGGTGACGCTGGGTCCCACGTGCAGTGACTGCAGCTGGGCTCTGAGCCGCAAACCCAGGGGGGCCCTGAACATCGTACTTTGTTTCTCCTACTTTAAATCAGACGTGACTCCCAACCGATCCCCCCAGCAGGTGGGGGAGGCCAATGTCATGCCTTTTCGGGGTCCCTCAAGTATCATCCTGCAGACAGGCACAGCAGAGGCCACCCGGCTTTCCCCTGGAGCGGGGCCCGGAAGGCACCCACGGCCAGGGCATGAATGGCTCACAAGCGGGATCCTGGGCATGTCAGGCCAGCGGGGACCTAGCTCGACCACACACACACCTGCCTTCTCCCGGGTGCCGAAGCGCAGGTGTCTGGGAGCAGGCGAGCGGCTTCGGGCTGTGGGTGAACCGGACCCGGGTGACAGGTGACCGTGGTGCGGCCCCCGGAGAACGGTTGGGGGTGTTTGCCCTGAAGATGTGAAGACGGACATTCGCACAAACCTCCCCGAGGCTGTTCCCTGCAGCTTTGTTCCCAGCGGCCAAACCAGACACAGCCGCAGTTCTTCAGCAAGCAAGTGGGTGGGCCGTCCACACCGGGGGAGGGGCAGAGCGGGCCGTCCACACCCGGAGAGGGGCAGAGCGGCCCACACCGAGGAGCACTAACTACTCAGAACAGCAGGAATAAACCATCAACTCGCATCTGCAGAAAGATTCTTCAAGAGAAGGAGGTGAGCCAGCCTCAAACCACCGCCTCCCCCCCAGAACAAACATTCTCAGAAAGACAAAACCGCAGGGAACGTTGGGAAGGAGACTGGGTGGCCCCGAGGTCAGGCCCGAGAACACGGGATGAGTCCCCGCCCCTGTCAAGTCACAGGCCTGTCACCTAAAGAAAATGTGTGATTTTACTACATGTTACTTCTTTCTAATTTTTTAATGTTTATGTATTTCTGAGAGGGAGAGAGAGCGCACCTGCGCAGGGGAGAGGCAGAAGCTCCGAAACAGGCTCCGTGCTGTCAGCGTGGAGCCTGACCCGGGGCTCGAACCCAGGAACCACCAGATCATGACCTGAGCCGAAGTCAAAGTCCAATGCTCAACCAACCGAGCCCCCCAGGCGCCCCCATATGTTACTTTAACTGGAAAGCCATGGTTAGAAAGAACAATTCAGAAGGTTAATCACCCAAATAGCAGTGCCCACCCAGCACGGGAAGGCCACTAGGGGTGTGGTTCTGCCCCCCCACCCTGTTCCCTCTGACCCGGAGACACCTCCACGGCTCCCCACATCCATGGCTGCACCTCTGGGCCCTGGGGGCACGGGCCGCCCGCCTCAACCCTCTTTCAGCAGAGTCCCTCCACCCAGGGCCACCAAGGCCATCTCTGTCCCCACCCGGACAAGGCTCGGGTCACCACTGATCTGATTTCCAGGCACCTCTGGGGGGGTGCTGCTCCTCTGACCATCGTGGTGCCGCAGCGCACGCCCCCCACCGTGGTGGTGCCGCAGTGCACACCCTCCCCCCACCGTGGTGGTGCCGCAGTGCACACCCTCCCCCCCACTTGTGGTGGTGCCGCAGCGCACGCCCACCCCCCGTGGTGGTGACGGAGCGCACGCCCCCCCCCCCGTGGTGGTGCCACAGCACACGCCCTCCCCCGTGGTGGTGCCGCAGTGCACACCCTCCCCCTCCCCGTGGTGGTGCCGCAGCGCACGCCCCCCCCCCCGTGGTGGTGCCACAGCACACGCCCTCCCCCGTGGTGGTGCCACAGTGCACACCCTCCCCTCCCCCGTGGTGGTGCCCCAGCGCACGCCCTCCCCCGTGGTGGTGCCGCAGCGCACGCCCCTGGCATCTGCTTCCGCTCCAGCTCCCGGTCGCGGCCTCCTGCTCGCTGTGATCGGTCCCCGGTCTGTATCGTCCTTACAAACAGCGACAGCCGGTTGGCAAAGGTGGGACGGTATCTGCAGAGACCCTTCCCGTGGGACACACGGTGGCCTCTGGCGACCCTGGAGTGGCTCCCGACACCCCAGCGGTGGAAGTCCTGGCGCTGACCCAAGTGACAACGGCAGGAGAGTGGGGACGGGCAGGTCCACCGCGCACGGGACCCCGGTCCAGGCACTGGACAGATGCCGTAGCCCCGGGCGCCCGTCTCGGAAACGGGAAACGAGCGCGTGCAGGGGGTAGAGTGTGGAAGGTGGCATCGCGGGCACGCAGGCTGTACGAAAACACAAAATGAAGCTGAATCCTGCTTACGAAGACATTTCGTCTTCACCGAATTCAGAATACTGGGCCTCCGAAGGGAGAGCGAGGGGGGGGTTGGGGGGATTTCACGGGGAACCTCAGTCGTGTTCCTCATGTTTTATTTCTTAAGATGAGTCACGGGATGTGGGTATTTGGGAGATTTTCTCTATTTCCTATGTGCTTTAAATACTTCATGAACAAAAACAGCAAAGTACAGAACGATAAATCATACACTACTGTGCACCCACGTAACAAAAAGGAGGTATCTGTGTATCCGCAAGGGTCCGGACGTCCCAGGAAGGCGGATGGAGTCTGCCGGTTGGGGATGGTTCCATTCTCTGAGGCGCCCTCGATGTGGTTCGGTTCCGGTACCACGAGCGCACGCCCCCTCGGTTCTGTTGAGTTCCGGTACCACGTGCACGTACTGCATCTTTGGTTCCTAAAAAGGACTTAAGTGTTTGAACAAGAGGTGGTGAAGGAGGGAGCCCTCACCTGCCCCTCGGTCCTGCTCCCTCGGCTTCACAAGCCAACCCGGCGGGGGACCCGTCCTGCCGCGTCCTGCGGGCCCCGCTCTGCCCCCCCCCCCGTCTCGCCTGTGCCGCCGCGCCTGTCCCCCGCTCGCCACCCCAGGCCCTTCCCTCCCGCATCCGCAGCCCCCGGCCCGCCGCGCCTCCTCCCCCGGCCCCCCACATCAGCCCCCCGCCTCCTCAGGGAGCCTCTTCCCGTTTTCCCCTGGACCCTGCCCGTGGGCCTGCCACCTGCCGTGACAAACCGCCCGGTCTGGGCGGCTGCACGCAAGGAACCTGCCGGGAGTGGACCCTAACCCTAACCCTAACCCTGGGCATGTCACGGGGCTGGCTTTCCCGCGGCCTCCCTCCGTGGTGTGATGAGGGCCGCCTTCCCCGTGGCCTCGCGGCCTCCCTGCCGCACGTCCCTTACGGCAAGAACACAGTCACGTCGGACCTGAGCTCGCCTACCAGCGTCTCCTGGTGCTACCCGCGGCAGGTGTACCCGCTTCGGAGCCGTCTGAATTTGGGGACACAACTCAGCCATAAAAACACAAAGGTTTCCATCCACAGCCTAAACTTCTCTTGCCGAAGGTTCAGCCCAGGCCATCCTTCGGGGTTCCAGGGATCCCCAAATGCGTGCGACCCCCACTTCTACACCCCAGCCCAGAGGTCTTTCCGGAACCTCCTTCTGGAAGCCCGGAGCCACTGAGCCACCCCATCCCCCGCACCTGCTGCCTCTCTCCTGTGCCCCCGCCCCAGCCTGCAGCCCCGCCACCTGAGGGAGCCTGCCCCTCTCCCCAGCACACCCCCCCAGCTCCCCGGCTGCCTGTGCCCCCTTCATACCAAGGGGTCACGTTCTTCCCACTCCACCGCCTACAACCCAGGGCCTCGGGCCGGAGCTCACAGGGTGACCTAGTGCCCACCCCGAGGTGGGGTGGAGGGGGGCAGGGCCCTCAGGACCCAGAAACTCAGGGGAGGGATCCTGAGGGGCTCAGATCGACCCTTCCCCCCCCCCAGGGGTCCTGGCAGGACTACTTAGGGGAGGGGATGAGGAGGCTGGTTCCACAGGACCCTCTGCACCCTCCCCCCTCTGGGGAGACACAAGCTGGGCTGTGGGGGGGGGGGAAGGGGACAAGAAGCAGAGGGAAGGAGTGAGCCCCTCCCACTCTGCATGACAGCCCCTCCCACCCCATGTGACAGCCCCAGCCCCCGAGGGAATGGCAGAGGGAAACGTGGCATCTGTGTCCCGGCCCTGGCTCAGGGAGTCCAGTTGCGGGTTCCAGGCCGAGCGGCCGTCACTTGTGACCCACAGTCACTTGTGTTCATGCAGCCTCTCAGTAAAGCCCCGAGTCACAGAAGGAAGGTGGGTACACAGGGCCCCTTCCCTGTGAGACCCTCCTGCCCCCCAGGCAGCAGGCCGGCCAGAGCCACGCCCTGCAGGTGACTCCCAGACGGAGGCTCATGCAAAAGGACTCCGCCGTCTGTGGCCCAGCAGCCCCCTCGGACCTGGCTTCTGCGGCCACACGTGCCCCGAGAGAGTGAGTCTCGGCTCTGCTGGCCCCGCCCGTGACCCCCCGCCGCCTGCACCCCGACCCCTCCACCCCACGAATTTCACTGGGAAGAAGGACTCAGAGCCGTCTGGAAGATTTAAGAGTTTATCTTTGGGAAAGTGTGAATTATGTATGATTTGAGAATGGCCGTCTTCCTTAAATAAAATATTAATTTGCTTCTCTTAAAACAAATAAAATCCAGGCAAGTGATAGCCAGGAAAGGTCAGCTGTGGTGCAGACAGAAATTTCCAGGACACGACTCTGCCACAGCGGCGACAGGCAGGAGTTAGAGCAGTCAGCAGGGATTGCGCGGACGGAAACCAGGCTTGGTTCCCTCGCCTCGGCTCCGTGCCATGGAGGATGGAAGAAACCAGCGGTCCCCGCTTTCTGGGATTGTCGCTGTGCCCTGAACGCCACGGCGAGCGTGGCGCGAGTCTTGCCTGGGGGATGAACCCTCTCTGAGAGCAGGACCCCCGCGCTGGCCCCCTGCACCCCGTGACTGGGAGATGGACCCCCGCGCTGGCCCCCTGCACCCCGGTTCCCCTGCTACGCCAGGCATGTTCTCAGTCTTGCACCTTCTGGTCCCTCTGCCCGGACCCCCTCCCCTAAGATTACAGGCCCCTCCCTCACTCTCCTTGGACGCTTCCTCCACACCCCCTCGGTCCCCGTCTCTCCGTCCTGTCCTCTGCATTCCGCACAGGCCCTCCTAAGATTCCTATAGATACGCGCCCTGCCCGTCATCCTCCAGACGACACCAACCAGGGCCAGCCACAAGGGACATTTATCAGAGGACACGGCTGTGGAGAAACAGGAAGGGGAGGCCCAGAGGACTGGCAGGCAAACAGCGGGCAGGGCTGGGCCTCGCAAGGACTAGGGCCAGGGAGCCGAGAGCTGGGGTGTGTGGAGCCCCGTGCCCACAGCCGCCCCCTCGCCCTCACACCCCGCCCTTCCCCGGCGCCGGGAGCAACGGCACCCCGTTTCCCTCCTGCACTGACCGCTCCGCCCCGGCCGAGGGGAGGAAGGGCGGACGGTTCCTTCACGCAGCCTGGCGGCCTCGGGCCGTGTCCCATCCGCCGGAGCACCTCGTTTCCCCGGCTGGTGCTTCTAAGCCCACCGTGGCCGGAGACAGCTCCCGCGAGGAAGGGACTCGAACCGTCTCATCTCGGGGACACTGCAGGCTGCAGCAGGGGGGACTCCAGGGGGGACAGGCCACACGGGGGCCAAGGGAGGGTCCCGCCGAGGCCAGCCCGGTGCCCCGGTGAGGGCGGCCCACTCCCTCCCACCTACGTGGGCCTCCCGGGGGGGTGCTGTCGCGTGTAACGCCCACCCCACCTCCTCCGAACCGGAGGTCCACGTCTGACAGCGAACTCTCGGCACAGGCAGACCCTGACAACGGACGTGGAGACCAGCGGCCGTGCAGGGAAGGAGGGACTTTTCTCCGCGTGACTCTGCTCCTGCTCCCCAGGCCCCTGGGCCCGTCCATCAGGAATGAATCGCATCGTACCCCACGACCCACCGTTAACGGACAAGTCCAGGCACATCTGCGTTCCCCTCAAAGATCCGAGCGAACCTCCTCCTCCTCGGGCGCAGGTACCCCTTTACTTAAGGACCCCCGAGGACAGCCTCTCCGAGCAGGCTCAGGGCTGCGGTGCACCCGGCCCGTGTCCCGCGCACTGGCCCTGACCCCAGAGCGAGTCCCGCGCCTTCCCTGTGCTGAGCGCACACGAGGCGTGAGCCGGGTCGCCGCGGCCCACCCACGGCCCCCGCTGCCCGCCGCTGGCACAGGCTGTCGTCCTGTTTGGGCCCGGAGCTCGGGGACGGTCATGACTGTGAGACGCCGTCCGCCCTGAGAGCTCCCAGCCCGGGAGGGGGGCGCCGACGGGCCGCAGCGCGTGGCTGAGGGAGCAGAGGCTCCACTCCTGCTCACTGCTTCACTCCGAATGGAAGGCCACCCCAACATTCAGGGGGCAGAGCCCTGCAAATCGGGGCCACAGCGTCACCCCAAAACCCTGAAGAAAGGGGCGTCCGGGTGGCTCAGTAGGCTGAGCATCTGACTCTTGATTTCTGCTCGGGTCTTGATCACAGGGTCGTGGGATCTCTCTCTCTCTCTCATTCCCCCGCTTGCACGCACTCTTTCTCAAAATAAATAAATAAACATTTTAAAAAATTGTCTTTCTCTTGGCAATCTGTCTAGAAGAGCAAAATTTTTATTTTTTTTTTCATCCAAATGAATTTTATTGAACATCGACTTTGTCAAGTATTACAATAATACAAAAAATAAAAATAAAAAAGACGTGTACTTCCAAGAGTCACCGGTACTAACGCGATCATTGATTAGGGGCAGTATCGGGAGAGGGCGGGTGGGATGGCTTATCGATGCTCTGTTTCCTGCTTTTTTTCCCTCTGCTTCTCTCCCCTCTTTCGATTCTCTCCGCGCCTCGTTCCGTACCAGCTCAGGGTGCTCTTCCCGACCCTTTCTGTCCCGGAGGAACCCGAGTTCCTCTAATTCACCCCGTGACAGTGGTTCTCAACACCGGCTCAAGCGACTGTCACGAGGGCAGGCAGCAGGGGGGAGGACTCCCGAGAGATCCTGCCTTCATTTTCCCGGGGCGAGTCTGCGTCTTTACGGCTTTGATGCAGCAAGCCTGAGAGCCGAGTGGTGTCCAAACTCCCTCCCTGACGCGCGGACGTGACTTTGAAAACTCCGGTTTCACTTGGCACACTTTGAAGTTGACATCTAAAATGTCTTCACATAAGTTTAAATAATTGCTTCGAATCGCGTCATTTTCTACATATTACAAATATCGATTATTTTACAGTAAAGCAGATGAATTACGATGTGATTCTACTGAAACACGGCTGCGGGCTCTGACTCTGTCTACCAGCACCCAGTTGAGAAAGAGACGAACGAGCCCTCTTTTAACGGTTGGGAATCTCACATTTTCCCCTTGCTTCCCGGACTCTGACTTCCGTTCTGTTTCTCTCACAGAAATGTAGGTTCACTGATCGTTTCATCCTATTCGTCTGCAACGAGAGTTGTGAATCGAAATGCAGCATTGTAAAAATTTTCAAAAGGCTCCAAATTAAAATTCTCCCTCCCCCCTACTGAATTGCCTCTAAAAGTCCTATTAGCGTGGAGTTGACATAAATATATTACAAATTTTGATAATTAGTAAACCTTAAAATATCATTTTATTGGAAATGAATTTTTAACGAGATGTATGGAGCTTTGCAAAGCCCCATCAGCTGACCATCCTTTAAGGTATACTTAGTGGTGAATGAAACAGGGTTCAACACCAGGAACGCCGCGGGGCAGGCACACAGACGGAAGTGCCAGCCTTGCTCACGCAGATAAAGAGGTTGCTATCGTAGAGAGTATTGTCAGTGCGCCTGGGTGGCCCAGCTGGTTAGGGAGCGGAGTCTTGATTTCAGCTCAGGTCACGATCTCGAGACTTGTGAGTTCGGGCCCCGCAACGGGCTTTGCGCCGACTTTGCGGAGCCTGCTTGGGATTCTCTGTCACCCCTCTTGCTCTGCCCCTCCCCGCTCGTGCTCTCTCTCTCTCTCTCTCTCAAAATATAAATAAACTTTTAAAAAGAACGAATATTGTTATGACAATGTCACTCAATTTTTTAACTTCTTCTGAATTGTATGCAAAAAATACTCAGCGATTTCTTCTTAAAAGCATGAAAAAATATCAGTGGAAAACTAGATTCGATTCTTCCTTCAATTTTGTTGGAAGCACAAAAACTACCTGAGTAACTTGGAAAGTAATTTCTCTCTTTCTTCCTTCCTTCCCTTCCTTCCTTTCTTTCTTTCTTTTAAATCCAAATTAGTTAACATATAGTATAATAATGATTTCAGGAACGGAAGTTAGTGATTCACCACCTCCATATGATTAAGTGCCCATCCCAGCGAGTGCCCTCCTTAGAGCCCATCCCCCGTCTAGCCCATCCCCCCACCCGCCTCCGCTCCAGCAGCCCCAGCTGGTTTTCTGTACGTGAGAGTCTCTAATGGTTTGTCTCCCTCTCTGCCCTTACATTATGTTTGCTTCCCTTTCCTTACGTTCATCTGGTTTCTATCTTAAATTCCACATATGAGTGAAGTTATGTGATATTTGTCTTTCTCAGACTGACTTATTTCACTTAGCATAACACCCTCTAGTTCCATCCACGTAGTTGCAAATGGCAAGATTTCATTCTTTTTGATTGCCGAGTAATACTCCATTGTATAGATATACCACATCTTCCTTATCCATCCGTCAGTGGACATTTGGGCTCTTTCCATACTTTGGCTCTTGCCGATAGTGCTGCTGTAAACACTGGGGTGCGTGTGCCCCTTCGAAACAGCACTCCTGTTCCCTTGTATAAATACCTAGTGGTGCAATTGCTCGGTCGTAGGGTAGTTCTATTTTGAATTTTTTGAGGAACCTCCATACTGTTTTCCAGAGTGGCTGCCCTAGTTTGCATTCCTACCAGCCGTGCAAAAGAGATCCTCTTTCTCCGCATCCTCGCCAACATCTGCTGTTGCCTGAGTTGTTCATGTTAGCCATTCTGACAGGCGCGAGGTGGTATCTCGTTGTGGCGTTGATTTGTTTTTCCCTGATGATGAGTGACATTGAGCATCTTTTCACATGAAAAGATCGGTTGGCCATCTGGATGTCTTCTTTGGAAAAGCATCTATTCATGTCTTCTGCCTATTTCTTCACTGGATTACCTGTGCTTTGGGTGTTGAGTTTAATAAGTTCTTTATAGATTTTAGATACTAACTCTTTATCTGATATGTCATTTGCAAATATCTTCTCCCATTCCATCGTTTGCCTTTTAGTTTTGCTGATTGTTTCCTTCCCTGTGCGGCAATGGTTTATCCTGATGAGGTCCCAATAGTTCATTTTTGCTTTTGTTTCCTTTGCCTCCAAAGACATGTCAAGTAAGAAGCTGCTGTGGCTGAGGTCAAAGAGGTTGTTGCCTGCTTTCTCCTCTAGGATTTTGATGGCTTCCTGTCTTACGTTCAGGTCTTTCATCCATTTTGAGTTTATTTTTGTGTGTGGTGTTAGAAAGTGGTCCAGGTTCATTCTTCTGCGTGTCGCTGTCTAGTTTTCCCAACACCATTTGCTGAAGAGACTGTCTTTATTCCATTGGATACTCTTTCCTGCTTTGTCAAAGATTAGTTGGCCATATGTTTGTGGGTCCATTTCTGGGTTCTCTATTCAGTTCCATTGGTCTAAGTGTCTGTTGTCTTGATGATTACAACTTTGTAATATAGCTTCAAGTCCAGGATTGTGATGCCTCCTGCTTGGGGTTTCTTTTTCAGGATTGCTTTGACTATCCGGGGTCTTTTCTGATTCTGTACAAATTTCAGGATTGTCTGTTCTAGCTCCGTGAAGAACGCTGGTGTTATTTTGATAAGGATTGCATTGAATATGTAGACAGCTTGGGTAGTATCAATGCAAAATTTTTGATTTTTATGAAATTTAATTCATTCATTTTTATGGCTCTTGCTTTTATCTAAGAACTCTCGCCTAACCCAAGTTCACAGAAATTCCCTCCCCATTCCTCTGGAAGGTCTCTTGCCTTGGCTCCACCTCTAGGGCTGTGGTGTATTTGAGTTGATTTTCGCTGGTGTGTACAGACTGAGTTGAGTGTCTTTTTTTCTTCTGTGCGTCCAGATACCCAATTGCTCAGCATCGTTCATCAAAACACTCTCTTCTTTCGATGAAATCGCCTTTGCACTTGGAGGGGCCATTGTGACCGAATGACACATGGTGTGCAAACGTTTAGCGCCTGGGAATACTCACAGCAAGCGCTCAGTAAAGGCTAGCGTTGAAAACCCCACACTCTCCACGCCCCAGAAGTTTGTACGACCAGCAAATATGTTCCATCTCAGAAAAGCTCTGGAAGCGTCCCATGCTCCACGGGGTCAGAAGGGAGACCCTCTCGCACCTGGTCCTGACGGCTGCCGGCAGGAGTCACGCGCGGACTCCTGGAGGCACAGGGTGGCTCCGAAAGCCTGCCCGCAGGGTGAGGAGAGTTAAGGTCAGGGCTTGTCCCCCCCAAAGACCACACACGCCTACACATGAACACACGCCGTGTACTCAGGCTTCGTAAACCTGAGACCTCACCGTTAGTACCTCATGGCCACATTTAGAGAAGCTTTCCTTGGCGAATTGTTGTTAATAATTGATCGGCTGATTACTTTTCTCTTCGCCCACTCGGGACGTTGTCTGCTTTGTGGGAGCACAATTGGTTTGTAAACAGAGCACACTTAAACATACTTTGACAACAGTGATGGTTTATTTGGTGCTATCCTTTAAAATTATATTTCTCAAGCCTGTGCCTCCGGCGTTTGTATCAGCCGCACAAGGTCGCCGCGCGTCAGGGCCGCCTGCCACCCGGGGCTTCGCCCGGCCTCCTGCAGAGGAAGGATTAATACGGGGGACCGCGTGCCAAAGACTCCTGGTCACGAGCCACGCTACCCGCCTGGGGGCCCCGGGGTGACCCCTGCGTCCCTCTCCGGCCCGCCCAGCCAGCACGTGGGGGAGGAGTCAGCAGCCCCGGTGTCTGAGAGGGCAACCAGCAAGCCCACGGTCCAGACGGAAGAATCCAAACCACTCTCCGCGCCCCCGTCCTCAGCGGCTCCGAGAATGGGGCTCCAGCCTTCTCCCCGACTGCCCCGGGGCCGTGCTCCCTAAACCCCTGCCAGAAGAGCAGAAGGCCTCCCCGGTCCCATCTGTGCTCCCCCGGGAAACTCCACCCAGAACCCCCTCACCTCCCTCCACTCCCGCAGGGCCCCGCCACCTCACGGCTGGGCACAGCCCTCCTTTCCTCTCGCCCCCCACAGTCTCCTCTCCACAGGCCCAAGCAATTCTCCAGAAACATAACTCAGATCAAGTCTTAAATTCGTTTCTCGTGCAAACTCTCGCTTCCTGACCTCCACCTGCTGTTTCGCTCAGGTCTCTGTGAGCACTGGCCTCTGCTGCCTCAGGGCCCTTGCACGAGCAATTCTCTCTGCCTGAGGATGCTTCCTGCCACCATTATGCCCCTGGCCCCTGCCAATGGCCTCTCACCCTTCAGGCCTTGGCTTAACCCTCCCCTTCTGGAAAACTCTTCCCACCTCTTCCCTTATAGAGTGAGACACCCTCTTCGCCCCTCTGGCACTTGTCACATTTTGAAATTATTTGATGTATGTGTTTACTTGGAGACTGTAGGCTCCACAAGGCCAAGGGCCCGGTGGTGCCAGGCACACGCTCGTCATGCAGTGGGCTCTCCACAAACGTGTGTTAAATGAGCAAACGCAGACGGCCACAGGCTGCCGGGCGACCCGCGGCCCTGGGTGGCCCGAGGCTGAGCAGTCTTCAGGGAGGCGGGGTCCTCGCACTAAGCCCAGAACGGTCGGGGGCCCCGGCTGCAGCACCGTGAGGATGTTGGGGTGCAGGGGCGGGGGTAGGCACGTGGGATTGGCAGCATTTTCCAATTATGCGCCGACTCATCTGCAGGGGCGGCTCCCAGGTTCCCACGGAAGGCTCTCCGGGAAACGGAGCCTGTGCTCGAAAATTCGCGTCTGCCCAGACCCCGAGGCCCCGGCCCCGGAGGCCCCGGCCCCCGAGGCCCCTGGCCAGCTCTGCAGCGAGCTCGTCCCGACCAGACGCCCCTGTCCCCCGCCGGATGAAGCCCCTTCCCGCGTGGCGAGCCGAGGAGAGCGTGCCGTGGGGGCGGCGACGGGCTTGCGGAGGTCGCGAGGGCCGGCCGCTCAGGGTGGGCAGGCAGGAGCGAGAGGGGCTTCGCCCCCTGCGGACATCTTTGTCGTCATTAACCTGCCCGGTGGCCCGGATCAACCCAAGCGGTGGAGATTTAATGATCTACAACTTTAGCAGAAACACGAATCTCAGGGAAAAACGGTGTGATGACTCCGTTCAGCCCTCGTAAGAAACCCAAACTGGATTTAGGGGAAAACATTTCCGTGCATAATATTATGACCCAAGCATGAGGGGAAATGAAAACACTTTGCCCATTTTAATAACCAGAATATTTTCACAACTGCATAATCCTAGAACACCCCAGCCCGTGAGGTGACTGACCTGGAAGGCGGTAAGGGCTGGGGACACGGCCCCCGCGACTGGGGAAGGTCAGGCCACTGCAGTGGTCCAGCCTAAAGATGCCGAGTCGGGCTCTGTGCTGACGGCTCGCAGCCTGGAGCCTGCTTCGGACTCTGTGTCTCCTTCTCTCTCTCTCTGCCCCTTCCCCACCCACACTCTGTCTTTCAAAAATAAACATTAAAAAAAAATTTTAATTGATAGAATAGACTTCATCAAAACTAAAAACTTTTGCTCTTTTAAAGATACTGTTAAGGACACAAACAGGTGGGGCGGCTGGTGGCTCCGTCAGCTGAGCTAGCGACTGTAGATATTGGCTCAGGTCGTGATCCCAGGGTCACGAGTTCGGGCCCCGAATCGTGCTCGGCTTGGGATTCTCTCTTTCCCTCTCTCCCCCACACGTGTTCTCTCTCTCTCAAAATAAACAAATAAACACATAAAAAAAGGAAAACAAACGGCTAAGAGACACCTAAACGAATGCTGGTAGGACAGACAGCTAGTAAAGGACTTACATCCAGAATGCCTACAGAACTCTTACGGCTCAACGTTAAGAAGATAAACAACTGGATTTTTAACGGTCAAAAAACCTGAACAGGTAATTTACAGAAGAAATACACCAGGGGCAAAACAGCACATGAAAGAAGCCGAGGTGAATCACGAGGGAAAGAAACTGAAGCCACGACAAGGCGCCGACCAGCCTCCGTCAGAACAACCAGGGTGAGGAAGACTAGCCCACCGGAGCCGGCAGCCGGAGCCCTCACGTCCAGCCGGGGGGAACGCGGCCCCCCGTGGGACAGACTCGGAATGAAGCTGCCGAAGAAGAGGAGCCGGAGAACGGGACGGCGGTGACACTCGTCGGTTAAGGGGTGAGAATTCCAGAAGCAACTTGGGACCGATCCACCGGCTCACAGCCAGGCCAACTCCAAGCAAGATAAACACGACCAAGGTCACAACTACACATGTCGCAGGGCCGCCGGACAAGGTCCCTAAGCGTCGAGAGAGGAGACAACACGTGTCCATCTGAGTCCGAGGGAGAAACAAAGCCAATGTGCCCGTTCTGTCTGACACTGAAGACCCCTTGAGGGTCTTCGTCCCCACTGGCCATGTCCCCTCTACTCCCACCATGGGCACCCCCTCTAAACACCCCGGCCTCCCGTGTCTCCCCACCCAAGAGCCTGCATTTGTTCAAGGGCCACCCCATATCCCTCTCCCAGACTCCTCTCCATCCTCAAAGCCCTCTCGGCCACACCCGCCATGCAGAGTGTCCCCAGGAGCTCTCCTCCAGGACCCGCTGCCCTTCCACTGTCTGCTCTTCCTGCCGAGCCCCTCTGGGCCTGCGTTCTGGGCCGGCCTCACTAGCCTGGGCTCAGCAGTTCCTGCCATTTCCGGTGGAGGCTCACCTCTTCTCCAGACTGCAGGCTCCTCGAGAAGAAGAGTCACGTCCCAACGGGTGTTTTCAACCCCGTGGCAGGTCGCGTGTGTGAGTCACAGCAGTGGTTGGCCCGCACCGCTAGGCACCGCGAGGAAGAACAGTTCAAGTACGCCCCCTTCCGGCCAGGGCCTGGGGCTCAAGTAGGCCCCCTTACAGGGAACGCCGGGGACTCAAGTACGCCCCCTACCGGCCAGTGCGAGGAGTTCAAGTAGCCGCCTTCCAGCCAGCACGGGGGGCTCAAGGACCCCCTCTTCCGGCCAGCGCCAGGGGCTCGCCCTCCCTCTAGAAGAGGTGGGCACATTTAGCTCTTGAATAGAGTCAGGGGTCATGCCCTGCAGCCCTGAGGACCCCAGAGCGGGGAACGTGGGCCGTCCAGGTGAGCCCCAGATGCGTGCGCCCGGGAAGCCGATTCGCCCAGCGTTTGGAAGCCCCAGCTCCAGGCCCCCTGTGCGATGCCTCCTAGTCGCTCCCAGCTGGTGGGGGCCACTGGTCCCCAGCAAAATCCAAGCTCACTCCACACACACTCGGAGCCCCAGCACCGGGGAAACCGCAGCGTAAGCCACGTGGGTGAGACGACAAGCGGCCGGCCTCCGGTGTGGCTTAAACTGCAGCGTCTCAGGGGAAGGGACGTGTGGCTGCTGCTCGGAATCGAGTCAGCCTTCCACGTCGCTGGGAGAATCGTGTCTGGGAGACTCCGTGGATTCCACCAAACCGGCTGCTGGACGTCTGTCCCATGTGGCCCCAGAGTCCGCCTCTGCCTGCGGGCTTGCTTCGCGGGTGGGCGGATCGATCGCGTCCCCCCGGAGCACGCACGCGTCATTCGGCTGCTTGCAAACCACGGCGCGCTCTTCACACGTGTGTCCATCGAACAAGAAATAAAGCTCTCAAGCAGGCAGATGACGGCTCTGGGAAATCAATTTCCACATTAACCAAAGAAATCCGTCTAATAGTGAATATTACGAGGGACTTACAGGCGGAGCGCGTGCTAAGTGGGTTCACAGCAGCAACAATCCTAACAGCCCTCTGCTCTCAGAGCTGCTGACTCACAGCGAGAAAATGTAGACATATTTTATTTATTCGCGCTTCCTGGCTAAACTGGGCTTCAGTCAAAATCGGGGGCTTAGCAGAAGCTACGTGTATCAATCGCCCCCTGAGTACCAAAGCGTGCGGCCCCAGATGGATGGAGACCACTTCAAGGAAAGCCATTGCTGCGAGGCCGGGCAGGACGGGAGGCTGACAGCTGCCGGTGGGGGCCACGCCCTGAGGCTGCCACCAACCGGCAGTCCACAGCAGGTAGCTTTGCTTCTGGGAGCAAAGGGCGGGGGGAGCAGTTTGCTCCAGCAGGTGCGAAATCCGCAGTCAATGCCACTGCGCACAGGAGCGCTTGGCCTCCGTTTCCGCTCGCCCGCTCCCTCTGTGGCGCCGGGAGCCACGGCCACGACCACCCGTCCCACAGGGCACCTCCCCTCTGTTCCCCTCGCAGGGCTCAAACTTGACGCCAAAGAGTTTAAAACCTATCGGGGACCCCACGGACCTCTCGTTTCATGACTCAGCTCTGTGTACACCGCAGTATGGATTAAAGCAGAGGAAATTGTAAACATTTACCGATTGATTCATGTAAAAATAACAATCATAAACCCATTATGTGTTAACATAAATAGCATTTTCATGAAAAAAACCTAGATTTTCCAAAGAAAAAATAATTAGTGAGAATCAATGTTTTAATATATATATGTGTGTGTTTCCACTCTCTGGTTAATAGAAGGCAGCCTCATACCTGCTGTGCATTCAATCTTAGGTATCTTGTTTACTACTTTTTAAGAAAATGCACGGGGTGCCCACGTGGCTCAGTCGGTTGAGCGTCCAACTTCGGCTCAGGTCATGATCTCACAGTTGGTGGGTTCAAGCCCCAGCACAGAGCCCGCTTTGGATCCTTTGTCCCCTACGGTCTCTGCCCCTCCCCGGATCGTTCTCTCTCTCAAATAAATAAATAAAAACTTTTTAAAAATTTTAAAAAAGAAAAAACGCAACCTCATTACCAATACGTGGGCAGGAAAGGCGACTTTCATCATCTGCGCATTAAAGCCCGCCCGACTGTCCTTCGGGTCCATGGATGCTGATTTTACAACAACCTGCCCGGGCCGTTTGGAAATACTGGTTCAACAAGTCGTGTGGACACATGTCATAGTCGGATACCAAAAACTCGCATTTGTTCAAATCACCGCTAATCCCGCTGGAAAATTGTTAACTATTGGGAAGCCATCAGAGTCACAGTCACAGACAACAGTTATCCAAAATCCTAATTTTGCCCAAATTCTTCCAAGTGGCAAGTTCTCTGCTCGTTTTGGAGAAAACGCCTGTCAGATGTTCGAGCCTGCAAAGCTACTGTTTGTCAGTCATTCTTGCAAGGGTAAAAGGCATTTCATTAAAAAAAAAAAAAAGGCGGGGGGGGGAGGAGGTTCAAGTTGCGTCTCAAACCACTGTGCAGGCTGGTGCCTGGTGCCCCCCCGGACGCCCTCTCATGGGTCCCGTTTGCCGCAGGGAGCAATAACGAGACATGTTAAAACCAATCAGACTCCTACTGCCTTGTCTGGGCCACGCGGAGGAGCAGCCAGCCCTGTGTCCGTTCTGTGACACTGGCAAACGCCACATCCCCAGTGCCGTGGGCCGCTGCCCATACCCACCGAGACGCCGCGCTTCTGCCCATCCGTGAAACCTCAACACCGTGACAGTGGAGTCACACGGAGGCACACGGAGTCTTAGGGTGGTGATGAGTGTAGTTTTTACCTTCCAGAGCCGTCCAGAAGGATCTCGGGGACCCCGGGGCCTGTGACCACCACTCAAGCCTTGCAGGC
Organism: Paguma larvata; assembly: GCA_030068075.1. Lineage (NCBI taxonomy): Eukaryota > Metazoa > Chordata > Mammalia > Carnivora > Viverridae > Paguma > Paguma larvata. The sequence continues at coordinate 15,816,097 of CM057837.1, read as the reverse complement.
CACCCCCTTCTCCTCCAGGTGCCACCCCGGAGCTGGCCAATCGAGGAAGGCGAGTGTCCGGGGTGGGGGACTTGGGACGGAATGGCTGCTTAGTGAAACAAGCCACCAGCTTCGGAACTGCCAGTCAGGCTGCCTGGCCCCACCGAGCTCTCCAGACGCGCCCCGGGGACACGTGGTACCTGCCGGAAGCCAGGGCCGTGTGTGGCGGGATCGACGTTGGCCTCTCGGGCGCCAGCCTGGCCCGGGCTTCTCTTCTAGACACACTGGAAGCCCAAACGGCCCGTGCCGCTGGCTTCCCTGTCTTCTGTCTCCTGGCACAGACTTTCTTCTCTTGTTCCGAAGCACAGCCCTCAGGTCGGCTGCGTATCACGTCTTCCCGCTGGTGCCCGGGAGCCGCTGGGCTCCCCGGCAGAATTTTCCCGAAGGTCTAGCGTTGCCCCCCACACCCACGCTGCATCTAGAGCTCTCCGGGCTCCCAGCTCCTCCTCGAGGAGCCCTTACCCAGCACCCCCCACGCAGAGATAAGAAAGCAGAAATGCAGACGGAGGCGCGTGCCCTCGCACCAGGCCGGCACTCGGGACTTCTCAGGGAGGGCGCACCAAACACACATATTCAGAAAGAGGATGGCTGCCAGGCGGTAAGAGCCTGAGGGGAGAAAAGGATCTAACGGTTACAAGTACGAGCCCAAGATTAGTCAGACTGACGCTGGGTATCGGAGCGCAGTGAAGGGCGCATAAGTCACTCTAAGGAAAGATGACACTCCATTCTCTCCGCAAGGTGGGGGGTTGGGAATCTGGACCCCGCCCAGCAGGGAGACAGGGTCTTGGGTGACCTCGGCGACTCCGTCTTCGTCCCGCCGGCCTCCTGCCCCTTGCTGTCTTCCTCACGCTCAACCCTTCCAACATCCTGTGAATCCAAAGAAGCCGCAGGGAAAGAGCAGCCCGTGCCGAGCTCAGGTCAGAAGTGGGGGAGCGGCAAGAGTGCGACCTCTGACTGCTTCCAGGGTCGCCCGACGGAGACATCGTGTCCCTTCCCTTCTCTCGGCGGCACCTGCCCCGGGGGCACTCTGTACGGACTCGGCCTCCTGCAGGACGTGGTGACTGAGCTACTTTTCTGAGCAGATGGCATCGAAGTGACAGGAAAGACTGGTGTTCTGAGCAGGGCCAGGGAGCCCCTCTCCCCTCCGTTTGGACAAGGTGAGCGACGGAGGCGCGTTGACAAGCGTGCAGGAGCCTCGCGGCTGGGACAGCAGGGGCCTCGGCTGGGCCGGATGCCAGCACCGCCCTGGACGGCCACCTCCACCTGCCCGTTCCGCCCCGCAGCCCCAGCCCACAAAGAGTCCGCAGCCACGGGGATGAGCAGGTGGGGCGGGCCCAGGACCGGAGCGGGCGGACTGCCGGACTGTGGGGGACCTGAGCCTCAGAAAGGAGGGAGAGGAAGAAGGAAGAACTCTGCAGACCTAGGGAAGTTTGGACACAGTCACCATGCAAACGGCAGCTGCAGGACCGCTCCTCTGACCGGCCCACGGATGAGCGTCAGTATCGTCACCGCCGGCGAGACCGCCACGGCTGCCAGCGGGTCGTCTGGGAAGAGTGGTCCCAGACCACGAGGTGGCTGGGGTGGCGGACAGAGCTTCCTTCCGCAGCCACACGGACAGAGCAGGATCCGAGTTCTGCCACCCGCCAGTCACGGGTCTCCCAGAGCCTCCGTCTCCTCTTCCGCAAAAAGAGACGGTCGCCACCTCATCGTGGATGTTCATGAAGGGCTCACAGGAAGCTCTGTTTATCCATCCCTGAGAGACGGAAGTGATCCCAGCCTGGCCACGGGGCCGCTGAGCGCCGGCCTCGGGCCTGAGTCTGCCCCTGCATTCGTCCCGAAGCCACAGCAGAGGGCTCAACCCACTTCCACGGACAGAGGGAGCCTGTGCCTGCTGCTCGGGGGTCAAATCAGGCCCGGGCTGCTTCTGTGAAGGCGTCTTCCCATCCCACGACGGTGGCCAGGGCCAGAGCAGGGGTTTTCTCCGTAGCCGCGGCAGGTAGATAAGGGGTCCCCTCCTTGGAAGTGATTTCTACTTGCAAGCACAGAAATAGGCAAGAGGGAAAAGTCTGCAGGTACGGAAGTAACTAAGCCAGCTGCGATTACGGCCCAGAAGCAGAGCTGTCCACGTCACACGCCTCGACGCAGATCGGACGCCCGACACGGCTGGGTCGCGGACACAGATCGCCCCATCCGCCCCGAGATCCAGGCAGCGCTTCTGCTGCCTCGGCAGCTTCGACGCAAGATCGCCTTCGAGTAAACAGACCCGTGGATGCGAATCGGACCTCCGGCCGTCCCAACACAGGTCTCTGGGTGCACGCGGATGAGTTGTCATCTCCGCCCAGGCCCGGGTCCCGCTCAACCAACTCTGACAATAGTGAGCAAGTCACAGGAACTATTGTGTGAGAACTGCCTCGCCTCCAGCTCTGGGGTCTGCTCTCTGCACCCGAGCCCCCACCCCACTGTCAGTTGGTCACCAAGCCTGGTCCTGAGACCTGTGATGGGATGTCCCCACGGATGGACCAGGGGTGGACTGGCTTCCGGCCGGGAGGCTTTACCCTTTGCTTGTGTTTGTGCCAATCACACCGTGTCTTCTCTGCTTCTGGGTCCTCTGAGAAGCAGACCACAAGACGGAGCTCCCTGAGCAAGGAATGTCATAGGAAAAGTGCCACAAAGGTAGGGAGGCGGAGTAAACTGCCGGACTGTGGGGGACCTGAGCCTCAGAAAGGAGGGAGAGGAAGAAGGAAGAACCCTGCAGACCTAGGGAAGTTTGGACACAGTCACCATCAGAGGCATCCACGTCTCTGGAATACTCCGCCTGCCTCAGAACCCCTGCCACGTTCAGTCACCGTCATGGGAAACGAGACCTCCATGCAGAGATACATCGTGAAAATAAATAAGTAAATTAAAGTATAATTATAAATGAATGTTCAAATAGCACAAAAGAAGGCAAAAAAAATAGAAGCCAAATAAAAGCAACGGAAAGAAACAACACAAATATAAAGTAGTGGAGCTAAAGTCAACCATATTAATAATTATATTAAACACAAATGGTCAAAAAATACAAATCAAAAGGCAGAGATTGTCAGAGTGTAAAAAAGATCTGAGTACCTACTGTCTAAAAGGCCGCTTTAAATAAAATGATACATATGAATTAAAATAAAAGGATGGAGTATATATATGTATACACGTATATGGCTGAAACTAATCAAACAAAGGCTGAAGTGGCTACATTCGTATCAGACAAAAAAGAATTCAGAAGAAGAAAAATTACGAGGTGACTAGGGACTCTCATGTGATTGTAAAAGATTCGACTCACCAAGAACACGTAACATGGTAAATGTACGTGCGCCTGATAACAGAGTCATAAAAGACATGAGGCAAAAACTGGCTGGGCTGGAAAGAGAAACAGACGATTACAGCCGGAGATTTCAATACTTATCTCTCAGCAGACGATGAAAAAACAAGAATAGAGAAAATCGGCAAGGATACAGAAAGCCTAAGCTCATCAGCCAACTGGACTGAATGACGTTTATAGAGCGCTCATTTCCAAAGCAGCGGAAGACACACTGCAGGGCACGTGGGACGTCTGCCAAGGCAAATCCAGACCCGTATCCTTTTTAAATCTATGCCAGTTTGGGGGCACCTGGGTGGCTCAGTCGGTTGACTTCAGCTCAGGTCATGATCTCGCAGTTCGTGAGTTCAAGCCCCACATCGGGCTCTGTGCTGACGGCTCGGAGCCTGGAGCCTGCTTTGATTCTGTGTCTCCCCCTCTCTCTGTCCCTCCCATGCTTGCATTCTGTCTCTCTCTCTAAAAACAAATAAATATTAGAAAAAATTAAAAAAAAAATCTATGCCAGTTTGTTTCATAAAACAAGCTGGCATACATTTAAAAAGAATAGAAATCATAAAACGAATATTCCTTGAAAGAAATGGAATTAAACTAGAAACTAATATTTGGAAAAGTTCCATGTAATTGGAAGTTACACAAAATAATTCTAAGTAGCCCATGGGTCAAAGAGGAAGTCTCAGAGAAACATTAGAAAGCATTATAATTAGGGGCACCTGGGCGGCTCAGTCAGTTGAGTGTCTGACTCTTCAGCTCATGTCATGATCTCACAGTTCATGGGATCAGGCTCCGTGTCAGGCTCCATGCTCTGCATAAAATTCTCTCTCTCTCTCCCTCTCCCCTTCTCTCTCGCCCTCTTGCTCTCTGCCCCTCTCCCCAACTTAGCCTATCTCTCTCTAAAAATTAAAATAAAATATAATTTTAAAAAGATAAAAGTAAACATTATAATTAAATGAAAATTAAAATATAGCATACTAAAATTTATGGGATGGAGCTGAAGCAAAGCTTAAAGGAAATCTCCGCCCCTAGATGCATATGTTAGAAAAGAAAAAAGCATTCAAATCAATCATCTACGTTTCCACCTGAAGAAACCAGAAAAATACAGAGCAAAATAACACACAGCAAGCAGACATAAGGAAAAAATACAGATGAGAGCAGAAATCAATTATCTTGAAAACAAAAAAACTAAAATACCAAAACTCAGTGAAACCAAAAGTTGCTCCTGGGAAAAGAGTTCAGTAAAATCGATCAACTTCTAGGCAGAGAAAGAAAGAACAAAGATACAAACTACCGTTATTAGGAATGATGAGGGACTATCACTGTGGACCTCACAGATGTTAAACTATAGAATCATAAGGTAGCACTTAGCACAACTTCGTGCACACCAATTCAACAACTTGCAAGACATGGATCAATTCCTTCAAAAACACAAATTACCAAAACTGACTCAAGGAGAAATAGATCATCTGAATCGCCCCATTGAAGGAATTTGTAAGAAAGAAAGAAATGCGGGGGGGGGTTCCAAAAAGTAGACTCCAGGACCACATGACTTCAGTGATGAATTCTACCAAACACTTAAGGAAGAAGTAATACTACAATCCACAGTCAAACAGAAAGTTAACACTTCCCAACTGATTTTCGTGAGGCCGGCATTACCCTGATATCAGAACCAGACAAAATAGTACAAGAAAACTACAGAAGAATATTACTTGTGAACACAAACGCTAAATGTTCAACATAATATTGGCAAACGGGATCCAGTAATATATTAAAGGAATAAACACCATGGGGTACCTTGGTGGCTCAGTCGGTGGAGCATCAACTTCGGCTCAGGTCATGATCTTGTGGTTCACGGTTCAAGCCCCGTGCTCTGTGCTGACAGCTCAGAGCCTGGAATCTGCTTTGGATTCTGTGGCTCCCTCTCTCTGTCCCTCCCCCACTTACGCTGTCCCTCTCTCTCTCTCTCTCTCTCTCTCTCAAAATAAATAAATATCTAAAAAAAATGAATAAGCATCACAATCAACTGGAGTTTGTACTGGGAATGCAAAGCTGATGCAACACTTGTAAATTAATTCATGGAATCCACCACATTAACAGACTAAAAAATAAACATCACATAATCCTATAGATTAAAGCAGAAAAATTTTTGACAAAATTCAACACCCTTTCATTCTCAGAAAGGAGAGAAAAGACCTTCCTTATCTTGATAAAGTGCATTGATCCAAAAAAATCTATGAATTGCATGTTATTTAATGATGAAAGACTAAATGCTGTTGCCAAAATATTGGTAAAAAGCAAGGATGTCTTCCTTTTCTTTTGCCATCCCCATTCAACATTGTACCAGTCACAGCCAACGCAATAAGACAAGTAAATGAAATAAAAAGACATATAGATGAGAGAGGAAGAAATAAGTGTCCCTATACTTAAAAACATGATTGCAGAAAATCCCAAGGAATCTACCAAAAAGAAAAGGTCCTAAAGCCAACACATGAATTACAAATGTCCTCACAAAACGTACGGTTAACATGCAAAAATCAAATATTTTTCTATTAGCAATGAATGATTAGAAAAGAAAATTTTAAAAACAATTCCATTTACTTTTGCTCCAAAAATTGAAATATGTAGGCATAAATCTAACAAAATAAGTGAAAGAACTACAGACTGAAAACTACGAAATGTTGAAAGGAATCAAAGAGGGGATGAATAGATGGAAAGACAAACCATGTTCATGGATTAAAACATTCAATTTAGTTAGAATGTCAGTTTTCCCCAAAATGATCTATACACTTGACACAATCCCAAATTCACAGCAGGAGTTTCTTATAGACATGCAGATGCTTATTCTGAAATTTACATGGTAAGGCAAAGGAAACATATTTTTTTCATTTTAAAGAGAGCATGTGCAAGTGGGAGAGAAGGGAGGGAGGGAGGGGGAGAGAGAGAGAGAGAGAGGGAGAGAGAATCTTAAGCAGGCTCCATGCACAGCATGGAGCATGATGTGGGGCTCAATCCTTTGACCTTGGGATCATGACTGAACCAAAATCAAGAGTCAGATGCTCAACCGACTGAGTCACCCGGGTGCCCCTACAAATGCTTGTTTTTAAAGAACAAAGTTGGCAGACTCATGTCGCCAGATTTTGACTTACTCTGAAGCTACAGTGATGAAGACAGTGTCATGTTGGTGGAAGAACAGACATCTATCAATGAAGTAGAACCGAGATTCCAGAATAGACCGCACAAATATGGCCAATTGAGCTTTGACAGAAGTGCAAAGGCCATTCAATGGGGAAACTGTTGCCTTTTCAACGGACATTTCTGGAGCAGTCGGACGTCCATCTGCCGGAAACTGAGCTCAGCCTGTACTTGACACGCTACACAAAACTAACTCAAAGTAAATCGTAGACTCAAATGTGACATGAAAAATTATGATACTCCTAGAAGAAAGTACAGGAGAGTATATAACTCTTTGGATCAGGCAAAGAGTTCTTGAATGGAATAATGGAGTGCCAAAAGCATGATCCATACGAAACAGCTGATACTGGGCTTCATCGAAATTACTCCTACTTCATCATAATCTACTCTTTGGAGGACACCGTTAACGGGGGGCCTGGGCGGCTCGGTCAGTTGAACGTCTGACTTTGTCTCAGGTCATGATCTCACAGTTCATGAGTTTGAGCCCCATGTTGGGATCTGTGACAGCTCAGAGCCTGGAGCCTGCTTCTGATTCTGTGTTTCTCTCTCTCTCTGCCCCCTCCTATCACTCTCTGTCTGTCTGTCTGTCTCTCTCTCTCTCTCTCTCAAAAATAAACATTAAAAAAAAGGGAAAGACACTGTTAAGAAAAGACGAGTTGCAGGCTGGGAGGAAAGATTGCGAATCATGGAGCTGATGAAGGACTTCTATCAAGAATGTATAAACGTCTAAGTCAAGTACAAGAAAGCTAAAAACCCGGGACTTTTAATGGCAAAAGGTCTGAACGGATGCTTTGCCAAGGAAGAAGGAAAGGACGAGCAGTGGGCAGGGGTGGTTTCTCTCGCTGCCTCACTGGACACTGCCATGCGGAGGCCTGGCGGGCAGCAGTGGGCGCCCACGCCGGCGCCCTCCCGCCCCCAGCGTCCGTCTCGGCACACGGTGCTGGTCAGAAGCCCTGGCAGCTCTCGTAGAGGGAAGGAGCTACAGCCGGTCACACGAGCCACGCAGACTCACTTAAATGACTGAAATGGCATTTCCTTCCTTGGCCTTTTCCAGACGGCCTGGATTTATGAGCTTTGGTAAGTGTGTCTGTGGGAAGGCCAGGTTGTAAACCACAGTCCCCTTGCTGAAGGACACTGGCTCTCCAGACTTCACCCGGGGCTTCTTTGCCTGCTCGCACAGGGGAGGTAAGAGGCACCCCGGGGAAGCCCCGAACCCCACACTCCCGTCCAGATGCAGCCTCCCCGGCTCCCCGGGCCCCCCAGGCTCCCAGCCCGCTGTGGCCCAAAGGCACACGGACAATCTGTAGCAGACGAGGGACCTAAATCACATGCGCCCAACACGGCACCACCCTCAGAAAACCCCCAGGTTCCAGAAAAGAAAATGTCTATATTAGCAAGACAGAACTTGAGAACAGACCGCCCCCCCCAGGGGGCCTGGAACCGCATTTCCCAGAAGCCCCTTCCCTGTGCGGCTTCAGATCGGATCTGGCCACAGGAGAAATGTATGCAAGTCACGGAAGGCTGAAGTGACACAGGTGACTTCTGAGGCTGGGTCACAGAAGACATGTCGTTCTGACTTGCTCGCTGGGCCGCTCACGCTTAGCGTTGAGCCGCCTCAGGCCGCCACGCCGAGCGGAAGCCAGACCAGCTGGAGCGGCCCCGGGGTCTCGTCCTCCCAGGCCAGCCTGCAAGAGTGGGCGACCACGCCTCTGGGTGACTCCAGCGCCCGGCTGTCGGACCACCCCTTAGCCTCCCAGTCTTCCCGGCGGAGGTCTCGGACATCGCGGGTTAGCGACCAGCCATCCCCCAGCGCTCACTGTCCAACCCTGACCTTCTGAGTCACTGAGCATAAGGAGACGACCGCTGGGCTCCAGGGCAATTCGGACCGCCACCGTAGCGCCTGAGAGGCTGCCCATGACAGCCGCTTTTACGTCTCCCCTCTACGCAAGAGAGCCAAAACTCTGGGCAAAACTGGGAAGTCCAGAAAAGCCGTCCTGGAAAACATGCTTTGTCTTCTTGCGAGAACGAGGAAATACTTTCTCCGTCCAGGCCACGTGGTCCATGGCTTTCTTCTTCCCTGTTCCTGAGAGAAACGCTGATGGCATTTTCCAGGCTCAGGTACTTACGCCCTCTTCGCCCACCCCGGCTGGACGGGCGGGTGAGCGGCCCGGGTTGACCGTCTCAGACGAAGGCTGCTCTGGACGCTGACTGGTCCCGGGCTGGGTGAACCTCTTCCGTGGGCTTCTTCGCGTTCCTGCCCGTTTCCATCTGCCTGCTCCGCGGGAGCCTCGGGACGCTGTCTCGCGACAAGCCCAGGCCACCCCTGAACGTCGCACCTTAATTCGGCGGGGAAGGGGGAGGGCGCGTGCAGCGTCTCACGGAGCGGCCGCTGGCATTCCATTTCGAGAACGTTTGCTGCAATAAACACACCGAGATCCGTGTCTTCAAGGGCGTTTGACAGACAATCTCTGGAGGCCATCTTCCCACAGCATTTTTCTAGCAAAAGCGCGGTATTTATGTCTTTGTTCTGGAAGGAGATTACTTCTCGATAACGGGAACCTCGGTGTTGGCGGGTGTCGCTGCGCGCTCTGGTTAACGTTCGCGTTTGAAGCCGGTTCCGTTGTGAGAGAGGCTTAATTGACAACCCGAGATTCAGCACAGCGAGGCTGCGGAACATCTGGGGAGCTCGCGAGGCGCGGGTTTTTATAGCCTTAAGGCTACCAGCAATTTGATAAGCATAAGATATGGATAATTTAAATGTTTAAGCATTTAATTACTAGCAAATGGGAGATGTTTTGTTTTATGTTGTGTGGCTTATGATTTCATAAGTTTTCATTTAAGCATCCGGGAGCGGGAGCCAACTTTCTGTCGGAGTCTCTCTGCTCTGAGCCGCTACGTTCAAAGAGCAGCGCACGACGCGGCCCCGGGGAGACCGGGCCGGGCCTGGCCGCCACCACCAGCGTCTTGCCCCAGACGTGCCTCACGTGGCTTCGTCTGAGCGCCCGAGGCCACGACTCGATGGACAGTCTCGGCAGCCCCAGGGCGCGACCAGGGCCCCGGGGACACCCAGGGGGGAAACGGGACGAACCTCTCCTCGGCCCATCAGGGCGTGAGAACCTTTACACGCGTGTGCACGGCCGCACAGCCTGACGAGGTCGCACCTGCGTTCGTACTGTGTGGACTGTGCGTAAAGCCCACGCCATTTCCTTTCCACTTTTCTGTTTGCTCTTCCCTGTGCCTGCTTCTCCCTCCGCCCGCCTCGCTCTCCCAGCTGCCTCCGGAAACCGAGCCGTAAGAGGGTATACGAACGCGCTAGTATTTTTCTCTCCACTCACATGGACAGCTGTTCAGCCATCCGGGCGCCGCCACACGGGCTGGGGCTTGTGCTTTGTTTGTCCTACAGAGTCAGGAGCATGACGCATATGTTTCTCTGGGATTTGCTTCTCTCTCCCGACAAACCCCACACAGCCTCTGGCCGAGCTGCCTTCTCGGTATCCGTCGGCTCCCCGTCCTCGCCCGCCACGACCTCGGCCCTGGACCCGCGAGGTGCTCCCAGGGCTTGGCCTCTGTGAACGAGGCTGCAGTCCGTGTTCTGGAACACGAGCCCTGCCGGCCTCGCGGGTTTGGCTCGTACCAGGCAGACTCCCGGCGAAGTCACCGGTTCAGAGCACACATGCACCTACAATATTACCGGTCGGGCGAGAGGGGGCCTCGTTGCAAAGTGGCCCACGCACGCACACGGCCACTGGGTCGGGACCGGCAGCCGGGAGCAGAGGGAAGAGCGGGGCCACCGGGCGCACGCGGCCCAGTCCCGAATTCCACTTGACTGACACGAATTCTCCACGCGGGAGGTGTGACAGGTCCACGGGTAATGACGGTCACTCTGTCCCCCCTCCATTATCCAGAACCTGAGCACATGTGTGAGCACCAGCCGCGCCGCCAGACAGCCCCCCCCCACGCCCCCCATCCCGCCGTGTGTCATTCCTCCACGTGGGAAGGCAGCCATGCGGGGCCACAACAGACCAGCTCTCCCAGCCTTGGGGGCAAACCGCCTCTGCTGGGAAGGCTCCTCTGGCCGTGGCGGACGTGACCTCACCCATGATTGCCCCCTGACGTCTTCCAGAGTGGTGCCCATGGCCGGGCCGGCCACCCGTCCCCCAGGGCCCCCCCACTGCACCACCTCCTTGCAAGACAGACACTCTAAGCCGGACCCTGGGCTTCAGGTGGGGGTCAGACACAGACACATCTGTCACGTGCTGAGAGCAGAGGAGGGGAGGAGGAGGAACGGGCCGCCCAGGCTGGAGGCAGGCGTCCGAGAGAGGGGACAAAGGAAGGGATAGACATTTCCTGCAGCGTCTCCAGGCGGGATAGAGCCAGCACGTGGGGGGACAGAACCGAGGCCACCCCGGGGAGCTGGAGCTCAGAAAGAAGCCGGGCTGGACCCCGGCAGGACACAGGTGTTCAGCTGGAGTGACAGGTTCCCCGAGAACAACAGAATATTCCCAGCATGGCCAGTTTGCCATCATGAAGCGCCCTGGCAGCGGGGGGAAGGCCGAGGGTCCTCCCGGTGCAGCTGGCCACCCAGGCCAGTGACCAGAGCGCCACCAAGGTCCCGCCTCTCCGCAGACTTGCTCCCATCAAGACCTGATGTGCCCGAATCTCGGTGCTGCGCTGACTTTTAAATCTGGCCACGTCAGCAGAGAGACGGAAAATGGGGAGACGGCAGAGGCTGAGGACAAAGGCGGCAGCATTTCCGGTGCTGAGGGGCAGCCCGGCCCCGCCTCCCAGTCCTGGTTACCTAGGCCTCGTGTCCAGAGCGGTTTCGAGTTATTTATAGCAACACATAACCCTCCAAAACCCCCGGAGAAGCAGCTAAGCAACAAATGATAGAGCAAATCTTCATGATTTCGGCCGCTGGGGGAAAGCCTGGTCTTAATTCAGACCCCAGGTAATTGGAGCCGGACACTAACTAGCTGCCAGTTCGCAGCACTCATTAACGCGGCAGGCTAAGCTGCTTATTAGGGGCATGAATACGAAATGTGAAATCCCACGGTCGTGCATACATTACTTTAACACTGCGCAGTTTTGGTGGTATCTGCACCGCAGAAGGGCCAGGCGCAGGCAGTGTCCAGAAGCCTCCTCCCAATCTGGCCGGGACGGGGCCTCCCCACTGCCTGGGCCCTGGTACACAGCCCGGGACAGCTGGGGTGCGGCTGGCATGTCATCGCCAGATCCGGGACGACTGGGCGGCGGGGGTGCGGGAGAGGCCCAGCCTCCGCTCCGCCTCCAGCTTCTCCCAGCGCAGCGCCAACCGCTCCCCTGGATACACACGGAAGCAGGTGGAGAAAGGGGGATGGGAAGCCGGGGGGAGTGCTGGGGCCCCCCCAACCCCAGACCCAGCTCTGCCCCAGGAGGACACGCTCCAGGCGCTGTCCCCTCTGCCCACGGGGACGGTCCCAAGAGGCTTCCGTAGCCCCCACACCAGAAGCAGGGAGCCCAGCCCCCAAGCCTGCCTGACTCCATTGGACCCCTCTCTCCTCCCTAAAACATTCCTAAAACCAGCACCCCAAAGCTGCCCGTGGACCTCTGCTGTGCCCCACCCCCGTCCGGGGCCTCTCTACTCCTACCTGCCCCCTGAGATTTCCCAGGACGGAGCCCTTGAGACGCATCACTTAGAAGCCAACGCTGCCCTGGGTACAAAAGGACACAAGTCATCTGCTTCCAAAGCGCACTCTCAGGAGCCCCGGGGGGCTAGCGAAATGCTCCCGCCACCTCGTCCCCCGCTTTTCGGGGGGGGGCGGGGTGCACACGGGCGACCCGGCCGTCGAGCCGACATCCAGCGTGAGATGCCGGCTGCTCACACCGCGGGGAGAGGAAGGCCGCCTCGTTACACTGGGACAGCGGGGCCGAGGCGACGGGAAGACAGAGCCACCTTCCCTCGCACTTAGGTTTGGCACGAAGTCTCCGCGCTGTCTCCAGAGGGTCTGTCTCTGGCAGGAGCACGTGGATCCCCTCTAGAGCAGCCGGCACCTTCCTTCCCCATCTGTGCCGGAGAACTGGCAGGTTCCGGGGACGCTTCGGAAGGCAGGCCTATTGAAAGCAGGAGACACAGCCCAGCCTCAGAAGCATGTGCGAACCCCGAACGCGCGAGCCCACGGGGGAGGACGGCTGGGAAGGTGTCTAGTGCTGAGAAAACAGAGGGGGGCAGGTGAGGCTCTCGTTTCAGGGTGAGTGACGCAGGGACCGGGAGGAGGCAGGGCGCCGAGCCCCGCCGGCACCCTGCCCAGTGCCGGCTCCCCGTGGGGTCAGGCTGCCGGAGGCAAAGCGGGGTGGGCCGGGGGCCAAGGGGGCCAGAACTAGACTCGCGGGCGGGTCTGAGGGAGGCGAGTGGAGCCACCTGCTACTCCCGCTGTTTGCCTGACTCTTCCGCGGCGACAGGAGAGGCCAGCTCAAGTGCGAGGCCGAGGTCTGCTGGCGGGGACCACGGATCCAGCGCTGGGCGGTTCTGGACACGGGCGGCCTCGGGGCCCCACGGCAGGGGCCCCGGCACCCTCACGCCCCCCGAGAGCTGCCCGCGTGCCCCACGGCCCCTGCCCCGCCTGCTCCGAGCCCTCGGTCTCATTTCTATCGAGGTGCCTCCTCCCCAGAACCGGCTAAGTGACTGGCGTTCCCCGCTTCTCTCCGGTGGAGGCCATGAGGTCTGGACAGCCTGGCTGGCCCGCTAGTCTCCTGAACTGAGCCGGAGGTCTCTGGCCAGCCGGAGACCGGCCCACGGCTGTGCCCACGGGCCCGGCGTGGCAGCTGTGCCCAGCAGAGGCTGAGGGGAGACATCTCCCTTGGAAGTGAAACGGGCCCACGGTTTCGTGAGTTCTCAGTGAAAATGGACGGAGAGGAAATGGGGGCTTCCTCAGACCTCACCAGACACTCGCGGTGCCTGGCGGCGGCTCGACCCTCGCACTGCCCCAACACAGGTGCTCACGGGGACTGTCCGGGGAGGCCCCCAGGGAGCCCACCTGCCAGAGAACCCCCCAGCTGCTGCCCCGGACGCCCCTGGGGCCCCACGGAGTCTGGAGCAGGGTTTCGGGCCCTCCACGGCCGGAGAGCAGGTCCCCGTTTAGCGATCTGAGCAGGTCGTGGGTCCGAGACGGTTCAGAGAGGCCAGGCCACAGGGGACAACACACGCTCGTAAAGACTCCACTTCTGTGAAAGAGCAGCTGCTTTCCTAGAGGGCGTGAGCTCGGGCTAACCCCCGAACAGAAGCAAACGGACCTCAGGCAGACGCGTGCTGCAGGCCAAACGGCCCGCGAGGAGGTCTTCATTCCACCCCCCGAGACGCTTTTACAACACGGAGCACCTGGCCGGGACGCACCCCGGCTGGCCTGCGGGGGAGGCAGAGGCTGGCGGTCACAGAGCGCCCCCTGTCTGCTGACCTGGTCCCTGGTGCCGAGTCCCCTGAGCCACCCGCACCGCTGGCTGGGCCTCTAGGCCTGGTCCGCTGTGGACCCCGTCCCCCAGCCCCCACAGTCACCTTCTCTAAGGGAGGTTCCCACACAGGTAGGGGCTTGGGCCTCAGGCCCTCGGGCCCCAAGAGACCTCATGAACTCCTGGCCACTCACCCCCATGAATGTGGCCCGTCTGGCTTTGCTTAGCTCTACCGCCCCCTCCCCACCCACAGCACGAAAGGCTCCACGGGGGGCCCTGCCAGGGTTTCCTAACGTCCTGCCACGACCCTCAACAAGTGTGCCTCCTGAATGCAGGAACCCTACACCCACCGAGGTGAAACAAGCTACTTCCCAGAAGCCCGTGGAGAAAACGGGCCAGCCCCTGATAACAGCCCCACCCCAGGGCAGGAGGCTGGGGGACGGGAGGTGGTCCCCAGGGCAGGGGGCTGGGGGACAGGAGGTGGTCCCCAGGGCAGGGGGCTGGGGGACAGGAGGTGGTCCCCAGGGCAGGAGGCTGGGGGACGGGAGGTGGTCCCCAGGGCAGGGGGCTGGGGGAGAGGAGGCCATCCCCAGGAAACATTCATGCTTCTACCAAGACCATCCCACTTCTGAGCACTAATGGAGGCTGAGACATGACGGGGTAAACAAAGGCGCGACGGCCACCCTGTCCTAGAGCCCGCTGAAACCAAGAGAGATTGAGAAAAGCTGGGCTCCACTTTAAAGACAGGGGCCTATGAAGGGCCACCATGGGGAGACCCCCCCAGATGTGAGAAACAGAGCCCCGGTCCCCCAAAAGTGGAGGCTCAAGTGACACTAAGACAGGTGGTTTGTGCAGCCACAGACTCCCATGGACCCACGCCCCGGGCGCACAGAGAATGGGTGTTCTGGGGACACGTGCAGACCCCACACCTGCACCCTGGAGGGCTTCAGCGGGCTCGCACCCGGGCAGGAGACCCCCGCAAAGGGCCAGCTGCCTGCCTGCCCCCGTCAGGGAGCCCGCCCGCCTCCACCCCGTCGGGGAGCCTGCCCGCAGCGAGCCACCAGCCGTACCGTTTCTGCCTCAGAAAACTCGGACACCAGGAGAAACCTTTTTCACAAGAAGAGATGCGGCACCTACGGAAAAGAGACAGGATGCTGTTCTTCCCGTTTAGAGACCAAGAAAAATCTGGACATGGAAACACGAGAGCCGGGGTGGGGGAACAAATCACCAGAGCCCTCCTGGACAGCGGGACGAAAAGACGAGAATGCAGAAAACAGAAGAGAAATGATAATGAATTCGATCTGCTCAGGAAATCAAACTTCTGATTCCAGAAACTGGAAACAGAAAAAGGAAGAAAAACAGGGACACCTGGGGGGCTCAGTCGGTTAAGCGTCCCGCTTCGACTCAGGTCATGATCTGGAGGTTCCTGGGTTCGAGCCCTGCATCGGGCTCTGTGCTGATGGCTCAGAGCCTGGAGCCTGCTTCGGATTCTGTTTCCCTCCCTCTCTCTGCCCCTCCCCCACTCGCACTTTGTCTCTCAACAATAAATAAATGTTAAAAAAAAATTAAAGAAAATCTGGAAGGATATGGAACGGAATAGGGTAAGAGATGGTCTCTGGGCTGAGACTCCAGGTGAATTTCCCTCTTCCTTGATAATCTCTACGTTCTCAGGGTTTTTACCGTTGAAATGCATGAATGGTAAAACCAAAAGCTATTTTGGAGCATGTTTTCCCTGAACCTATTTGAGAAGGGTCCCCGATGAAGGGCCCCCCACGGGCTCCCTCCAGGCGGCTAACCCCCCGTACGGGCCGGGAGTTAGTTCGGTCCTCGGGCAGCTCAGAACCTCGAGCTGGAAGCCCCTTCCCCACTGAGGGCGGGTCTGAACCTGTCACCCACGAGTGTCACCTCAGTCTTCCTCGAAGGTGGCCAGCAGCACATTGCCCCCAAAGTGGCCCAGGACCCCTTGGACCTCCCCCAAGAATGTTCTAGAAGAGTCCCACGCGGCCCAGGAGAGGCGTCCTCCCAGGAGGGCCCGGGTTTCTCGGGACCTCGGCGCTCCTGGGCACCGGTGTTTTGGGAGCAGCGGGAGGGAGCAGTGACTAACCCTTTTTTCCACTTTTCACGAAGCGTGTACAGTAGAGTTCCCTTTTGTGACAGGTTCTCTAGATTTGTGGGGACGGTGGTGTGACCCCGCCACCACCAAAATACGGACTCTTCCACCTCCCAACCCCCGACCCCAGCCTCCGCCAGCGTGGCCAGAGCCGGGCATCCCCGCTCTCCCGACCCCACCCTTTCCGGGGCGTCATCACAGCGCCGGGCATTTTTAGCAGTTCTCTCCCGAGGCGCGAGGCGCCTGCCATCCCACGCTGCAGGTGCCACCCGCTCGCCCCTTCCTGCCGCGGGCGGTCCCCGGCGGACGAACGGGGAGGCAACGCCCTCGCGCCTGGGCTGTTTCCTGGCTTGGGCAAGTGCAAATACAGCCGCTACAGTCGCGTGTGGGCTGGTTTGTAGGTGAACTAACTTCCTGTTTCCCGTGGGTGCTTCCCTGGGACCCGGTCACTGTGCTTTGCTGGAAACACACGTGCTTCGTTTCGGGGGTGCGCCCGCCCTGCTTCGTGGCGCCCACACCTGCCGCCAGTGCTTCCCGACGCATGTTTTCCTTCGTTTCTCCCCATTCTGATCATTCCGATGGCGGGACCTCCTCGCAGCTTTCAGCCCTGTTCCCGCGCGTCGCACGCCCTCCCCGCCACCCGCGCGTCCGTTCGGATCCTAGGCCCTCGCGTTGCACTGTGTGGCTGTTTTCTCATGACAGACTTGGGCTTGTTTGTATATTCTGAAGACAAGTCTTCACGGGAACTTGCCAAGACTGCGCCCTGGTCTGTGGCTTGGCTTCTCCTCTTCTCAGCCGCCTCTCACAGAGGGGTCTTTCATTTTGCTGAAACGCGCTTCTTTTACGGTTTGTGATTTTGGTGTCATACCTAGGAAATCTTTACCAAACCCAACGTCGTGACGCCGGAAAATGTTTTTAATTCTTCTTTTTTTTATGTTTATTGTTTTAGAAAGAGAAAGAGAGAGCATGAGTGGGGGGGGTGGGCAGAGGGAGAGAGACACAGAATCCGAGGCAGGCTCCAGGCCCTGAGCCGCCAGCCCAGAGCCCGACATGGGGCTCGAGCCCATAAACCCCAAGATCATGACCTGAGCCGAAGTCAGACACTCAACCGACTCAGCCACCCAGGCGCTCCTTTTAATTTTTCTTATGAGTATTTAAAATTAAATTGGAGGGGCGCCTGAGTGGCTCAGTTGGTTGAGCGTCCAACTCTCGATTTGGGCTCAGGTCATGATCCCAGGGTTGCGGGATCGAACCCCATGTTGGGCTTTGTGCTGACAGCGCGCAGCCTGCTGGGGATTCTGTCTCTCCCTCTCTCTCTGCCCTTCCCCTGCTCAGGTCTCTCTCTCTCTCTCTCACTCTCAAAATTAAAAAAATAACAATAAAATAAAATAATAAAGTAAAATTGGAGAGCTCGTTGGGACGGGAGAAGATGTGAAGGCAACAACCAGGGGAAACCTGAATCAATTTCAGACACGAAGCCGTTGTTTCCACAGCACCTCGGCGCGTCCGACTGAGTTACCAGGCGTTCGGGGGGCACTCGGGACAAGCCCCCGCCCGGGCTCTGATCCCCGCCGCTGACGATCTGAGGCCGCTGCCTGCTCTGCGTGATCTCCTGCCATCCACGTTGGGACACTGCCCTCTGCTGCCCACAGAGCGAACGGCACTGCTGTCCCCACAACCTGCCACCCGCACGGCGGGCCGGTGACCTCAGCACCTTCTCCCCGGCAGGCCCTGCTTCACCCTTGTCTCCTGGCTCACCTCCCACCCTGGCTCCCCCCAAGGCAGGAGCCCACGGACGGTCCCCTGCAGGGCCACAGGGTCACCGTGAGTGCAGGACGCGTGGGTGAGTGCGTGCGGTGGGGGAGGGGTGCGAAGCAGAGCCCCTGGGAGCCCCTCCCCCAAGACCCGTCACTGGACGAAAGAAGTGTTTTAAATTCAAACAAGATTTAAGAAACTGGTAACAACATCCATTGACCCCTTTCTCAGACTTCTTGTAATGAAATCTAAAGAACCAACGCTGAATATTTGCAACATTTTTGCGTAAAAAGACTCCCCGGACCGATGTGTGATATGAACGCCCAGGAGCAGCCACGCCGTGGGGGAGGGAGGATTATTAAGTCGTCGTTGAAAATATGACAAAAGACTTCCAAATTCGGGAAAAGCAGGATACAAAGCTGTATCTATAATTTAATCAAAATACATGAAAACAAGCCAACCGATGAGCTTAGGGGGGCGGGGCGGCGGGGTCTTCCCTCTGGTCTCCCAGGCCCCGCAACGGTCTGTCAGCACAGACACGTAACGGGGGGTAAATCAATGCCTCTAAGACACGCGGCCCCAGGAAGGTCTCTCACTATAAGCCCGGAGCCTCCCTCATTCCAGGGAGGGGCGGAGGGACAGTCCTCGGGGTCCCCAAGAGACTGAGCCGCTCTGAGTGGTTGAAGGTGGTTGTCACCCAACACAGCACACAGGACAGCCACTGTGACTCTTGTGTCCCAAGGCTGAAAAGGAGCAGGGGGCCACGCCCCGGCTCTGTGGATGGGGGTCCTGTCAGGGCGGCACATCGAGGGGGGCTCGGAAGTCAGGGCGCCCTGCCTGGAACGCGGGGCAGGCGAGGGGGGGGCATCCTCCAGCACCTGCCCCAGGTCCCCTGCCAGGTGCGGAGGCCCAGAGCCGGGGGGACGTCCCGGCCACATCTGGAGGGACCCGCCTGCAAGTGGGACAGAGAATCACTGTGGTCATCGGTCTCTCTGAATCCACTAAGAGCACAATGTGTCCTTCTTGCTCGAGAGGTGCCAAAAGTCGCTGACAGGATCCAGTCTTTGCAAAATAAACAGCCTGCTGGAAGCCGCTGGGTTAGAAAAGCATTCTGAAGTCTGGGCAGCTAATGCGCCCCTTTCTCGGGGACCCCACTGGGCGGCTGCTCAAACGGCTACTCAAGGGGCTCCCTTCACCCTCACTTTCCGGGAGGAAAAGGCTCTGGTTTTAATCCAGGTGGAAATAATTCTGCAGGCTTCTGGGCAGAACGGGAGCCCCGCTGTGACTTTGTGTGTCGGGCACTCGGTCAGAGGTGTCATTGGAGCGGGTGGGGGGCGGCTGCCACGTGGACGGTCAGGAGCAGTGCCCCTGGGTTAAGGTCAGCAACCTCTCCCCTGCCTTGCCAAGGAAACTACCATAGTCACGGGCCCCAGGGGTCAGGTGTGGGCGTCCCTGGGACCCTCTTCCCCCACCCCCAGTGCCACTCTCCAGCCTGGCGGGAGGGCAGGAATGGACAGGAGACGCTCCCTGGCGCTCCCGTGGGGCAGGGCGTGGACCCGGAGAGGAGAGAAGTCAGGGGGCCCTGAGGGGTCAGCGCCGGAGCTTCTCCGAGCGGTCGGGGCTGCTGTGTACACAGGACGCCCGCCCGGCGGACAAGCCCGGCCCCGGTCAGGGCCGCTAGTGTTGGAAACGGTTCGATCACACTGAGTACGACCGAGGCAGCCAGCGGGGAACACCCTCGGCCCCTGGACCAGGGCGAGGGCCGGCCTGGCGTCCTGACACGGTGGGCTCCGTGGCAGCACCCGGGGGAGGGGCCGTGGGTGTCGGCATCCCTGTCCAGGTCTCGGGCGGGGGCGGCCGCTCTGCCGTGTGACTCACGCCTCGGTTAGCCACCGCAGCGCCGGGGACACGCACCACAGTCTACGACGCAGCGAGGAAGGGCAGCCAGCTGCGGCCACACCGTGGCACCTGCGAACAGGGTCAAGGACACGTGTCCGTGGGCTTCAGTCTCCCCAGACGACAGACAGACCACGCAGAGGGAGGAGAAAGTCATCTCTACCGACCAGACCCCATCCATCCACCGTGGTGCAGGTCAGCCGGGATAGGAGAAGGTACCGAGCCCCGCTCTCCTCCCCCGGGACCGCCTGACTCCGGAGAATCAAGTAGAGCGAGCTAAAAGCTCAGAGGGCTTCCCCGTGGCCGTCCGAGTCCCAGGAATAATGACCAGTCTCCACACGCACACATTTCTCAAAAGAACGTTTCCGAAGCGTGTCCACTTCGTGCCACCACCAGTGAGAGACCGCGGGAGCCCACGGCTCTGACGGTGCCTCTGGCGCGTGCGGAAGCAGCAGGAGGGACGGGTGAGCGAGAACTCCCGGCTGCAGGCAGAAGACACCACGTGCCGGCTGGCCGCGGGCGGGCCGGCGGGCAGGCAGGAGCGCAGAGCGGCGGGCACTGAAACACTGGCCTCCTTCCAGCGTGGAGCCTGTGGCTGTGTGACACAGGGTTCTCCAGAGAATCAGAACCAGAACCAGGGCCGAGGCGGGCGTATATGTGCGTGTGCAACACGTATGTGCAGAGGGAGAGATTGTGAGGGACTGACTCACGCTCTACTGGAGGCCGACGCGTCCAAACTCTACACAGCAGACGGCCAGGTTACAAACCCAGGAAGGCCTGATGTTGTGGCTCGAGCTCAAAGGCCACCTGCTGGCAGTTCCCCCATCCGAAGAGGAGGCCAGACTTTTCCTTAAGGCCTTCGACTGATTGGGTGAGGCCCACCACGTGATGGAGGGGAACCTGCTTTACCCCAAGTCTCCTCACTTAAATGTTCATCTCTTCCAAGAAACGCCTCTGCAGCAACATCTAGAACAGCGTCTGCCCAAGTGCGTGGGTACTGTGGCCCAGCCGAACCGACACATGCGAATAACCACTGCACGGGCCTTCAGAGACGGGGTCCCCAGAGCAAAGAGCCACGTGAGTGCCCAGGAGAGCAAACTCTCCCCCAAAACCTGAGAGGGCCTGTCGAGTGCGCTCAGCCCCCACGGAAGGAGGACGAAGCAGGGAGACTCCTCTCTGGGTGAGAAAGAACCTTCCGTGGATGGCGTGCACGCAGAGCAGGACCCAAGTTGACGGAGAGCGGCGCCGCGGTCCTGGGGGAATCAGCTCCTGCTGCGAGGCCCGTCAGCACCTTCCGTGCGGCTGCGTGGGGCCGGTGCCGCGGGGCCGGAGTCCCTGAGAGACCGTGGGTTCTCTTCTCGGAAATAAGCAAAATGGCGTTCGGATTCGCGTGGAGAACCACTCGTGTCGGGAGGCGGCCGAGAATGTTTGCTTCAGCGGTGAGAGGGCAGTCCCGCCTCCCGGGCACGGAAAGCCCCGAGTGGCCGGTGGAATCCTGACCACGGAGCCCAGGCCCGGGAATGCGCGGGAAGGCCGAGGACCCGCCAGGGCGCCCGAAGCTGGCCAGATCATCACGGCGGTGTAGACGGATCGAGGGCAGCAGTGACTCGGTTAGCCTGAGGCGCGGGCACGCTTGGCTCTGGAAAAGAGATCCAGGATCCTGTGTCGCCGCAGGCATAAAAATAAGCTGTGCGGAATGAAGATGCAGACGTAGAGCCTGGAAATATCGAGGCGAGAAACCGTTCCGCGCGCGGGCGGGGCGGGAACGTCGCCCGGAAGGCGAGGCGTCCAGAGGCCACGAGGAATTCGGCGTGCCTCTCGCGCTGCAAGATTTCTCTTCTCCCTTATTTGTTTCTAGTATATTCTGCCACACTTAAACGAAAAGTGAACGTCTCTTACACTGAGGAGTTCCTACAGTGACAAAAACACGCACCACGCGGGTGCGAAGAGGCGTCCACGGGAGAGACGGGAGCGGCCGGTGACAGGGGACCGTCCTCAGCCCCGCAGGCTGGCGGCGCCCGGGCGTGGAAGGGGACACGTCCAGCCAGCCCAGGTGACGGGGCGTCTCGGGGGCGGGGGGCCGAGCAGAGAGGGGACCAGCAGTCGGAGTCAGGGGCCGCCGGCCCAGAGGGACTGGAGCAGCCGCAGCCGCAGCCTTGGCCGCCGCGCCCTGGGGGCCCGGGACGGCGACACTCCGTCCTTGGGCTTCACCCGCTTGAGGGGACGGTCCTGGCGTCAAGGAAAAACGTCCTGGTCCACGAGGTGTTCACTGAAAGGGTCCCGGGGCCAGGAAGGCGGCCGCTCCTCAGACCCGTTTCCCACACCAGGAAAAGAGAGAAATTTCCAGAAACTCTGGGAACGTGTCAGAGTGTTTGACAAGGAGCTCAAGCACGGACGGGGCGCGCCTGCAGTGACTTCTGACGGCAGACTGGTGCCGTGCCGGCGAGCGTCAGCGAGGCCGCCTCACCCTCTCCCCACGCGGTTCTCTCAGCCACGGAAGGGGAGGACAGTTCCGACAGAAAGTTCCATCCCAAGAACCTGGCACTCTCCCAGCACAGGGGGATTTTTTTTTTTAAGCTGAACCCGAGGACGGAGCCAATTTCTGCACATTCGGCCTGACAGCTCTCGAGTGATCTGTGACAGAGTCCTCCTTCCGTTAGCTGTTTGCTCTGCGTTCCGGATTCTGCGGGAAACTCCGAGCGGCGAGCTCTGTGCCTTCCTTCAGAGCGACGCTGCCTCGGGTTAATTATCAAACAGGCGTTGTTGTCATGCCCTTGATAAATGACACTGTACTTAACAACGCACTCGCGACGGCCCTGGAGAATAAAATATCTGGGGTTGACGACAGTAAGACAAACACCGCATCTGCACAGAGCGCGCCGTCCACGGGAGAGACGTCCACTCGTGGGCTGTTCTGGGGAGACAAAACCCCGCTGCCCACAGGCGAGCCCCGACCTGGATCAGGTCGGAGTGTCCGCTATTAGTCCCCAAAACGACACGAGCCCTGAGCATGCTTGAATCTCTAAGACATTTTCTTCCCTGATTTAAGTCCCCCCCCTTTTTTTTGGAGAGAGAATCTTTTTTTAATGTTTATTTATTTATTTTGAGGGGGGAAAGGGGAAGGGCAGAGAGAGAGGGAGAGAGAGAATCCCAAGCAGGCTCCGTGCTGTCAGCACAGAGCCCAACTCGGGGCCTGAACCCACCAACCGTGAGATCATGACCCGAGCCGAAGTTGGACGCTTAACCGACTGAGCCGCCCAGGCGCCCCTGATTTAAGTCCTTCTGTTGCCGAGTTGAATAGCATTCATAATATACTATTTGTTTAATGTTCAATCAACATATTTTCAAAAAAGTAAACTGAAGGTGAAAATATGAAGTCAAGTCATTCTTGTCCCAAAGTGTCACGCTGGTTTCATTCTGAGCAGTGGCGTAAAGGACCGTCTCAATCTGGCCTCGTTTCCTGTGAGTCCAAAATAGAGTGACCCTCCTCGTCACGGTGACACTCCGCAGGGAAGGAGTCACAGGGGTGGCATCAGAGCCTGGGCAGTGGGCCCGCCAGAAGCAAGATCCTCCCAGAAACTGCCGTCACAGGCAAACAGAAGGCCCGTCCAGCCTGGGTGCACCTGGGGGCACCTCCTGAGGGAGGGTGGGGGCGTGGGAAAGACGCCTGGAGCCGTGTCCCCGTGGAGGGTCCGTTTGCTCTGACACCGGGGGCTGGTGTTTCCTCCTGACCCGACACCGCCCCGCCCGGCCCTGCGAGGTCACTAGGAGAGGGCTCCCCGTGGGCCGTCCAGAGCCTTCTAAGCCTACTTGTCCCCCGAACTCTCACCGTGCCTCCGACGTTTGCCGGACTGGGATGGGACGGTGCCCTTCTGCCTGGCCCTGTTGCTAATCAGACTCTGCAGAGTCGTTCTTGGTTCCTCCAGGAGACTTTGCTCGGCAAGTGCCATCGAGTCCCCGGGACCTGGGGACCCCCAGGCGAGCCCCTTCGATGTCAGTGAGCTCCACCCAGCCTCCCCCCCCGCACCTGCGCCCAGCCCCCCTTGCCAGGCTTCACCAGCTGGCACGCGGTGTCTCGGATGTGGGGCCAGCGTCTGGAAGTGTGTCCTTCCGTGAAAGCAGCTGGAGTCTTACACCGAAGATGTTCTAGATGCTGTGTCTAAGTTCCTCTGGCCGGGGGCGGGCTCGGGGGCCTCGCCGTATGCCCCCTCGGCGTGACCGCACGTCCCAACAACACGCGCTTGGCCTGATCGGGGGGATCTGCCGAGGGCCTCCAGAGGCCGGGGGTAGGGCAGAACCCTAAACTGGAGCTCACGTTCGTGGATAGATGTTAACTCTTCCCCGGGAGCAGAGAGAGAAAAGCCTGTTGTGAGTTGAGATGAAAAATTAAGGAACTGCTCCGGCCTCTCCTTGGGCGCTATGGAGCCGTCTTGACGGTCGGAGCAAAGACAACTGTGTGGCCAAGGCCACCTCAAGGCACTCCACACCCCGTCCGGGCTGGGGGCGTTCTCGGCCAGGGCCGGAGCCCCGCAGCTGGTCCGGCATCAGAACCCCCGGACCCCGGCAGCCGGAGCAGGGGGTGCTGTGTGGAGGAGTCACCTCCAACCGCCTGAGCTCCTGGCTCTCCACCTGCTGTTCCAGAACCTTCCAGGCTGGCGTCCGTCCCCAACCAAGAGCACGGACCTTCTCTCTGAACAGCTCATGTCGGCCGACATTCCCTGGCTGGGGTGACAAGAGCGCCCAGCCCAGGCTGCGGTTGTAGCTGGGAGCTCACGCTGGACAGCGGGCCCACCTACCGGGCCGTCACCTGAGGCTGAGGCTCTGACGAACAGACCACACTGCTGTACCCGGACCCCGAGGGGGGGCCCACGGCCAGCCCAGTAAACCCGACCAGTCCCCGGCACGTGGCCCAGGGACACGGGTGCCGGGGGAACCCCTGAGGAGAGCCCCCACTCCGGGGCTGGCCATGCTGGACCCGGTCGCCTGCGCGTCACACTGAGGAGGGGTGCCAGGGAGGGAGTGAGGAGACAGTGCTGAGGCCCGACCCCCACCCCAGGCCTCAGTCCTGGGCACCTGCCCCGGGCGTCAGGAAGGATCCAGGGGACCGCATGGACGAAGACTCTGGAACAGGCCAAGAAGTAGATAAATGTTGGGGTTATTGTGACGACGATTACTCCTTATCAAATCACCCGTGTTCCGTAGTCGCGGGGCGGAGCAGGACACCAGCGCTCATTAAAAGTGCCAAGTGATTCTGCACCATTTTGCTGACCTTTGCATTAATTCTTGCCTTCTCTCTCCTCATTAAATCCTGTTCCTGGAGCCGTGATTAGCTCCCCAGTCTCGCCCCTGATGAAATAATGACCCAGGAACACTCCCGTCAATGTTTTCCGTTTTCATTACCCCGGCGGCCCCAGGCACCCCGCTCTGCAAGTGTCTGTTTGCCGCCGGTGCCGCTGACGAGGCGGGCCTCACTGAGTCGCCCCCATTAGTGTGCACGGAGCGCGCCCCTCATGCCAATTATTAAAAGCTTGCAATTTTCAGGGGGGAAAATTCACTTTACAAATAATTAGGTTGGGATTTGATCTTCCCTCCAGTGAAAGGACACTAATGATTCCCAATCTATCTGCCAAATTCCGATCTTGAAGTTCGAGGGAGGAAAAGCAGTCCTTTCTGACAGCAGACAGGAGGCGCCCTCCCGGGGTCTTCTTGTGAACGGGGTGGAGGCCCCCTCGCAGCCAGTGGGCACGCGTCCAAGCCTCTGATGCCAGCAGCGGCCCCCCCACGGTCCCCAGCCCACAGCCCTCCTCAAGGACCCACGGGCTTGTACGGAACAGGGGACTCGATTCCTTACAGGACCAAGTACCGCAGCGTGGGCTTGAAAGTGGGTTTGAAGTTCAAGGTGGGTCAAGAACAAAACAAGAAGCAAAACCACTTTGAACGGGAGCAAACGCCTCAGACAGACATTTCTCCCAAATCGAGAGACAAATGGCCAATCAGCACGTGAAAACACGCTCGCCATCACCGATGGGGGGAATGCAGACCGAGCGCCGCGGTGAGACACCCCGCACGCGCCTCAGGTCGGCCGTTATCTTTTTGAGTTTTGTTTGTTTAAGTTATCTCTGCACCGCACACGGGGCTCGAACTCGAGGCCCCAGGATGAAGAGCTGCACGCCCCTCCGATGAGCCAGCCGGGCCCCTCGGCTGGCCGTTACTAAAACAACAACAGCAACCTGAAAATGTGTTGGTGAGGATGTGGGGAGTCGGGAACCTTAGCCGCTGACGTGGGAGCGTCTTGGGGCACAGCCGTGTGGACAACGGTGTGGCGGCTCCTCACGAGTAACACAGAATCGCCGCACGATCGGGCGATCCCACTTCCGGGCGGGCTCCCCCTCCCACAGGAACTGAAAGCGGGTCTCAGACAGACACCCGCACCCCCGTGCTCACAGCAGCACGATCCACAGGAGCCCAGAGGTGGAGGGGACCCGAGTGTCCACCGTGGACGAGCGGAGAAACACTGTGGTCCGTCCACACGACGCAACGTCCCTGAGCCTCACGGGAGGGAAACACCCGCCACGGAGGAGCCCCGAGGGCACGATGCCCGGTGACAGAAGCCGGACACCAAAGGACAAGCCCGGTGTGACTCCGCCCTCTCGAGGTCCCCGGAGCCCTCATGTTCCCAGAGACAGAGGGCGGCGGACAGTGGGCGCCAGGGGTGGGGGAGGGGATGGGGACCTGGTGTCTCACAGGAGACGGACTTTCCGTTTGGGGGGATGGGAGGGTGGGGGGGGTGCTGCCTGAGGGGCGGGCCTGCTGGACGCCGCTGCACTGGACACTTAAATCGGTTAGCATGCAGACTTTATGTCCTACAGATTTTAAATAAAAATACATATAATAAACAAAAAGTAAAGTGAAAATAAAATGTACCCCCCCCAAAAAAAAATCAAGGTGAGTCCCTCGGTTACCCCGGACAGAGCACAGCAGGACTGGTCAGATGAGGCGAACGCACGGGCCCCTGCCGCCCGCCGCCGGCACGGAGGCCATCGCCATCCCTGCCCGAACCCTCTGAGCCCCGAAAGCACTTTACGAGCTGACTAGAGACAAGAATGAACGTTGCTTTAGATTCGAACATCAATAAACTAAAATTTTAAGTTGATTATATTGAAACTGTCCCATGTTTACGATCCTGAGACGTTTTGAGGTCACAGCCAAATAGACTCGCGGATTTTGTGTCCCTTCCTGCCGCAGGGCAGACCTGGAGCCTGGAATCCAAGGCCGGGCCCACTCCGCCCCTTTCCACAAGAGGGGACCCCCTTGTGATCCCCTTGGGAAAAGGCCGCTGTGTGAGGGTGGGGAAGAGCTTCCATAGCCCTGAGCGCTAAGGGGGAGCCCTATTTGGACTCTTGAACCAAGAACCTTTACCACAAACAATGTGAAGAATAGACTGAGGGGCGCCTGGGGGGCTCAGTCGGTTAAACATCCGACTTCGGCTCAGGTCATGATCTCCTAGCTCATGAGTTCGAGCCCCACGTCGGCTCTGTGCTGACGGCTCAGAGCCTGGAGCCTGCTTCGGATCCTGGGTCTCCCTCTCTCTCTGCCCCTCCCCTGCTCACACTCCGTCTCTCTCAAAGATGAACAAACATTAAAAATTTTTTTTAGAAGAACAGCTGATACCAGCAAGTAGCCTTCCGAGCAGCCTTTGGGCTCTGAGTTCTGGCAGGTGGGGCGGCCTCCCCCCCCCCCCACCTCGTCCACGGAGCAACGTCCTTGCTACTGTGAGGCGGTGGGGACAAAGTGACTCGAGGTTTCTGGAGAAGCTGAGGACAAATGGAGATAGGAGTCAGACACAACCGTATGACAATCGCAGTGAGCTTCGTCCCCAACCTACGCTAATGGACATGAAAAGACTTAAGGGGAGCAGAGGAGGGCACTGGAGAAAGGACGAACTCACCGACAGGAAGGCAGCCGCCGCGCTGCGGCCGTCTGACCTCTGGCTGGCCCTTCGAGGTAGCCCAGTTCTCCCATCATGCACAGCGGCGGCCTGTGCCCCGCCCCCATCCTGGGATTCTCCCAGCATGCACAGCAGAGGCTGTACCCTTTTTGGAGGCGGATTTAGGGGCCAATCGCCGCAGAGGCTCCTTACTCTTCCGTAAGAGGGGGATGGGCTGTAAGCCTCCTGCCAGCGTCTATCGAGTGCCACACACTGTAGCCGCACACAGATGTCATATCCAAATTCAAATTGGTTCGCATCAAATAAAATTTTAAATTCATTTCTTCAGCCGTGCCAGCCACATTTCAAAGGTTCTGTAGCACCATGCAGTGAATGGCCACCATACTGGAAAGTGGACACCTAGAACCTTCCATCTTGGCAGGAAGTTCTATTAGCAGAGTTCCCTTAGGGTTTTGTAAAACTCTGATTCTGACCCCAGGGCCTCACTGCCCCAGTCCGGGTGGTGAGGTCACCCAGAGGATCAACCCATTAGTGGCCCTGAAGCAGCGAGCAAGTCCAGAAGCAAGAGGAGACCCTCGAAAGGGCTCCCCTTTCCGGGTGTTTCCGGAATGTCTGCCAACGCGTAAGCAGCCCGTGAAGCCACAGCCATGCCGGCGTCCCAGGAAAACAGAGGGCAGGTGGCTCAAGAAAGTGGCGTTGCCGGCGCCCCGGGCGGCAGGCTCGGAGCCCCACACCCGTGTCTGCTAATTAAAGGCGCAGCGTCACCCATTTAGGGTGTGGAGTTGACTTTACACCTCCGAAAGCCTTCCTAACAGCTCTTATTACTGTGCTAGAATTTTATCTCTGTTGAAATCTTTCTTTTTGCATTCTATTAACAGTGTTAATAGGCTATATTTAAGGCCCGACCTTGCAATTATGTTGAGCAGGCTAAATAAATCAACACTGGCTCTGCCTCTCTTCAAGGAAAGAAATTGAACAGCCACTAATTTAACAACTATTTTATAAGTCAGAGCTGATGAACATTTTAATGCTGTCCGAAATAAGCATGTTTAATTTATGACGACAAACACGTGAGGCCACTGTGCTGCAAAGCCCTGTGCTGGGGGGGTGAGGAAGGCAAGTGGGTGGCGGCCCTAGACTTGGGGCAGCCGCAGGGGCGCAGGAGGGTGAAGCGGGGCGAGAGAGAAGCATCTAATGGGCCCAGGTTTCTCTTACGCGCACGTGAACTCCCCTGAGAGCAGCATTTAAAACACTGCCTCCTGGGCAACGGGGGGCTCAGCTGCTTGAGCGTCCAACCTCCGCTCGGGTCATCATCTCACAGTTCGCGTGTTCAAGCCCCGCGTCGGGCTCTGTGCTGTCAGCTCAGAACCTGGAGCCTGCTTCAGATTCTGTCTCCCTCTCCCACACTGTCTGCCCCTCCCACACTCGTGCTCTCAAAAATAAATAAACATTTAAAAAATAAATTAATAAAGTTCAGAAATTCAAATAAAGTTAAAAAAAATGTCGAGCATGAAATGAACCCCAAATTCAAGAGAAATGAATCTTCAGGACTCGCAGTAGAAGTTTCTGGAAAACCTATTTGAAATCACGTATTTAGAATATCAGATAATCGGGAGATGTTAGAGATAGGTAGTGAAACTGAACGAGTCATCACTTCATGACCTCCTAGGTGACCCCGCAAGGGGGCACTCTGGGGCCTTGCCCCCCCCCCAACGCCCCACAGGGCAGTCTCAGGCCTCACCCCCTCCCCGAGGGCAGGGCACTCTTCAGCCTCGTGTGTTCGCAGCACCAGAGAGTCAGTCCTGTAGCCACAGGCTCACAACTCCTCTGCCAACAGCCGCAAACTCGAGAACGGGGCCGGCTGGCCAGGGAGCTGCTCAAAGGGCACAGGGCGCTCGAAGGGGCTGTTCCCGCCCGGCACACGTGTTCCGACACCTCCTTGCACCACTTCGGGGCCCCAGGGCTTGCAGGCAGGGGCTTACTTAGGGGGTCTCTCACATTCCCCACTGTGGAAGGGGAAGCAAAGGCCCACCCCAGCCCTCGAGTTGTTCAAGGAGCCCAGCACCTCCACCTGGGGGCCTCCTGAGCCCCACTCTCAAGCCGACGGCTGGGGAACCTCAGAGGCCACGACCCTCATCTGTGGCGGTGAGCCCCCCAGGTCTTCTCCGGGCCTCTGTGCAGACTGCGGCGGCCCCGGCCCCGGCTGTCCAGCCCATTGACGGTCAGCCATTCTGCCGGGGCGCCCTGTGTCACCCACTGTGTCCCCAGCAGCGGTTCTCCCAGCCAGATGCCAGGCTGCCCCTCCCTCCGCTACCCCGACGCCCTCAGTCCTTCCTGCCCGGCCATGTCATCGGGGACCCTCCTAGTCCATCAGAGAGGCTTCCCAACCTCCTGCGGGAAGGGGTCCAGAGCCTGACCCCCGTCCACCTTCATGCTCCGGGATCCAGGGAGGCGGCCTGCCCAGCCGTGGGGGGGAGGCTTACCCCCCACCTTGGTCCATTTTTATGAGGACGGGGGCAGGGCATGGGGCCCTTCCCAGAGTGTGACGCCTGGTGTCATCAGCCAGGAAGGGGGTGAGCGGGCCCCTAGCCCCTCACGCGGCTCTCTGGCAAGAAGCCAGGTGGCCCACACAGAGGACAGATCAAACGGGGCCAGTCCCAGGAGCTTAGCTGGTGGGCCGGCCCGGCCGGGGACCTTTCTCCTGAGCGAAGGATGGCCCAGGCGTGTCGGGACACGGTGACCAAACAACCCTAGAAACTGGCCTTAGAAAGCGGGGCTCGGTGGATAGTGGCTCCAGTGATGCCCTCAGGCCTGGGCCCCTGGCTGCTCTGAGAAGCCCTGAGGGTCTGTCCCAACCATACCCCCCCCTCCCCTGACCCTTCCTGTCTCTCCACCACCTCCCCTCCCCCACTTTACCCCTGACCGCCTCCCCCCACCACTGACCTCATCCCTCCTGCCCCCCTGACCGCCTCCCCCCACCCCTGACCACCTCTCCCCTGCGCCTGACCACCTCCCCCCTGCACCTGACCACCTCCCTCCTGCCCCGACCACCTCCCCCCACTCCTGGCCACCTTCCCCCCTCCCCTGACCACCTCCCCCCTGCCCCCCTGATCGCCTCCACCTGCCCCTGACTACCTCCCCCCCGCCTCTGACCACTTCCCCTCCCTTTCCTTGACCACCTCCCCTCCTATCACTTGGCCATCCCCCTCCTGCCCCCTGACCATTCTCCTGTCTCCTGACCCCCCAACTGCCCCCTGACCATCTCTCTGTCCAGGAAGGCCTGGGCTGAGGGTAAGAACAAGGCGCCCGAGGCTGGGCCCAGGGTGGGGGCAGGGAGATCGCAGAGGCTCTGAGCCCCTCCTCCGGGTGAGAGCCGAGGAGCGGGAGGCCCTGACCCCCCAGCCGCCTGCCTCCGCAGAAGGAAACTCCTCACCCGCTGCTCCTGTCTATTTTCTTCCGTGTCTCCTCTGTCCTGGAACATGGCTTCGTTCCCTCTGGGGCTGGACGTCCAATGGAAACGCCAATCAAACGCAAATTTTCCCAGAAAATGGCGGAAGGTCGGGATCCTTCCTGGGAATCCAGTCAGGAGCAGGGGGGAAGTAGTCGTGGGCGGGAGGAGGGGGTCAGGGGCAGGTGGTCAGGGGCAGGAGGGAGGAGGTCAGGGGCAGGAGGGCAGGTGATCGGGGCCAGGGTGGAAGGACAGCCCGCCAGGACATGGGTGCACAGGGATGTGAGCAGCCCTGAGGGACAGAGGGGTGGCCGCGAGCGGGGCTGGCGCTCTGCTGGGAAAACCGTCCAGGAAGCCAGAGGTCCTCCATTCCCCGCTGCCCCTCCCCGGTCCTCTGCACCCTCCTGCTGTCCCAGGGCCCACCTGCTGAGGCCAGGCGGAGGGTGTGAAATGTCACAGGCGGACACCATGTGGGGGTGCCCCCCATCCTCCCTGGAGCCCAGCTCAGCACCCAGGGTCAGCACCGTGGGCCCAGCCGACCCTGCTTCCGCGCTTTGGCCACTAAGACCGTTAACTCCTCCTTTCTCGGCCCGCTGGCGGGGAGCTTCGGGCACAGGAGGGTGCTGTCCAGGGCGCACCTGCAGGCCCGCCACGGGGCTGGAGCTTGCCCAGTGATGCTGTCTGGACGCTTCTGGCCTCCAAAACTCTGAGGGATTCCACTTCTGTTGCTTTAAGCCTCCAAGGCTGTGTGATTAATTATTACAGTAGCCACGGGACAGCAATACACCAACCTATCTGCTTTTTCTCGGCTTCTTTGTATGTTTTTGGATGCAAGTCCCTTATCAAATGTTTCTTTTACACGTATTTTTCTAGCAGTCTGTGACTTATCTTTTTACTCTCCCAAGGCGTTTTTCACAGAGCATGAGTTTTTTAATTGTTATGAAATCCAACGGACACGTTTTTCCTTCAGAGATTGTGCCTTCGGTGCGGCATCTAAAAACTCACCTGCAGGGGCGCCTGGCTGGCTCAGTGTGCGGTGTGTGTGGCTCTTGGTGGGGCTGTGAGTTCAAGCCCCATGTATACAAATAAAAAACACCCACCAACACAAGGTCACCCACATTTTCTATGTCATTTTCTACCAGTCTTACAGTTTTGCATTTTACGCTTAGTTCTGGGACCCACTTTCAGGGAGCTCTGTGAAGGTGTAAGGTCGGGGCCGAGATTCGCTATTTAGCACGTGGACGCCCAGCCGTTCCGCCACCATCTGTTGAAGAGACCATCTCTGCTCGGCTGTGTTACCTCTGCTCCCTGTGAAACACCAGTCGCCTGTGCTCACGTGGGTCTTGCCCCGATCCCCTGACCCATCTGTCTACTTTCCCGCCAACCCCACACCACCTCGTTACCGTAGCTTTACCGTGAGTCTTCAGGTCGGGTGCTGTCAGTCCTGCAACCTTGCTCTCCTCCAGCGTCGTGTGAGCGATTCTGGGGCTTTCCCTCCTCTCCATGTAAACGTTAGCAGCAGGTTGTCGATGTCCACAAAATGACTTGCTGGGATTTTGGCTGGGATTGTGCTAAATCCATACATCAAGTTGGGAAGAAGCGCCATCTTGACGATATTGAGTCTTCCCCATCCATGAACATGGGATTCCTCTCCATCCATTTAGTTCTCCTTTGAGTTGACTCATCAGTTTTGTTGTTTTCCTCATACAGATCTTGTACATATTTTGTTAGAGGTGTACCTAAGTGATTCTTTCTTTTCTTTTTTTGGCGCTAACGTAAATAGTGTTATGTCTCTCATCTCATTTCCTATTCGTTCACTGAGTGGACAGAAACGGACTTTTGTACTTAACTTCGTATCCTGCAATGCTGCCAAAATGTCCTGTTAGTCCCAGGAGGTTTGTGCCAATTATTTTGCATTCTCTACATAGACAACCTTTGCCATCTGCGAACAAAGACAATTGTGTTTCTTCCTTCCCAAACCAAATGCCTTGTCTCCTTTCCTTGGCTACTGCACCCTCGAAGACTCCAGCATGACGTCAAGGGGTGGTGAAGGGGGGCGTCCTTACTCCTTCCCGACCTGCGGAAAGCCTCGCGTTTCTCGTAGTTGTCGTCATGCAGATGTCCTTTATCAAACTAGGAATTCCACTTTTTACACATTTACTTTTATGTTAAAAGTCCTTATCTTTCAAACTGATTTAAAAGTTATTTTCCAGGATTAGTGGTGGAGCAATCTTCAGGAAGCATCTCTCCCCAGCTGGTGCCCTGACGATGCCCTTTTCTTACTTACCTGCTCCAAACTTTCCTCGCTCCAGGCAGACCCCACAGCTCTGCCCTTAGAGGAACCTTCTGGGCCCCTCCATCCACCCAGACCCCTCACCCACTCCTTGATCACTGGCCCCACCCTTGGTGCTCCCTGCACCCTCGGTGCCCTCATTACCCTCCGTGGCCCCCTCACCCTCCATCCCCCCTCGCCCTCCATCCCCCCTCGCCCTCCATCCCCCCTCGCCCTCCATCCCCCGTCACCCCCCATCCCCCCTTACCCTCCATCCCCCCTCACCCCCCACCCCCCCTCGACCCCAGTGCCCAGACTCCAGTCCCCTCAGCCACTTGAGCCTTTCCTTTAATCTGGAAACATCACCAGGTCATTGAGGAAACAAGTTGGATTTACTCAAACCATCTTTTATTTAAAGAAAAAAGCGCCTTTTAAAAGTAGATTTTTTAAATAAGTGTTGTTCTATCTGCTAGGCACTGTAATACCTCATTAGGCTTATGCTATTTGGGGGGCCCCTTCAACTACAAGTAAGGACCTGTGTCCAGCCAGGACCTAGGGCCACCCCTGCCCTAAGGGAACCCCATGCCCACCCAGGGTCTCAGAAAGCAATGGAAGGTGCGCCTCCTGGCAGCCCCTGAAACAGCTCTGCAGGGTCCCTGGGACACCCCTACCCCAGAGTCCCCCGACCTGCTCCCTTCCAGGGACCTTCTGGGTGGCCGGCATTCATGCGGATGGCAGGTTGGCACCAGCCCTTGTCTCTGGCAGGGGATCTGGGACTCTCAGGACGCTCAGCCTCTATCTTCATTGTTTTATGGCCTCCCCTCACACTTTCTCTGCTCTGGATTTGGGGGAGTCCTTCTCCCTTTTAGTGGGGATTGTTATTTAGGAACCAAAATTCAGGCACAGAGGTGCTCATGCCATTCGGGAGTCACTGCTTCTGGGTTGTTTGTGGACACAGCCAGGAAGTGTGTGTGTGTGTGTGTGTGTGTGTGTGTGTGTGTGAGAGAGAGAGAGAGAGAGAGAGAGAGAGTTGGGGGGGAGACCACAGGCCTAGGGATAAAATTTGACTTCCAGGATTTTATTTAACTTCTTTAGTTTATATCTGTATCTCTCATGTCGAAAACCTTCGTTGTTATCATCCCCCCAAATGGCTCATTTGCTCTGTCCCGTGGGGAGGGGCTGAGTCCCTGCTATTCTCCCTGCAGGGGGTCGGGAGCAGGGCTAGCATCCCAGCCACGTGGGAAGGGGCCAGCCAGCATTACTGGCTCCCAGGGGACTGGAGCAGAACCATCCCCAGTGGCCCTCGAGGAAGACTTTCCCTGCCCGTGGTTTTGCCCCGGTGGCCTGGGCCAGACTGGGTCTCGCTGCAGACAACGGCGCCTGCCTTAGAACGGGGCCTGGCTCAGTGCTGACCTTCTCAGCCCGAGCCCCATGCTTCAGATGGGGCAACACAGCCCACGCCTCCTCCTCTTGGGGTCGACGCTCGATTTTCAAAATTCAAGTAAGAATAAAGGTGCCCTTCCTCCCAGGCCGTGCGTCACATTATCAAAACATCAAATGACAAACACTTCAGCAGACACTGGCCATGGGGCCGGCCAGAGGCTCTGAGCAGAGGCTGTATTTCAAGAGCCACGCCCTTGAAACCCGTGGCCAAAGGACATGCTACGCCTCCTGAAAGGCCAGCCAGAAGCGCCATCCACAGAGACCCGTGACGAAGGAGGAGCTGATGCTGGGGCACAGGGCAGCTCTCAGAGATGCAGAGGTGACCTGGTGACCCGTCCTCACCTCCACCAGGGCCAAGGTCCGAGGATTCTAGAACAACTGTGGTTGGCACATATCCTGGTGGTTGTCTCTCCTCCAGTTCCGATGCGGAGACAAAGGCCTCTGCGTCGGATGAGGCCCCACCCAGGTGCTCATCGCCCCAAGGGTCCTGGGGGGTCTCCATAAGCACACACGTCCGCCCGGTGCTGGGAGCTCGGGGCATGAACTGGGATGGGCTTCCCACTTCCAGAGTGACAACTGCCTCCTTGGAGCCCCCGCTTACCGGTCCCCGCAGCCCCCTCCTGCTTGTCCCATCTTGGCCAGCAGAGGGCAGCAGCTGCAAGGGAACGGCGCCGGGTCATAGCTCGCCTGTGACAGCTAAGCCAGGACAGCAGGAACCATGACAGCCTAGCCCATCCTCCTCGGTCTTCCATCCAGACTCCCACCTTGACGGGGAGGGCTGGCCCGGAACATGATTTCCCAGCTCTCGAAAGCTCAGTGGTAGAAACAGTTCACATACATGTAGACGCATGAGACAACACAGAGCTTTCGTCCCTCTAGTGTCCTCCTAACCCCTGGTGGCAGGCTGGGAAGGTGGCTCCTACCTCAGGGATGAAGAGACAGACTCGGGCCGGGAACCACCTGCGGTCCTGAGGCTGAAGGAGCAGAGGGGACTTGGAACCCGTGACAGAGGAGCAGAGGAGGGACTTGGAACCTCGTGCCGGGGGTCCAGTGCACCTGCTCGGCCAGAGCCCTCCGGCCACCAAGCCCCGAAACAGGGACCGCCTGGGGCACGCGTTCACCCCAGCTGCGTGATCCCAGGAGCTGCCGTCACACATCTGTGCCCCCGTGTGCGCGGCCACCCACCGGGACGCGTTTTTGCAGCTCGGACCCGAGCCCCCTCCCGTGAACTAGCGGCGGTCAGCTGGCGTGTTTCCGTTGACTCTGGAACTCCATTTGTTTGAATTTTTTGGCGTGAGACCCATAGCAGGCCCCTGCCATGAACCACTCTGTTCAGTGGGTGCTTAGCACCGTATGGTGGCGTGTCTGCTGCCACCTCTCGTAGGCCCAGAGTGCTCCCAACGAAGGGGCTCGTCGGAACAGATCTGAGCTGATGACGGAAGACGAGAAACAAAGGTGCACGTTCTGAGCGGGGCTGGGGGGGGGGGGCCTTCCTTCCTGTCTCCGAAGCATCTAAAAGTCATCGGCTCAATCAAGCTGACACCTCCTCCCACGGGGAAGCAAGAGACTCACACTGTCAAGGAGGCTTTGAAGCACGAAGATCTTTTCTCAATATACAGAATCCCTAAGTTACCGAGACAAATGGGGGCAGATTTGACATTTATCGTGCATAATTTAAATTCAAACCGGCTCCCAGTAAAGGAAAATTACAAGATATTCTGAACCATGTGCCTTCAGTTCTGATCCTTTCGCTGACATGAGGGCGCTGAACCGCTTTAGAGCTGCCTGAATTTTTATAATTTAGAGAAAAAAATATACTGTGGAATATCGCGAAGCTAACGTTTTTATTTTTGAAGTGAAGTTATACCCATCTGTGAATTACTTCTGTAAAAAAAACACTTAAATTGGGCAAGAATTTTCCCACTTTTAAATACCTGATTTAGGGGGCGCCTGGGGGGCTCAGTTGGTGAAGCATGCGACTTCGGCTCAGGTCATGATCCCACGGTTCATGAGTTCAAGCTCCGCGTTGGGCTCTGTGCTGACAGCTTAGAGCCTGGAGCCTGCTGCTGATTCTGTGTCTCCCTCTCTCTCCACCGCTCTCCTGCTCACACTGTTTCTCTCTCTCAAAAAATAAACATTTTTTAAAATGTTTTAATCACCTGATTTAGGGGCACCTGGGGGGCTCAGTCAGTCGGGCCTCTATCTGACTCTGGATCTCAACTCAGGTCTTGATCCCAGGGTCATAACTTCGAGACACGCGTTGGGCTCCCCGTGTGAAGCCTACTTTAAAGAAAAGAAAGGAAGGAAGGAAGGAAGGGAGGGAAGGAGGGAGGAAGGGAGAGAGAGAGAGAGAGAAACAAAGAAAGAAAGAGAGAGAGAGAGAGAGAAGAAAGAAAGAAAGAAAGAAGAAGAAGAAGAAGGAAGAAGGAAGAAAGAAAGAAAGAAAGAAAGAAAGAAAGAAAGAAAGAAAGAAAGAAAGAAAGAAAGAAAAGGAAAGGAAAGGAAAGGAAGGAAGGAAGGAAGAAACACCAAATGGTTGACGGTGATCCGAAGAACCGAGAAACACGCAGATGTGGGCGAATGTTGATTCGGAAAGGAAGGGTCTTCCCCAAGGGCACGTGTGCGTCTCCTCCAGGCCCAGCTGCTCGGGAGCACAGGGATGTGGGGTCTGGTCGCCCGGAAGCCCATGCTCTCACTCTGTTGCCGCAAGAATGCAAAGGGCACGGAAGTCCCAAGCGGTGGGAAGTCCCCCTGCCGCATCTGAGCCTGGACGGGCACGTGGAGGGGCCCCACGGGACCAGGGTACCCGCTCGCAGCTCTGCCTCCTCCCTCTCCCGAGTCAGAAATGAGGCGAGGTTGCCGCAGGAGCAGAAGCGAGCTCGCTGGAGCTCAGGAGGACGTGGTCGGCGGCAGGGCCCTGGCCGATCCTGCCCAGGAGCCTGTCGGGCCCGGACCCTGCTCTGCTCGGTGGACCGTCCCAGGAGGCACCACGGCTGGGAGAGTCAGGGACCCATTGGACGGCCTCGCGGGGAGGCGGGTGGGGTCGGGTAGCCTCGGATTAGGGATGAGCGGCTCAGACCTCCGGGAAAGCCCGCAGCCAGGCGCTCCCTCGGGCCGGCCCACTTGCCAGCCGAGGGCCGGTGACCGAGGCGGGTGGGCAGGGCCAGGCGGTCTCCCCGGCACGGGCTCTGCCGGGCCGCCTCCGCCCTGGACTCCGGGCAGGCTGCCCCTCGGGCCCGACAGATACGAGCGCCGTTCCCATCGCCACTTCCCCAGGGCCAGCCTCTGGAGCCTCCTGCGCTTCAGCCCCGACTCACGACCCGGCCTTGGCTCCGCAGAGACCCTGACCCAGCCCCCCGCCTCCTCTGTCTGCAGCACTGTTACTCATTATGTTCAGGTCCGAAGGTGTCAGCTCGCAGCAAAAGAGGTGAGTGTAAGCACCTCGGCCTCCTCGGTGCCGCTGGAAGGAGAAACGAGCCAGCCGCTTGCAGAAATCTGTGCCCTGGAGCACGATGTGGCGGAACGAGGGACGGGGACACCTAGGGAGCCACCAGAAACGGCCGTGCTCTGCCGTTGACCCTCACGGGGACACCAGTCGGCCCCCAGGAGAGCCGAGGGCCTGCAGAGGGCACTGGGGCGGGAGCATGCTTCACAGTGGCCGGTGGCCCCAGTTTGGCAGCAGGCACTGTGCGTCTGCCGCTCTGTCACCCGCGGCCCGCGGTCAGTCAGGAGCAGAGGACTCGCCGCGAGCCTGGGGAGGAGCCCCTGAGCTCCCGCAGCACTCCTGCCCCGGGGCCAGGCTCCGCCAGCAGTCCAGATCCCAGGGTCCTGGGTCCGAGGTCTCTGGGGAGGACAGATCTCCGGGCGAGGCTCCAACACCGCTCACAACGGGGCCTGGGGCCACAGAGCGGTGGTTAGGCAGCCCTGATGTGAGCCGGGACCCCCGTTCCCCCCGGGGTTCTTGTTACATTCGGCCCGGTCCCCAGTTCCAAGACGGCGGCAGCCAATCGGCCCTGTGACTGCAGAGTTAGGTCCCCCCAGGTGAGCAGGACCGTCCTGAGCTTCCAGGAGGCCTCGAGGAGCCCGGGGGGGGGGGGGTGTCCCCTGGCATGCCGTCCTCCCACCACCCACCGTTCCCGTCCAGAAGGCCAGGCCAGTGTCGTGCGGGGGACTCCAGCCTCACCCGGGCCCTGAGAGTCCCCTTCTGCCTCCGCACACATGTGACTGCCCCCAGAGACACAAACACCATCCTCGGAGGCAACCTGGCAGCAGCCGTCAGGGGAAGGAGCCGCCCGCTTGGGACAACACACGACTCTTTCCGACCACCTTCTCCACGTAGGTCCTAACATAACCATTCCCAAGATGCACAACCTGTTGGAAGGACGTGACTGAAACTCAGGCAGGGTGAAATCCCTTACGCTCTGAAGACTTTCTAAATCCTGTTGGGGGACCCGAGAGCCACCCACGGAGAGTTCTAGAAAGATCCTGGCCACTGGTACGAGGACCCTGGCTGCTGTGACAAGCTCTCGGCCACAGCCCCGCACCCGCCCTGCCCGCCCCTCTGTGCCCAGCCGCCCGTACCAAGCCATTGGGGAGACCACAGACTTGGGGCGTCGGGGGCCCAGAGGAGGGCAGGAAAGGGAAGGAGAAAGCAAGCCTGAACACTGCAGTCACGGCCCAAAGGCGCTTGCAGTCGGGACGCACCAGAGGCGCTGGAGATGGGAGCTGGGCTCTGGAAGGTTCTGTCCTCGCAAGAGCGGTCAGTCCCCCCCCCCCGGCAGTGGCCTTGAAAACACCTTCCCCACAGACAAGCCTGTCACGCTGGCACACGCTCACCTTTGTGTCACAGCGATGTGATACAAAGTCAAGGGACGGCGTCACTCGCGAGAGTCGCACACGCCTGCCACTTGCACGTGTCCGCACGAACCGGTGTCTGACCCACACGCCTCACAGGCTCGAAGAACTGCAGGAGCAGGAGGGGATGGTAGTTTCTTTCGCTGCCATAACAAAGTGCCACAAACCACCTGGTCTCTCCCGTCTCTGGAGACTGAAAGGCCCTCCTCCTCCCCCCGTCCCCGGCTCGCACCCACCCTGCCCCTCTCCCACGCAGCGCTGGAAGCTCCGGGAATACAACTACTTCCAAGCCCTTTCAGGCAGTTGGCTGAATTCAGTTCCCTGTGGTTGGTCGTAGGACCAAGGTCCCACTTTCTTCTGGGTTCTCAGCCAGGACTGGTCTCTGCTCCCACAGGCTGCTTGCATTCCTTCTAGCACTTTCCATGTGGCCCCTGCCAGCAAGGGCAGTCGAGTCCTCGCACGCTCTGAAGCCGTCTCTGTTCCCTGCTCTGTCTCTCTGACTCCAGCTGGAGAAAAGCTCTCTGCTTTTTCTCCAGTGTTCATGCGATGGATCGGCCCACACGAGTAATCTCGGCTGAGCTTCCTGTGGCAAAGGCTAGCACACCGGCAACACCTGTAGGGTCCCCCTGCCCCGTCATGCAGCATAGCCCTCTGTTTTTTCCTTCCTTCCCTCCCTTCACTGGGAGAAAAATCCAGGTAAGAGTAAAGAAAAACGGCGGGATGGAGTTCAATGCCTTGCCGAGCTCCAGCAGTAAGGGGGGCACCAGGTTACAGAGTCGGGGATGTGTGTAGTGGCTTTATTCATAACTTCCCAAACCTGGGAGCAACCAAGATACCCCTCAGGAGGCAGATGGATAAACTGTGGTCCCTCCAGACTGTGGGACACTATTAACGATCTAAAGAAGTTCTTCACGAAATCACGAGAACACATGGGGAACATTAAATGCAAGTCACTGGGTGAAAAAAAGCCACTTAGAAAACATTCTGGAAAAGGTAACCTATGGAGACGGTAAACAGAGCAATGGTGCAGGGGTGAGGCAGGACGGAACGGGCAGAGCACAGAGAGTTTTTAGGGCAGTGAAACCACTCTGCGTGATACATCATGGTGGATACAGGTCGTCGCACGTTTGTCCAAGCCCAGGAACGTACAACACGCAGAGCGAACCCTTAGGGGCTTTGGGTAATAATGACAGGCCAGCGAGTTCATCAGTTCATTGTCGGGAAAATGCGTACCATTCCGATCCGAGAGGGGGCAGGGGGTGCTGTGCGGGGGCTGGGGCAGAGGGGTGCTGTGCGACGGGGGGGGGGGGCTGGGGCAGGGGGGTGTTGTGCGGGGGCTGGGGCAGGGGGGTGCTGTGCGGGGGCTGGGGCAGGGGGCACGTGGAAAGTCTCTGGACCTGCCTTTCCATTTTACTTGTAAACCCAAACAACCTGCCCTCAAGAAGTAAATATTTTATATTTACTTACTTACTTATTTGTTTGTTTGTTTTGAGGGGGGTGCTGGAGAGGAGCAGAGAGAGAACCTTAAGCAGGCTCCATGTTCAGTCCAGCCCAATGAGGGGCTGGATCCCACGAGACCCTGGGATCATGACCTGAGCTGAAATCAAGAGTCAGATGCTCCCCCGACTGGGCCCCCAGGTGCCCCAAGTCTTTTAAAACAAGAATCAGAGACACAATTCTAGCCACTGGGCTCTGACGACAACACAGCTGTGTGCGGTGCCTGGCATCGAATGAGGAGAATGAACAGCCCGGGGACACACGCTGGGGCGTCCTATGGCCACTCCTTCCGGCCCGCGGGCCGCCGCGGGTGCCCCAGGGAGGCCAGGACTCCCTGCACTGGCACAAGTCTCTAAATTTGACGTGATTGAGACCGGAAGACTGTGCTCTCTGCCAACGGGGCGCGTCTGTGATAACTCGGAGCTAGCTACTGGAGCTGAACTTGAGAACAGTCCACGGTCAGTGTTTTAAATGGTATTTAGTCACTAAAATCAAAATAAATCAAGGAAATTAAAAAAAAATGTACTCGGGGAAGAACAATTAACAGGCAACCTCCTCCGTGATTTCTTTCAAACTTTAAAGATACATATTCTTCTTTAGACTTGGTGGAAAATGACGCATATGTTGAATTAGACTGAAGATCAATGTATTGACACGAAGTCACACAGAATAAAACGGACCCGCCTGCAGCGGACAGTCGGTGAGTGGTTTGACAGCCGTGTAAGCACTTCTCCGACAAGATCTGGAACACTTCCGTCACCCCAGAAAGTTCTCTTGCTTTCTCCCAGGCAGTCCCCTCCCTACCCCACAGCCATTTTGCCCCTTTTACTGTAGAGCCATTTAGCCTGTTTTAGAACTTCAGGGTTCTCTGGAGAAACAGAGCCAATTGGGTACATGTGTATATATTAGGAGACTTATTTTGAGGAATTGGTTCGCATGATCGTGGGTGCTGGCGAGAGTGATATCTGTACGGCAGGCTGGAGATTCAGGCAACGGTTTGGTGTCACAGCCTTGAGGCAGAATTTCTTCTCCAAGAAACCTTGGTTGGTTGTGTTCATAATGCCTTCAACTGATTGGATGAGGCCCACCCATGCTCTCACGGGTAATCTCCCTTAATCAAAGTCCATTGATTGTACATGTTAATTGCCTCTGCAAAACGGCCACACCTACAGTCGTGTTTGATTACATAACTGGGTGCTCTACCCTGGTCAAGCTGACGAAAGACTGTCGATCGTCATACGCTCCTACGAGACTGGCTCCCTTCATTCAGCATGATGTTTCTGAGACTCCTCCTGTTTGTTCCAATACCTCATTCCTTTTCACTACTGAACTGGATCCCTCCTTGCAGGCACACAGTGGCTAGATTCTGATACGCACCCAGCATTTCACACTTTGGCTAGGAGATCTAAAAATAACAAAACAAGAAAAGTGGCAAACCCCAATTAGAATCCAGAATAACTCACTGAGATATTTAAACGCCTTTATATCATAAAGTGGGAGAGTGTGCAATGTCTTGCTGGTCAGCTGACGAGCAGTGGGGCGCGGGGAAGGCAGGGCACTATTTTCAGGAATATGGTACCTTTATGTGGCTTCCGTTGTTCTTAAATTTTAATTTAATGACAGCCAATTAGCCAAAGAAGACAGCCTAGACTAAAGCTAATTATCATCTGTAATACGCATCGAAGCCATCGCACGTGAGAGCTGACAGTTAACTAGTTTCTCGAGTGCTCAGAGGCCGCCTGGCTAAACCCACACATAAAAGGGGAGACGGCAGCCCCATCGATCGGCTCCTCTTCGAAGCAAAGGCTTGTTACCGCCTCTGGCGGTTCTCTCACTGTCTCTGAAACCCTCTCACGACAAATTTGCACCGTCCACTCCACAGCAACTGCCCTTGTCCAGGCCAGCAACAACACACCCACTGCCACAACCCGAGGGTCCACCTTCAGCGTCCCTCCCACAGCCTCCGAGAGCCAACCACTCCCGCCCCGAATTCACCCGGCTTGGGGCTCCACGTGCTTCCGGTTCCCCAGGAGCCCAGCTCCGGGTTACTCCTCGCAGCCTCCTGCAGCCTTCCGGGCACGGTCCTCTCCGCCCTCCCCGCTCCCTTCTGGGGCGAGCTCGCCCGTCTCTCCCTGCTTGACGTGCTTGCAAATGCTTTCATCGCCCGAATGTGTGTCTCCAGGCCCTGACTTCCCTGTGTGCGCCAGGCTAGTACGTGCAACTTGCTTAGCGAGTTCACGACCATCCCCTGCCCGGCTCAGCTCTACCCTCTGCAGCCCTCCCACCTCTGGGCCAAGACACTCGTGTCTGCCCGGTGCTCCGCCCACCTAGCGCTTCTCTGCCTCACACTACATCGTCCTTCTCTCTAAATCCCGGGTGCTTTCCAGATGCTCAACTCTGAACTCTGACCTGTTCTCCCAGCCCACCGTCATGTTCATGACCCACCGACCCGCGTGTCCCTTTCCCAGATGACCTCACGACGTCCTCGGAAGCTCCCTGATCTGACCCTTGGATCCCAGCAGTCTGTTCTCAGCAGAGCAGCCACACCCAGGTCAGGCGTAACCCTCCTCTGCTCATGCCCCGTGGCCTATCTGGTGCGGGGTCCACCACACTTCCTGGCACAATCTTCTGCAGATGTCCCCAGCGCTGGCTCTCTCCTCTCCCTGATGTCTTCTCCCGTCAACTCCTGCTACAGTCCATTCCCTCCTTTCTTGCTTTATTTTTCTATCCAGCTCCATCTGACTTATTACCCGTTTTTCCCCTCGGCTATCGTCTGTCTACCTGTGATTTATAAGCTCCCTGAGGGCAGGCTTTGTTTGCTCCGTGTACTGCCACGTCCCCGAGCCGGTGAGCGGTGTGCGGCGCGTAGCAACAGCTGACCAGTAAGCAGTATCTGTGGAGTGGACAAATGTTCCTATTCTGGAATGATGATCTTCTAGTGGTGTGATATGGTCACTGCCAAATTCACAGTATCACTGAAAGGAGTTATGATTTCGGATTCATAAAACTCACAAAAGAGTAAGGCTTCGTATGTCACAGAAAAGACACCCACAACGAAGTAACGATGGCCACACTGTACTGAAACATCGGGTTTCCCTAAGATTGTATCCTGTGGGCTCAAAGAACCCTTGACAACGGGGTACACAATGTGAACTCTGTGCAGAGCTGGCATCAAAGGCGGACACGGAGTTCCTGGGGCTCGCGCTGGGTTTGAGGGCAAAGATTTGCGCGGGAAATACGCGCGCAGGTGCGGCGCGCCCCAGGTGCGGCTCTCAGGTGCTCCGCCCACCGGCGGCTGAGCGCGCCCTCCATTGGCTGCTCCGCCCGAGGACCGAATTCCCCATTGGCTGACGATGGACCCAGTTCGTGCCGGGGGCAACGGCAGCTGGGAACCCCTCGCTTTACCCGGGGAGAGAGGAGTGAGGCTAGCAGCGGCCTCACGGGTGGTCTTCACGGACGCGCCGGCCTTGAGTCCCTGCCTCCTGCCGGCTCTGGCATCAGCCCCGCTTCCCTAGAGCGCCCCACTCCGACTCTGGCGGTGCCAGACCCGGGCCGGGGGGCGTGGTGTGACACGAGAGGCTTGCGCAAGCGCAGTACGCGCGCCCCACAACCCCCGGCAGCCCTCGCGGCAGCACGCCCCGCCCCGCCCCCTCGGGGGAGCCTCTCGGCGGCCCCGCCCCCACCCGGACCCGCGGAGGAGGCGGTGGAGGATGACGTCATCGAGCGGGGCGACGGGCATTGGGCGCCATTTTGAAAAGGGAAAAAAAAAATCC
Source organism: Paguma larvata (assembly GCA_030068075.1). NCBI lineage: Eukaryota > Metazoa > Chordata > Mammalia > Carnivora > Viverridae > Paguma > Paguma larvata. The sequence goes on along the minus strand of CM057837.1, from coordinate 15,771,102 downwards.
CTCCCCGGCGGCCGCGGCAGCGGCGGCGGCGGTGGCGGCGGCGGCGCGGCGGCGCGGCGGCGGCGGCGGCGGCGGCCGGGCTGAGGTGCTCGGGCGGCAGGGGCGCGGCGGCCGCCTCCTTCGTGCGCCGCCGCCTCGGCGCCCGCCCGCCCGCCAGCCGGCCGGCCATGGCAGGTGAGGGGCGCGCGCCGGGCGGGGCGGGGCGGGCGCGGGGCTGCGGGCGGGCGTCCTGGGCGGGGGCGCGGGGCGGGAGCGGGCCCTGACGCGCCCGGTGTGTCCGCAGGAGCCGGAGGCGGCGGCTGCCCCGCGGGCGGCAACGACTTGCAGTGGTGCTTCTCGCAGGTCAAGGGGGCCATCGACGAGGACGTGGCCGAAGGTAAGGTTGCGCACCTGGCGCGGGGGGGGGCGCGGCTCGCTGGGAGCACCCCCGCCCCCCGCCCGGGGGACCCGGTTCTGGCGGCCGCGCCCGGCCGGGGGCGTCGAGGGCGCGGCTCCGCGCGCGGAGGTCCGGCCCCGGACGGGGAGGCGGCGCAGAGGGGTTATGTAAGGAAGCCAAGGTCACAGCCTCGCGAGGACTCGGGTCTCCGGGGTGGCGTGTGGGTGCCCGCCGGCGCCGGGGGCTGCGGAGGCGCCTGCGGGAGCCGGGCGCTCGGGGCGCGGAGTCGGGGACTGCAGGGCGGCGGCGGCGGCTGGGACGCGGCGCTGGGCGGGTCGGCAGGCCTCTCCCGGGAGCCACCTGCGCGGCGGCACCTGGGCGAGCCGCGGCGGCCGCTTCCGTGTCTCCAAGAGCGGTCGGCCGTGCCGTCCGGTGCTCACGGTCGTCCTGTACCGTCCTGACATCCTGGGCTTGTCGCCGGCCCCCTCGCTCCAGCGGCGTGTCCTCGAGTCCCCGGCCTGTTCTGTGGTCATTTCCTCCTCCGAAGCCTCGATGGCCCGGGGTGCACAGCCTCCGCGTGGTGGCCCGCGCGCGCCGCACGCCCCCGCCGGGCCGCCCGCTCTCTCGGAGGAGGAGCAGCAGCCGCGTTTTCCCGGACGTGAGCTGTGCGGACTCGGAAATTCAACGTTCCAAGTTTAGAGGATTCGTTTCGGCGAACACTGTGGCCCTTTCCTCTCGCGGGAAGGCCGCGTCTTTGCCTGAAATACACCTTCCTTGCCCCGAGTCTCTGATCAGGTGTTCGGTCACCTCCTTTCCGGAACATGGGCCCCTCCCGTGACCCGTTGCTCCTACCCCTCCCCCCACCCCCCCCCCCCGCGGTGTGACCCCGGGACTAACAGCGCCCAGACTATTAAGGAAAACTGCAGTTGGAGAAATTGGTGAGGATGCTTGTGACTTGAGTGAAAGCAGGGGATTTTGCATAACTTTTGTAATTTACCAGTTGTTCCCGTTATGTTCATTTAAGATCTGTCTTTCCCTGTGCCAAGTGGGTGACAGTTCGCCTTGGTCAGAGTTTTGATCAGGAGTGATCAGAAGCAGAACTTGTTTGTTTCGGAGGGTGGTAGGGCCTAATAATGCCTGCCCTAATTTCCGATTTTCCTTTTCGGAAAAAGTTTTGACAAATGGAATGAATTAACTTTTAATTCTAAAATGGTGGATTTTAAGTGTGATGTTACATTTGAAAGTGGTATTTTTAAAATCGTCACAGAAATCATTTTACTTGCTGAGTTAAATTCCTACTTTAAAGTTTTGAATGTATCTGAAAGTTTTGTGCGGCAAGGTATCTTTTTCTGTCAGATTTCTTGGTGGTAATCACCCAGGTGTTTTCTGATCTTCGTAGGCGGGCAGAGCTTTCTCCTGCAATCCACATGTGCTGTGGCCCAGTGGTCAGCACACTCCTAACTCTTCTTTTTGTCGCAGAGTTGTGGCTGTGTCTGTCGCGTTGTCTTAGCTCCGTAGAAGTCAGCGGTGAAGGAATCGTGGTTGTGAGCAACTGGCAGTTGTGCGGTGAGGAGTCGTGCCCACACGCGGCGAGGGTGAGGAAATGCCGAGAAGAGGTCGTTTGGGAGGGCGGTGTGCAGGAGGCGGCCGTGCGCCGGGACTCGGGGACTTGGGTTGCAGAACTCCGGGGCAGGAACCTCCGTCCACTCGGAGTGTGGCTCGTGCTGCACTTGAACTCGTGCGAGCTCCATGCGGAAGAGCGCCGCGGTGGCCCTGCGCTTGCTCGCCTCTGCCTCCCGGCTGCCGCGGCTGAGGTGCAGGCGGGGGCCTCGCCGCACGTGAGCGAGGAGGTTCGGGCTGAGCACTGGAGTGAGTACAGTGACGAGAGGCTTTTGCTTTCCATTTCGCCTTTTTTTTTTTTTAAGATTATTTCTAAGTAATCTTTACACCAACGAGGAACTTGAACTCAGAACCGCGAGGCCAGAGTGGCCTGCTCCGCCAGCCCAGCCCGCCCGCCAGGCGCCCCTCTTTGTTTTCCAGACTAGTAGTTTGGGGGACTTGAGTCACAGCCCCTGAAGAAAGAATCGTGCCGTGTGACCTCAGTGGCGTTTTCTCTTCCCAGAGCCTGGGGTCCCGCTTGTGCACGGTCAGCTCGGCTCCTCCGCGTAGGGGCAGAGCCGGGCGTGGGAGGAAATTGGTAACCTTCCTGCTGGTGACAGGGTGCGGGAGTGACCGTCGCTGCCCCTCCCCTGCAGCAGGCTGGCCCCCTCCGCAGGTGGCATAGTGAACTCTGATGCCCAGATGAGCGAGAGTCCGGAGTGAAAACCAGGGGGAGGCTTCCAGGAGGCGGTGAGAAGAGACGTGGTTTGTTAGCTCGTGCCTCCAAGTCCTGACGCTCTAGGCAGCGGCTGCTGCGCGGAAGCCCTCAGGCGTTTGTGCACATTTCCACGTGCGGCGGGCGGTCACCAGGCCCCAGGCCTCTCTTTGCACAGCTTTACTGGACAAATGCCTTTTGCAGATGTCACACGATGTCACAGTCGTTCGCTGGCCTGTCTCAGGCTTGAAGGCTGGCCGCCCCCCACCCCCCCTCCCCGACAGGCACACCGTGTAGAGGGCCCGCTCTGGAGTAACGAGAGCTAACAGATACTGAGCGCTGCAGGTTCCCCATGAGCGTTAGTCCAGTCTCCACACCACCCTGGGGGGGAGGGACTGTTCTTCCCAGTTTCAGATGCGGGAGCCAAGGGGGGGGCAGGGGCAGTTAACGTGGTCGGCAGCCACCATAACGGCAGAGCCAGGGTTCGAAGCCAGGCCGACTGGCTCCGGAGCCCGTGCGTGCCGGCCGGCCATGGGGACCGTTAGTGAGCAGTGCCGATGCAGCGCTCGCTGTGGGGCGTGGCTGCCAGCCTGGGAGCACTCCTTCGGGAGCCCAGGAGAGAGCCCACCGGCAAGAGTTGTAGGGAATTGCTTCTGAAAGGGAATGAAAATGAGATACCTTTAAGGGAAGCGCCTGTCAGAGTGTTGGAAGCCTAGTAACCTGGGTTAAACACTGGCCACTGAAGAGTAGATGTCACAGAGATGGTAACGTGGCAAGTGCCCGAAGCACCTGCACACCCAGCAAACAGTGTGGTCATTTTGCCTGCCAGGTGCCCTCAGCGGGATTGGAGCCGCCGCTTTGCAGGGGAGCCGAGGTTCTCGCTGCCTTTGTGCATTGCTTTTCTAGGGAAGCAGTGGGGACGGCTGCGGCTGGAGGAGGGCTGCGGGATGAACCGCTACCCGGCTTCACGTGGAGCTCGATGGCCACGGCTGTTTTCATCGCTGGCGATTTGACATGTCTTAATTTTTTTTAACATTTATTTATCTTTGAGAGAGAGAGAGACAGACAGCGCGCGAGCCGGGGAGGGGCAGAGAGAGAGGGTGACACAGAATCAAAGCAGGCTCCAGGCTCCGAGCTGTCAGCACAGAGCCCGATGTGGGGCTTGAACTCACGAACCTTGAGACCGTGACCCGAGCCCAAGTCGGACACTTAACTGAGCTCCCCAGGTGCCCCTATGTGTCTTGACTTTTTACCTGATGATTCTGTTTTAATCTGTTTCTTAATCCATGATCTGGTCTATGGTCTTGAATTGGGCATTAATGTTTTTCTAAAGAAATAGTATTTAAAAATACTAAAGGTTTATCTCTGACTCAAGGTTAAGTCTGGGGAGTTATATAAATCCTGTGGGTGTTCGGGTGATGCGGTAGGGCCTTTGTGAAGGGTTTATGTAGCTGTTTTATGAGAGAAAAACGTTTAAGTTGGGGAAGGGAAACAAAAATTAAGGGCACGTGGGCATCAGCGTCAGGAGGCTTGTGTGTTTCATTGAATGTAAGACGCATCTGATTTCAGAGACGTTAGCCTGTGGGAAACTGCTCCCTAGAATCAGTGAAATCCAGTATTTATGAACGCAAAACTTCAGTCATAATTTTAGAGTATCGCGAGGTCTCTTTTTCTGTGCGTAGAAAATGGGCGCCAGTATTGGTCGTGACGGGCGTGGCGTCTGGGTATTTGCATCATTCCCAATCTGGTGCATTGTCTACTTTCCATTGTAGAGTTCTCATTTAATGTTTTTATGTATGTCACTGAAAAAGGCCTCAGGAAAGCATCTTGCGGGGGAAGCCATCCAACAAGGAAATGATCGAGTAACATTCTTGCTGTTTAATTTAGGAGAGAGCTTCATGGGGAGATTCTGCTAGTCGGAGATCAGATATGTGTGGTTTTCTTAAAATTAAGGCATTTAACGCTCTCGTGAGCACAGCTACATTGTAATGCTTCTTAAATCAGGCTGCGTGTTCAAGAAGCTGGGCTGGTCTTCCTTATGTCAGATGGAAGGGTAGAAGGCCTATGGTAATATTAAATCATACGCCTCGGTTTTTTTATTCTTTGAGTTTAAAAGTCTTGTTCTGGTGAGTTCTGGGTTCGGTTCGCATCTGCTGGTTTATCGGGTGTGAAGGCGCTCTCCGAACCTCAGCTCCCTTCTCTGGAAATTACGTGAGAAGATCTTTGTCAGGCTCGAACAGCGTGCAGTGCTTTTGTTACCTGCAAAGTGATGTTCGGGTGTTAGGTACGACCGTTAGTTAATTCTCATGTATTTTAAGGTGTTTGGGTTGGTTGTAGCTATATTTAATATAAAATAATAGCAGGTTCTTATTATTTCCTGGCCTCCCCCAGTCCCTTCCCTCGCCCCAGTCGCCTCCAGTCGGGCCTGACCTCGGTTCCCGTTTTTATTCAGAGTGCTCCTTTGTTGCTCGTATTTCTTTTTTTTTTTTTTAAGTTTATTTATTTTGAGAGAGCACAGGCTGGGGAGGGGCTGGAAGGGGACATAGGATCTGAAGCAGGCTCTATGCTGACAGCAGAGAGCCCAACCTGGGGCTCGAACTCACGATCTGCGAGATCATGACCTGAGCCAAAGGCAGGCACTTAACCGACTGAGCCGCCCAGGAGGCGGCCCTCCTGCTCATATTTCCTGCTCATGTTCGGTGACCCTTGCTGAGGGTTCTTGCCCAACCTAGGATATTCTTTCTCTTTCCCGTCTACTTTCCACACCCTGCCTGCCGATCCTTGTCACATCCCGCTTTCTTTACGAATCCCTGCTCAGCCACTCTTTTTTTTTTTTTTTTTTTGTAGAATTTAATTTTAGAGAGCATGAGCAGGGGAGGGACAGAGAGAACCCCAAGCAGGCTCAGCACAGTGCAGAGCCTGACATGGGGCTTGAACTCACGAACTGTGAGAACATGACCTAAGCTGGAATCAGGAGTCGGCCACCCTAACACCTGGTGTTCTGTCTTAGCTGTGACCTTTCCTCTTACTTCGCGAATCGTGATGTTTAGCGTTAGTGTCCTCTCGTTCTCCAGTTTTACCACGTGTCAGGCTTGTCTCATCACCTCCTTACTCAGGGTGCTGAAGGGCGTTGGTACAAATCCCTTTTCAGCCCTCCCGCTAGCTTTGTGTTAACTTGACAGATTGCTTACCTTCTGATTTTTCATCTATAAAACAGAGGTTATAGTCCCTGTGGGCCATTATGATTTGTTAGGAAGATTCCGCCTAAATGCAAGGAGAGCTCTGGCAAACAAGCACAGGGTACCTGGTAACTGTGGACGTGCTCTCTCACGAGGCCACTGCTGCAGAGGACAGTAGGCGACTCGGTGCTGGCCCAGGGAGCCCACGTGGGAAAGTGAAGGGTGCTGTAGGGCCAGCTGTCATCCGACACTCGACCCGTGCCCTGGAGGAGGCAAGTCCTCTGGAGGGGGGCTGCTGCTGCTGGTCCTTGTGGAGAAACCCAGTGCCTGCCTGGAGAAGCCCATCGTTGAGGCAGACCAGCCTTAGGCCTTGCAGGGCAGGGGGAGAGGAGTGGAGCGATGAGAGAGAGTGTGGTGCGGACGGAGGGCCTGGGGAGGGGCAGAGAGTGCGCGGGGCAGCCAGGTGGGGGCAGCCTGGAGCACCTGGCGCTGCGGAGGAGGAGGACGAGGACGAGGACGAGGACGAGGAGGACTTGGCTTTGTATTGCGAAGAGATCCTGATCACAAGCCTTGAAGATTCTAAGCTGAAGAGTGACATCAGCTTTCCTGTTTTGGTGGGGGCGGGGGGGGGGGGCGGCAGGAGGTCTGTGGGCAGCGAAAGCCGGAGTGTGGGCTCACTCCAAATCAGAGGTCTGCAACTTCTTTTTCTTTTCCTTTTTAAAAAAAATTTTTTTTTGGTAAAGGGCCAAAAAGTAAACATTTTAGACTTTGTAGGCCAGTGTGTCTCTGCTGCAGCTACTGAGCCCGGGCAGCCTGTGTGGCTGGAAAGTAGCCACAGACCCCGCGGGACAGAGGGGAGGCAGCGGCCGCAGCACTGCCCCGGCAGCCCTCGGGCTGCAGCTCGCCGGGCCCACGCAGAGCCAGGGGTCTCCTCGGAGGCTTGGGTTCCAGGAAGATCAGAGAGCTTTTGTTTGTGTGGGTTTATATGTTAGTATTTATGTATTTGAATTAAAACAATATAAAATACTTACTATTTCACTTTAAGATAATAATGAGTCTGTTACATGTGAGCCTAACGTTTTTAATGAAAAACAACTTTCCTAAAAGAAACAAAAGGTTCAGCATTTACACTTTGTAAGCCCTCTACGTGTAGGGGTAAAACAAGACAGCTGGATGTTCGGATTCTCTGCTTCTGTGTTCAGTCTGTTGAAATCGTTTCATTGAAATACATGAAGAAAATTTGGCCTCACACTTACATGTGATTAAAAAAGGAAGGAATGAGTTAGTAGCCTTTCCATATGATTCTGGATATTCTTAAATACTCCAACAAAACCGGACACATGATGGTTTCTTCAAGTTCAGTTGTGCTTTGGAACCTGAAACTATCATTGAACTTGTAGTTCCTGTTACGTTAAAATCCGTTACTTCTACCTTGTACTTTGAATTTCTTACTCCGTGTGTGATTCGGTAACGTCATGCCTTGGTCATTCGGACCAGGTGGACCAAATACCGGTAAGCTTGATTGTTCAGACCTTCAGAACGTCGATACATTTCATTATAAAAGATCAAAGAATATCACACTTGTTAATGTCGCAACCGATCTCCTTAGAGAAGTCTTACAGTGGGCAGCTGCCAGAGAAATGGCAATAGATGGTAGTTTCCAGACCTCAGATTTCCTCTTGAAAGTGTGAGTATTAACGTTGGCAGCAAATACCGTCGGTCATTATCTATGAAAGACCCTCATGCTGGGTGTGGAGCGTGCTTGAGATTCTCTCTCTTCCCCTCTCTCTCTGACCCTCCCCCATGCTCTCTCTCAAAATAAACATTTAAAAAAATAAAGAGGTAAGGAAAAGAAAACAGCGATGAGGTTTTACGTTTCTAGAAAGGTTACCCCTACAGTCGTATTTCGGAGGGCAGTTGGGCACAGATGTCTGGTAAAGCCAGTTGCGACCCGCAACGCCTCCTCGCAGGAGCCCTCCCGGAGTGCGCCAGCCCCGCGGGACCTTGCGTTTATACGGTCGGGCATCGCAGCGGTCAGACATCCGGGAAAACTGAAATGCACGAAAATAGCGAACGGATTAAAAGCATTACGGTGGCCCGCGTTGCGGACCAGAGGGGTCTGTGCCCGTCGGGAAGCGGCCTGGGACGCAGGAGGTTAAAAACAGCCACTCGCAGATCGGTGCTCCTGGCTAGACACGGAGTGCGGTTGTGACTGCCGGGTGTGGACCTTACCGCCCAGCGGCTCCGAGTGGGCGCCGCGGAGAGTGAGGGCCGGGTCCGCGCTGCAGAAGGACGTCTGCTTTTATGCTGGACGCGTCTGCGTGCTTACGGTTCACACCAAGGATGCGTCGTGTTTTGTGCGGATAAGGAGAAAAGGGCCCTTTAGAACGGAGGAGACGCGCTGATTGCGAACCGAGCACAGGGGGCGTTCCCTGCTGCTCGCGAGCACCTGCTGTCGGGGCCGCCTCTGGCCGCGCTCGAAACCTCCCCGAGCACTATTGGTAGTAGTGTTCCATTTTTCCACTGTCTCCAGTGACAAAACATAGCCGTAAGAGCATACCCGTTGGAAAGCACTAGTTTCATTAATTAGATTTAAAACAGAGCAAAACAGTAACCCAGCGAATAATCCTTGAAAGGGGGGCTTCGATGCCTTACATCCATCAGTGCAGTTATAAACCTACCTGACTTTATAAATCGTTCAGGGGCTGCCTCCGGCTTTGTTTCTGTGGGGTAGCCATGTACCTGCACAGTTTTTTTGTTTTTGTTTTTTTTAACGTTTGTTTATTTTTGAAACGAGAGAGCGCGCACGCACGAGCATGTGCACTCAAGTTGGGGAGGGGCAGAGAGGGAGGCACAGTCTGAAGCAGGCTCCAGGCTCTGAGCTGTCAGCGCAGAGCCCCACACAGGGCTCGAACTCACGAACCGTGAGATCATGACCTGAGCCGGAGTCAGACACTCAACCGACTGAGCCACCCAGGCGCCCCATGTACCTGCATGTTCTAATAAAGTGTCATGATGTCATGATTTTTTTGATACACTTTTCGTACTGGAGAAATATTCTAAATCTTCAGACTAAACTGTTTGCCGCCTCACATTCTGACAAACTCTAAGTGGCTCTTACAGGAGTTCATCTACGTGTATCTTACCAACATGACACATTAATACGCTCTCAATACTTGGTCTTGCTAACTCCAGATTGTTTTAAGAATTAAAAGTTATAGTTCAAGTTGAAGTTCTTTTTTGTAACCCTCAGTTCCATTTCTAGCCCCTCCTCTGTGCTGCCTGGTGAACCAGGGAGACCCCGGCCCGGCCTGTCCCAGAAGAGTTGCCCGAAGGTTCTCTGTCTCGTCCTGAGAAGGAAGGAATTCAAGGACAGACTGAGCAGACGACACCAGTGGGAGAGTCGATGGGAAGGGACGCACCCTCCCCAGAAGTGACAGGCAGCAGCCCCAGGGAGGGGGGGAGCTCTGTGCCTTGGGGGCGGGGTTTCTATCTTCTATGCGCAGTTGTTAACAAGGGGGAGGAATCTTCATCCCAGGGGCTGGGGTTTCTTGGACATAGGTCCGTGCCTTCCCTCTGTGTTTGGTCAGGGGTCAGGGGTCGGGTCGTGGCACCCGCCGCCTTGGGCGTGTCTGATTCGGCCCAGCTTCTTGTGGAATCTTCCAGGGCAGGCCTCCCACCTTGCCCGTTGCTGGGCTCCGAGTGCCCCATCAGAACCTAACTGCCGGTCTCCCGCCCTCGCCCGTGGCAGCTTCGGCCACGAAACGGCGTCTAGACTGTCCCCCTTGTGCGCGCGTGCCACAGGAGCTGCGCGGCTCCCTCCCACAGCCCTCTCCAGGCCTCGCAGCAGCCACCGCTGCCGTCTCCGCCTCTCACTCCTTAACCATCTCCTGGGGTGTTTAGAAGTCACGCTGCTGGGTTGTGACTTTATGGTACCATAAGGATGTGTCTGTCCCTTGTTGAGGTCATCGGAAAAGTCAGGTGGTCTTGCTAGGAGTCGTAGTTCCCAGAAACGTTCTTACTCGGCTTTCCAGAGCCGGGGTTAAGTTCAGGACCGCAGTCACCTGCCGGAAATGTGAGACAGTGAGAACATCCCCTCTCCCGCTCTGTGTGCCTCCTGCTCTCGAGGAGCGCGGACTCAGCGGTGTTCTGCCCGCTCCGTAGAGTGCTGTCGGGGCGGAGTGTGGCCATAGGGGAAAGAGCGACCCGGAAACTGTTGCTGTGGAAATCCACCCACGGCTTCCTTCGGGGTTGCTGGCCGCGGGGGGTGGCTCGAGCCGCCGCCTCGGGAACCAGCTCGGGGGCTGCAACTTCTTATCTCATTGCCTCTACAGAAAATCACAGAACGTTGGGGCTAATGTGGATTTGGACTTTCCTTGGCTTTCGTTTTTGAGGTCTAGAAAATTTAATCGAAATCTGTATTAGATTCCTGTGTTCTATCCTGTTGATTTTCCTTTAATCTCCGTCACCTATTTGACCTGCCCCCCCCCCCACCTCCCTCTGGTAATCATGAGTTCTCTATAGTTAAGAATCTGTGTCTTGGTTTGCCTCTCTCTATTTCTGGTTCTTTCTTAAACTCTGTATGAGCGAGCTTATATGGTATTTGTCTTTCTGACTGGCCGACTTTGCCTAGCATTATCCTCTGTAGCTCTCTGCAGGTTGTTGCAAATGGCAAGATTTCGTTCTTTTTTGTGGCTGAATAATATTCCCTTGTGCATACACCTCGTTATCTCTTCATCTGTTGGTGGACAGTTGGGCTGTTTCCATAATTTGGCTCTTATAAATACTGCTGCAGTAAACGTAGGGGTGCAGGTATCCCTTTGAATTAGTGTGGGGGTTTTTGTTTTGGTTTGGGTTTTGTTTGGTTTGGTTTGGGTTTTGGTTTTTTGTTTGGTTTGGTTTGGTTTTGCATTTTTGGATGTGAATACCCAGTAATGTGATTGCTGAATTATAGGGTAGTTCTATTTAAAAAAATTTTTTTAAGTTTATTTATTTTGAGAGAGAGTAAGCAGGGGAGGGGCAGAAAGAGGGAGAAAGAGAATCCCAAAGCTCCATGCCGTCAGCACAGAGCCCCGTGCATTGTGAGATGGTGACCCGGGCTGAAGGCAAGAGCGGGATGCTTAGTGGACTAAGCCACCTAGGCGCCTTTCCCCCCCTTTTTAACGTTTCACCATTTTTTAATTGGATTGTTTGTTGTTAGGGGTGTTGAGTTGTGTAAGTTCTCTATGTATTTTGGATACTAACCCTTTATTGGATATATCCTTTGTAAATGTCTTCTCTCCTTCAGTAGGTTGCCTTTCAGTCTTGTTGATTGTTTACTTTGCTATGCAGAAACATTTTTTTTAAGTTTATTTATTTATTTGAGAGAGAGAGGGAGCACACACGCGCAGGATAGGGGCAGAGAGTGAGAATCCCAAGCAGGCTCTTCACGGGGATCAGTCTCATGAACTGTGAGATCGTGACCTGAGCCACCCGGGAGCCTGCGCAGAAACTGTGTACTTTGAGGCAGTCCCAGTCGGTTTTTTGCCTTCTTTTGCCTTGCCGCAGGAGACACACCTGGGTAAATGCGCTGCAGCGCTTGTCAGACGCTACTGCCTGCGCTGGCTTCCAGGGTTTTTATGGTTTCAGTTTTTCTCACGCAGGCCTTTAATCCGTTTGGGTTTATTTGTGTATGGTGTGAGAAAGCGGTCCACTTTCATTCTCTTGCATGTAACTGCCCGGTTTTCCCAGCACCATTTGTTGAAGAGACTGTCTTTTTCCCATTGCGTATTCATTCCTCCTCTGTCGAAGATTAATTGACCATATAATTGTGGGTTTCTTTCTGGGTTTTGTGTTCTGGTCCATTGATCTATGTGCCTGTGTGTATGCCAGTACCATGCTGTTTCCATTACTGCCTCTTTGTAATTTAACTTGAAGTCTGGGATTGTGATGCCTCCAGTTTTGTTTCTCAAGGTTGCTGTGTCTATTCAAGGTCTTCTGTGGTTCCATACAAATCTTAGGAGTGTGTGTGCTAGCTCTGAAAAATGCCGTTGGTATTTTGGTAGGAATTGCATTAAATACGTAGATTGCTTTGGACATGGACATTCTGTCACCGTGTGTTCTTCCAACCCATGCGCTTGGAATGTCTTTCCGTTTCTTTGTGCTGTCTTCAGTTTCTTTCACCAGTGTTTTCTAGTTTTCAGAGTACAGTCTTCACCTCATTAGGTTTATTCCTAGGCATCTTACTGTTTTTGATGCAGTTGTAAACGGGATTGCTTTCTCCGTTTCCCTTTCTGCTGCGTCATCATTAGTGTGCACAGGGCTGCACACTCGGTTTGCGTCGGATTCGTCTATCAGTCGCAGTAGTTTTTTTGGTGGGTTCTTCAGGATTCTCTACATATAGTATTGTCCTGTCATCTACAAATAGTGACAGTTTTACTTCCTTCTTACCAGTTTGGATGGCTTTCGTTTCTTTGTCGTCTGATTGCTGTGCTTAGGACTTGCAGTGCCATGTTGACTAAAAGTGGTGAGAGTGGACATTCTTGGGAGAGCTGGATTTTTTTAAATTGTGGTACACTGTACGTAGTTTAATATTGATTGTTTGTACCATTTGTAAGCATACAATTCTGTGGCATCAGTTGCATTCACAATGTGGTGTGACCATCACCAGTATCTATACCTCAAACTTTTTAAGCGTCCCAAACAAAAACCCTGTCCCTATTAAATAGCAGTTACCCCTTTTTTCCAGCCCCCAATATCTCTCTTCTGCTTTCTGTTTCTGTGAAAATTCATATCCCTATTGTAGGGACCCATGTGAGTGGAATTACACACCACCATTCATCTGTATCTGGTTTATTTCACTACGCATAATGTTTTTAAGGTCTATCTGCCTTATAGCACTTGTCAGAATATTTTTTTAAGTCTTTACATTTTTAGAGCAGTTTTAGGTTCACTGTAACATTAAGGGGAAGCTACAGAGATTTTTCATATACCCTCCTGCTCTCCCTGCCCCCCCCACTCCCCCGTTATCAACCCCCCCACACACACCATGGTGCATTTGTTACAATGAAAGAACCAACACCGGCACATCTTACTGCCCCGAGTCCCACTATCCACCTGCCTTACGTTACGGTTCGGCCTCGGCGTTACACATCCTGCGGGTTTGGGCAAAGGTCTGATGGCACGCGTCCTTTATAGTATCACGCGGTCGTTTCTCTGCCCTGAAAATCCTCTGTGCTCTCCCTGCTCGTCTCCACTCCCCCCTGGCAACGGCCGACCTTCTAACCGCCTCCGTGGTTTTACCTTTTCCAGTATCTCGCGTACTTGGGGTCTTGTGGTGTGCAGCCTTTCATGCTGGCTGCTTGCACTTCGTTACATGCATTTAAGCTTCTTTCATGACCTTCAGGACTGGGTGGGTCATTTCACTTTAGGACTGAACAGTATTTCACGGTCTGGATGAACCACTTTACCCGTTCAGCCCCTGAAGAACATCTTGGTTGTTTCCAAGTTTCAAAAGTTATGAACAAAGTCCCTGTAAACATTTGCGCTCAGGTTTTTGTGTGGACGTAAGTTTTCAGCTCCTTTGGGTGAACGCCAGAGAGCACAGTCGCTGAACCGCATGGGAAGAGAAGGTTCGGTGTTCTGAGAAACGACCACACGGCCTCGCAGAGTGCCGACACCGCTCTGCATCCCCGCCAGCAGCGCGAGTTCCTGTCGCTCCACGTCTGTACCAGCGTCCAGTGGTGTCCGCGGTTCGGGCTTTTGCCTTCCTGAGAGGTGTGTGGTGTATCTCGTTTTAGTCTGCGTTTCCCCGAGGACCTGGCGCGGAGCGTCTTCTCGCGTGCTGCTTTGCCATCTGGAAACTTGCGTTACGGGTTTTGCCCATTTTGTAATTGGTTTGTTTTCGTACTGTTGGTTTGGAGTGTTCTGGATGGCAGTCCTTTGTCAGCCGAATCTTTTGCAAGTATTTTCTACTGGTATGTGGCTTCTCATTCTCTCGAATATATTAGAATTGTATTCCATTTTATAGTAGAATTAAATGTGGACTTTTTTGAAGTAGGAAATCATACATTCTAATCTATTTTTTTGTTTTAATCATTGACTGTACTCTTAATTTTTATTCTCAAAGAATAAATATATTCCTGAAAAGCTATTTGGAAATTGACAAGTCGTTATCCCAAAGGCTGCCTGACAGCATAGTTACCCTTTCCTGAGACGTGGTAAGTAACTTCAGCGAGTTGTAGGACATTCTTTGTGTGCTGAGTCGCCTACAGAGTGACTCTCTGAGATCAAGAAGTGTGAGTCCTTCAACTTTGTTCTTTTTAAAAATTGTTTTAGCTATTCTGGAACCCTTGCGGTCCCATGTGCATTTTAAGATTTAGTCTGTCAGTTTCTGCCGGGCGCAGGGACACGGGGGAGACTGCTGGGAGCTTCTCGGCATGTTGCCTGGGTGTTGTAGGTCCACCTGAAGAACTACCATCTTCACACTCAGGTTTGTAATCCACGAATGAAATCTTCTCAATTTTTAGGTTTTCTTTAATTTCTGTAAACAACATTTTACGGTTTATAGTTTATAAATCTTGTAATTCTTTGATTAAATTTATTCCTAAGTGCCTTATTATTTTTGATGATATTGTGACCCGAATCATTTCCTTACTTTCATTTTTTGAGTATTCATCGCTAGAGTGGAGAAGTACAGATGATCTTTGTTTTTGTATTCCCGCACCCTCGCTGCGCTGTTTGTCAGCCCTGATGGTTATTTGTAGATTCCTTAGTGTTTTCTATGGACAAGATACTGTCTCCTGCGAACAGAGAATGTTTGATTTATTCCTCTTCAATCTGGATGCCTTTTGTTTTGCTGGCCTAAGGACCCAGGCTGGAACCTTCAGGAGAAAGCTTACTAGGAGTGGTCGCTGTGAACACCGTTGTCGTGTTCCTGGTTGATCTTACGGGGAAGCATCCACACGGTCTCCAGATACGATGTTAGCTGTGGATTTTTTTTGTAGGTGCTCTTTATCAAGTTGAAGAAGGTCCCTTCTGGTCTTACGTGTATTGAGTGCTTTTGTCGTGATCAGGCTTGGACTACCCTTGTCAGATGCTTTGTCTGGACGGGGATAACCTTGTAATTTTTGTCTGTTAGTTCTGTTGAAATGGTGTATCCACGTCGGTTCAGTTTCATAAGTTAGATCATCCTTGTGTTCCTAAGATAGTTTACTTCTCCTCTTATTAAAATAGTATTTATTGTAGCAGCAGAGAAATTGACTTTCAGTTGTCCCTTCTGACTTTTCCAGTTTAGATAATTTGCCACAAATTTTTTTGTAGTGATTGACTTGGAAATGATATTCAGATTTTTCTGTTGTGTCACAGTTTATCCAGTCTGTTCATAATTTGGAGAAACTTAGTTTGGGGTGCTTTTAAGGTTATAGTGTCTAGTTTAGAACCTTCCTGTATCTCTTACAGGGGCTTTTCCATGTTTTATATTCGGTGGAGGCTTCTGATTCACTGCCACTTCGTGTCTGCTTTCTGAAAGAGAACTTTCGCCTTTGCTGATCTGCTTTAAAAAGACATAGCTAGAAACGCAGTCTATACATACACACATGCGCGTTTATTCGTGTCTGCCGTTAGGAGATTTTCCATTCTTTGATGTAAATACGGTAGGTTTCAGGGGCTCCGTCATCGTCTTCACCATGTGGGTGGACACGCTGATTCATGTGACAGCCTCACTACCCTCTTTGTCCCTGGAGAGGAGATCGTAGTCCTCAATCTGAATATACAGGAAGGTGTTCTTCAGAATGTTTGAGCGTGATTTTCAAAAGGCCTCTTGTCACAGGGTTAACGTTCCTGCTGTCGGAGTTCCTACAGCATGAACGCACACCGCTCCCATGAGGGCTGCAGGGAGCGGAGGCTCACAGTGTGGCCAGTGCCCTCCATACACCTCTTGTGAGTTCACGAGAGGGCAGAGACGGGGCTTGGTGACTGTGAAAGAGGACCTGGACGGGTCGAAACAGGTGACCTCCCGAGTGGTAGAAGCAGACACTCCTTAGCGTGATCTCCACAAAGAGTGGGGAGAGGAGGTGGAGGCGGCGAGCACAGAGCACCGTCCCGCTTTGCTCTAAGGGGACAGAAACCACGGCCGCGGCCGGAAGGGAGTGTGGAGGCCAGCTTTTTTTATTTTTTAAAGATGATAGATTATAGCATATATGTGTGAAATTAGGACTCACCTAGTAGAGGGGAGAAAACTGAGAGTGCTGCAGAGAGCGGGAGCATTGTTGTCGGAGCAGAGTCCTCACGACTAGCTGGGATGGGACCCTCCCTTGGTGGCGGGACAATCTGCTCTGGGCACTGGTGGGTTTGTTTTTAAATGTTTGTTTATTTTTGAGAGAGAGAGAGAAAGTGTGAATGGGGGAGGGGCAAAGAGGGAGACATAGAATCCGAAGCAGGCTCCAGGCTCTGAGCCGTCAGCACGAGCCCGACTCGAACTCACGAACCCTGAGATCATGATCTGAGGCGAGGTCGGCCGCTCCACCGGCTGAGCCCCCCGGGCGTCCTCAGCAGGGAGGGCGGCGAGCCAGAAGCCCGGGCGCGGGGCCGGGTGTGGGCAGGTGGTCGCCAGGTGGTCGGGGGCACGTGGAGGTCCGTGCGCGTGAGCGGCGAGCGAGTGGGGGGGGCCGCTGGCACGTAACCCTCGGATGAGAGAAGGCGGACGCCTGTACCGGGACGCAGGGGAGACGCGGCGCGGGCGACTGCGCGCAGGGTCCCCGGAGCCAGGGAGCCCGGCCGCTCAGGGGAGCACCTCGAGGGCACCTCGGCCCTCCCGCCCCCGGGGACTGACGTCGTGGATCAGACTCCCCTGGTTTGGGACTTGATATAAACGGCGTCAGACCGTAAGTGCTCCTCAGTGTGTCCTCCCGGAGACCAATCCGCTTCGTGCGGTGTAGCTCGCTGCCGCGTGGGGCATCTGCCTAGGTCAGGGGCCGCTCGAGCCGCTTGCTCCGTGGAGGTGCTGCCGGTGACGCTGTAATGACACTGCAACCGCGTGGTGCTGGCGGCCGTGCACCTGGAGCGGGCTCTCTGGGTCGCGGACGGGCGTCTGCCTGGCTCTGGCGGGCAGTGCCCAGTCCTCCGAGCGCTCGTGCGCTTGCTGTCCCGCAGGTGGCCCGTGAGAGGTCCTGCTGTCCCCAGTCCTCGTGAACATCGAGTTGTGGGGGGGGGGGGGCGTGGTGGTTTTCTGCCACCTTCTCTGATGGGCGGGGCGAAGGGGACGGGCCCGGTTGAGACACTTCCCGGCCCAGGACTAGCTTTGACGAGATCTTAAGGGAAGCAGATGCTTGGCTTTAATGGTGGCCGCCTCCTGGGACTGTGTTTCACACGGTCAGGGTGGGGACGGTGGTCTCCAGAGGAGCGTGCACAGCTCTGGGTCTGCCCCGCGTCCTGACCGCTGGCCAGGAGGTGGTGGCGAGACCGTCGTCCACATCTCTAACCGCCGGGAGAGAGGAGGGAAAAAACTGAACCACCGCCAACTGGACCTCCTTTCTAATCGCGGATTTCATTTTCTCGTGCCGGCGACTCAGCAGTTTTAGGCGGTGGGTTCTGAGCACCGCGCGCTGCTTACTTGGGTGAGCGCACAGCCACCGTAGTCGGGTGTTGACAGGGTGCTGAGCAGGGTGGCGATGGGATTCGTGCCTCCAGAAGACTCCTCCGGAGGTCCGCTCTGTGGATACCCCTCTGGGCAGCAGAGGAGGGGAGGGGCCACTGCGGGGCTGTCTCAGTCATTCAGCGTGAGGCGATGGACCGGGACAGCGGCAGGAAAGGGTGACGGAAGTAGAGGGAATGACGTGTTCACCCTTGTAGGTGTTTTGAAAAACTCGCAAGTTTGGGAAAGTACAAGAATCATCCAGCAAACCCCTGCGTGCTCACACACACCCCTGCATCCGCCACTAGGGCCGTCTTTCCCGACCCCTCGGCTGGACCCCAGGGCCTGACACCGTGTCACTCCTTGCTCACTCTGCACCTCCTCGTCTCTCTCGGCCCCGCTCTCACTCCTGCCGGAACCCCGCCCCGATCCAACCCCTGCCTGCCCCGCGCAGCCGCAGAAGCTCCACTGGCCGGGCTCGTCCGGAGTCCTTTCCTCCACTCAGATGTCAGGGCAGGGACAGTGCCTGTGCTGTGTCCCCAGGGCAGCGAGTGGCCGACAGTAGCCACTCGGTAGGCTTGCTGGATTTTGAAAACAAGCTGCTGACCTCGCCTCTCGCGCGGACAGCGGCACCGAGACAGCCCCGCGCTCCTGTGGCGCCGCCGCTCCTGGGAGCGCTCCCCGCACACACTCCCCCCTCCCCGCTCCCACAGACGCCTCTTCTCTCAACCCCGTAGGAAAAAGAGCCAGGGTCCGAGGAGCGCTTCCCGAGCCCAGGTCCACACCCGCCTCTCCTGGGCCACGCCGTGCCCCGGCGCACAAGAACGTGACTCCGCTTCCCCATCTTTTAAAACCTCCTTGACTGTGTTTTCCCTCTGGGCCCCTCTCCCCACTCCGTATTTCTTGTTCCTGCTGCTTCCGTAAGTCACCATAATGTTCGTTACCTTCCATCCGGCGCGTCTTCCTCGGCACCTGCCGTGAAGTCGCCTTCGCAGCCCCGGGTCCTGTCTTTACTGCTGACCTAGAGTTCCTGATTTGGAAGGGTGAGTGCCGACTCCCTGGTAGGGTCCCTGGTGGGTGGTTCAGCGTCTTTGCTAACAAACCCTTCCCCCCACCCCCGCACGTGCTTGCCCACCTTCCCTGGGGAAAGAAAGGAAGAGTCAAGAGGACTCTTAGAAGTTTCCGTTACCTCAGTATTAGGCAAAGACCGTTCATGACTGAATTAAATTATACGTATGTTTTCTTTTCCGTACAAGTTTCATTCTTCCTAGAGGTGAGGACTGCCCAATTTCCCACGTGCCCGGCCCTCTGTCTTCGGTGCACTTGAGCCAGGCATGGTCACGTGCCTAGCAATGGCCTTGCCGGACAGCGCGGGGAACCGCCAGCCCTTCTCTCCTCCCACGGCGTCTCCTGGCCAGCCGCCTCCAGCCGGGGCCGCCGGGGCCCCTGACCCTGCCTCGGGGCCGTCTTCACCGCCCTTGGCATGTCGCATCCGCCCACCTTCCTTTCCCTTGGTCTCTTCTCATTTTGCCTAATCATATCTAGCGGTTTGTTGGGGGTTTTGCTTTTTGCATGTTTGAAAACATCTTTACTCCCTTAAACGCGATTGGAAATTTGGCTCAATATAGAATTATCAGTTGAAAATTATGTTTTCTTAGAATTTCGAGGGTGGTCGGTATTCCAGGCACCATTTTCCTTCATCCTGTCTGCCTCCTTTCGTCTGTGATCTGTGTATTTTCTCTGGAGAATTTGAGAATTTCCCTTTTATCCCGGGCGTTTTCGTTTCCGGAGGGAGGCACCTCGGGCGAGGGTTTTCTCATGAGTCGGCCTTGGTGCTCCCCAGACCTTGTCAGAAAACTCTTGTCTCAGGTCCTTTGATTTTTTTCTTCTTTCACTTCCTTTTCTCCGTTGTCTTTCTGGAGCTCGGCTAGCTGGCTGGCAGGCCCCCACACCCGGTCCTCTGAGGATCTTTTCTCTCCTCCTCCGTGTCATTTTGCTCTCGGCTTCGGGAGAGGGGTCGAGTTTTAAATTGTTATTACTGTGTGAATTTCAAAACACGCTTGTTTCTCCTTTCTTGCAGTAGCGAGAGAGCAGCCCATCGTCTCGGGACCCCGCCGGACGCGGGGGCACCCTGCCTCCCGTTACTGGCTGCGGCCGCCAGTGCAGGCGAGCTGCGTACAGTGCCCGGCACCCGCTTCTCTCCCCCGCAGAGGGGTGGCGGGAGCCCCGCTTCTTGGGCTGTGGGAGGTTCGCCAGCTAAATGCAGGGCTGCGCTCGGAAGGTCAGCGGGCACCTCGCCAGCTCTCAGCCGACATCGGTGAGGTCACTGCTGTCAGCAGGCGTTAGCGCCCTGAGGACGTTAAGTGTCGCTGGAGGTTTTGCTGATGCCCCGCCCCTCTTTCCTCCATCTTCCTTGTTTGGGCCTTTTTTCTCTCCTGTCTGCGGGTCCTGAGCTGCTGGTTCATGTTTAAGATGGAGCCACTTTGGAGCCAGCAGGCAGTTCTGTGAGCTGCGGCCTATCCAGCTGCAGGGCTTCCCTGGGGCCGATCATTTCTTTCAGACCCTCCCCACCCCCCCTAGTGTTTGAAGCTTCGGGACTTTTGTCCCTCGAGTTCTCATTTTGGAGAGGAGCCCTGGAGAGGGTGGGACCTTCGCGCCTGGCAGCCAGTGTTTGGGAAGCAGGAAGGGGGAGTGGCCGTGTGCGGCTCCCTGACAGGAGGGACACAAGCCTGCGGAGCCGGCGGTTCAGCACTCAGACCTGCCGTCTCCGTGCCTGGGACCTGGGGTGGAGCCTGACCGAGGCCGCCGTGCACGCTTACGCTGTCACCAACAAACATGAGAGACTCTTAAATACAAAGGGTTGTTAGAAGGGTGCTGGGCGGGGGGATAGGCTAAATGGGTGATGGGCCTTAAGGAGGGCACTTGCTGGGGTGGGCACTGGGTGGCGTATGTAAGTGATGAATCACTGAATTCTGTTGAAAACGTTATCACACCACATGTTCACTAACTTGGATTAAAAAAAAATACGACTCGGGCGCCTGGGTGGCTCAGTCGGTTCAGCGTCCCACTTTGGCTCAGGTCACGGTCTCGAGGTTTGTGAGTTGGAGCCCTAAACCAGGCTCTGTGCTGACAGCTCAGAGCCCGGCGTCTGCTTCGGATGCTGTGTCCCCCTCTCTCTCGGCCCCTCTCGCTGTTCGCGCTCTTGTCTCTCGCTCTCTGGAAAAAAAAATAAAAAGACTGTCACCACCACGCCTGCCACCCCTCGCCATCATCTGTCTGTCAAAGCCTGCTCACCGCTCTCGCCTCGTGGACGGACGCCCTTCCAGTTTCTTTCTGGCACCTGAGTGGCAGCGGGGGGGAGAGGGTGTGAGCCTCCTGCCTGCAGCGGCCACACTTAACAGAAGGTCTGAGGTGGGGCTCGGGCTGCCAGCACGTGTCATGGTTTCTGAGTTTGACCTAAACATTTACTAAGTAAGTTCTGCGTCAGCCACATGAACTCCCGGCCCCGTGCCTCCGTGCAGACTGTGCGCCAGCGTGCGGGGGCCTCGCTGCGGCAGGGCCGCCAGCAGGTGCCAGCGTGAGACTGAGCCATCGTGCAGGGCGTGGCAGGTTTAAAGGCCCCGCTCGGTGCCCTTAGTACCACACGCTTCTGCTTTTAGCATCGTACGAGTCCTGTAAAGTATCGGCCGTCACATTAAATGCATGGTGGTGATTTAAATTTTATTGGCTTTGTAATTTTCTCGGTGTTTAGTTTGTATGTTTCTATACGTTTTGATTTTAGAGCTCTTCTCAACTCTGCAGGCAGCGCTTTCTGACTTTAGACGCAGACGTGTTTACGCAGCTTAGTGAGCTCGATGCTCACCCGTGGCAGTCACAGAGCTTCTCTTTTTAAAGGTTCAGTCCATTTTGATTAAGTTTAAAAATCAGACGGACGCCTGGGTGGCTCAGTCGGTTGAGCGTCCGACTTTGGCTCAGGTCATGATCTCACTGTCTGTGGGTTCAAGCCCCTCGTCGGGCTCTGTGCTGACAGCTCGGAGCCTGGAGCCTGCTTCCATTCTGTGTCTCCCTCTCTCTCTGCTCCTCCCCCACTCATGCTCTGTCTCTGTCTCAAAAATAAATAAACATAAAAAAACAAAATCACTGACAGAGCCAGAATACCATTAATTATGTAATATTGTACTCCCCCTGGCTATGAACGACCGAGATTTAGTGCCATTTAGTCCAATATGGAATATTTTAATTTCATTTAAGCAAATTGGGTTATTTTGAGTAATTTAACTTAAAAAGTGGCATTTCTAACAAGAAGCCTAATTCTTTTCCCAGATCCAACTGAATGGTTTTGTTTTTGTTTTTGTTTCGCTTTAAAGGAAAGAAAGAAACCCCAGGCAGAAAATTTCAGGGTGTGTTTAGAAGCCAGTGCACCCGAGCGTCCGGGTGGTTCCCTGAGTTGATCTGGTCTCAGCTCAGGGCTTGATCTCAGGGTCTTGAGTTCAAGCCCCACGGTGGGCCCCTGGGGTGGAGCCTCCTTAGAAAAAGTAGGGCGAGAGCTTGTTTCCCAGGAACCCCTATGTTAACTACGACCTAAAATGTTAGTGCACGCCTTTAAGATCGTATTACATTCTGACAGCTTCCGGGGGAGGTTCTTTAATGTCAGTTTGGGGGTCTGTTTCTTGGATTTGGGGCAAGTTGTGTTTACAGTAGTTATGCAGTAGCATTTGGGTGTAAGCCCCGCGGCCTCTGCGGAGCTGTGGCCCTGCGTGCGGAGAGCACGTGCTCATCTGCCGGCACACGGGCCTTTCGTGTCGGCGCCCCGGCGGTGGGGCGGGTGCGGATCCGGCCCTTCCTCGGAGCCGCCGGCGCTGAGATCCTGTGGGGCAGGTGAAGGGTCCCTGTGGTGGCCGAGCAGCTGACAGAGGCCTGTGCGGGACCTAGCCCATCTCTGTCCCGATGCGGCCTGCACTCGGCTCGGCACCCTGAGCGGGAGGAGACCAGGTTTTCTGTTCTTCTTGACCCAGAAGTCCATTTCATGAATTCAGATCTATTCTTTCTAGGCCTTAGCCTTAGGTGCCTCAGGACTCTCCCAGCACTTGGCTTCGCTCTTTGTGCCCTGTGGCCTTTAGCCGTACTGCGCTGGTGGCCAAGATCCTTGTGTGGATGGTGTCAGAAACCCCATATCCAACCAGCAGTGTCTCACTAGGTAATGATGACGTCATTATTGTCATCGATGGTAGTGACTGTATCCAGTCAGTGAAATGGAGTGCATGCCGTTTGTAAGGTGGTTGTGTACAGAAGGCAGCAAAAGTTACCGCAAAGAATATTAAAAGCATCCTGTTAATGTCATGTAAGAATCAGATTTATTTTAAAAGTTAATATTAGGCGTGCAGTATAAGATTAGAACCAGTCTCCTGGGACCAGTTCTTTTCTGTTTTTCTTTTCAAAATTAATTTAGTAAATTTTTACTCTATATCCTTTTATCAAGGCAGCACAATCTAGATAAATTCTGGTGCCCTAGGGGCCAGGTGTTCAATCCATTGAGCAAAACCCATAAGCCCATATATGCTCTTGGGCTCTGGGCACCAGAACCAGAATTGGCTGCTTGGTAATTACAAGTTTCCCATGAAAATTTTGCTTTATCCAATAGGGAGAAAGTTTAATCTGTGTTTAGTTTTCTTTTGAACCTTTTTTTATTGATTTTCGATATGATGTCTCCTTTCAGAACCCTAATATGATCAGTCGCTTCTGTATTTTATCACCAGCTGACATCATCTCGACTGTCGAGTTTAATCACTCCGGAGACCTTCTCGCGACGGGAGACAAGGGCGGCAGAGTCGTTATTTTCCAGCGGGAACAAGAGGTCAGTGGCTCACGGACCACAGGCAGACAGAGCGCAGCCTTTCTTGCGTCACCTGGCAGGACGGGAAGGACACGCACTCTCTCAGGCTCTGACGTCACGTAGATCAGTTACGTCACGTTAACCACATAGACTCCTCTTACCTCAGGGCCGAGCGAGCAGACGCGTGCTCCAGCTCACTGCCGTCCCCCTCTGAGCCCCAGTTAAGTCTCCTGTGCCCTCATCCTCAGGGCAGAGTCCTCGCCCTGCCCACAAGCTGCCGCGCTGACCGGATGAAGGGTTGTGTGGTGGGGTCCTGCCTTCATTTGCTTTCGTCCTGTCATTAATTCAAGTGACTGTCGGTGAAAATCACGCCACAGGCCGGTGGAGGTGGCAGCTCCCAGCCGTGCTGTCCAGCAGTATGCACGAGCTGCGGGGAAGCTTCCATGTGTGTGTGGGGGGGTCATGAATTCTGCCTCCCCCCTCAGTCAGAGGTGAGCAGCTGTGCGTCTCCCATCCCCCGAGGGCCCCGCTGTCAGGGCTGGGAGGAAGGGGTCCTCAGCGGGGCCTGGGATGGTTCTAGGTCACTCCCCCTCGCGGAGGAGCCCATCCTTTTGAGTCGTGCGTTAGAGGAGAACGGGAGGTAGAACCAGGCTTCCCTCGTCCCGGGAGCCTCATCACGGTTCGCGGTGAGTTCGGGTGAAGGAAGCAAGGTGGCCTGGTGGCCTGCTCATCTGCTGCACACACGCTCCGGGGAAGAACCACGGGGAAGCCAGGCTGGGGTTTGTGGAAAGCCGTCTGTCTGCTTCCCTGACAGTCACTCACAGGCCCTCGTCTGTGTCCAGGCAGGTCAGGGTGCCAGCTGCTTCCTCATCTGCAGATTCTAGTCTCTACGTTTTTGTGGCAAAACTTTGGTGTGGCAGCTCGCGGGCCCTGGTTCCCCTCCAGTAGGTCTCTGTGGCAGCGAATGCCAGCCCTGCCACCAGAGAGGGGGCGCGTGGGGGCCTCTGTGGGAGCGGAAGCCCTGGGCGCCCCCAGTCGAGGCAGAGGATTGCTTCGGAGAATGAGGAGACGCGTATGGGGGCCAGCATCTCATCGAAATACATGTTGCGGCTCTAATTTTGGTATGTCTGTTAATAGATTTTAAAAATAAATATTTTTAATTTTTTTAAAAATGTTTGTTTATTTTTGAGAGAGAGACACACACACACAGAATCCGAAGCAGACTCCAGGCTTTGAGCTGTCAGCACAGATCCCGACACGGGGCTCGAACTCACAAACCATGAGATCATAACCTGAGCCAAAGTCAGACGCTTTACCAAGTGAGCCACCCAGGTGCCTCTAAAAGAAATTTTTTTTTTTAATGTTTATTTTTGAGAGAGACAGAGCCTGAGCGGGGGAGGGGCACATGGAGACCCAGAATCCGAAGCAGGGTTCAGGCTCCAAGCTGTCTGCACAGAGCCCAGCGTGGGGCTCCGACGCTTCCCTGACTGAGCCGACCCGGTGCCCCAATTAAAAAAATTTTTTTAATCTTATTTTTTCTGATTTGGAATGGTGAGAATTGTTGTGAATTATATATATTGTCATTAGTCTTTGAAAATCATCACAGGTGATTTGATAAGTTCACAGTTTTGCATTCTTTTCCTGGAGGTAGATTGTTACGTGGTGCTTCTTACGTAGAACTGTGTACCTGACCTGTGTCAGCAGGGGTAAAGTGCTCGGGGGCGTTTATTACTTTTAGCAGAAGGAGTATTTTTAACCGATTGCTGAGCCGAAGTATCTTAAATTTAAGAAGTCACTCTCAGTTCCTTAAAGTTTGCCATTTTAGTGATATCTGTATGGAAAACTTTTCTCATTTTTGTGGGTCCTCATTGAAATCTAAAAACTATCTGGCTTCAAATGTGAAATAGATTGTGGTGAAATTCAAGCATCTTGTGACAAAAAATATTGGCAACAATTTTGAGAACCCATAGTATAAGTTGTTAAGGTGGAGGAAATCCTTATTAATAAAGTGAAGCAATAGATTTATACAGCAACAGGTGGTTAAAGTTGTTGAAATTTGATAAACCCCACCCACCAACCGTAACTTATTAACCCCTGGGCAACCGTTCTTCACCTTTCTTTTCTCAATATTTTGGTTAACATAAAAAGAGCCTTCATATTCCATCTGCTTTTAAAATATTTTAGAGGTTGCTGTATGTAGCCGTCACCGTAGACTCAGGGTTTTCCAGTGCCGTCAGTTAAACGGCACAGCCCTTTCTGCAGAGCCCAGGACAGGGGGTTCGAGGACATAGCAGGACCCTGCCTGACGGGGGAGGGTGGTGTGGGTGTCAGGCTGAGGGATCGGGGTGATAGGGAGCCCTCGGGCAGTCCAGGGTGTGCACGAGACCTGAGGTCGGGAGCACAGTCCGCAGTGTTGATCTGGGAGCTGCTCTGCCTCTTAGCGGCAGAGCGCTGCCCGGGAAGCCCGCCGTGTCAGTCCCCGGGGAGCAGGGCTTAGGGATGTTTAGAGCGCAGCCTGGCAGCTGACCCTGGCCGTGCGAACCGCTGTGTTTATGTCACGTCTAGGCATGCCAGTGCTCACCCCGTCTGACAAGATGCCCCTCCCACCACCTTCCCATCCTGCCCGTGGGTCAGGGTCCCAGCAGCTCGGGCTGGCGGCCGCGGCTCCGGCTGCACCCCTCCTGGAGTCCCTTGCTCTCACCTTCTCTCCTCTTGCACCTCCCTGGACGGGGCGCGGAGACTGCTCACTGCCCGGGGGCCCTTGGGCGAGGTCTCGGGGCTAGGTGTTGGAGTGGGGGGTCGGGCAGTTACAGCAGGAAGACGGCCCGCAGGTCAGGAGCGGCAGTGAGGTTCTCGCACACGGTGGCCCAGGAAGGAGAGCAGCGCTTCGACGCGGGCATCTCGTAGATTTGTTCAGATTCTGCTGTTTCTCGAAGTGGATTATGGTCCTGAGACCTGGGACTAAAGACTCTACAGAATTTTCCTTCTACTTTCATTTTTCTCCTCAGCGAGTTAGAAGCTTCTGCTGGCAGATTCTGCCTTCTCGCGGAGGGTGGGGGCCTGAAGGCAGCGCGTGCAGCATTAGCCCACCCAGCACGGTGCCCGCGTGCAGGCCGCGTCCCGGGGTCCGGGTGTGGCTTCGGGGAGCGTGCAGCAGGAGAGAGGTCCCGGGAGCTTTGGGGGATGTTTCCTCCTCATGCGTGCTCATAAGTCAGAAATACACAAGAGTCTAGACGGAAAGGTTTCTCTGCTTCGTTCAGTTTCTCTGACGTACATCCTAGAGTGTTAAAGGTGTCAGACTTAAGATGCTGATTATATAGCAAGAACTAAACAAAATTTAAAAATTAAAACAGTTATATTATGTAATATTCTTACCGTCTTATAGAAAATGTCATTTGAGACTACAGAAGATTTCAGATACTAATAGAAATACATTATGAACCCACTGCCAGGTTTTACTCTGTCCTAAAAGAAAACCAAGCCTTCGGCAGGTGGAGGAGTGTCACCTGTTTGATGATTTCTGACCTGGGGTTTTGTTTCCCTTTTTAAAACTGTGGTCACTTTATGTTCAGGCTGGTGGTACGGAGTTTTCCTTCGCACCGTGTTTCGTTCACTAAAACAGCCTCCTGTTTCCTTGCAGAATAAAAGCCGCCCTCACTCTAGGGGAGAATATAATGTTTACAGTACCTTTCAGAGTCATGAACCAGAGTTCGACTATTTGAAAAGTCTAGAAATTGAGGAAAAAATAAACAAAATCAGGTGGTTACCACAGCAGAACGCCGCTCATTTCCTGCTCGCCGCAAATGGTAAGAGCTCTTCTTTGAGTCGTTATTCGACGTAGGACTTTATTTGCAGTTTTCTGGGTGTAGGTTCCTTTTGTTACTTTAACCCGTTCTAGCAAATGTCGCAGCTGTAAACCCTGGGGAGAGGGTCAGCTGTTAGCCGGGCAGCAGGCGGTGGGCGGGGAACGCCGAGAACGTCGCGGTGAGCACGCCCGCCCCGCACACGCGCCCCCGCGTCTCTGCCAGGCGCGTCCGTAACCGGAAACCGAGGGGTTCCGAGGCTCTCAACGCCTAACCCCACGCAGAACCCGGGTTCCGATGTAGCGCTCGGCTAGCAGCAGTGCATGCTGTGGTTTTTCTTTTAATATGGAGACTACGGTTTTTATTTTCAGATAAAACTATTAAATTATGGAAAATAAGCGAGCGGGACAAAAGAGCAGAAGGTTATAACTTGAAAGATGAAGACGGACGGCTTCGAGACCCGTTTCGAATTACGGCACTGAGGGTACACGCTCCGTTTCCTCACACTACTCCGTTCTCTTCCTAGTTAATCGGGGACAGTGCGTAAGTCTGTGTAGAGAAGACCGCTGAACAGGGCCTCGGCGGGACCTGCCTCCTCCGGCTCGCGGGGGTGTCTGGATCACAGTCACCGCATTTGTGTGTGTTCAGGTCCGGTTTCCTCGTATTTCACATAAGCAGGAAGTCCCACGGTGTCTTGAGAAAACATGAGGGTACTAGAGCAGAGACTCGGATCTAAGTCCACAACAGGTCTTTCTAAGCATATCGACTCCCTTTCACCGCAAAGGTCCTGAGTAGCGCGGTGGCGGTGGCGGTGGGACGTCCACGCAGGATTCGGCACGCTGCCCCGGATGGAGTCGCGTGGGCTGCAGACGCTCCACCAGGGTCTCGCGGAGCTCCCTGAGTTAGCTTAGGTTTCCGAGTCGTCACTCTTTTTCCGATTGTTAAAGTAAAAAAAATTCTTCACTCCCTTTCTGCCGTCCCTGGGCCCAGTACGAAATGACTGTCACTTCTGATACCTAAATTTTTTTTACATTTTAACATCTCTGACAGCGAGCGAGGTCTCAGTGTCTTGTAATCGGCCCAGTGGTGCACGCGGTGGCTGGTGTGTGGAGGGAGGCGGGATGTGGCAGAGGAGGTGGGGCAGCAGGAGGCCAGCGCAGGCACCACGCGGAGGGGTGCCCTGAAACCACTGCCTGGGACACGTGAAGGTTGTGGGCCGAGTGGTTTCGTTCTTAATGAGGCTTAAAGCTTAAAGCTTTGTTGAATATTATTGAGTGAAGACCTGGTTAGTGGACACGTTCCAGGTTAGCATAAGGTGCCACGGGGCAGGATACCGTACTGCAGAGACCTTTCCCCGTGCCGCACCCGCCGCAGGGACCTGGGCGCACACGGCGTGCGGGACACAGCCACAGCCCAGCAGCGGAGGCCGCGCGCCCCGCGGCTCAGGGAAGAGCTGTGTGCAGCTGAGTGACACTGCCAGGGAAAGAGCAGGCTGGGTCAGCTCCTCACGGGCTGCCGGGTCACAGGCTCCCGGGTCTGGAGTGTAACCGATGCCCGGGCGGCGGGGGGTGGGGGGGGTGCTCTGAGAAGCGATGCCATTCACTCAGGTCGAGGTGATAAAACCGACCTGAACCAAGATGTTTGATGTAAACCTCGGTGATTTCTGCTGCCCCAGCCTACCGCGCTCACACCCCTGTGGCAGTCAGAAACCACTCTTGGTGACCGTAGCACCAGTGTCGCTGTGGCCAACACATGAAACTCTTTTAAGTGCGATAGAACGGAGAAGGCACCGGGTGCCCTGCTCTGACCTCCCCCGTCTGTCCCTGGCCGCCTTCGCGGCCTCCCGCCGGGCTCGTGTCCTCTCTCCGCTCCGGGAAAGCTGCCTCCTCCTGAGCGGGCCCGCTGCAGTGCCCCAGACACAGCACGCCCTCCTGTAAGACCGGAGGTCGGTCGGTCCGGCGTTGGTTTTATTCAGAGGCTCTTCATACGTTTAGCCTAATCAGATCGGTCTAATTGGTGGCCAGAGCGTAATTTCATCAGAAACTGCTTTTATTAATCACAGTGGGGTTTAAGAGATCACAGGCCATACATAGACTGGCCTTTGTGAGTTTAGGCCTGTATTTGATTTGTTAATTGCCTCTCTGAAAGCTAAAAATGGACTATTTGTCTAAATTTAGTTGGATGGGAGTCAGATACAGCTTTTTTTTTTCCCAACGTTTATTCCTTTTTTTATAGAGGCAGAGCATGAGTGGGGGAGGGGCAGACAGGGAGGGAGACATGGAATCTGAAGCAGGCTCCAGGCTCTGAGCCGTCAGCACAGAGCCCGATGTGGGGCTCGAACCCATGAACTGGGAGATCATGACCTGAGCCGAAGTCGGAGGCTTAACTGACTGAGCCCCCCAGGCACCCAGATACGGCTCTTTTTAAATTTTGTTTTCCTCTTAAATTATTTTAGTACTTTCCGTTCTGACATTAGAGCTGCCACCTGTGTTGGTCACTTAAGAGACTGGTCCAGGGCCGTGGCCGCCCGCTGCGCCCCGCAGGACGGGGAAGCCAGCGTGCTGTCGGCGCCCGGCCGCCCGAAGGTGCAGGAAGCAGTGTTTGTCCGTGCTTCCCCAGGCTCGGGTTTGCAGACTTCTGGGCGGGGGAGACGGAACGAGAGCTCTCTGCCTGCCCTTCGAAGTGCTCCCTTTGGCTTTTAATTAGAAAAATAACAGTTACTCGTGTTCATTTTTTATTTTGATTTTAAAGCTTCTGCCTTCTTTCCCATTAAATGTCTTTTTTCTTTTTTCTCACACGTGGACACGATGACCCACGATGGCGCCCCTGCCTCTCACGTGGGCCTGTGTGTGTTTGGGCCGGCCCCTCCCCTCCCCTTCCCCCTTTGCCTGGCTGACTCCACTGTCTCCACGCTGGCATAGGTGTCCTGTCCCCTGACCACAGCGCACAGCCCAGAGATGGGTTTTTGTGCCCCTTTTTAAGGAATTTCTTACTGAAGCATAATCTGTGTACCAGAAACTGCCCCTGCCATCAAGTGGACAGCGGCCCCATGAGTGTTTCCAGGCTGACCTGCCCGCGAAGTGAGCAGTAGGTCAAGCACAGTACTTCATCAGCCCCCTGGGGCCCCCCCCCCCCGTGCGCTCTCCCGTCTCCACACCCCTTCCTGGGCGCACGGCGTGTGCACTGAGCAGACCACCTGTGTGGCGAAAGAGGCTCGGGCACCTGCCGGTGCCTTTTAAAGGCAATAGCCGCAAGGAAAGAGAAAGGGATGGGAGTTCTTGACGGAGTCTCCCGTGGAGACTTTGCTGTCGTCGTGGCTCCAGGGACACACGGGAAAGAGAAGTCACAGCATTAGGCATTTGTGCCCCGGAGACACTTTGTTAGGTGCCAGTTCAGCCTGCCCTTGGACGAACATAGCCAGCCCTGGCGACGGCCACAGGGAGGGACAGGACCCCATTGTGGGTTGTTGTCACAGCTCTGGTAATTGCTTATTGGGGATATTGTCTGCACAAAACCGTTAGCTCACTCTGAACTTGGATTTGTGCCTTTTTGTTCTCTACTGTCTGAGTGTTGTAATTTTATGCTGCAATGATCTTTGTTTTGAATTCCTATTTCCTTCCGTTTTTAGGTTCCAGTATTGAAGCCCATGGATCTCATGGTAGAAGCAAGCCCACGGCGAATTTTTGCAAATGCTCACACATACCATATCAATTCCATTTCAGTGAATAGTGATCATGAAACGTATCTTTCTGCAGATGACCTGAGAATTAATCTGTGGCATTTAGGAATCACAGACCGGAGCTTCAGTATCCTTCCTCGGATGGCAGGCTCGGCGCTTTTCATAGCTTCGTTCTGCAGACACGCGGGTCTCCGTGCACGTCTCCTCCTGTGTCTCGGAGCTCCCCCCTTATGAGCTTGCTGCACGGTGTCCCGCAGTGGAGGTTCCCAGGGATTGGGAGTGTCCCTAAAAATGGAAACTACTTTCTACCTGTGGGGAAGTTTCTCTATATAACGAGAATGACCAAGTCCATTGCCTGCCTCTCCCCCAAATCTGCTAGTAGCTGATAGACTGGAAAACACTGGCTGTGGTTCATGTTCACTCATCCAGCCCAAGAAGTGACCACGTAAGAATTCTGTCTTAAAAGATCTGTCGAAGGAGTATTCAGGAGAAGGGGCGGTGGTCTGCTACTAAGGGGAGAACGGACATGGCGCTGGCTGGGCAAGTTCTTGACTTCTCCAGAAGCGAGAGACCTGTCCTGTGTGCACCTCAGGGGGCTTCAGGCAGGACTTCCCTTGTTTCGGAGCACCGTCAGGCTGGCGCAGCGGGACAGGTGGCCTCGGACTCGCCTGGGCTGCGTGTGCCTCCTTCACTCGGGGTGGCCCCCGAAGTCAGGGTTTTGCCTTTCGGATTCTAGCATTTCACACTGGATTGTTACTATCCGTTGTCCTTTTACTTGATTCGGTTGCTTACTTACCGAGATGGCTTAGTTCACGAAGAGCGTGGCAGCCACCACGTCTTCTGTTCTCTTCTTCCTGCGATCTTGAGAAATGTCCCAGTTTGGGAGGTTTGTGCCCATGGTCCCTGCTTTCTCTATATTCTCCTTAAATTGTTCTGTTTTAAATCATTCTTTCTCCTATTCGTACGGGACTGTCTGAACAAATTCAGATAACAGAGGAGGTTCTTCCCACTCGGTCCTGCGCTCCAGCCAGCCGTCGTAGGGAGTCCTGCTCCGCCCCAGCCTCTCCCTCTCTGTGTGCGGGCCTGCATGTTAAGAAGCTCTAGGCTCGTCCTCTGCGTGGTGGGAACGAAGTCCAGCGCCCAGGAGTGTCAGGGGGCCCGAGTTCAGCTCCATGACCTTAATTAGCGTCGATTCACACAGGCCGTCTAGGCCTTTCTCGCCCTCTGTAAACCTGTGCTCCTGGGGGGAGCCAGTGGGTGTGGAGCTGTGGGCACGGGGCCCAGCACACGGCAGCCAGCCTCTGCCCGCGCCAGCCTCTGTGGCGGCCTCGCTTTCCCGCTGCATTCTGGCCGTCTCTCCGTGTGCGCGAGCCTCCAGCTGCGCATCCGCAGGGTGTGGGGCCGCGGGGGGTTTGTGGGCCCGGCGTTGCGCCCCTTCCGTGCGGCTCGGAGACGGGGCTCGGCGTACTTGTTCTCAGCAGAGCATTGGCTCTTCTGAAAAATAACTTTTCATGTTAGTGAAACCAAATAAGTCCGTTTTTAATTTCTTCAATTATAGGTGAGTTAAAGCGTCTTCGGTTAATTTACCCTCCGTTAGTGTGGATTTTCTTTGGTGTCCCTTGTTGTTTTTCTCCTGTCAGAAGTCATATTTTCCCTTCGTGATTTGTGAGAGCTCTTAGTTCATAAGCGATTTGTGTATGCGCTCACGTTTTCGTTGCCTTTATAAAATTCTGTCTCACAGTCTTGTTTCAGACACTTCCTTGTGGCCTAAGTTACGAAACACCTACACTCGTTTATACTTCCCTGCATCTATCAGCACCATTTTTCTTAACATCGTTACTTTAAAAATACCCTTGATTCACTCACATGAGAGTTCGGCCGAGAACGGTGCTCTTCCCGGACGCTCCGTTCCCGGCCCCGAGCCCTCGGACCTCTGCCCCCTCTGCGCACCGACGGCGGCCCCAAGGCACACCCTGCGTGTGAGCGGGGCGCTGCTCGCTCTGTCCAGGCGCCTCCCCGCCAGCCTCGGCGATTTCCTCAAGGCTGGTGCCCACTATGGCTCCTTGAACTTAACCGGGAGCTCTGCTCTGGTGCTCGCCGTGGGGGGTCCCCCGTGACCTTCTCTGGACTCCCAGTAGCCCCTGGGCCTGGCCCGGGTCTCCACCCTGCGCAGCGGCACACAGCGCCAGCTGCAGGGCTGCAGTCCCTCCGGGATCACTAGAGGGTGATCCATGCCGGTGCTGTCCGGCGACAGGCTGCAGCATCACCTAGCTGTCCGCTCCCCTCTCTCGGTGGAAGGGTCCATCCGGCCCCCCGTGTTCCGTCCCGGCCCATAGCCAGATTCTGTTCTTTTCTCGTGTTTTTCAGTTAAGCGATTTCCGTATTTGGCAAGCTGCACTGTTCCGACTGCTTAGAACGAGCTCTCAATGGCAGATGGAAAGATTCTGAGAAAAGGAGACTCTTGGAATTTGGCAGATCTCGTGTGTGCGTGTGGCGTACAGAGAGAAGTTGGGATTTTTGCACAGGTCTTACACCATGAAACACGCACGATCTTGCCGTGAACGTCTTTCTGTGGAGCGTTAGGGGCAGCAGCGAGACGCAGGCAGTCCTGTGTGCCCGAGAGTCCAGGCTTGGGAGCCGCGTCGCTGCGGTCCGAGCGGTGCTCAGGTGACAGGGGTCTTCTTCCCAGCGCGCCCCTCTGCACGCAGTCTGTGCGATCTCTGTCTTGACGTGTCCGCTCTCAGCCCCCGCGATGGGTTTCCCTGCCTGCCGTGTGCTGGGACGTGGACTCAGAGCCGCCGAGCACCCTGCCTTAACCGCCCGCCTCAGACATTGTGGACATCAAGCCGGTGAACATGGAGGAGCTGACGGAGGTGATCACCGCGGCCGAGTTCCACCCGCACCAGTGCAACGTGCTCGTCTACAGCAGCAGCAAGGGGACCATCAGACTGTGCGACATGCGCTCCTCGGCCCTGTGCGACAGGCACTCCAAGTGTAAGTGCCGGGAGGGCTCCGGCCACCTCGTCTCACCCTCCTGTTCTCCAGGCGCAGGGCCCGCCCCGCAGACCTAGAGTGTCTCCCGCTCTCCTCACAGCCGCGCAAGCGTAGGACCTGCCTTCGATCGCAGTCCCGGGGTGCCTCTTTCACGGGCCGTCGCCGGCCCCCTGTGGACCGTGAGGGCGCGCTCCCGTAGACTTCCCATTGGATGTCCCTCGGTGAGCCGCCCGTAGCGCTAACTCCCGAGACAGTCTCGGAGCTTCGTCTGAGGGCTTCCTGGCCGGGTCCAGCCAAGAGCCACCCTCGCCCCCCCTCTGTGCGTTAGGACCACGGCCGAGGCCGCCGGAGCGCATCTCACCCGGGGGCGTTCTGGGCCGTGGGACGGGCTCGGGGCACCGGGAGCCACCGCCCCCAGGTGGTGCTCTGGCACTTAATCCATGGAGCCTTGAAGTTCCTTCTAGGTGAGAAAAGTTTTGTTTTGTTTTATTTTTAGCCGTAAAGAATAGACCCGACTTTACGGAAGAGCAGAAGTGTGTATGTGTCCTCCCTTGTGCCTCGTGGTGGGGGCCGGACGGCACAGCAGGCTTTGCCGGCGCACCCCCGGGGGTCCTCGAGGGCGCCTCGGTTCTGGTGTCCTGGGACGCTCTCCCTCGGCGGAGCCAGCGCGCTGGCCACTCCGGCTGTGGCGTCTCCCCTGTGGAGCGCAGCCACACCCGCAGCGCCTCCCATCGGGTGTGCTTCTGACCGGTTCACGGGAACCTTTCTGCCTTGTTCTTGTTTTTCTGGGGCCAGAGTGTGTTTTCAAGAATTCTGCCCCTTTATAGGCGGGTGAAGAGCGAGCTTCGTACGATGCTGGCCTGCTCCTCTCAGGGTTAATAGGCTTTTTTCTTTTTTTTATTTTTTAAGGATCTCTAGACCTAATGTGGGACTTGAACTCATAACCCCAAGATCAAGAGTAGCTCGCTATACTGACTGAGCCAGCCAGTCGTAGTCTGTGATATTCTCGAAGAAACCATTTTACAAAGACGCCGGGGTAGCGCTCAGCAGTAATGAGTCTGAGTAAACCCTTGGTGCTGCTGCAAGAAACACGCGGCTTCCAGACGCTCCAGACAAAGTGCAGAGACCCTCACTCGAGGGGGCGCGGCCGCTCACTAGGGGCTGGGGCCGGACGGAGCCTCTGGGCCTCTGTGGCAGCGCAGGCAGGGGGCGGTTGAGTTTCTGCTGAAAGCGCAAAACCTGTAGGAGAAAGGCGCCAAGGAAGCTTCTGGAATCTTCTGAAAGTAATTGGGTTTTGTTATGTGGAGCTTGGCTCCCGGATTGCAGGGACTGACCCCTTTGCCTGACAGGCTTTGGCGGTTGGGCCGTTGTAGAGGTTACAGTCCAGACCCAGTGTTTCCAGGCATGTGCCTCTGTCTTCCTGTGACACAGGTCAGGGCTGCTCGGGCACCCGGCTGCCTGTGTGGTCGCAGGCTGTGGTTAGCACGGGGTTCTTGACCACAACCCATGCCGAGTGTCTGGGGGGAATCTTCCCGGCCTCGGGCACGGGCGTGCTGCTCCTGGGTCTGGGTGGGATGTTGGCGGGGGGGCGCTTCTGATGCTGTCCCCTGTCAGCGACTGGCCCTGGGGCATCTCCTCTAAGTCCCTGAAGCACAGAAGGTGAAGGCTGGAAAGGTCAGGAGTTGGAGCGGCACGCGGGCCGCGCTCCTCCGGAGTCCGCACGGAGGGCCTGGCTCGCAAACGGAAGCTGAACACGTTGTCTTCCAGTTTTTGAGGAGCCCGAAGACCCCAGCAGCAGGTCCTTCTTCTCGGAAATCGTCTCCTCCATCTCCGACGTGAGGTTCAGTCACAGCGGCCGCTACATGATGACGCGAGACTACCTGTCGGTGAAGGTGTGGGACCTCAACATGGAGAGCCGGCCCGTGGAGACCCACCAGGTGAGGCCGCCGCGCAGGGACGGCCCCGTGTCTGCACGCGGCGCCGCCTGACCTTCCTGTGGTCTCGTTCAGGTGCACGAGTACCTGCGCAGCAAGCTCTGCTCTCTGTACGAGAACGACTGCATCTTCGACAAGTTCGAGTGCTGCTGGGGCGGCTCCGACAGGTGAGGCCCCCGGGGGGAGGGGCCCGCGGGGAGGCGGGGGCTCGTCGCGGGGAGAGCTCTCCGGGAGCGGAGGCCGGCGGCAGGCCGGCCTGGGTTGTGCCAACAGCCGTGCTTTGAAGGCTTTTTGCCAGGCTGACCATAGTTTGTTTTTATTTTTTTAATGCGTTATTTTGAAAGAGCGAGCATGCGCACACACGGGGGAGGGGCAGAGAGAGGGAGAATCCCAAGCAGGCTCCGCACTGTCAGCACAGAGCCGGTCACAGGGCTCCATCCCACGAACCCTGGGATCATGACCTGAGCCGGAAGCGAGTCGCACGCTTAACGGACTGAACCACCCCGCCCCTCCCCCCGCCCCTGGCCCGCGCCAGACAGTTTCCAGGTGGAGGAGAGGGGCTCCTGAGCAAGTCCTCCCCCTGCTTGTGGTCCCGCCTGGACGCAGACCGTACATGTGGCAGTGAGGCTCTCTTCGGGTGTTCTTAAAATGCGTTTAAAGTAACTTACCGTGTGTCGTTTTCAAGAGGAGCGTAAAGGAAGGAGACGGGGCAGTGATTTGCCACCGAGTGTGCGAACTGGCCGCGTCCCAGGGGGCCTTTGCTGCTGGAGCGAGCCGGGGCTGCCCTCCGCCTCACTGGCGCTTGTGCTCGGGCGGCAAGTCCCGGTGGCATCTACAGTGTGGCCGCTCTGGTGCCTCGGGAACGTGTCTCGTGCCCGCTCTACAGAGAGGGTCGTGCCAGCGGCGCCGAGGGTCGTGTCTTTGCTGCCGAGCAACACGTTGCGTTTGCGGTGCTGGAAAGGGGACGGTCCCGTGTGACTGAGGGAAACTGCACAGCGGCCAGGACGAAGATGGGCTTAGAAGTAGAACCTCAGGGGAACCTTGGGGTGCCACACTGGCCCACGGGCATCCGGGCCCAGGACCCTGCCGGCTAGGTCGTCACAGCTGAGGACTGAGGCACTTACAGCCTCGGGCCCACGCACAGCGTGCAGTGATGGTGAACCCGCCCATCTGCGTTCAGAGTCCCAAGGGGAGGTCTGTCTGAGACCTTGAGGGATGGGGGAGAGCGTGAAAGTCCCCTGTGATTTGTAACCATACGGCTGCCCCCTCACAGGATGTGGAGCCTGTGTCTGCGCTGGCCACGTGATCTGGACGAGCTAGCTGGGGACCCAGGTGCTACAAAGCAGGCCAGGCTCTGGGCATCAGGAGGCGCAGACCCTTCCGGGCCTAGGCTTTTGCCTTGTTTACGTGCTGACCCTCCACATTGTCGTGTTTTGTGGATGCTACTGGAGACACGAGTCCCCTGGGGCAGAGACTGGGCTCCAGACTCCTGGGCCCGCAAAGCAGCATGAGCTTCGTGCAGGCACTGGTTTCCCAAGGTCCCCCGTGCCTCACAGGAGTGACACGAGGGGCCTGGGCCGGGCTGCACAGGCAGTGGGGTTGGTGTCACAACCAGCGTGACTGAGCTGCGCAGCAAGCGGTGAGCACGCCTGCCCGCGGGCGCTGCGGGGCGACACGGGGCCCAGGGAGAGGGCCCTCAAGAATCACATTCTTGGCACAACCACTGAAGGCGTGCAGGGGCACCTGGCACCCACGGCGGGTTGCCTCTCCCAGTATGCTCGGGGCTAGCTTTCCCAGATGCGTAAGTAAAAACTACCAAGTACGTGAAGGAAGGCCTCTGTGAACAAATCAGAAACAGCAGCAAAACTGAACCTTCGAGGATTCTGACACTGGAACCATAAGCCGCAGGGTATGAGGTGAGAAGGCCGAAGACGGTTCCAGATTGAAGGAAGGAGCCGAAACCTGAGAAGAACCAGGACCAAAACCACTAGAAACAACCTGAGAGAATTATAAACGAAGCAAACGGAACTTCTAGAAACAAACTACACAGTGGTTGAAAATGACCAGGTCCTGTGGGAGGAGCCAGGTGGTAAGAGAACAGAAGCTGCTGTCCGGGGCACAGCTTGGGCTCCCGGATGGAGTCTGCAGGAGGGCACGGAGGCCGGGGGTGGGGCACCCGGCGAAACGCGGGGGAGAGGTGTGCCCAGGAGAGAACTGTGGAGAAGTGACGTCCGACGGCAGTGACGCCCAGGAACTTCCTGCGGCGGACAGAAGACTCAGGCACGGGTTCCAGAAGCTCAGAAGCCGTGTCTGTATCGCATGAAATCCAGGGCACCACCAGCAAAGGGAAGATGTTAAAAAAGCAGCCGTGGGAAAAAAGACGCGCGACCTTGAGAATGGACAGTCGGGCCGAGAGCGGCCTTCTCCGCACAGCGGGTGCACAGGATGGTGCGACACAGCACGTTGTCCTCCTGGTGACCACTGTCGCTGCCTGCCGAGGTGAAAGGTCACTCAGGACACGTGTGGCATGAGGCACATCCAGGTGGGGACGGTTCACCTGACCAAAGCTCACGGGACACAGTAGCTAGGGGAGTACTTCCTGGAAAGGTGACCCCAGAAGGCAGCTCAGGGAGGCACACGGCCACCACCGGTCCTGGGCCCGCGAGCGAGGCTGAGCAACACCGACCCTGAACTCCGCTGAGGTAGCGGCTTGTCCGTGTTGGGGGCAGGTTACGGCTGTCCCTCGGCCATGCAGGACACCAGCTGGGGGTGATTTCGAGACAGGGACGGAGCCTTGGCCCCAGACAGTGGAGAAAAACTTCAGGCACGTTCACAGTGACGCCTGTTGCTATCAGAATGCGACAGTGAAAGCCCCAGGAGCAGACCTGACCAGCCGCGGACGAGTGTCCAGGATCAGAGAGAGGAGAGGGACAGCTCACGAGTGGGAGCTCACGGGGACGGGCAGACGACAAGAGCTCGTAGTCACAGGGTAAAGGGACGAGGACGCCCTCTCACAGCCTTTAGCACGGTGGGCTGGGGGCGGAAGCCGATGCCCTTGACCACGGCCCTCCTTTTGAGGCCAGCAGGGCCCACAGGGGTCCAGAACGTCGTGCATGTACAGGTGAGAAAACGCGCTCAACAAGCTGAGCTGGCAAAGCCCCGGAGGAGCCCCGCGTCCCCGCAGGGACCTCGTCTGTCCGCCACACACGCCACTGGAGACGAGGGAAGGTTGGGTGAATTGAAACCGCACGGATCACACAGATGAGCTTCCAAGGGTGCTGAGCGAAGACAGCGTATCGTGGGAGACCGCATGGGATCCGATGATTCCCGTGGCCTTTAGAACACGCAGGAAGGTGTTGTGTTTCAGAACACGTAACTACTCCTACTCCAAGTGGAAACACGTACAGGAACGAGCCTCCTCTTCTGTAACGGGTCCCAGCAGGGGCACCGGCTGGGAGATCTCTGTCTAGACGGGCAGACAGTGGGATTTAACCGTGTTAGCAGTGGCTTATGGGTAGATGGATGGTCCCGCACCCTGCCTGGGACCATGCCGTCACGTGATACCGCTTGGCTGTGCTCAGGTTGTCCGGCAAAAGTGGATGTAGCTGCTCACCCCTGAGTCCACCTGGTCACCTGGGAAATGGGAGGACACCTATCCACGTGCTCGGGAAAGTTGTCATTACGTGGTCTGGGGAGTGGACACACCTGCCTCCCCTGCAGGCTTGTGGGTCAGAAATTCTAAAGCAAGACTGAATCTGTATCAGCGTCGGCCCGCCTTCATTTCTGCCGCACCCCAGTCCTAGTCCGAGTCAAGGATAAAACCGCACCCTCCTGAGACCTCTTCCCGGCCTCTGTTCCAAGGAATCGTGGCAGGTGTGCTGGACTTGGAGTCTCGTGGATGGAAGGTCCGTGTTGGCCACTTCCTGCTCAGCCTGCCTTGGACGTGGTCTTGTGCCCGAGGCTGACCCGGAGCGTGCCCTGAGCTCCCGGGGTCAGACCGCACAGGCTGAATGCGTGGTGGGAGGAGCCTTTTTCTGACTCTCCTGTTTCCCAGGTGCAGTTTTAGGCGAGGTTAGTCAGATGCTGAGGGATCTGCCAGTGTCGGGGTCGGCTGCTAGCCGTACCCAAGCCGGGAGACCGGGGGGGGGGGGGGGGGGGCACGCTCGGGGCCGCAGTCCTCGGAAGAGGCTGCAGGGAGTCACGGGGACCAGGCTGGGCCTGCTGCAGGAGCTGCAGGGCGAGGTCTGAACACCCTCCTCACCTGGAGCGGGGCTCGGTCTAAAGCCACAGGCTCAATCCTGGCAACACTTGTCAGCCGTTATTCTCTCAAGTTTTGTTAAAAAAATAAAAGACCAGAAGTTTCTACCAGTATAGCAGAAATGTTTTTGGCCGTGGAAGCCGTAAGAGTTAATCCTGGAGGAACCACGTGGGGAGCACCACGGCGTGACACTCGCACTGAGGTCCGGGACTTCTCCCCCTCGCACACCTGCTGCTTCGCGTGAGAGAACTTTGATGTTAAAATGACTTAAGAAGTCCTCTTTGATCCGGTGTGTGTGCGGGGATGCCGACCAGTCTGGCGTCCGCGGAGCAGGAGTCCGTTTCGACTCAGTGACCAAGTGCGGATATCCGAGACGTGAAAATACAGCTATTCGTGGCCGGGGCAGGTGGCTGTGTCGCTGCCTTTCCTTTCCAACAACGCGGTAATGTGGGTCGCCTGGCCGCTCGGCCGGAGGAGCGCGCTTCATCGGAGGGTCGTGAATCCAAGCCCTGCTTTGGGCGAGGAGCTCACTTAAAAAAAAAAAAAAAAAAGCGTTACTGTACTCACGTGGGCTGCTCCTTTTCTCTGCTGTTCCTCTCCACCGACGTGACGTGTGTGACGCGCACAGGACACTGTCACTGTTTTTCTCTGCCAGCTGTTATTTTCATTTCTTGCTGCTAAAGATGAGCTTGTCAGGCAGGGGAGGGGGAGGGCAGGTGACTGTCGCCGGGTGTCAGGTGGGACGCCCGCGCCCCGTCGCTGACAGCACCACTCTCTCTCTCGTGCACAGCGCCATCATGACCGGCTCCTACAACAACTTCTTCAGAATGTTCGACCGAAATACCCGGAGGGATGTCACGCTGGAAGCTTCCAGGGAGAACAGCAAGCCCCGAGCCAGCCTGAAGCCTCGGAAAGTGTGTACGGGCGGGAAGAGGAAGAAGGACGAGGTCAGCGTGGACAGTCTGGACTTCAACAAGAAGATTCTGCACACGGCCTGGCACCCGGCGGAGAACATCATCGCCGTGGCCGCCACCAACAACCTGTACATCTTCCAGGACAAGGCCGCCTAGGGCGCCCAGAGGAGGGACGTCGCCGGCCTCCCCGCGAGGAGCGGCGCCCACCCGGCTCCCCTCGCGGACTGGAGGGGCTGCCGGCCCGCGGCCCGATCCCGCCCGGCGCGGCGGCGGGCAGTGCTCAATAAAGGCCATTGCTCAAAATAAATGTATTTATTTAAGTCTGAGCCTTCCTTTCCAGTTTATAGACCAAAAAGTTAACACCCAGGAGAAAAGTCTGTCCACAACGCCCCCTCCCCGCTCTTCACACTGGGGGACCGCCGCCCGCCGCCATCCCCTGAGGCCGGGCGGCCCGCTGAGAGCTGGATTCGGTGGCTGTCCTCATGCGCGCACCTCTGTCGGCCACCGCACCTTGTGGTGTGGCCACTGAATAAAAGTGACACACTATGAAAAGTGTTTTTAAATCCAAGACAAGTATCGGCTTTTTATTTGCTTTAATTGCATACAGTGAATTCTGCAGAATTACGCTCGGGAACAATTTGAAAAACTCTGGCCCTTCATTGGCAGGATGGCACGTGTGCCGTACCTCAGACTTGGACCTGCCTGTCCCCAAACTTGTGTAATTTTCTTTGGTTTCTGTATAATGTGCCAGGCGATGCGCCAGGTAGGGCCGGGACAGCATCTCAGGAGGGATCCTAGGGCAGTCAGTCGGGTGCTGCCGTGCCGGCGACACCGCTGACCCGCCAGGTTCCCCACACGCGGCCAGGAATGTGAGGAGCCCTCGGGGGGTGGCCCCTTTGGAAAGTGCTAGAATCCTATGCATGCCGAGTGTCCCCGTGCATTTCAAGCCAGCAGAACGGACAGTTTCATCATCACGTGTTGCCACCACTGCCTCGGTGGTGTATTTTAAAAGTAGGATCTTTGGTGCCAGAAATCAGGATTTTCCGAGACAGAAACTACAGCGGTGTGATTGGAACTTACTGGGATTTCACCCACGAGCCCGAACCCCAGCATCCTCCTGGGCGCGGGGTGCCAGGGCGCACGCGCTGCTCTCGAAACAAAGGCGTATTTTGGTAACTAGCGTTATCGATTCACAAGAGCAAACGTCTTGTTAATGAACGTTCTGTTCACGACCCCGAATTAGTGTAACAACTCCACTTCAGTTCCCGTTCAGTTAGAAACGGAGAATTTAAAAGTATATTAATTTCAAGTAATTCTTACCTATACGTGCGTTGTGGACACGCGGAGCGGAGTTCTCCGAGCATCGGCCCATCGCAGTCCTCCGCAAAAAAAGCGGTTCTAACAGAATTGTATATATTTGTTCGACTATTTTGACCAAAAAGTTTAATAAACTTTAAACGTTTAACCGGATTTGCACTGTGTGTTCGGACGGCTTTTCCCAGCAAGTAGAAATTGAGCCTCTGCATCGCGGGGAACCCGGCAGAAGGGGAGAGCCGGGGCGCGGGCGTCCTCTCCGGGTCCCTGCTCGCCCTCGGGAGCTGGG
Source organism: Paguma larvata (assembly GCA_030068075.1). Taxonomy (NCBI): domain Eukaryota; kingdom Metazoa; phylum Chordata; class Mammalia; order Carnivora; family Viverridae; genus Paguma; species Paguma larvata. The sequence continues at coordinate 15,728,604 of CM057837.1, read as the reverse complement.
CCGGTGCAGGACGCGTGCTCGAGGGGCGCTGCTCCCTGTGCTGCCGCCGCCTCCTGACCTGCGATTCCAGGTAAGCCTTTGCCCCCCCCCCCCCCGCCGTGAGGGAAAATCCGACGGTTTCAGACTCCATTTATATTGCTCGTTTATATTCTTCGTGAAATATGTATTTTCTTCCAAGGCGTCTCCCCCCCTTTTCTCATGTTTACAAATCCACAAACCGTCTGTGTTCTTCAGCTGGTGAATCGTTCTCACTCGTAGGACCCTGTGCTTCTGTTTCCCTAGAAGTTTTCATGCTCCGAGGCGGCCGACGTCCTGGGTCTGGGTGAATGAATAATCTTTATTCATGAGAAACGGAGCCACCGAAAGTCAGAGTGAGACTCGGAGCCTGGTGGTCACGTGTCTGCAGGTCACTGGCGGTGGTGACGGGACAGCACAGCAGATGCCACGTTCCGCCCGCTCTTCTGAGGAGCTGAGTGGCCCCACTTGTCAGAGCCGGAGCCCGTCCGCAGAGCGTCCTGGTGGGCGCCCGTGGGCCCTTCCGGCCAGGCTGAGCCAGGGCCTCCGTTGCTGCGTTGCTTTAAGGAGGAAATGTCTGTAGGTCTTGCTTAAGGGCGTCGAGAGTGAGGTCTGAATTGGCACTTGGGCTTTTTTCTTCCAAACGTGAGCCATGTCCACAGACCGGCAGCGTCGGCCTCTCTGGGGGAGCGTCCGGAATGGGGTCAAGCCCCGAGCGAATATCTCCCTGGCTCCGCAGGGACAGCAGGTATCTGTCCCCAGAGGCGGGATCTGCCCTGGGATCCTGTCGGGGGTGCCGAGTGGGCACGGGCTCCCGTGGTCTGCCAGGAGGCATAGGAGTCCAGAAAAGTCTCGTATGAGCTGGCGTGATACCCGACCGGGACCCTGGTCCTTCGGCGTCCAGGGTGGAGAGGGCAGTACGAGGGTCCCACGGACCGCGGCCGGTAGGCACCGGCCTGCTGACCTCAGGCCCCTTCGCTCACTCGAAAGGCCCGCTGGTGTGGTCAGCCCACACTTGCCTGGCCGGGCCCGATGCCATGGTTCTCCCCCCCTCCCCCGCCCCCGCCGGTGCAAAGGGGCTTTGTGCCCACAGCAGGGAGCACCCCAGGAGGCTGAGCCTGTTCCCCCGTGGGGGGTCTCCACACAGCTGGGACTGGGGGCCAGCACACACCGGGCCATCTCCGGGAGTAGTGGAGTATGGCTCGTGTGCGCTAACCCTGATGGTGACGGCCCCCTCATTCTGGGTGCTTGCTGCACGTGGGGGGCGGGGGGTGGGGTACAGGTGGCTAACCCTGCGGCACGCGGTCGCTGGTGGCGGGCTCAGGTGTGTGCGCAGTGCCTCTGGGCCACACCGCACCCCTGCAGGGCTGGTGATGGTGGGTGAGCACAGCACACAGGGAACTTTTAACACCCGAGTGCAGCCTTGACCTAGGAGCTGTGGCCCTGAGAGAAGGGACTCGCTGGCAGAATGTGCAGCGGTGTCACCTGGGCCCAGGTCTGCCGGAGTCGTCAGCACCTAGTCTGACGGTGCATCCCTCCTGGGGGGTATGTGCGGAGGTGGGGGCCCAGCGCTCGGAGTCCAGGGCAGGCAGCCGCCCCGGGGTGAGGGGGGAGGCCGAGGGGCTGCCTTTTGGGATCATTTGGCCTGTCCTTCCTGCCCTGCCTCACGCAGCACGGTCCCAGAGCACAGGCCTGCCAGCCACCAAGACGCCAGCACTGGGCTGGGAGCACTGCTGTTGACCCTGAGCCCCTTGCACCCGAGGACGTCGTGAATAACTGAACCCTGGGACGACTCATAACCGCAGTGTCTGGTGAGTCGCTGGAGGCCACTCCGTTTACAGTGGGGTCTGCAGAGGCATTTGGTGGGGGGGCGCTTCCCAGGCCACGGGTCTCTCGTGCTCTGCAGCCTCTCGTCGGCACCCTCGGGCCCCCACTGAGGTCTCTAACGGGCTCCGCTCCTGGCCCCCAGCAGCCCGCGGGGACCGGGAGCCTCGCGCATCTGCAGGGAGCGATGGTAAGCGTCTCCCGGGCCTGGATGTCTTACGGAAATCTCTGTCCGAGTCTTCTGCCTGTTGAACCGGATTGCTCTGCCGGAGCTGTGGCGGCGTCGGAGCGAGAGGACCAGTTCCGTGTCGGACGCCCAGCTTACGGGCCGTGTGTCCCGTGTTGTAGGTCTCTGCTGCGTCGCGGCGGCACCCGCTGGTGTGCAGATTTTTAGTTCAGTGCAGTCCAAACCGGTTTACTTTTGCTTCTGTTGCTTTTGCATTTGGTGTCAAATCCAAAAAACCAAGACCAACATCAGGGAGCTCACCGCCAATTTTTTTCTGGCTTATGGTCTCAGGTCCCAAATCCACTGTTGTTCTTGAAGATTTTTAAATCCTCCCTACACCGGCCTGGGGCTCGAACTCACAACCCTGAGATGGAGAGTCGCAGGCCCCCCAACAGAGCTGGCCGGGGGGTGGGGTGGGCGCCCCCACGCCCGCACTACGGCGTCCCAGGGTTCCATGTGTGCCTGACAGGGACTCCGAACTCGCGGACCCGTGCGTTCCTCCCACCTGTGCGGCCGGTGTGGACAGGGGCGCCCGCATGTTTCCTGTCCCCCTTTGGGCCACTTCCCTCACCTCGGCTCCCGCGGCCTTTGGCTGTGCTGGCTTCTCCAGCGTGTACTCCCTGGAGTGCACCTTTCCCAGGAGCCGTGGCTTACCCCGTGCCCCTCGGGCCTTGCTTGTGTAGGCCCTGGGGACAGAGCTGGGAACCCCCTCCCCGCCCCAGGACTTCGAGCAGCTGCCTCTGGGGCTCTTTTCTTGCACGAACGATAAGACACCCCCTTTTATTCTTTTTCAGACACTCCCGTATCAGCCTGCAGTTTGGGCCGTAGCGGGTTCAGCTTTCCTCTGAACGGGGTCACCTGGGGCAGCTCGCCGGATGCTGAGGGCCCGTGTCCCCTCTCCTGGTAGGCCTCTCATGTGACACGCGGCTAGAAGTGGCCAGGCGTTGAGAGGGTGATCTTCAGGGTGAATTCCCAGAAAGGGGTCACAGGTCCCGGGGAGCAGGCAGGTGGCTGTCAAGGGGCTGACCGAGTTCCTCTCCCCTCACCCAAGTGCCCCCAGGTCTGCGGGCGTCTGGACCAGAAAGTGGTCCACGCGTTCCTCTCTTCCGGGTCGCGACCGTCTGGAGTAGGTCGGATCCCCCGGACACGGAAGCTGGCCCTTGGGCGAATCAAGTCCGCAGCACAGAGGGCTGTCACCGTGGTGCTGCTGTGCAAATGCACACTCACCCTGGGGCGGGGCCTCTGGAAGACCCGGCCTCCTTCCCGGCGTCACACGCGTGAAAGTGCCTTCCTGACCCCCCTCGAGGACTTCCAGCCAGCCTTGTTAGTGCTCAGCTAATGCCACCAAGAGGGGGACAAAAGTGCTTCACCGAGGGCCCCCAGTCGCCCACGTGATGACCCAGAGGGCAACAGGGGAGTCCCCGTGCTCAAGAGGGGGCCAACCCTGGACATAAAGGACCCCGCTCGGCCACGCCGAGTGCAGTCCCCTGGGTCAGGCCGCCGGCTGCTGGGGACAGAAACAGCAGAGAGACGAGTCCCCGTTTCTCATGACAGACGGACACCCCCTGCTGTGTGTCCCGGGAGCTCGCCTGGCGGGAGCGTTTCCGCGTGACCGAATCTATCTCCCAGAGGTCGAGCACCAGAAGGTTTCTGACCCCACTCAAGCGGCAGCCGTTTCTCCAAATGAACGGTCGTGAGCTGTATCCGAGGTAATCATTTAAATATAAACAGCAATTTTAAAAACTTAAAATGTCATTTATTTTAACACAACTGAACGTAGTGTGCAGATGCGGAACAAACACACGAGGATACAGGGTGTCCGAGGGACCACCGCCGTCATGCCATAGGGAGGGTCGAGGGGACGGACGCCTGGCTCGACCACAAAGCTTTGAGGACACTTCGTTTTAAGCCACAGGACTACAGTCATCTCTCAAGGATTTGGCAAACATTTATTTTTTTTCTATTTCCAGTCTTCGGAAGGAGACCTAGGTTTGCTCAGAATGAAGCTGACTAAGAGCACACAGAAGCCCGACACCGAGGGGAAGACTACGTCCCACGATCCAGAGGGGCGGAGAGGACACGGGGCTCGGGCAGGGGGCCGGCCGGCCGAGGGGACCACCCCCAACCCTCCCGCCCCCCACAGGAGCACACAGCTTCGTGTCCCGACAGCACAGTGGAGCCTGTATTTGTTCCTTGGATTCTACCGCGTGGCCAAGAACTGTGCGTCAGAGTGGTGTGTCTTCAGTAGACACCCTGCACCCACTTCCACGCAGGATCTCCTGCAACAGTGTGAGTATAAGGCCACAATATTTGTTTGGGATAAACCCCTTATGTAGTCATTTTAATAAACATTCATTCTCTGCAAATATAAAGTATTTTAACTGAATAATTGGTTACAGATAATTTGTTAAAATACTACATACATCATATCTAGCGTGTTAAAATTATTTACGTATTTATAATATCCAAACAGAATTTACTACCGAATTATTACAGTAGACCGTAATCAACAGGACATGCGTACTAAGTGATCCCACGGATACGGCTGCAGGTGAGCGTGGTGCTTCCGTCCTGTCCTTCCCCTTTCGTCCTCCTAACTGCGGGAACGCGGCATTTACAGAACCGAGCGGTGCGGCCTCCTGGGGACAGGACAGCCTCCGGCAGCGCTGCCAACAGCCGTCCCGCCGCGGGGAGAGGCCGGGCTCCGAGCCTCCGTCAGAAGGTGCTGGTGGAGGTGGTCAGACGCCTGCCAATGTAGACCCTGCAGAGAGAGCGAGCGGCAGGTAGGGCCGGGCGGACGCAAGGGGCGGGCCATTTGCTACCTGGTTCTAAACATTGTGTAATGGGAATCTGCAGCCTTCTTATCACATGCTTAGTCATCTCATCATCTCATTTAGGAGGACTCCACCTGTGCTCTAAGGAGCAGCACGCTCAGTACACAGTAGCCGGCCAGGAAGCAACCAGAGACGCTCTCGCGACACAATGGCCGTTGCGTTCCCTTTATCGCCGGGCGAACCGAACAGCGAAACGCTGCGCTTGGCGGTCCACGTCTGGGGGCGAGAGGGGGGCCCAGACATTGAAGAGCGCATGGGCCAGGCTCCGACTGGGGGGCGGGCCCCCAAAGGGGGGGTCAGAAACAGAGACCCGACGGGCCCAGCAGGAGAGCTCAGAAACCAGCATCCCCGATCCTGCAGGGCGGCCGCCTCAGGTGAGCCAGAGAGGGAACTCTGTCCCGATGGCAGTGGGTGGGCAGCCCCAAGGGCACCTGCAAGCCCTGCGAGGGGGAGGTGGCTGCAGAAACAGGCGCCGAGATGAAGGCCCGGACCAGGCATCTAAGCAGCGGCAGGCCTGCTCCCACAGGGTCTAACTTGCTGTTGGTGGAGAACAGTCCGGAGCTGGACTCGGGGAGGCACTGGCCAGGACACAGCTGTGCTGGAGACCGAACTCCGAGCAGGGAGGGGTAAGGGGTCTGGCCCACCGGGAAGCCACTTCTCAGGCAGAAGTCCGGTCTGAGGTTCAGGAGGGAGGGTGGGCACTCTGCACCCGCCTCCCTCGGGGCTGCCGGGTAAGCTCCCACCTGCCCCCTCCCCGGGGGTCCAGGAAGATGAGGGCACTGCGCTCCAGGGGCTCTGTCATCCCCGTTTCCCTCTACGCCCCAGACCCGAGCCCTCCGGCCAGGGGACACCGGCCTGAATGGAAGCCCATCTTGACAACTCGGCCTGTCCAGCCAGCTAGGATCACAGCAGGACGAGGCGTCCCAGTGGCCCATGAGAACGCCGTCCGCCTGCACAGAGGCTGGGGCTGCACCGAGCAAGCAGTACCAGACGCCAGGGGGCACTGAGGCCCCGTTTCCCTCGCTCTGCAGAGTGTGGCTACGACACACCTGTGCCGTGGGAGGTGCGGCCCGGGACGGCACAGGGCACTCCAGACTGACAAGCCAGATGCCAAGAAAGCCCCAGGCAGGACGAGCCTCTGCCGTCAGGGCTCAGTCAGGGAGCCGTCCCCGCAGTGGGGCCAGGGAGTGAGGCAGGGGGCGCCTCCAGGGCCTCCGGCCAGGGTCAGAGCCCTGGGCCTGGTTCACACGCAGCTTACACAAGCTGACTGATTCCTGGGATTCGCCTCCCAGGGGGCGGCCCCTCGAGGCCTCACTCACCCCAGCCCGATGGCCAGCAGGTGTGACAGCAGCAGCGACGGGAGGAAGACCTTCAGGAACTCGGCCGAGAAGATGCCCCCCTTCTTCATCACACTCGTGTTCCTCATGCTGAGTGTGGCCGTGCGCTTCGGGTGCCTGAACAGGAGCTCCCTGCGGGGTGACATGCGAGTGAGCCGCTGCACCCCGTGTCCAGGAGGACCCCCAACACTGAGGACACTCACTTGGGGGGGATGTTCTCCGGCCGACTAGACCAGTCCCATATCCAGTCTGAGTTTTTCTTCAAGATGCTTTCAACTTCCTTCCTTCTCTCGATATAATCTTCCTCAGACTACAACAGAGTCAACGTGCACAGTCCGTTAGCCCCGCGCGGCCGCGCCACAGAGCACCGCCCGCCGCCAGCAAGCCGTCAGCAGGCCGGAGGGGTCTCACTCCCACCCGCGTCGCTCCTTCTCGGACGGACGCTAAGGCTGCAAACACTGTCCCAAAGAAGCACCGTGAGGTGAGGATGGAGGACGAAGGGTCCACACAAAGGCTGGTTGTGAGACAAGAAAATAGCCATCTGAAACCCAGAACAGGCCTGGCTCTGAAGCGGCCCAGCGCGGCTCGGCCGAGTTTATTAAAAGGACAGACAGGTGCTCAGTGGGCGTGAAAACCAACAGCTCACATATGCGCCTGTGACTTCCAGCTACATCCTGAATTACGTAAGACAGGACGCTGGTTACAGAGGACTGAAGAGGAGGATCACAGGTGGTTTTTATTTTTTTGCATTTAAAAACCGCTACCTGGGGGGCTCAGCTGGCTAACTGTCTGACTCTTGATTTTGGCTCAGGTCCAGCTCATGGTTCGTGAGTTTTAGCGCCCCGGGTCGGGCTCCCTGCGGACAGTGTAGAGCCTGTTTGCAATTCTCTCTCCGTCTCTCTCAGTCCCTTCCCTTCCTGGCTTGCTCCCTATCATAATAAATAAAACTTAAAATTAAATAAATAAAAATAAAACCTGTCTATGCCATAGTATATCCTGTAATTCCTTTTTAAAATCTGAAAAAACCCTAAAAATTTTTGAACTACTGTAGAATGCAGTAGCAAAACCAACCAGCTGCCCGGGGGCACCATCGAAGCACCTGGGGGACCAGGGACAGTCCTGGGAGAGCCTAGGTGGGAGGGAGGCCCTGAGGGGAGACCCCATGGGATCAGGTGACTCAGCGGTACTGACTTGAGTACCCTGCTTCCTGAGAGACCTTGGAACAAATACGGGAAAGGAGGTCTGCTGCTCGTGGTCTCATAATCACCCAAAGAAAACCCTCCCGGGGGGTGCCTACGTGACTTAGTGGTTAAGCGTCTGACTTTGGCTCAAGTCACGTTCTCACAGTTAGCAGGTTCGAGCCCCACGTCGGGCTCTGTGCTGACAGCTCGCAGCCTGCTTCGGATTCTGTGTCTCCTCCTCTCTGCCCCTCCCCCACCCCTCTCAAAAATAAAACATTAAAAAAAAAACACACTTCCTGTGCATCTCGCCCTGTGCAGGCACAGCAGGGCGGGAGCAGGGAGGGGACTGGAGAAGCCGCAGCACGGGAGCCCTACGCTCAGACTGGAGCCCCCAAACCGGACTGAAGCCGGCATGTGAGACCCATCAGCTGTTTGAGCGAACTGGGCGTGTGCTCCTCACACGAACTATGCCAGCAGCGGTCAGCACAGCTTGAGACATCGTTTCTGGAAGCATCTACAGCATCCATCGAGGAAGGGGTGTCAGCGTTACCAAGACAGTGGGGAACCCCAAAGGCTCTGTAGGTCATGCCAGGCTCTCCCAAACAGCTGAGATTCGAATCCCCACCCACGGCCCAACGGACAGCCGAGACCACCCACTGACTGGCTCCCAGCCACCCTTCCCACTGGCCCTGTCCAGCTGCAGGCCCAGGAGAGCCCACCTCCCTCCCCAGTGTCCACGGGACGGCACGTGAGGGCAGCGGAGGCCCCACTGCCTGTCCTGACCTGAGCCAGACTTCCTCTGGCCAGCTCAGTGTGAAGCCCAAGTGGTGGCTGCCGCTGCCCCCACCCCGTGGGTTTAAAAAAGGCAAGAGACTCCCTGAGAAAACCAGGCCCTCCTCTCCTCAGCTCCACTGAACACCTGTACCCCACACCCGCTGCGCCCGCGCCCGGCCTACCCCCCCACCTGAGAGCTGTTCTTCTCTCCGATGCTGTGGGTGTCCATCTCCGACACTCGGGTCGTGTCTTGAGGAGTCTGTGAGCGGGGCGGGCTTGGTGGGGACGCACATAAGAACGGGAGAATGGCAAGACGGAAACATTATTTCTGCCTGAGAAGCCAAGCCCCCAGCGGCCCGGGACCACCCTCCCCCCCCCACCGCGAGGAAGCAATGGCAGCAGGCCAGGGCCAAACCGGGCCGCCTCGAGGTCACTGGAGCTGGGCAGGCGGCGGGGAGCCTGGCCTGGAGGTGGCCTGCAGGCTTGCTCCGTGACGGCGTGGTGCTCGGCTACACTGAAAGCACCTGACCCGGGGTTTCTGACCAGGCCACACTGCCCCCACTAACCACGGCAGCTCGGGGTGACCCAGACGACAAAGCCGGGACACACGGGGGCGGGGGGGGGGGAGCAGAGGCTTGGTGAACGGGTGTGTTACCTGCCCCCCAGCTTTACTGTGGTCCCTCCACAGACGAGGCCCCATCCCTCCCGCCAGAGGGCGAGGGTCCTGCTCTCTCTCTAAGGAGGGATGGAGAGGGGGCGGCCGCCCCTGAACATGGCCGGAGCTCAGGCTCAAGCAGCACAACGGTGACCGCCCGGGCAGCCGGCAGCCAGCACCGGCCGCGCCTGCGCGCTCACGCCCACCTGTCACAGTGGGAGCTCTTGGAGCTACTCCGCCCGGATTCGTGCTGGGCGTCCAGCAGGATCTTCTCCAGGTCGCCGTTATAGATAGAGGCGGAGGCTGGAGCGCCGCCCCCGTTCCCATTGCTGCTGAAGTGCAATTCCACCCAGGAGCCTGGCGGAGACAGAAAGGGCACAGCTTGGATTTTCTACCTACTGGGGAGCCTGGTCCTAACGGAACCAGCCCATCCCTCCAGCCCTGAGTGCTGGGGACACTCCACCGTCTCCTTGCAGCTACCAACCCCCCCCCCCAGGCACCCGCACAGGTGTCGGGTGGCCTGCCGGGCCAGCGGCGTCCACCGACTGGGATGCTTTCAACTCCGTTTTTGGAAAAGGGCACCAACATCTTAACCTTTTCTCAAGGGTTAACCGTCTCGCACGAGCACACCCTGATCCCGCTGCCTCCCGACACCGGCTCCTGACCGCTGCTCTGTGTTTAGGTCATCAGAAGCGGGAGGAACATACTCTAGAACAAAGGTAACTTCTCACTAAATGCGACTAACCAGAGCAAAGCATCTCACGGATTCAAGCTACCCATGTTGTTACCAGACGGAAGTCCATGCTCTTAAACTTACTAAACACGGACACCCGTCACGTGCGCCCCCACACCCCGGCGGCTTCTTTCCATAAGTGCATTCAGAGCGGTCTTAAGCAGCGGTGTCTGCCCCCTCCCCCGCCCCCCCCCCCAGCAGCTACGGCCCAGGGATAAACACACTCCCATCTAAAACCTGGCACGGGCTGGGAGCAAAGGACCAGACGGAGCCCCCACGCCCAGAGGGAGCCTGCTGGTCAGGAGAGGTGTCCCCAGAGACCTGGGGTCAACCCTGCAGCCATGTGCAGGGGAGGGGCTGTGGGTTGTGCGAGCGCATGTTGGGGGAAGCGGGCAGGCAGAAGAGCTCCAGAACAGTCCCCGCCTGTCCCACAAGGGGGGACTTGACCCGCAAACAGACATCCTGAGAGGCAGCAGGCTTGGCACGGGCTGGAGGGCCAGGCCAGGGTCCAACGGCGCCACCTGGGGGTCGGACTTAGGGGCCACCAAGTGCTCGTGGACGTGGACGTGTGCGCGTGCTTGGGCCACTGCTGTGGCCGCGCCACAGGCTGGGGGATCTTAGATCTGTGGCCTGCCTCGGGTCCCGGGCAGCAGCCGTCCGTGCTTCCGGAACTGCCCTCGCGGAGTCCGAGCTCTCAGGTCCGTCAGAGGCAGACCTACGAGCGGACAGCAGGCAAGGAGCACGTCCACCGTCACGGTTATTAGGAGACGCCTGCCCGGACACGCGGCTGTGCCCGCGCCCAGGCCTCCTGAGAAACCAGAGCGGCCGCCGCTGTGCGCTTGGTGCCACCGGCCTTCGCGGGGGGCCTCCGGTGACGGCGTCTCGTGTGGTTTCACATTTCTCGGATTTCTTTTTTAACATTTATTTGAGAGACAGAGAGCAAGACAGAGCACGAGCAAGGGAGGGGCAGAGAGAGAGAGAGAGGGAAACACAGAATCCGAAGCAGGCTTCAGGCTCTGAGCCATCAGCACAGAGCCCAATGTGGGGCTCGAACTCACGGACCACAAGATCATGACCTCAGCCGAAGTTGGACACTTAACCAATGGAGCCGCCCAGGCACCCCCCCCTTTTTTTGATTTTTATTTATTTTGAGAGAGAGAGTATGCAGGGGAGGGGCAGAGAGAGGGGGAGACAGAGAATCCCAAGCAGGCTCCACACTATCGGCACAGACCCAACATGGGGCTCGAACTCCCGAACCGTGAGGTCATGACCTGAGCCAAAATCAAGAGTCGGAGGTCCGACCGGCCGAGCCGCCCGGTCGCCCGCTCTCCTCTCCTTTCTGGCGAAACTGGCCGGAGGCTCGTGCTCACTGGCCGCCTGAACAGCATCTTTTTACATCAGCCGTTCGACACCCTCTCACTCTGCCTGCGGGAGCTCGGCGTCAGGGTCCAGCCTCTCTTCTCCGCACGCACGGCGGGGGACTTCCCCGTGGCTCGCCTTCTCAGGCGAACGTCACGCTCTGACGAACAGAAGTTTTTTATTTTAATTCAGATGCTCAATCTCCTCCTACGCTGAGGTCCTGAAGATCTGTGTTCTCGGGACCGTCATGCAGACGCGGTTTCCGGAGCCGGGTGGAGTCTGTGCACACGCTCGGAGCGGTGTAGACACCCGGCTGCCCACGCGCCCCGCTGCCCCGCTGCGGGGCTGCTTCCTGGTGGAGACCAAGCTGGCACCACGCACAGGTCTGTTCCTGAGACAGACTCTCTATTCCGTGTCACGGGTCTGCGGGTCCCCGGCACCATCTCCTTGTGAACGGCCACGCAGGTGGCAGGCGAAGGACAGGCTGAGACGGGGTGGAGGCAGGCTACAAAAGACCACACACGGGCTCCAGGAACACGCGGTGAGCCGTGTCGTCCTTCCTCTAACTCCACCCCGAGGACCACCGCCCTGCACGGCCCCACGCTGTGCAGGTGACAGGGACGGCGAGCCGCAGGCGCCCGCGGGCTGCCAGCCGTCCGGCCAGCGGGCCCTCTCTTCCCAGCCCCAACCTACCCGCAGTGGCTGCCGGGACCACGGGCCAGCGTCTCACCAAGGACGCTGCCCCCCAGCTTGCTGACGCAGTCGCAGCACGCACTGCCCACCCACCGTCTCCAGCTGCCTCCGTCGGCCTGGCCCGCGGGAGCGCCCGCTGACGCACGAGGCCGGGGAGGGCTCACCAGAAAGGAGCCCGGGCCACGGGCCACTGCGTGTCAGCAGCAGCTACCGTGACTTCCGAGCACCCCACGCGCCTGCCATCCCGAGACTGCACATCTGGCGTCTCCGGCCGGGTGACCGGGGGTTTCCAAGAGCACCGGTGCCCAGAGTCTGAGGGGTGCGGGGTCTTTCCACGACATCACTTCTGATATGAAATGTGTTGGGGGGGGCTCCAGTTGGCTGTCCGATGCCTCATTTCCACTGTGACCCCCCCCCCGGAGCTAGCGAGGCCCCACACGGTCCACCTCACAAGGCTGCCTACGGTGGACAGAGGCTGCAAACGGGACGTCCAGGCCCCTCACGCTTCTGCCCACAGACGACAAACGCAGGGGCTCCTCTGACACCTGCCCCAGGTCTGGTCCTTCCCTAGGAAAACGCCTCACCCACCCACACCTGCTTATCAGAAATGACACGACTCAGGGACTCGGGGACAGCAAGGGAGCACACGGAGGACAGGGTGCGAGGACGGGGGGCCGAGCCCCCGCAGCCCGGCATGGGCACCAGTGAAACTCTCAAGTTCGCTGTGTGAAGGTCTCCTCACCAACCTCCAGCCACTCCGTCCCCGGAGGGGACAGTCGCTGAGTGTCCGCCCTCCCGTCTCAGGTTTGTCTTTCCCACCCCCACGCAGAGGCCACCCAGGTCCCCACCAAGTCACCTCGCTCGCAGATCCCATGTGCTCCCAAGGGGCTCCTCATCAATAAGACGCTACTGTCACTCAAGAACTCCCAACGCTTTTCGGAGCTCGGCGCCAGGACGCAGGGGAAAGACCCCAAACCACATTCGTTCAGACAGACATCGCTGGGCGCCTGGCTGGCTCCGGCCGGAGAGCGTGTGACTTGATCCTGGGGCCATGAGTTCAAGCCCCATATTGGGCATAAAGATTAAAGATAAAATCTTAAAAAATAATAATAAAAATAAAACCGAGACGGAATTGGCGTGGAACGCTATTACATGTAGATGTATACCTACTTTTTTGTTGCATCACAAGGGTCAGCTCCAGACCCAGTGAGGCCAGCCCACGCTTTTTAAAATCATGTCCTAACAGATCCTAATAAGCGTCCTGAGAAAGAGGGAAAAAATCCCATTCTGGATCTTCTACAGCAAAAGCTTTGGGTCCAAAAGCTGTTTTCCAAGAATGATTTACTAGGAAGAGAGTTTTATTATTAACCTGCACAACTGGGCAGGAGGCACACTTCCTGGCTAGGGGAGACCGGGCCTGCTGCCCGCCCGCCCACGGCACGCACCCGCTAAGATCCCTCATCTTTTCCAGCAGGAAGGGCGGGGAGCAAGGGGTCTTCGCCACCTCAGAAAGCTGCCTCAGAATCACAAACAACGAACCAAGTAACCGGGGGGCACGTTTAAGCCTCGAGAGGAAACTGGCAGGCTTGTTGCTGGTCCAAGGCCGGCCCCCCTCCCTAACTTCCTGTCCCTCTCTCCCACCCCCCGCCACGTGTGCTCCACAAACAGGGACACAGGTAAGGACATCTCATAGCTGGAACGAGCCAGTGATGACGCGCCCGCCACACCTCCTGCCTCAGCTGTCCACGTGACAGTCCACAGGGAGCCCCCTGCACACCCCGTCTCCCGCGGGCTGCCGTCTGGGTAGCAGGGTCTCAGCCCTGGTGACGGGGAATCCCGGGTCCTCCCCTGCTCTCCAGGAGCCTCGCGAGGCCTCTGAAAACTCTGATCGGGAATGCTGAGGTAGAACCCCAGCATGCAGGTGTTCTGAAAAGTCGTAAGGAGGTTTGGGCAGCCGGGGTTGAAAAGGGCTGGTCGGGAGAGTGACGGGCATCCTAGTCACCTGCGAGACAGCGAGACAGCCAGAAGTCAGAACCGGGGAGGCCGTCTGAGAAGGCGCACCTCCCAGAGGGAGAGAGCCGCTAGGCCGTGAGGAACTAGCTCCCTCCTCAGAAGGCTTCCTCCCGGGAAAACTGCACGTTCTAGAAACTTCTCTACAAACACAACTATATTTATAAATGAGTAAATAAATAAATGCACGCTTCCCAAGTTAGGTGGGACAGGAACGAAAGACCTGACGTGACCCAGGACTCTGAGAACTCGGCCCCCGGGCTCCCAGCAGCCCCCCCTCCCCCGGCTCCTCACGGGGAGCCCGGCTCTTCCTGTACTTGTGGTCGCCTGAGTTTTCACTCCGCCTCGGGGCTCCCGCTGACCGTCTGTGATGTGAGTGTGCGGGCTGGGCTAGGATCTACGCGTCTGAAACCTACACGCTCAAACTGCACAATTCTACCAGAATTTGCCTGCCAAAAACAAAATATCTCTTTCCTCGTTGGACGCCTCTGCCCAGGGCGGGCTGCCTGGGACAGCAGTGCCATCCGCCTGGCTGAGGGAAGGAGTGGGGTGGGGGGTAGGGGGCGTCTCGGAGCAAAGTGGTGAGCACCTTACTAATAAACCCAAGCACTCGTGAGCAGCCTGCTTGGGATTCGGGGGTCCTCGCTGGAAGTGGGCCACGCGCCCTCCTGCCCAGGGGCGCCTGCGCGTCTCAGGGGAGAACAAAGGCAGAGCAGCATCTTGCTGAACTCGAATGGGCCGGGGTACCCGGGGGACAATCAATCTGGCCGCTCTGCGGCGGTCTGCAGGGCGGGGCGGAAGGAGGCCTCCCTGCACTCGGCACTGGTTCCGAGATCAACAAGAGGTCATCGAATCAGAGCAGACGGGGGCCAGCGGCCTGGTTCCCGGCCGGGTCACATTTCCCAGGGCAGCCGGGGCCCCACGTGATGTGACGCAGTGACCCCACCCACGCTGGGCAGCGGGAGCGAGTGCCCGGCCGCACGTACACGCAGGAACGGCCCACAGCGTGAATCTCCACTCAGTGTGTAAACATCTTATTATAGAATAAGCAAAGGAGAAAAACAAATCTTTTAGCTCAGAAGCTGGCAATTCCGCACTGCCAGTGACTCAGCAGCGGGCTCAGTCAGGAGGGCGGTCTGAGCCCCTCAGGAGCACTCAGAGCAACTGTGCAGACGGCATCCAGCCCTGAGCGGGGTGCTCCGGGCCGGAGAGTGAGGAGCCTGCCGATTAGGAAAAGGGTGATCCCAGGCGGAGACCCCCGCCCCCAGCCATCTCGCTCCCAGGAGAAACGCAGAGAACTCTTAAACCCTCAATCCCTTTGTCGATTTCAAAGAACTAGGCAGTGTCGAATTTTAAAGAGATTACGGAGATTATGGGATTTTAACACTGCTTGCAGTTTTTAAATACATGTTACCCCCTACATTTAACACCCCTTACACACGGCAACAGACCAGGTCTCGCCCTGTCGGATCCTGTTGTGGGGACAAGAATTAGCTCACCAGATCTCTCTGAACGTAAGCATTTTAACAATCTTAACAGAGCCTTAAAAATGCACTCTCAAAGGTCTGAACAGCCCCCTCCAGAGCTTATTTACAGGCTCACACGGATCAGTGAACTTTTGCTTCAGAGAATACAAAGGTCAAGGGCCACGGGCCTCTCCTGGTCCTGGGGTCACTCCCTGCACGGCGGCTCTACCGAGGCAAGACCCAGGAGGCGGCTCTCAAGGCTCCTTCTGCGTGGCCGTGCAGGTGAGCGAGCCCTGCCAGCCCTGGTCCTCCGAAACGCAAAAGGCCAGCGGGCGCACCCGCAAGGCTGGAGGCAGACCAAGGCTGGAGGCAGGTGTCTGCCCAGGAGCACCGCCTGGTCTGGAACCCCGTGCTGGACTGAGCGGTGATTTTTTTTTTATCCAGCAAATCAATTTTGCGCTTTGGTTGGCAATGAACCTTCCAGCACAAGTGGAACCCGAACTTAAAAAACAAACAGACAAAACAAAAAAACACTTACATGCTTACACCATTTTTTAAGCCGTTTAAACACCAAGAAGAGCGGCCTGTATCACCAATAACCCCTTCATCCTCTCCCGCCTCCCGAGGAAGTCCCAACAGTCACCACGGGCAGAACTAGTAATAGCTTCAACCTAAAGCCTACAATTCAACTAGAACCCCTTCGGCATGTGCTCGCTAAAACCAATGCCGGGATACGGGATAAAACTCGGCTTTAAGAAGCTATGCGGACTCAGGGAGCTGGGACTTCAAACGGCGGGATTCCCAGCCGCCTAAGCGATGTTTAGGCTTGGTAGGGGTATCCGACCTGCGCCCAGCCCGCCAGCCCCCGGCCGCCCCCTATCCCGGGCCCCCCAGGCCCCGGCCGCCGGGCTGCAAGCCCCCAGCCGACCCCTTCCCCGAGTCCGCCGGCCCCCGGCCTGCAAGCCCCCAGCCGACCCCTTCCTCGGGTCTGCAAGTCCCCGGCCTACAAGCCCCTAGCCGCCGGGCGCCCCCTGCCCCGCCCGTCCCCGGCCGCCCTGCTCGCGTCCGGCCCCGCCAGCCCCGCACCCACCAGTCCCCGGCGCGGGTCGTGTCCCGCTCCCGCGGCCTCACCCTGCAAGTTCTCCTCCTGTAGTCCGGGAGTCCCGCTCTGCGACATGGCGCCTAGGCGACGGCGCTGTGACCGCGAGTCGGGGTCGGGTGGGCGCCGGGCGCTCCGAGGAGGGCGGGCGGGGGACCGGTATTCGAGCGCGGAGCCCAGCAAAGCTCACAGCCTCAACCCCAGACCCGGACCAACTGACGCGCGCCTGCGGACGCACGACAGATAAGCGCCGGATAAGCCGCGGCGACGCCAATTGGCCACAGGGAGGGGCCTGCGCGTGCGCGAGAACGCGGGACGCGTGCGGCGCGTGAGACGCGTGCGCGGCGCGGGTCGCGGCCTCGCCTAAGCAGCTCAGTGCGCGTGCGCGGAACGGGTTCTGAAGGGCGGGGCGCGCGTGCGTGAGGCGGGGGTTCTGAGGCCCGGGGACGCGCGTGCGCACGCGCAGCGAGGGGCGGGGACTGACGCTGTGAGGTGGTCCTGGTGCGCGGGGCGGGGTCGCGGGCGGGGCGCCGAATGACTGGTCGCGGGAGGATCCGCGGGAAGCAGACGCGCTGCTCACCCAGCCTTGGGGCGGAGCTGGCCCGCCCTCACCTGAGCGACCACCCCCACACCCAGCCCCTCACCTGCAGAGACCCCCACACCCAGCCCCTCGCCTGAGCCGTCTGTCAGAAAGCCAGGCTGCCACTAGTCAAACTTCTAGCAAGTCGGATCGGTATCCATAGCAACTGGTCCAGGAGGCCGCACAGCAACCCCTGTAACGATGACCCCGAGGCTCAGTGGGCTAAGTGTCTGACTCTTGATTTTGGCTCAGGTCATGATCTCACAGTTCTGTGCTGACAGCATGGAGCCTGCTTGGGATTCTCCCTCTCTCTCTCTGTCCCTCCCCCTGCCTCTCAAAACAAAATAAACTTAAAAAAAATGTTAAAAAAAAAGACTTTTGAAAAATTCACCTTTCATACACCAAGCATACATTTAAGTTCTGCATCATAAATAGAAACAGTTGCCAAGGATGTTATTTCTGACAAAGCGTAATTATTATTGTTTTAATCAGAGTTTTCCTAACATTTATATATTTTTTAATTTATTTAATGTTTATATTATTTTAGAGAGAGAGAGAGCAGGAGCAAGGGAGGGGCAGAGAGAAAGGGAGAGAGAGTGCCAAGCAGACCCCGTGGCACCAGCACAGAGCCTGATGCGGGCTTCAACCCAGGAGCCACGAGATCGTGACCTGAGCCCAAATCGGATGCTCAATTAACCGAGTCACCCAGGCACCCCTCATAAAACTTTTAAATTTTATGTACAAATAAAAGTGGTTTTAACAACGAAGAATGGGTTTGTTTGGGAATAACAAAATTGCGATTTGGGACAAATCCAATAGGCAAAACCATAGGCAAGTCCGACAAGCAAAAGAGAGGAATGCGTTTTCACGGAGGAGAGGCTGGGAGGGCGCTTTGCAGGAAAGTCCACTGGAGGCGAGCCGGAGGTCAGGGCGATGAGTGTCTCGGCTGGGTGGCGGGGGTGGCCCGTCTCCTGCAGGACACGCGTGGCGCACTTTTCCCTGCGGGGGCTCTGACTGACACTTGTTCGTGTGACGGATGCCGAGTGGGAGGCTCCCCTTGCCGCGCCCCGTCTAGCCCCCCCGTCCACTTCAGTGCGGTGTCCCCTCCACGATTTCCACATCTGCACTGGCAGCTGAGGACCAAAGCCATTTGAGAGTCTCATATCCAGTTAAAACGTACGTCAATAATTTTCCTTCTTTAATGGGAAATTTTGCAGCTTTCATTTTTTCTTCTTGAACCTATATTTCAGTTTCATCTTCTTCGTATACATTTATCCTAATGTAATATCTTTTTCTCTTCAAGAGTTTTTATTGCTTACCTTATCACATCTCTCTGTCAAATGGCTACAGGCGCATATTTAAAGGATTAAAAAGTATGTCCTGTGATCCTAAGCTCTTTAAAAATATCTTATTAGGGGCTCCTGGGGGCTCGGTCGCTCAAGCGTCCAACTCTTGAGTTCAGCTCGGGTCATGATCTCAGGGTTCGTGAGATCTAGCTCCAAGTCGGGCTCTGCACTGACAGCGCAGAGCCTGCTTGGCGTTTTCTCTTTCCCTCGCTCTCTGCCCCTCTCCTGCTCCCTCTCTCTCAAAAATAAATAAATAAACTTTAAAAGAAATGTCTTACTATTCTTTTTTTTTAAGATTATTTTTAATGGTTATTTTTGAGAGAGAGAATTTGAGCAGGGGAGGGACAGAGAGAGAGAAAGAGACACAGAGAGAGGATCCCAAGCAGGCTCCATGCCTACAGCAGAGAGCCCAATGCAGGGCTCAGACCCATAAACCGTGAGATCATGACCTGAGCCGAAACCAAGAGTCAGACGCTTAACCGACTGAGCCGCCAGGTGCCCCACCCTGCTCAATTGTATAATCTTAAAGTTACCAGAATCTGTACCCAGATATTTTTTTTCATGAGCCTCACTGGAGATGAACCAAATTTACAGTAAGCTCTGCTAGAAGCATCTGAGTACAAGTGTGACTGTGTGTAGATGAAAGAAGGCTTAAAAACAGCCATGGTTACAGAGCCGATCGGAGCACACGACAGTGCAATTATGGACATTTGGTCATTTTCGTGATGTCCAACACATCAAGACAATAACGTTCCGGGACATCAGATTTCTGGAACTTTCATAGAATTTTTAGAACATTTACTTTAATAATATGCCTGCATAACTAAGATCTCAGAAGGTTTAATATCGCCTGTTTGATAATGCTTCTTAATTGGTTAATTTCTCAAGGAATCTTTTAAATTCCTTCCAGGAGGTCTCTGGAAGACTTCAGTTAGATTGTGGTCAAAATACTTTATTTTTTTTTAACTAGCTGGGGTTATAACTTTATTTATTTATTTAGATTAAGTAGGCTCTCTGCCCAACGTGGGGCTCGAACTCACAGCCCTGAGATGAAGAATCCCGTGCTCCTCCGACTGGGCCGGCCAGGAGCCCCCAAAAGACTTTACTTTAGAATTTGATTTTAGGAAGTATTTCCATAATATGGAAGGGTTGGAACATTTGATTAAACAGGATCACAGGGCATCACGACCCCATGTCAGGTGTGACCAATAAAACGTCACTGTTGTAAGCAAGCTGTAGCTCTTTCACTATTGACTCGGTTTTGGCAAAACATAGACTCCTTCGTGGGGGAGGCGGGGGATAACTTTAAAGGTAAAGAAAAACTTCTCTTTTAATTTTTCATTAACAGCTGAGCAATAGCTCAAGAACACTTTTTTTTAGCAGAGACGATCTTGTACCAGTGTAACTTTGACCCTGAAACTCATTTACTTCTTCAAACTTACCTCGATTTGAGGAGCACCCGGGGGGCTCAGTCAGTTAAGCATCCAGCTTTGGCTCAGGTCATGATCTTTTGGTGCTCAAGTTCGAGCCTCACGTCGGGCTCTCAGCTGTCAGCTCAGAGACCGGAGCCTGCTTCGGATCCTCTGTCTCCCTCTCTCTCTCTCTGCACCACGCCCCCCCCCTCAAAATTAAATACATGCTTTAAAAAATTCTCTTTGTTTGAGCCACCTATGGACCACGTGACCACGTGGGAACTCCTCTCCGAAGATGCCGTTTTTCCATAAACTTCTCACAGCCCCCCTGTTTACATGCAGATACTGTCCAGCCTCACTTGGGACACGACCACTTTCTTCGCCCTAAACGAAAAATGCATTTCCGCTCCTCCTACCTTTCTTTTTTTTTTTTTTCCTCACAAATTTCCCAAGAGAGATCACGAACTTGTTTGACTTCTGGTCGACACGAGCAAAAGAAAACACGATGCTGAGAATTCTAAAGACATGTCAGTTTTAATTCAACTAACGGTCCTCAATTAGCTTTAGTACCAAGTATTTCCCAGATCACGTGAACTCGGAAGGCTGCGTCAGTTTCTGTCTGAGCTTTGGGGGGCCCTGTTCCCACAAGGGGCTGCCTGCAAACCGAGAAATGGAACTCTTGCTGTTGGAACAGTGAGTTTGCAGTGGCAGGGCGCGGAGGGAGCTGCTGGCTTTTCCTCCCAGCTGGAGGGGTGGGTGGCGGGCCATATCCCTGTCACCGGAGGTGCTGGACTCTGGGCCCTTTCAGCAGAGCACAGCCTCCTCCTTTTTCCTTCGGTCTCAGGTGATTCTGGTCTGTGGTCACATTTCAAACATTCATAGACAAAATGTAAAGACATTTTCCCCCTAGTGTTTTAGAGCAATCGCTATTTAAAATGTACCCTCCTAACTGCAGGATCATTTTGTTCCAATATCCCGACCTTTTACAATGCCTACACACAGGCGCCTGCGGGGCTCGGCTGGTTAAGCAGCTGACTCTTGGCTTCGGCTCAGGTCATGACCTCCCACTCCTGGAGTCAAGCCCCGTGTCAGGCTCTGTGCTGACAGTGCAGGGCCTGCTTGGGATGCTCTCTCTCTCTCTCTCTCTCTCTCTCTCTCTCCACGCCCCGCCTCACCAAATAAATAAACATTTATAATGTAATAGGATAATATTTCATGACCTCAGTCTACAGAAAGATTATTTAAAGAGGGCACAAAAATACTAACTATAAAGAAAATTGATGTTTAATTTTAAATACAGTAAATGATAAATACATAAATTAGTTAATTGATTAAATCTAAAGCAGATTAATACCTCCGAACCAAGCAGGATCTCTCCTGGGAATGCCACGCTGGTCTCATGACCATTTACTAAAAGCTACGGAAGAAAAATATTGGATCATCTTAAGGAAAACTCGACAGATCAAAGAATAAGAATAATCATCTTTTTAGAAGCAAGAATAACTCGGGGCACCGAGGGGCTCAGGAGGTTAAGCATCCAACTTCCACTAGGGTCATGACCTCACGGTCCGTGAGTTCGAGCCCCACGTCGGGCTCTGTGCTGACAGCTCGGAGCCTGGAGCCTGCTTCGGATTCTGTGTCGCCCTCTCTCTTTGCCCCTTCCCCGCTTGTGCTCTGTCTCTTTCTCTCTCTCAAAAATAAATAAACATTAAAAAATTTAAAAAAAAAGAAGCAAGAATAACTCAATGAAGTGTATGTGACGTAAAACACACACACTCACCAAAAATAAACCCAGTAGGTGGAAAGGGGCAAAGTCCTGGGTCTATGGACAGTGTGTAGAACTGTGTGTGGGCTGCTCGCCCCTGAATCCTGACCCTTCGTCTGGAGAAATGTGGAATCCAGCCTCCCGCCCAGCCAGGGCGGTGGGACAGGTGTGTCCGCCTCGCGCGGCCTTCACAGTCTGGCGCGTAGCTGCCCTGGTTCCTGCACGTTTTCGAGGCTGGTGCCCGGGCCTTTCCAGTAGTTCCACGCACACTCCGATTTCCTTCTGGAATTTCCTTTTCCACTTGCGTCAGCCAGGGATGGCTTCTGTCAGCTGCACCTGAGAGCCTCCCAGGCAGAGGAAGTTCTCCGGAACCCACAGGAAACACGGCTCTTCGCGTGAAACACTAGTGCGTCCCCTTCTGTCGCCAACAAGCCCGCCACGGCCCCACTCTCGGACTGGGAGAAAAATCGGACGGGAAGGACAAAGGAAACGTTTTGAATGCCAAAAAGGAAGACACAAAACTGTCACGACTGACCCACCCTCACGGGCACCCCAGGTAAGTTCCGTGGGGACAGGACTTTTTGCCTTTTCGGTTCATGGTGTATGCTGAACCGAGGTAGGTTTGAATTTGCTAATTAAATCAATGGATTAACCAAGAATAACAAAATTCAAGACAATAAACAGAGAAAGTCTGAACAAATAAGAATTCAGTAAAATGTGTGCTGTAAGGTACGCTTATAAAGTCAGGGTTTTGGGGCGCCTGGGTGGCTCAGTTGGTTGAGCGTCCGACTTCGGCTCAGGTCATGATCTCGCGGTCTGCGAGTTCGAGCCCCGCGTCGGGCTCTGTGCTGATGGCTCAGAGCCTGGAGCCTGCTTCACATTCTGTGTCTCCCTCTCTCTCTGCCCCTCCCCCGCTCATGCTCTGTCTCTCTCTGTCTCAAAAATAAATAAACATTAAAAAAATAATAATAATAAATAAATAAATAAATAAATAAATAAATAAAGTCAGGGTTTTGGGGGCACCGGGGGCTCGGCGGTTACCGTCAGACTCTTGGCTTCGGCTCGGGTCATGATCTCACACAGAGTCCATAGGCTCAAGCTCCCAGCTGATAGAGCAGAGCCTGCTTGGGGTTCTCTCTCTCTCTCTCTCTCTCTGCCTATCCCATGCTCCCTCTCTGTCTCTCTCTCTCTCTGTCTCTCTCTCTCTCTCTCTCTCTCAAAGTAAATAAGTAAGCTTAGGGGAGCCTAGGTGGCTCAGTTAGTTAAGCGTCTGACTCTTGGTTTCAGCTCAGGTTGTGACCTGATCTCACGGTCCGGGCTTGGGGTTCTCTCTCTCTCTTTGCCCCTTCCTCACTCGCGCTCTGTCTCTCTCAAAATAAATAAATAAACCTTAAAAATAATCAGCGTGTTTCTTAAATACTAGCAGTGACCAGTCTGGAAGTGGAAAACTTCTCACTCCTAGGAGCAGCGAGAACAAAATACCCGAGAATAAATCTCATACCAATCGCTCGAGACCCCGGGAAGCACGCACGTTTCTCAGGCAGGTGTCAGAAGGGGCGACTTGGGCCTGTGAAGGCGACACTGACCAGGAGCTTCTGGTCTGCGGAGCAGGTGGCCTCATCTCGGCCCCTAACTAACTGTCCCAGCACCCGGGCACGTGGACAGCACCGGCGGTCTTCTGTTTCACTGGAGAGGGAGCACATTCCTGAGTTCCAGCACATTCCTGAGCCCGGAATGACTCACACTGGAGGAAGGTGCCAGCGTCCCCGGGCGCGGGCAGAGGACCGCATTCGGAACAGTATGTGGTCCCAGCAAAGCTTGAGGAACCACAAACATCCCCGTGGCACGTGGACCCAGCGGCCCCTCCCAGAGACGGAGCTCCGAGGGCACCCGGACCAGGGAAGAGGCGGCAGGGAATCCAGCTGAAATGAGCGCCCCTCCCCCAATGCGGGAGCGTGCCCCGCCAGCTCCCCCCATTCCGGCAGCCCCGCGGGACGCCCCCCTGCCCCTCCCCACCTATCACTGCCCGCAGGAGCCCCCCATGCCCTCATCCTGTCTCCCTGCAGGGTCACCACCTGAGCGGCCGCTAGGCCCCGTCCACGCAGCCGGGAGTGCCCCGTCCACGCAGCCGGGAGTGCACCAGAGCTTTATGGCAAGCTCACGTCTACTCACTGCTGCAGGTGGACCTGGGGCCTGGGATCCTGCCTCCCCCACACCGCTACCCGCCCCCCCCCCCCCCCCGGCCCTGCGCCCAGGGCGTCCTTCCCCGTCATAGCCCTCCGAGCCGGGTGAAGAGGCGGAGCTAGAGAGGGCCGCGCGCCCCATGGCCCGGCCGCCGGAGCTCCGGGGGACAGATGTGGGTCACCCCGGAGAGGTGGGCGGGAGGCTGGAGGCCTCTGAATGAGCAGCGAGGCACAGGGGACCCCATGAGAGACGCTCGGCGTCTCCCGGAGCTTCCGGAGACCCCGAAGGAGCATCTGCAGGGGACGCTCAGACGCGACGGCCCCCCAGCCCAGGCGGTGCAGGGGGGGGCGGGGGGGAGGGGGGGAGGGGAGAGGGGGGCGGTGCAGGAGGGGGGGCGGGGGGAGGGGGGAGGGGGGAGGGGGGAAGTTGGGGCGGGGGGGAGGGGGAGCGGTCCCCTCCAGGCCTGCGCGGCCCTCCTGCGGCCACGGCTGAGCTGGAGGAGGTTCCCAGGGCCACGCTGGGCACAAGGTGCTGAAGGCTGAGGCGGGCGTGTCCGTAGGAGCTGGGAGTGACCAGGAAAGCCTTGGGCTTGGTTTCCCCCGGCAGGAAAAGCCGTCCTGGGAGGCATCTGTTTCCCTAGCGGCCCCGGGGGCGGCCGTGACCTCGGGTCATCTCAGGGCCCCTGAGGGACGGGGGGCGGTGCTCCCCGCTGACCCCGCTGACCTGACCGATCTGTTTCCCTCCCTCCTCCAGGAGAACACAGACCCTTCCTCGAGTTCCCGGGAGTTCCCCGGGGGTGTCTGTGCCGGGCCGGGCTATTTTTGGAAGTCGGTGTGACGAAACACTTAGAATTGTAAACAGCGTGCTGTCACTCTGTCTCCAGTCTGCGCTTGGATTGTGAACAGCGGGCTGTCACTCTGTCTCCAGTCTGCGCTTGCTCAGTGTCCCTGGCGGTTTAGCAGCAGGGGCTCTTTCCCAAGGAAAGGGCGTCATTGGGTAGGAGCCAGGCCTGCACTTGCCGGAAAGGTTCAGAACAGGAAGGAGCTCCCGGAGCAGAGGCGCT
This sequence comes from Paguma larvata, assembly GCA_030068075.1. NCBI lineage: Eukaryota > Metazoa > Chordata > Mammalia > Carnivora > Viverridae > Paguma > Paguma larvata. The sequence continues at coordinate 15,704,048 of CM057837.1, read as the reverse complement.
CGCCTGCCGCGGGCGGGACCGCGGGCCCGGGCGCCAGTCCAGGAGGGCCGGGCGCCCGCTGTTTGTTTGCTCCTGGACCGTGAGGCGAGAGTTCAGCCGCCGCTCCGCGGGGAGACCGCAGAACACTCTGTGCCTGACGACCGGCGAGGCGGCGTGAGAGCCACGCGTGGGGCCCGCAGGGTCAGGCAGCCCCGGCACGCGGTGGCCACGGGGGAGCCCGGAGAGGCTCAGGCTTCGGGCCCAGGGGCCCGGCCCACCGCACGTCGGGGGCCCTTGGAGAGCGGCTGAGGGGCCGGCGTGGCCTGGGAAGCACGGAGCCGGCTCCCGAATGACTTGAACACACTCGTGCCCTGTGGCCGCCCTTGGCCGAGCTCTGCGGCTTCGCCGTGAGCGGCACCCCGGGGTCTGGCGGCCACACAGGGAGGCGATGCCGAGTCCTGCCTTGAAGGGGCAGGCTGCAGGCGGCGGGGCCCCCGGCAGAGGAACCCCATTTTACCAGAAGACACGCAGGTGCAGTGACGAGCCGGCTCTCGGCGGATGTCGGATCCCTAAGAGGACAGGGCCAGCGAGGAGCCTGGGGGGCCGGGGACAGTGGGACACTGAGGTGGCACCGGCAGCTTTGTCCCTCCATGGAAGCCCCCGCCAGACACAGCCAGAGTGGCAGAGTTCTGAGCCCTGAGCCCTGAGACGTTGCCCCCGGAGCGTGGGCCCTGCTTAGCCAAGCCCTGTCCCCGCGTCCAGGAGAACAGCGGGGCTCTCTCCGGGACAGCCTGGCGGGGCCGAGGTTGGGCTTTGCAGGGAGGGCCATGACCTCTGCCCAACAGAGGGAGAGGGGCCGGCCAAAGCCGCGGACATGGGCCGGCTCAGGTGGCTGGAGGTGGGGGGTCACGCTCTCTGCCCGGCGAGGGATGGAGAATAGGAATGCTGAGCCGGCGGCCATGGAATGACAACGCGTGCACCCGGGCACAGCCTTGGGAGCTGCGGCGGCTGGTCCGGGGCTGACCACGGCGGAAGGGCCCGAGGATGGGAGCCTGCGTGCCCAGGACGGAGCGGGGCTGCACGCGGCGGGTGGAGGGGACGCAGCGTTCCTGCCAGCGCCACGTGTTGAGATCGAGGCCGGGCGCAGCGCCTTAGAAGGGTAGTAATTAGCCACCAGTGGTTTGCGTCTTTGTCCAGATGCTTTCCCAGGACTGGGATGGTGGGGTTGTCAGAAAAGACCGTGCATGCCCTCGGGAGCCCAGGGCCCTGCTCGGGAGCACTGACGGCAGCGCTCCCAGCACGAATGAGCGCTGGGCTCAGACAACACACGACTTGCTCAGCATCACCCTGGACACCCCTGGGCCCCACATCTGCCGGGGGTCGACCACCTGGGGTCCTTCCCTCCCGCTCCCCCGCTGGCGCTGGAGTGACCAGCTGGTGGCAGACGCATTCATGTCTGCGTTGGCTGTCCCCCACTTCCCATGCCCTCCTCTCCAGTCGAGAGTTTTATTTTTCCTTCTTTGATTTTCCCTTCATGCCTCCACCCACTTCAAACCCACTGCCGGGCAGCCCCAGAGTCTAGGAGTTAAAGTGAGCACCCACCCTCCACTCAAGGCTGTGTGAGTACTGTCCACACCGTGCCATCCACACTGTCCTACCCACGGCCATGCCATCCACACTGTCCCATCCACGGCCACACCATCCACACTGTCCTACCCACAGCCATGCCATCCACACTGTCCCATCCACGGCCACACCATCCATACCGTCCCATCCACGGCCACGCCGTCCACACCATCCCATCCACGGCCATGCCATCCACACTGTCCTACCCATGGCCACGCCATCCACACTGTCCCACCCATGGCCACGCCATCCACACTGTCCCATCCACGGCCACGCCATCCACACTGTCCCATTCATGGCCATGCCATCCACACCACACCATCCATACTGTTCCATCCACGGCCATGCCATCCACGGCCACACCATCCATACTGTCCCATCCATGGCCATGCCATCCACACCACACCATCCACACTGTCTCATCCACGGCCATGCCATCCATGGCCATGCCATCCACACTGTCCCATTCATGGCCACGCCATCCACACTGTCCCATCCACGGCCACGCCATCCACACTGTCCCATCCACGGCCACACCATCCACGGCCACGCCATCCACACTGTCCCATTCATGGCCACGCCATCCACGCCACACCATCCACGCCGTCCCATCCACAACCTGACACTGTCCACGGCCCCCGTCATCCACCCTGTCCACGGCCATGCTGTCCACGGCTGCCCCCTGGGCACTGTCCTCATCTCCCCACCTGCGCCAAGCTGGAGCCAGGGTGTCCCTTGGGTGCCGTCCCTCCTCGTCCAGTGCCAGTTTTACTCCCTAACATTATCCCTTAAAAGAAGGAGCAGGAGAGTGGCCGGCGGGGGCTCCCCCTCCTGAGTAAGCGTGCCTGTCTCCTCCAGACCTCCCAGCCCCCACCGTCCTGCCAGGCGTGCGGCCCCCGTCACTCTTGTCCGTAACACCCACACCTCCTCCCGAGCACCCTGGGCTTCCGTCAGCGGCTGGAGAAAAGGCGACTACGGTCCTCCCTCCTGGGGAGTCCCTCCCGGGCGTGTCAGTCTGTGCTCCTCCTCGGGGAGGGGGCTGGCTGCTGGTCCGCGGAGCTGGCTGGCACACATTCCCCTGTCCCCCCCCCCCCCCCCGCTCCGGGGCCCTTTGTGTCCCCTGGACTCTGTCACAGTGCCTTGCAGGAAATGCAGTCGGCCGTGCAGGCGGCTGGGCGGCCCACCTGCCAGGAAGCACCACGCAGTCAGTGGCCCCTGGGGGAAGTGGCTGGAGGAGGGCCCCAGGATGCCACTTTCTGCCCCTCGTGGGACAGCCCCAAGGGCTGGACACCTGCCCGAAGGCCATGACGGGAAACACAGAGAGAGGAGGCACTCCCAGGCCAGCCCGCTGTTTCCCTCCCTCAGCGGTGGGTGGTGGCGATCAGATTCCCGGCCTCCAGAGCTCCGGGACGGGTCCCTCGCTGGGCGCTGGGAACACACGCATGCTGGGGAGCACGGAGGGCCTGGGGAGGGGGCTGTCCTGAGTGCTCGGGCCGCCTAAGGGCCGGCCTGTCCCACAGGACGGACCCCGCCTCCGGGGGTCAGGGCACTGGCCTCCCCGAGTGGCCTCCTGGACGAGGCGCAGGGCTCTGGCGCCCTGTGAGGCATCCAGCTGACGGGAGATCGTCTCGTGCAGCCTCTTTGTGTCTCAAACATCTAAGCGACCAGGTTGAGGCATCTGGGACGCTGTCGCTGTCACGACTCCTGAGGGCTGAGGTGCGGGCTGTCACGGGGGACCCATGTCCCCGTGTCGCCTGCATCCGTGTGACGTCCCCTGGGAAGAGGCCACTGGAGTCTCCCGGCAGCACAGGTGAGGCGGGAGGGGCCCTCCTCCGCACCTGGGTCACCCGCTCACTGGTCACTAAGGTGTGTCCTTCTGACCCACGCACGGATGTGCGGTGTGACAGCTGTCTTCCTGAGATCAGTTCGGAGGCGGAGGAAAGACTGGCGGGCCGTGGACAAGCTTCGTCCCTGCTGAGCACACCTGCCTTCCCGTCCCCTGGCTCCCGGCCGCCCCCTGCCGCCCAGGACCAGGAACCTGACCGCACCCCAGGGGAAGGCGTGGGCCAGGAGGCAGGGGCAGTTTTATTGTGAGGGATGCAGACTGGAACCAACGGGAGGCCGGAGGGGCGGGCGCACAACACGGGACGTCGGCAGTAAGTGGGAGCGAACTCCCAGGACCCCTGGCCGTGGGGAAGCCTCACATAACGTCCACTGCGTGAGCTCCCAGGTGAAAGACGCCGGGACCGCGGCCCTGAGAGTGGGCGGGGCAGGCTGGGGACGCTCTGGGGAAGCGGTCACGCTCTGTCCCGAAGGGGGCTGGGCTATACGGGCGGACCCCATGGACGGAACTCACCAACCACCGCTCCTTCCCCGGAAAGAAGCCAGAAACCGACCTTGAGCCCCAGGTTCTGTGTTCAGGGGTGACGTGTCTGCCACTCCGAGATGCCTCACGAAGGGAGGCAGACAGGTGATGGACAGACGGACGGACAGAGGGATCACGCTAAAGCAAACACTGCTGCAATGTGCTAACCACGGGCTCGAGACGCAGACGTGTGCGCTCACGTGGGGGTCGCTCAACGCTCCTGTGCGTTTGGGAATGCCCGTAACCAATGCTGGGGGAGGAAGACGCAGACTGTAAGCACGAGGGTGCCGCGAGGACGGGCGCCTCTGGCGCGGGGAACCGAATTCCTTTCCGCCGGCCGCACCGAGATCGTGTGGACGGAGCCGAGCTTCTCTGGGGCCAGAGGAACCGGGCCAGTGCACGGGGCAGGGGGGGACGGGGGGCGGGGCGGAAGCCTCTGGCTGGCTTCAAGGACATTTTCCCCCCAAAAAATTTGTGCTTGGTCCGGGGCCATCGCCTCATGCGCGCTGGCCTGCCCGTCCCTTCTGCGCTTCCGGTCTTTTGTTTAGCTTGGTTTTGAGTCCTCATGGGGCGCCTGGCAGCCGAGGGCTGGCTCTGCACGAGGAGGAGGGACTGTGCACACAGAGAGGGCTGAGGGTCCCTGGAAAGACAAACAGACACAGCTTTCTGGACATAGGAAAAGTCATCTCCAGCTCCCGGCCGTCCTGGGAAAGCAGAGGGACTAACGGCCACCATCAGGCAGGAAGTAACCTAATCAACCTAATCACACGAGGGACGGCTCACCAGTGGTGTGACCCCCAGGGCTGGTTTGGAAGTGAAGACTGACTGGCTGCACCCTCGGGGCTTTGCAGCATCTGAACCCCTCTGGGCACCCAGATACCAGGCTGAGCTGCCCCAGCTGGCCGGGTGACCCCGGCCTGGACTCGCCACCTGCAGACTTTTGCCGCATTTCCGTGCTGGAGCCCCACCCACCCCGCGCCAGCCCCTCGGCGAATATTATCCCCTTGGGTTAACCCCTCCCCCGTTTTGCTGTTCGGGAAGACCCTGCTTCGGGAGGCACCCCCGTGTTCTCATTACTTGTTGCAAATGAAACCCTTCCTCCTCCCGTTCTCTGGCCTGGTCGTGTCTTTTGTGTCCTCTACTCTCCAAGAGCGACCCCAGTCTCAGGTGACAGTTGTGCGCGTGGGGTGGGTTGCTCTTGAGTGGAGCGTACGTGTGTTTACGTACAGCGTGTGAGGTGCACACTCTGTGTACATGTGTGTGCGAAGTGCCACGAGCCAGCTGGGAGAGGGGCCCAGAGCTGGCCGAGCGGTGATCGGAGGCTCGGGGCTGGGACACCTCCTCGGTGAAAGCGCGTGCTCACGTGCAGGTGTGGCGGGCGGGCGGTGGGTGCTCCCTGGGGCTTGCTGACGGAACTGAGCGAGAGGCACAGAGTTGTGCACGACCACGGAGCAGAGGCGACTCGTCAGCCCCGGCACCATAACGATCATCACAGAGCGGGCGGTTTGACCAACTCGCTTCCCAGAGCTCCGGAGGCTGAAGTTCAGTCGGGTCCTGGCGGGAGCCCCCTGCTGGCTGCAGAGGGCTGACTTCTCGCTGAGTCCCGAGTCCCCATGCAGGAGAGAAGGGAGGCTTAGGGGGGCTCCCACCCACCATGGGCCCCACCCTCGTGACCTCATGCCCTCCTAACGACCTCCCAAAGGCCACACCCTCTAATGCCATCACCAGGGAAGATAGGATTTCAACATATGAATTCATATGAATTCGGGGACGGGGCTGACACACACTTCCTTCCAAAGCAAGATGCTGGGAAGGTAGGTTGGGGGCAGTTTATTCATGTCCTGATTTTTATGCCAAAGAGGTTTGGTGTTGGCCGTGGAGCAACGGGACAACGTAACAGCACGCGTGCACCTGTCTTTCTGTGTAGATGGCTGACCTCTGTCTGTGGATGGGGAGTCCGACGCGCCACGGGGGTGAGTGTCTTGGTGACAAGAGGGGACAGCAGAGCAGGAGTCTGAAGCTCGGTCACGTGGTCCGGAGCTATGGTCGTAACCAGTAAGCCGCTGTGGCAGTGCCTGCGGACCAGGGCCCAGGGGCTGCGGGGTCGACAGTTAGCAGTGACCTCAGAGAGGTTCCCGGCAGGGGCGAGGTTATGACCGCCTGTCGGGGCTACTGAGCCGGGCTCAGCTGGCTGGTCGGAAGCTCAGTTACCTCTGTGGACGCTGTGGGTACCTGACCTCCAGAGAGTGCGGGTCTTCCCCAGAAACCTGATCCGGAAACAACGCCTACATTTATGAGAAACCGAATGCAATCAAGTGTGGCTTCATTCGTTTATTCATCTGCCCATCCATCTTTCTGTCCCCCCCTCTTTCCTCCCATCCCTCCGTCCCTCCTTCTATCATCCATCCGCTGATCTATTCATCAATCCTACGTCCTTCATCGTTCTGTGATCCATCCACCATCCATCCACCATCCACCATCCACCATCCACCATCCACCATCCATGTATCTATCATCCTTTCTGTCATCCAAAGGTCCTTGAGGAGGTGACATTAAGTTGAGTCAGAAACAGAAGAAAAAGTGCTTCTCTCAACCATGAGGAACAAGCTCAAAGGTCCTGAGGCACCGAAAGCGGGAGGATTTGAGGAAAGAAAACCTGTTCATCATGAAGCAGGATACGCACCCAGAAGAGGGTGCTGAAGATGAGTCGGGGGAACTCGGCAGAAGACAGCGTCTCGAGGCCACGAGACGCATTTTGGACCCCACCTGAGGGTAATGAGTTGCTTTCAGCGCTGGCTGAAGACTTACGAGCAGGGCATGATCAGATTGGTGTTTGCAGAAGATCTTACCCACGGACTACGGTGGCGTCCAGTGGGGATGGAAAGACAAGGGGGCGGGCTTTCATCATGGTCCTTGCTGGAACCCGTATGCTTGCGGTCACCTGTACACTTGTGGTCACCTATATGCTTGTGGTCATCTGTACGGAGCCCGCTGTGCCACTGGCATGGCTCTGGGCTCTGGGGATAGGACATGAGGCAGAGCAAGGAGTATGGTCTGTGTCCTTGTGAATTCTGCGTTCCAGTGGGCGAGCCACGTAAACAGGTGCCCGAAAGAGCGCACCATCTCAGAGGTCAGTTCATATCATGGAGAAGAAGCATAGTAAGGACACCGCCCGAGAAAGGGGCTGCTGTCTCACTTGGGCCGTCTGGGGGGGCTGCCGTGTCACCTGGGCCGAGTAAGGAAGCCTGCTGGGGTGACGTCTTCACAGTCTTGAAGGAAGTGAGGGAGGAGCGTTCTGGAAGGAAACGGGCAATGCAGCGGCCCGGGGCCGGGGGCCAGGCAACCAGCAGGGATCCCATGTGCTGGGAGCACTGGGGGGGGGGCAGCGGGGGGCAGGAGATCAGGCCAGGGGGCCTGGCCAGCCAGACGCCACCGGGTGGGGCTCGGGCAGAGACTGGAATGGACTGCCCATATTTTAGGGCATCTCTCTGGCCGCCGTTGGGGCGAGGCTGGGAGCAGGTGTAGCGCCTGGGGGACGGCGAGGATCCGGGACGCTGGCCTGGTCCTGGGCAGGCGGGGGCGGAAATGGTGGACACTTCCATCTGCAGGGATAACGTGTTGAGACGGAGCCGGCAGCTGTTGTTGCTGGGTTAGGCACGGGGTTAGGCACAGGGTTAGGCACAGGGCGAGAAAAAAGAGGACCCGGGGAGACCATGCGCCTGTGGTCCCCACAAAGGATCGAATGTGTGCCCTGAAAGCCCGCAGAAGAAAGAGGCTGGGAGGAGCCGCGTGGCCTCGGCGTGGGCAGGCAGAGTTTGAGACCCACTCCCTCCAGGGCAGAGGGGACGGGAGGGGGCGAGGAGGTCTGGTGACGGATGGGCAGGGTCCAGACTGAGGACTGGGGGCACGTGGGTGCCCAGGAGGGAGTCCACAGCCCACCGTGGCTGTTTTACTCGCCTCGTCTTGGTCCTGGTGGGGCTCCGGGACGTATCGACATTGAACTCACCCTCTAAACCTGTCCACCGTGTGGCTCCGTTACGCTAGCAGGTGCCGGACTGGGCGACTGTAACCTCATCACGACGACGGCATGCTCTCATGCAGGGCCTGTGTTTGCTGTTCTCTGGCTGGAATGCTCTCTCTCCAGATACCTGCATGGTTCCCTCTCTCCCTCTTGTTAGGTCACCTGACCTTCTCATGTGCCACAGAAAGCTCTCTGTTGCTGGAATGTTCTAACCTGCTCTACACTGCGCTTACTTTTCTCCAAAACACTTACACCTGGCATCTTAAAAATGTCTCCCTGTCTGTCTCTCCCCACGGGAACAGTTTCGTGAGGACAGAGCCTAGAACAATCTCTGGGTCCCGGTGGCCCCTGCACGATGAATGCCGGGCTGGGCAGAGGTCTAGGGGTTTCCATCTGAAAGGAGCCTCATTGTGATGTGGGGGTGGGGCCGCCAGCACTGCCAGAGTGCCCGATTATTTTCACTGTCATCTGCGGGTTTTTGCTTTTTTTAAGATTTTTTACATTTTATTTTGAAGTAAACTCTACAGCCAACGCGGGGCTCGAACTCACAACCTCGAGATCAAGGGTCACACACACTCCTCCAGCTGAGCCAGCCGGCGCCCCCATCTGTGTTAATTACCGTGAAGGACACCGAAGAGCGGGTCACCCAGGGCCGCCGACATGTGGCCTGGGAATGGACACAGGACGTGTGGGCGGCTCTTCGGTCTCGCGGGGCGCCAAGTGGACGGCCGCCGTCGTGGCCTGCGCAGCGCTCTCCCCGCTCTGGAGACGCCGTCCGCTCTCGGCCCGAGGGGTCCAGGTGTGCTTCTCGGGGCCGTCCTGGGACCAAGGAAGAGGGGAGCGGGTCTCGGGGTTTAATTCGCTCCTGTATTTCTAGGGGCTTCTTCTGACAGAAGCACTCGGAGCTGCACGCTCCCCTCAGGAGTGTTTTAGTCGTACGCACAGACTTTCTCTCTAGTGTCTTCATTATCCCTCGGTTACAACCGTTCTAACTTCTCTTGTGATGTCTCTTCTGACGCACGCATTATTTAGAAGTGTGCTGTTTGGGGCGCCTGGGTGGCTCAGTCGGTTGAGCGTCCGACTTCGGCTCAGGTCATGATCTCGCTCATGGTTTCAGGCCCCGAGTCAGGCTCTGTGCTGACAGCTTAGAGCCTAGAGCCTGCTTCAGTTTCTGTGTCTCCCTCTCTCTCTGCCCTTCCCCTGTTCATGCTCTGTCTCTCTCTCTCTCTCACTCTCTCTCTCAAAATAAATAAATGCCAAAAAAAATTTTTTTAAAGAAGTGTGCCGTTGAATTCCCAGATATTCGGGATTTTCTAGCTACTTCGCTCTCGTGGTAGAAATCTACGTTTTGTAAATGCAAGGCCATGTGGTCAGAGAACCTACTCTTCAGGATTTCAGGTTTTCGAAAGGTCTCGAGGTTTGTCTTACGGCTCAGCTCCTGGGAGACCTTGGGGGATGCCCTGCGCAAGAAGAGAGTGTGGGTCGCGGCGGCTGTGGGCGAGAGTGGCCGGCGGGGCGCGTGGCTCTGGCCGTGGACTTCGTCTCCCTCCAGCTCCGCCCACGTTTGCTCCACTTGCTTCGGGGACTTGCCGCCAGACGCAGGTGCGTTAAAGACTGTGATGGTCTCTCGACTGGTTCGCCTGCTCGTCATTACACAACACACACCTTTGTGCTAATGACACCCTTCGTCTTGAAGTCGGCTTTGTCCGAAGCGCGTGGACGCACGTCAGAATCGAGACTGGTTGCTTTTCTCTTCTTCTCCTTTGACTCTCGACCCGCTGTGTCTGGATGTTTGCATCCGCTTTTGGTAAATAACATGCTGTTTGGTCTTGAAAACATTTTTTTCATGTTTATTTATTTTTGAGAGAGAGACAGAGTGTGAGCGGGGGAAGAGCAGAGAGACGGGGAGACACAGAATCCGAAGCAGGCTCCGGGCTCCGAGATAACAGCACAGAGCCCAACACGGGGCTCGAACTCACGAACGGCGAGATCATGACCCGAGCCGAAGTCGGACGCTCAACTGACTGAGCCGCCCAGGCGCTCCTCGATCTTGCTTTTTACCCGCGTCTCACAATCCCTTTCCTCTTTTTCCTACCTGCTCCGTGACCGTGCAGGACTTCAAAAGCCGACCTAGAGAATAGGACATGCCTTTAAATGACCGAAGACGTCAAAAATGGCTTATTATTTAAGAAAGAAAATGGCAAGCAGCTTAGCGCTGCACGCCGTCCCCTTCCGGGCCCCCGTCTTGCGCCGCCTTCGCGGACGGCAGCCCGGCCACGCCCCCCACAGACGCGGAGCCTTCCAGGCTTCCTGCGTGTGCAGCTACGTCCGCAGGGGGTGACGGCTTTCTCTGTCATCCGCCAGTTCACGTGCATCTCGGTCGCTGCTGCTGTTGCCCCGATGATGTCTGGGACCCCAAGTAGACCAGAACTGTGACCCTGGGCCTGTGTGTCTTACTTCCGGTCTTCGGGACATTTCCGTCAGTTACGCTTCCACTAAGACGGTCCGTTTGCCTGCTTTTAGAAGGCGCCCTTCACCGGGCTCGAGGCGCTCCTGTCAGTTCCAGCGTTGCTTGGATTCTTCTCATGTTCATTTTTTTTTTAATTTTTGAGAGACAGAGAGAGAGCGTGAATGGGGGAGGGACAAAGAGAGAGAGAAGGAGACACAGAATCCGAAGCAGGCTCCAGGCTCTGAGCCGTCTGCACAGAGCCCGACTCGGGGCTTGAACTCACGGACAGTGAGATCGTGACCTGAGCGGAAGTCGGCGCTCAACCAACCGAGCCGCCCAGGCGCCCCCAGGTTTGCTTAGATTTGTGAAAAATTATGAATCAACGTTGAATTTTATCCACTTATTTTTCCTGCATTTGTTTCTCCACTCACGTTTACTAATTACACACTGGCTAATGGTAAGATTGACTGATGACTTTTTTCCTCATTCTTGTCAGGTGTTGCTATTCTCATGAAATGAGCTGGGGACTGTCGCCCCTTTCCTATTATCTGGAGGAGTTTGTATAACATTTTATCTTCTGTTCCTTGCACATTTGGTGAAAACTGCCAATAAAGCCATCTGTGCTTAGAGGTTTGTTTGGGGAGATTTTTTCACTACCGATTCAATGTCTTTAAAAATCACTTTTTTCCTGAGTTCATTTTGCTGCATTTCTAGGAATTGGTACATTTCATTTAAAATTTCAAATTTATTGGCTTTGAATTTGCATACTCGTATAATTTTAATTTCTGAAGGATTTCATAAATTCGTGTGAGGCTTATGGATTGTGTGGGTATTTTCAGAGAACCCCTCCGGGCTTAGTTCGCCCTCTCTGCTGTATGTCTCCCCTGTTTCATCACGCCCTGCCTTATATTGATTCGTTTTTCCATTTACTTCACTGGGGTTTGGTTCGCCACTTCCCCGGGTCCCGGCCACGGACGCCCAGCCGTCACTGTCAGCTGCGTTCCCTGCTGTATGCACTTGGGCATAAAAACACTAAGTCTACTTTAGCCCATTCCACAGGCTTGATATTTAGTGTTTTCACCATTGCTTACTAAAAAGCGTTTTCTGATTTTTATCACGGTTTATCCTTTGACCAAAATGAGCTGTTTAGCAGTGTGTTTATTAATTTCCAAACAATCTGGCTATTTTGTAGTTCTCTTTTGTTCTTCATTTCCAGCTTAATGGCATTATGGTCAGAGAATCTGTTCTGTATGATTTTAATGCCTGAAAAAAAGTTTTTTCTAATCTATCCAAGTTTTTCCTTTTTTAATTTATTAAAATGCAAGTTCGTTAACATACCGTGGAGTACCGGTTTCAGGAGTAGAACCCGGTGATTCATCATCACCTGCAACGCCCGGTGCTCATCCCAACACGTGCCCTCCTTCAGTCACCATCCAGCCCCCCCGCCCCCCCAGCAGCCCTCGGTTTGTTCTCTGTGTTTAAGAGTCTCTTAGGGTTTGCCTCCCTCTCTGTTTTTATCTTATTTTACCCTCCCTTCTCCTGTGTTCTTCTGTTGTGTTTCTCAAATTCCACATGAGTGAAATCATATGATATTTGTCTTTCTCTGACTGACTTATTTTGCTTAGCGTAATACACTCTAGCTCTATCCACACTGTTGCAAGTGGAAAGATTTCATTCTTTTTGATTGCTCAGTAGTAGTCCAGTGTGTGTGTGTGTGTGTGTGTGTGTGTGTGTGTGTGTGTATGTACACACCGTGTCTTTGTTATCCATTCATTTGTCGATGGAAACTTGGGCTCTTTCCATACTTTGGCTATTGTCTCTAGTGCTGCTATAAACATCGGGGTGCATGTGCCCCTTCAAATCAGCACTGTTTTTATTCTTCGGATAAATACCTAGTGGTGCAATTGCCGGGTCGCAGGGTAGTTCTATTTTTGATTTTTTGAGGAACCTCCATACTGTTTTCCAGAGCGGCCGCACCAGTTTGCATCCCCTCCAGCAGTGCGAAAATGTTCCCCTTTCTCTGTATCCTCGCCAACATCTGTCATTGTTTTAGCCATTCTGACAGGTGTGAGGTGGTATTTTATTGTGTTTTTGATTTGCATTTCCCTGATGATGAGTGATGTGGAGCATCTTTTCATGAATCTGTTAATAATCTGGATGTCTTCTTTGGAAAATTGTCTGTTCATGTCTTTTGCCCATTTCTTCACCGGATTATTTATTTTTAGGGTGTTGAGTTTGATAAGTTCTTCCTAGATTTTGGATACAAATCCCTTATTTGATATGTCATTCGCAAATATTTTCTCCCATTCCATCGGTTGCTTTTTAGTTTTGCCCTTTACTATTTCTTGAACTAGAACTGGAAGGCATCTCTGAGAATGATCTCTGTTCAACCCATGCCCACTTCCAGCTTTGGGGCTGATTTTAATCCATGCTGAGAAGTAACAGAAACTCATGACCGGGTGGTGGGGCTCCAAATTCTGGTCTTTCCTCCCAATCTACCTGGTCCCATTTACCTTCTGGAATTCTTAAATAGCTACTCCATGCTTTCTGTTCAGATTTTAGGCTGCATTTAGGACAGACACGGGGGGGGGCAGTGTGGTCACTCCATTTTACCCAGAACCAGAACTCTCTGTTCATGAGTGTTTTTCCAACCCTATCTGAGTTTCCACTTCTTATTTTTAGAAAGAGAGAGAGACAGAATCGCAAGCAGGCTCCATGCTCAGTGTGGAGCCCGATGCAGGGTTCGAGCCAGTGACCCTGGGATCATGACTGAGCTGAGATCAGGGACTGGATGCTTAACCGACTGAGCCGCCCAGGTGCCGCTGTGTTTTGTTTTGTTTTTAATTTGCTGCTAGAGACACTGAACTGGTACAACTTTTTTTAAAGTTTATTTATTTATGTTTGAGAGAGAGAGAGAGAGCAGGGGAGGGGCAGAGAGAGAGGAAGAGAGAATCCCAGGCTCCACGCTGTCAGTGCAGAGCTGATGCAGGGCTTGATCTCATGAACTTCGAGATCATGGCCTGAAACAAAACTAAGAGTTGGACTTTTAGCCAACTGAGTCACCCAGCCGCCTCTGAACTGCTACGATTGTATGTCATAAAACGTTGTTATGCTTTATATAACCTTCGTATCCATATTTAACTTTTGTTTTGAAAAACACTCAAATGTACAGAGAAGTCGTAATTATGGTGACTGCGCTCATGCTGTTCCCTCGTCCAGGACTGCTCATTTCCTGGTGGCGCCACCACCAGTGGTGGGAACAGCCACTACAATGCTTCTCCAGGGTGCAGGCACCTGCCCCCCCCCCAGTGTCTGCCTTCAGGCCTTGGGGAGGGGAGAGCCTTTGTGCCATCCTGGGGGAAACGGCGGGCGCGTGGGCGGGGTGCACGTGATGAATCCCCTCCAACTTGCCTGTCTCCCGCAGCCTTCAGGTGAGAAGCCCCCTAAGGGCCTGTTCAACCCATTTGACTGAAATGGCAAACTCCAACGTCAGTGAGCAGAACCGGACTTGAGTCACTGTGCTAGAAGTCACCACCCGCACACGACGGTCAGACCCGAATCGGTGCACAGACCCCAAATCCTTTTAATTAAGGAGAGGTGGGGTGTCCCTGGGGAAGGACCCCGTGCTACCTCCAGGAGTGCTAGCAAAGTCTCGTCCTGGCCTTTCTGAAGAGAGCCCGTAGCCACACTCCTCGGATGGCGCGCCAGGGAAAGGAAAACACCAGCCCTTTAAGGGATCATGGCACACCAGTCTGAGCCTGCACCGATCCGGACGGAGGCCTCGCCGGAACCCAGCCCTGCCGGCACCTCCATGTTGGATTCCAGCCCAGAACCGCAAGAGCATACATGCGTTGTTTAAATCCCCCAGTCTGTAGGAATCTGCTGCCGCCGCCTGAGCAGACGGGGACAGGTCGCTCTCCAGCACGCCCTAACCGTGTAAGCTCCCTGAGCAGGAGCTGGCCCCCTGCGGTCACCTTCCCTCCGCAGGTGACTTTAATTTTACGACAAGCTCCCAAAGACCCTCTGAGGGATGACAGAGAAATAGGGCCTGGTGCACATGACTCTGTGGGCTGGGCCGGTCTTGGCGGGGACCTAACTGGGGGTTGGGGTGGTGATGGGGGAGGGGAGGGAAGTCCACGCGGTGGGGGACTGCAAGCAGCATCACTGGTTATCCACTTTCCTTGGAAGGAGGGTGAGCTGACTTACCCGCGCTGAGGACCAGGGACCGAGACAGAACCACTCTGGAGGACTGGGGTTAAGGACGTCTGGACGGACCTTTTGGAGGGGCTGAGGCCTGGAAATACCCGGCCCCACAGATGCTCCTCCTGACGGTCAGGTGGGGAGACACGCCTTCTGCGGAGGGTGGCAGGTGGCTTCCTGGGGCACGCAGCGCTCACGGACGGAGTCCCAGCCGTAGTGACGGCCATTCCGCTTGGGCTTCACGACCTCAGTGGTCCCCAGCCCAGGCTACCTTTGTGCCTGCCGCTCAGCAGCCCAGACCAGCCCAGAGCCGCACACCCTGGGACCTGACGCCCTCTGGGGGCACAGCGACTCCTGGGACCTCACTGGAGTAAGGGCTCACCCTGGGGTAGTTTTCCTCCGCCCCCCCCCCACCCCCAGGAGCGCCACCAGGGGACTTGCGGAGCCGTTTTCTTTCACACTGACCCACTCAGGTGCGAAGGCGGCCAGGGGCTGACACTGTGGGCCTTCCAAGTCCTATTCCGGGGCCATCATCCAGGTGGCAGAGGACGTTGGAAGGGGCCTGCTAAAGGTGCCACGGGGTGTCTGGTGGGAGAAGAACCCTTTACTTGAGCTTCCGCGCCGGCCAGCGTGTGCTTGGCCACCAATCCGCGAGCCGTCCTGGTTTTCCTGTGGCCGGAGCGCCTGGGCTGGGGGGGGAGGGATGAAGGGCGGAGGCGCCCGTCGGGGTCACCAGGAATCATGCGCCTGCAAACACGTCTGCCCTCGTGCACGGAACTTCGGCATCTGCCGGTTTCTGCGTCTGGGTGTGGGAGGTTTTCCTCCAACACTTCCCTGCGGTGCCACATCTCTGAGCTCGGCGAGCCCCTCCAGCAGCTCTAGGAGGTGGGAGGGGCGCCCCCGGCCCCGGAGCACGTGGAAGCGGGGGTGCCGGGACCCCGAGGCCGGCAGCCCCAGAGCCCGCGGCCTAGCGATGGGATTGTGGGTCTGGTTCCGGAGCGCGGGCGGGATTGCTCCCCGCACAGCTCCAGAGAGCATTTCTCTCTCATCCGGGGCGGCGGAAGGGAGCGCTTGCGGACGGAAGCCGGGAGTTAGCGGCTAAAGCACGCACGTGCAAGTCTTCCGCGCTGCGTGGCGGCCGCTGCCAGCCGGCGAGAAACGCGGGTGAGTGGCGGCGACCGCGAAGGCCCCGGCGGCCCGCGGCGCGGGGCGCGGCCGACGCGGGTCGCGCTCCCCCCTCCCCCCGCGCCGCGCAGCGCCCGGGTTATTTTCGGCAGCATCGTCGCCCGGTTGCCGTAGACGCGAACCTGCTCTCCGCCAGACTGAGATGGGCAGAGACGGAAAAGAGGTGGGGTTGGGGTGTCGCGGGGCCGCGCCCGGCGGCGGCCGCGGGGAGCGTCGGGGGAGGGCCCTGGGTTCGGGGCGCCCGCCCGCGGTGACGCGCGCCCCCCGCCCGCCGCAGCGCCTCCGCAATGGCCGAGCCGGGCCGTCGGACGCCGCCCGGAGCCCGCCGCCCGCGGGGAGCCTCGGTGAGCAGCCGCCGGCGCCCCCAGCCCCCCACGCGCCGCCCCGCCGGGCCTCTGCGCGGCGCCCGCGCCTGGCACCGTGCGTCCCGGGCCCCTGCGCCCTGCGCGGCGGGGCGGCGAGTGGCCCCGCGCGCTCTTCCTGCCCGCGGCCCCGGGGATGGCAAGCGGGTGGCCCGAGGGTGGCCCGGGGTGGGGTCTGGGGATGGGGGGGCAGGGTGGTGGCCCGGAGGAGATTCGGGGGTGGCCGGGTGGGGGTGGCAGAGTGACATTCTGTTGGCCGGGGGCCCGCGACCGGGACGCCCCTGCCTGGAGCCGGGGGTCCTCCCCGCTTCTCCAGGCGACCCCCGGAGGCCATGAGCCACCTGTCTCAATTGCGCCGGTTTCCGGGAGCTCCTGGGAGCCAGCGGCAGGTGCACAGGCCTCTGTGCTGGCAGGGACGCCGGCCCCGGGGGGGGGGGGGGTGGGGGTGGGGTGCAGGTGCTGGCGTCCCGGGTCCGCGCGACTTGGGCGTTTCCGCGTCGCAGATTGAGCTGCCCCCACCCTCCTCGGGGTCTAGTGTTTTGATTTCACGTGTTCCTGTTTCCGGGGGTGGCGCAGGCAGAGCAGTCGGAGACTCACAAGCCGCAGAGTGAAGGATTTGACTAGGTCAGGAGTCAGAGGGGAGGCACGGGCTCCACACTCTTCCTAGAAAACACTGCCGGCCTGTCGCTTTGACCTCGTCTCTTGGAGAAGCAGAATTGTCAGCAGCTCCTTCCTGCCGCACCTGAGGTTTCGGAAGGTGCGCTTCCTGCAGTGAGGAACGCATGTTGTCTGCAAATCCGAGGACCTGGTGACCCCTAGCCAGAAATCAGGACGCACCCTCTCTGCCTTGGGTGCCGTTGAGGGAGCGGGGAGCTGGTGGGCACTCCGGGGGAGCAGAGGGCTCCAGGAGCCTCAGGGTGGGTGGAGGAGAGAAGGCGCCAGGTGGCGTGTCTCCCGGGGCTTAGAATTAGAAGGAGGTTCTCGGGGGCCCTCCTGGCCCCTCTCCTGCCTTTCTGAGAGCTGCTCTGTGCCCCCCGAATTAAGACTTGCTTTGACAACTGTCTGCAGTGTCCCCCCACCCCCCCGTTAATGGCACATTTCCCTTCTTGTAAACTTCAGTCATAAGGAGTATTATGTCCCCTTTGTAAGTGTTTCTGGGTTAGGTCAGCAGAACGCTGGTGTGCTTTCGGGAGCAAGGACCCTGGCCCAGCCCAGTCCATCTCCGGCTCCGCTGGGGACCTGCCGTGGCGCACACGCCCCTTCCGGGGCCGCCTGGGTGGGGGCTGCTCTGTGACGGTAAAGAACAGTACCGCCAACTGGCCACAGGGGCTCGGGGTCCCGGCCACTAATGGGGAGGGGACGGGAAAGGGACGGGGAAGGGAGTAAGCAGTCCTTACCGGACACACCTGCTTTCCCCCAAAAAGAATATGGTTGGAAAGAAGGAACTTGTCTAACGGTACCTTTCAGCTGGGGGCTGATGGAAGTTATGATTTCAGTTCCAAATAGGATTTTCGAGCAAACCGATGCATCATTGTACATGCTTGTTGTGTTGGAACTGTATGTGCGTTGAAAATATTTACGTAGGCGTGACTGGCATTTATTATCAGTACTGACGGTGGCCTCTGAGAACGGGGCCCGCGGCGGGAGGACGAAGGCACGCTCTGGTGGCCGGGAGTCAGTGCGGGCGCCCGGAGTCACAGTCATGTTCCTGCTGCCGTCCTGTCCCGCGCGCTGACGTCCGAGGGCCTGCCTTCCCAGCGCAGCCAGCGGCGGCGTGCCAGTGAGTTCAGGGTCTGGGCTTTCAGTCCCAGCCGTTTCCTCTCGTGATCCAAGACCGAGAGGTTGTGAATGACGGCATAGCAACAAAAATCTGTTACAAAAAAGAGGCAATAGTGAGGCTAAAAACTCACCCAGCCAGGCACTGTTCTGATTGCTCTGCGTTCAGGTGTGTGGGCATGACTTCGAGAGAAAGGGTGGGGGCCAGAAGGCCCAGGAGAGGCTGGAGGATGCCCGTGACCCACCTTGACCAGGGTGGGGGGAACCAGGCTGGGGCCACAGAGGAGCCTGGAGAGGACGAAATGACAACATCACAAAGAATCATCTAGAAACGAGGAGCCTGAGACCCAGAGGGGAAGGGTCTTATCCTAAGTTAGGGTCTGTGCCTCTTCGTCCTGGCTCATAAGGGCCCCCGCCCCACCCCGGACCCTGGGTCACATACCAGACCCGTGTCCTCAGCTCTGCTCGGCCCCCCTCCCTGGGGTCTGCACGCCCCTCCTCCACCCTTCCCACCCGGGGCTCGGCCTGGACCGAGGGTCGTCAGTCACGGTGCTGCGCCCTGGTCCAGAGCAGCATGACAAGGCCTTGTCCCCTGCCAGGCTTCCTGCCGAAGGCCACCTGCTGTGGTTGACCGCAAGGAAGGGTTGACTCCCCAGCTTTTCTGCCCCCCGGAAGAGGCCTCCAGGCCAGCCTCCTGTCTGTGTGCTCCAGGACGGTGGCTGCTGGCCCTACCCTCCCGGCCGGGTACCCCCGAACAGCACCCACCCGCCAGAGCCCGGCCACGGGAGGCCCTCCCTGCCGGCCTCGTCCCCCGGCCTCCAGCCCACTCCCCAGGTCTTCACCGTTGCACCAAGCGAGCACTGGGGCCCTCTGCACCCGCCGTTTGCTTTCTCCCCTGATTGTGCAGGAAATTCTAAGACACAGCCCGGTCTTCTCTGGAGGCTGGGGCGCGGGGTGGCTCGCTGGGGTGAAGACTTGGTGCGTGTGCCTCTCCGGTGGCGCCCCACAGCACCCGCCCCATCTCCACGCGCCTTGCGTTGAGGCGGCGGTGAAAACAGGGGGCGGGGTGACAGGCACAGGGGTGGGACAGCTGGCACTCAGTAACTGCCCGGCAGCAGAGTTCACAGGCCTGCCGGGTAAGCGAGGTGCTTCCCAGGGCGCATCTGGTCCTGCTGAGGCTCTGACCCGGGGCCCTGAGGCACGTGCCTTGCCCTCTTGCCTCCCCCCCGTGGCGAGCCCAGGCTGTGTCCCCAGGTCCCCCCTCTCCCCTCCCCTCCGTGGTGAGCCCAGGCTGTGTCCCCAGGGTCCCCCCTCTCCCCTCCCCCCCGTGGCGAGCCCAGGCTGTGTCCCCAGGGTCCCCCCTCTCCCCTCCCCTCCGTGGCGAGCTCAAGCTGTGTCCCCAGGGTCCCCCCCTGCGCTCTGCGGGGGGACGTGGGCCCAGGTCCTCGGCATCCCTGAGCGAGGAAGGGTGGCAAGCTGGGAGGGCCCGCCAGGCTTAACTTCTCCTTAATGACCGGTGGTCGAGCTCCAAGTCTGTCGTCTCTCCCTGGTTGGACGGTTCCTCCGCAGCCGAAATTTCTGTTGGTCATTACGACGCTGGAAATAATTAACAGAGACGGCTTCTCCAGCTGCGCGCGGCTGGTCCTGTAAACGGCCTTTTCTCCTTGGGAAGCTTTATGTAGCCCGTTTGTTAATGTTTGTGCCTCTGCGGATCGGCCTGTCGCGGGCTTCTGGGATTGTTGGCGTCCTTTGTGTGCGGCCTTTTGTATCATAAACAGGGAGTCTGCTGGTCTGCAGTGTCTAATCCAGGCCCTTCTGAGCTGGACGTGAGAGTGCAGGGTTCATGCCGACGGTTCCAGGGGGAGAACGGGGCTGGGTTCTCTCGGCCCCTAAGCACGTCTTTACGGGAGCATCGGAGGCCTCGGGGCCTCTCCACCCTGAGGTCCTGAGCTCTGGCTTGGGGAGGGGCCAGAGGCCAGCAGAAGGCAGAATGTTCTTTTTTTTTTTTTTTTTTAAAGAGCCAGCAAGAAGGGGAGGGGCAGAGAGAGAGAGGGAGAGAGACTCTTAAGCAAACTCCATGCTCAGCAGAGCTGGAAGCAGGGCTCGATCCCGCGACCCTGGGATCACGACCTGAGCTGAAACCAAGAATCGTGTGCTCAACCAGCTGAGCCGCCCAGACGCCCCAGAAGGTGGAATGTTCTTGGCTGGCCCAGGGAGTGAGGGAGGAGGCTCGGGCGGCGGGGACCTCCCGTGCACCTGCCCTGGGCTGACCTCTGGGCTGGTTTCCCTTTGCATCCGGGTTGAGATCCTGGAAGCAGGATGAAGAACTGGAGGGAAGGAGGCCAGGAGGCAAAGTCGAGCTGAATCTTTCTTCCCCTGAGGGATGAGGTGGGAGACCTTCCCTCCTGTGCCGTCCGCCCACGTCCGACCTCCGCGCGGCCGCGCCTCTGGGGAGAGGGCTGGGCAGCAGAGGCCCACCTGGGGACTCGGGGAGGTCTTTGTGAGATGAAGCTGCGGCCTCGATCCTGTGCCTGGGGACCCCTGCGTCCCTCAGCGCTGTCCCTTCCTGGCCCCACCCAATGGCCTGATGCCACCAGACTTTCTCGCCCACAAACATGAATCGGTCGCCTCGTCTCATTTGGGGGGAGGGTAGTCGATGAACAGGGACAGACACGGTCTCTGCCCTCCCGGAGGGGTCAGCGGCAAGACAGGTGTCCCTTAAGCTACTGTGAAAACACATACTCAGCTTCTGCTGTGACTAAAGCCACCGAGGTGGTTCCCAGTTCCTCCAGAGCCCGTGACCTGGCCTCCTGCTGGCTGGGGGTCCGAGGGGCTGCTCAGGAAACAGCCATCTCAGGGGAGAAGCAGGCCAACCTCAGGGGCCTGGAGGAAGCCAGCGAGGGTAGAGTGGGGACAGGCGGGCCACGAGCAGGCTGGGCAGGACGCCGTGGCCGGGGACGCTTTCTCCGAGGCTGGGCCACTAGAGCAGCCGGATCCTCAGAGCCCGGGGACTCACCCACCCGTGTGGGAGACCGAGGTCAGCCTCGTAGGTTTGTTCTGCTTTGTCGTTTCTGTTGTTTGTTTTTTTTTTTTTTTAACATTTATTCATTTTTGAGAGAGAGACAGAGTGTGAGCTGGGGAGGGGCAGAGACAGAGGGAGACACAGAATCCGAAGCAGGCTCCAGGCTCTGAGCTGTCAGCACAGAGCCCCACACAGGGCTCGAACTCATGAACTGTGAGAGCATGACCTGAGCTGAAGTCGGACGCTCAACCGACTGTGCCACCCGGGCGCCCTGTTCTGTTTTGTGTTGATAAATTATGGTAAAATACACATCGCATAAAACTGGCCGTTTTAGCCGCGTTGAAGCATGCATTCGGCGGCATCGAGCACATTCGCGTTGCTGGGGGAGTGGGAGGGTCACCACCGTCCGTCTCCAGAACTTTGTCGCCTTGCGAAACTGAACTCTGTCCCCATGAAATAGTAACCCCCACTCCCCTCCCCTGCCCTGGCGCCCACCCTTCCGCTTTCTGTCCCCATGAGTGTGACTCCTCTAGGTCCCTCGGGGGACCTCAGGTAAGTGGAGTCGGACGGTGTTTGTCGTTTCGTGGCCGGCTTACTTCGAGGAGTACACCGTCCTCGCGGCTCACCCGCGCTGCAGCGCGGGTCCGGACTTCTCCCCTGGCCGAGGCCAGGTAGGGTCCCACCATGTGCCCGGACCAGGCTTTGTTCACCATCAGTGGACGCTTGGATTGCTCCCAGGTTTTGGGTGTTGTGGGTAACACTGCACGCCCTCGAGTTACAAGTATTTCTTCGAGGCCCTGCTCTCAGTTCTTTGGGGCGCATACCCAGAAGTGGGGTGGCCGGACCACGTGGCGATTCTGTGTTTAATATTCGAAGGAGCCTCCAGACAGTTCATGGTGGCTGCACCGTCTTGCGTTCCCACCAACGGTGCGCGAGGGTTCCAAATTCTCCGCATCTTCGCTCCCCCCCCCCCCGTTTTCTTTTCCATTTACATACGTAGGGGGAGAGAGAGAGAGAGAGAGAGAGAGAGAGAGAGAGAGATGTGAGGTGGTGTCTCACTGCTGTTTTGATTTGCATTTCCCATTAGCGATGTTAAGTATCTTTTTATGTGCTTGTTTCTTAAAAGCGTTATTTTAAACTGGTTCCAGACTTACAGAAAAACTACCAAAACAGCACGGGGCTGTGTTCACCCCTCGGCCGGGTTCCCTCACCGTTACGTCTTCCGTAACCGTGCTGCGTGACCAACACCAGGCCGCCGCCGGGGTGCCGCAGTGCGGCCCTCACTCTGGCCTCGCGCCCCCGGTGTCCCCCTTCCGTCCTGGTCCCGCCCCGGGCCGTGCGCGGTGCCTCGTCTGTCCCTCGTCTCCCCCGACCGTGACGGTGACGAGTCCTCAGTCTTGCCTGGCCTCTCCTGACGTCGATACTTCCGCAGACTCCGACTGAGCGACTTTGTAAAAATACCCGGAATTGGGGTTTTTCTTGTGAGGCGAACGCGGTCATGCATCTTCGGCAAGGAGCCCGCGGCAGCGCCGGCGCCCTCCCCTCCGCGTCCTGCGTCCAAGTTCGCGTCCCTGTCCCGCTCAGGGGGAGGCTGGCCGGGGGTCCCGGGAGCCGGCTTTCTGCCCCGTGGCCGGGCCGTATCCCGGGGAGATACTTCGAGCCGGCAGACCCTGCTTCTTTAGTCCCCCCTCGCTAGCCTGGCCCCCCCGGCGGGTCCCCAGCCTGACGGTCGTCACCGCACAGTCGCCCCCGGGGGCCTGCAGCTCCAGGCCGGCTCCGTCGCCGGCCGGAACGCGCCTGTCGGGAAAAGCCGCGTCTTCTCCTCATTATTTACTCAACGGTTTTCATTTCGGTGCGGACACGCGGATGACCTTTCACCCCCCGGGTCAGCGTCCGCAGTGACAGGCGCCCTCGCGCCCCAGCGGCCTAGGAGCGACGTCCGTCCAGCTCCGGGTTCCGTCCGCACGCCCGTCCTTCCTGTCCTGAGATTCCGGGTAAGTCCTCCCTGTTCTTCAGCACCGTCCTGCGTTCTGGACCCACCGGTGCTCCAGGCTCGGCTGGTTCTGAGGTCCGTGCTTCGCGGCTTCCGTCACTGACACTTCGCCTAGTGCTTCCGCAGCTGCTGTGTTGGGTCAAGCGCCCGAACGGCCTCGGCCGGGCACGCGCGCGAGGGGCGGTGGCCCGGGGACCCGCGGGCTGCTCCCTTTGTGACCGCAGTGACCTCGCGGTTTGGGGCTCTCTGCCGTCACGAGAGGCCACGCGCGTGGCTTTGCGAGGAGCGGGGGCTGCTGTGAATTAGCCGGGTCGCGTCGGGAGGGGACCTTGGGGGAGGTTCGTTCCCGTAGCACGGCCTATAGGATTTTCCGCGACGGGCTTCTGTGCACACACCTTTTCGTTTTCGTGAGGAAATCCGGGAGCGGACAGAGGGCGTCGTGGGGCAGGCCTACGAATCTCCTGAGCGGCCGCCAGAAGGTTCCCCACAACGGCCACGCGCGCGGCGTGAGAGTTCCACCTGCTCCTGCCCGCGTCACGTCGGCCGTCTGGCCTCCGAGTCTCAGCCCCGCTGGCGAGGACACGGCCGTGGCTCCTGGTGGCCGCAGTTTCCGTTTCCCTCGGGACCCGAGTGGGGAGGACGTCCTCGTGTCTGCCGTCGGTCCGTCTCCTTCTGGGAAGCGTGTTTCTTTGCCTCTTTTTATTGGCTCGTCCGAGTGACCCGTGGGCCCCAGCTCTGCACCCAACTCGCACTCGGCGAATACTTCCTCCCCGTCCGGGACTGGCTCCTTCCTTCTCGCAGGAAGCTTTAAATTTTGATAAAGTCTAATGGATCCGTTTCTTCCTCTGTGGCTACGGTTCCCCGTGTCTCGTCGGGACCCTTGCCGGCCTCTCCGCGACACCCCCGTGGTCCCACGTTTTCTCCCGTGTCTTCCCGAGCAGAGCCCCGAGGTCCTGGGTCATCGCCTCCTGCTCCGACCTGAGCGGCCTGCCCTGCCTGTGTCTGGAGCAAGCCCGGTGGGCCCCCCGGGGGCCCCGGCTCATTTTAGTGGGAAAGCCCCACAGAGTCGAGTGCTGGGGGGCCCGTGGCTGTTGAGTTAGTCACGATTTCCCAGATTTTCAGAGGACAAACCTAGAAGAAATCCTAAGAGAAACGTATCATTGTTTTCTGATATTTTATTTCTTTATTTTTTCTTTTCCTTTTAGTTTTTTAACTTTGTATGTTTTGGGGGCGGGGGGGAGAGCATGAGCAGGGAGAGAGGGCGAGAGAGAAGCCCAAACAGGTTCGGTGCTGTCACTGCGGAGCCTGACTTGGGGCTCGGTCTCACAAACCGTGCGATCATGGCCTGAGCCGGGATCAGGAGTTGGAGGCTGAAGTGACTGAGCCGCCGGGCGCCCCCATCCTGACATTTTCATTTCTCTTTTCCCTTAGGCCGAAATCCGAGGCTCCTAGTGAGTTACCTCGGCTCCCCTCGCTTTACTCAGCCATGCCCGAGGTAGCCAGGCAGCAACAACGGCGCGGCGCGGCTGGTGAAAAAGGCGATTTCTTCCCATTTTTGTCTTTAAGGTAGAATGTGCTAGGCTCGTCTGTTTTACACAACTTTCTACTTAGGGATTGCTTTGTTTTGCTCTTACTTCTCGCCTCCGTCCGCTGTTGGAGCACAGAGACGGAGCCGTCGGGAGGGGGCTCCGAGACGGCGGCTTCGTCTTGCTTTTCAAAACCCCTTCTCTCTCCTCTACTGGTAACATTTTTAAGGTAATTTTTTAGTTCCTGGTTCCCTTTAGAAGTAAGTTCGGCAGGTGCGTTTGTCTTCCCGTGCGTCCCCTCCCATCTCGGGCGGAACGCAGCCCACCAGGACCCTGCTCCGCTTTTTCTGAGCCGGTGCTGCGTCCCAGGCCCCTCCCGTGGCCGAGAAGCCGTCCCCTCCCTCGGGTGGTCGTCCCCGCGGCAGCTCGTTCTCCCTTCGGTCTCTATCAGAAACGGCTCCTCTCTGAACGGCTTCGTGCGGTTCCCAGCGTATCTTTGACTCGATTCTTACAAGAAGGATTTCCAGACCCGCAGGACACAGGGCTCCGTAAGGGCCGCCTGCCGCTGAGTCCCCTCTGCGGGGCCCGCGTGCCGTGGCCGCCGCCTCCCTCCCTCCGTGTCCCACGAAACGCCGGGAAGCGGTTCTCTTCTGGCAAGACGGGCTTGCCGGGCCGAGCCTCCGTGCCAAGCGGGGACCCTCTTTGCGAGGTAAAGCGCTTGTTACGGACCCCCGGGCCCTCTCGGACTCGGAGGGGATTAGGGGCCCTCTCTGCGTGGGTATGGGTGGCGGTGGCGGTGCCTCTGCTCTGTCCCCTGCTGTCCCGGTGGAGCCCACCGCCCCCCTCTTCTCGGCGGCGATGCCCGGGCCTCCCGGATGGCTGGTAGGAAGCCTCCGCAGAGACCCCTTGGAGAGACCACGGTTGGGTGAGCACTCCGGGGACCCAGCCCCCCAGTGGGAGAGGACACCCGAGCTCCTCCCACCCCGGCCTGGGCGGACCCCCCATCCCGGCGCAGGAGCCCGGCCCGCAGCTGCATCTGACAGCCTGGGGGTCGGCAGGGAGCCCCCGGGCTAAACTTTCCCCCAAGTCCCGACCCTCCTGCCCCAGAGCAAAACGAGACACTTGTTCTCAGCCAGGAAGCGCCAGGGCGGTTGGTTAACACAACAGTCCACGGACGGGAGGGCAGCGTTTTGTGTTGCATGGAAAATGTTTTTAATGTTTTCCGAGCTTTGCTGTGCTGACCGTTCCATTTCCCTGTCGAGAGGAAACGTGGGGGGCTGGGAATTGCGCCCTCCCCGCTGGCCCCGTGCCCCCACCTGGGAAGTACGTTTTTACGTTTCTCCTTGATGGCTTCGCGCATGTCTTTGGTCGGACTGTGCCTTATTCTGTGTTATTCTGTTTGCCGCCCCTCTTCTGCTTCTTGCAGCATTTTGCACTGATAGAGGGCTTCCGCCTTTCTCCCTGAATATTGCATATTGTGTTTTCTGTTGTTTTCATGATTATCATAAAAAGTAGCAGCAAAATCACCATTGAAGGTGAAGCTAACCCAAATCTTCCTGAGAGAAGAAAAGGAACTTGCAGAATTTTACCGGAGCTCCTCCGTGTTTGAAATTTTATGTTTTTGTTGTTGGCGTTTTATTTCTGTCTCGTTTGCCTTATAACACCGCGAGAAACTCTGGGTTTTTTACAGTCGCTGATTTTCGATTTCCTCATATGTTTAGTACTTTCGTTGTTTTCCGTTTCCTGTCGCGTCTCAGACTGGTCCGTGTGGCATCGCCCTCCTGCCCGAGGCACAGCCCGTTGAGATTCGCTTATTTCCTCTCTTTTCTCTGAAAAGTTCGTTCTTTCAGGGATGAGGGTGAACAGATTTTCACCGGGGACAGAATGCTTGCTTGGCAGGTATTTTTAAAGCACGGCCAGTGCGTTCTGCCGTCGCCCTCTGGCTCCCGTGGCCCTGATGAGATGTCCGTGTCACCGTCCTGCCTTCGGACGTGAGCTCCGTTCCTCGAGCAGACGGTTTTAGCTTCTCTTCGTCTTTGCTGTTTTTCCCCTCAAATGTCATGTCGATATGTCTGGGTTTTGGCTCATTTTGCATCCTGAGGTTTGCTTTCGTCAATTCCCTGTCTCTTCAGATTCTGCTTCTAAGTTTTTTCCCTCTTCGGTTCTCCTTCGGAGAGGGCTGCTCACGCGGTCTCTCTACCTTCCTCTGTGTGTTCTCTTTTTTGTCTCTTTGTGCTCAGTTCTAGGTAATTTCTTCCGAATTATCTACCTCCTTACAGGACAGACCCCCCGTCTGCCACCCGAGTGTCCACCGGGTGTCCGGCTCCGGTTATTATATTTGCGTTTACCAGGTTCTCTCTTGTTATTCAGGTCTGGCGTATCACTTCTTACAGTTTTCTGCTCCCTGAAGTTATTTTCAAGCCTGTAACTTATTTCCTTAAATAAACCAGGAGAATTCTGTGCAGGCGTGTACGGGAGTTCTGCTATTTGCTCGATGTTGCTGCGAATCTAAATCTGCTCTAAAAAAAAGACAGTCTATTTAAAAAGTAGGAAGACTTGTTCTTTTGTGACCCGCGTTGGTTAAATGCAGCGCCTGGAGGTTGTCCGGGGCTCTCAAACCTAGTTCTTGCTCATCCGCCTTGCTTCCGGGTTTCCTGGCACTCTCAGCTGCGTGATCGTCGCTGTCCTCAAACATTTGCTTGTGAGTGTCTCGGAGACCTCGGACGAATATGCCCTTCTCCAGGGAGGGTCACAGCTGCCCCCGCCAGGCAGCTGGGGGCACCCAGTAGGGACCCATCAGATCCGGCTGGACCCGGAGCCCTGGATGCCACCCGGGCCGACTCCCGTGCAAGGACCATCTGTGGTCACCACTTCTCGGTGGGGGTGGGGGCTCCCTGCTGTGACCAGGGCTGTCTTCTCTACAGCCCTCTGGAGTCAGGGTGCAGTGTGTGTGTGGGGGGGCATGTTCTAGCACCTCCCCAGGGGCTCTGCTGTGGGGTGGGTGACCAGCAAAATCCACCCCCTCCCCGGAGCAGGTGCCAGGGCTCTCTCCTGTCTCCTTCACCACACGAGGCTGAGGAGCAGAGGCCCAAGTGCAGGGCGCCGGCCAGCTTCGTAGGCAAAAGCTGCTTCGATTCTTCAGTGGTGTGCTTCTCTCTCAGTGTGTGTGGGGGCGGCGGGGGGGGGGGGGGGACCTGGGATTTGTCCTCCCAGCATTTTGCTGTCTTAGGAGGAAGGTAAGCTGGTTCTGACCTAGCCTAGCCCACCACCCCCTGGGAGAGAGTTCTGGAATTCCTTCGTCCCCGTGGAGAATCAAGGGAGAATCAAGGAGGCTCTGGGGGTATTGGCTTCTGTCCAGGTGGATCCGTGAGCAAAAAGCCACTTAAAGCAAGACCGCGAGCTCAAGGTCGTATTGTTGTGGCTTCAGGTTCACTTTTGGAGTGACCGAGGGGGGACCAGGGAGCCTCGCTCTGTGAACTTGGAGGAGGACGCGGGAGGAGGACTCCACATCATGGACCGATTTCTCATGCCGGCGCCTCCGGCGTGTCGCCGAAGCTTAGAGAAACCAGCAGACTGGGGAAGGTTCAGTCAGTGTAAGGGACAAGCCTGGGAAAGGCCTGGCTCCCCCTCTCTTCCTCCCAACAGCTTCTGCTTCCCAAGATTTTTAGAAATGGTGGTGTGCGTGTGTGCGTGTGTGTGCGCGCGCGCGTGTGAAAGCCACCACGGAGCTCCTTCTGTGGACAAGCTGAGCAAGTAACTTCTGGACTAATGTTTCTGGAATCACCCACTTACAAGAGCCCCTTGCTTTGGCGGAGGTTAGGAGCATTGGCAGAGTGGGAGCAAATGAGTGGTCGTGCTGATTGGGGCAGGTGGGGGTGGGGCAGGTGGGGGTGGGGCAGGAGGGGCCTGGGGCAGGAGGGGGTGGGGCAGGTGGGAGTGGGGCAGGAGGGGCCTGGGGCAGGTGGGGGTGGGGCAGGTGGGGGTGGGGCAGGAGGGGCCTGGGGCAGGAGGGGCCTGGGGCGGGTGGGGGTGGGGCAGGTGGGGGTGGGGCAGGTGGGAGTGGGGCAGGAGGGACCTGGGGCAGGAGGGGTCTGGGGCAGGTGGGGGGGGCAGGAGGGGCCTGGGGCAGGTGGGGGTGGGGCAGGTGGGGGTGGGGAAGGAGGGAGTGGGGCAGGAGGAGCCTGGGGCAGGTGGGGGTAGGGCAGGAGGGGCCTGGGGCAGGAGGGGCCTGGGGCAGGTGGGGCCTGGGGCGGGTGGGGCGTGGGGGTTGATAGCAGATTCCTTCTCCGGTGGGCGTGGTTTATCAATGACAAAAGTGTCACGCGCAGTGGACACGGCTCTGCCACTTGGGCCGCCGGCCTATGTCTGTAACTTGTCTTGAGAACAACCACTCAGAGTAATTGGTTTGAGAAACGTCGTGAATCAATTAAAATTTAACATCTCTTTTTCGCCAACATTTGGGAGGAAATTAAAGCAGGCCTTGCCAGAAAGCCTGCAGGCCCCGGAGAGATGGACGCAGGAAGGCAGCCTGACGGGAGCCGGAGAGCGGCAGGTGCCTGCAGCGCGGCCAGGGGCCTGAGTGGCGGGCGCCGCCGCCCTTTCCGGAGCCGCTCGGACTGCCGGTGCCTCGGCTTTAATTAATGCTCGCTCTCCCTCCCCGACTCTGTTCCATCTTCCGTCTTAAATTCTGTCAGAACTGGGAAGCTGGTCAGCAGGAGGTTAATGAGCGGCTGCCTCGTTCTCTGAAGCTGAAGCGGGCGGCAGCCTCTCGTCGTCAGCCCCCTGGGCTGGAGGGACCCGGCCATTGGCCTTCTCGCCCTGGGGGTCCCAGCCCTCTGACGCCCCTCTCGTTCAGGCAGCCGCCGGCGGGATCGCAGCTCCCTTCCCCCCACGCCACCTGCACCTGCGAGCCTGTGTTTTCTGTGAGGTGCCGGGGGTGACGCCCTGACCACTGTCCCCGGCAGCTTGCCGGTGGTCCCCCAGGGCCTGTCTTCCCAAAGTCTGGCTCGAGAGCTGGAAATCTGAGTCCAGGCTGGCCTCCTCAGTCCTGGCAGGACTGCACTCGCCTCTCCGAGCCCAGAACGTCACCCAGATGCCCCGTCTCCTCCTCCCAGGCCCTCACTTCGGCACCAGAGACCCGCGAAGGCCGCTCACAGTCTGCCTGGTGGACTCCTGTTTGCAGCTGCTTCCTGGACCCCGTGCTCAGTGGACGCAGGGGACAGGGGCTCCTTTTCCCCCGCCCCCGGGGCCTCCCGCCCTGAGGTTGACAGTTGGGCAAGTCCAGCTGCCATCCTGTCTGTGCAAGGCCACCATGCCGTTGACACAAGTCTACCACCCACCAACTGCATCATTCGAAAGTGACGGTGACCCAGGGACACAGAGTGACCCGGCTGCTGGCACCCTCCACCCTCAGCCTACTCCGACATCCCGGGCGCCTCACGCCCTCCACCAGCAGCAGGGGCCTCACCCAGCTTCCTGGCGACAAGTCCTCCCTGGGCCAGCCCCTCCCAGAGGAGCTCTCTGCGGCCACCGTGGGCCTGAGTTTCCTCAGTCTAGTCACCTGGAGTCCTTCTTCCCCAGGACGGACCTGAGAAAATGGCCTGTGCGTTTGAGGAGGGGTCCCAGGGAGTCGGAGGGGGATGGGAGCGGCAGGTCGGGGTGGGGGGAGGGGAGGGAAGGCCCACTCGAGGGCGCTGTCGGCCGCTGGCCACTGCCGCGCGCGCCCTGGGTGGGGTCCCGCCGGAGCCGCGCTGGAGGAGGGGTGGGCAGAAGGACGTCGGCAGGACAGCCCCGCAGCCGGACGCTGCGCTGCTGGGTCAGGTCGGGGCCGAGGGGACGAGGGCACAGGCGCCCAGCACCGCGAGGCGAGCTGGCGGTCCGCTGTCCGGGCGAGAGGAGCGCGTGCTGCCCCCTCACGCTCTTCCTCAGCGGGCCTGTCGGGCCTGGGGCTGGGACAAGGGCAGCTGTGTCCTGTGTTTTTGAGCCTCCTGAGAGGGAGCCAGGGACAGTGGCCCACTACGCCTGCAGCATGAATGCAGGCATTCTTTCTGCGGCTCCGGACTCAACACACTAATTAGCACCGGACACAATGGGCCGTGTCGGCCCCGCGCGCTGGGGCGCACGGCAGGGAGGGCTCCGGGGACCACCCCGCCGGAGGGCCCGGGAGGTGGAGACCTGCACTCCTGACCCTGAGCCGCGCTCCCATCGTGGACCAGAGCTGACCCGGTGACTTGGGGGCCGCTCGGTGGTGCTGGTGAGTGTGCCGTTGTGGGTGCGGGCTGTGTGCGGCGGCGGGGGGGGGCTAGAAGCAACCAGCGCTCAGGTCGTGTCCCTGGAGACGGGGTGCGGGTAGGGGGAGGGGTGAGCCGTCCCTCCCCCACGGGAGGTGGGGTGGGCGCAGCCGGAGACCCCTTCCCCAGGGCGCTAGGCTTTGCTGCCACACCTTGGGGACGGACGTGCCCTGCTTGTGTTACCGTCGTGCGTCCACGCCGCACACGCGCCCTAATGCGGGCGTGTGAGTGGAAAGACTAGTCACGTCGCTTGCGTGAAGTGGGTGGGGGTCCATGGGGTTGCTGGAAAACAGCAGCCGATCTTGGTGGAAAGTCCTACAGCCTTGCAGCTCCAGAGCCCTCCGGCTCTGCGGCTCTGGGCACGCGTGGCCCTCTGTGTCCTGTGCTCCCGTGCGCGTCCCCAGGCTCCCTATGCGCTGGGGCAGAAGCGGTTCCCTAGTGGCGCTCACACGGTGGGAAGGGCCTGCCGTCCGGGTTT
The DNA here is from genome assembly GCA_030068075.1 of Paguma larvata. Classification (NCBI taxonomy): domain Eukaryota; kingdom Metazoa; phylum Chordata; class Mammalia; order Carnivora; family Viverridae; genus Paguma; species Paguma larvata. Next base: position 15,672,776 of record CM057837.1, on the reverse strand, counting down.
CTGGGTGGCGATCTTCTCCTGACTCACTCTGAACTCTCGCGGGGGTCGGCACCAAAGGCAGGGGGCCTCCGTGGCCCGGCTGCAGGCGGAAGGCCCTGTGCTGGGGGCCGGGTCGCCACGTTCCTAGGGCAGGTCACGCAGTGAAGCCCCTTCGATGGGATCCACGCTGCTCCCACCAGGAGACGTGGGTCCTGCAGCGGCCGGGGCTCCGTCTGGGTCTTCAGTAGGAGCTGAGATTTGCCAGGAATCTTCTTGCTCGGAGCAAGGCCACCGTGTTGAGGACGGAGGTGGAATCGCTCACTCGTCCAAATCAGGAGGGACCTTAACACACCGGGTTCGCATATTTTCGAGTAAAGACTGTGTTTTGCACAGTGCTTACAGCCGCGTGTGACCGCTGCGCTGTCCTCAGGAGGAGGACCGGCGGGCTCTGGCCCTGCCGGCGGCTCTGTGCTGCCCTGTCCTCGGCAGTCCCTCAGGACGTCTGACCTCAGGACTGCACTGCAGCACTCCTCTCCTCGGAGAGCAAGCCGCAGGGGCGGCTTCAGGACGGCCATGGCAGGTGCCGGGGGACCGGGCGGGTGCATAGCGAGCCGGGGTCCCCAGGGGCCCGCCACGGCCCACCCACCCTCCTGGCCGTGCTTGCCCACAGGGGCTCAGGTTTCGAGAACCAGAAGGAGGTTGGGAAGTTGACATTTGGTTAAAAGCTTTTTGTGTCAGGGAATTGCTGGCAAGATGGCCGGTGAGCACAGCCTGAGAGACCTTCCCCGCTCCCGGCGCCGCGTGAAGGGGCCGCGTTTCTCCGGCTCATTCTACAGGGGAGAGAGGGAGGCAGGGAGAGGGAGCCAGAGATCGGTCTGGGGTCAGGAGACCGCACGGACACCTGGAGCTACTTGTTCCTGCCCAGCCTGCACTGTCACGCCCGCGTGGGGACAGGAAGATGAGACAAAGCCTTGCCGAAGCGGGCTGAGACTAAGACCTGGTCGGGTGCTCGGACCCTCAAAAGGCCGCACTTCCCGAGGGGGCTACGAATGCCCACCGGTCCTGAGGGTCTGTCGCCACTCACTCCGGGCAGGAAACGTTTTAGGGAGACTTTCAAGAGCCAAGTCTGCGCCTCTGCCAGGTTCGGGGCTGGAATGACGGGAGCGGTGGTAAGAGGGGTGCAGGCAGGTGGCCCCGGGGCGAGGTGGGGGACACAAGGCCGGCTCCGAGGGACAGGGAGGGAACGACACAGTTCCCCTAACAGAGGCAGGAGAAGCCTTTCGTAAATCCCAGCAGCCCCCAATGTGTAAAAACGGGCACTTAGCAGATCTGGAATGTAGGTACGTCCTTAAGCCGAGGGACGGAACCTGAGGGACGGAGCCCGAGGAGTGGAGCCCATCAGCTTGGTGGGGGACACCAGGAGCATTGCCCTTCGAGATGGAGATAAGAGAAAGATGCTCACTGTGTTACTTCTCCCCAGTGCGCACCGTGAGTCCTGTCTGGCGCAAGGGTATAGGAAACAGTTTGAAGGTGTAAAGATTGGAAAAGAAGGAGCAAAGTCCCTGTTTCTGGAGAACGTAGAAATGAACAAGCAGAGCTGGGCGGAGATTTCGGGACGTCGCTCACACGAGCTCAATATATATATAAAAAAAAATCAATAGTGGGGACGCCCGGAGGCGCCATCGGTGGCACCTGTGGCTCTTGCCGTGGGATTGTGAGTTCAAGACCCATGTCAGGTGTAGAGAGTAATAAAATCTTTAAAAAATCAATAATGTTCCTTTATAACAACTCTCTGAATTACAGTGAAGGCGGTGGTGACTCCCAACATACCTTTCGTGATGGTAGCACAAATATTAGGCACCAGGAGTACATAGATCCAGAGTTGTGCAAAACCTTTTGGAGAAAATGACCCAACTCCGTTGAAAGACTGAAAAAAAAAAAGGTCTAAATAAATGTGGAACTACACTATTTCATGTGAAGAAGACACAATATCAACGAGGTGTTAATTCTCTCCCAATTCATCTGTAAATTCAGTGTAATTCCAATCAGAATCCAAATAGGGTTTCCATTGCTGTGGACTAGTCGACATGGAAGAATAAATGGTCAAAAAAAAAAAAAAAAGCCGACTTTGAAAAACAGCAGGGCGGGGCCCCTGGCTGGCTCAGTCAGTGGAACATTTTATTCTTGATCCCAGGGTCGTGAGTTCAAGCCCCAGGTGGGCATGGAGCCTACTCTAAAAAATAATAATAAAATAATATCAAAAAAAGAGAAAAAATTATGGGTAAAAGGAGAGGAACTGTATCAGACATCAAACCTTCTGACAAAATTATATAATGAAACTGCGGAATTCTCACAGACCGACATCGAACCGGCACATCGGAACAGGGGGCTCAGAGTCCGTATCAGGAGACGGCTGAGGCCAGGCCGGCATCGGACCGGCGGGAGGGTGAGTCCTCCCTAAGGAGGACGTGCACACACACGAGGTGTTCCACAGGAGGAGGTCACCCGCTGAAAAGGGACACAGGAGGACGTTTGGAGAGGACCTCGTGCGTCAGGGAAGCATCTCTTAGGCCAGAAACAGAACCATCACAAAACAGGAAATGCTGGGCAGAGCGTTCGGGTTTCAAGTTTCTGCAGGATTTGGAAGACGACGCAACCCTGAAAAAGACGAGCCAGGACTTCGCCAGCAAAGGGCTGATGTCCAGAATAGATCCTGGCCTCCCTCACGGCACTGAAGGACAGACACCTAGCGGACAGACACAAAGGCGAAGGAGGGACGGAGGGCCACGGATGCAGAAACTGGCCAGCAGCCAGCACAGCAAAGACGAGCCCCTCGTGGGTTGTCAGGGGTCAGGCCAGGGGGCGCAGGGTCTCCTCGACCAGCACACGGGTGGCCGGCATCTCGCTCGCTGAGACATGAGGAGGCGGGCATTTCTCGGGGCTCTGGTCGCCTCTCTGGCCGCCCTCACGACAGCGCGCCCTGCTGGGGACCCGCCCAGAGCCATCTGACAGACGCACCCCGGGTGCGACAGGGCCGTCGGCTGTGGCGGCAGCAGGGCGGTGGGAGCGAGCGTGTGACACGGTTTGAGGCCGCGGGGGGCACGGCGAGAACGGCGGCATCTCCGAGCACCAGTGTGCGGAAGCATTGAGGACGCGGGGTCGAGCGAACATAGAAAACGCAGGACACGTGAGGCGTGATACCACGTCTGCCGTTTTTCAAAGCCCACGAGGCGGTGACAGGGCAGACAGGGACTCGCTTGCAGAGCCATGCCCGCAAGTGACAAGGAGTCTGGGCCAGGAGAACCTCGGGGCTGGGTACCGAGGGTGACCGAGGGTGGGGGCTGGCAGGAGGTGGGGTCGGTGGACCGGAAGGCAGGGAAGTGAGGAGGCGGGGACCATGGTGCGGCTCTTCCTTGGACAGAGCCAACTGGTGGCGGGTGGGGTCCCACTCTGGAATAGGAGGAAGGGAGGACTCTGGGGGAAGGGACAGAGTAACTCTGGATGTGCCGGTTCCGGGAGGCCCTCGAGAGACGCTGAGAGAGGTGCAGCCAGTGGACAAGGCTGGGGTGGGGGTGGGGGGGGCAGGACGGGCGATTGGGAATGGCCTGGGGCACCGCCGAGCTCTCCCAAGGACCGAGGGCCCCTGCCGGGGAAGGGAGTGGAACCCAGGGCCCTCCGGGGACCTAGTGAGGGGAGGGGGGCTTCCGCAGACAGGAAACGGAGGTGCCCCGGAGGCCCCTCGAGGCTCCCCGAGCGCCCTCACCCTGCAGCTCCTTGGTGCCGCCGGGCCGGCTGCTCTATCCCTGACGCTCAGCCTTGCTTTCCCTCCGAGTCCGGGTCGAAGGCGGAAATGCACCTCGGGAGGCTCCCTCAAAGTTCGGCCTCACCAGGGGACGCTGAAGGGGTGTCATTTTCTTCTGCACGTACTCCTTTATTTTCCAAATTATGTACAATGGGCGTATCCTACTTTCAGAATTAGCGAAACAGGTCCTGTTTCGATGAGCAAGTGGCTCCTGAGGCTTTGTGAATGAGCGCTTTCCCCAGTAATCCCCGCCCCCCCCCCCCGCCCCGGGGTCTTCGGAAGGGACACGGTCTCCCGAGGGGTTCTGTGGGAGGATGGTCCACAAGGGACATGGTGGTCACGGCGATAAAAGGCATCTGTAGGTGGGTCTGTGCAGGTGCAGAAGCTTGAAGATGAAAGTGGGTTTTTTTTTAAATTCTAAGAATGAATACATACTCACTACATTAAAAAACTACATACAATTCAGAAAGATTAAAGCCAAGAGTCGGATCGTCTGAGGTCCCATGCCCTGGAGAGATGCCGCTTTCTACTTGGTATGTACATTTTCAGACTTTGAATTTTTCTGTGAAAGCAGCTCACACACAGTTTTTCACTTTGTTATTGTGTTAAAATACACGTAACATGAAACTTACCAGCTTAACCACTTTTAACTGTACGGCTCAGTGGTGTCCCGTACGTCCACACTGTTGTGCAGCCGTCCCCGCCGTCCGTCCCCAGAGCTCTCTTCATCGTGTGAGACTGGAACTCTGCCCCCATTAAACACCAACTCCTCAACCCTTCCCCTGGCCCTGGCGCCCAACCGACCACCGTCTGTCTCTGTGACCTTGACCTAAGTAGGTCATGTAACGGAGTCACCCAGTTTGTGTGTCTGCGTGACCTCACTCGACACCGTCCCCACGGCCATCCAGGCTGCAGCAGGGGTCGAGCGCCCTTCCTCCGCTGTGTGGACGGACCACACTCTCCTACCGTTCATCTGTCAGCGGACACTTGGGCTGCTTCCGTGTTTTAGCCCGTGTGAACAGTGCTGCTGTGAACATGGGGGTGCGAATATTTCTTCGAGACTTGACTTCCAGTTCTTTTGGGTCCATACCCGGTAATGGAATTACTGGATCATACAGGAATTCAATCTTTAATTTTTTGGGCGAGTCTTGGCTGTCCTCCACGGCAGCTACACCATTTTGCGTTCCCACCAAGAGTACGCAACGTTCCAGCATCTCCACCTCTTTGTCAGCACTTGTTTTCTGTGTGTGTGTGTGTGTGTGTGTGTGTGTGTGTGTGTGATAGTAGCCATGCTCATGAGTGTGAGGACGTAGCTCCTCGTTCTGATGTGCATTTCCCTGGTGACGAGTGATGTTGAGCATCTTTTTGTGAGCTTCTTGGCCATCTGTATCTCTTCTGGAGAGATGGCTATGCAAGTGCTTTGCCCATTTTTCTAATTAATTAATTAATCTAAATTTTTTATCTGAGAGAGAGAGAGACTCTCAAGCAGGCTTCACATTCCGTGCAGAGTCCAATGTAGGTCTCCACCCCATGATCCTGGGACCATGACCTGAGCCCAAATCAAGGGTTGAACCGTCAACCGACAGAGTCACCGGCCCCCCTTTTGCCCAGTTTTGAGTCGTTTGTTTCTTTGTTGTTGAGTCGTAGGCATCCTCTGTGTATCTAGATCCTAATCCCTCATCAGATACATGATTTGAAAATAGTTTCTCCCATTCTGTGGGCTGCCTTTTTGTTCTGTGGATAGCGTCTCTTGATCCACAGAAATTTTAAATTTCCATGAAGCCCAGCTCGGCCATTTCTTGTTGTTACCTGTGCCTTTGGCATCGAATCCAAGAAACCATTGCTGCATCCAGCGTCCTGAAGCTTTTATCCTCTGTTTTCTTAGAAGAGCTTTGCTGTCTTAGGTCTTACGTTTACATCCTTGATTGTTTTGAGTTAATTTCCATATGCAGCGTTAGGTGAGGGTCCGGCTTCGTTCCCTTGCACGGGGACATCCAGTTTCCCAGCATCGTTTGTTGAAAAGACTGTCCGTTTTCTCTTGAATGGTCTTGGCTCCCCTGTTAAAAATCATTTGGCCGTAGATGCGAGCGTTTCTTTCTTGGCTGTCTATTCTATTCCTGTGGTCTGCAGATCTGTCTTTAATGCACACACTTATTTTCTGAAACAGAAGTGTGCTCATACTATATGCACTGGCGTTTAAAAAAATTAACGTGTCGTCTACACCCCTCCGTGTCAGTAAGTATAGACAAGCCATGTTCGAATGGTGCCCTTGTATCTGGTTTATGCGTGTTCTGTCGTTTATGTAAATTATCTCTGTGGTGGACATTCAGGATGCTTCCAGTTGTTCGAGTTGTGTTATGGGCAACGTCACCATGATTATCCTTAAATGAGTTGTATTTGAAGTTGTTCGAGCAGTGCCTGGCACAGGGCAAGTGCTAGGAAAGTATTCGTTACGTAGAATCTGCTCAGACACCATTATTCTATTTGTGGGACAAATTTCCAGGGGTCACACTGCTGAGTTCGTGGGCACGCAGCCCCTGGTGCCTCCCTCCACTGGCCTGGAGAGCGGCCGTCCCCTGAGACGGGTGCAGGCCTGGAACGGAGCCGAGTCTAAGCAACCTTGTCTCGGGGTGCCGTCACGGGTGGGGTGTGGACCTTGGTCTCCGGAGCCCCACGTCAGGTGCACGCTGGCTCCAGCGCCTGTCGGCTGCGTGGTTGTGGGCAAGCTGCCCACCCTCTCGGGGCCTCCGTTTCCTCACCTGTGTGGTAGAGACGGTGACAATTAGCCAGTGGGGCTTTCCTGGCTGAAACGAGTTAGCGCCTATGAGGAGCCCAGGATGAGTGTCACCCAGCACAGTGTCCTGACCGTTTCGAAGGCACAGCGAGAGTCTTAACCAGACGGTTTGGGAATTTGTTCTGATTTATTAGTTACCCGGGTGTAGACAAGGACAGGACAATCCACGTTGTCATTCCCGAGCTACAGGTGATTCATGTGGGTATTTAGTCTGTGGGTTCCTGTCAGAACGATGCCCTCGGGGTCTAGGATGGGGTGAAATTTGGACGTTTGGGTCCGAGTTGAAGAGGTGGGGTGGACGGGAAGGGCGGGTGCAGGGCTGGCTGGGCGCAGAGGGGCCAGTAGGGCCGTCACAGGCTGAACTCCGGAGGACCCGGCCCGGGAGGCTCGTCCCTCACCCCCTCCTGGTTCTAGACCCCAGTGCAGCCACGGCCAGTGTCCCCCGCAGGGCCTTGAGGTGCAAGGGCCCTCTGCCTCCTTGCTCCCTTGATCGGATCAGCCCGGCTGTTCCTTAGTGCCCTCCGGCTTCCGCCCCGTAGGACCGCGTTTGCCAGAGCCCACCCTTTGCACGTTGCTCCTCTGGCGGTTTGTTGTGGGACTCGGCGGGGTTTCCGGCAAGGAGAGCTCGACCAGCGGTGGTCTTGTTTGTCGGATTCGTGTCTACATTTTCGTTCTCCAGAGTTTAACGGATACGCCTCCCTTTCACCGTTGAAAATAAAGCCTCCCCTTTGCAGTGGAAATTCCTTCCTGTTATGGCCCCTGTAGCCACACAAAACGCAGAGGGGATTTTCTAAGGAAAGGGGCCCGAGATGCTCTCCGGAACAGCTGGAGGCCGAGGGAAAGCTCTGCGGACAGGACTCAGCCGGCCCTGCTCGTGCTCCTCACTTGTTTTCCCGGGAGGATGTGGCCAGACGGACCGTGGGCCCAGGATTCCTCCCGGTGTGTGCAGGGAAGCAAGCAAGCAGCCGTCAGGCCCGGTCTGCAGGGCAGCGCTGTGCCTTTGCCGGGGGCTGGGCAGCCGCCTCCTCCCCCACCCAGGAGCCGTCTATGCGGCCTGGGGACCCAGTGATGCTGGGCGTTCCTGAGAAAGCCTGTCCGGGCGGAGAGCTGAGGGACCCGCTGCAGGCATCTGCTTGGAAACGCCGCGGAGACGGTCCCTCCCCCTGGATGTAGGCTCGGCTGGTAAATTCCAACTGGAAAATAAAAGCTGAGCGCTCTGCTGAGTCACAGAACCCCGGGAGCCGCCGGCGCGCGCGGGCCGGAGTCTCCGCGGAGCCAGAGGACCCCGGGCAGGGGGCAGCGCAGGTGAGCGCCCGGGGCCGCGGTCCGAGGCGGGAAGGGTTTCTGTTTGGAATGCCGCAGAGCCTTCTACCGTACACTGGGCCTGGTCTTAGGGTCTTTCTGCTTTATACACTTGGATTTGCTTCTATCTTTAGTATGCAGACGTGTGCAGCCGGAAGTTAACCGTGTGGAAGAAGATCTCATGCTAGGTGTGCAGACACCTCAGGGCACGGGCTGCTTGAGATGCCGGTCCGTCTGTGGTGCCGCGTGCGCCGGGGGAGGCCAGGCCTGCGTCCTCCTGGGCAGTGGGCTTCTCCTCCTGAACGGGATGGTTTTCCCGTCTCGTAGTCCAGGCTGGAGCTTGTTTACGTGGTGGCCGCGGGAGAACGCCAGGCAGGGACCCCCAGCTGCTGCTGGGTGTGGTGATCGTCCCTGATTGGGACAGGTGTAGGAGTGATGGGGGCACCTTTGGGCCTGGTTTTCTTTTATGGCTCAAGTCCTTATAGCCTGCCTGCCCCCCTGGTGGGCGGTGTCTTCTCTGTAGGCCTGCCCCCTGGTGGGCGGTGTCTTTGTGAGCCTGCCCCCTGGTGGGCGGTGTCTTCTCTGTAGGCTTGCCCCCTGGTGGGCGGTGTCTTCCCTGTGAGTCTGCCCCCCTGGTGGGCGGTGTCTTCTCTGTAGGCCTGCCCCCTGGTGGGCGGTGTCTTTGTAGGCCTGCCCCCTGGTGGGCGGTGTCTTCTCTGTAAAACTTACTCAGGACTCATGTGTTACTCAGGACTCATGCGAGGAACTCATATCTTGGGAAAACAATAGCTTACTCACTGGTTTCCAACACTTTTCCTCGAGAGAAGAGATCACTACCACACCGGTTCTCCGGTTGTTCAGGGAAGATCGGTGGTTGACCGGGGAGGGCACGGTGGAAACAGTTTGGCAGGCGATCCGGCAGTAGCGGAGCCGCTCGCTGCAGCGGAGATGGGAAGGGGAGTCGCGCGGCAGCGGGGTGCGCTGGCGGCTTGGACGCTCACCTCCGCCTCGGGGGTGCTGTGGGCTCCTAGGCGCGGGAGAGCCCGTGACAGCAAGAGCAAGGCCTCTTGAATTCAAAACCAGGCCCGGAGTCATACATCTGCGAATATTCTCTGTAGGGCCGAGCCTTCAGCAGGTCATAGCGGCTGGTGGAGCGGAGGAGCAGGCCAGGGCGCGCCCTCGCTCACGTCCCGCGTGGACGGTCGGCCTCTGTCTGAGGCTCTCCGGGATTTCAGGAAATCCTGACAGTGGCGGTTCATTCCCTCTTCAGGCCGAGGGTGTGGGGCGGGGCCGGGCGAGTCTGTATCGAATTTTCTTCTCCATGATTCCGAGACGATCTGGGGGCACCCCTGCTGACTGTGGGCAGGGCCCTGGCCGTTCCCAAGGTCAAGCGGACCCCCGAGGGGGCTGGCGGCAGACGGGTCCCTCCTGCAGCATGTACACAGCTGGCCGCCGTGCGGGAAGCCAGACAGCTGCGTGCGACAAGGACCCAGGATGATTCGTCCCCCACAGTCCAGGGCACGCTGCTCTTGGGCGCGGGCTGTGGGGCCTCATCCTGAGTTCGGGCTTCTGTGCACTGGGGTCTCCACGCAGGACAGATGCCACGTCTGCTCATTTCTCCTCGCCTGCTGGGTTTCCAGACACGCAAGCGCGGGGACCTGTGCTGGGACCCTGAAACGGCCTCCGTGGGGCAGAGGCCAGAGGTCGAAGAAGGGCGACACAGACCACAGAGACACCGCCTTTCTGGAAACATGGCCTCCCACCCCGTCTTCCCCCACAAACTCTCGTGGGGCCCGTCTCAGGGACTCAGCACTGTCGGTCAGGCACCCGGGAGGGGTCCAGCAGCATGAGAGGCGCTCGGGAGCCCTGGATGGGAGCCGCCTGCATGCTGTGCAGGATGCGCTCCGTGGGGCGTGGTCACCCCCTGGCGCCACCTCAGAGGCCGGGGTGCCAGCACCTTGTGTAGGCTCAGGAAGTTATATTGGAACACCTCCGAGAGGACACAGTGGACAAGGCTGGTCACGGGAACCCCAGCCAGTGACACAGAGGGTTGGGCCCAAGAGCCGCCTGACCTCGGCGTGAGGCCAGACCCAGGCCCAGTGCAGGAAGGGGTCCTCCTCCGCCGGGGATTCTGTCCTGCTCCCGATGAGGGGTCGGACCCAAGAGGAGGCCGTGAATGTTCAAGACCAGAGACCCACAGACGCACACGGTGACCCCAGGGTCAGAGCGCACAGCCGCCGGAGGAGATGCCCGCCACTGGGTGAGGGGTCCTTCCCGGGCGCAGGCGGGGGCGATTGGAAAACCCTTGGAGCAAACTCAGAGAAGAAACAAGAGAAGGCTCCTCCCCGGGCGGGCCCTGGGCGCAGAGAACGGGCCTCGGTCGGTGCACAGCCCCCCAGCACTCGGGTCGGCGCCATCTCCTCCCGGCCCTCGGGGTCCGAGGCACCCTGCTCCCAGCCGCCTGGCCCTCACGGATCTGTTCTGGCCCCGGGGAGGGGGGCGGGGGGGCCACTGAGGGTCCGCATGGTTCTAACGCATCAGTCGATGTGTCTTTCCATTATGGAAACTTAAACAATCTAGAAAAGGAAAAAAAAGATAAGATACTCTTAGCGAGCAATACTTTCAAGTCTGCACAGTATCTCATCGCGCAGGAACTTGATCCAGAAGAGTCGAGGTTCTTTCCAGGTGTTCACGGTTACAGACGGCATTGCCCCGAACACCTCTGAGCGTGTGGTTTCCTCCGTCGTCAGACGACCTCCTGGGATGACCGCGGGTGGGAATTCCCTGGATGAAAAGTTAGGAGCAGTCTGGAGATTCGTTAATGCACATTATCACATCCTTTCCAGAGGAAGCTTAGCCGGTAACCTTTCTCATCAGGGAGACGCAAAACAGCCAATTTCGTGGATTATCGTGGCTTTGAAACTTTCCTTTACACCCGCAAAACCTTTGACCGTCAAGATAGTGAATTTAGGGGCGCCTGGGTGGCTCAGTCGGTTGAGCGGCCGACTTCAGTTCAGGTCACGATCTCCCCGTCTGTGAGTTCGAGCCCCGCGTCGGGCTCTCTGCTGACAGCTCAGAGCCTGGAGCCTGCTTCTGATTCTGTGTCTGCCTCTCTCTCTGCCCCTCCCCTGCTCACGCTCTGTCTCTATGTCTCTCAAAAATAAATAAATGTTAAAAAAAATTAAAAAAAAAGAAGCAAATTAGAATATCAAGGCTGATAATGACCTTTTAAAAAAAAAAAAAAGCTAGTGAATTTAACCGCCCTCTCTTGAGGTTGTACTTCCCTCTCGGACACCCCATCCCGCCAGGCCGCTGCTGATCTGCTTATCGCTAGATCGCTTCTCCAGAGCTGTGTACAAATGCAGTCCTGTAGTGTGTACATGTATACATTTGAGGGGCGCCTGGGGGGCTCAGTCGGTTAAGCATCCGATTCTTGATATTGGCTCAGGTCGTGAGATGGAGCCCCACGTCCAGCCCTGTGCTGGGTCTGGAGCCTGCTTGGGATTCTCTCTCTACCCCTCCCCCCCTCTAAAAATACATATAAATGACTTCTTTCACTCAGTGGAAATATTTTGAGATTTATTGTTGCACGTACCATTAGTTAATTCTTTTTTCCCCGTTTTCCGAGCGTCGTGTGGCTGTGCCCTGTTGTGCATCCACACACCAGTCGATGGCCTCGGGGCTGCCGCCAGCTTTTGCTCTTACAGGCGAAGCTGCTGTGAACATTTACGTAAGTCTTTGCACAGACCCGGGCTTTCACTCCCCTCGGGCACGGACGTGGGCTCATCTATGCTCGGTGTGGGTTTCACTTTTTCAGAAAGTAACAAAGCGTTTTCCGGGTGCTTGAACCTCGTCGCGCATTCCCAGCAGCCACGTAGGAGAATTCCTGTTCCCTCGTTCCTGCGTTCCTCGGTTCCTCCGTTCCCCCCGTTCCCCGTCGGCCGTGCTGGCAGGCGTGCAGCGGGGCCCCGCATCTTACTCGAAGTCTCTGGTGACCGATGATGCTAACACCCTTCCTCTGCTGATCTGCTGTCTGTACACTTGCTTTGGTGGCGGGCCTTTCAAATCGTTTGCTTATTTTTAAATCGTGTCGTCTTTTTGTTACGGAATTTTGAGAGTTTTAAATATACACGTACCTGTATATTCGAGGACAAGTCCTTTATCAGATGTGTGTTTTGCAAATACGTTTTCTCCATCTGTGGCTGGTCTTTTCATTTTCTTAACAGTATCTCTCAGAGACAAGTAATTTAAATTTTGGGGGTGGGTTTTCTTCCTTTCTTTTTTAATGTTTATTTATTTTACTTTGGAGGGGGAGGGGCACAGAGAGGGTCCCAAGCAGGCTCCTTGCTGTCAGCTCGAAGCCTGACACGGGGCTCGATCTCCTGAATGGTGAGATGATGACCTGAGCTGAAATCAAGAATCAGACACGTAACCGACTGAACCCCCCAGGTCCCCTCTTTCCTTTCTTTTAAGATTTTATTATTTTTAAGTAATTTCTATACCCAGCATGGGGCTCAAACTCACCACCCCGAGATCAAGAGTCACTTGCTCCCGTGACGGAGCCAGCCAGGCTTCCCCACGTTTAAAATTTTTATAAAGTCCAATGTGTTGATATTTTCTTAAAAAAATTTTTTTTTAAATCTTTATTTACTTTTGAGAGAGAGACAGAGCATGAGCAGGGAGGGAACAGAGAGAGAGGGACACGCAGAATGCAAAGCAGGCTTCAGGCTCCAAGCTGTCAGCACAGAGCCCGACGTGGGGCTCGAACTCAGGAACTGTGAGATCATGACCTGAACTGAAGTTGGACGCTTAACCGACTGAGCCACCCAGGCGCCCCTGTTGATATTTTCTTATATGGTTTTTGCTATTTTGTCTGAAGATCGTGAAGGTTGGATGTACATTTTCACGTGGGGGTTTTATACCTGACAGTTCCGCAGTCCCTTTCTCTTTGATTTCTGAATGTGAGGCGAGGCACGGGCTGAGCTGTGGGTGTTGTTGGGCTTTTTCGTGTGTTTGGGCATAAAGGTGTGTGATAGTCCAGCAAGATTCCTTCAAAGGACCATCTTTCCTCCAGGGAGTTTTCTTGGGTCCTTCGTTATACGTCGGTTGACCTGATAGTATGTGGCTCTGTCCTTCCGCTCGTTCCGCTGACCAGTGTCACGCTCAGCGGCCGTAGCTTTACTGTGAGCTGGAGGTCCGGCAGTGATCCCCAACTCCAAATGTGTCATTTTTCAAAACTGCCTAATGTAGATCCTTTACTCTTCCCATAACCGTTTTAGGAACCGCTTGTCAGCTTATACAAAAAAGCCCTGTTAGGATTTTGACTTGGGATTGTGTTTAATCTAAATTTCAATTTGGGGAAAGTTAACATAACAACAATGTTGAGTTTTGTGATCCGTGTACACCGTATATCTCTCTGTTTATTCAGTCTTTAATTTTCTCTCATGATGTCTGGAGGCTGCAAGGTATAACATATTGTAAATATTTTGTTGGGTTTATTCCTGGGTGTTTCATATGATTTTGGCGCCATTGTAAAAGGTATTGTTTTATGATAAAATAATTTGTTAGTATGAAGAAATATAACTGATAAATAGAATTGATTTTTCTCGTTGACCTTTATTCTGTTAACTTGCTAAACTCATGTGTTCCAGGTACATTCTTTGGGATTTTCTACAGAGATGATCAGGTCATATGTGAGCAAAAATGATTTCTTTACTTCCGTTTGGTATGCCTTTAGATCTTTTCCTAGGTCACCGTGGGATGGAGGTGGTGAGCGGTGTATACAGCGGGTGGATTCTGTGTCTTAGTGGAAGCGGTGAGTCTTTCCCTGTGAAGTATGGCGCTAGCGGCAGTGTTCTTTTATAGACGCCCTTTATCGAGGAAGCGTCCTTTTATGACTATTTGGCGAAACGATTTTATTGTGAATGGATCTTTGAATTTCGTCAAAAGGCTTTGGTGCATGTTTCAAGATGATTATTTTTCATTTCAATGTATCAATATGGTGAATTAAAGGACTCATTTAAAAATATTAAACCAATTTTTGCATTCCTTATACATGCCCCATTTTATTTGCTGAATACAATGGGATCATTTTTTTATATATTTATTTTTGCTAAATTCGAGTGGCTATTTTTGTTAAGGTGTGTTTTGCATCCACCTTAATGAGGGGTATTCTTTTCTTGTAATAGCTTTGTGTAGTTTAGATATCAGAATAAGGCTGGCCTCATAAGAGAAAAGTTCTGGAAGAGTTGAGTAGAAGCATTGTTCCTTCCTTTAATGTTTGCTAGAATTCACCAGTGCATATGTCTCTCCCTAGGATTTTCCTCGTCGGAAGATTCTTACTACAAATTCAATTTCTTTAATGGATAAAAGATGACTTAAGTTATGAGTGAGTTTTGTTAGTCTGTGTCTTCCGTTCGTAAATCTTTTATTGTCTGTAGGACACGATGTTCCCTTGTTGATTCTTGATGTTGTAATTTATGTCTTCATCTTTTTTTCAGATCAGTCTTTTCAGAAGTTTATCAATATTATTAATATTTTCAAAACACTGGCTTTTAGTTTTATTGATTTCTCTTGTTTTTGTTTTCAAATTTATTAATTTCTACTAACATCTTTATTGTTTCTATTCTGCTTACCTTACATTTACTTTCTTTTTTTCTTTTTTTGTGTTCTGAAGGTGGCAGCTTCCTCATTCCCATTATGAGCACCTGTTGTCCTTAGGGCCCCCTCTGTACCACTCTGCTTTTGCCCCACAAATTCTGGTATTTGTGCTTTTATTTCCATTCAGTTCAAAATATGTTTCTAATTTATTTCTAGTTTCTTTTTTCACCTATAAGTTATTTAAAGGTGTGTTTAAGTTTCCAAGTATTTAAATTTTTTTGATATCTTTGTATTACTTATTTTTAGTTCATTTTTTGGGGAGGGGGCAGAGAACATAGTTAGGATCATTTCAACTATTTTAACTTTGATGAGTTTGTTTTATTGCACAGCATGTAGTCTGTTCCGATGAATATCTTATGTGCACCTAACAATACTGCATATTCTGTTGTTGGATGATGTATCCTACAAATGTCAGTTGGGTCAAATTGGTTGATAGTATTGTTGAAATCTCTTATATCCTTAACTGATCTTTTGTGCCTTATTTCACCTCTTACTGAGAGATAAGTGTTGAAGTCTCTGCTTCTGGCTGCGAAAATTCCTATTTCTACTTGCATTTCTATTGTTTTTTTGTTTAAAGTATTTTCAAGGTTCTCTTTGATTGCTGTGTCTTCTTGATTCATCAATTCCTTTTTCATTATGTAATGTCCATTTAAAAAAATTTTTTTTAAATATTTACTTATTTTTGAGAGAGAGAGAGACCGAGACAGAGACAGAGTATGACCAGGCAAGGGGTAGAGAGAGAAGGAGACACAGAATCTGAAGCAGGCTCCAGGCTCTGAGCTGTCAGCACAGAGCCTGATTCGGGGCTTGAACTTACAAACTGCAAGATCATGACCTGAGCTGAAGTCGGACGCTTAACTTGACCGAGCCAGCCAGGTGCCCTGTAATGTCTTTCTGAATCCCTGGTAGTGTTCCTTGCTCTGAAGTCTACATGATTTAGCACTAATATAGTCACTTCATTTTCTTTTGATTAGAGTTTGCATGATATAACTTTGTCCATCCATTTACTTTTAACTGATCTGTGCCTTATGTTTAAAGTGACTTTCGGATTATGTAAAGTTGGTGCTTGCTTTTAAAAAAAAATCATCTGGAAATGTCTACCTTTAAATTGTGTTGTTTAGCCCATCTCCTTGTAATATTTAATGATATGATTGGATTTGAATGTAGCGTTTTGCTCTTTATTTTCCATTTGTATCATCTCTTCTTCGTTCCTCTTTTCTTGATTTCTGTGGGATTGAGTGTTTTCAGGACCTTACTCACCTATTGCTTATTCACGGCCCTTCTCTTTCTACTTAAGTTTTTAAAAAACTTTTTAATGTGTATTTTTGAGAGAGAGAGAGAGAGTATGAGCAGGGGAGGGGCAGAGAGAAAGGGAGACACAGAATCTGAAGCCCTGCCTCCAGGCTCTGAGCTGTCTGCACAGAGCCTGACACGGGGCTCGAACTTGGAGCTGTGAGATCATGACCTGAGCCGAAGTCGGCCGCTTAACCGCCTGAGCCCCCCCGGGGCACCTCCGCTTAATTTTTGATGCTCACTTCAGGGCCTCAACATCACCTTTAGCTCATCGGTCCTTCTTGATATTTTGGCAGTTCTCATGTCATTAATGACTCATTGTCATTTCCCTTCCCATTTTTGGTATTGTTTTCAGATGTTTTAATTCCACGCACGCCGTGCTCTACTTGCACTTCCTCGTTTTGATTTGGCTGATTTGTTATCTTTTAAAGGGATGAAAAACAGGGGCGCCCGGGCAGCTCAGTTAGGTAAGTGTCCGGCTTTGGCTCAGCTCATGATCTCGCGGTTCATGAGTTCGAGCCCCGAGTCAGGCTCTGCGCTGACAGCTCCGAGCCTGGAGCCTCTTCCGATTCCGTGTCTCCCTCTCTCTCTGCCCTTCTCCCACTTGTGCTCTGTCTCTGTCTCTCTGAAAAATAAATAAACGTGAAAAAAAATTTAAACGGAAGAAAAATAAGAAACGAGCCTGCGGTCCGCACCATCATCTTCACCACTGTGGGCGTGCTGCTGTCTCCCTGCGCCTCAGTTTTTCCTACCGTCTCCGTGCGCCTCAGTTTCCCACGTGAGCACATCTCTTCTGCCTGAAGAACTTTCTCCAACATTTTTTTGTAGACAGATCTTCTGCCAATAAATCCTTTCAATTTTTGTTTTTCTGAAAAAGTCTATTTCTCCTTCTTTTTTGGTAACAGATTTAATAATATGTAAGTCACCCACTTAAAGTGTGAATTCACAGGGTTTTAGTGCATTCACAGAGTTGTGCGGCTACCACCACAAATTTAGAACGTTGCCGTCACCCCAGATAGAAGCCCTGGGCCCTCAGCTGTCACTCCCCGCGTCCCCGTCCTGAGCCCGCGGCAGCCACACATCCACTCTCTTTCTCCAAGATTTGCCTTTTCTGGCCATTTCGTGAGATGGAATCGTACAGCGAGTGACCTTCTCCGTCTGGCCCCTTTCGGGTGGCGCCGCGCCGTCCACGTGCACGGTCGCCGCCGGCTCAGCTCCGCGTCCCCGCTGCCGCCGGCGCTCGGCCGTCGTCCGGCTGTGCCCTGTTTTGTTGTCTGTCAGTTGTGGGACGTCGGTGTTGCTCCCGCTTCTTGGCTTTCGTGAGGAGCGCGGCAGTGACCGTGGTGTGGACATGCGTCGTCATCTCTTCCGGGCACATCCCCGGGAGGGGACTCGCTGGGCCGCGTGGTGTGAAACTGTGCAACGAAAGGCGCCATTTTCCGTCCCCACCAGCGGCACGCACGGGTTCCCGTCTGCTCTTCTCTGGGTTTTAACAGGTATTTATTCAAAAGAACTTCTTAGGGCGGCCGTCTCGATGGGCGCGAGGTGGTCAGCTCCTTCGTCTCCACAGGGCATTTTTGTGGAGTGTCGAATTCGGGTTTTGTTTGGTTGTGTTTTCTGGCACTTCGAGCCACCGCCCCGCTGTCGCCGTCTTCTAGCTAATTCTTGTCTCGTTCCTCCGAGTGCTGTGTGCCCTCCTCTCTTCATTCCGGTCCCGACGGCCTCTTTAGTTGTGGGCTTTCATCGGTTCGACTCCTGCGTCTACATTGCTCTTTCCCGTTGGAGGATCTGTGAGCTCCCGGAGTCTGTGAGTTGTTGGGTTTCGTTAATTTTGAACAATCCTCCGCTGTTTTCTTTCTCTCTATCTTCCGTCTGTTTCCTCCTCGGACTCCGGGCGGCCGCCCCCACCTCCCCCAGGCTGCCGGACGTCGCCTGACCCTGTGAGAGACTCTGTTTTCTTTCTTCCCCCGGGTTTCCCGTGGGACAGTTTCCTGTCTTCGGGTTCACGAGTCTCCCGTCGCCGAGTCCGGGCCTCCGCTGAGCCAGTCAACGGGACTCTCCACCTCCGGCTCGTGGCCCTTGTTCCTAATGTTGGCGCTTGAGCCTCCCTTGTAGTTTCTGTTCCCTGCCGAGTCTCCGCCTTTTCCGTCACACCCTCGGGCCTGAACGGTCCCTAAATGTCCTGTCCGGTAGCGGCAACAGCTCGGCGGCTCCGAATCCGGTTCTTCCATCACTTGACCGTGGGTGGTTTTCCTTGTTGTCGTTTTTTTCCCTTTCTTCTGCGCCTTGTAATTTTTTTGTCGAATGTCAGACATTGTCTGTAGAAGAACAGGAGAAGGAATTTGAGGAAAATAACATTTAAGCACAGATAGGGACACATCTCTCCTCGTGTCAGCGTGCGGGCTGGAATCGGGGCAGGGGGTCGTTGAGCCGCGTGAGGGGCTCGTGGTCCGTCCTTGCCGCCTGCCCAGCGCAGGGGTCAGGCTCGTCAGGGTGGGCTGCCCGCCACCGTGCTCGGGCCTCTTCCACGATCCTGCCGCACCCCGCCCGCACACCCCCGCACACCCCCACCACGCCCACACACCCCGCACACCCACCCCGCACCCCCGCCCCCCGCCCCCACGCCCCCCACACTCCCGCACACCTTCCCCACGCCCCCGCACCCCCGCACCACGCCCCCGCAACCCGCCCCCACAACCCCCGCACCCCCCACCACACACCTGCCCCACGCCCCCGCACCCCCCCGCACTCCCGCACCCCGCCCCACGCCCCCGCACCACGCCCCCTATTCCCCCGCACCCCCACACCACGCCCCCACACCCCCGCCCCCACACCCCACGCCACCCGCCCCACGCCCCCGCCGCCCACGCCCCCCGCACTCCCGCCCCCCTCCCCCCACGCCCCCGCACACCCGCCCCCCCCCACGCCCCCCACAACTCCCGCACACCTTCCCCACGCCCCCGCACCCCCCCGCACCACGCCCCACCCCCGCACCCCGCCCCCACAACCCCGCACCCCCGCCCCCACAACCCCCGCACCCCCCGCCCAGCCCCCCTCACTCCCGCACACCTGCCCCACGCCCCCGCACCCCCCGCACCAAGCCCCCATTCCCCCGCACCCCCCGCCCCCACACCCCCCCGCACACCGGCACCCCGCCCCCACGCCCCGCACCACGCCCCCACCCCAGCCCCCACACCCCGCCCCCACACCCCCCCGCACACCCGCCCCCCCGCACTCCCGCCCCCCGCCTCCACATCCCCCGCACACCCGCCCCCCGCCCCCACGCCCCCCGCACACCCGCCCCCCGCCCCCACGCCCCCCGCACACCCGCCCCCACGCCCCCCGCACTCCCGCACACCTGCCCCACACCCCCGCACCCCCCGCACACGCCCCCATTCCCCCCCGCACCCCCCGCACACCCGCACCCCCCGCACCCAGGCCCCCGCACCCCCGCACCACGCCCTCACTCCCCCTTGCACACCCGCACCACGCCCTCACTCCCCCTGCACACCCGCACCACGCCCCCACTCCTCCCTGCACACCCGCATCACGCCCCCACTCTCCCCGCACCCCCCGCACCCCCGCACACCCACACCACGCAGGGGGCTCCTCTCCCTGCTCCCCTGTGGCTGCTCGTTCCTCGGTGTGAGGCCTGTTTCGACGAAAGGGATCTCCGTTTCTTCTGGCGCGGCCTTCGGTCAGTCCAGGCGTGTGTGCCTGAACTTGGGCGCTTGGCCTTGTGAGGGCCCCTGCCCGCCTCCTCCTCGGCCCAGCCCTGCTCCGTGTCAGTGCGGGACCCGAGCCCTAGGGCCTCCGTCTTCCTCCCCAGGGGCGGCCGTTCGGGGCTCCTAGTGCCCGGAGCAGGAATCCTACTTTCGCCCGGAGCGCGGGACCCTGCGGACAAGAGGCTTCGCTGCCCTTCTCCTGCTGGCTCACGGCTTTCGCTCCGTGTGCAGGACGGGTTCGGGGGTCCCGGACGTGTCCCAGGCGGCGGGCGGCCTCTTGCATGTCTGCACCAGGGAGGAGCCCCTCCAGCTCCTGCCCTGCCCTCAACCTCTCCCGGGTCCGGGCTCCAGCGGTTCCCAGGTGACCTGCCGCACGCAGCCTCAGAATCCTGTTAAAATTGGAGCCGATTTCTTCCCACCCACTTCTTTCTCCTGCGCTCCGCCGGAGGTGCGCCTGCGCCTGCGCCTGCGCCCTGCTCCCCTCGGGGGGCCGGTTCCCGTTTGGAATCTGGTGCCTCGGTTGCCTTGGGACCTCAGCTCTTTCATGGGCTCTAGGGAAGGCCGGTTTGTAGATTATGGGCGAGACCATTCTCTTACGATTTTCTACATCCTAAGCCAAAGAGGTTTCTTTGTGATTTTAAAATCACTTTTTACCCTTCTTTGTAAATTATCTCTTTTGACAGTTATCTATTTTTCTTGTGAGATCTTAGTGTTTTTATTATTGAGTTTCACAATCTCCTAATATAGCAAAGATATTAATTTTTTAATTGGATTTACTGCAAAGACTATTTCAGCTCGTTTTTAGCTTCTTAATTGCATGCCATCTGTAATAAAGTAATGTAAATTTTTAATGCGGTGAATCTGTAGGCTTTTCCTTTTGTGAATTCCTTTTATCTTCTCTAAGCCCAGGAAGGCCCCTCTCCCCGGAGATTTGAGGAATGCTCATTTCTACTTTCCCTGCTTTGATTTTCATCCTCAGCTCTCTAATCCACTTAGGGTTCCGTTAGGAGGACGGTGTGGACGGTGTTCATACGCCTGTTTTTCTCTGACAGTTAGCCAGCTAATCACCTCGTGGTCCTGAGCTCCATCTTGCTCCTCACCGTGGAACGTGACGGACGTGGAAGAGAACTTGGGGCCTGTTTCTGGACGGGATGGTCTTTCTCAGTCATGAGGTCGGGGCTTTTCCTGCTTAGCAAAAGGACACGGTCTTGACCAGAGAAACCGTTTTCTGTGACAAAGTGCCCTATCTCTCTGCCAGGCTCTCTCTGGGCACCTCGATCTGAGGGTCTCAGCATGTCACTGAGCGGGCCGTTTCCCTTCACACTGCAGCCCTGGGCCGGCCGCTGGGCTTTAGGACTGATGTGTAACCGTGGCCACCGGGTTGCCGTGCGCCCCGAGCCTGAGCAGGGTGTCGTCTGACCCTCCAGGCCGTGAGGTCAGGTGGGCACCCCAGTGCCCCAGTGCCAACCGGACTTGGAGCGGCCGCCAGGTTGGCTCGAGCGGGCCCCGAGGCGAGCCACCCGGTCCCCAGGGTCCTACTCCTGCCACCACACCTCCCGTCTCCCGCTCACACCTGTGGCCTGGCTGGGAGGGCATCCCGGGAGCAGCTAAGGAAGAGGACGCGCTGGCCCGGCTTGCAGGGGTCACCACCAGCCGGGCTGCCGCGTGGCTCCAGCCCCGCCTCGGGCTCCAGTGTCCGCGTTAACTTTCTGTTGCTGCCAGAGCGAGTTGCCAGAAATCGAGCGGCTCACAGCAGCAGGGACCCGCTGCCTCGGCGTTCGGCCGCGAATAGAGGGACTTCATCACCGCGGGTGTATTTTTAATGGACACACACGCAATACGCTGGCTAATGAAGACAGACAAAACCAAACCGAAACGGAAGCCACGTCAATAGTAGGAGTTCCGGGACCTTCCAGGTAAACGCGGGTCCCTGTACACGGGGCAGAAGCCGTGGCTGAGCTCCGGCCGCACACCTGCAGCAGGCGTCTCTGGCTGTTTGCTCCACGGCCTGTTGTCTGCTTCGGGAACCGGGGGGGGGGCGGGAGGGCGGAGGGGGCGCTCCTGAGGCCGACGGGGCTGGCTCGTCGCATCCCCAGCGAGCAACTGTCTCCCGAGGAGAGAGGCCAGGAAGTGGGTGTTTCTACCTGGCGTTCTGAGCACTTTCCTTTTTCCCAGAAGAGCTATTTCAGGAGTAAGACCCCGGACGATCCAGGGCAGGGCTGCGCAGTGTGCCTTCGTGGACACGGCTGCCTCCGGGGTGCGGTCAGGGTCACCTTGTCCCCGACCACACGGCCCCTTGCCCTTCTCCTTCCTGGGCGTCAGTCGGACCCCCGCACACACACGATTAAAACTACAGGCTACCTGTCCTTACACGGATCTGTCCTGTCTCACTGGACGCCAGCACTCTTTCCAACCATTACAGCGTTTCTGCCTAAATTATATTTGCAAAACCCCAGCTCCGAGGCGTGCTCCGTGACCAGAGTGTTTCCTGAATTCCCCTCCTGGCTGGGGCCGGGTGGCCGGCACTGACCTTGTCCTGCTGTGTTAAGTTCCCCAAGAGCGACGGGGCAGGGAGGCCGTGTGGCCACTGTCCTCAGGCGTCCGTGCTCAAGTGTGTCCCGCGTGCGGTGCTGCCCAGATCACACGCCCGGCGACAACACACACGTGCTGCCCCCCTCTGCCCGGTGCTTGAACGGTTGTCTGTCCTGGCCTCGGTCCCCGTCCTTCCTTAACACCCTTGGAAGGCCCCAGTGAGCCTCACCCCTCAGGTCACCGTAGCTGCTGTTCACCCACAGTTTAGGGCAAGTCGTAGGGAAGGCGAGGCCTTCCGTTTGGATGTGTGGTCCCTGTGAGCCGAGGAGTCTCCGTGGCCCCCGCGACGCTTTCCTGACGCCAGGGCATCCAGGCAGGCGGGGCACAGCAGGCTTCGCCAGGGTCCCGTGCTAGGGGCCAGGCCTGACGTGTGCTTGAATCGATAAAACACACAACCCTTTTGAAGCAGGTAAACCTCCTCCGGACCTCAGACGGACTTCCGGGAAGCCTGGGAAGACTCGCTGGCATTCGGGCTGGCTTCTCCGGGAGAGGGAGGGAGAAGGCTGCTGTGTCCGTCTGTCTGTCAGCCCACCTTCTCATCTCTCTCCCTGTCATCCTTCAGATGACTTGTTTCCGTCGGCTGTTTTCTGTTAGTCTCTGCCAGGACTGCGAGCAGGAACGGCCTGCATCTCACTGGCTTCCAGGGCTGTTTCTCGGACATAGTGACTGCCCGTTTCAGGCCGTTTTGCTCTTGGACGGGGGCTCCGGAGCTGGGTCCCCTCCTCAGCCAAGGCCTCCCGAGGGGTCCCGAGCTGAGCGGCCACCCCGACCGCAGCCACTGTCCTCCGTCGGGCTCGGGCGCTAACACACGCGGAAGCGCACCCCGGCCGCCATGCTTCGAGCCTGCAGCTCAGCGGCCGCCTGGATCGAGGACCACAGAGGCTCTAGGAGGACAAAGACAGGAAAGATTTAAATATTTCACGTAAACTCTTTCTGTATCTGGGGCAGTGAATGCGAGAAGCCAGTGCGATGGGACCAGATATCACCTGCCAACGGGAAGGGGGTTCTCCTGAGCCGGGTTTCTGGGGAGAGCCAGGCCCGGAGGCAGCACACTGGGGGTCCTGAGAGCAGGTGCAGGGGGACTCCCAGCCTCTTCCGTGTCTCCGGCTGACCCTCCGGAACCACCAGCTCCCCCCCGGAGGGGACATCTTTTGTGAACTAGGCCCCCCTCCTTCACGGAGGCAGTTCTGCCCTGGATCCCGGGCCCAGGAGGCACTCTGCCGGGAGCCAGCCTGTGAACCTTCCCTTCTTCCTTGCGGCCCCGACTCCTTTTGCAGAGACCTGCCTCCCCTCGGGGTAGCTCGGCCTGGGCTTCCAGAAACTCGCGGCACCCTTTCTGGGACCGCACGGGATGGGCTCCCAGGACAGTGCGAGAACACGGCTGCCAGAACGTTCCTCCTCTCCAGGCCCGCCGCCGGGCCCGCAGGGACCAGGGCAGACAGCCGGTTTTCATTTCCTGCCCTGAACTCCTGCATTCCGGGCCTTTTAATATGGAATGCTTCGAGGAATGAGACTCATCCTGAAGGCCCGGTACCTGGGTTTTGCAGGAGAGGAGGCCGGTGGTCTCCCAGCAGTGAGGTACGTGCCCCCCGGGGGCAGCTGGAAAGCTCTCGGAGGTGAGGGGGCACGCATGGGCCGACACCAGAGAAGCTTTCTTAAGGGTTGAGTTGGCTGAGTCCCTCCCGCCCACCCCCTGCCTGCAAGGAACGAGGCTCGCCCCCCCCGCCCCCACCTCGCTCCTGCTTCACCCCTACGTGGACACCTCTGGGCACCACGAACAGGGAAAGGGAAGCTTTTGCCCTGATTCAGACGCGCCTGTCAAATACAATTCTGCTTTTTCTACTTGATGACTTACCGGGATGTATGATATATTTGCGCCATCTGAACGGTTTCACAGGCGTAATGATGGCAACGGGAAGTCAGTCTAGGAGACATCTGAATGACCTCAGTGCTGAAGGTCATGTTTAACTTTGCATTTGTATGTGTTTGTGGTAAAGATATAAGAGAGCGAGTCATTAAAGGCCTCAGACAGACGCACAGAGCTCACCTCGGGGCGGTTTGTGCGGCCTCGCCCTGCGGGCTGGCGGGGGAAGGCGGGGAGGGACACTGCAAAGCTTCTGCGAACGGGGAGGTCATTGGTGTGGCTTAAAAACAGGTGACAGTGGGTTCAATCGCATTTTCATTTTAGTTTATTTTTGCCGCCGGGCTTCGGGCTCACCGGCCCTCCCTGTCGCGGTGCGTGACTGCCGGCGATGTCACCCGGCGCGTCCGGGTCTCAGACCGACGCTTCGCCGCGCTGAGGATCCAAACCCGGTTCCCACCTCTCTTCTTCCCGTGCCCCTGCCCCTTCGTGGACGTGGATTCTGTCTGTGCCGGCTGCTCTCACGCCCTCGCCGCGAAGGCCGCCATCCACCTCGCGTCCGTGTTTGTGTCTGCCGCTTGGTCTTTCCTCCTCGTTAGGGCTCCTGTTTCTCCGCTTCTTTGCAGGAATTCTTCCCCTTGGTTTTACTGGGAAATAACGGATAGCCTGGTGACTTTGGCTGGATGCCGGGTAGTGAATTTTGTGTTGTTGGGGCTGAATTTTTTTGTATTCCTTTAAATATTTTCGAGCGTGGTCCTGGGGCACAGCTGAACTGTCTGGAAAGAGGTGGCCCTAGTGAGGCCTGTCCCCCAGCCTCCTGAGACAGAAGCCGAGAGCTTTGGGCGCAGCCTCACCTGGCCCGCGCCTGGGTCGGCTCCCTGGTGCCCAAGTATCCCAAGCGCGGGCTTTCTGCAGCGAGGGGGGTCTGTGTTGAGCCCCCTCTCGTGGGGAGAGCAGGCCTGGGGCTCCATCAGGACCCGGCGCTGTGTCCTTGGGGGACGCGCCCCCTCTGGACCCAGGTTTCCTCATCCAAAGAAGTGGCGGTTTGGCCACTGATACTGAGATGTTTTCCTGAGCCGGAAACCTGTGTTTGTGCGTCTCCGTTTTAAATGGCCGTCAGTCAGGTGACTGGTTCAGCAGAAGCAAAACTGAGTATTGTTCGATATTTTAATTCTGTTAGTTTTGAAAACAGTCGCACTACTGCCTGGAAACCGTTTACAAGCTCAGCAGTCGCTTCGTAAAGTCATAATCGCTGCCACTTTTCGTGTCTCGAAAGGGACTGTTGGTGTTACTGTGATCCGAGCCTTCCTCCCTGGGCCGAATCAGGCAAACGCAGAACCAAACGGAAAGTGCTCGTCTTTCCCTGAGACACCCGTCGTCTCGCGTCCGCAGGTGGGCACCGCTTCCTGAGGCGGGCGGCCGGCTCCCACAGGCGCTTACTGTAACATCTGCCCTCTGTCCCGGGAGGCAAGCTGGCAAATCTTAAATCCCACTCGTGACTTAAATTATAGCCATTTATATTGTTGTTATTATTATGATAATCGTTATTATTACATGGAGGTAAATACCTTTGATGGAGAAAGTCTTCCACCTCCAGGAAGGCAGGGTAAACCCACTTTCTCCTGGCCCTCCCATCAGTACGCTGAAACACTCTGAGTGTTGGATCTAGAATGAACAGAAGAAGAAGGTGAAGAAGGCAGGTCCGCCAGGGACCTGGGGACCCAGGAAGACAGTGTCGAGGTCCCGGGTCTCCTTTCGTCCCGGTCCATCCCGGAGCTGGAACCGAAGAAGCCGGCAGCTCAGAAACAGCTGCCGACACAGGCAGAAGGGCCTCGAGAAGCCTGCCCCTTAGCCAGAGGGCCAGGAGAACAGGCTGGGCACACTTGACTGAGGAGGACGAATGGACGGCAGGTGAGCAGGGACAGATGTCAGTCCCTGACGATCGGGGAAAACAAAGGAAAACCACGGTGAGGTCATGCCTGGCAAAGTGCTGAAATGAGAAATAGTGGCACCCAATGCCGGCAAGGAAGAAGCCTCGTCCCGCACGCGCTGGTGGCGAGGAGGGACGAGGGTGCGGCCCCCTGAACTCTGAGCGTGTGCACCTGCATGTGCAGGTGTGCAGCAGGTCGTTGGGAACGGCCACCCCGCAAACACCTGGACGTCTGCATCGCTACACCTGCCTCGGCGTGTCCACACCAGGAACCCCACACAGCGAGACTCACGGTGCGCCACTGCCGCGCACGGTGGGTCTCCAGAAGGCCCCACTGCATACTTCCATTTCTTTCACGTTCTTTTTTTTTTTTTTAATTTTTTTTAATGTTTATTTTTGGCAGAGAGAGTCAGAGCATGAGCAAGGGGCAGAGGGCAGAGAGAGGGAGACACAGAATCGGAAGCAGGCTCCAGGCTCTGAGCTGTCAGCACAGAGCCCGACGCAGGGCTCGAACTCACAGACCGTGAGATCATGGCCTGAGCCGAAGTCGGACGCTTAACTGACTGAGCCACCCAGGCGCCCCTGTCACATTCTTGAAATGACAGAATAGAGAAGTGGAGGGCAGGTTCGTGGTTACCGGAGCCAAGGAGGGAAATGGTGGCCGTGGGCTCACAGGGTGACACCAGGTGTCCTGTGCAGACAGTTCCAGGTCAGGGTCCTGGAGGCGGTGCTGCCGTCACCTGGAGGTGGTCTGCTTCTCCCCTGACCGGCAGGGAAGCTCCCACACTGGGACCTCCTGTGGTGTACTGGGACTCTTGACCTCTGCCTCTGGCTTCTAGAAGACACACTTCCCAGTGGAGCTGAGGCCTCAGCCTCTGTGCCCCGACAGCGCCGTCTTGCGGCAGCCCCGTGGTCGTCTGTGGGAAAGACCCCAGCGTGCCTGCGCGCCCGCTGTCCCAGGGTCGATGCTGACAGTGGGTGGGCTTCTTCCCCGTCGCCCCTCCAGACGCTCCCCCGCCCCACCCAACACGACTGCCTCCCGGTCTGCGGGTGTGGACCGGGTGTGGACCGACTTCTTGCATCAGCACTTCCTCCCAGCCATGCCTGACGCCAGGTGACCGCCCTCTCTGGGCGTCTACTTTCCAGGACAAGGGAGAGGGTGACGGCCCACCCCTCTGCCAGGCTCCCTCTGAGGGCCTTGCCCGGAGAGGGGGCCCCCACCGACACCCCACGTGTGCCCGACGGCGCAGCCTGGGCCTTTGCCCGCCCTCCTCCCGGTGCTGCCCGGCACGGCCTGCCCGGCATGGGCCCTCGTCCAGCTGCCAACAGGGAGCCGCACGCTGTAGTCCGAGGCCCCTGTGGACTTGACAGGTGTCTCCGACTCCCCTCCCCCGTTGCCTGCCTCGGATCTCCATGGAAATGATAAGGATTGGAACCCTCGGATCCATCCTGTCTTCTCCGGAGATAAAATCTTTAGCCTGGAAAGGACCCGCGTCAGATACTCTCAGCTTTACAAGGTCGAAACTCCTTTACTTCCCAGGACGCTTGCAAATTACACGGGGCCTTGTTCCCATACGGAGGGTTTCTCCTGCCCTCAGACGCCCTCTCCGTACGCTGCGCAGCGAGGGCGGGAGCCTGGGCTCCGAGGGGAGAAACCCGGGAGGCCGGCAGGGACCCGCTGGGGGCGGCGCTGACCGACCACTTCCTGGTTAGCTGCTCAGAGGTTGGTGGTCAGGGTGAGTGCGTCCATCCACCAGAGCTTCGACTCCCTCTAAACCCTCTGAACATAAAACCACCAACAGCGCGAGCAGGGGGGGCTCCTCCAGCAAATTTATTAGCGCCTCCGAGACCCTGAAGCAAAGGCGGGCAGACCGTGCTATTAATCTGTTCGTATCTCGGCTTCCTGACAGAGGGTGGCCCATGCGGCCGGGTGGCAGTGGGCATCGGGTCGGCACGTGAGCCGGAGGCTTAGACGTGGCCTCCCCTTCCTCCCACACCCTGGGTCTCCTGAGCAGGTTGGTGACACTTATTGGGGGTGGGGGGCGCAAATTCAATCCAGAAAATATTTGAAATGCCCAGTGTTGTTGCGCATTTTAGGGAGCCGGCCCCCCGTGGGTCCCTCCGCACCCCTGCTCCCCACCTGCTCGCTGACGCCCAACCCTGGTGACTGAGCTCCGCCGACAGGAAGCCCGAGGCCTGACCGACGGGGTTGTTCACGTCTGCGGTTCAGGCGGTGCTGACCGTGGGCCCGTGGAGACGACACTCCGCCCACGTGTGGCCTGGTGGCCTGGGGGCTGGTGCAGCGCCGTGGGGCAGCCTGCTCTGACCTGATCGTCCAGCCACAGCCCTCGCTTGCAGAGGCCGGTGCTTCTCCCAGACAGGGGTGAGGGCTTCTCCCAGGCAGGGGTGTGGGCTTGGGCCAGAGCGTCCAGCAAAGCCTGGGGGCCCCAAGGCCTGGCATCCCCCCCCCCAGCCACCTCTTCTGCCTGCCAGGGTGACTGCGAAGATGTGGGACCCGTGACCCGGACACGGCCGCTGCAGCTGGGCTTTACAGGGTGTGGGCACAGAGGGCAAGGCCTGGGGTGCACGGAAGCACATGAGACGGAACGGGAGACCCTGAGCACCCTTGGTGCCACCCTCCGCCGTCCTCCGAAGGATCCTGTCCCCCAACATAGGCGGCGGGCGTCGGGGGCCAGACGCTTCCTTCCACCAAACCCTTGGCCCCTGCAGGCTTCACGCCGGTGTCATCAGCACAAATAGGACGTGGGGTGAGGCGTGAAAACCCGTCTTCTTCCCCTCGGCAGTGATCCCGTCAGGTGCTCCTGGAGGAGGGCGCAGCCTGGGCTGGCAGGAGGAGCCCCACCCTCGAAGTCCCTGCCTGGGGTGCGGGCTGGCAGCGCCCACCCGGTGTCCTCAGAGGACCCGGGGGATTTCTTCTGTTCCCACTCATTTATGCAAATAATAAAGTCAACACGTTATCACATCTGTCCCCAGATTGGTGTCGGGGACAACTATTCTCTCTGCCTTTGGGGAGATGTCAGGGAGGGCTCCGGCACCCTGGCTGCATAGAAAACTGTCGGGGCGGGGCGGCCGGTGCCAAGAGCAGCAGCCCGGCTCTCAGGGACGGGGGGGGGGGGGGGGGGGGGGTGGGGGGGGGGGGAGGGCGGCGGGCAGGGGCCCTGAGGCCAGGCCAGACAAACAGGTCTGTGTCGGGCCGTGTGAGAACGTGTTCCAAACAGAGCAAACGGCGCAGTGGGCAGTGGGGGAGGCCAGGCGGAGGGCGAGGGCGTGGGGCGGGGAGGGAGGGGCCCCTGCCGCCTCGGGGCTGTGGGGTAGGTGTCTGTCTGGAAACTGCGCCCGGGGCGTCTCCGTCTTTAGACACCTGGTGATGCTGGCTCCTATCCAGGAAAGGCCTGCACAGTTTCGTTTTAAAGTACGTAAAAATTAATGAACCCGTTTACAGAAAACATTGAGTAAGGAGTGGTTGGGGTGGAATTCGGCCTTGGCAAATTGTCCGGGAGATTCGGGGTTCACCGGAATGTGGGGCGGGCAACAGGGGGACATGGAGTGTCTTGACTAGGCGAGGCAGGAGACCACAACTGTCACCCGAGACTGGGGTCGCTCTTGGAGAGTCGAGGACACAAAAGACACGACCAGGCCAGAGAACGGGAGGAGGAAGGGTTTCATTTGCAGCAAGTAATGAGAACACGGGGGTGCCTCCCGAAGCAGGGTCTCCCCGAACAGCAAAACGGGGGAGGGGTTAACCCAAGGGGATAATATTCGCCGAGGGGCTGGCGCGGGGTGGGTGGGGCTCCAGCACGGAAATGCGGCAAAAGTCTGCAGGTGGCGAGTCCAGGCCGGGGTCACCAGGCCGGCTGGGGCAGCTCGGCCTGGTATCTGGGTGCCCAGAGGGGTTCAGATGCTGCAAAGCCAGCCCTGAGGGCGCAGCCAGTCGGTCTTCACTTCCAAACCAGCCCTGGGATGACTTCCCTCATGTCCAGAAAGCTGTCCGCCTGTTTCTCTGGGGACCCTCAGACCTCTCTACACACAGGGCCAGGCTGCGTCTTGAAACGGTGGCGTGGGATTCGCGGTGGAGAACAGTCCGGAGATGATGTAGGGAGGGTGGTCAGGAGGCCCGGGTCCGGGGGACACGCTGACACGGTCCCAGGACACAAGGGCTCTG
The DNA here is from genome assembly GCA_030068075.1 of Paguma larvata. Lineage (NCBI taxonomy): Eukaryota > Metazoa > Chordata > Mammalia > Carnivora > Viverridae > Paguma > Paguma larvata. Next base: position 15,642,655 of record CM057837.1, on the reverse strand, counting down.
TTCACAGAGGGCTGTGGGCCGAAGACACCGAGCCCTTGACCCAGAGCCCCAGGCCAGTGGGTCCCAAAGGGTGTCCCCCGGCCAGGGCGTTGAAGAGCCTCAGCAGGAGTATGCGGCCCGTGGTGCGCCCCAGGCGAGGCGTCCTGGACACGCCACCGAGGCAGGCAGTGCTGGCCCTGGGTGTGTGAAGAGCAGGAGTTCTTTTTCTGTCGTTTCCTCAAGCATGCTGTGTTTCGGGGGCAAGGCAGCTCCTAGGCCTGGGGTCCTGCCGGGCGCCGTGGATTCGGGATCCGTGATCAGATGAATGCTTCCACCACGCAGTACCCCGTGAGCCTCCGCCACCCTCCAGCAGGGCCAGGCACCCCCACCCAGCTTTCCTTGTGGTGGTTTCCTGCCGGTGGTGGCGGGAGCCAGGGCACCCCCTGACTTCGCCCAGGTCCCCGCTCTGGTGTGTGCGCCCCAGCCCTTGTCCTGGCTTGCTTTCCCGTCACACTCTCAGGGTGAGCTGCAGGTCTAAGCCGTCTAACCAGTGGGACCGGCGTGGGCACAGCAGGTGCCTCAGCGCCGCCTTCAGGGGCCCCTGTCGGCAGCTGGCAGGTGCGGTCAGCCTGGAGGATCCCGCTAGCAGACCCCTGGCCCCCCAAAGCACTTTCAATGAGCAGAGCGGGAACTGGGGGGCCTTTCCTCCGGTTTGGACAAGACTTCCTACACTTCCTTCGCCCAGATGGAGACCCTCCACGCCACATCACTGACCCCTCCCACAAGTGAAGCGGCAGACGCCACGGCCCTCGGTTGATGGGACACTAGCTCGTGTGGCAGGTCAGAGGGCCAGGACCCCGTAAAGCGGCTCCCCCGTTTCCGAGAGCAGAGCCGTGCGGAAGACAGCTCTCCCGTCGTTAGATTTTACCCTCCTCTTCTCCACACCCCGGCGTCCCGGTGTCAGCCAGGCGGGAGGGAGGAGGCCTGCAGCTGTCGGGACGCGCGGTGACCGCCACAGTGACAGCGGCCGAGGGGTGGTGTGCGGGGCCTGGTGCCGGGACGCAGGCCTGCCCTGACCTACCCAGCAGGAGCCTACGGGTCTCAGCGCCAGCTGTGAAGGCTCAGGGAGGGGGGGGGGAGCGGAAAGGTTGCCGAAAGCCAGTGGAAGACCTTGGTGCACAGAGCTGGAAAGTCGGCAAAACGGTGCCCAGGGTGACTTAGAAAACATACCCCAAATGGAGAGCCTGGCCTCGGCCCCTCCCCTGCACCGAATGTGCTCTGCCCGTCCTGGACAGCCGGCTGTGGGCAGGGAGACGGGGGCCAGCCACCGGGCTCAGGCAGCGGGATCACGCGTCTGCCGGCGTCCCTTCTGAGGCACAGCCGAAGCCCTTTATGCTCTCAGCCGGCTCCTCACTCCCGTCCTTGGAAGCGGCGGCCCTCCTGAGCCCCTCCTCCGGCTCTGCACCCCAGGCCGACTGTGAGCCCCTCCCTCACTGGCCCCTGCCTCCTGCCAGCCCCCTCTCACGGGCGTGCCTCCCGGGCCCCCTGCACCTCCATCTGGGGCTTCGTCCTCATTCTGTGTCTCGAGGCCCCAGGAACCGAGCCGGGAGGGGGACAAAGGCTGCAGGGACACATCTGGAGAGCAGTTCCCGGGAAGTGCTGCCACCCCAGCCTTTGCCCAGGCCCCCAACTGTAAAGGCTGAACTTTGACACAGCATCCCAGGTTAGGGAGGTACTGTCCCAGCCTGTCAGCTGGGGTGGGTGGGGGGCACAGGGCACCTCTGTGGCCCTGGTCCCTTGTTTGGACAACTGTCCTGGTGTCTAAAGTGCAAGGAAGAGGCCTTGAGGGCCAGGGACGTTCTCGTCCCCGCTCTGTGCACAGGGTCTCCCAGGAAGTAAGCGTGGAGCAGGACTCAGCCGGCCTCCTGCTGCTGAATCCAGGCCCGCGCTGGCTGTGCGCTAGCTGGCTGACGGGCCTGCTTCCCGAACTTGGCGTGGGGCACCCGCGGAGGGGAGCGCAGCCTCCGCCCTCGGGGGCAGTGATGGGTGGCCGGCCCAGGACAGCGCCCCTGCCTCATGGGCTGGCTCGGGGTGAGAGTGCAAGTCCTCCGGGGTAGAGTTCTTGGGCCTCCTGGAGGGGTCTGAGGTCCCCTCCTCCACGCCTCTGTCCAGGAAGCGCCTGGTTCACACCCACCGTCACCACCAGGATGCCACCCACCCAGGTATGTAAAGTGCGCGCCAGGCGCCAAGAAGGGTCTCGTCAGGGCTGCCCAGCGGAAGGCCAGGGCCTCTGTGGTCTGGGGCTGGGGGCCCTGCGTGCGGTCCGGACGGCTTCCTCAGGGCGCAGGGCGCCAGCCTGGCCCCATGCCCCGCGGCCCAAGCTCCCACCCGTCGCCGTCGCTGGAGACCAGTCTGCTCACCAGGTGTCCTCTCTCTGCAGGTGATGGAGAAAATGTAGCAGAGCCACGGCGAGGCGCTACCTGCCCCCGTGGTGCGGACAGCCCAGCCTAGCCGAGCGGCCCTCCCGGGGCCCCACCGTGGGCCACCCTCACCATGTCCAAGAAGGGCACGGGCGGCCGAGGCAAGGGGGAGAAGACGGAGGCCTTCGCTGCGCTGCAGGCTGCCAACGAGGAGCTTCGGGCCAAGCTCACCGACATCCAGATTGAGCTGCAGCAGGAGAAGAGCAAGGTGGGCCCCCCCCGCGCCCCGCCCCTCCCGCTTCTCCACCCCCCATGCCCCGCCCCTCCTGCTTCCTGCCCCGCCCCTCCCGCGTCTCCACCCCCCGCGCCCCGCCCCCTCCACTCTCCCTCCCCCGCGCCCCGCCCCTCCCTCTTCTCCACCCCTCCCGCGCTCTGCCCCTCACTCTTTTCCACTCCCCCGCGCCTGAATCCACAGGCCTCCCGCTTCTCCACAACCCCCCACGCCCCACCCCTCCCGTTTCTCACCCCTCCAAGCCCCGCCCCTCCTGCTTCACCCGTCCACGCCCCGCCCCACCCGCTTCCCCCTCCTCCGCCCTTCGCCCCTCTCGCATCTCCACCCCCCCGCGCCCCGCCCCTCCCACATCTCCACCCCCGCCCTCCCGGTGCTCTGTCCCTCTCGCGTCTCCACCCCCCGCGCCCCGCCCCTCCCGCTTCCCCACCCCCCCCGCGCCCCGCCCCCCCCCACATCTCCACCCCCCCTCCTGGTGCTCCGTCCCTCTCGCATCTCCACCCCCCCGCGCCCCGCCCCTCCCGCTTCTCCACCCCCCCGCGCCCCGCCCCTACCACTTCACCACCCCCATGCCCCGCCCCTCCCGCGTCTCCACCCCCCGCGCCCCGCCCCTCCACTCTCCCTCCCTCGCGCCCCGCCCCTCCCTCTTCTCCACCCCCATCCCGAGCTCTGCCCCTCACTCTTTTCCACTCCCCCGCGCCCCGCCCCTCCCGCTTCTCCACAACCCCCCCACGCCCCACCCCTCCCGTTTCTCACCCCTCCAAGCCCCGCCCCTCCTGCTTCACCCGTCCACGCCCCGCCCCACCCGCTTCCCCCTCCTCCGCCCTTCGCCCCTCCCGCTTCTCCACCTCCCGCGCCCCGCCCCTCCCGCTTCTCCACCCCCCCCACCCGTGCTCCGTCCCTCTCGCATCTCCACCCCCCGCGCCCCGCCCCTCCCGCATCTCCACCCCCGCGCCCCGCCCCTCCCACATCTCCATCCCCCCTCCTGGTGCTCTGTCCCTCTCGCGTCTCCACCCCCCGCGCCCCGCCCCTCCCGCTTCCCCACCCCCCCCCGCGCCCCGCCCCTCCTGTTTCTCCACACATCACCCACCCCCACCCACTCCCTGCCCCTCCTGCTTCTCCACACACCCCCACTGTGCCGGGTCAGTGTCGGCGGGCGGGAGGGGGGGGGGGTCGCCTCAGGGACCTCAGCCAGCGGCACCATCCTGGGAAATGTCCCTTCCCCCCTGAAGTGGTCACTGTGGGACTGAACCCATTATAGCAGGCCTGGCACGGATGAAGGAAACAGGCCGGGCTTGCCGTTTCCAGGTGCCGTCGGAAACCCCGGGGGGCCGGCCCACAGGAGTGTTGGGGCCCAGAGACGCAGGCCTGAAACGGCCCCAGCGGACATCCAGCACTTGGGGTCCTTGAGGCCCGCAGGGAAGGTGGAGGCCGGGGGCCTCTGGGAGGCGTGTGGGGGGCTGGTCACAGGGCAGCTCAGTGCCGGGCCAAGCCTGGGTAGTGGGTGTCCCACTGGCCCACCGCCCCCCTCTCTTCCATAACTCTGCCCTCGCCCCACCAGGGGCCTTCTGTGAAGGGGAGGCAGAGAAGGAAGGATCTGGAGGGAGTGAGGTCTGGAGGGGGACGTGCCCAGCGCGTGCTCTTCAGGGAGGTGGGGGGGGGAGGGGATCAGGTGGTTTGGGCCAGGTGCCTACGCTGAGTTACCCGACCCGGATAAATCATGAACGCTGGCCTCTTCCGTGATACGTGGTTATTCCATGAAACTGGATTCAGTGTCCGTCAGCAGAGGGTGTTAGGACTCAGCCACGCTGCCCATTGATGTGCGGTCTGCTGGCCGAGCCGCGAAGCCTACGTCACTTACCACCGGGCTCTTTTCAGGAAGAGCGTGTGGCCCACGCTGGGCGCTTACCCTCCGCCCCAGGTCGCTGCTCTGCGGAAAGGGGACAGTTAGCAGCATGGTTGGTGCACCGAGGGGCCCAGGATGAGCCTGCAGCTCCGATGCTGTTGACTGCTGTCACAGCGACCACGTGGCCACTCCGGTGGCAGGAGAGTCAGAGCCCACAGGGGAGCCCAGCGGCGTTGACGTCAGAACTTGTTGGGGGGCAGGCGGTCGCCAGGTCAGCAGGGGCGGCACCGAGAGGCTCGGACGCACGGCCTGGGTGGAGCCAGGGCCGAGGCGCTGACATCTGGAGGCCCAGGACCCTGCCTCAGGCGCCGCTCCCGGGTTGTCCAGTGGGAGGTGGACAGCAGGGCCCTCGTCTCGCGGGGTGAAAGTGCTCTCGTCCAATGCGCAGACGCACCACAGCCAATCACGGAGCGTGGTACTCGCCCGTCGGCAGACTCCGCCGGTTACTGCAGCATCGCAAGTCTTCCTGTGCGATTTTACCAAAACCCACCCCTCCCCCACAGCCCAGGGGAGGAGGGGGCCAGCTTCTTGCTTGTCAGCGACCCAGGCCGGCGGGGGTCGCAGGTCCTGCCCTCTCCCTGCCGGGCAAGGGCCCTGAGGCTGGGGCCCTGTTACTCTATATGTTTTGAAAAGATGATATGCCTCTTGGTACAAAATTCAGAAGGAACAGAAGAAAAGGCCCCAGTGGCCGCCCTGGAGGGCTCGTGTTACAGGCTCCTCGCCGCACCTCCAGGGCCTCTTCTGCCGCAGAGATGGCAGCGGACTGTGCGCCAGGTCCCCGGTTTCTGTCTCCCCGGCACACAGGCTCCCGGGGGTTCCACGCGCGGCTCCAGAGCGGGCCCAGTGCCCTGTCGCGTACCGGTGCGCCCGATGTGTGGCCTGCCCACGGCATCCTGGCCGTTTCTGATTCTCGGCCGACGGGGCGCCATCCAGGGAGCACCCCTGTGTGCCCGTCGGAGACCCCGTGGGAGGGCACGTGCAGAACGAACTCTTGCAGGTGGATTTGCTGGGTCTGGGTGTGCACATGTTCCCAGCATGCACCGGCGTCCGCGCCCGCCCCACCCCACGGATGTGGGATGGGCGACACGCTCCTCACCCCTCTTTCCAGGTCCCGCCTGTGCTCCCCCGTCTCCCCCAGCAGCCGGTACAGAAAATAAAACTCACTTCGGATCCTGAGAAGGTGCCTCCCACCGAGGCTTTGGTGGCCTCGAGGGTCAAGCCTCCAGGAAGCACTCCATCTGCCCACTCAGCCCATCCAGAGAACCCTCACTGCAAGAGAACCCTCGCTGCGAGAGAACCCTCACTGCGAGAGAACCCTCACACCACAGCTGTTGGCCACGAACCGCGCACCTCAGTCGTGGTGCAGTGGGGTGGGAGACAATCGGGCGACCATAATCGTCAACAGCCTCGTCCTCGTCCACCCCGAAATCTTTCCGTGCACCCCAGGCAATGTCATGGCGCACCCGGGGGACAAATTGGCGTAACCAGACGCAGACCGAGGGACTGGAGCCTCCCGTCTGGTTTTCGGCATGTTCCAGCTGTTCTGGAAGCGCCCAGGCAGGAGGCCCTGATTCTGGACTTGCAGTGGAAGTGCAGGGACGGCCACGGGCCCCTGTCCTCACCCGAAAGCCTGCCCAGACGGCCAGACTCTGACGGAGGCCGTGGAGGCGCTCACACCGCCGTGCGCACGGCGCCTGCGCCCCCTAGGAGTTCCCAGCACAGTAAAGTTCTGGAGGAGAAACATCCCGTCTTGCAGATCGCGGCTGTCGGGGTGGGGAAGGCCCCTGGGAAGCGTGGAGAGTCACCAGGAAGCGCAGCCGCCACGAGCCGAGCGCTCCGGATCTCAGGCCAGCGCAGGATGCTTGTGTGAGTGGAGACCTGACGGTAAAGAAGAAAATGGTTTACATAGAAGCAGGACTGTCCTCTTGCCTGCCCTTTGTCGGGATATCGAAGCGGGGCCATCTTTGGTGAAGAACCTTCTGGAAGGAAGGAGCCAGCTCTGCAGGGAGAGGAGCTCAAAGGGAAGGCCTCGCGGGAGCCGCGTGGACCGCGTGGACATGAACTCAGCGTCCCCGCGGCAGAGCCGGGTGCTGGGAGCAGAGAGGTAGAAGACGAGCAGAAGCACGCGTGCGACTCAGCCCGCGTTTCCACCACCGCCCCAAGTCTCCGGCTCCAGTCTGGGCACAGAGCAGCTCCCACCACCCCGCACTCATGGGGTCCCGCCTGCCGGGCCGTGCTCCTAGCTCACGAGCACCCCTGGAGCCTGGCGGGAGGAACGGACACCCAAGCCTTACACCTGCTGTTAGGAAGCGGCTCACGATTTAACCAGGAAGGACTTCCCCTACTTCTCCAGGCCACAAACAGCCACTCAGGAAATACTGGGCACCCGTGTGCCCCCCCACACCTTGTCCCAGTGGGGGAGACACCAAGGAACAGGAAGGCAGCTGGGCAAGAGGAAGCGAGGCGGGCAGTCACCTGGGGCGCAGTTACCTCGCCTGGCAATCGGGAGGGCATGTTCGTGGCATCATGAAGGATTGCGGCAGCTCCCCCCGTAAGTGGGTGTGGAGCAGGGTCCCAAAGCCCCCGTCCTGAGATGCGGGACCGATGGTGGTGGCCGGTGCCCGTGGGGCTTGCCCAGCACAGTGGCCTGAGCACAGGACCCCACCTGCCGGCCCGAGGCCACGCAGCTGCGTCCTGCAGACGTGCCTTTTCTCTGCAGTTTAAATCAGCGAGACGAGCCTCCGCTCCGATCACACGCCTTGGGTCACCTGCCTACGCTTCTCTTCATCACGGCAGCTCAGCCTCCAGGCCACCTCCGCTCAGCTCAGGAGGCTGTTGGTGGGAGACCATGTCCTGGCGCCCGGCCCGGTTCCTGTCGGTCTGCCCGTCCAGCATACTGACTCGCTCAGGGACGCCCGTCAGGACTGTGGGTGGCGAGCACCCGTCCTGTGAGCGCCTGCTCTCTGCTGGCCCGTGCTGGTCATGGGCCACGCGTGGGCCATCCTCACGGGGCTGAGGTCTGGCCTGAGCGTGAAGCCGGTCTTGACCCCGGGGGGGAGACGGTAGTGCCCACCAGCGAGGCCGTGGCAGATCTGCAGGCGGTGTGCGCCCCTGTTTCCAGGATGAGTCCGAGCCACTGGGATGGCCGGCTGGGCGGGGTCCTCCTGTGCCGGCGCCCCCCACCTCTGGGAAAGGCTGGCTGGGTCCTGCATGGGAATTGGGGGTCTTGCCGGTGGCCACCCCCATCCCCAGCTCCAAGGTTTCTTGGAGGACTTCGGGCAGCACTGAACACAGTTTCTTTCTGAATTAAATTTGACGATGGCGAAGCCTCCGGAGCCCGTGCCACGTGTGCTCCGTGGCTGGTGGGTCTTGTCGGGGTGGAGCAGCGGGAAAATGAGGAGATACCCTGGGATTCGTCAAGAAAAAGACCCAGAGCTCAGAGAGCAGGGCGGGACCGTCACAACCACTGGAGCTGGCCACGCAGACACGGCACAGCCAGAACAAACGGGGAGGGAGCCGGAAAGGTGGGGAACCAAGCATTCTCGTCGTCACAGCTGGTGGGCAGAGCGTGAACGGCGCAGCCGCCGTGTTCTGCATGATTGCACGCCTCCTGTGGACGAAGTGAAGGAGCGGTGATGGGATGCCCTGCTCTTGCCATCCCCGGTTTCCCCTCGGCAACCAGATTCAGCGCGAGGGGACGGAGGCGCGAAAGCGGCCAAGAACTGGGACAGAAGCCCTGCGTTTGAGTTGGGAACCGAATGGGAAACTCGAGAAGCGTCGGCGGGAACTGCAGGGCATGTCATCCCGTGTACAGGGTGGCAGATGCCGTGCGCTGTCCGCCGAGACCAGCCCTGGAGCAAGGAGCCGCCTGGAGCCCCGGCTGTCCCTGAAATTTCTCATCACATTTCTCATCGCAGAAAATCAGGGGCGACTGGGGGACAGTCGTGGGCAGGAGGTGAGCAAGTGGGCTTGGAACGCCCGGCCTGGCGGGGAGCAGACAACCAGGGTCACGGTGAGTCCGAAGGGCTCGGGGCGGGCCTCTCGCTGGTCACACGTGGGACTCTCGGAGCTCCAGTAAGGGTGAGGCCAGCAGGGGTTGAAAACCGGGTCAACTGGGTTTCAATCCCTTCCGAGGCCGACGTGGTCCCTTCCAACAGGGCCCCTTGAAGGAATGGACCCAGCCGGCGTCCCGAAGCGTCGGGGGGTCGCATCCACCCCGGGCGCAGAAACCACTCAGCCCCCGGGACTCCGGAAAGGCACAGCCACAGCGCCGCCGGTCGAGAGCCCCCGCGCCGGGCCCGCTGCTGAGCCGCCTGCAGTGCGTGGCCGCGTCAGCCAGACTTTAACAAGGTCCCGGGAGGCTGCGGCCGTGTGGGAGACAGCGGTGGGTCTCAGGAGACATCTCTAGTGCTTCCTGGTGGATAATTTTCTTAACAACGAAGCATCGCGTGTTCCTAGAACAGACCTGAGCCACAGGCCCGGCTCTGCCGGCCCCTTTTCAGTGCTTTGACCCGTTCCCGCGGCTGTCGTGAGGCTGTCCCCGCACTGTCCGCAGGCCGCCTCTCCACCACCCGCGTGCTCCGGGCCCACGCGCACTCCCCGACATCCCGCGGTGTCCAGCGGGGAGACTCTCGGCTCAGCCCAGACGCCAAATGGGGAGGAATCCACAGGCTGCGCGCGGAGGGAGCTTCAGAGGGGACAAAGGGGGGGGCGGACAGCAGCGATGGGAGCCAGTGCGCTTGGGGCACCTCGGGGCCAGGGCCGCAGAGGAGCTGGACTTGACCCTCAGCGCTTCGTGCTCAGAACTGCAGGCGAGCGAGGGCCGCAGTCGGTTCCCGGTGCACAGACACGTCCTCCCGGGAGCGCCGTGTTTTGCTTGCTCCTTTCTTCAGCGGCCAGCCCCTCAGCGGCCGAGGCGGAGGACCCAGGGCTGCAGGGGCCCCGGCACCGTTAGCTCCGTGTGAGCCGATCGCTCCAAGCTGCCCACGCATACCGGAGCGTGTGGGGCCGGGCGCTCCGTGCGGTGCGAGTTGTCACCAGGCCCTTCGGGCGCTGACAGACCTTTGCTGCGGCAGTCACGGGCACTGGACGGGAGCGCAGTCAGAACCAAACCCTGAGCGGTTCTGGTCCTCTCTCCTCCGCTTCCCTCCCGGCCCCCAGCCCCCACCAGCACCTGCTCTGTGACGTCTGCGGATCCTGGTTTTCTCTGTCGGTCCCCGTCCAGGAGGCCGTTCTGGCTCCACCACGTCCGGCGCGGGTCCACCGCACCTGACCCTTGGTGTCCACGCAGCACAGTGGGGGCCGTTGCGCGCTTTACGTGTCTTCAATTTAAGCTGGAAAAAGGGCAGTTCACACTGGATGGAAACGAGGTAAAGAGCTGTGTGGGCTAAGCGGCAGCAAGCACCCCGTTCTTCAGAGGAAACACGGAGAGCTGGCCGCGTCCTCACTCTGCCGCCTGTGCCCCTGCGCGGTCGTCAGGGGCCCGGACGGCTCAGACAGGACTCCGGGGCTGGAATTTCTCCCAGCACTGTGGGGTCCGAGCGGTCCAGGACGCTTGCCCTGCAGGAGGGACACTGCAGTCCCAGAGACAGGGATGAATAAGGCGCTTTTTGTGCAAGGCAGGGGCGGGCGGGGTCAGCTTGCAGAGGCAGGGCTGGGGACTGTGGGCCACCATCCGCGGGCACTCAGGGGTCGAGGGGTCAGAGCTGTCGCCTGGGGGAGCCCATGGTGCTGGGGTGCCAGCGGCCCTGACGGGGGGGGCTGAAACTCCCCCCGGGTGGCCTGGCCGGTGTTGTCCACCTGCGACGGCTCCCTGCCTCTACCCTGAATGCACCAGAAGCAGGGAAGAGGGCAAGTCACCCCTACAGACTTCCTGCCCCGGAGAGCGGGTGGGGGGAAGTGGGTCGGAGCTGTGGCTGCCGGGAGTGGGGAGTGAGCAGGGGGCCGGCTCTGGAGCTGGGTTCGGGGTTGGATGGCTTGGGGGGGATGGCAGCCAAGGACGGTGGCCCCACGTGAGGTGCCGTGGTTGGGGACAGGGTGGAGGTGGGGGGAGTGAAGTGCTGGACCCAGGGCAGGTCAGCCACTGTTTCATCCCGTGTTAGGTTCTGAGCTTCGTACCACATGTGGGTGGTGTGGCCATTGAGCCAAGGGTGAAGTTCTAGATAAAAAAAAAGATTCAGTAAAAAATCCGAGTGTTTCCAAAAATCTGGACATTACACGTCACCTAGACAGAGCACGGTGGCCTTGACCAGCCTCACTGGCCAAGAACGTCACAGAAGGTGAGCGTGACACCCTTGTCATTGGGCTGGAGGGTCGTGCCCAAGGGCCTCCCCCGCGCTCGTCCCGGTGACTCACCAGGGAGGCGGCCGCTGGGCCCCCCTGCACGGCGGGGCCTGGCCACGGGGGCGACAGCACGGCAGATCTGAGTGCGCCCACGCGTCTGCGATCTTCCCTTCCGGGCTCGCGGGGTTTCCAGCCGCCCGGGCCCTGCGGACGCCCAGGGTGCAGGGTCACGCCGCCCGGCAGGGAGGCTAGACTCGGTTTCCGGTCCACATTTTAGGGAGACGTTCGGGAAGGGCGGGCCGCCCCCGGCCTCGCAGAAAGGAACCGGAGCGTCCCCACGCCCGGCCGTGGTGGCCGCAGAGGCGGAGGTGGGTCGCCGCCGACGCGCCGGCCGGTCTTGTGTTTCAGGTGAGCAGGGTGGAGAGAGAGAAGAACCAGGAGCTGCGGCAGGTGCGGGAGCACGAGCAGCACAAGAACGCCGTCCTGGTCACCGAGCTCAAGACGAAGCTGCACGAGGAGAAGATGAAGGAGCTGCAGGCCGTGCGGGAGACGCTGCTGCGGCAGCACGAGGCCGAGCTGCTCAGGGTCATCAAGATCAAGGACAACGAGAACCAGCGGCTGCAGGCGCTGCTGCACGCCCTGCGCGACGGCGCCCCCGACAAGGTCAAGACCGTGCTGCTGTCGGAGGCCAAGGAGGAGGCCCGCAAGGGGTTCGAGGTGGAGAAGACGAAGATGCAGCAGGAGATCTCTGAGCTCAAGGGGGCCAAGAAGCAGGTGGAGGAGGCGCTGACCATCGTGATCCAGGCCGACAAGATCAAGGCCGCCGAGATCAGGAGCGTGTACCACCTCCACCAGGAGGAGATCTCCCGCATCAAGAAGGAGTGCGAGCGCGAGATCCGCAGGCTGGTACGTGCTGCAGGGGCGCGGGGGGGGGGGGCTGGGGGGCTGCTGGCGGGGTGCGGGACTGGGGGGGGCTGCTGGAGGGGTGCGGGACTGGGGGGGGCTGCTGGAGGGGGGCTGCTGGCAGGGTGCGGGACTCGGGGGGCTGCTGGAGGGCTGCTGGGGTGCGGGACTCGGGGGCTGGCGGGGGCCTGCTGGGGGTGCGGACTCGAGGGGGGCTGCTGGAGGGTGCGGGACACGGGCGGGGGCTTGATGTGGGGGGTGTGGGGTGTGGGAGCTCACTGGATCCAGAGGGGTGAGCCAGAAGGGGGGGTCATGGCCTCCGAGGCCATCCTGGCACCGATGCCTCGTGCGCTACCTAGGTAGGCGTCCTCTCCGTCTGGACCATAGGGAGTTGCCATCTTGTCCCGCCGGGAACGGCCGGATGCTGGCAGCTTCCTCTGGGGCGTGAATGGCTCAGAGACCAGCTGCCCGTGGCCGGCACCCATGGAGTCCGTGTTCTTAGACCCGGAGCTAAGAAGTCGAAGAGAGTGTTCAGGGTTTGTGAGGGGCTGTGCCTGACACCCTCACCCCCGGGAACCTGGACCTCCTCCGTGGTGTGGGGAAACACCGCTCTAGTTCGAGCCCTGTGTCGCCTGTCAGGGACCTTGTCAGGACCCAGCTGGCTCGGCCCTTGAGGACCCGGGGGTCCCCTTCCTGGGATCAGCAGTATTTCCCACTAGCACGGCCATGCACCCCGGTACCTCTCTCTACTTCGGGGGGCTCTGGTCTCCAGCCCTGTCCCCAGGCTGTACCGTACCGCTCCCAGGTGGGTGCGGCCCTTGTCGGGACCCG